>JAKTVZ010000001.1:0-1412445 GCA_030560825.1 Suzukiozyma fluviatilis
ATCTTGGCGTTATTAGCACCACGCCTTAACCAACTGGGCCAAGGGACCATTTTATTTTGAAAGTAGAGTCATCTGGTAGAAGATGTTTTGATAGATAGAAGGAATGAGAATATCAAGTAGAAATAGGAATATCTTTAAGGCAAGGTTACGTTATTAAACATAAAATTGAAATTCAAAACTTGGAAAGAAGGAAATAACTCATTTGCAAAAACTCGAAAAAAATGATGGAAAATGCATCACTACTAGCAAGGCAGGTTCTCAACTTCAGCGATGCAGAAGCCAAGTCAACTAAATTTAAAAGTGTGCTAAACTGAAGTATGTGTTGATAAAGTTATGAGGTGACTTACACTCGTTAGCACGGATATGAGTAGATACTTGATATTGAACATGGCTGCAAATACGTAAATAGTAATGAGAGAGAATTAGCGATCATGAAGTGTTTGCCCAAACTTGTGACGTTAAATGTAATGATGAAGAGATAGCAGTTTCTGAACTATATATTTTTTATAATGATCTTGGGCAATTGAACAGGAACTCATAACTATCGTAATCTCGAATGCAACATCTGAAAAGATAGAATCAGTCACTATCTAGTACCCAAGCATAACGAGTCAAAATGGAATAGATCTTGTTATGGCATTGAACAAGCCAAGCTATTATAGTACAGCTTGAAATAAATAGCTTGATTTAAATAACTTGAATAAATAGTTTGAGTTATATATTGATGTATATGGTACAGTCTATATATCCACCATATTTCGTCTCCACTGTCAACCCCCCATGTTTTACCCCTCCCCCACTCTAACCCCCAACAAGATTTAGTAACGTTGATATTTTCTACCACCTGGTCCACACAACCAAATGGCACCACAGTGATCGTCGTAGAATGCGCCAGTATCGTGGTTCCTGAGCCTGGTTCAATGCCAATTGCGTCCAGAATATACATGCATGCCAAAAATGCAAAATACCCAAAAATTGACGTAATGATTATTAATCCACTGTGGAGTATAAATACGCTATCTAGTACATAAGTTGGTCAAAATATTTCAAACTTATTATATCACTTTTTATTATCAAATTTTAACAATATGGCCACCTTATCTAAAAACACCAAAACTTACACTTTAAACAACGGAACCAAAATCCCTGCTGTAGGATTGGGGACTTGGCAATCGGTCAAAGGGGACGCTTACAACGCCACATTGGCTGCTTTGAAGAATGGTTACAAGCACATTGATACCGCTGCCATTTACGGTAACGAAGAAGAAGTGGGTCAAGGTATCATTGACTCCAAAGTAAACCGTAAGGATATTTTTGTCACTACTAAATTATGGAATGCTGACCATAAACAGATCGAAGCTGCATTGGAAACTTCGTTAAAGAAATTACAATTAGACTATGTAGATTTGTATTTAATTCACTGGCCTGTCTCTATCGACCCAAAAACCAAAGAACCTTACACCGACTGGAATTTCATTGACACCTACATCCATTTACAAAAATTGGTTGATGGAGGTAAAGTCAAAGCTATTGGGGTATCTAATTTCTCATTACAAAAAATAGAGAAGTTGTTCAACCATCCTGATTTCAAGGTTGTGCCTGCTGTAAACCAAATTGAGGCCCATCCTTTATTGAAACAAACAGAATTGTTTGATTACTTAAAACTGAAGAATATCTTGATTGAAGCTTATTCTCCATTAGGATCCACCAATTCTCCTTTATTCAAGAATAAGACCATTGTAGAAATTGCTGCTAAAAACAAGGTTGAACCAGCCCAAGTTTTGGTCTCATGGGCTCTTAAGAGAGGTACCGTTGTTTTACCAAAATCTGTCACTGAATCGAGAATTATCTCTAACTTGGAGACTTTTGATCTCTCAAACGAAGATTTTGAAACTTTGAACAACTTGGAAAGTGTCGAAGGATCCTTCAGAGTGTGTAACATTCCATACAACGATTACTCTGCCTAGACAGTTTACTACAGTTTACTAGATATACTTAGAATAGAACTTAGACTCTACGACTACTTGGAACAATTTTAAATGTACTAGGGGTTTATAGAAATAGACAAGCTAATCATGTATACATAAACTTATAAATCTGAGCCAATGTAGACAAAAAGTAATAGATCTGTGCCAATGTATACAAAAACTTATAAATCTGTACCAATGTATACATAAACTTAAATCTGTACCACAGTAGGTCAGCAGTACCTAGTGCATCAGAAGCGCGCCCGCAGTATTACCCCTGTAGCGCGTACAGGCTCACAGCAAGAATGGGATGGGGGTACTAACAAGGTTAGAATTAACTCGAGTATTTCCACCAGTTCTTGTCCAAATTTGCCCAAAACATAGACTACAACCAAATATAACCCCCTGACTTCATTTCTTTCATCAAACACTCGAAAACTTACCGCGTTCCTGTAATATTCGCGGTTCTAATTTTCACTATCTTGTAAAGCAAATTTCGCAGTTGATCATTAAAGCTGTATATTTAGAGCAAGAAATAAAACTGCCACCATTTTCTTGTTTTCGAGTAAAACATCATGAATAAAGACTACTCAGTTACTAATAGAGAGATGGATACAACAGGTGAAAATCAGCACCTAAATCATGCAAATGATGGAAAAACGAAGCAATATCTCCCTGGTGCTAATTTAGATAAAGCAACTAGCAATGAACAATCTGATTTCAGCTCATTTTACAGCAATAAACTGATATTACCAGGCAATACTATTCCCTTTCGGGAGTTTTCCAAGAACTTGCCCAAACAACCGTTACGCCAGCCGTCTTTAAATACGTTTGAATCCTTCTCTTCTTCAGTATTAGACTTACCAAACATAATTACTTCGAAAGATTTCGATTACTATATGGGAAATTATAAGAATCTCTTGCGAAAATCGTCCAATTTCAGAAATAAACTTATGGAGCTATCAATGGCTGCAAATGAGTTTGGTAATGCCCTCGACGACTGTATCAACCAATGTCCCAAAGTCAATAATTCCAAGATGGTAAACGATGGCTTGATCAATGCTGGAGGTCTACAGTACATTCTCGCTAGCAATAACCAAATTTTGAGTCGACTCATTTTGAACAGCTTTGAAAAACCTCTACAAGCTGAATTAGACAAGATACTTTCCAACTATGAACAGAACTACAAATTCTACCAACAGGAAATCAAAATTAAGACGAAATTGCTCCATGATAAGGAGTTGGAGAATATCAAGCTTTCGAAGCAAAAGACGAGAAATTTACATTCATACAAGACGAACTTGTTAAGTCTTACCAACCAATTGGACGAAATAGACCGTTTAAAATACGATTATTACCACGAAATAAACTCCATGATTGAGAATTTCAACCAGAGACATCTACTTATCAGAACTGGGTCGCTAGTTCGTGCTCAATTGGAGTTGTTTGAGTCCATGGCCAGAAAGGGGTGGTCTGGAGGTGGTCTCGATGAACTATTGGCCGTCTCACCCGATCTATTTGACACTGTGGACGATGTGGCCACCGCGGACGTATCTAACGATGTTGGAAATGCTACTGATGCTACCATAGACACAACGAAAAAACACAATTTAGAGGATAATATCTCTATTACAACCGATCCAGATGCTACCATTGATACTATAAAAGCGAATCTAGAGAGTAACTCTATACAGATGGAATCAAAGAGTGCAACCCCTGAAACCAGCATAGACAAGATTCTAGGGAAGAACCTATCTACTAATATTGACACTGAAACTAATATTGATGCAAATGTATTCCTACCTGTTGTTAACAATAGTAATTCACTAGCAAATCTGCTACGGAACTCCACTCATACAAGCGAGTCTGTGGAACCAAACTAGACCCTAGCTTCTGCAGGTGTTACCTCAGTTTTACTGAAACTTTTCATTGGTCTTAGACCCCATTTCTTTAACATTTCAATATCTTCATCCCATCCATTGCACATTGTAGTAAGCATTTTTTCACCGGTGAAGATAGCGTTACAGCCTGCCATGAAGCATAAGAATTGTTCGTGCTCTTTCATGGTATATCTGCCAGCAGCTAATCTAATAATTGATTTCGGCATGATTAATCTTGCTGTGGCAATTGTTCTTAAGATTTGATCAAATTTTAGGATTTTATTTGAGTTTTTAGGTAATTTGGACAATTCTTCCTCCATTGGAGTACCTTTTATAGGCACTAATCGATTGATTGGTAATGATTCTGGTTGATGCTCCATAGTAGCTAAGGTGTGCAAGAATGATATGTGGTCTTTAGATGTCTCTCCTAACCCTAAGATTCCACCAGTGCAAGCCTTGATTCCTGCCTGTTGAACGTTTTGAATAGTCTTTAATCGATCATCAAAGGTTCTCGTAGAAATGACATTAGGGTAATGTTCACGAGAAGTATCTATGTTGTGGTTATAGGCCGTCAATCCAGCATCAGCTAGGATCTTAGCTTGATTCTCATCAACCATACCAAGGGTGACGCAAGTCTCCATTTGCAAATCTTGATTAATTATTTTTACCATTTCAGCGATCCTTTTGAGACCAGATTTTCTCCCAGTCATATCTCTCCAAGCAGCACCCATACAGAACCTTGTCGAACCATTCTGTTTAGCAATTCTAGCTTTTTCCAAAACCTGGTCGACAGAAATCAACTTTTCGGCCTTTAAACCAGTATCATGACGATTTGACTGGGCACAATATTTACAATCTTCGGTGCAACCACCAGTTTTAATGGATAATAAAGTACACAATTGAATTTCTTGAGGGTTGTGAAATTTTCTGTGGTGAACTTGGGAGTTATGAACCAACTCCATCAACGGGGTATTGTAAATCTCCGTAATTTGATCAATTGACCAATCATTAATTGGAGTATCAGTTACTGATAGAGCCAATTGCAATGGGGTCAAGGAACTGGTAGCCAAATCATTGCTTTTGGTAATGACATTAAAGTTTATAGTTGAATCAACTACATGCTTAGAAGCTGTAACTTGGACAACCTTTGAGGTGTTAAGAAACCGTTTAATTAAGAAAGACATGAACAATGGATTAATTGTAAGAATAATAACTAATTAAATTTACATCAAAGACATTATTTTAGAGTAAGGTTGGGGTGGCTGCAAAATTGAGATTATGACTCGTAGTCATATTGTTTACCCAACAGGTTGGTTGTTGAAGATAAGAAAATGACTAAGAAATTCTCATTCTTACATAAGCAATTGAATCACAATCGTGAATCATGAATGCGATTCATGAATCATCAGATAGTTAACTAGTCCATCCAATGGCGGCAAAATTACTTTGCGCACTTTCATTTATTAGAGCCACTTGGAAACCCCAAGCTACGATTTGGAGTGCTCTGGTAGAAATTAAGCATGGACTACGCAATATGTATCTCACTACAACAGACTTTTACTATGTCTACCCACGTCCAGTTCCACCAATAGCCTGACACCTCGATAATTATTCATACGCAGACAAAGCCCTAAGAATCAACATTTACACGTGACCGTTTTTTGCAGACCAACTGTGTCTGACACACTATATACAGGACAGAACATACAAATTTTTCACTTTATATAAAGAAAGCATTTAGCACATTTACAATAATAATTTTTTAACTACTCAGATTAATTTAAGATGGCTCCAATTGTAAGTACTAACCCATAGATTTAGATACTCCCTCTCAGCGGGTTGGGTAAGTTAACTATTGCATTGATCTCATATCCTTATATCTTTGGTGTAAGAATATTAGTCAATTGTAGTATTGTATTATTTACTTATATACGATTAGCGGTATTAAATATGGATTTGAGTCACCTGAAGGTGCTTTAACCCATATTTAATACCTTCATATGTATGCAACCCGTTCTTGGGCTATGCTGTCTTTATCTACTACACCAAGATGTGTATTGTGATAATTGTGCGGTAGGCTAACAAGATTTCTAGACTTCCAAAAAAGCTAAGATTGCTAAAAAATTCGTTGTTGACTGTTCTGCTCCAGTTGACAATGGTGTCTTCGACCAAGAAGGTTACGTTAAATACTTAGTTGAACACATCAAAGTTGAAGGTATTATCGGTAACTTAGGTGACGATATCTCCATCTCTTCTGAAGGTTCCAAAGTTGTTGTCGTTTCCAACGCTAAATTCTCTGGTAAATACTTAAAATACTTGACTAAAAGATACTTAAAGAAAAACCAAATCAGAGACTGGATTAGATTTGTTTCCGTTAAACAAAACCAATACCAATTACAATTCTACTCCGTCGCTGATGACGAAGAAGAAGAAGACGAAGAATAAATTAGTTAGACAAGTTTTATCATTTATATATAGTTGTCAACTTTGAATATATTTAGTTTATTTTTCTAATTAATTTTATTGGTATGGGTGTTTATTGGTTTTAATTCGACAGAAAAGTTTATTTTATTGTAAAATGTAGGATCGGATTAAACGAGTACCATGTATGTAGATGTTCGTGATAAGCCGCATTGGCTGCAAAATTTAATACTGCAATTTTAGTATCCTAGGGTCAAGGCATTCGCAGCCAATCCAGATGTGTCCCTATAACAATTGTGTCCCTATAACAACCCCAGGGTTAGCACTATTGCGATGGATCTACAGATGAAAATGATTCACAATGAAAATTTTCTTAATATTACCATATACAATTTATATAATTTTGTAACCCACCATAAACAGCTTTAATTCTTTTTCGTTAATCTTTTAGTTAAGTATTGCGTACCGTTAACAGTCACATTTGGTGGTAGCACAGTTGCATGGAGAACAAGAGCATTTCTCGCAAGAGCATTTTGCAGACGAAGAGCAGCATCCGTTGTTTGCTCCACAGTAGTTATTGATGTTTAAAGTATAGCCAGCCATTATTAGATTTGTTTGTTTTAGAATAATGATATCAAACAGCTAACCAGGGTAAATCCATGGCCTTTTATATCGATTGAGTTATATTTGCTTATTCGTTTCAGTTGATGTCAGCGTAAGGCAAATTCAACGCAGCATAAATCACGCACAGGATCTTGGGCACATTTCCCGCAATATATTCTCGAATCGTTTAGAAGATTAAAATCTTGCATGAACTAAGCATCATCTATTGGCTTAGGCATAAATAGCGTGGAGTCATTATGCATTATCCATATTATTCTCTAGTTATAAGGCACTGGTAGATCAAGTGATAAAAAGGGTCCCGTGGGGAACCAATGCATAATTTTTATTTTTCTTGTCCTCATTTTATTGAACATTAAACTTACCACTCTCTTTCCACATACCAAGAGCTGTATATAGCATATTATTTTAAGGTTTCACTCTTTAAAAATAAGTAGTTTCCATTTTAATCAATGACCCAAATTAGATCTATTCTTCATATAACCATCAATCCTAAACAGAAATACGACTTCGTGGCCAAGCTGGCTAAGGCGTGAGACTGTTAATCTCAAGATCGTGAGTTCGATCCTCACCGAGGTCGTGTATTTTTGCTAGATTAACAATCGCATGAGTTATTAGACGCAACCACGTTGCGGCTACTAAACGTCTCGGCTAAGCATCTCCTTAATCAGGTACCGATAATATAATCATATATTTAGATTTCTTCATTAACATGCGAATAGGTTTCGTGAACAAATTGGTTCAAGCGTTGCTAGTCTCAAGTCCTTCCTGGGATGATGCAACCGACCCTGTTGCAGACTTGCATAATCCACAACAACATGTAGCTATAACAAACTCATATAAGCCTGTAGTGATATGGCATGGTCTAGGTGACAATTATAACTCTTCAGGGATCCACAAGGCAGTGGACATACTTGAACAACACTACCCCGGAATTAATGTGTATTCAATTTCTCTAGATGAAGATCCTGCCTCTGATCAACAACTCTCTGTATTTGGAGATGCAAATAAAGAATTGCAACAAACATGCGACAAGTTGAAGTTTATTCCTGACTTGAAGCAAGGATTTGATGCTATTGGATTTTCTCAGGGGGGAATATTTTTAAGGGGTTTGGTGGAGAAATGTAGCGACATATCTGTTTCAAATTTGATTACGTTTGGATCCCCACATATGGGAGTTTCTGAGTTGCCTTTATGCAAGCAGAATGATTGGGTGTGTAAGAAGAGAAATCAGTTCTTGAAAAGACAGGTGTGGCATGAATCGGTCCAGAAGCGAATTATACCTGCTCAATATTTCCGAGACCCTGTTGACTATGATAGCTATTTGAAATACTCTAATTTCTTAGCAGATATTAATAATGAAAGGGATGTAGTAAATCTGGTCTATCGTGAAAGACTTAAGGCATTGGACAATTTTGTCATGATTGAATTTTCTGAGGATACTACTCTAGTGCCCAAAGAAAGCGCCAGTTTCAAGGACTATACGCCATTCGGTTCCTTGATTGAATTTGAGGATACTAAAATATATACTGAAGATCGCTTGGGATTGCAGGAATTAAACAAGGCAGGAAAAATCAAATTCTTAACAGTAGATGGAGACCATATGGAGATCCCAGAAGAATTGATTCATGAGATTGCAAAAACTTACCTTGGATCCAGTCATTAAAGCTAATAATTTGTGTTGTGCAATATTTTGGTCCAAACAACGTAAATTTTGCAATGGTCCTTATTCATAAGTGCATCATGTATTTGTTTTAGTGAATACTTCGCAATAATTTCACGAGTTCATGCTTGTTAATTCCAACCACGGTGAGAAAATCCGCATCATCTTAATTTTCTAATCTTTGATGCTCCAATTTCTATTAATTTCATTGCAATCAGCAATACAGCGAATGGAGCTGTA
Source organism: Suzukiozyma fluviatilis (assembly GCA_030560825.1). NCBI lineage: Eukaryota > Fungi > Ascomycota > Pichiomycetes > Serinales > Debaryomycetaceae > Suzukiozyma > Suzukiozyma fluviatilis. The sequence goes on from JAKTVZ010000001.1 coordinate 8,793, forward strand.
AGAATCCCATTCTGGAACTTATAAATAGTTTGATTCTTAGAATCACCCCTCACTAATCTACTAAATACTAATGGAAATCGCCAAATCTTCTTAAAGAACATTTTCACAATTTTGTAGTCTTTTATTGCAAAACCAATTTGCAAGTTCAATGATGCCCGTACCAGGTGAAACAGATACCACAGAGTACGATACTAGATGCAAACAGGGTTTTGTAGATGATCAGAGTTACTTGCGTCTTTTCAAAGAATAACCATATAGATTCTACATCTTATAAAGTTCAGATGGCTCGAATGATACCAAAAATTTATGGTAGAGCCGAAGTGATGTATACATACTTGGAAGCGAATTTTAACTAAGGCACTAGGTATCAATCTTTGTCTTCCTTCTATTGAATTCTCTACTTTCTATAGGTATGCAATTTGAAAATGGCTGCAAATTTTTTTGCCGTAAATAACAGAAACAATGAAGAAATCAAATATTAGGATGGATTCTCATCAAAGTAACAATTAGCGACCCAAATCAATGAAGGTACGTACACTTTACTACAATATTTACACCCACCAAGTACCTTCAGTTAGAATTTTGCAACCAGCGGTATCTGCAGGAGGAATATCATATAGAGCTAATGCAAATGTGAAAAGAGTAAAGAAATAATTCTATCAAGCAGAACATGGATGACGATCGAAAAGCGAGAATTGAAGCATTGAGGAAGAAGAGAATGGCTAAGAATACTGCAATTTCTGCCACAGAAACTGAAAAAGTTCCTGATGTTCTCCCTAGCACCATCGTACCAGAACCACAGAGCGAAGTAAATAAAGAAATTCGTGAAGAAGAACCATCAAAGGAAGCACAGCAAGAACCCGAACAAAATCAACCGCATTCGCAAAATAACGAGCAACAAAATCAAAAAATTGATCCTGTTGCCGTTTCAGAGCCTACTACATTCGGTCCTACAGATGACTTGAAGAAAGATATACGATACTACTTGGACAAACTGAAAATGACTAGTGATAAAGTTATTAATCAGTTTATTCAGGAAAAATATGAAGCGTCATTAATTGAGAAGTGAAGTGGATGATACAATCCGATGCTTGATGAACTAGTGAGCAATTTATAAAACTTTCATTTGCCGTAAAATAGTTGTTTCTTAGTATAGAAGTAGACTTTTCACGCTAAAGAGCGTCTGGATGAGATGAGTTCAACAGATAGGTTTAGAGCGCGCCAGAGAAGAACGTAGTTACGCATCGCGCATAGAATGCAGTAGTACTGCAAAGAGCTCTCGTACAGAAGTAATGGGCGACTCTGACTCGAAACTACATAGGTAAATGGAGAAAGCCGAACGAGCAATAGCTATTGGCGGTTTGGAAAACAGTGACGGTGCTTGAGATGGGCAAAATCAAGAATAGAAACAGTCGTAAAAGAATAACTACTTACTACCGATGCATTGAGTCCATGCCGAAGCTACAATCGTACTCACACGAAGCTATAGAGATAAGTCTATAACGCATATATACCTGTAAACTACAAACATATATAGACCTATAGCAGCCTATTAGCCTATATAAAACTCCTATAACAAATATTAACAGAATAAGTCAAATAACCATAAGTAAATAAAGAAGTAGCTCTCTTAAACTTATACTAACAATTACTATTCCACGGTCAAACACAAACAAGCATACAAACACATACATTTCCCAATTAGGAAATCAACAACATCCAATCAAAATCGTTTTCGGATTTCGAAAATTGATCGCATTACTACGAAAAAACCATCCAAACGATTATTAAACTAGTTCCTACTATAGCATAACGCAAGAAAGATGTCTATGATTAATAGAATTGCATTGAGAACCGTTCGTCCTGCCAGCGGTGTGGCCATGCGCCCTGCTTCGTATGTGATTGATTTATACTATTGACCGGATGAATGATACTAGACCTAGCAAACTAAGGACTCAGAAATAGCTCCGTTTTTGTATAGTGTATGAGTGGATACCGTAGTAATGAGAGCTATTCCGACTCCCTGGAGCTACGTGTTTACAGCGAGATTTTCGAACTAGCACAAGGAGCTCTGGGTCCAGAGCTATAGACTGTAGACGGTACTAAGCTCAACCCAATTGGACCATTTCCAGCCCAGTTTCGTTGCACGATTCGCTCAGCGTTCCAGGATCGAGGAGTAGCCGTATGGGAATCCAAAGTCAACCATTTGGATCTATTTCGTCGAAAATGAGTGCAAATTAGTATTGTTGAAAAGATCTAAAGAAAGTCTAAAAGTGAGTCTAAAAGTGAGTCTGAAAGTGTCTGAAAGTGTCTAAAAGTATATAAAAACAGCTCGTATCGTTCTATCTTCCTTCAATAGCTCCAGTGGCTTCGTTCCACAACTTTACCGTCTTTTTACTAACATCTAGAATCGGGTTAAGATATCTTTCCACCCCAGTTGAACCAAAGCAAAAGGCTAACTCCATCATTGATGCTTTACCAGGTAACAACTACTTGTCCAAAACCGGTATTTTAGCCACCAGTGCTGCTGCTGCCATTTACGGTATCTCCAACGAATTATTGGTCATCCACGATGAAACCATCTTATTGTTAACTTTTGGTGCTTTCAGTGCTTTAGTTGCCAAATTCGTTGCTCCATTATATACCGAATGGGCCGATGGTGAAATCAAGAAAGTTAACGACTTGTTGAACCAATCAAGAACCAAACACGTCTCTGCCGTTCAAGGTAGAATTGATTCCGTTTCCCAATTGAAAGACGTAGTTCAAACCACCAAACAATTGTTTGCCATCTCCAAAGAAACTGCTCAATTGGAAGCCGAAGCATTTGTCTTGAAACAAAAAATTGCCGTTGCTGCCGAAGCCAAATCCACCTTAGATTCCTGGGTCAGATTCGAACAACAACAAAGACAATTAGAACAAGAACAATTGATCAAATCTGTTTTAGCCAAGGTCAGCAAAGAACTTGAAAACCCTAAATTCCAAGACAAAGTTTTAGCTGAATCCGTCACTGAAATCGAAAACTTGTTCGCTAAAAATTAATCATGCCCTACTATATATTAGTTACGAAATAGATTGAAAAGACTATTTATTCATAGAGGTAATGTAGTGTAAATCTCGAGATGTAGTAAGACAGCAGAAACTAGTCAGAAGCACTAAAACCAAATTACAATAAAGTTACACTGTAGATGAGATAGTTAACTGGTAGTAAAAATATGTTCTTTATTCAGACGTTTGATTCTATACATTAGAAGTCTATGATTCTGCTAAAGGACTTCGAATGGTTCTATACCAGTATTAGTTCCCAGTAATGTATGGTTCTATATCAGACTGTGCTCTAGGATCCGATCGTAGCCTATAGTTAACGCGTGTAACTTTATTCTTTGTAAGGTTCTTTAGCCTTTGGATAAAATCCTACCATTGTTCCGCAAATCGCCAGTATATAGTTCTAAGCACCTCCATATTGTAGTATCTAGATAATTTGATGCAGTAAATATCTTTCCATTTGTTACATCTCAACCGTTTCTGAAATGATATAATTCTTGACCGATAAAATGAATCGAAATCTAACCAGTGATTTCGTATCATCTTCTACTTATATCCCTGGGTTATCTCATTTGCGGGCCGCCATACCTGTAAAGAATTGTCATCAGCAACACTGGCAATCAACCAATCATCGTGATACGACCAGTCAAAATCGTTGACTCCCAACATGTGTCCCTTATGAATAAATATGGCATCATCGTCTTTGGATGTGCTTATATCAAATATCCGCACCAGCGTGTCCGTAGAAGACGATGCAAGCACATTATGAAACTTTCTGTGCCATTTCAACTGGGTTATTGAGTCTGTATGGCGATTTTTAATCTGGTAGAAACTATTTCCTTGTTCAACATTACGTATATCCCACACTTCGATAATACCACTACTATCACCTGTAGCAAAGCATGTAGAGTGTCCTGGGTTCAAACTGACGCTATTGACAGCACACAGCGAGATTTTCGCTTCAGTAACAAACTTGTTCGCCCTGGTGTCGTAGAGCTTGAAATTACCCCCCTCATCCACAATTGTGAATAAAGAGTCATGGTTTGGTACCCATTCGAGATCGTTAATACCATGACTATTATGAACGTAGTGCGACTCATTAAGCACGCTTTCGTTGCTAGAGTACTTATTTATATCGTAGATATTGATTTCTCCCTTTATATCCCCCGAAGCTAGTACAGCTTCAGCTTGTAAGTTCCAGTCTAGGGCAAATATTTCGCTGTCGTTTGCCAGTGACTTCGAGCGAAGATACAACTGCGGTTTGGGTAACTCAGTATCGTTTGCTCGGGCTACACTAGGGAGCTTTGTTCGCTCATAAATAACTAAATCACCATGGTTGTTTGCGCTCGCCAACACGTTTGGTTTCTGCGGCATAAACCGCAATTTATTGACGTCTCCATAGTGGTTTATGCGCTGCAATAGCTTCAACTTTGTGCTGGTAGAAGTCTGTAACTCGAACTCTTGTTTATCTTGATTGTAGTCCAACTTATTGAGCTTGATGTTTGCGTTCAAGTTGCTAAAACTGGCTGTTTGATAAATCGAGATTGCGTCGATAGCTTGACCCAAAGTGAAGCTACCAAGCAATAGACGCTGTAAACTTACTGGGCCATCGTCACTAGCTACAGAAACTACGTCAGGAAAAAATTGCAACGATAGACTTGGCCATAGTAAACTATTAGTAGATAAGAAGTCGTACAAAAAAGGAGCATTCTTCTTCCAAATTCGGTACTGTTTTTGGGTGGAAATGTCAATTGCATCTTCAGCAACACTGGAGTCGCTTTCTATCACGACATTGTCCTCTTCCCCATTGTTCTGTGACATGGTGGTGTTTAAGGTCAAAATCAACCTCGCGTATTTCTTAATTTTTCGCAGTCAGTTTTTCACTACTTGAATTTTTCACTTAACATAGTAGATCACTAGTTAATAGATCGTTGATTTCAACAAGGTGGTATTGTTGTGCAATGAGCGAAGAGATTCGGTTGAACTCGTCCAAGTTGGGGACCAAGGAATAGTAAGTATAGCATATTATATTATGTATACTAAAATGTACTAACCATATAGTTGGAACCAGTTCTATAGGAAGGAAATAGATAATTTCCAGCATGACGAGGAAAACACAGGTGAGTGCTGGTTTGACGATTCCGATGCTGAATCGAAGATCGTACAATTCATAATTGACAAACTCAACGACCAGGAACTTGTTTTCTCGCAAGATATACGGATTGTAGATTTAGGTACTGGTAACGGCCATCTCTTATACCAATTATGCGATGAGCTTGTAGAGGAGTACGATGGGGAACAAAAGTTCAGATTCACTGGTATAGACTACTCACCGGATTCGATTCAGTTCTGTAAAGAGATTTGCAACAAGAAATACTCCGATAGAGACTTTCATTTTGAGCAAGTAGATCTCTTGCTCAAGCAGAATCAATTTCTTAGTGAAAATAAATTTGACATAATCTTAGATAAGGGAACTTTGGATGCTATTGCCTTGAATCAGGAACCACTCGAGCAATTTGATAATAAAATCGGTATGCAAGTATATGCGGGTCAAGTAAGACAACTTATGACCCCAGAGTCGGTATTACTTATAACATCGTGCAACTTTACTGAGGAGGAGCTTGTAAAGATTATCACTGAGGATGGGACAAATGATTTATCAGTTTGGGACAAAATCAACTATCCTAGCTTTCAATTCGCCGGCGTCAACGGCTCGACTATCTGTAGTATTGCATTCATTAGGAAAGAGATTTAATACATATTTAATCACAATATCTGTGTTCTATAAATTACATGGTATTGGTTAGGTGCGAGCATACTAGGCAGACCTACTCATAAGTGATTATTCGGGCCGCCTAAACAGCTATCGTAGTCGTAAAAGTAAATCGTAAAGATCCATGGCCTCAAGGTCAATTTCCTGATAGTGGGTTATACGCTAAGAGAGGAACAAGGTGGTCCCTAGTCGCTTCATTGTTGGATTTCCTTCTTAACCAGTTCAGCTTTATCTACTAGGGTATCTCTAACTGCTTCAGTGCCAAACTTCAACAAATATTGAATTGGGGTACCTTGGCTATTTACTGAGTTCAATCTCAAGTACTTGCCTGGATTGAGCGATGCCTCTAATCCCTTTAAGAAGTCGGTTTGGGGAGTGATCTTATAATTCAAAATAACTCTCAACAATCCATGCGATCTCATAACAAGTCTTATTTGGTTTTTGTTACTCTTGGATTGGTTTAAATGCAATGGTCCTAACCCTCTTTCTTTCCATCCTTCACCAATGTTCTTCAAATCAAGCTCGAATAACTTGGCAGTTGTGTTATAAAGAGAAATTTCGTCTTCTTCACCAGTTTGGATAGATTTTATAGGCTGCAAATCTACTTGTTTGAATTGTTGAGGAGTTGATTTTGTAGCGGTCAAGTCATCTTCTAAGTTGCTTGAAGAGTCCAAAAACGATTTCTTCTTCAACGATTCTTGGAAGGCGTTTCCAAACTTGGAGTTGGCTCCAAAGGATGCGGTTAATGGTTGTGCTGGAGTTTCAGAGTCGACAGTCGCAGTAGAGGGTAAGTTATCAAATATATTCTTTTTTGCTTTCGCAATATCTAAACCTGCGGAGGAAAACGAAGAGGTGGCTCCAAATACTGGTCTAGGGGAATTTTCAACCGCATCTTTTGGTGTTTCGGATGATTGTGACAGAAACGAAGTTGTGGGAGTTGCAACCGTAGGGTTAATATTGAACAGACTGGTTCCAAAGGTTGGTTTGGTCGTGGGTTTGTCATTCTTTGCGCTTTTCGCATCAACCGTTAAACTGGGAGCCTTTCTCACTGGAGTCTCGGCCGAACTTCCTAAACCATCTGCGGATGCTGTTTTATTGCCAGTACTAGTTGTATCACTGGAAGCAATTTTTTGACCATTTTCATCTTTTGACTTGTCAAGCGACTCAGGTGACTTTTCCACGGGACTTTCATCACTGAGAATAAGCAGCTTCAAGTGTTTAACTTCATCTTCTAGTTTAACTAACTTATGCTGAAATTGCTGGGTAACTTCCTGAACAATTTGTGATCTTAATGCATCTACATCAATACATTTGCCGTTGCAATCAACATACTCGCCCTTCAACTTCTTAGGCTCGCCAACCTCGGTAGCATCGAGCTTTCTTTTGACGGAATCCTTGCTCATGGTAGCTTAGTGTTGTTCCTACTAGTAACATAAAATTCGCAATTGTATATGATGGTGAAGTGCGGCTACCAATTTCTCTCAAAGTAGGTAACGCAAGTTACTTGAACAAGAGGGTGTTGCAAAGGTTCTAGAGAGGTACAAAGTGTATGGTTGTGTTTGTAATGTGTGTATTTACAAGGTACTTTTTTCAAAATTCAGATTCGGTGAGTTTCACCCATTTTATGGCTGATGCTGAACAGCACCAGAATTAGACCCACGATTACTACAGCATTCCTCGAGTAACGAGGCCAATGACCTGATTTGCAATGGGAAATAGTCTTTGGGAGTTCTGTAGGAGATTTGAGACTTTAAAATGCAGTTTTGTATCATATTTTAGCAGGTATAAATTGCTGCAAAAAATGACAAATTATGATATTCGCCATAAGTAAGTGCTACACTTATGAAAATGGGGTCCAAAAAGGGAACCTGTTGATATTGAGCCCTCTATTAGATGTAGGCTACAATTCTGGCCTTGTAAATAGGACAAAAATGCTAATCACCTTGCCGTTACTTCGTTACATGCTCATTGTTTCGAATGAGCTGAACGAATCACCTCTAGCCATTGGCGGTTATATTAGCACTCCAGTAGCTTGTTTATAGTCTAAATTACACCCTGGTTCTCAATATTAGCTAATTGTAGAAATGTAGACAAAATTATTGTACAAGATTTCCACTAGTATATTACATTGATCAAACAGATCAGACAGATCGTACAGCTTCACATCACCCATATGATCAGTACTTGATCGGCTGGTACTTGGCGTACTTATCCTTGACTGTTTTCTCCACTGGTTTGACTTCCTTGACAGGAACAGGTTTAGCCTGATATTGAATTCTGGGGTTATTGGCGATATGATGTCGTCTTCCACTTGCAGCTGCTGAAGCGTTGGCGTTGAAGCGGCTATCTGGTTTAGTGTAGTTCCTGCCACCCAAACCACCGCCCAAACGCCTTGGTTTCCAATTACGGATAATTCTACCTCTTTCGATATCTACCAAAATGGTCCTATTGCCTACTTTTAAGCCATTTCTACACAACTCGTTCACGCAATTGTCTGCGTCAGACTGTTTCTCGAAAACAATGAAGCCGTATCCTCTAGATTTGCCGTCAGCGTCTCTTATGATCCGTATAGATTCAATAATGCCAAACAGAGCAAACTTGTTAGAAAGGTCCAATTCTGTTAAACTATAATCCAATCTAGATACAAATACCGTTCGATACGGATCTTTCATCAACTGTTTCTCTCGTTTGTGCAACAACTCTACATTGTTCCAGTCTTGTAATTGTCTCGTGAAAGAAGCACGGTACTTTGCGAGCTTTTCTTGCGCCAGTTTGATCTGGAGCTGGTGTTTGGTCAACTTAACCGGCGCAGCTTGTGCATCCAATTCGTTCAAGTGCAAAACATGGCTATCGATGTGGGATTTCCAGCGATTTACCGACGCTATAGATGAAGTTCGTCTACGTTCCACCGAAGAATCTGACGGCGGGAGAAATAATAGTGGTGGCTTGGGTGTGAACAATTGTTGAATGTCAGCGGGATACTTATCATTATTATCGCTCATGATAGCAGTATTAGAACGAAACACCGGCTTTTGCTGTAGAATAGGGCCGTATGTTTAAAGAAGATAAAGCTCATTGAATTTTTCGCACCCTAAATTTTGCGACTAAGATTATTCTCTTTATTTTAGTACTAGCGTCTTTCCATTGTAGGCTGTAGGTACCACGGAGCGTCATGAGCGATAGTGCAAATACTACGGAGGAGCTCAACGAGTTTGAAGTATATAATCAAGCCATTGATATCAAAACTTTACCTATCTATTCACGGTTACAGCTTTCTCAGTTTAATGGAGATGGTGGTAAACCAATGTATGTAGGCATTAAAGGGTACCTCTTTGATGTTACTGGTAACGACAAACAGTACGGACCCGGAAAGAGCTACCACAGCTTGGTGGGTCGTGATGTCACCAGATTGTTTGCTTTCAACAAGTTGAAGTTGGATGTGGAAGATGGCAGTTTGGCCTCCACCAGCTGGTACTCTGGAGACTTGACTGAGAAACAGTGGGGGTTGGTGAACAAATGGATGATTTTCTTCAAAAAGAGATACAGAATTGTAGGAGTGGTGGTGGACCATGTGGATAATGTTTAAGGTACTGTGGGGGTGTGAGACGAGAGAGATGAAATTGTAGAAGCATGGAGCCAGCTATAAATTGTTCAGTTTTGTTGTTGTGAAGTTGTGAACAGAAGTTGATTGTTGTGGGATTAGACCGCAATTTGATATTGTGATCTCTGCTACGCAGAGTATCGGTACAGTTTCGGTGTCATTATCTGTGAAATATAATGGATTTACAGTGATATTGTCTGTGAAATATAATTTACGAGGTTCTGAGTATAATTAGCCAGAGTATTAGTATTGATAGTTTAATGAATAAATGAATTGAAAGAGGTAGAGCGCAGTAGAGCATTGCAAAAGATGGAGGGAAGAATACTAACAGAAGAAAACCGTGGAAAAAATACAATGCAACAGTAGAATAAATGGTGAAAAAATAGAAGCAGAAGAGAAGTGGAATACAGTGGAAGCAGAAGAAAAGATGGAAACAGTACAAACAGTGAAAAACACTAGTAGAATAAAAGAGTACAGAAGGAGTACAGCATACAGAACAAGTACCCATTGTATATAATAAATCTACTGCTGCAGATATAAGCATAGACGAAGACGTATACGGTAAAACTACTCCGTAAATATACACAGTAATCCATACACAGTAATCCATACATAGTAAAAATACACGGTTAACTAACTCCGTAAACTTATACCGTCATACACAGTAGCCGAGATACCAATCAGTGTAACACACATTAGCCGACTCCAGATGTGCGGTACGAAAGATCCGCACTGCGGAATCTTGATTCGCGGTACCCACTGCAGCCATTCTTAATTATAGCTACCACCCAAATTTCAGCCATCTCATCGCATACCATCCCCTACCTTCCATGACTCCAGCAATGTTGCTATTTCCACCCTTCTCTCGTTCGCATTGACCTTCGCACCTCACGCCAAGCACTTCTATTTCTTCTCTCTCGCTTCTATGCATTGTTCCCCTGGCTGCGAAATTGACCTATTAAACACTCAGCCTTCAGCACCGCAGGGCTATAAATAGTTCATTTCATTCAAACTCTACCCAATCTGCCACATATCTTACTCTTGCCATTCTCTTGCTTTCTGCCAGCCCCTGCCCCCTACGCCATTGCCCCCAGGCTATCCAGCGTTGCCGTTACTGATCATTCCGTAGGCTCATCTCGCCGTTATCTGTCGCTGACTAAGCCGACTTTTGTGGTCAAAACTTTTTGGTTTTATTTTACTTAACCATTCTTCTTTAACAACCTCATTAGCCACTACATCAATCATTTCTCTAGTTGCGCTAACTGAACATATACTAGTTAAGCATACTGCGTGTGATTTCTGAAGTGATTTTCATTGGTGGATTTCATTGAACTTCTGCTTTATTGTTTGTTTATCTTGGTTAACACTATGGAACACAGCTCAAAGTCACAGCTAAGAAACCATTTGTTGAACGGTGGGTTCGAATACGAAGAGGCGGTTCTGGTCCAGCAGATTCAACCGAATCAGCCGCTAGCAAACTCGCAAATTAATCCCCAAGCGAACATGCCGAATCATCCATCAGTACAGTCCAACAACTACCCCCAAAACCACCCACAAAATCAACCCCAGATGAATCAGTTGCCGCCAAACCAACTGCAAAATCAGTTTCAGCCGAATCAACCGGTAAATTACCCCCAAAATAACTATTCCCAGGGCCAACACCAGAATCAACACCCCCAAAACCTCCCGCAAAATCAGTTCCAGCACAACCAATCCGGTCCCTATCCCAAGCAGCCGTACAACGCTTCCTACGACGTGTTAGCGGTACCAGCTCCGTCCAATTCTAACTCTAGAAAGGCCTCTTTGACGAGCCAGTCGGGACTAAATCGGTTATTTATGCGTAACAAATCGCAAGTAGACAACTTCAACGAAGACGCAGGCGCCGACATTGGTGAGTTGACCCACGGTGCCAACTTGTCGCTTCACGACATCACTCATATCCGAGACCGTGGTAAATATGCCATGAACTCCAATAACCGCATAGAAGATACTACGCCAATTATCCCCACCATCGGCCTAGGCGACGGCAAACCGTCCACCAATATTAACTACAGAAAGCAGATGAACCAGCAGATGAAACTGGCGTATTCGATGGGTGCTAGAGCCAAGTCCATGAACAATCAACAAAACCCTATGACTGGCCCCAACGATAGAACTATGTCTTTCAACTCGTTCGGAAGCCAGGGACCAAGAACTATGTCTCTCATGTCGAACCGGAATCAGCCACGGACTATGTCCATGAACAATAATGGCTACCCGGGACCAAATGCTCCTAGAACCATGTCTATCAATAACCTCCAGTACCCTCCCAATAATGGTTCCAGACCTCGTCCGAACGCTCCATACGGACCTCCAAGAACTATGAGCTTAAATAACCAGCTGGGACCACCACCGACGAACGGTAACTATGGTTATCCCCACTATCAAAATAATCAACAACCTCCCAATGGCATGTATCAGCAGTATCCTCCGAAACAGATGCAATATCAGCAACCTGGGGTTCACGGTTCCAACGCCAACTACCAACGCCAACCGCAACCGTACCAGGGAGCCGACGGCCAGTTTCCGCTCTCTGGTTCTTATGAACAATTACCTAATCGTTCTGGAGATATGGGACAAATGTCCAGTCCACCTCAGAATTACAGTAATAACTCCCCCGTGGGAAACAGTCTTTCAAACGATTCGTTAACCAACGTCATTGAGGAAGAAGAAGAGGATCTTTCGCGTAGACACACCTTGGCCCCACAAAGAAAAACTCCACCATTAAATCCTCTTGCTATGATGAAGGCACAAAAAAGCCAACCAGAGAGTGGTATTAGTGAAACTGGAGCAAAAGATGCTGAAACAGGAGAAACCGAATCATTCGCAAACAATAATGAAAGTAAACTTGTAAATACCCTCGATGAAGATGATGTTATCTACAAATTTGACAACGAAAAGGAAGAGGACAGCTTGTCTAGAAAGTCTACTTTGAAGAAAACTAATTCCATGAGACTCCGGAAACTTGATCTATTCAACAGAAAATCAGAACCCATAGAAGCAACGAAAGAGGAGATCGAAGAGGAAGTATCGACACCAACAAAGAATGGGACTCCGGATGAAAAGGTATCGCCTTCGTTCAATGTTAGACACTCTAAGACTAGATATTCTACCTATACTACAGACAACGAAGAAGACTACGACAACAAGGACAACTACAGAACAATTGGTGCATCTGCCGGAAACAAGTCCAATTCCACTTCGATAACCAACGATGTGTTCGTAACTGCACCAGATTTCAACTCTCCACTTAAAAAGAGCCCTAACAGAAATGAAGATCCTAGCAAACTCGAATATAATAGCGATATAGCCTCCAGAACTGACACCAACACCTATGATGATACTGCGCTGACTATTAAGGAGCGCGCATCTCCCGAATCAAGCAAAGTAGGATTAGTTTCTGGTTCTGACAGTATGAATGCTCAAAAAGTTGTAAGTACATCGGAACCATTTGAAAATTATAAAACTCCTTCTGCCGATTCGACTCCGGTATTTCACCAACAAGAGCAGTTCGCTCCACCACCTCAAGTTCTGGGAATAGAGAGTAAGAATTCTCTTGGTAGCACTGGTTATAGCTCTGACTCGTTAAAATTCAATCAGCCACGGGACTTCAACTATTCGCAAGACTCTTTCGACAGAAATTCTCAAGACACATCTGTGTATTCATCGCACACTACGTCCGAATCTGTTTTACCAGTAGATTCAGGAAAGGGATTACCCAATAACTTTCAACAAAACTATTCCCTGGAAGCAGAAAACGAACGGTACGGTGTCTCGCAAGAAGATGTACACGGTGGAAACTATGTAGACGGAAGAAATCAACAAAAGTTTGTGGAAAATAAGGCTTTCATTCATGACATACCGCCAGCAAACCATCAGCAACGAGAATACATTCCTACTAAGCCTGTTGAAAATTACCCACCAGCTGTATCTACGGGCCACCAACAGGACTTTTTGCAGAACAAGAACATTGACACTTACATTCCTACAGCAGAAGCCGCATCTGTGGACTCTAAATCCAAACGATCTAGCATTAATTCGATTTCTGCCAAGTCTAAGAACCTTTTCAAACGATTCTCGAAGAGAAAGTCCACGCAAAATAGTGAAAACGACAATTTGAACGACACTAGCTCCATGAAACTGAGTAGAAACTCCTATCAAGCTATTGTTAACGATAACAATTCCGGCCATCGTGATATATCATCCAGTAGCGCAATGCTGAATCATTCGTATGCTCCACCTCCTACTATGCAATACAAGCCCTTGCATTTCACCAAAGAAGAGTTAGGGATTATGAACTGCAATAATGATTTGGTAACTGAATTGGAGCTTGTAACTACCGAATTAGCATCATCTATCAAAAGGGAATTGTCTCTTGAAAACAAGCTTAAAAACAATTCCCAAGGCACCAACCAAAGTAATTTGAATAGCGAATTCGAATTGACGGCAAAAGCTAAAACAATAATAGATTTGCAAGAAAAACTTAACAAAGAAAGAAGGCTCCGGTTTATAAGCGAAGAACATGCGTTAATGCTTGAACATGGGCAAGAACCAAGTGCACTTAAAATCAACTACGAAAAGAATGAAATCTATAAGCAGTTGTTGATCAAGAACGATTTAGTCAACCAATTAGAAGACAAATTGGCAGAGCTCGAAAACAAGAACAAGCCTGGTGACCAGAACTTGTTAGATAAGTACAACGAGTTATTGAAAGAGAACACCGACTTGAAGTTTAGAATTATACCTGAATTAGAACGGAAATTCCGCGATACAGAAACAAGAAAGGTGACTTCGATGAACAAGTCAATGTCGTTGGTTACTAACAATTCGTTTGATCAATCATACGATGAATCGCAGGAAGAAATTGTCACATTGAAGAGCCAGCGTGAAGAGTTACGCGAGACAGTTAGTAAGTTAACTATGGTGCATAACTACGAATTAAACCAAGCTTCCGATAGAATTAGAATGTTGGAGCAGAAGCTTCAGAATCTAAAGTCTATAAACGATAAGTTGAGCAAACGCTCCAATATCGATATTGACCAGGAAACTTCCCCTAACAGGGATGCACCAGGGTACAACCGCGACTACAGTAGCAACTCCCACGGCGTCGGTTCAATGAACAAAATTCCAGTGAACAATAAAGGTGGTAAATTACAAGGGTTTTCCATTGTTACTCCTAACAATAGATTGTTTGACTAGATGCTGCGTCATTTTGGTGACATGAACTAAAGAACAGGAAAGATATAGAAACATAGATTAAAATGTGTATAACAAGTCTAAATTGTACTATAATGTAAATATAAATAAGCAACATAAAGTTGATATGTCTGAATCTTGTATCGTAAAAGGAATTAACCTTTCCATTAAGTACATTATTACAAGAAGTAAATGTTTCGCTAAATCAAGAAAGTAGGAAGTCTAGGAAGTCTAAATTAATAAATGTTAAATGGAAGCTATAAGTCCATCATACCACGAGCTAATTATTTAGAATCTGAGGTTGTGGTTGGCGATTCTCCACTGATGAAATTGCAAATCACTTTTGCAATGTCTGAGCCGGCATTCTGTTTCTTTTCAATAGAAGAAACAGCAGCATCGTATTGATCTTGTGAGATTTTATTGCTGGTCAACAATTGATCCAATAGTTCGACTGAAAATGCTGAAGAGAACTCAGGGTGGCCCTGGAAGGTAAGTAACTTCAGGTTCGTCAAACTAAGCAATCCCTGGACTACGCAGTCATTAGAGGAACCAATTAGCTTCACTCCCGAAGGCACTTGATATACTATATCTTGGTGAAACTCGATCAAGTTACAGGTGTCGCCTTGGAGAACGTCAAATGGGAAAGAATGGGCTACATCGTCTTTCAATTTGATCTCCTGTAAACCCAATTCCCATGTACTGGAACGGTTAACTTTTACTTGGAGATTCTTAGCGAGAATCTGGTGGCCAAAACATAATCCTACTAATGGTATTTGGCTGTTAAATAATGTACCAGTGATAAATTCGTCAAGCATTTTTATCCACCAAAGGGTGTCGAAGGAATCTGATCTTGATCCAGTGACTATAACACCCTTGACGTTATTGTTATTGATAGCCACAGTGAGCTGATCGAATGTAGCCTGCAATAATTCTCGTTCTTCGTTAATATGGCATATCTGGTACCGAATACTGGGTAACTTAGAGCCACCTTTTTGGAGTAATACCTGGCACTGGTGGCCAAAATCACCGTAGGTTTTGCTAAGAGGATCTATGGGGGTGTCGCAAACAAGAATAGCGATATGGTCCTGGAGAGTCATAGGTAAGCAGAGAAGAAGATTGAAAATGTTGAGCGAGCGATAAGGTAGATTAGATAGAGAGCGCAATATCTACCGGGCGTAAATTACTACAGCGGTGTAAATTACTACAGTGGTGTAAATTACTTTGCAGGCGGATATAGTGGGGTATCAGAGCGAATGGTAGCCTGAACTGGGAGAATGCGGTAAGTGCAGAAAGAGTAATAGATGAGAATAGAGAGGTTTGGAAAATGACTGCCAGTCAGCAATGCTAGTGCGAGATTAGTGTAATGGAGTTAGAGTAATCAGTGCAGTACAGAAGTGATAGTGGTTTCGGTATATATAGAACTATGTCCAGTGTAGAGTACTGCGTCCAGTGTATAGTACTACACTCGGTATATATAGTACTACATTCGGTACATATAGAACTACAATCAGTACAATCAGTACTACAATCAGTATATATTACTTCATCAGTATATAGTATTACATTATAGCAGTAACACTGCAACCACAGTTTCACCACCAATCATCTCTTGCACCAGTCTAACTCCTATTGATAACAACTCTATGTATCTCCACACCATTACTTCCACATTACTGCCATTTACTTCCCCATTACATCCACTTACTTCCGCACTCCACCACCGTACCACCACCGTACCACTATCGCAGCACCACCCCACTACCACCGCAGCACCACCACACTATTGTGACTCTCGCATGCAAATCTGTATATGGCAATTTTTATGAACGAAAAAACAGACTAATATTTCTTTACCGGGTTAATTACAACACCACCGTTCCATCATCCATCGCTCTACTGTATCATATAGTACAATTGTAGTCGTCTTTCAGAGGTGAATCATATCGTTACAATGACTAACCAAAGCGGACGAAATTCATCCAATAACCCTATTTCAAATTTAAGTGCTGGATTGAAATCGGTCAATCTTAGCGACCAGCAACAAAATGAAGTCAACTTGAACCTTTTGCAACAGCAATTGCACAGCGAGGCCACCACGCAGCAATCGCAGTCCAGAATCACCCATTTTTTCCAGAACCAGCCCCAGGACGGGTACACTCTTTTCTCACACAGATCGGCCCCCAACGGCTTCAAAGTAGCCATAATATTGTCCGAATTGAACTTGCCGTTCAACACCATATTCCTCGACTTCAATAATGGCGAGCAGCGGGCGCCAGAGTTCGTAACTATCAATCCCAATGCTCGGGTTCCAGCATTGATTGACCACCAGAACGACAATACCTCCATTTGGGAGTCTGGGGCCATCATTCTCTACCTCGTGTCCAAGTACTTGAAGCAGCACGGCGAATGCCCGCTTTGGTCGGACAATTTGATCGAACAATCGCAGATTTCCAGTTGGTTGTTCTTCCAGACCTCGGGCCATGCGCCTATGATCGGCCAGGCGTTACATTTTAGATACTTCCATAGCTGCCCAGTGCCCCTGGCGGTAGAGCGGTATACCGACGAAGTAAGACGGGTTTACGGAGTGTTGGAGATGGCGTTGGCAGAACGTAGAGAAGCATTGATTATGGACTTGGACGTAGATAACGCCTCGGCCTACTCGGCGGGAACGACACCATTGTCGCAGTCGCGCTATTTCGACTACCCAGTGTGGTTGGTAGGCGACAGAGCCACGGTAGCTGACTTGTCGTTCGTTCCTTGGAACAACGTAGTGGATAGAATAGGCATAAACTTGAAGGTCGAGTTCCCCGAGGTGTACAAATGGACCAAACACATGATGAGAAGACAGGCGGTGATCAGAGCCTTGCGGGGCGACTAGTTGCGACGATTGGGGCCTTTTCGCTACCTTTGTAGCCCGCACTTGAGTGCGTTAAAGACTAGAGTACATTTTTTGGCACCCTTTCGCCACATTGCAGCCTTTGATAATTCTATGTATTAATAAATGATTTGATGATCGACTTACGCCGTAAACCGCTTTTCCCTGGCTCAATTGGCCCTAAACTACCCTCCACTAACACTAGCTTAATCGAATCCAGGTATATATGTGTACCTGCATACAATCTCATCACCTAAATTTTTCATATCTATACCATCTTCAACACGCTAGAGACACAGCAACAACCATGTCTAATTCATTCCTCTTGGGTCAGGACTCGTATGCCACGGCCAAGAAATCGCTTCGGAGTTTGAAATCGCAAATTTCGTTGGAAACTGGCGGAGTTGATGGAGGTAAGGCAGTTTTTGCAGTAATTAACTGCAAAGTAGCATTGGGAAAGAAGAAGGACTACACCCCTCGTATCGTTCCAGTAACGCACAAACTTGACGAGGTGACCAACAAGTCCATCTTGTTGATCACAAAGGACCCTTCTTCGGACTATCGCCAGCAACTTGAGGCAAAAGATAGCGCTACCGAAGACATGTTCAACCAGATCTATAGTTTAAAGAGAGTGAAAACGATAGCAAAGAACCCGAAAAAGTTGTTTCAATCGTTCAAGGAGTTCGATATCATTGTAGCAGACCATAGAGTATATAAGTTTTTACCGCAAATTTTGGGGTCTCCGTTCTATACCAAGAACAAGAAGTTGCCATTTATGATTCAGATGGCCAAACCTTCGGCCAATGCTGCTTTGGTGAAAAGCAACAAGTCGACTAAAATGAAGGATAATCGGTGCGAGCCCAAATATGTGGCATTGCAGATGGCATCCATCGTCAACAATACCAACTTCTTGGTCCCAGTCAATGGTAACTGTGTTTCTATCAAGATAGGCTACACCAGCTGGGCGGAATCGGAGCTCTTGGCCAATTTAAACGATGTTTTATCGTACTTGGTAGATGCGAAGTTTAAACCGGTAGGAGGGATGCTACAGAACGTGAAGAATGTGGGTAGTATCTTTGTGAAGACTGGTGAGAGTATCAGTTTACCGGTGTACAAGGCAGAGGAAGAAGCTGAGGAAGAGGAGAACGACAGTGATTTTGATTTTTAGAAGAGGAATCAGGTCGAGAACACTGCGTAAGACATTCTGACGGTGTCACAACTACTAAGAGGAAATGATCAAACAAAAGCTCATAAGCTCAAATTCTAGTTCAAGCCCATGTCTTTTAGTTATAGAGCAAAGAGTAGACCGCGCGAACCGGCTAGGTAACTACTCTAGCCGATGGACTGGGCCGACTCGGCTAGTTGAATCAAAGAACTAACGGCCGTGGTAGTAGCCTTCTACAACCAAACAACTACCCAGCGTAGAACACATTAATAGCTTCGGAGAACACTACAAGAACGTCACTACAAATACGTCACTACAAGCTCATACTTTACAGAGACATCTCTGGCATAGGCATCATCTCTTGCTTAGACTCATCTCTTGCATTTTCTTGCATTTCATATTTCTACACCAATTTAATACATATCGTCCCAATAAAACGAAAACCACTACAACATAGTAGCCTCAAACCATCCATTCCATTACATAGCATAGGTTATATACAAAATTCTCAGCATCAACCGCATTATCGTAAAGTAGTCTTCGCGGACCAAAACCGCGCAGTGCGAATTGATCTCTTCAGTACAGCCTTTATTATTATAGCCTAGTTGTATGGGGTATAATGTCAGGCAATGTGGACCATGGAACAGCTTTTGGTGAAGAGGAAGCCAGTGCCGGCGGGACTGAATCATATTTTTCACGATTAACCCATCATACTATCGATTTCACCAACAATGCTATGGTGAATACAGTAGCCACCACCATTGATTTCACCAATTCTCATCTAGCAGGTCTGGCACCAGCCAAATTCTTAACGACGATCTTGGAGGATGACACTGCGGTGGAAAAAGTCGAGCATTTCAAATATAAGCAGGATCTAGAGAGAAAGTTAACGGTTACGTCGGTTATCGGTTTGGGGTTCACGGTGATGGGAGTGCCATTTGGTATTTCATCTACTTTATGGATCTCGTTAATAGACGGTGGAAACGTCACTATGCTCTACGGATGGCTCGTGGTGGCGTTCTTCTCTATTTGTGTTGTTTTAAGCTTAAGTGAAATCATCTCTAAGTACCCTACAGCAGGGGGAGTATACCATTTCAGTGCTATTTTAGCGAACGAAAAGTATTCCTTGATCAGTAGTTGGATCACAGGGTGGTTTCTCCTCATTGGTAACTGGACCTACGCTGTAAGTATCATGTTTGCTGGGTCGCAGTTCATTCTATCTATCCTTGGATTGAAGGATATAACCTATAAAGAAGATGTGTTTTGGGTTCTTGGAACCTATTTCATTATTCTTACATTTAGCGGATTGGTAAATTTTTGGTTTGCGAAACATTTGGAGAAGATCAACAAGTTGTGCATCGTGTGGACTATTTATACGGTATTGGCGATTGATTTCTTGTTGATATTCTTTGCTAAAAGAACCAATTCCATCGGAGACATTTTAACGCATTTTGACAACAGTAGAAGTGGATGGCCTGATCCGTTGGCGTTCATTATCGGGTTTCAAAGTGGATCCTTCACTTTGACAGGCTATGGAATGATCTTTTCTATTAGCGATGAAGTGAAAAACCCAGAAAAAAACTTACCAAAAGGTGCAATAAGTGCTATACTAATGGCTACCGTAGTAGGATTGATTTTCATCATTCCTATCTTGACCATTTTGCCCGATATGAAAACGTTACTAGACGGCAATCCAGAAATAATGCCTATCCAATTGGTTTTTAAGCTAGCCACCGAATCGTATATCATATCCTTTTTATTGGTGATATTGCTAGTTGGTACCGTACTCTTTCAAGCCATTGGTAGTCTCACCACCGCCTCGAGAACAACCTATGCATTAGCTCGTGATGGAGCTTTGCCATTTAAGGATAAATGGATTGAAGTCAACGACGAAAACGAATATAAGATTCCTAAGAACGCATTATTCTTGTCCATGACTATGGTGGGGTTGATTTCCCTCTTGTCATTAGTATCACCTTCTGCGTTTAATGCGTTTATGGGAGCATCGGTTATCTCTTTAGCCTTTGCAAACGGAATCCCAATCTTCTGCTCTATGTTAAATAGGAGGCAGAAAATCAAAGGTGGGGTGTTTAGATTGAGATATTTTGGTTGGATAGTCAATGGAATTGCTGTGGGATGGATAGCATTATCATTTATCATTCTAAGTTTACCTCCGGTAATTAAAAATATCACTTGGCTTACCATGAATTGGGCAATTGTGGTGTTTTCTTTATTTGCCGGATTTGCATTATTAGGATATAAGTTATGGGGAAATTCAAGTTTCACTGGTCCTCAAATAGATAACGACTACGTTGAATTAAACACTATGGATGGAAATTTGGAAAGTGTTTTGCCGTCTGCGTCAAACACAATGTTCAGATTAGAAGAAGAAAACGAAGATGCAGACAATAGTGAGTACAAACAAGAAGATACGTTTACAAATGATTCAGACGGAATCTACGACTCTACTACTGTAGGATCTAGCAAAGACCACGAAAGTGAACAATCGCAAATGTACCACCGGAGGTCATCAGAGACAACATTTGAGGCAAGCTCCTCTAGGGTTAAGTAATAGACATGTATATAGGTAATTGACAGAGATAGAATTGATGTAATGATTTTTTGCAGCCATTTCGATTTTGCAGCCGAAAATTTTTTTGCTACAGTAGACATGCCAAAATAGTAGCTCCATCTGAAGTTATGAATATGGTTAGTGTTGTACATGAAGGAATACTACAGTGAAGGACCCAACTTATGTAGCATTATCCATAAGAACAGATTCATTGTCCGAAGAAAATCTGTATTTATCGGAATTTTGCGCATTAATAAAAATTTCGCCAGAAATGACTCAAACAAATATCCTGCTGAAAAAAACCTATTTCCAGTACCGTTTCACCACCATTGACCAGCTCTACACCCTTGTACCATCTACAAACAACTCACCAGCAATGCAAAATCCGGGGTCAAAAGTAGTCGCCGGTGATTCATATCACGTGACCCGGGTCACGCGACAGATCTCTACGCTGAAAATTTTTTGATGGAAATTTGCCTTACTGTAACATTTATACTAGTACTAGTTTACAGAACCCATACAAACAATATAATGTCAGCCGACCACACAAGAGATCCATGTCCTATTGTCATTTTGAGTGATTTTGGTGGGGCCTTTTCTATGGGAGTCATCGGTGGATGTGTATGGCACGGGATTAAAGGGTTTAGAAACTCTCCCTACGGTGAAAGAGGTTACGGTGCTATTTCTGCCATCAAGGCCAGAGCCCCTGTAGTCGGGGGGAATTTTGGTGTCTGGGGTGGTTTGTTCTCATTTTTCGACTGTTCTGTTAAAGCCATCAGAAAGAGAGAAGATCCATGGAACGCCGTCATCGGGGGGTTCTTCACTGGGGGTGCTTTAGCCATTAGAGGTGGTTGGAGACACACAAGAAATAATGCCATCATTTGTGCCTGTTTGTTAGGTGTTTTCGAAGGGGTTGGTATGATGATGCAAAGGGTGTTTGCCCAGCCACAAATGGCGCCAGCTTACCCAGAAGAAGCTCCAAGATTAGCTCCAGCATAGATATAGATGGTTCAATGTAATTATACCACCCAGTAAAAGCAATGATTCAGCCTGCAGGCTGAAAATCGCATCTCATTCGCATCTGTGTCGAATGTGACGCAAATGCCAAACCAAATGCCTCCTCCACTCTGCCACGTCGTAGCACGTGAAGACGTGGAATTTCTACGTGGTTCAAACGAATGTGTATATCCGTGTACTCGTTTGTCCATTAGCTTGTCCTTAACTGGTGCGCGCATGGATTTCTTGTATATATTGCAGTAATTTTCCAGTTAGGTTCTCGATCTTAATGTACATTATGTGAAACGACTGTAGTTGTAGACAGACTATGCCGCAAGTGCTGTAAAATGGAAGGGTATAGGATTTTGCGGCGCTACCATGTAAACCATTGGCAAGCTCGCTTCTTGACTTCTTCTTCCGGCTACCCATATACCTTTCCTCTCGTAACTAAATCAATCCTGATACACCTTTAAACGGCGCTACCATGTAATATTCAGGTACCGTTTATCACTGGAAACGTACCAGAGATGGTGGAGCTAACCCCCTCGCCCACCGCCACGCTGACACCGTTTCTTCTTCGTACTATCTCTTACACATCTGCGTTAGATCTTCAACTCCATACTCCTCGTGTGCTGGTTTGTTGAGCCCCCGCGGCGCTACCATATACAACCCAACTCTGGGGAAGCCTTTTGGCGGTTCCGTAAAGACTGCCAGTACTACACCAGCTAGCACCATTCTTCTACCCCATACGTATCGCCTCCCACAGCGCCGCCAACACCCCCAGGCTGCCCCGACAACTAAAGAATTTATCACCACCAAAAATCCCGGCGCTACCATGTACACCCACCATGAAATTTGAGGAGACGGACCTCAGCAACAGCACCTAGTCCACCATGTCCTACAACTACAACAACAACAGGCATAACTCCATCGGAGGCAGCTGGCACTTGCCGCCTCCGCAGGGCTTCAACAACTACGCCGCAAACCAGAATGCCGACGCCAACGATCCCCACCATGGCCAGCACCAACAGCACCAGCAACAGCACCAACAACCGCTTCTACAACAGTCTCAACCTCCCGCTATGGGCGCCATGGGTGGATTCAGAAATCCGTGGTACTCGCCGAGTCAAAGCGGTACTGGACCTGGGTCGCCCAACCTATCTCAGTCTCCCACCAAGAACACCATCCCATTATTACAGCAACAACAGAACAAAAGGTTGTCTTTTGCGAACCAATTGCCCACTACTTACGAGTACGATGGCCGTAGACAGTCTTTGGTACCGCCATATATACATCCGCCACCACGGGTGGACAATCCTTTCAACCAATACTATACCAACCAGGAGGTGAGTTTGGGGTCCAGCGACCGCAGAATGTCCACCGCAGCTACCAGTGGTTATGGCGGTGGCTACGGAGGCTACGTGCAAAATAACAACAACAATAACTATCCGGGACAGTATTTACAGAACCCTTCTCTCGCTGGGTTGAATGCGACGAGAAGATCGTCCATAGCCGTGGCAAACTTGCAACAGCATTTGCACCAGGACGGTGGAGCCTACTACAACCAGCAGCCGCCAGGAATCGTTGGTCGGTCGCCGTCAATCGTGCAATACCAGCAGTTCCAGCAGGACCTTCAGTCTATAAGACTCACAAACAAGCGCAAACCAGCACCCAAAATAAGACATGTGTATTCCAAATTGGACTTGAAGCCCAAGGTTCACCGCCAGCCCAAGTACAGACGGTGTTCTGTCAATTCCATTCATATCTCGCCTGTAAATGCTCTCTCAGTGTATCTCACGGAATCGTACGGAATCTGCCAGCCGCGTAAGTTTCAGTACTCCAAGTCTACTAACCCTAAGCGGGTGCTTACGAAGCCGTCGGAGCCCAAGTTTAACAACGGCTGCGATAACGAGGACAGCGACTACATTTTGTACGTGAATGACATTCTAGGGTCGGAAGAGGGCCGGAAATACATCGTGCTCGACTTATTGGGATCCGGTACGTTTGGTCAAGTGGTCAAGTGTCAGAACCTTTCCAACCAGTCCATTTGTGCCGTGAAAGTGATCAAATCGCAGCCGGCGTACATGAACCAGTCATTGACGGAAGTGCGATTATTGGAGTATCTTAACGCTAATAGTGACGGAAAGCATTTTGTGCGGTTGCTCGATACTTTTATGCACAAAGAGCATCTCTGTCTTGTTTTTGAGCAATTGGCATCGAATTTGTACGAGTTGATCAAGCAGAACCAGTTCCAGGGTCTCAACATGAAACTCGTCAAGCTCTTGACAAAACAGTTGCTTGAAGCGATGGCAGAGCTCAAGGGGTTCCAGATGATCCATTGTGATTTGAAGCCGGAGAATATCTTGCTTTGCCAACCAGACAAGCCCGACATCAAGGTAATTGATTTTGGATCTGCCTGTTTCACGCGCCAGACTATCTATACTTACATCCAGTCGCGGTTCTACCGGTCACCAGAGGTGATTTTAGGGTTGCATTACACGGAGTCGATCGATATGTGGTCATTGGGGTGCATTGTAGGCGAGCTTTTCCTTGGGTTGCCTATGTTTCCCGGGATTTCTGAGTTTAACCAGATCTGGAAGATTGTAGAAATGCTCGGAACTCCTCCAAGACATATGATTGAGGTGGGGCGAAACTCATTAAATTTCTTCAAGAAATCGTCCACCACTACTCCAGACGGAAAGCCGATATATGTGGTCAAGACCTACGAGGAGTACGTGGACTTCTTGTTGAATACAAAGGGAAAGGAAGAGAATGCTAAAAAAGAGCAGCCAAACAAGAGCTACTTTAAGCACCGGACCTTAAAAGATATCATACTTAACTACAAGTTACCGTCGAAGAAGATGACCAACTCCATGATCGAAAAGGAATGTCACGAACGATTGTTGTTGATTGACTTCCTTTCGAAGGTGCTTAGTTTGAATCCATTGCAGAGATTGACACCGCAGGAGGCATTGAAGCATCCGTTTGTCAACGATTCTGCTGCGCGTGTGCCTGTGTCTACAACTCCTACGCCTTCCCCGGTGTCTGCTGATGTCACTGCTTAATTTGAGATGGTGAGACGTTTAGCTCCAGAGAGTGAAACAATTGGGTGGTTGCAGCCAAATAGTGCTTACTGAGTGTGTGACAAACACAAGAGAGTGTACATTGGACTGCCATGCTATGAATTTGAAGATAGGACCATCTACACGGCTCATAGTGTAGGTTACACAAGATGAACCTCGACACAGGCTCTTCAGAAGCAGTAGGCTCAGCAGTAGCTGATCCACCCAGTACTTACTACCATTAATATGGACTCAGTTCTCCTTCAGACGCTTGATTTTCGGTTTCTGATGCCAGTTTCTCGAAAAACTTGGAAATAGCTACCAGAACCATCACCAGCACATAATGGCACTGTTTCTGTGTCGTTGGCAAGATTGGCCCCTCGTATATATCATTTATATCATCATTAAACATTTCGTGCCAAAGGTGGTCGTGTGCTTGTAGACCAATTCTCACCAAAAAAAAGATAGTCGAAAATAACTTCAAAAACTATTCAACTACTTGTAGTCGTAGACAGAGCTCTATAGTGTAGTTATTGATATACATCGTGGGAATTATGAATGTCAGTACCAGTGCTTTAGGTGTGAGAAGAAGAAAACCAACTACTCAAAACATCGATGACGAAGAAAACGCAGCTACATTAAAGTTGGGACCAGAGTTTCAGTTGAGACAGATCACCAACGATGGTACCGAAGAGCAGTTGATTGCCCTTAACTTATCGGAAGCTCGGTTGTTAATCAGAGCCGCTTTAAAAGACCGGAAAAACAAACTGGCAAAAGACAGACAGTTTGATTTGAATGATGACGAGAACGAAAAAGAGGACGAAATGGCCAATAGACACTTAGCTGGAGACAATGAAATCATGCACAAAACGTTGAACTACTTGAGTAATTTCACCCGGTTCAAGAATACCTCTGCTTCTGACACGGTGGACAAGTTATTGAACGATTTCAGCTCGGTTGCAAACCAACCATTACACCCCTTTGAGTTGGCCCAATTGGGTACCTTAGAGTGCGAAGACGCTGAGGAGGCCAAGTCGTTGATTCCAAGCTTGGCAAACAAAGTTTCTGATGTGCAGCTTCAGTCGTTGCTCACAGAATTGAGAAAATACCAGACCTTGAACTAGAGGCGCAGCGACCGTGTAAATCTCGTTGCCGTGCTTTTTTTCGTAAGTCAAGGTCTCGACCTACTCCGCAGATGCTCGTGGGTCGCTCATGGTGTGTTTTGAGTTTGCTTCAGCTATTTTTCAGCTTGTTCAGCTTGTTTCAGCTGTTCCAGTGGCTCCACGAGTCTTATACACACCTATAATCATCATCAGAACAACGACGTTCGTAACAGTACTAATTGAACGGATACTGGGCCGGAAATGAGTGCCTATCCTCTGTTCACTACTAATAGTCACACTAAAAACTATGCGATACAGATGTGATGAACTCAAAATTGGCCAAAAAGTGCCCAAATTTTGCCAGTTTAACTAAAAAAAAAAGCAAACAATAATCTTAATGCTTAACCATTACTCTACGATATCCCTTCGAAAATAGCTACTTTGTATTATAATTATTCAATAAATGCCAAATTGATAGATTCGCGCATATGTACTGTATAGGCATTTTTCAAATTTAAACTACAAGCTACCAACCTATTTCTAGACATGGACGACCACGACCTCTACGACGAGTTTGGGAACTTGATAGGCGATCCCCTTGACTCAGATGCCGAATCGTTCACCGGTGGCGAAGAATCAGGGCTCGATTCGGACCTGGGGTCCCCCAATGAGCCTCATCTCTTATCTCATCGCGAATTACCGTCTAATGACGACACAACAGGCACAAGTAATGGCCATGAACAGACCCAAGCTTTGGTCCAGAGCAAAAATGTAGCAGAAGAAGTCATAATCTCGCTTCCTGTGGAAGAAAGGAATGAAACGCCGGTAATTGAGCCAATAACAACCAAAAAGATGAATATAGACTTTGATATTACTGCCAACAATGGGTCCTGGGCTAGTCTCCCGGAGTTGACCTACGACAGACAGTTTATGCTCCAGACTATGAAGTCATTACCACAGAGGATACGGAATCTCGCGGTGGCGGGCAACTTTCACTCCGGTAAAACATCCTTCATTGACCTCTTAGTGATGCAAACACATGTTTCTATCGGTTCAAAGGACACAAATAGAACCAAAAACACAAGTTTAAAGCCTATTAGGTTTCTCGACACTCACAAGTTGGAAATAGACCGAGAAATGTCTCTTAAAGCGAATGCAATTACTTTAATGCTAGGCAATAGTAGAGGCACATCGTATGTACTCAATATCCTCGACACACCGGGGCACAGCAACTTTATAGACGAGGCTACGGCTGCCGTCAACAGCAGTGACGGTGTTGTTGTCGTGCTAGATGTGGTAGAAGGTTTGACAAATTTTGATAAGAAAATTATCTCGCAAGCACTTGAAAAGAATTTACCTATGGTTCTCATTTTGAACAAATTTGACCGGTTGATTCTCGAGCTCAAGCTTCCACCTTCAGATTGCTACCAGAAGTTGAAGTTTATAATCGACGAAACCAACGAGTACATTGCAAATAACGAGTACAATTCAACTTATACGCACCCTTGTGTGTTTTCCCCTATTGACAATAGCGTGGTTTTTGCATCTTCTTTGTACGAGTTCAGTTTTACGTTATCAAGCTTTTCGAAAATCTACTTGCTCGCACAAGGCTCAGATATTGATTCGGATGAGTTCAGTCAAAAATTATGGGGGAACTACTTCTATGACACGGACAAAAATGCTTTCACTACCAGCTCGGAGAGAAGATTTGAAAGAAGCTTTGTAAAATTTGTTTTACAACCAATATACAAGCTAATTTCACACACCTTGACTTTTGATCCAAAGAGCAAGCTATTATCAAAAGTATTATGGTCTGAGTTTGGTATATCCTTGACCAAGGATCAGTATAAACAGGATATCCCCTTATTGTTAAGAGATATTCTTCTGAAGCTTTTCATAGGGAACCAGGGCTTCGTGGATGCAGTAACAACCCATATCAGTAGCCCAGAACTTAGTGAAAAGTTGAAGAATACAGATGGTTCGTTATTGGCGCAAGTAATCAAGTTAGTTCCATCCTCAGACGCAAAATCTTTCTACTCTTTGGTCAGAATTTACAAGGGAACGCTTTCAGTTGGATCCAAAGTTAAAATACTAGGAGAAAATTACCACGAGAATGACGAGGACTTCAAGATAGAGGTCATAGATGAGATATTTATCCCTGGGGGTAGATATAAAGTAGGTGTTACAGAAGCAGTAGAAGGTTCTGTAGTGTTGGTTTCGGGTATCGATTCCATCATTGCTAAAAGTGCCACGATTATTGAACCAGCAGACTCAGAAACCAAGCCGTTTAAGACCCTTGACTACACTAGAGACTCGGTATTCAAGGTGGCAGTTGAACCGGCTTACCCAGCAGATTTGCCAAAGTTACTAGAAGGTTTAAGAAAGGTCAGCAGGTCATATTTAGCATGCTTGATCCGAGTTGAAGAGAGCGGAGAGCACGTAATACTTGCTCCAGGAGAATTGCAGTTAGATTGTGCTTTGCATGATTTGAGATTGTACTTCACAGACGATCTTGAAATCAAGGTAAGTGATCCCATGACAAAATTTAGTGAAACTTGTAGCGAGATATCGATGACCAAGATTTCATCTTCCGCTCCTAATGGACATAATCTGATTTCGATTATTGCAGAACCAATTGAAGAAACCAAGTTAAGTCTAGCTATTCAATCAGGCAAGATTGATTTGAGTCAACCAGTCAAAACCACCTCAAGGATTCTCAGAAAAGAATTTGGCTGGGATTCTTTGGCTGCAAGGTCAGTCTGGTGTTTTGGTCCTGATGATTCACAAGCTCCCGACATATTGTTGGACGATACGTTGGAAGCAGAAACTGATAAAAAGTTGTTGTACTCGGTTAAAGATTCGATCTCTATGGGATTCAGATGGTGTGTTAACGAGGGTCCATTGTGTGATGAACCGATTAGGAACACCAAATTTAAGATATTGGATGCTGTCATCAGTGGTTCTGAAATTCAGAGAAGCGGAACCCAGATAATTCCAATGACAAGAAAGGCATGCTACACCGGTTTTTTGACCGCCTCACCAAGACTAATGGAGCCGTATTACTTGGTAGATGTTACCTGCTTTGCACGAGCTATACCAGCTATCTCAAAACTACTTCAAGGAAGAAGAGGATACACAACTTCAGAATCTGGTATTCCCGGTACTCCTTTATATCACGTTGAAGGGTTTGTTCCTGTCATTGACTCACCAGGATTGGAAACAGATATAAGGTTACGTACACAGGGTCAGGCAATGTGTTTTCTTCTGTTCCATAGTTGGGAAGTGGTACCTGGGGATCCTCTCGATAAAGAGTGTCCTTTACCTCCATTGAAACCCGTCCCAACGAACTCGTTGGCTAGAGACTTCGTAATGAAGACTAGAAAGAGAAAAGGTTTGTCTGGAGAACCAAGCTTACAGAAATACATAGATTCAGATTTGCATCAAAAATTACTAGACACTGGTTTACTCCGTGGGTAATGATACATAGCATTAAATCAATATATAATAAATACGATTGTAGCGAAATAATTAATTCTATTATAATAATAAAACTACATTGAAATAATGTAAATTAGTATTATTGATTTGAAAAATAATCTATACTTTTCATGGAGCCCAAACTTGGTAAGATTGGGGTTGTTTGATGGATAAAGGTTGAAGACTGTCATCTGCTTCGTTTGCACTGGCGTTTTCTGCAATGGATTCTGAGGGAGATTTGGTGTTCTCTGCGGTTTCTGCATTCTTCAAGTTAGCTACTTGAGCTAATCTTTGCTTACTTGGTTTGAACAACAAAGATTTTGCCTCTGCTAACAACTCGTTGATTCCCTTTAATTTCTCGTCATCTTCATTCTTAGAAATACTTTCAATCAAAGTAATTGCGTCTTCGAGTTTCTTGGTAACACCTACTGTGCTTCTTGCTAAAGTTAACCTGTCAAGGAATACTTCTTCTTGTTGTTTGGCGAGGTTCTTTCTCTCACGTTCATATATCTTTTCCAATTCTTCAACCTTGTTTAACTTCAAGTCGATTTTTGCGAGTTCATGATTCACAATGCTAGCGCTGAGATTATTCATCTCACGCTCTTCGTAGGTGGCAAATAAATGACCCCTTGCACCTAGTATACCTAAGGTGTTTACTACAGCATCTCTGAGAGAATCGCCTTGTGACTCGAGGTTTCCATTGTTGTTTGTAGCATCTCCTTGCCCGTTTTCTACTTCTTGAATTTCTTCCAATTCATCTTCCTTGTCTTTTTCGCTCTCTGAAGTTTTCTTTTCATCCGAAGCATCTGTCATCTCCACATCCGTGTCTTTGTCCTTTGCATCAGCAACTTTCTCCTTGTCCGCATCAGCAGATTCGCTACTTTTTTCATTGTTATCTTCCAGTTTGATTACTTCATCGGTTTCACCGGTTTTATCAGTCGTGTCTTTTTCTTTTTCCTTTGCAGCCTTCTCTTCTAACTTCAATTTTTCTTGTTTTGCCTTTTCCTTTTGTAATTCTATCAATTTCTTCTCGATTACTTTGTCCATTGCTTTGGAAGCTCTCACACTAGCTGCCTTTGCAACATCTACATCAACAAGCTGAGAAACAAATGCAAGAGTGCTCAAAACTGGGTTATCAACTCCACTGGTAGGGAAATTCGACGAATATTTAAGCAAATGCAAAACCTTGTTATCCTTGCTTAAGGAATTGAACTCATCTTCTATTGGGATTTGTAAGAATTGTAGAATACATTCTTGAGGTGATTTACCAACAGATTCGGCTATTTTGTACCAATCGTTTTTATACTCTTGAATACCAGCAATCAACTTTGCTACTTGGTCGTCAGACCAGGTTTTCTGTTTCTTTGAAGTTTCAGAAGTGGCAGGTTCGTCCTCTAAACTGTGTTTTGTACTGGATGAATTATTGTGAGTAACATGGTTGTTTTGGGTGATATCAATAGAATTATCTTGCAATAATTGCTTGATTTTGTCAACGTCTACTTTATTAGGATTCAATTTGAAGGTGTCAAAAGGAAAGAGACCTCTTGGTGTATCGTATTTCACATGGAAATCTCCAGTGTAAGGCAAACCCACGGATTCACCATTTGGTAATTTTTCAATCGAATAGCCCGGTTTAAATTGCGGTTTAACTTGGTAGTTTATCAAGCCCCATTTGTTCAAAAATTTGTGAACTCTCATTAAGGTTCCTACATCGCCAACGAGATTCCGTCTGACAGATGTTAACGTCAAAAATTCGTTGGGGTTCAACCGATAGGAATTGACCATAAAATTTCTGTAGTTGATATAGATTTTGGGTGATTTGGAAGGGTGCTTGCTTTGGAAGAATTCCGGCAAACTTTCCTTCTCAATTTTGTGGATTTTCTTCATGTTAAACCAAGACGAATATGATGGAATAATGATGGCATGTGTCTGTGCAATATGGTTTTCGGCATCGTACAAGTCTTCCTCTATCTCTTCCTCCATCTCTATAGGTTCGTTTTCTTCCTTGCTTTGATCGTTTCCATTTTGGTCGTTGTGGTTGTCTTCGGTATCTTTAGTGTCATTATCCTGTGAATCTTTTACGTCTGAAGCTGGTTTTTCTCCCTCCTTTTCTGCACTGTTTGTAGCATCGTCTGTGTCTGTTATGATGTCGTTGCTAGTTATGTCTTCTGAATTGGCCGTACTGGTGGTGCCTGGTTCCTGCTTAACAGCAGTTTCTTCGGCTCCTGCGGCATCAATTTCTTCCGCTTTGTTATCACTTGCACCATCTGCCTGTTTAGCGGCGTCAGAGGCCGAAGAATCGTCATTAGCGTCGTTGGAGACGTTATTACCGGACTCACTAGAGATACCTGAATCTCCGCTGTTTTCGTTGCTTGAAGGCTCTTCTTGCGCCGGTATATTGCTATCGTTTAGGTAATCAAAGTCATCATCTATAGGCTTGCTCAGGTCGGTGTTATTGTCACCGTCTTGCTCTATATTGGTAGCACCATCATCTTCGCCAATGGCATCGTTTTCGTCCTCTTCTTCGTCCTGTTTATCGTCAAAGTCATCAATGTCGTCGACATTGTCTCCCAAGTCGTTTTCGGCATCTTGTTGGTCGTTTTCGTTGCTGTCCTTATCGTTTTCATCATCAAAGTTCAAAAATTGACCATCGTTGCCACTGACATCAATGCCAAGGTCTGCATTCACAGGTTCGCTGTCGTCATCATTAAAGTTGAGTAGATCGCTATTCTCGTGGCTCAAACCTAAGTTGTCCTCCAAATCCGACATTGCTGGTGATGGATTCTTGTTGAGTACGGTTGTTTGGCCGGTTGTTTTGAGGTCAATTTTGTTCTTGGACTATATGCCGGACGTGAACGACATGGCCAAAAACGGTATGATTGCGGCGCAAATGGGCATGGGTGTAGTTGGTGGAATTGGTGCTGAGGGCTATAGTGGTGGTGCTGGTAGTAGTAGAAGGTTTCTATGCATGAATTGGTTCAGGTAGATTTGGGGCAGCGGAAGGTATTTGGCAGTGATAAGAGTATTTGTTTTTGTAGTATGTTTGGTTGTGTTAGTCTGTGGGACGGCTGCAAATTTATAGTTTGTGCATCACATTGGTTGTGTTTAACAAAACAGCGGTTTCTTGAATAATACATCGTCTTTGTTATTGGGGTGTGGTTTCTTGTCGTTTGCACATACCTGGGTTATTCTATGTGACATTCTATGTGACCAGGTGGTGCTCTACTTGGTAGCGCGACCGGACCCACGACTTGGGCCAACAAGCTGAAGCTGAAGCTGAAGAGATGATACAGACATGGCTAGGAAGAATGAATAGTCTAATCGGAATTTTTGATCTCTAGGAATATTATACAAATATTAATTGTTTTATTATTTGAAGCGTGAATGCGTATGTCCTATTGCGATAGTGCATAAATGGGCAGGGTATGTCGGAGTTCACGTTTTTTGCTTAATTAGCATTTCAAAACAGAAATTGCTGAACACTGATGAAAAGGACGACAGAACTAGATATCAGACCCTTGTTTGTTCTGATCCGAGCATCGACGGTCAACTCCGGGATTCAACAAGACAGTACCAAAATGCTGCAAAAAATAGAAACATGGTAGCGCTTTATATTTTGGGTCGGATTGGGTAGGATAAATATACGGTTCTACAGACTTACAAAGATCAATGAGATAAATGACATAACGTGGTATAGTACCGTGTTAGTCACCACCTCGTCTTCCCTGTGAAATTGTAGGAATATGAATAATTTTCCACTGTCTGCTGGTTAGGAGATTACGGAGTGTGGTATGAAAGAAAAATGTAGAAGCCAAGAGACATCTAAAACAGTTAAATGTATTATTTTAAGAGAAAAAGTTTAAATGCAAAGCTTAATAAGGGGTACACCGTGCAAATGGCACATATAATGTTGGCAAATGTATGGAACCCTTCTGTACCTGAGGGTTATGCAAATGACCTTCTCGGTTAGTGCTAATCGTAAATGCGTAAATCCGATCGGGGCAGTACACAGGACAACGCTTCTGGGGAGGGATATTGACCACGTGATGTATAGGGCTTCTGCCCTGGAGTGTATTTGGAGTATCTGCAGGTTCGCAGTAATTTTTTCATTTTCGTTATGCTGGAGTTTGTATGGGAGAAAATTTTCAGAGGTATAGAAATTTAATTGATAATTTTTTTGAAAAGTTATTGATAGTTTAATATAGTATTGAAAATGGTTAGATACGCTGCTACTCCTGCCAATCCAGCTAAATCAGCTTCTGCTAGAGGATCATATTTAAGAGTTTCTTACAAGAATACCAGAGAAACTTGTCAAGCTATTAAAGGCTGGAAATTAGCTAGAGCTGAAAAATACTTGGACCAAGTCTTAGACCACCAAAGAGCTATTCCTTTCAGAAGATTCAACGGATCTATTGGTAGAACCGCTCAAGGTAAAGAATTCGGTGTTACCAAAGCTAGATGGCCTGCTAAATCCGTTAACTTTGTTAAGGATTTATTAAGAAACGCTAAATCTAACGCTGAAGCCAAAGGTTTAGATGTTGAATTATTAAAAATCTCTCACATTCAAGTTAACCAAGCTCCAAAACAAAGAAGAAGAACTTACAGAGCCCACGGTAGAATCAATGCTTACCAATCTTCTCCATCCCACATTGAATTATATTTGATTGAAGATTCTGAACAAGTTGAAAAATCTAAGGATGAAAAGAAATTAAGATTAAATGCCAGACAATTAGGTAGATTAGCTTCCCAAAAAAGAATTGCTAATTAATTGTAACTAGTATATATTATAATATAATTTGATTAAATAAATTTCGTGTCATATCTGAAACAAGATTTTAGTAGTAAAGCTGTTGTTATATGAGCAGCTTTGGAGCATCAAAATTATTTGCGACCTACCTCATCGAAAAAGCAGCCAATTTGCGCGAAGATGTTGTAGTAGTATCTGCATAGGAAGAAAGCTGTTGGGTATAAAACTACCCAGCTCATATATTTAACTATGTAGCTCTTATTCCCTATAACTCCAGTTCTAGTGTTGATTTTAGATGAATTATTGTCTGTGTACCTTTGCTTTGAATTCGCTTGTTTTCGTAGTGCCCATAGATAAGTTTATGCTAATGTCTTGTGCGTTCCATTCCATTAATGAAAAAATTGCAGCCATTAATTAATCATTGATCTCTAAGTCTTGTTAGAATGTAGTCTTTTGGTAATTCTCTTGTACTCCGTATTACTTATTGATGCTCTTTTTCTCCAAGCTTGTTTCACTACTAGTTTATATTTTACATCTAGTTAATTGAATTTTGTGAGTGTTATATAGATTTTTACAAAATATCTTCGAAAATCTAATAACTTTGAGAAAAATGCTTAGTGAGTATAGAAATAAGAATAGACCAAAATTGATACACCGAAACTTGTTAAACACTAAGTTTAGTTCTCATCACTTCAGAGTCCCCCAGATACTTCAGGGACCCTTTGCTCAAATTTTGCAGCCAATTTATTGGCTAGAATGGTTACTAAAATAATTGCAAAAAAAGTTCCCAAAAATTGCGAAGCATTCAAATTGACTTAAATATATCTAATCGTCTTTGTTACGTTTAATATTCTACGCTTGTAGATCTATAGATTTACTTCTTCGCTTCACCACTGGTAAATCATCAACTGGTAGCGCCGCAGTACCTAGTAGGGCAATAATGGTAGCGCCAACTGGTAGCTCATCACGTATTTGAAGAATCGATGTATTCACGTTGGTTTCATTCAGTGGATATTCAAACTCACTTAAATAGATTAAAATATTTAATTGTAACTAAAGGATCCTTTCATTCGCCAATTGCAGCCATTTTGACCTCTTGCAATCGACTTGTATAACATTACCCAGGTAAGTGTCCTGCACACAGTCTGAGCCAATTGCTAGCCGACAAATTATAACGAGATGATAATTTTTATTAGTATTCTACTTAGAAACAACGAACTAAAACACATCAAAATGGGAGGTTCAGCTGGTCCAAAGACTTATTTAGGATGGT
Source organism: Suzukiozyma fluviatilis (assembly GCA_030560825.1). Taxonomy (NCBI): domain Eukaryota; kingdom Fungi; phylum Ascomycota; class Pichiomycetes; order Serinales; family Debaryomycetaceae; genus Suzukiozyma; species Suzukiozyma fluviatilis. The sequence goes on from JAKTVZ010000001.1 coordinate 44,714, forward strand.
GGGGACACCTTGGTTCTCCAAAACAAAAGTACATCACCATGTACACTGTTTCTCCATACCAAACCAAACCTTTCAAAGGTGCCTTATACAACTCTGTATTTAATACTTTCAGAAGAACTAAGAACCAAGTTTTATTTTTGGCTATTCCATTCGTCATTGTTTGGAACGTCTGGGCTAGAGCCAGAGACTACAACGAATACTTGTACACCAAAGAAGGTAAAGCTGAGTTAGATAGAGTCAACGTTTAAGTGTTTTTCACTTCATAAATCATATCATTTATATTAATATATACACTTTTTACTTTTATTGTAGATATCAAGGGTATAAGAGCGATGAGGATGTTAGAAGACTTCAGCAGGAAGAAAAGTAGCAGAAAAATAAGAAGGATAGCTATGAAAGCAAACACCGTAAGAGTATGGTAAGCAATGCTAAATCCAGACTGAAATAAGCGATTGAGCCGTGTAGTTGGTTCTAATTGGCTTTACGTTTTCTGTGAATATTACTTTAGTTCAAAGCTGGTGCCTTAGCACACTTTTCCAACTTTCAATCTGGTAGTAATCGCAGTGAAATATTCGCACTGGTGTTAGTGCTCGCTCGATAGTACTAGTGACACAGTTCTAGCTCAACTTTCTTCACAAGCAGGCATGATCTTGAACTTCAGCTTTGTTCGTCACCATACCTTTTATTTTGGAATCGAGTAACTACGCCAATTTTGATATCGTACTATTTTTATCTTGTACTTTGTTACATCTTCGCTACAGCATACTATGCTTGGTATCTACATTCCTATCCTACATCTAGTACACAGATTATTCTCTCATTCTCTATTTAGATCTCTTGTAAACTTTATCTAAGAAAGCACTCAACACTTCTTTCTTCAATCCTCTTGATTCGTCCACATTGGCAATCTTTTCTCTCAACTTACCGACAACAGATTCTTCGTACTCGTGGTAAATTTGTTCAATTTGTAAAGCCTTGAACAAGTCCTTACAGGTTTGTTCCGATACATCGTCTTTTTTCCCGTAGTTTTCGTCCAAAACTTTTCTTTGTTCAGGAGTAGCCTTCAATAAAGCTTGGTTGATGACCCAAGAACACTTGTTGTCCTTGATATCGGTCCCGATCTTCCCAATTTGCTCTGGAGTACCAAAACAGTCCAAGAAGTCGTCCTGGATTTGGAAATATTCACCCAATGGAATCAAAATGTCTTGCACTTGTTTCAAGTCCTTTTCGTCAGAAATACCTGTCATGTACATAGATAACGCTACAGGTAAATAGAACGAGTAGTACGCAGTTTTGAAGATGACAATGAACGAGTGTTTCTCTAACGAGAACTTGTCCAAATCAACAACGTGCTCATCGGCAGTAACCAAGTCCAATAACTGTCCCAATTCGGTCTGGAAAGTTACTTCGTGGAATAAATCTAACAAGTCCACGTAGTACGAATCTTGACGGAAATGCTTCTTCAACAAGATATAGATGGCTCCTTCCAACATGAACGAGTCGTTGATAGCAATATTGCCTACACCTTCATTTAAGTACCAACATGGCTGTCCTCTTCTAGTTTTGGACTGATCCATCATGTCATCGGCCACCAAAAAGTATGCCTGCAACAACTCAATGCACCATCCCAAGAGCGCAACCTTGGAGTACTCTTCGTCCCCCAACTTCAAGGCATCAGTATTGTTCAAAATACAGTAAGTATCAATAACACTTAACCCTCTGTTCAACTTACCTCCGGGGGTATTGTAGAACAAGTTTTTCTGGAACCAATCGATGGCTTCTTGGGGCATTTTGTACGAAACCAACACCTGGGTCAATTCTTGAACCAATTGGTCGAAAGCATCGACAAAACGTTTTCTTACAGCACTCTTATCCATTGTATCGCTACTGTTCAACTACACTTGTTCGCAGAATTTTTCATCTATCTATACGACGGTCGCGTCCTACACATAAGTCGAAAGTGATATATTAATCTAAAGTACAAATATGGCAGTCAGATGGCTGCTTTTCGCGGCTTGAGGCGCTGGTGGCCTCGGTGGCGCTCTAGGTGGGTGGTGGCTCATTTTAAGCACTTTCCCCGCCGAGTTTCTCAGTTTCTTCTCGATCTCTTCGATTTCCCCGGTCTAGATTGCTTACCCTTCATCTTCTTGGCAGAAAACCCAGAAACATCGGCCGAAGATTGGGCGTCGTTTTCTCTCGACAATCTCTTCTTACCACCAAAACCGTATTTGGCGTCTTTCCCTAACCTTTTTCCGTTAGGCTTTCTTCTTTTGGCATTATCACTGTAGTTGTTTTCTCTTGTAGCTTCCTCCAAGGCGATCTGGAAGTCATCTTCGTTCGACAAGGCCGATGAGCCTCTCTTCTTCTTCAAACTGTTGATCTTTTCGAGAGTTTCTTTCTTCTGTTTGGCTCTTTCTTGTAAGGTGGCATTTTGCACTTGTTTACCAAACTTCTTCAAGGATCTCTGTTTCTTTGCGTCTTCACTAGCCTTCTTGTTGGCAGCTTCTGTCAACAACTTGGTCTTCAATTTGTCCATATGCTCGTCAGATTTGACCATTTCCGCAAAATAGTCCATAGGTCTGGCAAATGGAACCTTCAACTTCAACAAGGTGGCTCTGGCTTGCTTCACAGCGTCCAAACCTTGCTTATAAAATGCTAATTCTCTTTCGGTATCGTCGTAGATGTCTTTGATGGATGCTTCGGTGTTGTCGGCACTTACAACCGACTGGTGTTCAGTGAACGAGTGCTTGGCCCATGGTAATTCGATACGGGCAAGCGAATCTCTGAGGGCTGCCATATTATTTACAGTTAACTTGGTGAATGGAACGACATCGGCGTCGTCGTCGAGCTCAACGTCTGACAATGGAACGTCTTCTTCCTCTTCTTCCTCTTCTTTATCTTCTTCTTCATCTTCATTATCTTCTTCGTCTTCATCTTCGTCTTCATCTTCATCTTCGTCGTCATCCTCGTCGTTTATGTCACTCTCACTGTCACTTTCTGCCAACTTTTTAAAGTCTAACTCTTCCTCTTCTTCTTCATCTTCATCTTCTTCATCCTCACCTTCTTCATCTTCGGCTTCAACAACTGCTTTTTTGGCAAGCATTTTTTTCAATTGTCTCTGTTCCTTTTTGGACAAAGAAGCACTTTGATAGTCATCTTCCTTGGAAGCCTTTTCTTTCTTGGCTTGCTTAAGATCTTTGGTGGTTTTCTTTACTGGCTTGATAGCTTCAACTTCTTGAGGTTGCTCTGGCTCAGCTTTTTTAGTCACAGGTTTGCTTTTTGACTTATCAATAGCATTAAGCAATTGTTGATGCTTCAATTGTGACTTTAATCCTCCCTTGGCCATCTTTGCTTACTATTATTTACCTAGACAAATAATGTAGATCTAGTAATTTGAAAATTTTAGCGATGGTGATGCTCATCGCACCAAAAGTATATACAGGCCGCACTTAAATGACTGCAAAACCGAAATAGAACTTGGCCCTACGAATCAATTTGTAATTGGAATTGGATATAGGATGTATGAAGACGTTTATTAGAGCTCAAGATAGTTAGTCTTCTTTTTTTGGGAAAAAAAAATGCATTTTTCATTGATTTTGCTTGGATATGGCGACCATCGTTGATCCAAGAAAGTGTTATACGATACATGGAGGTAGATGATGTAAGTAGCGAAGCTACTGATAGCCGGTGTTATTGGTGATCTAAGTAGATATACCACGCCTGTGGCTATGTATCAGAAATATTTGTTTGTTTGCGATAGGTGACTTTCTTAAATTTTATTTTGGCTGCAAAAAGCTGCGAGTACTGGGATTGAAATGTCCAGATCTTATACATTTCGATGATCGTATTATTATAAAGTACAAATATAATGCTGTAAATAGGGAGGCTAAGTTCGCTATCAAAATTACGTTTGATTTGCCTATTCAAATAATGCAGACAAGTAGAAGTAAAACATCATTAGGTCAGTATTAACATACCAATTAGGGAATTATTTTCCAGAAATAATTAATCTAGTTCAACGCAATGGTATTCGTTCTAGTTCGCGTGAATTACTTCAAAGGTTAAACATTAAAAGTACTGTCAATTTCGTTCAAGAATCTCTTGCCGCCTCCGTATCGCCACCATCGACTGATACATGAAAAGTAGTTGATATCGATGGGTGTTTCAATAATTCTATCAAAATTGACCGCTTTACAAACACACCTCTTCGATGCTAATATCTCTTCTGAAGTTGGACATGCCATATAGGGAGGATGAAAGTAGCCAATATCCTCGAAATGGTGCACTTGGTTCTTATCTAATAAAAGGTTAACCGCAATTGAATGAACAGGAGCATCACCCCACCGTTCATAATAAAACCCACCCGTCTTATCGAGGTGGTCAAAATAGGTGCTGTAGGCTTCTGATCTGAAGAAATTTAGATTGGCAATCTCAAAATTAGACCAAAAGTGACACAAATTATAGGCTGTCTTGGATGGAATGACTGGGGCCCAGAGATTTAAATCATCTTCTTTGGTGGTGATATAATCCAAAGAGTTATTGACATGAATTAATTCAGGATATTTTTCCATGAATTTCTCGACATTCTGCCATAAAGTTGGAATAGTATTTTCGTATTCGTGTATAGCGATGATAAAGCCGTACATTTTATTATTAGATCGTAATAATTCAAAGGGATCGTATTGAAAATCGCACATATACTTGACATCAGGTTCGACTCTGAAATACCAGTCATAGTTCAAAAGTCGCTTCTGTTTGAAAAAGTAGCCAGAATTGAAATGACACATGTTACGATACGATTTGGAGAAACCATAGATGACATTATGCTTCTGCGATTCTATTATATTCTCTTCTAGTTTAGTTTCATTAATAAAAGATGGAGGATTCCAATCCTCTGGAGGAATCAACTCATAAAATGTTTCAGAAGAGGCCATAAGCGTCGTCTTTTCAATGAACTCATCGGTAAATGGTTCATCATTCAAGAAGACCCAAGGGTATCGATAATTCTTATTGAATCTGTCTTCCAACGACCGCATACTCTCGAGTGCTCCTGGCAATTCACGATTTCGTACTAACATGACCATGGTGGCATTCTCCTTACCTATTTGTGTTCTGTTTCGATAAGGGTACGAGATCTCCAAATATGAATTTGATGATGATTTGGATGAACCTCTTGGACAAATGTTAGTCAATTCCTCTGATTTGCCCCATTTTGGCCACGTTTTTAAGTCAAATGGATTTACCAGTTCATCTACGTAATATAGGGCCCAGTAATAGTATATACATACTACAACAAGAGCTATAGAAAACTTGAACATGGAAGAATGGGTAGATGAAATAGTTTTTCTGCGATTTTGCAGCAGGTTTTTTGCAGCTATATAGAATGAAGTAAAGAAAAATGAACAAGAAAAAGAAAAAGTAAAAGAAAGAAGAAATATGATGAGAGAGTGGGAAGAAGGGTAAATAGACAGAAAGTAATTATTCATTTCATGTTACTGTTACGGGTTGAGATTTTTATAATATTACTTTTAGAAGTATGCGGTTACGTTGTTATTAGCATTGTAAAAAAGGTACTATTCCTGATGATTTTGGTAGAAACTACCAATTGTAGTTTTTTATGAAAAACTGACTATTGTTACGGAAATAAAGCAAAATCTGTTCCTTTTAGCTCGTTGTCTGAAAATATTGGTAACTTTGGTTGGAAAACCATTTTTTGCAACCATTAAAGAAACGAAAAAAATGGCAAGAAAACGGTAGAAAACATATATGTGATAAAAACTGCTTGAACGAGATGTCTACATACGCAAAAGATTAGCAATTGGACTGCCAAATGGAAATATTTACGCTTAGATCCCTACAGAGCTTTTGAACCAACTGATTATATGAGAACGAAGAAGTGACTGGAAAACCACAATCATACAAATTTATCGTCGTAATATCTAGGACTATTCACAGCTTCCTATAACAATTCCAACTATGTTAAGTCAGATCCTTAGTAGATCCATAGTTTGGTTCGACTCTGGTTCGCTACAGAGACACAAGCTCAAAAACACGGAAACAACCAAAAAAACGGAAATAAGAAAAATCAAAGCAATCACTCATACAACAAGTATCAATCAAGCAACACCCACCACTACATCCATCCCATCCCAAGCTGTTCACCCATATCTGTGTCAATGGTTGGTATCAGAAATCTGCGGCGCTACCAAAACGTTGTGAGCCCCTGCCCAGTCGCATTTCTCCAATAATAACGAAGCAAATGCTATTACAGAAAAACATTTATGAAAACTTTTGACTACCGCAATATTCACCCCAATTGAACATGCTTCGTAATATCAACCTGCGAGTCTTCAACAGGACCTTGGCTACCGTGGCCGACCCTGCCGCCAACACAAACAGAATCTACGGCGGATTGAAGGACAGCGACAGAATTTTTCAAAATGTCTACGGCACCTATGGCCATGACTTGAAGTCAGCACAAAAGATGGGAGACTGGCACAAAACCAAGGAAATCATCTTGAAAGGAGACAAATGGATCATTGACGAGATGAAGAAATCTGGCTTGAGAGGAAGAGGTGGTGCTGGGTTTCCATCTGGGTTAAAATGGTCGTTCATGAACCCTCCAGGCTGGGAAAAGAACCCTGGTCCTCGTTATCTCGTGGTGAACGCGGATGAAGGTGAACCTGGTACCTGTAAGGACAGAGAAATCATCCGTAAAGATCCACACAAATTGGTGGAAGGGTGTTTATTAGCAGGACGAGGCATGAATGCTACCGCCGCCTATATCTATATCAGAGGTGAATTCTACAACGAGACTGTAGTATTACAAAACGCCATCAATGAGGCCTACAAAGCAGGTTTCTTAGGGAAAAACGCCTGCGGTTCTGGCTACGATTTTGACATCTATATCCACAGAGGAATGGGTGCCTATATTTGTGGTGAAGAAACTGCCTTGATTGAGTCCATCGAAGGTAAGGCTGGGAAACCAAGATTGAAGCCTCCATTCCCTGCTGGTGTAGGTTTGTTTGGTAGACCAACTACTGTTGCCAACGTCGAAACCGTGGCCGTTGCACCTACCATTTTGAGAAGAGGTGGTGATTGGTTCGCATCCTTCGGTAGAGAAAGAAACCTGGGGGTTAAATTGTTCTGTATTTCCGGTCACGTTAACGAGCCATGTACTGTGGAAGAAGAAATGTCCATTCCTTTGAAGGAATTGTTAGAAAAACACTGTGGTGGTGTCAAAGGAGGTTGGGATAACTTATTGGGAGTCATTCCTGGGGGTTGTTCCGTGCCCATCATGACCAAGGACACTTGTGAAAACGTATTGATGGATTATGACGCCTTGAAAGATGTAGGCTCTGGTTTAGGTACCGCAGCTGTCATTGTCATGAACAAACAAACCGATATCATCAGAGCCATTCAAAGATTCTCTGCCTTCTACAAGCACGAATCCTGTGGTCAATGTACCCCATGTAGAGAAGGTACCACCTGGTTGAGTAAAATGATGGAAAGATTCTACCTCGGTCAAGCTACTGAGAAGGAAATCGACCAAATCTTAGAAGTAACAAAACAAGTCGAAGGTCACACTATCTGTGCCTTAGGGGATGCCGCCGCATGGCCAATCCAAGGGTTGATCAAGTCATTCAGACCAGTCATGGTTGACAGAATCAACAAGTACGCTGAAACCAACAGCTCCGTTGCTCCAGGTGGTTGGATCGACGGTGGTAAAGTCAAGGAAGGGGTCGTTATTGACAACCCAGTTCCTGGCCACCACTAGAGACAGCTCAGGGAGAAAACTCACCGAAAAAGCCCACCACTAGCGTGCTAGCTCACCGTAAAAGCTGCTAATGGTGCAAAATAACCAGATGCAGACAAAACTACAATGCAGACACCGTTTCATCCATTCATCTCATCAGAATTAATTCTTAAGATTTTCAACACGAACAATTGTTCCTAGACTACTATTATTGCATTTCCGAATTTTATGTACTATTTATTCTGAGTATACATTAGCGTAATTCACTGTAGAGTGTTGGCTTTCGGCGCTACCACTTCAAGATATCTAGCCCACAATTAGTAAGCTGCCGTGCTAATTTACAGAGCCAGCCTAGGGTTGGACCATGCACTAGTATTCTAACCCAGTGATGCTATATGTACCAGCATTCATCTAATCCATTCATCTACACTTCTGGTATTATACTGCGGCGCTACCATATAAAAATCTAAGCCAGGGTCCATTCCTGTCCTTGCTTAGAAATGGCACCATTCTTACAGGTCACCCTGCCACTGGCCATGTACCTGCTGCTCTACGATGCTTTGCCTATCCATTTTTCGGAATACGCCCATCTCTGTAGCAACGGCCCAACCGCATCGCAGGCTATGCAACGCTCGCAAGACAGTAATTTCGGACCTACCAGCAGCGCGGAACCTGCCTGTCCGTGGAAAAAACCCGCCCCAGACTACGTCAGCGCTACCAGTAACCGTTTGACGCATTATTTTTCAGGTACAGTAGAGCCAAAATATCAAGATGATTGAAATTTTTAGATACGCTGGCAACTTGGCTATAATCCGTGGAATCAGGGTTTTTTCAGTTAGAAAACACAACACGGACTACCTTATCGCTAACAAACATGAAGTTGTCGAATTCGGTCATTTTGGCGCTATTAACGGTGGGATCGCTTGCGGATATCGTACAGCAAACTCCGAAGCCTATTGATTCCGTCTCCGAATCTCAAGTAAACCGTAAACAAAACCACAATTTAGGTGTCAACATTCTCGAAGAAGCTGACAACCATCCCACCGCCAAAGGAGACAAAAAATTGATGAAGCCTCCGTCGACTGCAGCCAATGCTATCGAAAGCGATTCGGATGGTGAAGACACAGACAGATACCATTCATTTTTGATGTCGATTGCCATGATTATTGTGTCAGAAATTGGTGACAAGACATTCTTAATCGCTGCTTTAATGGCGATGAAACACACACGGGTGGTGGTGTTTTCAGCAGCATTTTCTTCGCTCGCGGTGATGACGATTTTATCGGGTCTCGTTGGACACGCTTTACCCACGTTGATTTCGCAGAGATTGACCCAGTTCTTAGCCTCGATCTTGTTTGTGGTATTTGGAGTCAAATTGTTGAAGGAAGGGTTGTCTATGTCCAAGGATTTGGGGGTAGAGGAAGAATTGGCCGAGGTGGAAGAGGAAATTGCCAGTTCCAAGTTGAACGAGTCGATGGACATTGAAGCTGGAGGTGCCTCTTCCAAGAAACCAAAGACTTGGTACCAGGATTTGGGAGAAAACATTGAAAACTTAGCGTCTTTCGTGTTATCGCCGGTATTTATTCAAGTGTTTGTCATGACTTTCCTTGGGGAATGGGGAGACAGATCGCAAATAGCCACCATAGCAATGGCAGCAGGCTCAGACTACTGGTTTGTCATCCTCGGGGCTATCGTTGGTCACGGTTTGTGTACCGCTGCTGCCTGTATTGGTGGTAAGCTTTTGGCCAAGAAGATCTCCATGAGAGATATCACACTTGGGGGGTCTATTGCATTCTTTATTTTCGCTACATTATACTTGTATGATGCTTATTATCACGACGAACAGTAGTATATAGAACTCTAAGTGTACAATAAATAGTTGAACAGGAGACTGCCTGGAAATAGTTAGATACATAAGCTATACGGTTGAGTTACATAGTAAGATATGGTTTAGATACATAAGCTGAATATATTGTAGTAGATTCATAAATGGAGATACCATGGGCCGGAGAAACTCTTCCAGTAAAGAACTGCTGGCTCTAATCTTCAATACATTTAGCATAACCTGAGCCAAAGTAAGCTGAACATAGCTGAAATAAAGAACTTTCAAGTGAAACGCACCAGAATTGTTGGTTTCTGTGCTAGAATTCTGTACAGAGTTCTGTTCGCTGCGTTCATCATGCTCTCGCATTACCTTTTCTTTCGTATTGCTTCTAATCATTTGTATTACCAAAATTTAGGCAATGTGACTGAGATATGTAGGATTCTGAAACTACTGTACGGTTTCTTTCTCTAAATGCACAAAAATCTACTCCAATATACCCTGGTACATGAATTTGATTACCTTGTTTGGGTTCAATGGCTGTTTTCCATTAGAAATGATGGTTTCATTCTCCGCCAAGAGCTTTTCCTGCTCCTTCCTTTGCTGATCTTGTTTCTTACCCTCTTCAGTACCCAAAAAGTCCAACTCCTCTACCGTTAAGAAACCGTAGAATTGAAATTCGTCTCGTAGTTCTTGTACCTTAATCTGGCACCATTGTGCGAAATCCTCGTCAATGTGGTCTGAATCCGGTGTCTTTAGCGATTTCTCGATCCACTCTTCTACCTCAGGCAATACCTTCTTCCTCAATAGCGTTGTTACGAGCCCTTCGTGCTGAGTAGTTGGAAAATTGGCCGTAGGATAAACATTGGTTGTAGACAACACTTCGACATTCGTAGTGAGCTGAGACGCTATAGAATTCAACTGCGTGATCAACACACCAAGCTGGTTCTGTAAGCTGGCATAACTCGGCAATCTGACCTTACCAGGGTACCTACTGTTCTTCATCAGTTCAGACAAACGTCTTAAGGACGTATGGACCTGGCTCAAACGGTGTCGGATCGACTCCAAACTCTCGTAAGGTATTTGGCCACCATCCACCTTTACACGATCGCTTACTGCGGTCTGATTCATTGGCTTGACGTCGTTCTGTAGCAAAAGAATGAATATACAAAGCTATCTATTTGCGCACTAAATTCTACAAAAGAATAGGTAGTATACAAACCAAAGTGAAAAATTAAAGACTGCTAATTTTGTTTCTTTGCCATGATTCGTGGGAACTGGTCTCTAGCCAATGACTTGAAGAATGTAGAGCGCAAGCAGCAGCATAAGACGCAGCAGAAACAGAAACATAAAAAAAATTTGGAGAAGTTGTATCTGGTGGACCCAATTAGGCTCTATTACCAGATTGAGAAATTGAAGAAATCGGATACCCAAGATTCTACACGGTTGAAATCGTTACAGGAAGACTGGGACTTCATTATCAAACACAAACTACACAAACAGAAACTAGATCCGTTTTTAGCCGATTTAGAGGCGAAAAATGCACAAAAATTAATTCGTGAAGCTAAGCTACATGGAGCCAAATCTGCATATTTCAATCCAGAGTTGAATCCTTTGGGCAAAGTGCCACAAGTTGACGGAACTAACTTGCCAAACTTGACTTTGCCTTTGAAATCGAAATTTACTTACGAAACAGACCCAGTGATTGCGTCTTTGAATGTAGTATTTCCCCAAGGAGATCCACCACGGTTTTACAAGATGGTGCAAAATGCTGAGCGTAATGTCAAGCTTTTGGAAAACGAAGCAAGCGATACGAAGCCTTTCATACCGTCCAGTTTGTTAAAACGTCGTAAGCCGCAGGAAGAAACCGATGACGACTATAGACACGAATCGAAACTTGCACCAGAAGAGGAGGAGTATTTGGAGCGAAAGAAATCAAAACTAGAGACGACTTAAGAGAAATGCAACCGACTAAAGATTATGGTTACACACAAAGAAATCAGAGCCTATATCGTACTCTACTAGAAGAATGCATATATTAGAGGAATCAACCTAGAAGGTAGAAGGACATAGTTAGATTCCCAGGTGAAACATTACCAACACGAAGGAGGCGCCATCCACAATGGCAAGAACTAATGTAAAAGATGTTTCAGTATATGAAACGGCTGTATCATCTATAATATCCTACAGCCTCGCACATTTGACACAATTAATAAACCGAAACCTTCAGCTTTCACCACCAGCAGATGCTTACAATACGTCAACTAGTAGTTTATATAGTTATGTACAATGATATATAATACACTAATTTCCCAAAACCAAATCCCTATTAACTATTTACAGGAAAACAAGCTCAAGTGTATGGCTGCAAATACAAATACCACATACCAGTACAGCAATGACTTTAGCAATATAGACAATTTTAAGATAATACTCTCACCATAAGTTCCCATGTTCCGAACATAATGATGGAGTTAGGAACGGTCCGCAATAAATGTGGCGTCAAACCACCGTACATACTGGCCAAACCTTCTTCCTTAATAACCAATCTGAAACATTGGATCAATCCTGTATACTTTGGAGTACCGTTCTCCAATGGAGCTTGTCTTAATCTGGTTCTCACCACTTCATGCGGATACGTAATTAAGGAAGCGATGAATTTTGCAGCCCCCGCCGCCCCAGATCTAGCACACCATTCCAAGACGTAATCTCGAGTAGTTTTATTTGATTCGTCGTGGCCATGCAATTCCAACGATCTCTGATTGATGAATAGTCTCATCTGTTCGTACAATACCCATTGTAAAGTAGATTCCACTCCACCTAAATAGGAAGCACTCAACCCTTTATATAACCCTCTAATACCTTCATATTTAACCACATGTTTGAGGCAGTCCCAAGAGTTTTTGTAGTGTTTCCCTTTTGATTTGTCCAACTGTAATCTAGTCTTGATCAACCAAATTGGGTTAGTTGCTGTGGAGGTGACAAATCCAGCATTTATCCCGGAAATAAGATGAATCCAGGTAGCTCTATCGTCACCGTTGTAGAATGTCTTGGCGATGAAATCCTTTGACGCACCGTAGGTAAAGAAATTGATCGATCTAGCGGGGATAACCCCGACTAAATTTGGCCCTAACCCTTTAAATAGAGCCCTAGGACCTTCGTTAATATAAAGACCTCTAATCACAGAGAAAGTCTCCGCGAAATGCTGTACTCCTTTAATAAGGGGATTTTTTGATTTAGGAGTCTTGTTGTATACAGAATGATACACATCCGATTGTAATCTAGTCTTAACCACATCCAAAGGACAAGTAAGTATAGCACCTGCCATACCACCAATCCCACCAGCGACAAAGTGGACCCATTTCTTGGTCTCAGGCTTCGCTACTACCTCCGGCTGGACTGGGGCGACATCACCCAAAGACTTGCGCTTGTATTTACCTTCTACAAAGATATCCTCTGCGCTTCTAGTAGTCGATGACTTCTCATCGCTTACTAAAAACGGCAAAGATGAATGTACTTCACGCTCTATTTCGACAAATCTATTATCTTTCTTAGACATCTTGCCAGCATATACCTTGCGCTCTAATTATGATCTGTGACAGTTGCTTTCTATGGTGGTATGCTTTTGCAAAAGTGGTTCTTTCATACTGTAAATTTTCACCGCCTGGTGCATTTGTTTATATACACACTATTATACAATTCTATAATTTATTTACCATTTTTTTTAATTAGATGAGATCACTGAAGTTTACTATACTGTAGTGGTAGCTTGTATTATACGAGCTCGTAGTTCGTACTCATATTGTTATTGTTTGTAATTGTTTTGTTGTTTGTACCGTTTATGTTGCTAGACTTGTAAGGTAGTTTAATGTCTCGGTAGTGCATGTTGGTTTTATTAAAGCAGCATACTTGTAGGTGCTACCTGTTGTCTCTTGTAGTTCGTTCATTTAAGCGTCTTAATGAAGTTGTCTAAGTTATATTCGTCTTCATATTGTGATTCGTCCCATAAATCTGCCAATTCACCAACTGCATCAGCAGCCTTACCTGTTAAACCATTATTGACATCTTCCGGTACAGAGCTTTCTTCATGGTTGTCTTTACCATTTTCTATCTTGTTATTCGAAGCAGTTTCATCGACATCAAATAGATCAAGTAATTGGTTCGTGTCCATAGAAGACAATCCAGCATTTTGTTGATTGACAATAGTCGAAGCAATGTTCATCTTGAATTTCTGCAATCCCATAATCTTTTCTTCTAAGGTATACTTCGTAATCAACCGATAAACACTGACAACTTTCTTTTGACCTAATCTATGTGCTCTGTCCATAGCTTGTAAATCATTCATTGGATTCCAGTCATGCTCGACAAAGATAACTGTATCTGCACCAGTTAAATTAAGCCCTAACCCCCCGACTTTGGTCGTCAATAATAACACGTCTATAGATGGATCTTCATTGAATTTTCTAACAATAGATTGTCTATCTCTTGGATCAGTACTTCCATCTAATCTCATATAGGTTACTGAAGGTAAATACTTCTTTAATAATTCGTTTTCAACAATGTCCAACATATCTTTCAATTGACAGAAAATTAAGGCTCGATGCTCCGAGATAACACCTTCTGCCGAAATAAGTTGCTGCTGTTGTTGTTGCTGCTTTTTAAATTTGGATGAACAGGTTGAATAATCACTACTATCATTTACTCCAATACCACACTCCAATAAAAGTGTCTTTAACGACAACAATTTTGGTGCATGTTCAATACTACGAATATCAGACTTATGTTGGGCCAAGTACTGTTGAACTTCCTCATATTTGGGATGATCTGGGGAAACAACTAAGGCTGGATGATTGCACAATTTTCTCATGTATTGCAATGCTTGGAAAACATGCGTTTTGGACTCTTTGGTGGCTTCTTCTCCGCTCTTTTGAACTTCTTCTTCCACAACTGTTTTCTGTTTCGTTGCAAAATCTTTATATAATTTCTTCTGCAATTCACTCAATTCACAGTAATAATCCTGAATAATCTTTGGTGGCAAGTCAGATAAAACGTCTTCTTTAAGACGACGTAACATAAATGGCAAAACTTGTTTATGTAAAGATTCCAACGCTAATGCACCTGCCTCTTGTTCTTTTGAGGAGGTCTTGCTATTTCTACTAGCAGCAATAGGCTTTGCAAACTTTTCATGGAAAACCTTTTCTGTTCCTAAAAATCCTGGCATTAAGAAATCGAATAAAGACCACAATTCCAAAACATTATTTTGAATTGGAGTCCCTGAAAGAATCAATCTATGTTTAGCTCTAACCCGCTTAACAGATTTAGTTAATTTGGAAACAGAATTCTTAATAATATGACCCTCATCTAAGACACAGTAATTATAATCTTGTGCTGTAACATATTCCACATCGTTACGACATACATCATACGACGTAACTACGATATCAACGTCCTTGAATTTGGATCTGAGAGATGCACGAACACTTGGTCCACCAGCATACACCAATACCTTTAAGAATGGCGCATACTGGTTTATTTCTTGTTCCCAATGCCCAGTCAAAGATGGAGGACAAATAATAAGCGAAGTCAATCTAGTAAATTCAGGAGATTGGGTCTCCTTGAATTTTTCTTCTCGTATATGATGATCTGAGGCAACGATACAAAGAGTTTGAAGCGTTTTACCTAATCCCATATCATCACATAGAATACCATGTAAATGGTACTTGTTTAAAAACGCCAACCAATTAACACCCTCTTGTTGATATTTACGTAATGTGGCATTTACAGTCACAGGTAAATCGTATGGTTTGATTTTGGTTGGATCCATCATTTGTTGAATGAAATCTCTCTCTCTATCTCTTCCTTCCAAGAGCTCTTGCAGCATATCTTCAGGATCAGGTATACCAGCTTCCAATGGAACCAATTTGATAATGGCCGCAAAGGTAGTAGTAGCAAGAACACGAACATCATGACAAGAATCACTCATTCTACCTAAGACAGGGACAATCAAAAACACAATGTATGGTAAAATATCCGTCCCCATCGTGGTAGAAATGTGGTATATAGTTTCAATGGCACCTTGACGCTCTTTAACATCTCCCGCATTGTTTAACATTGGTAATATATCCTTTACCAACAAGGTGAATGCCTTGGTTGGAATCACAGAACAAACTGTAGCAAAACATTTTGCACTGGAATATCTGAAAACAGAGTACTCGGATTTTAATCCTTCAATTAATAAAGGCAATTTGTTGGCAACTTCGGAATACAACGACTTGTTTAACTTTCCTAATAATGCACGCAATATACCCAACGCATCAACAATAGTTTGTCCCTTCTTAGTATCTTCGATAAGTTCAACTGATGATGAATTTTGCAACAAGTCCAATGGATCAAGCATAATACTCTTCAATTTAGGAACACTCGCGAATAACTTGTCATCATACAACTTGATCAAAGATTGAAGAGCAAACATTGCACCTTGACGTTTGACTCTAGCTTCGTGAACTGCCTTTTCATGGGCAGCGATATCCGATGGATCCGTCATAGCTTCTTCCTTTCTTAAAGATAATATGTTTTCGGTGAAAGTCTTGTTATGTTCGACTTCAGGCACTTCTGATGTATCAACACAAAGATAAGAGCATAAGTTCTTAACGATCTTATCTGCGGCACCAGATTTACCGGCTTTTATAAGTTCCGAGACTAAATGGGAAACTGAATTAGCCGATCTTTCTTGTAAGATAACAGTCTCTTCTTGCTTGATACTCTCCATCAAGGAAATGATGACTGGACTAAGTTTCTTTGGTATTCCGGAAATTGAAAGAAGGGCAGCAGCATGAGCAGAAAGAATACCTGTTATTCTTTGTGTACGCATGGCTGTAGCTTCGTCAATTGAAAGTTGGACCCTATGCTTAGCATCCTCAAGAGACTGATTAGCAGTCAATTTCGACAGAGCTGGCAATTTGTCTTTCAATTTACCGTAAACCTCGTCAACTATATTTTGAGCATTTTCAAGACCAAAAGCACCAGGACCTGCCTCTGCTTCACCTTGGACTACAACCGGTAATTGAGGAACCTTACTAGGAGAAACCTTTGCAGCATTGATAAATACATCAAAAAGTTGCAAGCATGAAGTTCTGACAGCCTTTAATGTTGGAACCAATTCACGGAAATGTGGTAATGTACTAGGATTTACCAATGCATTTAACAAAGGTTCTGAATACAATTCAATCGCTTTAGAACTTGGAGCTTTACCTTGTTCTTTTACAGCATTGGCATATTGTTCAAGCAATAAGGCAGCAAATAATTTTGAAGTGGCATGGGCAGACACCAAGTATGATAGTACTTGTTTAAACATTCTTTCTAAAATCACTTCATCTTCAATATAAGAAAGCGTTACCCCCAATGCATTAGTGGCAGCACATCTAGTGGCTACAAATGTGTCGTAGCCTACCAATTGTACATCACCTTTATACATAGGCGCATCGATATTAACTTTGAAGGTATCTGCTACTGGTATATCAGTGTTATTTTCTTCTCTCGCCTTTCTCTTACGAGATCCGTTGGTTTCATCATCAATTGATCCGAGTAGATGGCCAGATGGTCTCATAATCAAATCAGTATTCATATTATAAGTGTGCCTTGCAATACCAATTGGAGTCATGGAAAGGGTTAACAATGGATAAAAATGTTCCTTAATAAGTGATTCTATAGATGGCAACTCACCCTTATTATTGGAAAGCTCTTTCAATAACCGGTTGAATACTTCACTTGACAATTTCAAAATATCTTGGTTTTGTTCAACGAGTAAATTTTGAAAGATTAATCGGAGTGCTTTGGAATTAATCCATGTCTTTGTAGATGTATCGTCTATGCTTAAAAATTCAAGGATTGTTCTTAATACGGCTGTTCTAACCTTGGTAATAGAATGTCTTAAAAATGGAAACAACTTTGGTACTAGTTTTTCAAATGAATTTTCGTTATCTTCATGGGCGTCTTGTTGAATTATTTCTATAACTTCCTTATGGGTACACAATTTTGCCAAGAGATCCATAACAGAACCAATTGAAGCAGATAAATCATCATGTAAATTAGTCAAACAATTCCAGATCACCTTTAACAAAGTATGAATCAAGTTTTTCTTTGTTGCTACAAATTGTGATGCGATTGGTGTCAAAGTCAATGCAGCTACCGCTTGTACATCATCATCGTTTTCATTCAACCCATGCAAGACCATATCGACAACCTTGTCTAAGATCTCTGATCTTTCAAGGAGAACGTCCGTTCGCACACTTACAAAGTATCGTACTCCCAACATACCACCGTGTTTTGCTTCCCAGCACTTAACTGTTATGCCCTTTTGCAACACTAATTCGTACAAACAATTGAATGTTTTAACGACAACTGTATCGTCCAAATGGATCAATAATGCTGCTAAAGTTTGTGCACCTGACTCACGAACTGGTGCAACAACGGTATCGCTAACGTAATCACCAAATCTATCGAGACAGAACAATACACATAATTTAACTGCCAAATCTTCCAAAGTGGCAGCATTATTGCTATCATTTTCCTGTAATGTTTTGCCCATCACTCTACCTGCACCTTTCCCATGCTTTCTCACCAATTCACGGAGACCTAAGGCTGCACCATGACGGATTTCCCATCTATCGTCGAACAAATCTCCCAAGAGTAATTCGTACACCCCTTGAAACTGCCATACCAAGCCTAAGACTTTAGCATGTTGTGATAACAATGGAGACAATTCCGCTACCTTTGATTCCATTACTAGTTTGTTACCTCCTTGTTGAGATGTAATATCAAATTTAGGGGTATCTGGAGTTGTCGGGATGGACTGGCTGTCTACTTCCGCCAACTTTCTGGAAATCGAGCTATGAGATATATCAACTGGGTTGACTCTAGTATTTGACTTGGCATTCACTTTGGCCCGTCTTTTCTGCATTGCCTTTAGTCTTGCTGAACTGACTTTATTAGGTGCAGAAGGCTCTGGAGATTCGTTAGACACTTCAGATTTAACAGGAGGCGTAGGTGAGTCGGCCACATTTGTGCTATCGGTTAAAACCTCCTCGTCTTCAAGCTTTGGCTTCTTAATTTTGCCAATCAATGAGTTTTCATCCAAAGGCAAATCGTCTTCAGATTTAGATGCTAATAATCGTTTACCACACTTGAGTAACTCCGGTAAATTAAATGATGCAAAGGTGATGAGATTAGAAATGGAATCATGCAATTTTTGTAGTTCTTCGTCTTGTTCTTGTTTGATTTTGAACTCCTCGTCTTCCAACTTTATTTTGCTGTTGGCTTCTTGGTTTATCAAACTTGTTTGGTCCAATTCCTTCTTGACAAGGTTCTCCATATCCTGTTCCTGTTTTATGGCACCAGGATCATTAGGGTCCCACAATTCGGCATGGTTGACTATCCCACCAAACGCCCGAGCAGCAGCGATTCTTGTCTCCCATTTGCTCGACTTTAAGTAGGGATACACCCGCCCCAATAAACTGATGATTTCTTCGGGATGGCCCTTGGCTAGATCGGATAACTGATCGGCTGCTGTGTTTCTAATGAAAGGTGTAGAACCCGTCTCCAATAACACAACTAATCGGTCTAATCGAGACATGGTTTTCTAGTAAATATTCAATCTAACCACTCTACAAACAAATATATGCCACTGAAACCAATTTATGTACTACTTTGAACTTGCCCATGTTTGCTTCATTTGGAGGAGAATTTGCGATGTATTTATACTTCTTCTGTTTGCAGCCTTCTGAGAAAAAATCAAAGAAATTTTCGCAACGTGACACGACAAATGAATGTCGGTAGTAAATCTGGGTCTACTTGTGGTAAATTACGGTACATTGGTGGAAACGCCAGAAACTCCACCCTGATACAATTGCGTTATAGCCAACGTCGATGCCCATGGTAAGGATGTTGTCGTTGCTGTATGTGCCTTTTGACGTGTTGGTGTTTTCCAGCGAATACTAGCTACAAGTATAGTTACGGTCTGGTTTCATTATATACATTTAGTGGCTGAAGCACGAGATGACCACTCCTGTCTACTGGGCCGATGGTCGCGCGATAGTGCGACACCAATGGTTCCAAATGAAACCAAACGGTGCCCGCCGCGCTAAGCGAACTTACGTTCTCTAGTCTCCTTAACTTGAGACTTCAAATCATTGACTTCATCCCTACTGGCATTGAACCTAATGTTGGTGTCTTGGTTCATAGGGTTTTCTGGCGATTTTTGGAATTCTTTGAACAATAATTGCTTGTATTGTTGTAATCTCAAGCCTGGCTGTTCTTTTCTGATCTCAGGCAATCTTCTGTCTTCGTAGGCAGCATAAGCAGCTTTGACTCTTCTTTCAGGGTGTCTGTCTATATCCTTATTGGAAACACCACCGTCCCTGCCGGTCAAGGCTAATGCCTCCAATGCGGCATCTAACCCAGTAGCACTTAATTCAGGAATGTCCTTGTTCCAGTCTAAGAAATCATCAATCTTACCTGTCTTCTTTGCCGCAGCCTTAGCGGCTCCGCGCGACTTGGATTTGATGGATGCTTCTTCTGCTTGTAATAAAGCATCTCTTTCAGCTTTTTTCCGTGCGGCTTCCTCTTTTTTAAATTGTGCTTCCTCTGCCTTTTTATTTCCCTTCTTAGAACCTTGCTCCCATTCAGCTGCTTCAGCTGCTTCAGCTTGTGCTTGCGCAGCAGCCTTTTTATTGTTGGCAGCCTCAGCCTTTCTGGCATTACCAGCTGCTTTCTTACTGTTCTCGCCCTTCTTAGCCATACTTATATACTATTACTATAAAATTGTCTAGTACTAATCTCACTATAAAGATCTCAAGACCTGCCCTTGAAAAATCCGACTATCGCAAAATACACATCACGTGATTAAATATCACGTTTCATATTTCACCACGCATCACCACCATCACCTTACCTGCAGTGCTTCCCCTCCTTTTGCAACCAACCGGACCTGTTTAGAGCTTAGGTTTAAATACAATTCTTCCCTGGACCTTACCTTCGTGCAACCTTTCTAACCACTGTGGGAGTTCGTCTAAGTCTGCGGTTTTGGCGAGGGGTTTGATTTTACCCATGCCAATCCATTCCATAGCTTCGATTTGCTCCTGCGAAGTCCCCCCAAAAGAGTAAATGATCTCTACTTCTCTTCTTGCCAAGTCGTAATTTCTAATTAGCAATTTTGACTTCCCCAATCCAATTGCAAGATATTTTCCTTGACTCTTAATATATGCCTGACATGCGTCACAGGAGACTTGAAGACCTACACAATCTACGCAAATGTCGAACGATTCGCGACTATGACCCGATTTTGACATATCTGTATGGTACTCATCGGCTCCGAGCTCAAGTGCCACTTTTTCCAATTCAGGTTTCACATCGCTGGTAACAACGTAACAACCATAAGTCTTCAAAATTTGTAATGCGTTCAAGCCAAGTCCACCTAAGCCTACAAGAAATACTTTAGTTGAAGGGCCCAATAAGTGTCTCACCTTCTTAATAGCATGGAATGGAGTCAACACTGAATCAGACGCAATTGCTGCTACTTCGTAACTCACTCCATCGGGAATAGGTAATAAACTACGTAAATTTCTAACTAAGAGGTACTGTTGAAACCCACCATCAATGTTTAGACCGTATGCGTATGGACAATCGAAACATGCATTGTCTTTCCCGCTACGACAGTTGATACAGACACCACAAGAATTAGGAATGTGAACCGCAAATCTTGTGCCTACTTTGTATCTTTCATCATTCTTTAAATTCTCACCCACTTGGGCTACTGAACCCGCAATCTCGTGTCCCATTACAAAAGTTGGGTTCACTTTTTTGCTTCGATCCGGAGGAATAATTGGCCCTACTTGCAAAACATGATTATCACTCTGGCACAACCCAGCTGCTTCGATCTTTAACAATATTTCACCATACTTAGGGACAGGTATTGGAAGGTTGAACTTTTGAATAGTATGTTTCCCCTTCTCATAGCCATAGGCACATTGATAACCAGGTTTGACGGTTTGTACCCCATTCAAATTTTGCATTTCAATAGAAGAAATCATTGCTAACTGGACCAATAGACGAATTTATTAGGCGACCCCATCTCTATTTATAGTGTAGTATTTTTCGCAAGTTTATTATGCGGGGTTTATTTTTTCGGCATTCCAAATACAGTTCAAAAGCCGAGTTTTCCACCATTATACCCAAGTTGAGTTCTCTTTCAACCTTGTCTACCTCTTCTAGAGAGTAGCTGGTGTACTACATGCACTAAAATCCCGGTTGGGACATTGTACCTGTAAGTTTGTATGTAATAATTGAACGACCACTCCATTTATGGTAATTAGTTAAAGACTTGACCCTAGAAGCCCCTATCTCATCGGTATTCAAATACGAGTTTCAATTGGACCAGTAAGATTGACACGCAGTTGAGGTTATTACTGGAGTATCCTCCAATAGCGTTCCGCTGCGGCACAGGTGACTTGTACACTCTACAAACGTGGCTGCAAAATTGTTGGCTGCAAAATCGGCAGCTCGATTGCCGATTTGATCCTCACTATAGTGTCTACATCTATTATTTCGTATATCGTATATTAAATAAAAAGCCTAACCAATTGGTTTGATGTTAATGAAGTAAATCCATGTGAATCATGATCCCGAATAATGCAACTGAATAATTAATATTATTCTTTTGATACCTGTACAATGTTTGCAAAACTAGTAATTATAAAGATGAGCAATTATCTGGGAATTTAATCAGACTTTTGCTTTTTTTGAGCTGGCTCGATAATGCCATCTGCCTGGCCATTAGCAGTACCATTAGTGGTGGCTTCTTGATGGAAGTCTTTGATGATGGAATCAACATCATCAATGTTCAATTGTCTCACATCACCCAACAATTTGATTTTAGCAGTAACTTCTTTACATTGTTCGTCAGTTAAATTCAAATTCAATTGATCAACTCTGGATTTGATGGCATTCCATCCGGTTAATCTGTTGGCGAAATGAATATATCTGGTTAAACCGAAATCGGAAGGATTCAAAATTTCGTAAGTAGAAGGATTAGCCAAGATAGCTTTAGCGTGAATACCAGCTTTATGGGTGAAAGCACAGAACCCAGTAATTGGGTTATTGAAAGGAATATTGACTTGTACTGCATCAGCCACCAAATTTTCCAAATCTCTTAATTTGTGCAATTTATATTTAGATAAGACATAGTCTCTGTCGGCAGTGATCATTCTTGCCATAAGAGCTCCTAATGGAGTGATACCGTTTCTTTCACCAATACCTAAAACTGAAGTATCGATCAATTTGGCTCCCCCTTCTAAAGCGGTGTAGGCGTTAGCAACAGCACAACCGGTATCGTTATGGAAATGACACTCGATATCACAGGAAACAACCGATTTTAAAGTCTTGACTAATTCGTAAACTTGTCTTGGGTTAGCACAACCCACGGTATCTGCGATCCCCACTCTGTTAACCCCGATTTTGTCAACGGTACGGTAAATATTTAAAAGATCAACGATATCTGATCTGAAAGAATCTTCGGAACTGAATCTGATTTCAATGCCTTTAGATTTAACAAATTCAATCACTTCAATTGCAGATTGGGTGATATAACTCATATCTTTACCGTGAGAAAATTCTCTTAAAAATTGAGAAGTACCGATAACCACATCAACCCCATCAACCCCAGTTTCCACAGCAATTCTAGCATCGTCCATATGACATCTGATATGGGTCAAAATTTTGGCTTTTAATCCTAATTTACAAATAGCCTCACAATCAAGACGAGATTGTTCAGAGGCAACTGGAGAAGTTAATTCGATATAATCAACTCCAAAATCATCAAGAGCTTTAGCAATCTCGATTTTTTTTTCGGTGGTGAAAAATGCATTAGCAAATTGTTCTCCTTCTCTTAAAGTAGATTCAATAATTTCAAAAGAATTTACGTTAGATAAGAAATCAGCAGGATTTGGACCGTAAGGATTAGAAGCAACCGACATTATATATAAAACTGATATAAATGAGTAGACGGAAAAAAGATATCTAGATAATACTACTACGATAAACTACCTATGTCTGCAATATATAAACTAAAGATTATCAGTTTGAAAAATTTTCAGCATTACTCATAGTAGTGACTAACTACGGCAGACAATAAATCTGGAGAAAATAACCCTGCGATGACTCATAGGTACAATAAGGTATTTAATATTAGCAGATGGCACTTTCCTTAATTTTCAGTATGGCATATACTGTATCTTTGTCCTATGAAAATGCGCTCATATAAAGTACTGATAATGCATGGAACTTAGAGATTATGCTACCGTTTGGGCCAGATCAACATTGCGGTCGTGGTCTGGCAAGTGTATAGCAGATGTAGGTCTATAGTACGGAAACGATATAGTGCTATGGATCCACCCTAGTCATGTTATAGCTTAAGTTGTGCTTCATCAGTTTGTGTAATTGCTATCAGTGAAATTTCCAAATATCACGTGGACGCATTGAAGCAAATCAGTGTATAAGTTCTAGAGAGGCAGAGATGTTATAGAGAACCAGAAAGATACTGAAAAAAAGGTCTAGAGAGGAAGCAGTGGCTACTTCCGAGACATATTGAGACATATAGCGAGAACCGGATTAAGAGAGCGGATTTCACCTACTAATCCATTGGTAGCTAGCACGAGGCTGGAACTGATGCTGCGAAGGTTTGATACCGGGCCGCAAAAAATAGCCGCGGTGGAAAATTGTGTTGCGGCAAGGATGTATTAATGAGTAATCGCAATTGCCGCAAAATTAATGAGTAATTTGCGGAGCTGTTATACAGGATGTAGTTTATAGTCGTCTTAATATGACGATACCTATGGCATGATTCTAGGCATGATTCTAGGCACCGATTGCACTGGAAGAGCAGTATTTACCACGCACCAAAATAGCAGTGGAGACTAATATTTCGCAATTACAAGATTTTTGTAGTTTAAAGATCCTTTCTTCTTAGGTATAAAAATGGCTGCAAAATTTGCAACGCCGTACCTTGTTGAAGGAATATATGAGTTGGTTGTATAAAAAATAAAATTCAGCCCAGGCTATACTTAGAACGGAGAATAATCTAGCATGAAAATACGAACAATGATCAATTTGGCTGCAAAATTTCATAGAGAATTTTAATTGTAATAGAAACTCGTAAAATCATGCATGTATAACTAATTGGCTATTTCCTACCTACAATTTATGGTTCGTCGGCAGCACAACTATATTTGTTGCTAAGTTGCATATCAAAGCAATTTATTAAAGTTATGTCCTTTGAATATTTTTTCTTCTCGTCTCTTGTGATTGAAAACCTCTACAATAATATGACATCATTTTAACGCAAACACAAATGTTATCTTCACTACATAATTTCAAACAAACTAAACACACAATATATCCTATAACGCCTAATTGATGATATTCATCAATGGCTAATCCAGTAAAAACCTCATCATCGTACCATTCTGGTACCATGACTAACCAAACATTGTAAAGAACTAAAATATGCTGGACTACAACCAAACTCTATTGAATCATTCTCACGAATCTAAACATTTCAGATTTCATTTTGATCAATTCAATGTTTTTGATCATTAATTTACCATTCATTCTAGCAATAATCCGCTTGACAACGTTATTGATCTCTTGATTCGATAATCCAGTAATACGGTTCCAATCATAATTGTAAGGATCATGCAACTTGGTAGTACCAGTAGCATTTTTCAAGCTGATTAACTTCTTTTCCCTACAAATTGCCAATTTAAAACAACCAATAATCAATTTCTTCAATTCGAAATCCATAGAGTTGTAATTGGCAAAATTGTTGGACTGGTTCAAGTATCTCAAAAGATAAATGATATCCATGTATCTGAACAAATAGATGATCCCCTTCATAAACATTGGCAACGACAATTGCAATCTCGAGGTTAAAATCAATAAGAACTTGTCCAAGGGCAATTCTTTACTGTTATTGCCAGGAGTTTCTGGAGGAAACGAATTATTGATTTTCGTGGCAATATATTTAACTACGATAGTCATCAATTGTTGACGGTGTAATTTGAATTCCTCAGGAGATAATTTACAATTGGTATTACTCTTTGGTTTTGGTTTAATACTCGATTTTACCAATGAAGGTTGGGAAAATTGGGAATTCAAATTTTGTGCCGTCAACGCATCTGGAGAACAACTAGGGGATAATGCCCCCGGAGTGGTTGTAGGGGTGATTGATTGCGATTGCAAGCGGCTTTGCGAGGATAAGGTGGGAACAGTGGGATAAGAAGGTGCCAGGGTATTGATGGGGACCTTGTTCAAAGACCAATTACTATTGGTTTCATCATCGGACAAATCATGGTCGGAAATCAATAAGGGCATATCTTCAATAAAGGCATGATTGCTGCCGGAAGTGATATCTAAACTGGAGCTTACCATATTCATATCAAACATTAAATCATGAGATGAACCTTTAGTGGGAGCAGGCAAATTTACTTCTTTTGATTTGATATAGTTATCGCCCACAGTAACCATAATTAGGCTATGTACAGTCAAATCAATGGCAATATAATACTAGTCAATGAATCAATATCAGACTAGATAGAAACGAAGTCAACCAATACAAAAATGGAAAACTATCGATTCTAATTAAATCAATACTAGATGGGATAGCCAAATCACTACTAGATAGTCAAACTATACTACAATCTAGTAAAAGAAATGGATAGTCAACTAAACTATTAAGTTGTGTTAACTAATCAAGCTAACGAGTAATTGATAATCAAATATTAATACTAATACTAATAGATAGTAATACTAGTTAACAGTGATAGTAATTAATACACAGTAATAGTAATACTAACAGACAATAATACTAGTACTACAATAATAGAACTCTAGTAATCAAAAATGCTAGTCACGGACCAACACTGACTCAATCAACAAACGGGAAGTACCGGAGGCACGGGAAACAATAAACAGGAAAACCAACTAGCGTTATTACAAAAGCAAGAACGCCGAAAACTTTGCACAAATAAATCTAATCGATGTGAATCGAGATTAGTAAGTAAAAAAGACCATTATAGGAAGTCAAGGAAATAAACAAAAGGAAAAATAATTAAAGCTACAACACTGGAATGGATATGAGTGCACGAAGATGAAATCAGTTGATGATTAGATAAACTCGATGTTGAATGGTGCCAATTGATAAAGAAACAAAAATTTAATGAATAAGGATTGTGACTCATGAAAAAGATAAGGTCGTGCGCCGGTCAAATAAAAAAAATTGTTGCCTAGGCTAGGGAGGGCTAGGGAGAGATGGCGAGGAACGGGGTGAGGTTTGGGTGGGTGTTGGGTCGCGTGGATTAATGCGATGAGATGGGTGAGAATTTGACTGGTAGAGATTATTACAGTAGATATGAGTATTTGGAATAAAGGAAAGTGAAGACAATATACAGTGTATAGTAAAATGTAGACAGTAGACAGTAGTGGTTCCAGTAGAATAGAGTCAGCAGAGACAGTGATAGTGACTACTACAGTGAGTGGTGAATTAACTAGAGCAGAGAATTTATAGAGACTGCATACTTGAATCGATGTAAAAGGTAATCCAACCGTAGTCAGGTGGAAGCCATTCCGCTTATGTGAACAGTCTATTATCACTACAAGGCGTTTGCATGGAGAGTTGGCAAGGTCTATACCGAGTAGTCAAGATCTATACCGAGTAGCCAAGGTCTATACCGAGTAGTCAAGGTCCATACCGAGCAGACAAGCCGATATATAGAGACTAGTAGCCAAGAACCGATGCGTAGTCTGCAGGTCAATGTTTCCCAACGGTTATTGACGGCAGCTTAACCGAGACCATATTTATATATGATTGATGAAACAGCTACGATAAGTTACTAGCATAATCCAGCTGAGATAGATACAACGACAATTATAAATATCCACGATAGTTATAACTACATTCTAGAATGTAATCCAGCGCGACTGTGGCTCTCGTAATTTGTAGATAGGAGATTGGAGAAACTACAGCAAATACTACTAAGCAGCCTCAGTACGCTGGACCTAGTCTCAGTGGTCCGTACAGACGTGTCTCAGTATCACCAGCGGTATCGTCGAAGAATGGACCGTGCTGCGAGAGTAAGGTGCTATTGCAGCAAAAAGTACCCAATTTGTAGGAAATGGTGGTAATGGTGCTTCCACGGGTGATAATTCTTGCAGTTGCATATGTCGCAGTAGTAAATTACTCTGGCAGTAGTTGTAGTGGACTTGGTTGGTTGTAGTGGTTTCGTTATAGCTGATTCTTGTAGTCGTTTCTATGTCGTCATATCCAGCACGCAATCCTGCCTGTCGTTTACGTAGCCGCGCACCTCTTGGTCTGCTACTAGTTAATTTTTAATCTGGTACTGTTTGACTCTAATCTAATATTTTTCACATAATATCTTTTATTATCTATTCAGTAATCTTTTTATTTACTCTTATTCCTTGATTTATTTATTCTCTCATTATTTTCTTTCTACTGTTTATTCTTTATATAGTGTTTATATTCTTTATATTCTTTCTATTTAATAGTTGCTATGGATCCAATGAAACCTAGATCGTATAAAGATGCCATCAATGTATTGAACTCATTACAGTCAAACTTCGCTTCCATTGAAGCCATGAAGAAATTGGGTCCAAATGTCAATCGAAACCAATTGCTGATCAATGAAGTCTACGAATACATCTCACGTTTAAGCTACACTCCTCTGGACTTCAATAAGTTAAATATCATTCATATCACTGGTACTAAAGGTAAAGGATCCACCTGTGCCTTTACTGAATCCATCTTGAAACAATATTTACCTACCCATGACACATTGTCCGCAAAACCACCTATTTCCAAGATTGGTCTCTTCACTTCACCTCATTTGAAGTCGGTCCGTGAAAGAATTAGAATCAATGGGTCCCCTATTAATGAAGCCAAGTTCACGAAATACTTCTTCGAAGTATGGGATACCTTAACCTCCACAAAATCTGATCCTGTCAAATTCCCTACTTTGCAACCTAGCGACACCATCAAGCCAATGTACTTCAAATACTTGACCATCTTATCGTTCCATGTCTTCATGAGTGAAGGTGTAGACACCGCCATTTATGAAGTTGGTGTCGGTGGTACTTACGATTCAACTAACATCATTGAAAAACCCTCCGTAACTGCCATCTCTGCTTTGGGTATTGATCATACCTTCATGTTGGGTACTACCATCGAGTCAATTACTGAAAACAAGACGGGTATCTTCAAGAAGGGCTGTCCCGCTGTTGTATCGAAGCAAATTGAATACCCTGAAGCCAATGAAATCATCGAAGCTAGGGCTAAACAACTCGAGGTGTCTTCCTTAGATTTCGTTTCCCAAGACTTATTGCCAAAGCACATTAAATTGGGCTTGGGTGGTGATTTTCAAAGACAAAATGCTGCTTTAGCCGTCAAAATCGCTTCCATTCACTTGAAAAATTTAGCGGTTCCAGCCAGTAGCTTGCCCAAGATCTCAGCTGACGGTACCGAATTAGAGGACGATTTACCAGAACAGTTTTTGAAGGGTTTGGCAGAAGTAGATTGGCCAGGAAGATGCCAAATCATCGCCAATAAACCTGGATACGAGGGCATCGATTGGTATATCGATGGAGCCCATACTTTGGAATCGGTCAATGTAGCTTCCAATTGGGTCAAACAAGAATTGGCTCCGAAAGCAAGCACAAAAAAGCACAATGTTCTCTTATTCAACCAACAATCGAGAGAAAACGCCGACGAATTGTTAACCAAATTGTATGAGAATACCTTTCCTGCGGTCAAATTTGACCATGTTATCTTCACCACCAATGTGACTTGGTCTACTGGTGATTATAACCCTGATTTAGTTTCCATTAACAATTCTAAAGAGCAGGTAGAAAAATTGACCATACAGAAGCAATTGGCACAAACCTGGGCCGATTTGGATGCCAAGCACAAAAACAGTTCTCGGAAACATATCTTTCACGACATTGAGACTAGTTTGAACTTTATTAAAAGTTTAGCTGCTGAGAATGAAATCGATGTGTTTGTATGTGGGTCCTTGCATTTAGTTGGAGGTGTTTTGGTGGTCTTGGACAACGATCGTGATTAAATGAGCAGCATAGATGGGAAGCTTAAGATTTGAAGAGTGCAAAGGCTTATACGTTTGAAGTCTGTTGATTCCACCAAACGCTCACTACGCTTACCCAACATGGAAACCAATACTGCAACAAACACTGCAACATTACAATCAACACTACAACAATCACAACTATCACCACATCCCCACTACATATTTCATCAATAATTACAGTTATGTATTTATCTATAACAGCTTAATATACAGATAATTAGGCGTCCTTGTCTTCGTCACCTTGTTCGGCGCTTTGAACAATGTTTTCTCTTGAAGCCCTAACAACTTCGTGAATGTTTGCCAACGATTCTTTCCAGGCCAACAAAACAGACTTCACATCATTCCAGTTTTGGCTATTATCTTGTCCAGCCAAAACAAATCTGTTTACTCTGGTCAAATAGAACTTCTGTTCCAATTGGTTTACTTTACCTTCAAGAACATCAGCTTTGATAGCATCAATCAAAAGTAACTCAAATTGTTCAGGGTCCGATTTGAATGCTGGAATGTCACTGAATTCAAACACCAACACAGACGAGTTGTCGGCGAAGAACTTAGCCAAGTTCAATATTTTCGATTTAGATTCGATGAAGTCTTTGGAAACAGTATCTATTTCATCGTTTACTACAACCAAATTACCTTGGATATAATTGTGGAAAAGAGTAACCAACTTATCTTGCGAATTCTTTTGTATAGCAGTAGCTACGTTATTATTAATTAAGAAGGAAACATCGACAACTTCCGATGATAAAGCAAACTTGATCAAATTGTGCAAATCTTGCAAGTCCAATTCGAATCTTTGGCAGAAATCACCTATGTAGTTCAACGATTTTTGGTTGACTTTAGTGTTCAACAGAATGAATTGCCAGAAAATGTCCTTCAATTCTTGTGGTTTGGCGTTGGCTTTCACTAACCAGTTGATCAAGTTATTACCGAGATTGTCTTCAATCAATTTAAAGTCGAAATTGGAGGCGTTAATAATGAATAAAATCTTGCTTAAAATATGGATTCTAGTAGGCGAAGTCTCGGGCAATAAGTTGAAAATAGTATTGAAAATTGACAAAATAGTGGTGGACTTCAACGATCTTCTGTCTCTTAAGCTAGGTTGCTTTGTAGGGTTACACTCTAACAAGATCTTGTATAATTGAGAATTGGTGTCGTCTAACACCATTTTTGAATCGGATAAATTGAGTAAAATGTGAATCAACAAGTTGAAGGTTGGCTCGAAGTCCTTGTCGGACAATTGAGTCAACACAGAACTGTCACTAACCTCGTATAATCTGTTGATTAATTGTAACTTATTGGTTATGGAATCATCTTCGGATAAGTATTGCTTCAACTCGGTGGAAAATGCATCATTTTGGTTAACACCGTCAATGATTTGGCCATACTCGATAATGGAGTCCTTCAACTCATTATCAACTACTATAACCGACGACATGCTATTGAATTGTGGTTGCTGAAGATGGTTTTGTCTCACATAAAAATTTTCACTTCTGATGCTCCAGACAAAATCCTGCAGATAAATCAGGAGGACACAGTACGAGTTTGGCTGCAAAAAGTGAAGAAGAGGTTGATTCCTTGGTTGGTGGTTGGGTCAGGTAGGGCGACTTGTGTGATGGTGGTCCCGTTTCAACCTGCTGTGAAGGTCTGTAGCTCGAGTTTGCAAAGTTCCAGCAGATAAGATGTAAACAGTCAGTTCTGTTGAAATCGCGGTATCGATTATGGTGTCAATTCGTCCTCTTCAGTAATCACAGGTTGATACTTGGTGGTGGTTTCGTGGGCCGCTCCGCTCAGTTTGGATTTCTTGTCTTCTGACCGCTTCAAATGGAAAATTGATCTCAGTGGTTTCACTGGCGGTGAGTTGGATCTCAATACTTGCGGAGTGTTGTTATCATAACCAGCATATTTAGGCATTGGTGTGTTGACTGTGTTGGAAAATATAGAGTTTTTCCAGTGTTTGCTACTAGCCAACTCAGGTGAGGTTGGACGTGGAATCTTGTGCAAGTCAATATTCTCATGGTGGATGTTGTCTAGAATCAATGGTGCCGACGAACTACTGTCATCGGAAGAGTTACTAGAAAGTTGTGATAAAGTGAACCGTTTTACCTTAGTAGTGGTGTTATTCGTGGATGTAGACATAATAGATACATCAGACGACTGAGTACGATTATATCCTGGATGCTTTTTTGTGGGTGTTCGTGTGCTCGATGCTCTTCCTGGACTGGCATTTCTAATACTAACCGGGTTTTTGGCAATGTCTTGCGGACTATATATACTTGACTCGTACATGCCTTCTTCATAATCATAATCTTCATCCATTATATCGGACTCATCAAGAAATTCCGACTCAGAGGGCATAGTCGACATATGACTCAAGTTGCTGATTTGACTTAGTTGACTAATTTGAGATATCATAGAAGTTGGTCTAGGACGGGTACTTCTCACCGACAAATGCTGTCTCTTTTCTGCGTTTTGGGTGGGGTTTTGTAGCTCATTCTTCTGTGAAATTGCTTTTTCATTCATCAAACCTCCATCAACATCATGAATCACATTTGTTTCAGGAAGTGGAAGACTTAATGCTTGGCCATTCTCCGAGCTTGCTCTTGTGTTACTATCCAAGGCACTCTCTATACTTTGCTGGAAACTGAAGGTCAGATCGGGTCTTAGAGTGCTCGATGCATCATTGAAAGTAACTGGTTCTTCGTTCCGTTTGGTTTTCTTCCAGAACTGGAGCCTGTTCATTAGCCTTCCATCTTTTGCTTTCCGCTTGGTTTTCTCAGTTGCTACAGAGTCTTGTCCTGATGAAGTCTTAACAGGAGAACTGTCGGTACCAAATGCCACTACTCTTTGCAATGGAGGACTTCCTGAAGGATTAGACTCGGCTAAAGTCGGTGATAGGGATTTAGCAACCAGACTTTCCACATCGTCTTTTGACACATCTACTCCTGCCACTCTTCTGTCTATTGACGGTGACTCTGTAGGCACTTGAACTTGATTCAGAAGTAAACTTCTTCTATCGTGCAATGACGATCTTCTCGAGTCGGTGTGTCTGGATAAAGTGTTATTTCGAAGCGATGTCAAACTTAAAGTAGAAGTAATCTTCTCGATCGGGTAAGAGCCACTATACGATGACTGATCCGATAAAGATAAAACACTCTTGACCCGTTTCCCTGATCTTATCAAGGATTTCTTTGCTTCATAGTATTTCTTCTTCTTCTCCTTATAGTATCGTTTCTTCTTCTTTGCAAATTCTTGTGTAAGCAACAACTCGTAGAATCCCGTCAACGGATTCATCTCGTTTTTGTATACATTAAATTCTAGTTGTTCTAAGTTTATGTTTAGTTTTTGCAATCGTTTCAAGAGATCTTTCTCTAGTTTTGTCTGAAAGGGTTGATGATTGCTATTGTAATGTTGATGGATAGATATTACTGACTCTGCGTCCGAGCGCTTGCTACATTTGGCTAGGTACTTGTTGTGGAGATCGATCAAGAACTTTGAGTTGAGAATGTCGTTCAAACTTGGTCTTAAGGCAGCATCTTTGCAGAGCATTCGCTTGATCAATTCAATGACGTCTGGCGGTATGGTATCGGGATACCGGGGCTCTTCGTGAATGATTTTGTACTTGGTCTTCAAATCATCGTCCTCGTCAAAGGGCATCTGTCCATAAACCATGGTGTAGAGAATGACCCCCAATGCCCAAATATCGATGGAGAACCCCAGATACTTCTCGTTTCGCAATAGTTCCGGTGCCATATAGACATTGGTACCGCAAATGGTAGACAATAATTTCCGCGACTGGGGGTTGAACTCTCGAACGAATCCAAAATCGCTTAGTTTGACTATTGTCTTCTTTACGTCCACTAACAAGATATTTTCGAGCTTCAAATCTCGGTGGCTAAGATTGAGAGAATGCACGTATTTGACCGCCAAAACGATCTGAATGAACAAATTCTGGCACTCTTTGAGTCCCAAACGCTTCTTTTCGTAAATGTAGTAAAATAGTTCACCTCCAGCGCAATATTCGAGCGCAAGCCAGATATGGTTCTCTGTTCTTATAACTTCGTACAAATTGACAATGTTACGGTTCTTTAACTGCTTGTGGTAGTACACCTCTCGTACGATATTGGGGTCGTCCTTCAAGCCGCACTTCAAGACGACTTTAATGCCAAGAATCATGTGGTAAGCTAGGTATACTTTGCCAAACCCTCCTTCTCCGATTTCTTCGAGTATCTTGTAACTACCTATTTGGTCGATAGAATCTGAAGTCATCTGGAGATAAAAGTCGTTGAATTGCGACGCTAACTGCGCTTGGCGGTTCTGCTCGGCCGCGTAACCTCTAGAACCATTCATGTACTCTTTTGCTGTATTCCATGCACTTCAATCCAGTCAAGTTCCAGAATATGATGAGAACTCGGCAATAATGGTCGGTTTTTGTTTGAAAATTCACCAGTTGCTTCCTCTACGTCAACTACTGTAATATGTATCAACAGTATATCAATTTGTTGCCAGGGACTCGAGCTGGTGCTGTCTAGTTTTGGCTATGATGTATAATCTGGTTACTTATTCACGCTTCAGTCCAGTATGTAGGTTAGTGCGACGTGCGGCTCACTAATATTCAAGATGAGCTTGCAATCGTCTTCTTGCGATACTACTGTAACTATTGGCACAGAGTGAATGTTGGGGCGATATCGGTACTGGAGAGTAGCTCCTGTTACGAAGTATGTGGTGGGAAATTTTCAGCGACGGAGCTTTTCTCGTTGCTTGATTAGGCTTGAAAATGTCTCTTCTCACAAATTGCTGCAAGAATCACAAATAGCACCTCCGGTCCCAGACGTGACCAGGAGGTCTCATATTGAGCTAGACGATGCTACCAGTCAGCTAAAACGTATATGTCTGGATTCTTTGCAGGTTTTACAGGAAAAAATCCTTGAAAAGGCGATTCTGCCACCGTTTTCGAGTCTTAATAAACTCAATGAGTTTGAAACCAAAAAAATTGTTAAACAGTTCTCCACCAAATTGAACCAGCAAATAGAGAGAAAGGTACCAGAACCTCAAGATGTAGATTCGGTCGGTTTAGTAGATTATATGAACCCAAAGTTGGAGAATATCTCCTCCATAATCTACCTGATACAAATGCGTCGATACCCAAAGAATTTCCCTCAGTTCTATAACTTAAATACCTCTCAGGAGTTTGTTACATTTATTCTCACAAAACTACTCTATAGCGAGTTTATTGAGATGAAATTGGTACAAGCAAAACCGGAAAATTCGACTATCGATTTATCGAACCCAGCTGAATGGTTCCCCGAAGCAAGGAAAATGAAGAGGAAAATCATTATGCATGTAGGACCAACCAATTCTGGTAAGACGCATAACTCTTTGCTAAAATTAGCCAGTTCTAAGTCTGGATATTATGCCGGTCCTCTTCGGTTACTAGCAAGAGAAATCTACGAAAGATTCAACAGCGAGAACATTGGATGTAATTTAATCACTGGAGAAGAAGTTATTCCTTCACTAAACGAATTTGGAAAAATCAGTGAGATTTCTTCAGGAACCATTGAAATGATTCCACTTACAAAGAAGATGGATATCTGCATTATAGACGAAATCCAGATGATTTCTGATGTCCATCGTGGTGCAGCATGGACCAATGCATTATTGGGTGTTTTGGCCAAGGAGGTGCATTTATGTGGAGAAGAAGGTGCTGTTAAACTAGTCAAATCACTCTGTGAGATGACGGGAGACGAGGTTGAAGTTAAACATTACAAGAGATTAGGTAAGTTGACCGTTTCAAACGAGCATATTCGAGATTACAGAAAGCTACAAAAAGGTGATTGTGTGATTGCATTTTCAAAGAGAAAGATTTTGGAAATCAAATGCAAAATTGAGCAAACAACCGACCTCAAAGTAGCCGTTATTTACGGAGCGTTGCCTCCTGAAATCAGGTCTAAAGAAGCCAATAATTTCAATAGTGGAGAATATGATGTCCTTGTAGCCAGTGATGCTGTTGGGATGGGGTTAAATCTAAAAATAAGAAGAATTATATTTAATACGGTGAAGAAATTTGATGGTAATAGTGTGCAATTACTTAGTCCATCTAGCACGAAACAGATTGGTGGACGTGCTGGACGATTCTCCAAGACTGAGGGAGAATCTGAAGGGTTTGTCACAGCTATGACTAAGGCTGACTTGAACCATGTTAAAAAGATGATGAAAACCCCCATTATAGATCTCCAGAAAGCGTGCATTTGGCCCACCAATCTTGTTTGGAAGCATTATATGATCAAATTTGCCAAGGATACGTCATTTTATGATATTTTGAACCAATTTGATAAGGATACTCAGAAGTTAAAGCTCAAGAATTACTTCATCAGTGAGCTTCAAGCAAGATCTGACATCTTAAAGCTCTTCTTAGCCGAAGACTTGTACAAAACAACTACAATTGAAGACCAATTGACGTTAAGTTTAGCACCAATCAATACTATGTCCTCGGCCATCGTAGTGAACACTGCCATCAAGTTCCTTAAAAATATCAATGAATGTACTAGCAAGAGTATCTTTGATTTTGGTTTTTTGCAGCCAGAGGTAATATCCAGCATTCCAAAGATAAATGCTACTACTAGCAGTACGGTTGATATTCTTCAAATTTTGGAAGACATGCATAAGATCATCTTACTATTCTTATGGTTGAGTCAAAGATGGCCCACGTTATTTGTAGATAAAGAGAGTGCTACAGATATGAAATCGTTAATTGAAAAAAGAATTAGTCAAGAGTTGGTCAATTTGAGAAGATTGAACAAAGCCAGATAGAGAAGAGGATGTGTAAATAGTTATCATTGAAGAGCTGTTCATGACGTTCAGAGCAGTAAGTCTTGTAAATAGTGTATAATAGTTAATTAAATAAAGGACCAGAGCTCAGAACTTTCTGGTGAAGCAGATATGAAGTTAGACAGAATTTGAAGAGATCCTACACAAGAGATCGCTTAAATGATGTGGAGAGTGCAAGTAGACATTGCAAGTAGACATTACATAATAAATATGGCATAATAGATATGGCATAATAGTTATCGCATTATAGTAGAGATATAATATCGGAGATGTCTAGAGCGGATGCGCATATTTTGACATATTATTGTTGGTCAAGTCCTAAATTAAACGTCCAAGTCAACAACATCCAAAACTTACTGAAAAGGATTCGGATTGTCTGGAGGAGTTAGGAGTAGAGTATATATGGTCAGTTGATTCATTATTTCATGGTTTTATATAGATTTGTATCAGATTGCATGCCTAGCATAAGTTGCTTTTGAAGTTTTGGGTACATCTAAAGGTCTTGTGGGGGATACGTGGGGGAGAGCATATTTAACCAAGAAATCTATTCGTGAAAAATTATCGAAATCAAATATAGCAATGGTTCAAGGGACGTTTATAGTTGTAGGAGGACCAGCTGGGACTGGAAAGACCACTATAGCCCAGCTATTAAGCGAGAAATATGCCTGTCCTTTTGTTGAAGGTGATTTGCTTCATCCACCTGAGAACATCGAAAAGATGTCTAAGGGACATGCCTTGACAGATGAAGATAGATGGGGATGGTTAAAGAAAGTGGCAAAAGTAACCAGTGCAGATTGTTTGTCGCCAGATAATGCCACTCATACCGCTATAGTAACATGTTCAATGTTGAAGAAAAAGTATCGGACATACATTAAAGAGCAAGCAGAAGGTCCATTACAATTCAAATTCATCTTCTTATATACCTCGTTCGAAGAATTATTGAATAGGGTAGGCAATAGAAAGGGTCATTTTATGAAAAGTGATATGGTTAAGTCCCAGTATGATATAATGGAAATCCCTCAAGGAGACGAATTGGTAGCGAATAAAGGTGATTGTGTAGCCATTGATACCACCGACAAAACACCACAACAGATCTATGATGAAATCATGGACCTTTTATAGGTAGAATACTCAATTGTACACTATACTACTATTCTTGTACTTGTATGTTGTTCTCGGTGCTATTTATTCTAAGCTTTGTTATTCTTGTAGTAGAGTAGCTATCCAAAGGCTTATTCATACTATAAAACTATACGCTATGTTCTATGTTCTATGTTCTACAGTCTATATCTAGCTAAAAGGATTCATAGCAAGCTAATACATTGCTACTGTACTCAATCATCTCATCTCATTCATCTATTCTTTTCTTTTCTTCCTCGGAATGTTATACAGTGATATTTTCTTGTCTTGGTATCTTTTCTGCTCATCTCATTGTTAACTATTATTTTCCTTATCCTTCATATCCTTCATATCCTTCATATCTTTACTTTGTTTTCTTTTCCTTATCTCATTGTCCTGCGGTCATCGTATATAGCTCATAAGCTAAGTGCATAATCATTGGTTTTTATTCCATACTCCATACTATAGCTTATACCATATAATCTAATATTCATTATCCAGTACAGCTATAATCATATAGCCGAGCTTGTACCTCCTTAACCATTCACCCCACAATATATCCTTGCTTACAGCTTATATTATACCGTTATAGCTCGCACAGCTTCCCCTTATGAGTACATGGATCTTGATCGTTATTTGAATCCAAGGACCGAGAGAAGAGTGGTGGTCATCACCGGGGGTAACTCTGGTGTAGGCTACTTTACCGTGCTACACCTATACCTTCATGGCTACATAATCTACATAGCCGGAAGATCCAGATCAAGGGTTAACAAATCCATCAAAGAGATGAACCACACAGCTAAACTTGTCATGAATGAGTACCAAGATGATTTGCCAAGATACCTTGGTGAACTATACTTCTTGGAAATCGATCTTGCTGATTTACATCTGATTCAATTGGCAGTAGAGACTCTAAAACAAATGGAATCCCACCTCCATATCTTAATCAACAATGCTGGTGTAATGGCATTAC
Organism: Suzukiozyma fluviatilis; assembly: GCA_030560825.1. Taxonomy (NCBI): domain Eukaryota; kingdom Fungi; phylum Ascomycota; class Pichiomycetes; order Serinales; family Debaryomycetaceae; genus Suzukiozyma; species Suzukiozyma fluviatilis. Next base: position 83,416 of record JAKTVZ010000001.1, read on the forward strand.
CGTTCTCGCTAACCCAAGATAACTTCGAAATCCAACTCCAGACAAACTACATCTCTCCTTTTCTTTTCACGACCCTACTATTACCTTTATTGGAGCGGTCGGCTACTACAACGTATTCGCCCCGAATCATTTATCTTTCATCCATTGGCCACAAATTGAACTTCCAGTACTTCCCCATGGATGCAAATTTCAATTTCTGGCCAAACATCTTGTTCACTTGGATAAGATATGCCAAAGCTAAAACGGCCGGCATTCATTTCATGAAGATGCTTGCCTTAAGAAACCCTAAGGTATTGTCAATGTCGGTACATCCTGGCTTGGTGATGAATACCAATCTCTTTACTTACTGGACAAGACTCCCCATAATTGGTTCGGTATTCTGGTGTCTTTTCCAAATTTTCGCTTATTTCTTTGGCATAACCCCAGAACAAGGTGCTTCTGCGGTTATAAAATGCTGTTTGGATCCGTCGTTGTCGGTGGCAAAGGATAACGGCAAGTATTTCGCTCAAGGATACTTTTCTGAACCGTCCAAAGTGGCCAATGATATGGATTATGCCGCGAGAACATGGATTTGGACGGTGCATGAGTTGAGTGAACGAGGCATCTCCATTACATAGGACCAAGATTTCAGCAAAAGTGTTATCGTTTAATCCTATCAAATATTAACAGCTCGCTCGAATCGAAAATCTATTCCAATTCTTTAATTTACGTCTACATTTGATGCAAATCTACCGGATTTAAATTGCAATTGATGAAGTCAACAAGATTTAAGTCTACATTTAATTAAGTGTACTTCCAGTTGATTCAGAGTCTATCTCTGTCTCAATTTAGCCAGCATTCACCGTTTGCCTATTATGAATTACAATATCATTCTAAAAGAATATCAGACAATACGCATAGCTTCTTGTCCTATACAATTAGCCATACAATATTAGCAATACAAACTCAGCTATAAAAATTGTAGCCTCATCATCTACGCCAACATTCACAGCTGTTTGGAGCGAATAAACTGATTTATCTTTTCCTGAAATTCCTCTTGGTCGTCATAAGGCGAGATTAGTTCATCATCATCGTCCAGTACGTCTTCTTTATCAGCAACAATCTTATAGGTTTCATATTCGTCATGGTCTATTTGTAGGTATTGTAGATCGTCTAGATCAGAGTCACTGGCGTATTCGCTATCATCATTGTAATCGCGGAGCAGAAATGAACGTTTGCTTGTCCTTATATCATCTTTGTTTTCGAGACAGTAGGAAATAAAGTCAGCAAACTCCGAATTTTCGAGATCTTGTAGCATGCGATTGACTTCTGATTGAGACTTGTTTTCTTCCTCTTCCTCTTCCTCTTCCTCTTCCTCTTCGTCTTCACTTTCCTCTGCTTCAACAATATCGGTCTCTTTTAGAATTTTCTCGATGTTTTCTGTATCCATAAAGGAAGAAAACTCATTCACTAGGACCTCCTGTTGCACATCCGCGAGTCCCTCGTCATTAAAGGCGTCAGCAAAGGCGTCAAACTTGGGTGGTACCCTGGCGGTAATTTTTCCTTGTTGAAGTAGCACATTCTCTAATATATCTCGAGATATCTCTTGTGTTCCATAATCTTCAAGTTTGGTAGCCGGCGTTAGTATAGTATCGAGCCCTACGCTTATCATTTTTGAAGCAATTGTCTCTGGATCCAATGTCTTATACTTCATCAGCTGAATGTATATTTCCGCTAGTCTTACGGCATGAATTGGTACTTTTACTGGTGGGTAATCATCATCGGTTTTAGCATCAAGAAAATCGATATTTTGCATTTTCACGGTAGAAATAGCTCTTCCTATAGTCCAGGGATTGTTACACATGATATGGTGCAACTTGGGATCAATCTTTATAGAAATATCGTAGATTTGTGGTAGGTTATACTTGACATCTGTTGCAGTGATTAGTCGTTTCGACATAGGATCATTTATCTTAAAGTCATTATTACGAATCTGTGCCACCGCTCTTTCAAGCAGAAGAAACTTTTCCATATCGGGTGTATCGGCAGAAAGCTCAACATGGTTATTCAATACTATAACCTTGCCGTTGTGGATCCAGCATCGATTCATCGATAGCGTCGTATCGAGTAACCAATCGTCTGCAACTTCAAAAGAATGCATCAAAATCACCTCAAATTCATTGCTATTCCACACATGGATGAAACAAGATGATTTGATGCTGAATTCTACAAGTAATTGTAGTAATAGTTCCTCATCAAAGATTTCATTGAAATTTACCAATTCCCCATATATGTACAGAATCAGTTGAGAAACACCACTTTTGTTGGCAAATGTGTGATTTTTGACTTCGATTTGTGGTTTGCTGCTGATCCAAGGGTAGTATTTGGCGAATGGGAGAATGTAGTCACATAATTGTTGATATAACTCGGAAACATCATTCGTGGAATTTATTATTATGAAGGAAGTTAAACCATGGGGAAATTGCGAAGTGATCTCAAATTCGTTCGGAGGTCTGCGATCCCATCTATAACTCGGGTCCATCGCATACTCGTTCATTGGTATAAATAATGAACCTTTGTCTGATCCTTACTTCTTTTGCTGAATGTACAATTATCAATAGCTTAGGTCCAAGATACGCTTGTACTATATATAGGCAAGCGAGCGATGAGCATCGCATCGCACCGTTATCGCGTGCGTAGATAACAGAACCAGAGAGCAAGAGAACGACATGGCTACTATATGGTGGATTCATATGGCTCAATTGAGTGTAATGAACACTATTTGAGTTGTGAGGCATGGTTACGCTAAGAAAATATTACTTTTGGCATAAATTGACACAGATTAGCACATCATTGATATATTATATATAGCTATTTATTTATAATTTAGAAGATAACACTCTTTCAATAACAATTGAAGAAGCACCACCACCACCGTTACAAACGGCAGCGACCCCGATCTTACCGTTTTCGTTAAGTAAAACAGATAATAAGGTGACAATAATTCTAGCACCAGAACATCCTAATGGATGGCCCAAAGCTACAGCACCACCGTAAACGTTCAATTTTTCTGGGTTTAAGGATAATAATTTTTGGTTAGCTAAACCAACAACAGAGAAAGCTTCGTTTAATTCATAGTAATCGACGTTTTCTGGGGATAATTTGGCGTGTTTCAAAGCCTTTGGAATGGCTAAAGCTGGAGCAATGGTGAAGTCCATTGGTTCTCTAGCAGCTTCACCCCAACCGGAGATTTTAGCCAATGGAGTTAAGCCCAATTGCTTCAATTTAGCTTCAGAAACTAAAACTAAAGCAGCACCACCATCATTAATTTTAGAGGCATTTGGACCGGTAACGGTACCGTTTTCCTTTTGGAAAACAGTTCTAGCAGACAAAAGTCTGGCTTTGTCTAAGTTTTTGGCTTCTTCATCTTGGGAAACAACGACATCTGGCTTACCTCTAACACCTTTAATGGTGACTGGAGCAATTTCTTGTTCGAATTTACCGTTGGCGTGAGCTTCTTGTGCCTTGGTATAAGAGGCAATGGCGAACTCGTCTTGTTCCTGTCTGGAAATACTAAGGTCAGCAGCACATTTTTCGGCAGCAACCCCCATTAATTGGGAGGAGTACACATCTTGTAAACCATCTTTTTGGATCCCGTCAATAATGGTGGAGTCTCCGTATCTGGCACCTGATCTTGCGGCTGGAATATAGTATGGGGTATTGGACATAGATTCGGCCCCACCAACAACAACAATGTCAGCAGTTCCGGTGATGATGGTTTGTGCACCTAAAATAACGGCTTTCATACCAGAAGCACACACTTTGTTGACACAGGAGGCAACAATCGATTTTGGCAAGCCAGCTTTCAACGCTACTTGACGTGCTGGAGCTTGACCAACATTAGCTTGCAAAACACCACCAAAGATGATTTCTTCAACATCTTCTGGTTTGATTTGTGGAACTTTAGCTAAAGCAGCTTTGACGGCGTGGGCACCTAAGTCTGAGTAAGACAAAGAGGATAATTGTCCTTGGAACGAGCCAATAGGAGTTCTGGCGGTAGAGACGATATAGACGTTGGACATTGTTGTGGTGTAATAGTGGTGAAAAATGAAACAAATAAAGTGAAGAATTTATCACAAATAAATACTACGAGTGTCGTTTAGCTCGCGGTAGTTACGGGGGCGTTTGCGAGTTCCGGGATGAATTACGGTGGTTTTTCGCGTAGGGTTCCGGTGGGGTTACCGGGGTGGGGTTTTCTTTCCTCGGATCTCGTTCAGGGAATTTTCACTGATCCACCACCGCTTGCAATTGAACTGCCATTGCTCCTACGACAACTGTTACAGGTTTATAGTGGCATTAGTATCTACTGCGCCTTTAGTATTTAATTGGTGTAGCATAATATTAGCATTCCGCGCATAAAGTATAGATAGTTTGTATAATGCTACGTTTGCACTCTCCTCGGGGTTTACTTAGCACCTTTAGTATCCACCGCATGGCTATGGCCAAGGTGGTGCTAAATCCCGTGAACCTACGTCCGTTTTCTACAACGCTAGGCTTGTCATTATACAAGAATTCAAAGCCCAACATCAGTAATAGTACGACTACCACTAGTAATGGCACCACTGTAAATAGTGGGGATGCTATCATGAAACGCATTCCCAAGTTCTTAAGACCTTACACTAGTCAGTTTATAAATGCTCCGTTTAGCCACGTAACGGCATTTCTAATTCTTCATGAATTGTCTGCCATTGTGCCCTTGATCGGTATATGGTGGCTATTACATAAATATCAAATTACCTTGCCCATGGACTTACCTTCGTGGGCCATTGAAAAAGGTAGTAAAATCATCGATGATTCACTAGCCAATTTCGACTTTACGAGCTTTACTCTTCATGATAAAATAACGCTAATCATGGAAGGAGCTTATGCGTATGTCATTGTAAAATTCTTATTGCCGGTGCGAATTTGTTTCAGTTTGGTGTTGATGCCATGGTTTGCTAGATGGTTCATCTTACCGGTGACAAATTTGTTCAAACCCAAGAGAAAATTACCTCCTCCCGCTGTCACCGACGCAACGGTTAATCAGGTTAATATTAAGAAAGTCGATAAACCAAGGTTGTAGTGCCCTCGGTATTTGTATATACGCAAAATATCACATTAATGGAAGGACCTTGTAGAACTCCTATTTACACTCGTAGAAGTCACCGTACAACATCGTATACAATCGTATACAATTGTCTACGCTTGTCTCTTTGATTCGGTTCTTGTCCGGTTTGTGGTTCTCCGGTTTGAGGTTCCTTGCCTACTCTATCCGAGAAGCTTCCATTACTGCTCGGTTATCGTTTGTGGGGTCAAAGACCTGCAATGCGATAGCCACGGCATAGAACTTATCTATCCATCCGGATCTTGGGAACTAAACGATACATGATTACTAAGTCTTTAATAGCTATATTGACACGTTTAGTCTCATTCTGGTTCTATGCTTGATATGACTGTATAATTATGGAACAACCTTGATTGTCAAAAAATTTCAATTATACCATTGTACTTTTGTATGTAAGTAGCATGCTCTCTTGTTGTACCATTTTATCTTATACCATTATGCTGTGTCTGCTGTGATGGTACGATCTTTGCCCGCTTTTTCGTTGTGCAATTCTATCCTAAGTCATTTCGCTGTAGCTTGTAGAACGCGAGGCAAAACTGACAAGCTCTATCTATAGAAACCATAGGAAGAGTATCTATTCCCACGATTTGATTATACCAGGAATCACTTCATTCCAATAATCATATCTAGGCATTGTAATAATCTCTTGAAAGTTAAAGGTGATTGTGATCTGTACAGCTTTTACTCTGATTGTAGGTAGTCTTCTCTTGGTGACTTATTCATTTCCATCTCCACCTGTTTCTCTGCCATCCTATACGCGTAAATCTATCAATTTATTGTTATCATTATAGAATCCAACCGTTTATTTCGAATGTGAGGGTAATAGTCGTTTCTTCTGATATTTATAGCATAATAGTTTCGAATATGACTGAAAAGCTACTTGACTTAATAGTGAGCATTTATAACGAATTTTCGCCTGGACTTCATCAAGAAAGCTACTCTCAGTATTTAATCAATTTTTCTTTCCACGCTATACAAAGATCAATTGGATACAAATTGACACTCTTCTATTGTAAAAATCAAATTAGTGTCTACTTCTAAGTATTGTCTTTACTGTTTTCTACATTGCCTTTACCAACAGGAACACAATGTAATGTCTGCATTCTACATCATCAAGGTTTCTGATCATCGCACAATATTTAAACCAGACATCCCTACAAAAGAACCTTAGATATAAACAAAACCTATTAAACAACTGTAAAAGGTATTTATATCATTAACAAAGAATATCTCGTGTAATTAGAATTTGGTCTGGCCAAGCTGCTATACTTAAAATCAGCCACCGTCAGTTCCCCTGCGCGATCTTTTGCAGCCAAGATTTTGCAGCCAAAACAGAGGCGGTTGCAAAAATAACCATTCGTTTTAAAATATCACCTTTGCTTTGCTATCTGTTTAATAGTATGGATTTCATAGATTCATTTACATATTATAGCTGGTGTTAGAAGCTATAGTTTGAAATATTTATTCACACGTCGGTTTGTATAAAACTATATACGAGGGACCCTATGTAGGAAGCAACTTGGTGAGTCTATTGTTTATTAGAGTTTACTATTTATTTGAATAAACCTAACCAAACGTAGTGTTGATTCTATCAGTTTATTAACGATGAATGGTTTTATAATCACTCGAAAAACACGGTATCTTGTTCGTGGTTTGGGGTTGATATTTATCGGGTCCTTTTTATTTTACATGTCTCATATACTTATTTCACCAACTGAAGTTTCTATTAATACTTCTGGAAGCTCTGGCTATGTGACTACCCAGTACTATGATGAAAAGTTTGATTATACCAAGCTCGAGTTTATTGCTCGTCATCCGGTCAATACCGGTTCTCCGTCCATTTTGATGTTATCCATTGTTGCAAATCCTAATTCCTATGGCAAAGGAAGAAGCTTTGTGGATTTCTTAACCTCATTACTGACGTTTTCCATTCGCAGCTACAATAACAATTTGGCTTTGCTTGTGTCCGATAGGGAAGAGTTCAATAAAATACATCACTATTTGCTGGAAAATCAAATACTGCAATTCAATAAAATAACCTTGATTCTGTCTCCTTTCATTGAAGAAACTAACACTTTTGATCGTAAGTATCGTCATGATGACAAGCTTCAGCGTTTAAGAAGACGGTTGATTGCCAGAGTCCGAAACTTTTTATTATTTAATAGCCTTGGTACTGAGCAATATACTGTATTCTTTGACAGCGATATTGTTGAAATCAAACTGCCAGAAATGATCTCCGTATTTGTTGAGTCTAACCTCGATATAATTGCTCCCCGGGTTCAATGGGGCGATACGATTGATGATTACGACCGAAACTCATGGAGAGGTGAACGAACAAAGCCTTCTCCGGAACAGTTGGAACAAATGGATAACAACGATTGGGATAACTGGGATTATGTTCCAAGTGATGTTAAATCAAACATTTTTCATTTCTTTCATTGGACTCACGAATCGAATAGTGAAGTAACTAAACTCTTTGATCAATTAAACTTTGCTGTGCCTTTAGATTCCGTAGGAGGTGCTGTTTTATTTGCTAAATCGATTATTTCGAAACAAGGAGTTCAGTTTCCTGCTAGCTATATTGTTGGAACCACTTGGGATCGATTAGAAGGCTATGATGGGATTGAAACTGAAGGAGTTTGTTATTTGGCTAAACCGTTAGGGTATGAGTGTTGGGGAATGCCAAATTTGGTTGCAATTCATTCCACCGATTGAGAGACTAGAAGATTCAAAGGGAAGATGAAAAGGGGAGCTTAATAGACTAGGAGAATAAAAGAGACGACAACTAAAAGTTTAAAAGATTAAAGTACTAAAAGACCAAAAGTTCTAAAAGACCAAAACCTAAAAACTATCTAAAACTATAGACTACATATATAGACAATCAATATGAAGATATATTTATCTAATATGGAGTATGACTACACATCATTTTCACCAGCTTTGAAAGTTTTAAGCAAGAGCAATGCAATTATCTAATAGCAAAAGTAACCTTTTATGATAGAATTTAAGATAATCAAGAATAAGATGGATAGGATGCAAACCGTGATACTTATCACGGTAAAGAATTCAATTCGGTAGCGTTGAATTGTACTCTTTCGTTATCGATGATTTGATTATAATTTCGATTTCAAGCGGTTTCGACTATAATCTTTCGATTTCAGGTAATTTCTGGATCTCACCTAAAATATAATCTCTTTCGTCAACGAGATTAGAATCGTGGGGTTGGATATTGAACGAATTGAAAAATTCAATGAAATTTTCCTTATTTTTAATCAAAATATCCAAAACCTTTTGCGATTTTTTGGGTTTGACAACGAAGAACTTGAAGATGTCAAACGCTTCCAACTGCAAATTCTTCGATTTATCATTTAATAAGAGCATTATCAATTTTAAATTGTTTGGGTCGTCGAAATACTTATTCAAGAATGCCTTATTTTGTCTCTGCAACACCAATTCCGATAACAATCTCACCGACTGCCGCTTGACGACGTAGTTGGTCGATTGGATCAATTTGTTCATGTTGGCAGTGAAAATTTCGTAATTTTCCCCCAAGAAATTCAGCACCAATTCCTTGTGAATGGTCAACAAATCATGCAATGTTGTGAATGAATCGGTAGCAATTTCAAAAATGGATATTTGTACGTAATTGAAGTAGTTCCAGAACAATTTATTATTCAATACAAACTGGTTGATCTTTTCAAACTTGATACAATCACGCAAGATCTGACCACAAATCAACGCTACTTCGTTTGTTTCCGGCGATTTTAAGAGAAGCAACAATATCTCCGGTTTGGAGTTGACTAGATAGTCCACCGTCGGAGACTTGTCCCTTAATTGTCGTCGTAATAAACTGGAAAATAAGATCACCACATCTTTGCGACAATCAAAGTCCAATTTGCGCAAATTGTAGATCAAAAGATACAATGTATCGCTGGTGTAAATCTCCTGCGATAGTTGGGCGATTTGGTCGGGTTGTGGTTCACATTCATCATCTCCATGTAAGATGATCTTGACCTGTTTTAAGATTCTAGAGCACTCGTCCTGGTATTTCTTTAAATTATCATTTGATGAGTCTAATTTGCTGATTGACTCGTTTAAGGCTCTGACCAAGTCTTGGGGGGTTTTTGGATTCCGTTTAAATAGAAACGCCATGTTTCATAGTTGGTATGAATGGATGTTTAAAATGTTGTCAAAGTTTGCGACATGAATTTGGCAGTATTTGGCACAATTTGGCGCGCACGCAAGCCGCAGTGGTACCTCGGTAATTTTGGTCGGTGCGGTGGTATTGTTGGTCACATGGAAGGGTAGATTTAGTGAGCCCTAGTGCGGGTGATCTGCTAGAGTCAATGGTAGGAGAATGAAGATATGGTATGAATTGCTTGTGTTTTGTTGGTAATTTGTATTTTATGATTGTGGTATGATGTGTGGGTATGTTCTGTGAATGATAGATGTAGCTGAAGGGAAAATAGGAGGGGAAACGTTGGCTGTGTTTAAAGTTCTTACCCCTAATTTCAGCCTATTACTGCCGCTCATTTTTCATTTTTCTACCGCCAATTCTTACTATTGTACCACCATTCCTCTTTATTTTTCCCCCCATCTCTCGCTATTTTTTCGCCACCTCTCGCTATTTACACATTTCGTATAGTTCTACACCGCGATAGGCAATATACAGCACAATATATCAATTGCGAAATCAAATCTAACCATCTAATCTCTGCCACATTCTTTTCCTACATGTCTTGGTTGGGACTATGGAAACCAGTATATATCAATCGCTCTAAGCGACCGATCTTGATTGATGACGAATATACTGTTTTCATCAAAGACCATATCGGACTATACCAAGGCAAATCAAAAATCATCAACCGTCAAGACGGCAGGATCTATTTAACCAACAAGAGACTAATATACTTCGATAACGACATTCAGTCAAACTCAATGTCGCTAGACTTGAATACCGTAACCTCGAGCGAATTGATAGAACGGTTCCTTCGTTCTTCCCCAAAAGTCAAATTATTTCTCCATCTCCCTAACACGGCCCCAGCCGTTTCTAATGTCATTCATTGGGTGTGCAAGATCTGTTCCTTCAAGAACTCGTTGGCTCAACCGGTAGATCTTCTGAACTTGCCTCTATGTCAATCTTGTGGCGTAAAAGCTAATTTAACCACAATTCAACAAGCATTGGATTCTTCGTCCTCCGCAGACGACACGCAGTCGTCAGACCACTGTCCTACGTGCACATTCATCAATCACCCGTCGTTGAAGAATTGCGAGATTTGCGGTACTCAATTGACCGTTCTGACCAGTTTAATGTCAAAATTGGCAAGCTCTAATATTAAGGCAAATACCACCCTACCGCCATCAAGTCTCGATATTCATTTACAAAATGAAGAGTCCTACACTTCGGAAACGCCGTACATAAAGTTGAGTTTCAGAAAGGGTGGTGAAACCAAATTCCAGCATGCTTTATCGAAGATACTAGACGATATCAAATGGGAAAACCTCAAGATAAACGGCAGAGTCAATGTCAATGAAGTCGACGTGCCTGTAAAACCCCCACCACAGAATAAGCTTGCTGTAGGTGGCGGTATACGAGGTTTGGAGCAAATAAGCGAACAACAGCGCAAGTTGAACGCATCCATCCTCGCCAACTCTTTGAACGATCTAGAGCAATTGATGTTTAAGTTCCAGGACTTGATCCATTTGACTAAAGCGGTCAACAACAAGAACAACAACTCTAATAAACTCGCAGAAATCAAGCAGGTGATACCTCCCTTGCAGATCGACCAATCTAGCTCGTTGTACTTACAAGAGTTATCACGACATATCTGTGAGTATACCACTACAATATTGACATCCCCGTCTTCTATGATCACGTCACAGGACTTGTTTGCTAATTACAACCGATACATAGTGACTACGCAAGGTTTTGCAGCCATCTTGATCAGCGCTCAACACTTCAATCTGGCTATTGCGTTGTTTCCACAGTTAAACTTGCCTATCTCCATCCACAAGTATGAGAATTCTGGACTAGTTGTGTTATCGCCTAAACAAACGAACTATACGTCTTATGGCAAGTTTATAGTGGAGTTTTTACGCCAGCAATACTATCAGTACCGTTACGATAGTATCAAAGATTCACTTCGTGGCGATGGGGAAAAGGTCCAATTTCGAGGCAATACCATCGCCGAAATCAGCGAGCATTTCAATTGGGCATATAACATCACCATTGAAGAGATAGACCGTGGTGTTGCTGACGGAACCATTCTCATAGATAACCACATATCGGGAACGTTTCATTACTTGAACATCTACGACTCAAACAATTACAATTTGGACGAGGAGGAAATGGCCACAAAGGCACGGCAGGAGCTTTCTGAAGAGCAGCTCTTGGAGCAAGAGCTTCTAGAAAAACAACTCCAAGAACAGCTCCTAGGTCAGACCTCAGTCTTTGCACCACTCGGTCAAGAAGGTCTAAACTGTGCACAAAACGACTCTGGCGAATCGTCTGACGCAGAATTCGAACCAGGACACCTTTCAATGGCTGATTTGCTGCCTTCTGGTTCACCACCAGAAGTTACTGCTGCACGACCAGTGGAGTTCCTGGCGAACACAACCCAAAATGAGACCGAAACGGCTCCAGTCGACTTCCTACTGACGCAATTTTCACACAAACTTCACACAACTTCCCCGCCAGGTTGATCTTGGCTCAAACCCCCGTATATCCCTCTCACTGCAATATAGACTGTAATTACTGAGGTAACTCTTTGTATGGTACTTTACATGGTAGCGTCCTTTAATATGGTAGCGTCCTTGGACCAGTTCACATGGTAGCGCGTAAATTTTGCCTTAGTCAAACGCTGCGAAAGATGTTTGTATGTATCTGTAATGAACGAGGAAGAAGGATATGATCAATAATGGTAGCAAGCGTGGCAGGCGACCTAGCAACGGCTACAGCTCGATGAACAACAGCAACTACCAGCAGTACATGCCCAACGCCACCACCGGTGCTGGTGGCGGTATAGCGGCAGCTCAACCATCTTACAACCAAACCAGTTCCACCACAGGAGCCCATGGCGGAATCCCGCAACCGGCATTGATGGCATCCAACTCCATCTTGACTATCGGCCCGTTTAAACACCGGAAAGATGTCACGCGTGAATCTGTATTATCGACCTACAATATCATTGGATACATAGCGGCAGGGACGTATGGGAAGGTCTATAAGGCCAAACTAAAGAACAATACGAGTAAGGGTGATAAGAAGGGTGATTTGGCGGAAGATGGTGGTTTCAGACTGGAAAAGGACCCGAAAACGGATGGTTCTTTGGATAGTACTGTAAACAAATCCAATCGTAATATAACGGCCAACTCCGGGCCAATGTCCGTAGATATGGCCAAACATGGCGACACCAGCAAGAGGACTGACGATGATGCAAATCCGTTGTTTTTCGCCATCAAAAAGTTCAAATCTGACAACCATCTGCTGACAAAGAGCCACTACAACCAAGATATAAACGGTAACGAAATCACCCATTACACAGGGATCTCGCAGTCGGCCATCCGTGAGATGTCGCTCTGTCGAGAGCTTTGCAACAAGAATATCACCAAATTGGTGGACATCATCTTAGAGAACAAGTCTATCTACATGGTGTTTGAGTTTTGCGAGCACGATTTGCTCCAGATTATACATTACCATTCGCATCCGGAAGTTAAGCCAATTCCCCAAGTGACGATGAAGTCGTTGGTGTGGCAGATTTTGAACGGGGTGACATTTTTGCACAAGAATTGGATTTTCCATCGAGACCTTAAACCAGCCAATATCATGATTTCCAGCAATGGGGTGGTGAAAATCGGTGATTTGGGGTTGGCAAGAAAATTCAACAATCCCTTGCAGAGTCTTTATACTGGAGATAAAGTAGTGGTTACCATTTGGTACCGTGCCCCCGAGTTACTATTGGGTGCAAGACAGTACAGTCCTGCCATTGATTTATGGGCCGTAGGCTGTATTCTCGCGGAATTATTATCATTGCGACCTATATTTAAGGGAGAGGAGGCGAAAATTGACCTCAATAACAAGAAATCCGTACCGTTTCAAAAAAACCAGTTTTTGAAGATTGTCGAGATTTTGGGAACGCCAAATTTGAAGACTTGGCCCTCTCTTAGCAAGTATCCTGAATTCCCGACATTTCAGCAACAAATCACCACTTCGTATCCGCCTAATTTGGTCAATTGGTACAAGGTTATAGGCGGTACAAACAAACAATGTTTGGCTCTACTTAAAGGTCTTCTAGAGTACGATCCATTGAATCGACTAACGGCAGATCAAGCGTTGGAGCATGCTTACTTTTTGGAGCTACCAAAAGTACAGGAAAATGCGTTTGAGGGCTTAAACTTGACCTACCCCAAGAGAAGAATCTACACTGACGATGTGGATATCCAGTCCAATAATCCTCCTGGTCATAATAACTTTAAAAGACACGGAGTTGATGATGCTGTTTCGGTTAATGCAAGAAAGCGTCAACAAAGATAATGTACATAATGCTAATGATAACGACTGCACATCACACTACCATTTACGTAGTGCAGCTTAGTCTGTAGAAGCTCCACTAATAGTAGCACTCGTCGTAGTAGATTTTTCAGAAGCAGCTCTTCTGTAGCAATTCATCATCTGCTCTATTATTCACTCAGTCAATATCAACTCGTAGCACTACTTTTTGCAGTAAAATTATATCTCTTCAATTAACCTCATACAATGCTCGCGGTCCCATCGCACTAGCTCATCCGGACTCCATATAGTGTTTCGCTAAAGTTTTAGACCTTCTCTTGCAGCCATGGAATTACACAAAAGATACCTTAAAGGCAAACGAATATACAGTGGACCGTACTCGGACATCTACGAGGGTAAAGATGAAGTTACTCTGGAGGTGATAGCCTTAAAGGTGGTTGATATTGATATATCCATCAAACCACACAGCATAAAACAAGAGATTGCCATTTTAAAGAAGCTAGATCATAAGGGAGTGCTTCCTTTTATTGATCAATTCAAATACTTGGATGATGTATATTTGGTTACTCCATTATATAAGTTTAATTTGCAGCAATTTCTCGAGATAAATTACACTAGAAAGACTACCAAATTCAACTTTGATGATTTGACAAAGAATACCATAGTTACAGTAAGTAGCATCTCCAATTCTGCAATTGAGTCGTTTCTTGTTCCCTTGGTCGATTCATTGTGTTATTTGCACAGCCAGGGTATCATCCACCGTGATTTGAAACCTAGTAATATCTACTTTGTAGACAGCGATATATCCGAGCCTGTTATTGGTGACTTTGGTATCAGCTACGATACTGGCAACGGAAGCCAATTGACTGGAGAATCTCCGTCCACAAAGTTCACCGACGTCTGTTCGGGCATTTTTAAACCACCAGAGCTCTGTTTCGGTGTAACTGATTATAGTTTTGAGATTGATATTTGGTGCTTGGGTATAATATTTACTGTGATTTATTCTACTAACTTCAGTTCAATTTTGGAAAAGTATGAAGTATTCAACGACATTGCATTAATAAACGCCTTATTCAGTTGTTTTGGTACCCCATATGTTGCTCCTGCTGTCGACGATGATCCATTGTATTGGCCCCAAATGGATGATGGAGAAAAATACCATTTCAAAGCGTTTGAATTTGCTCCGCATGCTAGAAAACCTATAGAAGAGTTATTGCCTAGATGTGAAAATCCCCTGATTGCCAAAATATTCAACCGTATGATGACTTATCAAGGTGATAGACGACTCACGTCGAGGCAATTGAAAGAGGAATTACTGAAGGTTATAAAATAGATTGTATACGAATAAATGGTTGATCTTAGAAATTGTGAGTATCATGTTACTAATAGAACAGCTTTATCTAGAGTCATAACTTAATATATTTCTAGTAACGCCAGTGGAGAACAGGTTATTCTCAATTGGGCAAGCTTTACGGTACTAGACAATCTTAAACGCAAACCCACAAGCATTGAGTGTCGTTCATATTTTCATTGAGATTATAAATCCTAGGCTCCTGCCCTGAAGTTATTCATACTTGTCTACTCTCTAGCATAGTATTACTTCTCTGTAAACTTTTTTGCAGCCATTTATAAGACCATTCATAAGGAACATAAAATCGAACAAACGGCAGAGGTCTACAAAGCTTGTTTACTCTTAGATCGTTACGTGCAATGTTGACTCATCCACTAACGGCTACAATTACACAGTGATTTGCATTCTCAGTACGCTGGACCAATTGTGGTTCATTCGTACTTCACTCGATTTCGCAATACAGCACTCCAGGTTCGTAAATCACCCACTGCGTTTTCTAGTT
Organism: Suzukiozyma fluviatilis; assembly: GCA_030560825.1. NCBI lineage: Eukaryota > Fungi > Ascomycota > Pichiomycetes > Serinales > Debaryomycetaceae > Suzukiozyma > Suzukiozyma fluviatilis. The sequence goes on from JAKTVZ010000001.1 coordinate 98,921, forward strand.
ATCTCATCAAGAATATGTCTGAATTGTACGAGGTCTTACCAATACTTAGGTTTTGGAAACCAAAGTATACGCTTATTAGACCCTTCATTACACCTAAATGGCATGGCTGCAAATTAGTACACTGACTTCATCCTACGATGCAACGTTACGCTCCCATAATCTCTTGCCATATTAATCAGCATAAATATAGGTTACGTCATTATGCTAATGGTCCATAGCTTCTTTTAATTTGTTCTTTACATTGTGTGGATCATTCGCTTATTCATCTCTTAGACGGTCTTATCATATTGCTTTTTAGGGCATCTAGTCATGAATTCATTTTACACTATTCTTACTTTTTTAAATTACGCTTTTGTTCTGTCTTCTCTCTTCTTTGATCCGTTCTCGTTTCTCTATTCTGGTGTCTTTTCTCTTTTCTCGTAAATCTACCCGTCTACTCCTTCCCTTCTCTCCTCATCCTATGTCGTCATAAATCATTCACTGGATTCGTACACTACCCCTTGTAGAGTTTGACTCGCGGTGGCCGAGCCGTGTTTGCGCTATTTTCTAGGGATGACTAATGTTATATGCATTCTACATCTTTATTAGTTATCTTTCAGCCAGATAAGGTTTTCACCTGCAGATAAATAAGGCGCAAACGTTTGGACTCCCCATTATTATAATCAGCTAATGCATGATTCGCAGTTAAGCTTAGTGAGGAAAATGCAGCTTTACCACGACACAGACCTGCGTTTACGGCGTTTTTTGAAATTTACTACCAGGTATGGTAGTAACTTCTAGTGCAAAATATCGCCTTAACAAATTTGGGGTTTCTTTTCGTTTATTTTTACCCCAATCCCAAGTCCCCACAATCGTGCAGGTGTCTGGCTATCTGCAGGTAGTCCATCAAGGATGCAAGTATAACAATAATGAAGAACTGAAACTAGGTTTAATTTTTAAAATATATCCTTTTATTAGTGGGTTTATAGTATCTAGGTGATTCTCTATAGCATCATGATTAAATCCATAGTTCCAGAGGATAATATTACTCTGGATATGCTATCCAAAATTAACTATGATTTATTGGAAAGAAAATACAATATCCACAAGTACTATCCTCGATATATCCATAATAGTCATGTTTCCACTCCAGTTTTAAGAGATTTGATTGTTGACAAGCCCATTTACAAAGACGCCAACAAACATGTTAAGAAATGTCGAGCAGTCCGTACCAAATTACTTAAACAAAACTACGAAAAGAAGTTGCGTAATTTAGATGAGTTTGACTTGGGAGATATCGTTTACGACAAATATAAAGCCCGTCATTTTGAGTTTGTCGAAGCAGATGATTCTCGTCACCGTAGTGATAACGAAACTGTAGATAGTTTTGACGTAAGTGATACATATCTGTTGGACAAGCGGTCGTTAAGATCGCAGAAAAAGATGTTACACAAGGAACAACACCAACAAAGAAAACAGTTGAAACAAGAGCACCGAGAACAGAGAAAACAGTTGAAAAACGGGGGGTTTGTATTTAATGATTCCGAAGATCCTTATAAAAAACAGACTGCACGCCAAGCCAATGGTTCAAAACCTGCTCCCCAAGGTAGAGTAGGTCGTAATGAGAGAAATGGTTACGGTAGTCAGAATGGAAATAGTGTACATACAGGTCACACTATTCATATTGGTCATATTGGTCATGTTGGCCATATTGGTCATACTGGTCCTACTGGTAATACTGGTCATAAGGAAGCAGACGATATTCAGTTTAGAAACCCTTTCGATGAATACGATAACAACTTAACTAAATTATCAAATTATAGCATATCTTCCAAAGAAAGGAGGTCTTCGTCAATCGTGTCAAAAAGGAACAACTCGATTGCTTCGAAATTTTTTAACTTCATGAGGCAGTCGCAGGACGAACTGCGAGAAACCCCGCCCAGCTCATCGCATTCACCGGACAACATTACCCATTTGGTTGCCGATCACGAAACCGAGCATAAGCAAAGATCTGGTAGTTTTGACCAAACCAAGAGTGCTGCTACAGGTAGAAGATGGAATATGTTCAAGAAAGTAACTGATAGGAGGGGCAGTTTCAATAAAATAGGTACGTATGCATAAAAGACTGCGAAAAAATTAACAGACAGGCGAACAAGTGAACAATTACGAGAAATGAGCAGAGGAAAAGAGAAACAAACATATCAGGTAGGTATACAATACGGACACAAACGCAAAGCGATTTATACTAATTTTTCTAGCATTCTACACAGCAACACCAGGAACACTGTAGACCAGCAATGTACACATTTCAGGTAAATGAATCAATGGCTAAAAAATATGCTAATATGCAAGAGAGAACAATCTAAATGCACGAAGCAAATCCCTCCTGCTAATTTGACTTGCGCTTCGTTCGCACAATAGCATCTCCGTGGGCAAGGTGTCACCGGAGTTGGTTTCCGCAGGTCTTACACCTCTGGATACCTACACCAACTTCACCTTGGGTGAGGGCGATAGCTTCTCACCTCTCCTGCACTGTGTGCTAGTGATTGCGTCACTGAAGTATTCCGGTATCTGCAGGTTACTTTATTTTACAGATTTTTGCGGAGGGAGTGGGGAAATAAATGACTGACGCTATAAAAGGGATATTTCATTCCATCACTATTAAAAGTAATCAATAACCATCAGTTTAGTGATTGCCCATAGTTTCTATAGTTGGCTGATTTGTGGACATATTTACTGGTGCTGGTGTTTTCCCCGTAGTTCCCCATTTCCCCGTTTTTTGCAGTGCATTCACCCCACCCATTGATACATTGTGTGTTTGTGTGATTCACAGTTGTTTTGAATCGGTTTAGTTGGCTGTAAAATTTGTCGCAGTTCAATACTCGCTTGTGTTAGTTCTGCATTTAGTCCTACTTTTGTCGTGGTTCCACCTTGTTTGTGCTTAGCTACTTCCTGGTAGCTTCCTGATTTGGTGCATTTTTGTCCACATAAAGTTTTTGTTTGATTGGTCGACTTCGCTTACGTGTTCCGTCCCTTCACACCTTCCTTTGTTCATTCCTTTCCTTGTTCACCTGGCCCTATTGCATTAGCATTTGCTAATTGGGTTCCCATCCGGCATATAACTGTACCGGCATATAATTGGAGGATCTTTTTTTTCTTGCTGTCTCCATAATTTTGATATGATCAATAATTTGGAAGTTGTAGTTTGTTGATAATTTTACTAACTATGTATAAAACAGAGATCGTAACAGAAAATGTGAATAATGGTCATACGGGTCAAATTGAAACTATTCAGTTTACTCAATCACAAATGGTGGGACATGGTTCGTTTGGTGTAGTGTTTCAAACGCAAATCTTGCCCTCCAACGAAATTTGTGCTATGAAACGAGTTTTGCAAGATAAACGTTATAAAAATAGAGAATTGCAAATTATGAAGCTCGTTCACCATAGAAACATCACAGATTTGAAGTACTATTTCTACACAAATAATGAAAAGCAAGAGTTATTCTTGAATTTGATTTTGGAATTTGTTCCGGAAACCCTTTATAAGGCATCCAATTACTATGTTTCCAAACGATTATCCATGCCAAGTTTGGAAGTCAAACTTTACACTTATCAAATGTTACGTGCATTAAACTACATTCATTCTCAAGGTATTTGTCACAGAGATATAAAACCACAAAATTTATTAATCAACCCAGAAACCGGTGAACTTAAATTATGTGATTTTGGTTCGGCAAAGATCTTGAATCCACAAGAACCAAACGTGTCGTATATTTGTTCCAGATATTATCGTGCACCAGAATTGATTTTTGGAGCCACTAATTACACCACCAAAATTGATGTGTGGTCTGCAGGATGTGTTATGGCAGAATTGATTTTGGGACAACCATTATTTCCTGGTGAATCTGGTATTGATCAATTAGTAGAAATCATTAAAATTTTGGGTACTCCTTCAAAAGAACAAATCAAAAACATGAATCCTAACTACATGGAGCATAAATTCCCCCAGATTAAACCAATTCCATTACATAAAATTTTCAAGAAGATGTCCCAAGATACAATCAATTTCTTGATTTTAACATTACAATACTCTCCTATTGATAGAATTGATTGTATAAATGCTTTGGTGGATCCTTATTTTGATGAGTTGAGAAACCCTCAAACTAAATTACCAAATTACAGAAAAATATTCTCGCAACAGTTTCATAATTCTTCTCACTCAAATAACGCTAATTATCAAATCTATGCTAATCAGCCAGATTTGAAAGAATTACCTCAATTATTTGATTTTGATGATAGAGAATTAAGTGTTCAACCATCCTTGAACGCAAAATTAATTCCTCCTCATGCTTTTAATGATTTGAATTTGAAACAAAAAATTTCAAATTTAAATGAATTTGTTCCTATGAAGAAAGAGGATATGAGAGTCACATTAGACTAAAGGAGAAATTCACTGAATATGATGAATGATTTTGAAATTTAATTTCAATACTTTGCATAAATTACAAATACATTAATTATTCATTAAAGTTAGTTAATGATAGATTTCTATTGATATTGAAATTGGAATTTCAAAAATGGAAATATATATGCATAGATATATGATTACAATACTAATCAATTTTAATGAAATTATGAAGATGTTATGATTTAAAGAGTTATGGTCATAAAAGAACAAGTATATTATTTGAAATGGAAAAGTTTCAACTATTATATAGCATAGATGTGTTTGTTTTATATTATAATTATTACTATCACCATAGTAAGAATATTGTAGCTATCACTCTGAGGAACGCTTCAATGGCCGTAGTAATCAAGTACATAAAATTTCTCTATTGTATTATTATTCTATATTTATTCTATAAGAATTCTATTTGGCAACTCTGGACCAATTTTTATACTCTTCTTCACCATATTGAATCTTGTGAACCCAATCCGCAATTTGAGCAGTCAATTCTCCAGAATTACCTGCTACAATTGGAACTTCAATATCTTGACCCTTCCATCCAATGGTTTTAATTGGAGAAACAACAGCAGCAGTACCAGCACCAAAAGCTTCAACCAATTCATTCTTTTCAGCTTTTTCTTTAACTTCACTCATTGTGAATTTTCTTTCGTTAATTACCCATTTATCTTTTGGTAATCTATCTCTACATAATTGTAAAATTGAATCTCTAGTAACCCCTTCAAGAATAGTACCATCCAATGGTGCTGTTGCTAATTCGTGGATACCAGTTTTAGAATCTTTGAAGACAAAAAATGCATTCATGGTACCAACTTCAGTAATAAAACCTTCTTCTCCAAAGAGCCATAAGTTTTGATGATATCCTCTTTTAGCAGCATCCAATTGAGGTAAAATACAAGGAGCATAGTTGGCTCCAAGTTTTCTGTTACCGACACCTCCGGGCCATGCTCTAACGGCATAGTCAGTAGCTTCAAGTGACACTGGTTTGAACCCTGATGAGTAGTATGGACCTACTGGAGATGCAATAACATAAATCAAAGCCTTATCAGGGGCAGCAACACCCAAGGATTCACTGGTACCAATCATGGTTGGTCTCAAGTATAAAGAATAACCAGCTCCTTGAGGTACGAAACTGGCATCGGTAACAATAAGTTTGTCAATCAATTTCAACAACTCTTCACTATCAAAGGTAGGCAAACAAATTCTTTCGGCAGACTTGTTCATTCTTGCCATATTCATATCAGCTCTAAAGGTTCTGATATTATTGTCAGCATCACGATAAGCCTTCATTCCTTCAAATAATTCGAAAGCATAATGGAAAACAACTGTAGATGGGTCTAAAGACAAGTTATGATAAGGTGAAATTTTTGGAACTCCCCATCCATCCTCTTTGCTCCATTCAATCTCCAACATGTGATCGGTAAATGTCTTACCAAATACTAGTTGATCATTAGGTAATTTTTCTTTTGGGGAGGTGGTCTTGGTGATAATTAATTTGGAAGCATCTAAAGGTTTGTAGTCAGATTTGTATCTCAAAGACAAATAATGACGATTTGCGGGTATTTTTTGGAATTTCAACAAATTTCTAAACATTATGTGAACGAATGAGTGTTATTGTCTTATAAAAGGGTCCAATACATATATGCTTTATACAAGAGTTAAGGTGATGTCTTGTGCCATTGACTCAGAATTTTTCAGCCGGTATAGGCCCGAATGCGGAAAAACTAAATCAATATGCGAGATAGCTAAAAGTGTTAAACGTCACAAGAAGGTATCTAGGAGCTAGCACCTAGCTTTGAAGCGTTGTAGAACAATACTCTCCCTTACCGTGCTAGCCGTACCATACTATGAGGTTTTCTAATATACATCCGTCAATAATGACTCTTCCGTTATCTGCAACATTAGCTTCACTATGCTTAAAGGGTAAGGTCCATATGACCAGCCCAACCGGTATGTGAACTCCATTTACTTTTCGGATCCGTAGTAATGTATCATTTGACCTGGGTTCGATGTTTGTAGCGCTTTCATCGGAGAAATCGTGTCTTACCTCCTCCATATATTTTTTAGTAATTACATTATTGGCGGAATCAATATCACCCACTAATAGCCTTTCAAAATTGACCCGTAATGAGGTGAACTGAGGGATCCAAAAATCACCCTCAATGATGGTTTCTTCTTCTCTGGGTTGCTCTTTGTCTTGATACTTTAGTTCACTGATTTCTATCTCGTTTATTCCTTGCAAATCTCCCACGAACACTTCGTAGAGGTTTGATGTAGGCAATCTAGGACACTGTAAATAGAATTCTTTGTCGGCAGACTTGGAAAACATGGTGAATTTATCATAAAATTCTCTTGTCAATTCAATATAGCTGCCATCAAGGAAATCTTGCAGAAGGTAATCTGGACGCTTTAGACTATTCTTAAAGGTAAAATCCGCATTAAATACTTGATCCCATTTGTAGTAACCTGATGCTAAGAAATCGGTTGGGTCTTGTTTGAAAGGATTCAATTCGCACCGGTTAAACCTTTCTTCGTAGGGATCTTGTTTGACCATGTGGGAAGCACCTTCCATGGTAATGTTCCTAACCCCTGGTAATGTTATATTTTGGAAGAAGCCCAAATCTTTGCTCTCTTGCAAACTACTCTTGTGGTTAATGATTTCAAAGGCAGACATGCACTTTTGCAAAAATGGTTTTTTGAAGCTCATCAAGTTTTCTTCGGGCAATTTTGATTCGCATGGTGGAGTTAACTTCTTGTGGAACCATAAGGGATGTGCTTCAGTGGAAAAGATCCAATTTTTGTGTTTCATTAGATCGTTATGAAGAAAAATCTCGTCCTTGGTATCGAACAAAAGATACAAGTATTTTAGAGTCTCACCGAGCACAAATGTTTCCATTCTATCTTGTCTTTCTCCGGTCCTGATATCTTGAATTCCGCTAAATCCACAAGGTGCCATAAACTTTGTCTTCAATAAATGTACTATGCGCTCACCAATCTGTAAATACATGGGGTCTCTGGTAGCCCGATACAAGTAGTAGGTAGATTCAATGAACTCTGGTCTTAAGGGATACCATTCCAAAGCTATTATATCAGTGACCGTGGCATTATCGTTGTCTTGCAACAAATATCTCCATCTTTCGGGGATCAGCTCGAAATAGTCCCAGATTTTTAAGTACACCAAATGGGTTTTAATTGCATCGCTAAGCTGGCCCGTCAAAACCTGCAATCCTGGCCAAAAAGCTCCCAACAGATCGATCCAGTCGCCAAATATGGCGCCATCGTTGGTGCCGACATTTTTAAAAATCATTTCTCCTTCTCTGGGACCACCGCCATTGGCCAGATGGATCAAGAGTGATTTATACGACGTTTTAAACACAGACCACATGTAGTCATCGTTGAAAATGATGGCAGCTTTGGCGGCGTATTCGTAAAACGAGTCTATAGAAGCGCCTATTCCCGTTAGGGCATCCTTCCATTTGTTTGAAATTGGGTCGAAGGTCATGGGCATCAAATTGAAGTTCAGTTTGGAAGACCATAACTTCCAGAAACTCAACTGCGAGTAATACTTGAATTGAGGGTCCCCCGTCAATAAGGACAAGAGAGTGAACTCCAAGACCGGCGTAGCGGCTCCGGAAGTACAGGCGTCTCTTTGTAAGCGAGACGGCACTGCTTTGGCACCTTTGGCCAAGTTTATTCTCGGCACAGGAATGTTAGTTTTTGTCTTATACGACGGAATCAACTTCTTGCCCAACTTGTGGGCCATCTTCAATAAGAATCCGTTATAATTATCGCTTATCTGCTTAAATTTACCGTACCGTGGACCTATTCCAGGTCTATTCACTACGTCTGAGAGCAATAAATGCGCCGATAAGAGTCCCCCGAGCGACCTAATGGAGAATTCAAACACTTGGACGATGGTGTCTTGTTCGAAGATGTCGGGGGTGTTTTCTAGGTAGGTCAACATGTGTTGCAAATCGTCCCATTGTTCCATTATGATTAAGGTATCAAGGTTATCTAGTATAGTCAGGGAAGCGTTACCCATAGCGTCGTTCCGTACAGTGTTATCTGAATTAGAGTAGTCGGGTCCGTAATGCTGGCACGACAAGGGAGTAACTTCGTCGTAGGGAAAGCCATGATCCATGTAGCTATTCCAGGCATGTTTAAAAAGGTACTTGGTTTCATTTTGGAGGTAGCGTATATGCTGTGCTGTGAAGGAAGAGTTGAACTCGTTGCAAAAAACCGAACTAACACACCATAGTAGAAGGAGTATTGGGTAGTATAGGGTATGTAGTCCTGCCATTGATAAGCAAGAGTATGAAGATAACTGTACGCACTATTTGATCTATGTTAGATTTAGTGCGAGCTAAGAAAACTTGTGAGATGTGGTGAGACCTGGCGCGAGCTAGTGCGAGAGCTAGTGAGAGATTCGTTCTACGTTTGTTCGACCAGACCTGGGTTGACTAACATTATTCTGTTACTGATGGTGTTGATCTAATGGTGTTGCTGTAGTATTGGTAGTTGTAACTAGTTTGGTAGGTGTTGTTAGCTAAGTTGAAATTATGTAATTAATTGGTGTTATTTATTGTTTTTTGTAGAATTTTGTTACTATTCCATATTCATATTATTCCATATTGTGAGCTACACTGTAATTCCTCCGTAACAAGACAACGTAAGCCATCTTCCCTTCAATTTATCTGTCTATTATTTTAATCAACTATTTACCAAAAATTCTATTAACTTGAGTAACAATTTTACCCGTTCCAAACCATAACGTCACTATAACCAACACAAGATTTATGACAATTATTAACAACCCACTCAACATGAATCTTGGCGCAAAAATCTTCCACACCATCAAATGTCTTCTGAAATGAGCAGCAAATATCAAACTAGATAAACTAATAAACATCTGATACGTCAATAGAGTGGTGATGTTGGTAATGATCTGTGAAAGTATTGTGATTGGCTTATTGGAGGGAACAATTTTCCATAAGGTAATCAACGGAAGTGCTAAACAAACAATAATGAAAGAACCAAAGGTGTTTAATACAATATTCACATGAGTAAATGGAAAGGTAATACTATTGGTTGTCATGAAACCAATCTCCCATTGAATCGACTGAATGGTAGCCTGATGGCCAGAACTGAAGAAATGTTGGAATCCTAATAATCCAAAGATAATAGGCGAAATGAGATTCTTTCGTATTTCAAGAATATCAAATAATTCCAAAAGTGATAAAATTTGCACTAATAAAATATTAAGTGATATTGCCCCCAATGGCTTAGTGACTAGCATGATAGCTACGGCAAAATTCAATACGAGCAAAAAATAGGCGGATCCATAAACATTTCCGTACCCTAAAATAGCTGCCTTTTTCTCTGGTTCCTCATTCTGCAGATTTTCTTCCAATTCTAATTTTACACAAAGAGGCCCCTTGGACCAGCTAAAGTTGGCTAGGACTAACGACACAAATAATGTTATTCTTGCTATGGCCAACTTCAACGACTTTAATAAAGGTCCGTTCAAGATAAGGTTATCACTTCCATTGAAATATTCGCTATTTTGAATATATTCAAAAGTCCAGTAGGTAGCATTAGCAAACAACAAAAATTTGAGACCAGTTCCAATCCATAAAGGAGCAGCTGAATGGTATGAATCAGACAACTTATAGAATTGCATGATAATTGTTGGAAGTAAATAGGAACAAACATGGAGCAATATTATCGACCACCATGTAGTTTGGAATGTAGGCTCGCAGTAAGGACGTTGTTCTTCACGACAAATTCTAATAGTAGATACTACTCTTGATAATACAGTAAAAGTTACGGCATGCAGAAAACCAAGAATCCTTTGCGATCGGTTCAACTTAGTACTGGTGGCACATCCAAAAGCGCAGGCTATCCCGAAAGTTATAATGAAGAATGATACCATTTGGTCTTCCCAAACAACAAAAGAATTAGATGCAAATATAAGTGTATGCAAGGCCACAAACAACAATCCTAAGAATGACCAAGAATTGAAGTTATAAACAAAAAAGTCAATCACTGAGTGAATTATCCATATAATGCTAAATCTGTCCATTATAGGAGCCCAGAATCCCACAATGGTTCCCAAGGCAGCACCTACTCCGAGCATCTTCTTGAGACTGAATCCAGTTGGTTTGAATACCACAAAGATTGAAAAGCTAATAACTAGCCCCAACAAACACATTGCGACTACTGATCCAATGAATTCAAACGACATAGTCAGGACTCTTATTGATGGGATTGATCTGGCGTACGTGAGCATGAAAGTTAGAGCCAAAAAGAGAATGGCAAGTCCCAAGGCAATCAACTTCAAATCAAACTCAGACCACAAGTGTTTACACTCCTCTAATGATTTCAATTGATAGAATTTGGCGTCCTCAACAATCAGTTTCTTAGGAGAGTAATTGTTCATGATTTCATGGTAGTATTGATTTATATCTGGCGAAAGGTTTGGAGTTGAATTTCTAAACTGGTGCAATTGTGCGATTGATTTTAACGAAGCTAAATTCAATTCTTTTTCGCTAGAGAATGCTTCATCAATGGGGAACCCAAGATTATTGTAAGGAATAGGTAAACCTAATAACAAGGAGATTGTCGGTACTAAATCAATCTGGTTCACTTGACGATAATTCGATCCTTGGTTCTTTATATCATAGTTCAGAGCATCCTTTTTCAAAAATTTAGAATTTTTCGAATACATGAATAAGGTTGATTCTAATTCATCCGGGGCATCCCCACCATGATTTCCTGTAGAATCCATACCATGATCCCCAATGACTACAAGCAAGGTTTTGTCGTCCATTTTGTCCACTACATTCTGGATAACATCGTTCATCTGGTTTAACTTTTGTTTCATCGAATAATGGTCGGGTCCGTATCTATGGCCCACATGATCTACACCAAGAAAATGGCCCACTAACAAGTCCCAGCGACTGGATTGGTCCAATAAGGGGTATAAATGCTCTATAACACCATTATCGACAGTGTGTAAGTCCCAGACGTTCAACGATGGAAAGGGAAAATTTAGGCTGGGATCGATGTACGCATTGAAAAGAGCATCCCAGGTATCATCACCCATGAAAGCAATGGTCTTGTTTATTCTGTGCAATTGTAAGAGCCAATTGTCTTCGTCTATGGCATCACCATCGAAATTTGATCCGGCATCGATGAAAGTGGGCAAAGAACCCGTGGTTAACCCTTTTAATCTCTGAAGAGTAGTAGTTGGCGGATCGGCAATAAACTTTAAGAGCACTCCATTGTCTTTCTGAGCCAAATCGTAAAGAATAGGAAAGTTGTTATGATAAAACTCCCTAGAATCTTGCACTGGAATAACAAAATCAAATCGCAATGCATCGATAACCAAAAGGATTGTTTTGTCGAATTTGGCCGGCAAACAAGAGTTCAACTCCTGGCCACAGTGCGACACATTGGGCAAAACATTCCGCGACAAAAGAAACCCTGAAGTGAAAAATCCCACACCTATGAATTGGACGGCCGCAAGAAATACCAATACAATAATATAGCCGATGAAAGTCACCTGCAACTTCTGCTGCCGAATCTTGGATCTGGTTTGAAACTGGATCGAAGGTTGGCTAAATATTCGTTGTCGTGCTCCAGCACTGACATCTGATTGAACCGGTTCCATAAATCCAACCTTGCTATCGTGGTTTCGCTGGTGCTTCTTCTGTTGCTAACAGAATAACTAGCGTGAATTTCACTAACTACATTATATCGCGTACTATGAAAAATAGATTTTGTGCACGACGAATTCGACTGAATCGAGGCAAAAGTAGATGAAGAAGCATGTTTGGTTAGTGTATTAGATAAGGTAGATATGGTATAGACGGTGGTGCTGTTTCATTGCTGTGAAGAGCCCGTGAAAATGGCACGTTTAAACGTCTTAATGGTAGATAATTACCTAACATCCTGTACAATAGGTTACTAGCTATATAATACAATCATATGATGGACTGGCTGTAGCTCTAATGATGAGACAACTAGATGGCTGGAAGAAACGGTTTGGCGACAAGTGGATGGCACGATAGGTGACACTATGAAATAACATATCGGTAATTAAGCAGTTGTGAGTATTTGCATCCATTGCCATTTTTTGCATCCATTATCCATTTTTTGCACCCATTTGCATCTTTTATTTGATGCTTTATTTGCATCCATTTTCCGATGGAGCTGTTTATCGCTATCGACCTCGTTCCTAGCTTGAAGTGTGTGGTCAGATGTGCATCTTTTCGATGATCTATAGCTCTTGTCTCAGTTTTAGCAACACATTCGATACATCGCTTCGGCACCCCAGGATCATTCCTATGACGCTCCAAACACTTTCCAAGTGTTTGTGTTCATAGTTGTGAGCATCCTCTACATCTGATACACCTTCTATAGCAATTGGGCCAATATATCACCTGGATGCCTCACCTCGTTTTGTCATAGATTTAGTTCACAATACGATTTTGGGAAACCACATCTTTACTCCATTCTTCCCATATCGCTTAAGAAATCTTGTTCAAAATTACCACCACCCATGATTTCATTTTCGCTATCGTTATCAAAATTAATTAAATCGCCCATATCATCCACCACACCAGAATTGGTATCTAAATCTCCACTATCTTTAAACAAGGAATTCATGTCGACGTCACCACCAAAGTTTACTCCCTCGTTCAAATTGGCTTTGGAAGATTGGTTAGTGTTAGAATTGGAGGGCAAGTTTGTTACGTTGGAACTAAGTCCAGTAGCAATATTATCGTTCATATCGGTATTGATTTCCGAATTGGACATGGTCAAATTCAAGTTGTTCAACGATTCGTTGGTAAAACCATTTGTATCACCATTGTCGTAATTCATAAATAAGCCATTTTCGTAGTTGTTTGATAGAGTATCCAATCCATTGTTGTTCTCTTGATTATCGTTGATATTGAGGAAAGTATTGATCAGTTTGGGGTTATAGTTTTTAGGGGCCGATTCGATTTTGATGCTGGAGATCTTGGCCACGTCCACAGAGTATTTCTTTATCGTACTACTAGAATAAGACTTGTGATACTTCGACTCGTACTCGTCCAAAATCGAATTTAACTGTTTCTCCAACACATCCATTGACGCCTCGTCGTACGCCTTGGTCAATCTGTCGGTCAATTTCGCCTGAAACTTGGTTTCTTCGTCCGGTAAGTACTTATCTATGGAAATAGACTTGGTGGAATCTTCAATTTGTGCCACTTTCTGCTTCATTAATTCGCTATCTCCAAAGTAAATCTCATCATGCTTCAACTCCTTGACATTTACATCCCGTTTAGGTAGTACTGGGTACAATGATGGGGGAATTAGCTTGTTACTATGGATGAATTTCATCGTTAAGTTATCGAGATATTCTTGGTTGGAAACAAACCGACTCAATGCGTCCAGTCTGAAGGAAACGAGATCGGCCTCGTCGTGGATTTGTACGCCCAGTTCCTCTCTACGGGGGTGGCTAGTAGCTGCTGTGTTGGTGGTATGCTGTGGGGGAACATACTGAGTAGAACCATGAATGTGGGGGTTATATTGGGAGCGTGGAATCGCCTGTTGTGATGGTGTGGCGTACTTCAGCTTATTGCTGCGTCCTCTTGGTCTTCCAGCGTTGGCCATGGTGATGGATTGGGAGAAAGATAATGAAACAAACTTGTAACTGTTGTTTTCGCTCGAGTATAGTTTTGTGTACTGTATATAGGGCAAAGAAGTTGGGTACCACCGTCGTACCCCTGCCGTACCACCAGCATACCAGGGCATTACACAGGATCCCCGTTAGAGATAGACCCCACCACCACCATTTTCGTGGTGCTAGGACTACATACTCTAATCTATACCGTAGACCATCACTGATTACACCTCTACAACCATCTCATCTGAATTTATATTGAATAATTAAACAATGGACAACGTCCAATAGGAATTAAAAAAATTAATGTCTATATCTATTTAAACTCTTCCAAGAAGAATTTCTATTACTGTTATCGCACACCGTGGATAGTGAACATTATGGAATAGAGAGTTAATACCATCTTCTGTACAGCATTTCCTGTACAGCATTCATTCTGTTGCAGCTACATCACAAATCAAATCTGCCACTAACAAACTCGTCGTCATCCATATTATGATCAATATCCATTTCGTCGCCCTCGTCGATCTGTTCGTCGTCGATAACATCTTCGTCGGGAGGTAAGTTTGGATTTCCTGGAATAAAACTGCCAGAACTTTTGAAGGTGTTGATTCTATGCGATTTGCCAAAATGGTCCTCAAACATCGAGTCGTCTACATAGGTGAACCCTTTGAAATTGGCTTGGATGCCTGGACTCAATGGAGTCGAGGCCATCTCCATCTGTTTCTTCAACACACTGGTGGATTCGGAAGTGAATTCGGGGTCAAAGTTGGAGGTATCGGTTTCACTGGTCAAATGAGGTTTAAATGGTGGAGGAATGCTTTTGGATCTTAACAAATCCCAATCAATGTCGTTGAAAAATCCGTGTGCTCTCAACTCTCTGGCATCGTTAGTGGCTCCTAATCTGTGTTTGGGGTTTCTATTCAACAATCCCTTGACAAACGATCTCCCTTCGGCAGATAAAACTTCCTTAGGAAACCGCACTTTACCGAAAGCAATGTTTTTGTACATCTGTTGTGTATTATCAGCGTAGAAAGGTGACCAACCACAACACATCTCAAAGATTAACACTCCCAATGACCAGAAATCAACCATTTTCGTGTATCCAGTTTCATCTAACAACACTTCTGGTGCTAAATACTCAGTAGTACCGCAAAATGTATTGGTAGTACCATCATTGTTCAAGTTTGCTTTCGATAACCCGAAATCACAAAGAGCAATATGGCCATTGGCATCTAATAAGATATTCTCCGGTTTTAAATCTCGATAAACAATGTCATTATCGTGCAAATGTTCTAAGGCTAAAACCAACTCGGCAATGTAAAACTTGGCCCTATCTTCAGGAAACCGTCCTTCCTTTTGCAAGTGCCAAAACAACTCTCCTCCTGACATATAATCGGTGACAAGATACAAGTCGGTTGGAGTTTGGAAGGAAAACTTTAACCCAACAATAAATGGCGATTGTGCGGCCGAAGTTCTCACCAAGATGTTTCTTTCACCGATGGTGTGGGCAATTTCTTTCTTCTTGACAATGACTTTCTTTGACAAAACTTTCATGGCGTAAATACGTCCTGATTCTTTTTTGGATACCTGGAAGACCTGGCCAAACGTTCCCTTTCCTAAAAGACGCAAAACTTCAAAGTCGTCTGGGCCGTACGATCTCTTATTGTCCAAAGAAGTATACTCCCAATTGATTTTGATAGCACCGGTGACTGTTTCACCCAAGATCCGGGGCTTTAAATTGACCCATTCCTCGTTGGACTTTTTGTTGATAATGGTTTGTGGAAAGATTCTCACATGGCCCAAAAAGGCGTCGTCTCTGCTAGCATCGTATAATGAGATATCCAACTCCGATTTAGATCCGACAACGTCAAAATTGGCGATGTGGTTCCATACTGGCGTATCTCCGCCGACATGCAAGTGCTGGGTCGTAGATTGTCTCTGGTACAATCCTGGGTGCTTGAATGGTTGTGGTTGATTATGGTTCTGGCCGTGGTTCAAGGGAGATTTGCCTACGGAACCGGCTGAGGTAACGAATTCCGACGATTCGTAAGTGCAAACTACGTAAGGATGGATGGTAGCGTTGACAAGGTTTCTACCTTCGATAATGGTGACTTTCAACTTACCTTTTGGCTGGGTAGCTTCTGACGTCTCGACATTTTGTCCCGATTCATCAGTAGTAATGATGACGGGTTGGCCCGGTTTTCCTGTGGTCAAGGCGTGGGCATGGTGGTGGGTAGGAGGGTGGTGTGTGTGGGTTTGGTTATGGTTATGGTTATGGTTCTCGGTCTGTGCAAGAGTATGGGGTTGAATATTGCTATGGACGTCATGGGACGTAGCACTGGTTGCACCAGCGCCGAGTTTGGCACCATTATGGCTGTCTGGTAAGTTCTTCAAGAACGACTGCTGCGCTGGGAGATTGTTGGAAGACAGGGTGGTGCCATAGGCAATGTTGGAGTTAGATACAGCCGTGGTAGGAGCGGCGACGTTAGACAACGACTTAGGCAAGAACTTGGACAGGTTCATGGGAGGCGATACCGAGGGCGATAAGGTTGCAGACAAGGTATTTACACCGGCGTGGGTGGTAGGATGGCTGGGATGGGGGCTGAGATGAGATGAGGCCGGAGAATAAACTGGCGAATGAGGTACCGACGAATCTGAATTGGCCTCAGAGGGTGGTACGGAGGCGGTGGTGCTGGAATGGGAATTTCTGAATCCAAAAATCAGCTTAGCAAAGTCTACCATTAACTGATAGAAGAAATTTTAGATAACAATGACTATAGATACAACCAATGAACACAACACGATACAATGTTAGAACAGGTGGATGGTAGATGTCGGTGTTAACAGGTCAGTTCACTAATAGCACAGTTAGTCGTAGTGCTTCCACTAATTGTAGCAAGAATAGATAAGCAAAAATAAATTTTTGGATCCCTCTAAAAATTGTTCCTGGTTATAAGCATGGGCATGAGATGGCTGAAAAACAAATACGAAGCGCAACGATCGCAGAGCTTCGGTCAGGGTAGAGTGCGAAAAATACGACATTGTGAAGATCTGGAGGTGGATAGTGCGACTAGATGGATGGAGGGGGTAATTGGCATTTTTTGGGGTCAATTTGGAGTTTTTTGCGTGATTTAGCGTCTATTGTGTAAGTATGGTGTGTAATGAGGTATTGGGTGCGATGCACCGGAGAAGCGAAGAAGCGAAGAAGCCAAGGAGAAGAGGCAAAGAAATGGAAGAGGCGGAAGCAGATGAGAGTTGACTCGGGTGGAGGGAGATGTCCTGGGTCATTGTTATGTGTTGATCGGTTGGTTTAGTGTCATTGGCTGGGAGATGAATTGCTTTTGATTATATGGAGGAATGTGGTTAGATAGATAGGGAAGCAAGTGGACCATTTAGAGCTTGAAGAAAGTGGACCATGTAGAAAGTGTAGAAAGTGTAGAAAGTGTAGGCAGTGCTTAGAAAGTGCTTAGATAGTCACTCTTTTAATCCACTGTTGCTTTCTGTGATACTATCCACTCCAGTCTTAGCTCATTCTGCTGCAGTGTATATTCTGTCTTCAAGTGACTTCTTTCTTCAATTGTCTTCTGTCTTCAATCGCCTTCTGTCTTAGTTGTATTCCATCTGTAATTGTATTCTTTCTTCTATTGTATTCTTCTAACTTGACTTATATCTCTTCATATCCCTCGATATTGTGCTCTATAATAAGTCATTCTATGATTCGGAGATCACTATTCAATTTTATCTTGCAATTGTGCTCTTCCATCACCTCTAATTCCACATTATTCCTTCATACTCCCATCTGGACCAATTAGTATTGTTGCACATCGTAATCTGTTGTTTCATAAAATTCCTACCTCACGTCATTCTATTTGTACTCTCTCACTGATGCATTATATTATCTTCCTATTGTAACCTCTCTTTGCCCTAACGATTAGGATTGATTCCCATTGTTACTTCTATATCATCACTTGATTTTTCTTTAAAATTTATCACTCTTCTAAGTCTCTTTTTAAAACTACACGTAGTACTTTGGTAAATATTTTGCAACCAAACTATAAATAACACAAAAAACACAATAAACAAAAATTGCATGTTTTGCGAATTAATAAAGCTCTGCATCACCGGAATAATACACATTCATCGCTACACCGGAATGGTACACCTCCATCGAATATTACTTGAAAGAGTAAAAATAGGAACATCTGCAAAAGTGATTTTGCAGCTCGTTTTCGCAGCCAAGGGATCTTCCGTATCTCGTACTGTTTCATCCGCATACATATGCTTGCATTGCTTGAACTGAGAGCGTGTCAGCTCCAATTTCTTACTAGAGTATCCAAATACAAGATGAACACTGTAGGATGATTCGCTTGTCTATTTCATTAACTGATTCTGTGATTTTGTGATTCTGTGATTCGGTATATCTCTTGATTTTTCGTTGACTTCCTATTTGGGCAATATACTGTATTACCACAACTCATTTAATTAATCCAATCCTGCACACGTCCAAAGCTCATTTTCTCTTGAAAATTTGAATCTCGAAAATGTTTGGTTTCAAAGCTGTGAACAACATGTTTCAGATATTGGGTATAAGGGGTGCATGTGCTGTGCCCAAGATGGCGAGCCGGACTTTCGCCACCACAGCTGTCAACAATGCCAGAGTGAAACAAGACAAATACTACAAGATCTTAAAGTACATTAAACCTATTGATACCACCGAGTATAAAGCAGGAGAAATCATTCCTCCACAAGTAAAGATCCCATTGACCCCAAGCAAATATCCACCATACAAATACGAAACCATGTTTTTCAAACGACAAAATAGAGGTTTATTTGGTGGTTTACAAAGAAAGCGGTCAAAGACATGTTCTGAAAGTGGTAATAAAGGATTAAGAGTTCATTTACCTAACATCCAAACTGGTAAATTATGGAGTTCCAGTTTGAACAAACAAATTAAAGTAAAAGTGTCGACCAAAGTGCTCAAAACCATCACTAAAGAGGGGGGATTAGACAATTATGTCACCAAGAATTCCAACGGTAGAATCAAGACCTTGGGTAAAATCGGGTGGAAATTAAGATACGATGTTTTACTGAAACAGCAACAAAAAATTGTCGATGACAAGGTCGTTTACTATACACATGAAGACGGTAAACAGTTTGTAGTAGGTAAAAATAGACTCTTAAAAGAGTTGTATCCATTAGTTAAGCTTGACAGCTACTATGCCTTACCACCATCAAAGTTCCAGCATCAATACAAGCATTTGGACTACTCTCAGCTTGTCGATAAGTTGCAATCGTACAACTATGATTTCTCCAAGATTACTATATAAAGCGGTCGTGTGGATCATAAATACGACACTGGCTCAGATATGCTTGATACTAGCCACATAGAATTGTCCATAGTGTAAATAGTTAAAATATTACTAACAAAATGCTGTAGTCGCACATAGAGGTAGATGTTTCAGATTTGTTTCAGAAATGTAAGCGATAGTCTCGGTTCAATGGCATGCTCGCACCAACGTGAAGCAATCATGAATCAATCTAGTTCGTAACACTACTTTAAGCTCAGAACCACTCTAAACTCGAGTGCTACACTGGAAACCTCAATTCGGTAGCCTTCCTTATTAGGAAATGTAACAGCGTTGGCTTCGCTTGTACTTGCTCATGGCATCGCGATTTTAGCAGTCACAAATATCCCGATTCATCACGTGATCATATAACGGTTTCCGGATAATCTGCAGGATGGATCGTCTTCGTGATTGTATACTGCACATAAACCGGTCCCAACCTCACTAACTGCCTCACTATCAGCGCAGCGCTACCCTACTGACCAGGAAACCGACTTGCATATAAATTGGATTCGCTGACTAAGCGTGCATACTACCATTCAGCTAGTACGGGAAAATTTTTCATACTACATTGGATATAGGAATTTGAAACACAATTTTCTTTATTTTAAGTTAATACTATATTGATAAAAATGGCTAGATCAGGTATGTGTTACATGTTACAGAGATGAAACAGATCAAGCAATGAAACATCACCTTATAATCCTATTGTGATTCTTACTATTCAAACATTTATGATACAAGTGATGAGATGTCTATGAAAAGTCTTCCAGTATAATTAAAATGAATTTGTAGAAAAAATTTAATTGGATTTACAAACTGTAAAATATGCAAAGAACAAGTAACTTTTCACTTGGGGTTTGGTAAGATACCAATGAATAATCATTTTCACAATTTTCACAATTTTCAATTTTGACATCATTGTAGTTTTCCAACAGACTAGACAAAACTTTTCCATTTGCTGATTTGTCAAATTTCTCGATTTTCATGAAATTTTGTTACTAACATTTTAGGTATTGCTATTGGTGTAAACAAAGGACACAAAACTTCTGCTAAAGAAGTTGCTCCAAAAATCTCTTACTCTAAAGGTAGATTATCTAAAAGAACTGAATTCGTCAGAAACATTGTCAAAGAAGTTTCCGGTTTAGCTCCTTACGAAAGAAGATTGATCGAATTGATCAGAAATGCTGGTGAAAAGAGAGCTAAGAAATTGGCTAAGAAGAGATTAGGTACTCACAAGAGAGCTTTAAAGAAAGTTGAAGAAATGAACAGAGTTATCGCTGAATCCAGAAAACATTAAGTTTAGTAATTCCCATTCTCATATCTTTCATAAATATAATATAATATATTGTAAATTAATTAACAGTAGCTCTGTAGATTTAGTTTAACGTAAAGAGGTTGATATCAATAGCAAGTAATTCATTTCGATGCTTCAATTAATGCAGCTAATTAAAGAGTACATTAGTGCGAATTACTTCATTGAGACTGCACTACTAGTACTAGTGCTATATGAAGCTATTCTACAGTCATTTTACCCTTTTTGTGTAGCTAGCATCATATACAATGTGTATCATATCAACTACGCTACTACTAGTCATCAGGTTACATAACTAACCTTTTGGTCTTCTTCGCCAAATTATTCAGCCGTACTGTAGTTTTGACCAATGCGCTCCATCTTGCTCGCTTTCTCACTAAAGTAATCTTTCAGTGCGGAGCAATTCGACACTCAATTGTATTGCACAGTAGGCATCATGAAAGGTTTGCAATGTCAGATCGCTAGACGGTGGTTAAGTCGACCACCTTCTCATTTCAATGATCCCAAAGCATTGCCTGAAACATTCAATAAAGTCAACTATGATAACCCCAGTACTACAATCAATTATGGTGATTCCTCTACCAATGGAAATGGGTCAAATTTCAATATATTTGCCGAATTATCGAAATTGATTGTCATTGGAGGGCTAACCTATATAGCCATAGATAATTATATCAATAGAATAAAGTTAGAGAAAGTGGCGGTGGAAACTGCTGCCATAAATTTAAAGACTCTCCAAGTTCAACAAACGAACTTTATTAATGCTAGAAATAAACGTAATCTCCAGATCATTCAAGAACGGAAACAAGTAGCCAAGAGAGACTTTAAAATGGCGGTTCATATTGCATTATTAAGAAAGC
Organism: Suzukiozyma fluviatilis; assembly: GCA_030560825.1. Taxonomy (NCBI): domain Eukaryota; kingdom Fungi; phylum Ascomycota; class Pichiomycetes; order Serinales; family Debaryomycetaceae; genus Suzukiozyma; species Suzukiozyma fluviatilis. Next base: position 120,561 of record JAKTVZ010000001.1, read on the forward strand.
AATTGCTTGATAACGGCGTTGAGCCGATTAATATCGAGGAAGCAATTAAACAGTTCGAAGCAGAGGTCAAAATAGATAACTCGATTGCAAATATATCGGGACAAACATTATGGTTACAGGACGATTCCTTGTTGAAACAGTATCTTCCTGATACACACGATTACGATAAGCAAGAAGATCTGTAGATGCGTCTATTTTTACTATAGTTTCAGCTCCAAGCATAGAATACAACATTATATAATACACAACACATAGAATACAACATGATACAATTAGAGACACAAAGTCATCTGTAGAGTCTACATTTCTAGGTAGTTTTCTCTCGAGTTAGTCACTATAAAAGAGTAATGTTTCTTTCTCTGTTTTAGATAGGTTTACTATATAGAAAGCACTTTTGGTGCTGTAATCAATGAAACTGGTAAAGTTTCTTTTGTTGATTCTTGTGTCCATTTCTGGCCATTTTGATCTTCTCTGTCCATTTCTAGCCTTCTCTGACTCTTCTAAAACAGTGTCCTGCAATCTTAATCCACATAGACTCATACTCGATATTTTTACATTATCTACAATAGAAAATATTTCCTACATTCGACATCATTAGTTGAGTCTGATACCGAAACTGTAACACTATACTAGCCTGTACAAGTAGAATAAACTAATTCTGAATATCTTCTGAAACCTAAAATGTAGCAAAACTAATATGGTGATCCGTTACCCGGACACGAACCATCGCTATATAACGCAGAGATTTTTTTCCCTTTTAGTTTTTCTGATTTTCTTCATACAATGTCTTTTAATAGGCGCCCATTAGAGTCACGGTTTATATGAATTTCTTCTACATATATACTACATCACTTTGTGATTATTCGTGCTCGGGTAAGCCTTAGATAAACTGTTTATACGGCCCTTGCGTCGACGCCTCTTATTGAAGTGTTCGCGGTTCTAAACTTACATGTTGTAGAAACCTCTGTAGAACAATTGAAAGTCGCTGCAAATGTATTGTTGCAGCGCTAGTGTTTTGTGTTGAATCGGTATATTTTATTATATTAGTATATTTTCACTATTAGCGTCGTACCTTTACCAATATCACATATTCTTATCATTTACAATGGTGTAGTCATCTATTGTCTATTTACATTATCCCCTCGAAGTCGGAATCAACTCAGCATCTATTTTACCAATCGATCTTTGTTGTAGCTTTAATTGTAGTAATTTAAATTTTGGACAGCAAACAGTTTTGCTATCTGGACCATTTTCTTGATAGAAGTTCTTGCAGCAAAGGTAGAGTTCGTCTATAAGCTGGCTGCATTTGCTTTCATTGTATCCGTTCGTCTGTAAGCAGTTTTGGATAGCACAAGCTTGTGGTTTGCAGGCATCCACGTCAGTCATCTTAAGAAGAAGTATATTATTATTTCTAGAAGATGATCCGAATAAAATCAGTCAATAGTTCGCGCGGAATCCGTCACTAAATCTACTGCCACTATCGCACTACTAATTGGCCCAAACATGACCCCCTCCTACGACACCACTATAACTATACCTATAACACCAAAATGAGCTTGGTAATAGTCGCAATGTAGCGTAGTTTCGTTCTATGATGCTCTGACTTTCTAATAGACTCAGTACCACTTTTCTTTGTGCTTGACTCACTCTTTGTATCGAACTACCGCTATCTCTACATTTCTACTGTCGCATTAGTTGATATTACTCTATTACTATACTAGCATTCACAACAGTACCATGTTGCTATTATTGCTTCATTGCTTCATCGCTATATTTAGCTAATTGTGCTCATTGTAGCCTCGTTTTCTCATGAGCTTCCCTAAGGGCTCTTATCCAAATCATACTCATCCTCGTCTAGCTCACTTGGCTCATAAATTAATAGAGGCACAAACTCATTGATCGACTTTGCTGCTTTGGTGGTTCTCGACTTATTAACATAGAACGCCGTGCATCCAGAAAACACAGACACAAGAATAGCAATAAGACCCCATCTAGACAAATGCCATCGCAAACTTTCTATTTCCGATCTCATGGCAGAATTCAATTCTGTGGTGATTTTGTGGTTAGTTTCTTGGATCTTTAGATGTATTCTCTTCGAAGATAAGGTGTTTTCCGACTTCTGCTCCGACATGGCCACCTGGTTGTCGTTTTTCATCTGGATAAAGTCGTTATTTAACTCATCGTTGATTCCTTTAAAATCACGCTCGAGTAAATTGGTCAAACTGATCAGTTCGTTGATATGTTGCTCTCTGGATCTTGTTATATCGACTCTGATCTCCTGTTGGGCACTTTCGAAAAGGTAATATTCGTTTTCCAACTCTACAGATTCGGCATATTTGACTCTTAATTTCGATAGTTTCGAATTCAATTGCACACATAACAAGTTAATAATCTGATCTGCCTTCCTATCAGTAAATCCTGCCGCAGTTAGCCGTTTGAACACTTCATACGTGTCCATATATGGGTCGTTATCTTCAAAAATTGTGGTTAAACTGTCTGGTTCTGTAGACAGTGGTGTACCTTGGTCCAGTTCGCTCGCTACTGTTGCCCCTTCTGCCTCTGGCCCTTTGTTGGACGGTACGTTGGTTTCGTTTGTGTTTGCTTGCGTCATTTTTGTGTCAACTTGACTTGTGTTGGTATCATTCTTATTCGTGTTTGCATCATTATCTCTGGTAACACTGGTGGAAAAGGCTCGGGAGCAGATATTGTGTGAAGGAGGTATCAGCTGTATTCGAAATACGCTTCTTTGCAACCTTAGTACTCTAAATCCATGCCTTATCATATTATTCATTCACAATATAATGACATAAAGACTATATAGAATATAGTTGACATTTTTATCGCACTCAACACAGCGAAAATCATAAACGGACATAGTTAGCGAGGTGAAGTTAGTATTTCATTCATGGTACAATTCGAGTATCTCCAGGTTCACAGCATCTTGGTCGTTTGGTACTGGTGTAGACAGGTTAGAGGTACCGTGGTCATTGTTTCTAGAGATGAATTTCCTGAAAAATGGCTGCTTAGCTTTTGTTTGGGATTTTGCAACCATACGGGTATAGTAGAATAGCGCCCGAGCGTAAAGTTTGAATCCAAAAGATATATCACTGTAGTAGACGTATGAATTGCTAGAGATACTGGGGTCGGTATCAATAGCTAAATACCCCAGTAAGCATTTGCGTTTTTGTTTGTTTCTCCCTGGGACGATGATAAGGTCAGAGCTAGGGCATACCTGTTGCAAGATTGAGGCTACGGCGTATTCCGTAGGTTCAATTACTGTAGAATTAATCCTTCCATCACTTAAGTTGACAACTAGCGTTCTTTCAGGGATTTCGTCGTTTAGAACGGATTCGATTTCAACTTGCTCGCCACTGTAAACATCTCTAAGAATGATTTGGGGCACTATAGCCATTAATTCACTAAACTCTTCACTATTGCAATTGTTGGCAAACGCGTGTAGTTCATTAATAACCGATTGTTTAAGCAATTGTAGCTTCGCTTTGTCATTGTTTCCTTCCCATAGCATAGCTAATCGTTCATAAACATTAAGGGTATGTACAGTTGGCTGCAAAATATTCCACACAATGAACTTTGATGTTTCTGTAATCAACCTAACTCGTTCAGCAGCAATATGGGTTCTATTCTGTAGCATGTATTCATTTCGCAAATGTATTGCCTGTTGGACTTGTCTTTTTGTAGGAACTTGCAAAACTTTATTTGCATCCAAATAACTTTTTGGTATTGGCGGAGGGGGTGCAAGTATCATTAAATTCACTTCGAATATAATACTTATTGACAGAGGAATATCCTTCACTGGCAAAGAGCTGCGGTATCTATTTAATCCCTTGATACTAAAGCAAAACAAGTTCTCCTGGAGTGAATTCAAAAATACTGAAGGTAACAAATGCAAAAACCTCAGAGAATAATAGTAACTATCGACTATAGAAGAGCCCCATTTTACCCTCAGTCTTTCTCTTGTGAAATCGGTTAGAAAAAAAAGTTGCAGCCAGAAATTACTGATGATTTCCAACCAATTCATCCACCATCCATGGAGTCTACTACCACAGAGTAAACAGCTCAAGAGAATTGTCAGCAAAATCTTCAACAAATGCACTCTAACGACCTCAATGGTCGGTGTACCAATTCTATCCAAATTAAGTGCTTTTAAAGTATCCCTTTCGCTAGACATCCCCAATTTATTAAGAGTTACTCCTCTAATGGTTTTAATGGATGCAAATCGATCCTGAAACGGAATTGATGAGGGAATCTCATCACTGATTTCAGCCAAATTGGCATCATACGTTGCTTCGGGTATTTCGAGTCTTGGTGCTATCATTTGAACAATATAAATTACGATGAAGTATACAATTAACAAACTTATCATAAAGAAGGGTAATTTTTTGCAACCACTCTAGTAGGGAAAATGCGAATAAAAACTCTAAATTAAATTAACATATATTTTAAAGATATCAAAGACTAGTATACAGAGGTAAGTTTAAGTTAAATTTATGTTCAAGTAAGTTTATTTAAAGCAAGTAAATCAATTATATATCAAATAATTATGGAAAATCAACTAAGTAACAATTTTATAGTCTAGAAGTGAATATGCTGGGTTTATAGGTCTATCAATGTGTCTACTGTTCCATTGAAGCATCTTCGTAGGCTGCTTCTTCTTCCTCTTCGACTGGTTCGTTCGAGATGGCGATAGCAACGGAATTGTTTTCGTTGATGTCGATATCTTCTCTTGGAACAATGATTTCTAATTCATCTTCATTAACGAATTTGGCGGTGATTTCGTTGAATTTGATGATTTTATCAAATTGGAAGTGTTTTTCAAAGGAGATTTCTTGATTTCTGAAGTCGTTGATCAATTTTTCAGCGTCTTCTTGGATTTCTTCGTCTATGAATCCGGAAAATTCATTTTCATCTTCGTCGGAGGTTTGTTCATAGTCTTCATCTTCCGATTCAGCTTCGACTTCTGGGACGAGATCGGTTGATTCAGCTTCAGCATCTTTGGTTTCGACATCTTCGACTTGTTCAGCTTCAACTTCAACTTCAACTTCAGCTTCAACTTCTTCCATTTCTTTGTCTTCTTGTTCTTCGTCGTCTTCTTCTTCATCTTCTTCTTCGTCATCTTCTTCATCATCATCTTCGTCTTCATCATCTTCATCATCATCTTCGTCTTCATCTTCTTCTTCATCTTCTTCATCTTCTTCATCATCATCTTCTTCTTCATCGCCTTCTTCTACTTCACTTACTTCAATTTCTTCAACATTAAAGTCAAACTTACCAGTGATAACCAATTCGTTTTCTTGCTTCAAAAAATCAATCTTCAATTCTTCTTGGTTGATGGCTGGTAATCTGATGTTGATCTTATAATGGTCGTCAAATTCTTGACATTCAAAATCCTTGGAGTCGGTCAATTCGTTGGATAAATCAATGACTCTACAATCTTCTTCATCATCAGAATCATTAGCTAATAACTCACCGTTGTAACCAATCAATTCATCATCAGTGGAATCGTTTTCCGATTCGTAAGCTGGTAAATCGAATCTGTGACGATAAATAGTGATACCTTCATCATCGGTGGATTCATCAGAATCAGACATGTAGTAGTCTCCACCTTCAATATCTTCATCGTCGTCAATTTCAAAGAATTCTGGCTCATCTCCTAAGATCTCATCGTCTTCATCAGAACTTGATTGTTCGTCCAAGTCTTCTTCAAAGTATTGTCTAACGTTTTCTAATTTCAATTGGTCTTTCAATTCTTCGATGTCAGAAGAGTATTCGATCTCTTCGGTGGTGGAGGACACATCGGAGTCATCCAAGATGGAGATATCGTCTTCATCATCTTCATCATCTTCGTCTTCATCTTCGTCGTCTTCTTCGATGAAAGCACCGAAAACTTCGTCAAACAATTCGTCGTCAGACATTTCTTCAATTAAAGCATCGTCGTCTATTAATTCTTCGTCAGAAAGTTCTTGGTCGACTGGTGCAAAGATCAAGTCTCTCGAAGCTTCTTCGTTTAAGTCGACAATGTCATCTTCTGAGTCGTAGCATTCTTCGCATTCAGAGTCATCGCACTCTTCTCCACAGTCTTCACAACGTTCACAATCTTCACAGTCTTCACAATCTTCACAGTCTTCACAGTCTTCGCAGTCGCAATCTTCGCAATCTTCGCAATCTTCGTCTTCGCAGTCTTCTTGACAGTCTTCACATTCGGAATCGTCGCAAGCATCAAATTCAGATTCTTCAGAGTCTTCGTCATAGTATCTAACGAGCTGGTCGTTCACATCTTCAATTTCACCTTTATCGACAAAATATTCAACAGCGTCTTGTAAGAGCTCGTCGTTCAAGTCAACGACAGGTTCGGAGTCGGAGTCTTGGGCATAGTAAACAACATTTCCGTCGCTGTCAATGTCAGACTCAACGTCATAAACATCGTACACATCTCCAACGTCTTCATCGTTGTCGTTAAGGTCAAAGGAATATTGTTCTTCGTCTTGTTCTTCTTCCTCTTCTTCCGCTTCAGACTCATCAGTTGGTTCTTCGACATAAACCATGGATTTAGGTTGTTTGTAGAAGTACTTTCTGTATTTGCCCGAATTGTAAGGGTTGTATCTAACTTTGGAACTTTTTCTGGATACTGGCATCGTGTTGTAAGTGTATGAAATTTATGGTATTATAATTGTAATAGTAATATTAGTGCTAAAATGGGTCGATATTATTAAACTAGATTTTAGGTATGCTGTTATACTGTAATATAGCCGTACTTGTTGCTTAATATTGCACTATTACACGGTGGTATACCTAGCTTCTTATACTATACTTCTACATTTTTCACGTCGAGATGAGATGAGATGCCCTGTACTGTCTGCAGGGGCTCATAATCGTGGTTTACGCAACTTAGCAGAATAAAAAGATTTTCGCCGCCAGATTTTTATTCTCGAACCAGCCATCTAGTGCGAGGATGTTCTAGCAAATTGTCCCAGTAACTGGGAAGAATTTTCCTGGGTGCGCCTGCACAGAAAAAGGGCGACTGTGACTGCAACAGCTAGGGCTGGAGTCGGCTGCAAATTGGCTTCTGCTAGCACAGTTTAACAATGCTGCCATAGATATGATCTGGCCCAATTGAAGCAGACTTGAACGTTAGATGGCCCTATGATAGTAGTAGTGGTGGCAAGCTCGATGCCCATCGTGACCTGTATATTGGATGTTACCCGGATTTGTGTTTAGTATAAATACAGCTGGACCCCTTTGGAATCCAATTTTTCGAAACCAAATCTCTTTGCCTTTTGGCTTAGATCAAGTGTAGTATCTGTTCTTTTCAGTATAACAACTGAAATGTCATTATAAATGACGTAAATTGTTACTTAGTTTTTGGATTTTTCGAGATGTTATTAGATGGGCTTGCTCACTGTAACGTTTCATCGTGTCGTTGCTATTACACTCTAGGCTTCTGACGCAATTTTAATGCATAGTTGTACGGATATAACTAAGCATTAAAATTGGTTTGAAAGTTTTCTGTAGATCATAACCTGAATCAGTTATGCAGTAGTAATTGGAACTGATTTGGTATATGTGTAGATATGTTTTGTCAAGTTTTGCACTCTCTAGCCTACCTCTAGACGAATCGATTGGAATAAGATGACGGTATACATCGGTATTGTTTACTACTCCAGTTTCCTACGTCTTTTGTCCCCTCCTTTATCTTTATCTTTTTGATCTTGTACTTAATCATCTTCGTTTATGCCAACACATATATGATTCTAGGTCTTAAGTTAGCATTTATTGTGAGGAAACAATGTTAACTTCAACCTCATCACCTCGCTTTATACTCTTCTCTTTCTTTTTTCATTTTTCACTCTTAATTTTGCAGCCTATGGTTGCAAAATACTCCAAAAAGCCCCAAAAATCGAGAAAACTCTACAAAACTAGCCAAAACTATTCATTTCGGTCATATCTAATATCCCCCATCTCTAGCAACCTCCATAACTATATTTGACTATTTCAGCCTAAACTTTCATTCTACCATTTCGTCAATCTGTCTAATTGCCTTTTCCATATATCGGAGCTACCATTTTTCTTGCTGCGAATTTCATTATCATTTACTTTATTACTCTTCTTAAGATAGCGTTATAAAAGGTTATATTAGGCTTATTTAAGCATATTTTGCTAGTGATTTAAGTTTGCTTTATACTGTGACTTGAGCAGCTGCTTTTTGTGTTAAGAAATGACCCCAACAGGGTCTATTCACACTTATGAAGAGTATTCTGAAGATGAGTCCCAACAAGGAGGCAACGATTTGTTTCCCAATATATTCGCCTCTGGTGATGATAGTAACGACAGCGTAGGCGAGGATTTGTTCCAGCAGGGCGAAAACACCGACACCATTTCTATAGAGGTGGACCAAGAAAATGACCATATTACTAATGACATAGATTTCGACTCAAACAGTAAGCGGTACTCACAACTGCAAATATTTCATAGCCAGAACTTGCTGGTGGAGCAGTCCTCCACTTCTGAGGAGGATAACGTTTTAAACCAGTCGATTCTCGATAAAATGAACAGTGTGATGAACTCTCCCGAAACACAAGTAAATGACAGATTCAAGTACTTGAACATGTACAAGAGGCTCAATAACGATCGCTTGCCGGATGGTACCGATCTAGATCAGCTTGACGACTACGAAAAGTACGTAAAACAGACAGAACTAAACAACTACATCCACTCTAAATTATCTGAGAAACCTGATAATTTACTACCGACTAATGTGCTATCTTCGTCAGATTATGTCGGCAACTTTGCCTCGGAGTTGAAACATCAAAAGATTGTAAAACCAAAGCCCTCGTGGGTTGATATTTGGAAGTTTAACAAGAGATCTGATTCTGCGTCTGATCTTAGTGAGCTACGATGGGACGATAAAAACTCGGCTAACGCTCCTTATACTCAATCGATGCAATATTCTACAGGGAGCCAGAAAAATTTCACTGTCACATATGGTACTTCCAAACCTAAACGAGTATATTTACAGAGAAAATTAAAGATTCGTCATTTGCAAATGATTTCCTTTGGTGGTACCCTAGGAGTAGGGTTACTATTGAACTCTGGTAAAGCCATTAATATCGCCGGTGGCTTTGGCGCAACACTAGCATTTGTCATCACTGGGGTGATAGTTCTAGCGACGGTGGTATCATTTTGTGAAATGGTGACGTTTGTTTCTGTGGTGGACGGGGTGTCTGGTTTGAGCAGTAGATTTATTGATGATGCCTTTGGCTTTGCCGTGGGTTGGCTCTATTTCTTGAGTTTTTCCATTGGTTTGGCAGGAGAAATCGTCGCTAGTGTTATCATGTTAGCATACTATCCCTATTTACACATCACAGAAAGTAGTGGAGCTATAGTTGGCTTCGTGGCATTATTCATAGTCCTTACCGTCAGTTGTAATTTGGTGGATATTCGGGTGTTTGGTGAGATCGAATATATTTCCAGTTTGGTAAAATTAATGGCCATTTTGGCTATGACGTTGATTATGATTGTCTTGAATGCTGGAGGAGTTAAACAATACGTAGGTTTTAAGTTTTGGCAATACTCCAAATCAGACTTTGATAACGGACTAATATTTGGATTATTCAGATACTCGTTCAATTTACATGATATGGGTTATGGTACCGAGGGTATTGGAGGCGATAAAGGAAGGTTTTTATCGTTACTTGTGGCAATCTTGGTGACATCTTACGCATATTCCGGTACCGAGATCGTTTGCATAGCTGCTTGTGAGGCGAAAGACCCTCGAAGAGCATTGCCATCGGCTACAAAAAGAGTGTTTTGGAGAGTGCTTATATTTTACTGTCTATCAGTATTTATGGTTTCTTTGAATGTCTATGCTGGTGACCCTCGATTATTGAGGTACTACGATGGTAATGTGTCGCAAACATCCGCCGCAGCAGCGTACGCTATAGAATATGTTGGTGGTAATCATTGTCGATCACAGAACAAACTATATGCTGGATTTGGAAGTGGAGCTCAGAGTCCTTGGATTATAGCATTACAGAGCGCAAACATGTGCGATGCCCTGGCGGTTATCAATGGGTTTTTGGTGTTTGCTGCAGTCAGTTGCGGAAACGCTCAATTATATGTTAGTTCAAGAACCATTTACTCATTGGCATTACAAGGTAAAGCACCAAAGGTATTAACTCGCTGTAATAGATTTGGTATTCCCTATGTTGCGGTACTTTTTTCAGCTAGTTTTGGATTATTTGCATTCATAGCAGTATCAGAAAGGGCCACCGTAGTGTTTGAGAACTTAACCAGCATCATTTCCAGTTCGGGGATCATGGTGTGGTTTGCCATGAATTTATCGTTTATACGATTTTTTTATGGTTTGAAGAAACGGCCAGATATCATCAGTCGAGACGATGCCTTGTATCCATATCGGTCACTATTTCAACCGTATACGGCATTTGTTGGCTTAATAGGATCGGGATTTATAATATTTAGTATGGGTTGGGTAGTTTTTTTAAAGGGAGAATGGAACAGCTGGTTTTTCTTTTCTAGTTACGGTACAATAATGGGGTTTGTTGTGCTATATATTGGGTACAAGCTTATCAGAGGATCAAGAATGCGCAGTCTAGAACAACTAGATTTCGACTCTGGTAGAACAGAGATGGACAGAGTATTGTGGGAACATGGAAGGACCTATAATGGTAGAAACATAAAGGATGTTATCCATAAAATGGCATCATTTCTCGCTTAGATAGTGGTATCGGGCGATTTTGCTTGCTTGAAGATATCTTTACGAGTAATTACGATAATAATACAATTTTTTCACGCGGATGTGAATAAAACAAGAATAACACCATGTAGAGTTGTAGAGGTGATTTCACCGGTGTTGACATCTTATTGTCTACCTCTTTCACCACTTTGTTGTCCCCATAATAAATTGTGCAGGACGCTATCTAAAGTAGAAATAATGCGTTGCAAAACAACTCTCAAGAATATATAGTTTTAACTTCTTCACCACAACAAGTGCAATCGCCAATATTCCATTGCAATGTGGAAACCTACCGAGCACTTTTTGCATGGTGAAATCATCAAGCCATTTTTACCGCTTGAAAAGCACCCAAACTTGATTAATAGTAATTTGTCCAACTTGTACCCTGGTGATGAAATTTATATCTTTGAAACCAAGAATGGCAAGTGGGCTAGGGGCTACAGCCTTAGCAAACCGTTTCCAAATGACTTCACCATCACTTCGGTGAATTTGGACCAGTTACCGGGGATTAATGTTCAAGTTGTGGTGTTTCCTTTGAAGTACTTTCAGTTGTTAGAAACGATTCCTTTTGAGTCAGACCAACTTGAAAATGACGTGGGAAATCACAGCATTGGAGATATAGTTCCTACCATTCAAGATTTGGAGTTTGCTCACACTCAGGCTTCGCTAGGTAATCGGGACTTTATACACGAATCAAAGAGCAAGATCCCCCCATTACCACACTATTCCTTGGGAAAAGACGATGATTTATGGACAGAAATCAAGCATGCATTGGAATTGTTGACGTCTCATATATATGCCTTGTACTCTATTGGAGAATTTAGATTGTTTTACAAATTGCTTGCCATTTATAATAACTTGCATGAGACTAGAACCAAGCTAATCAATAATTTGTTGACTTCTAGTGAAATCGATAAGACTAAAGAGACAGCTACCTTCTTACTCAACAAAATTCCCAAAAAATTGGCTTCAAGAGCTGCGAGATTGAATATTACCAGTTTTGATTTAGATAACCAATACAGTGATACCTCTGGTTATAAAGCAATTTTGGCCCGGGATGCATCCACTAGTGAATTATTATCGAATGGAAACTCTATTCCGTCAGAGTTAGCTCTAAGCCAATTGTTGTGTGCCTTGGCTCCCAATTTTCCTATCAATTCGCAGAATGTTAAAAATAAGGTGTCATTGAAGCCTGTTGCTAATAAAAAATTGGTTCATGAGTCGCCTTCTCATATCATGGTGGATTTGAAATCGGTTTCGGGTAGTTCAGCATACCAACCACCTGGATTTGCTGGTATGACGGCTTATTTGTATATCCGTAATAATCGAAAGAGATTAACAGAAGCATTTGCAGTTCACACTGATTCAATTGATGATTTAGTTCGAGTGGAAAAGATATCTGCCTCATTGTTTAGAAACATCCCTGCTAACGAAATTGAAAACACCCGAGTTTACTTGGTAGCTGTTCTTACTGAAGAAGTCGATTTAAATCTCAAAACTACTAACTTACCTCTGATTCGTAGGGTTAAGAAAGGTGTTGCAGCTGGGGTTGCTGACATAACTCGGGTTTTCTCGAGAAACAAGGGATCGCTTGAATCTGGTGAAGCTCATCCGTTTACTATTAAATTGTTTGGTTCTTATAAGAACACTAAAAAAGGAAAATCAGAATCTAGTTTGGATGCTAACAATGGTTGGGGTGAATTAGTAGACCGTATTATATCTGGCTCTAGCCATGGTGTTGCTGTCAACCCTAGAGCTGAAACCTTGGTTGTTTCCGTTAAAGAATTCAAACATCAGTTCTCTGGACAAACTCTCTCTCCAGTTACTTCTGGTCCGATTTCTCGAATCAAGCCAATATTTTTTGATCCATTGGCAGAGAATTATGAACGTATTTATTTATCTTTGGGTAAAATTAGTTTGTTGAATACTGAAAACAAAGATGATTTACTTACAATCGAGGTCAGCACTCCAAATAATGATATGATCACATTTGCTAAAGCGTCCAATCAACAACAAAAGAATATTTGGCAATTTGTTTCAGTTTATCCAGAAGAGATAATCGGGGAAATCATCAAAATTAATGGGATTTCCTTGAAAAATGCAAAGGCACCCAAGGAAGATTATATTGTTTTGTCGTTGTATGTTAATGGTTTGCTAGCAGGAGCCGGTAGATTACTTTATAAATCCGGCAACCGTTTAGTGGAATTCAGCAAGAAGAAAATTTATACCATTGAAATTATCTCCACTGCTCATAACGTACCTATGGCACAATTGGAATTGAGTACTGAATATATTGGAAAGATTTATAATTCGGATATTTCTATTGATAATATATTCCAATTTGAAAATTCTTTTAGAGGCGGTCAAAAAGGAATTGAAGAATTATCCAATTCTTTAGTCGCCTTCTGCAAATTAGACATATCTCAATTGCTTAAGTACTTTCCAGAGTTATTAAGTTCTTTGTATACCATTGTGGATACGTCGTCTCAACAATCAGTGTCCCCAAGTATTAAAGAATTGCAAGATAATAGTTTCAAGGCAATCGTTCACTTGCTCGATGCAATTTTTGGAAAACAAGATCAATACTTGTACTTAATTGATGATTTTATTTACAGATACTCAGAGCTCCCTCCAATAGGAATTTTTTTGATGAATAAAGTCTCGGAGGTATTTGCTAAATCCGAAACAACTTGGAATTCTCTGTGTAGAGCTTTGTGTCGTGTTGTGTCGTTGGTCTTAAAATTAGCTCTTAATTCGATCGATGAGACATCTGATACCGAAGAGCTTGATAGTGTCATTAGCACGTTATTCAAATCTGGTTCTTCTTTCCTTAAAATTCAAAATTCTGCATTAATAAGTGATCAAATTTTGCTTATAGAGACTGTTGATTGCATTTTAACTTTAGGAATAGAATTGGATCAAGCACAGATTTTAAATCATATTATTAATTTTGTTGATTCCATTGGAACGAGGGGCTTGGGTGCTAATGAAGAATCTAATTCGAGCCGAAAAAATGGTTCAACTTCTGCAAAGGATCACAAAATTATTATTAGTAAATTATTATTGATAAATCGTCTTTTCAATACCCAAATAATTGATACAGCAGCATCGAGACTTATTTTAGTTTCTAACTCGGTTCACTGGGCTATGGAAGTTTTACTTGGTCCAACAGATGTTGAAGCTTCAAGGTTAGCATGCAGTGTATTGAATTCTGTATGTACTTTGCTTTGGGATACTGTTGTTGTGAAAAGATCCGCTGAAGAGATGGATTTATGTTTCTCGTTAAGCAAATTATTACCAGCCATTTCTAGAACTTTTATCAAGTATAACAAGTATGCTAGAGGTAATGAATTATTCAATTCAAAGAGAACTTTCACCCAATTGTTTCCTACAGAATATCCATTTAAAGAAATTTCTATGGATCCTATCGTGAATGATGAAATAGTTGTTGAAATTTTATGTGAAATAGCTACTGTGTTTAGTTTCATTTCTAAAATTGCCTATTCAACTGCTGATAATGAAGGTTTTATTGATATTTTAAATCATAAAGTTACCAATGATTTCTTTTTACCTGAAAAGTACCTAGCCAATGACTTCCAAAACGAAGATATTTTGACTTTAATTTCTGGAGTCAAACTTATTCGTCAAGGGAAATTTTTCCCAGAGGAGAAATGGTTATCATTCTATTCCATGTTGGCTGAAAGTTCATTATCAGTTTTAGAACTAGTTAGACCCATGTTGACGAGATACTACATTCCACCAATTGAAGAGTCTGAGGAATTTGACAGAGTACTTTGGGGTAATTATTTGCTAACATTACTTAAGTTAGCAACCTTAGCTCCAGTTTCTACTGAGCATTTAACAGATGTTCCAAAAAAACTGTGTTTCCAGATAACAGGAAGTATGCGTGATAGGATTGCTTTCTTAGTTGAAGACGCTTGGAAATCATTATCTTGGGAAGCCACGGAAGAGGACTTGATTAGATTTAGTCTAAAAAGGTTCGGTGGGTATCAGGTTGAATTTATTAATCAAGATTACAGTATTTTGCAAGACTTGATGTTGTTTGTTTTGCAAAAGAATGCACGGTGTCAAGCTGTTGGTGTCAAAATATTATGGACCATATTGATTTCAGAATATATTTTGAGTGACAATATCATAGATATCGAAAGAGAATGTCTACTTGGGTTAAAAGAAATATATTCCAGAAACAATTATAAACCAGGTCGTGAGGAACAAATCAGCTTTATTGAAAGAATGAAATTAACTATTAGATTAGACCGTGAAGATGAGGCGTTCAACATTATTTATAAATTTATTGAAACTTTGCAAGGATTCATGGCAGTCTTAAATGATTTGAATAGTGTTCCAGTAGGTCCTGAATTCGACGATGATAGAACGTTCCATAAGTTGAATATCAAATCTTACTTGAAGAATGCAAATAGACCAGAATTGTTCCATTCATTTATTAATTCTATGTATGAAGAGAATCTTGCTAAGAATGACTTCATTCAAGCTGCTTTATCCCTAGAATTATTAGCATCTAGTTATAATTGGGACCATAACACTGTCGTTCCTCCTAGTTTCAGACCTAAATTTCCTGAGCAAACTTCATTTGAAAGAAAGGAAGCACTTAGTAAATTGGTTGCAACTAATTATATTAAGGGTAATAGTTTAGAAAAGGCTACGGATACTTATAATGAATTATTAGATGCTTATAATGCCCACACTTACGATTTGAAGAGTTTTGCTTACGTTCATAATAAGTTGGCGAAATTATATTTAGAATTAGAATCTTCGGATAAATTGAGTCCATCTTTCTTCAGGGTTGCCTTTATTGGTGGTGGATTCCCTACGAATATCAGAGGGAAAGAGCAGATCTACGAAGGTTTGCCATTTGAACATATCACTTCAATCCATGAAAGATTATTAAGGTTATATCCTGGAGCAAGAATTGTTTCCGATGATAGCGAAGCACAAAAATTAAAAGAAAAGGTTCAAACTGGTAGATATTTGCATGTTAATACAGTTGAACCAGTTAATGAAATTAGTGATAAGTTATTTAATACTTCAATCGGGGTAAGGCAATATGCGAGAAATAAAGATTTGAGATTTTTCCATACAATGAAAAGGATTCCTGGGTCTACTTCAGTATTTGATTTATGGACTGAAGAAACAACCTACGAAACATTTTTGTCGTTTCCGACTTTGATGAATAGGAGTGATATTAAAGCCACACAAGTTGTTAAATTGTCTCCATTGGATAATGCCATCAGAACTATTGTTAATAAGAATAATGAATTGATCCAATTGGAAAGTATGATAAATATTGCCTACAAAGACAAGGCCAACTATTCCACCTTCTTAAATGATTTATCTAGGCAACTTGCCGGAACTGTTGATTCGCCGGTTAATGGAGGAGTAGGACTCTATCGAGAATTTTTCACAGACAAGAAATATTCTGGCCCAGAATATTCTGCCGAGATAAGATTATTAAAGAATGCATTCAATGATTTAACAACCATCTTGAATAGAACCTTACATTTACATGGAAAATTAGTTTCAAGCTCGATGAAGAGTTCGCAAGATGCTTTAATTGATTTGTTCAAGAAAAATTTCAGGCAAGAGATTAAGAGCTTGAAGTTAAATACTGACCACGATAATGTTGTTTACAATCATAACGCATCGCATGTTCAATCTAACACTACATTACCGAATGATAGACGATCAGTTTCGGGATTGTCATCGACTGGCAGTGCGTTTGCTAGTACGGCATCGCTTGGTGGTGCTTCAAGATTGAATAGAACCGATAGTCGAACATCTTCAGCGTCTTCAACTTCTGGAGTTTCTGGTATTTCCTTCTCCAACATTGATGCCACCAGCACTTCCACATACAAATCCAAACGAACTGCGGTAAACTGGAGAACAAAGACAAAATAGACCTATATGCCACTATATATTTATTAGACAATACATAGAATGTACATTTCTTATATGAATTTGCTACGGTAGCTACCTATGTTGCACAATATAATGAAACATAACTACAATCACTACAATTCTCTATTGAGCTATGAAACCCTTCAAGACACTTTATATTTAGGTATAGCTCATCTGCGGTGCTTCTGAGCATGCTTCCAGTACTTCTCAGAATGTTTTTCTACAGGCCAAAATTGATTATAGTGAAAAATGATCAAAAACTACGAAATTTGCCCATATTAAACATCTAATCCAGTCTAGTATAACAAACTATCACCATAAGCATACTTGTGCCAATAGGTGCTAGAAAAGATGGTACAAGTTTATGCTTAGTGAAGACGGTGACTTCGTTATATACAGCGAGTCGTGGGTTGCAACAAAAAGTTTTCCAAAGTCAACGGAAATTTCCCACCAATATCATTGTTTATTACAAAGCGATACACCAATCAATACAAGTATTTATCATGTTTAGATTATCCTTACGTTCCGTCAGAGCCCCAGTTTGCAGAATAGCCAGACCAAACTTAATTAACAGTTTGAGATTTTATGCTGTTGCCCCAATTACTAAAGAAGAAGTAACCAAAAGAGCCTTTGAAGCTTTAAAAACCGTCACTGCTATTCAAGAATCGCAATTGACTTTAGAATCATCTTTCCAAAAAGATTTAGGTTTAGACTCGTTAGATACCGTAGAAGCATTAGTTGCTTTAGAAGAAGAATTTGACTTAGAAATCCCTGACAAAATCTCGGACGAAATTAAAACTGTCCAAGAAGCAGTAGACTACATTTATCAAGAAGAACAAAAATTATAAGTGTAGATGATTAGACTGACTTAGTTACACTGTATCATTGTATCACTGCAAGTAGTTCGATACTACGGGTGTACTACAGTGCTAGTTCGAGTAGTTCTACGGCTGGTTCTACAGCTGGTTCTACAGCTAGTTCTACAGCTAGCACTAGCACCTGCACTAGCGCCTGTGGTATTGTTGTTGTGGTACAAGTATTCTAGATATGCTACGGTTGTGTCGGGCTCTACTACGTTTCTTCTCTTGTGTATATACATTTTCTATCATATTGTTATCAATAAAATTCATTCAACCAACCTGTAGACCTGTGTCGCATCCACCTGTATGCCTCCCTCGCGTGGCTTGCCTTTGGCAGCTATATTAAATGGGTATATTGTAGCGCATCTCCCAATTACTTTGAAGTACCATCTCATTGGCTGATTCAGGTACTGCAGCCAGAAATCCATCTGCCCACTCCCACCACCACGCCACCGCTGCTACCACCATCCCCACTAACATCTGCCCACCCGTCCCTCAGTAAACATGGTAGCGCAGTAATTCTCCTTCGAAAAGGCTGCAAAATCGATTATTTCTTTATCCTACTTTATCAAGAACGACGATATTGAGTCGTTTGAAGAAGTGTAGTGCTTTTCATGTGTTCAAAAGCTCGTCTCTACGTTTCTGTGAGGTTTGACGTGGTTTTCATGCAATTGTGGCCATTTCCTTCCTGGAGTCTTCAAATTCACTAACCGCAACACCAACCACCCACTTCTTTCGCCAATATCACTGAAATTGGCCAAGTTTACTGCTAGTTCCATTCTACGCCATTCTATACTTTCTCCCCACTACTTTGCTTCATCACTTCGTGTCTTTTTCCATTTCTCTCTGTCTGTGTCTACCACCATTATGTATAAGTACATATGCAGTTCACACCATCACTAATATTACTAGAGCAATTTTACTACAGAATTACCAATCAAACAACCAAGCCAATATGACTGGAAAACAAGTTCAAGATCAATTAAATGATTTGAAATTGTCAAAGGGCGAAGGTAGTCAATTACCAACAACTAATAATGAAATTTCCACCGATATAGTCCCAGACAGTACTGTAGACCACACTAACAATGAGATCTTCTCAGGCACTGATGAAGAAGACCAAGAAGACCATATGGACGGGGACGAAGACAATGAGCCATTGCCAGTGGAATATCCCGGAACCGTTTTGCCTGATACCAATGTTGAATTAATCGATGCTGACCAAGACTTGACTAGTAATATCCTGCCTGATACAGACTATCTTGAATTGATTCACTTAAGAATCTCTAGTCTTGCTGATTTGCATTTAGGCAAGTTCCAAAAGTTGGAGGCATTATGTTTAAGACAAAATTTTGTTCTGTCTATAGGAGAAGTTAAAGAGTTACCGAGTGAAACTATGGAAGAAATTGATTTTTACGACAATAGAATCAACCATATTTCCAGTTCGATAAACAAGTTTGTAAACTTGAAGAATTTGGATTTGTCATTCAATAATATCAAAAATATCAAAAATATCGACAAGTTAGTCAATTTGGAGAACTTGTACTTTGTGCAAAATAAGATCAAAGAAATCACCAATTTGGAAACGTTGCAGAAATTGCACAATTTGGAATTGGGTGGGAATAAAATTGAAGTGATTAGTGAAACTATCAACAGATTACCCAACTTGACCCAATTGTGGTTGGGTAAAAATAGAATATCAAGATTTGAGAATCTTTCCAACTTATCAAACTTGAAGATTTTGTCGATTCAGTCCAATAGAATTACTAAAATCGAAGGTTTAGAAGGATTGGTGAATCTTGAAGAGTTGTACCTTAGTCATAATGGTATCGAAAGAATTGAAAATTTGGAACATAATACAAAATTGACGGTGTTGGATGTTACTTCAAACAGATTAACAAGCTTGGAAAATTTGAGCCACTTGACAAAATTAACCGATTTCTGGTGCTCGTATAATAAGATATCCAGTTTCGAAGAAATCGGTCGCGAATTGGGGAAATTGCCTGAATTGGAAACGGTTTATTTCGAAGGGAACCCAGTTCAATTGCAAAATCCAACCGCATATAGAAGAAAGGTCATGTTGTATTTGGAAAATACAAGCTTACAAAAGATTGATGCAACATTTATAAAGTCTTGATTATAGAACGAATAGTGATGATTTGAAAAGTACTCTTGCAATATAGGAGAGTACTTCAGTTACGTTTTCATGTGGTTCATGAGGTTCTTGTGCAAAGTGTTCAAAATGGGTGCAATAATGCCGTATAATTGAACTATCTAAAGGTTATATGAGTGCAAATAGAGCAGATTATTATGAAGTCATGTTACTGATGATATGACGTAAATCAATAGCAAGTTAAATATTGATATATGAATATATCCCTCGGGAAACCAATTAGTCGAGGTAAATTTACTGTACTCTTTCTTTAAACAAGTAATTATTATTCATTATTCTTTAATATTAATAAATCTAAACCTATGATTGTATTTATACTATTATGCGAAATGTAAGTGCAGATTTAGAAATGTGGTAATTTCGATTTGACATGCTTGGGGATCGAAGCCGAGTACTTACGGTTAGCAATATTTTTTTTTACAAATTGAATTACTTGGAGATATTATATCAGAGTATAAGCAGTTTGACGTCTAGTAGTACTTGGTTTTACTTGAACAACGTTGAATCATTTTCTGGATTTTACTTTTTGCAGTCATTTTTCCTTTTTTTGCAGCAATTCTGAAATTTTTCGATTTTACATAAACCACCCATGAACCCCAGTAATATTTTTCAGCATTATATAATGAAAACAAATATCCTACAACTTACAGAAGCAGTATTCCTAAGATATGCCATTAATAATATACAAGAGTTATAACCTAATCTAGAATAGTGTCTTCGGTTTTATAGTTATCCAAGACAATTCTGTAGATGAATGATGGTGAAAACCCACCCACATTTGTTATGTAGATATCAATATGTTCAGGAGGGATATAGTCGTCCAATGGATTCGATACTACCTCAACATTATTGACTAAGTTGGAATCAGCATAATCTAAAATTTTACCGGAGTTTCCAACTTCAATCAAATCATCTCTATAAAATGGGTATAATGGTGATAATTTATATAACCCGGCTACAGCAAACACTGGAGTCTTGTGCTCTTTTGCACATTCTACTACGTTTGCAACCCCAGAATTCGATTTACAACCCCCATTAGCGAAAACCCCATTAGATCCTATAATAACTTTCCCAACTCTAGACATCACGGCATAGGTCGTGGTGTCTGGAATTAAAACAGTATCAATTTTATGCTCGGCCAATTTTCTAACAAACGAATGTGCTTGTTCCGTGTGATTTGGGTAATTTTCCGTTACTAATACGGTGAATTTTCTTTTAGTTCGTGCTTTAATCAAAAACTTCAATACGGTTTCAGAAGTTGGGGTTGGAGTCAATAATACTTCATTATCATGAATCAAGTCGACACTCATAGGCTCGATTCCGTCGTTTACATTGGAGATTTCATCGACTAAATCTCTTATACCTTGAATGATAATTGATCTTAAATCACCCATCTTTTTCAATTGCGGACTTTCCTTCACGGTAGCATTATTTGTAGTTAAAAGGGAAAACATTGAACTGACCATAGTGTCCCTTCCATCTGTTTCAGTTTCAATTTCGTCTCTGATTAACGCTAAAACCCGTCTGACAATATTTCCCATGATGATTTGTCTTGGTAGCGCCTTATTTAATACGGTACCAACCTTTCTAATGATGTCTATTAAATCATATGGGTTACTCCATCTGGCAGCAGAGATGACTTTCATGAGCATATGAGCTACAGCCAAGGCAATTTGTTTATCTCCTTCGATCTGATGACGCTTCATGCTGTCGACCACCGGGTCGATCAACGCCAAGAGCTCTGAGGGGACCACCTGAGACATGTTGGTTATTGATGGTTTAAAGTAGTTTCATCAAATTTTATGAAAAATAGCCAATATGAGTCACGTGTAAAGTAACGTGACAAATATATCACGTGATCAACACTAGTACCGTACTTGCTACCTTAAACAAGCGACCCTATTTTCTATAGTTGACGACTAATGATGCGATAGTGAGGATTTAGTATCAATTTAGCATCAATAATTGTAGTGATACAACAAAAATCTTTTGAACCTCCAAAATCGTAAAAGTAACAAGAGCCACCGTAATCTAAACAAAGTAAAGGTACCAAGTTAAACATTGAATAGGTCAACGGATTAGTATCGTTTTCAGATCTAAAGCGTAAAATAGATGATTTCGTATAAGAGATAATGTAAGCGCAGATTTTCCGCTTTTTTAATTTCACTTGTTTAACTTTTTGTTGATGGCTGCAAATTTAAGATTGCTGCAAAATTTCATATTAGTTGATTCAAGAAGAGAAATAAAAGCCAAAAAGACAAGGAGTAAAAGTTAAAGTTTTCATAATGTCTTGATATGTACGTGAAGCATAATTCAGTCTTCAGCTAAAGTATTGGACGAATACAACAGACAACTAAGAAATGACTTCATATCAGAGACACAATGCATAGCATCGGCTTCCGTTTAGAGTAATTGGTTCAGCAATGTATGAATAGTGACTCCATATTGAATAAATCTTTCATTTTGGATGATTCGTTGGACTTCATATCTATTCTTTAGTGCCTATTTAGCAGATGCTTAATTTTTCAGTATTTTGGTTTACAGTAAAAACTCAAAATTTGACTTATTTCGATTTTGAAAATACATTTAGGTTCCCCTAATGTCAACAATTCCAAATATACTATCTATGGTACCATATTTTACCTCTGGACACCCAATATTGACTTCTTCAAAAGAGCGTGGGCTGCAAAATTTGTTTTGTTCTTACTTAGTTGCAAATTGAGCGCGAACTAAATATATTCTTCTCTTTATGTTGGAAACCACCATGACCAGAACAAATCGTGTGCTAAGTGATAGTTTAAACTTACTCTACGAGTATTCGGGCAACTTCCACATCTCTATTGGATTAATCCAAAAGTTATCCCAACAATTGAGACTAGAAACATTTGTTGATAAGTTAGATATAAATGGCATAAAGAACCAAGGCAGTAGACTTACTATAGCTGGGTCGACTATATTGATCGATATTGATTTCTCCAGCAATAATGTCGTCACCAATGTCAGTTTGAGTCTGGCAAACCAAAGTGAATCCAATTCGAAGCAATTATCTACTTCAGCTGATTTTATAAGTAAAACTATTGTCACCGATGACCTCACCCGCATCTCTATCGACTGGAATGCTAACCTGTATTCATTCCTTAAGCAAGCACCGGAGAAGAGGAGCGAAAATGGCACCTCTTCCGCTAGTAATTCCGTTGCAGAACAGATCCTATTATCCAACTTAACGGAGCAGAGATTGAACCAATTCCCCAGTAATCTCCAGTATCTTGCTCGTATCGATAGACTAAGCTGTACAAACTACGATTTATTTGTGTTCATCGAAAAGTTAGCCTTGATATTTAAATCTATAAACATCTTAGAGGGTATATATGAGCAAGACAACGATTGGCAAATCGCCGAAGGATATGCCACCATTATTGGGAAAATGCAACTAAATAACGAAATAACTAACCAATTGGGATTGTTCATCAATTACTGGCAGGATTTTCGTTTTATCAACCATCAATACCAACAGATTAAACAAACGAATGACTTGCTAGTTGGTAAAAACCATTCCATTCTTATCAGCATTGAACCAACCAACAACGACCAGCCCATTAATTACCTATCAAGAGATATCTGGAAATTATCTACTGGAAATTACGACTTCCAATTAGACTCTCCGTCAAGTGCATTACCAATCCATTCATGGATTTTAAACCTAAATTTTAATCATAGTGTTTGGTTACCTACCTTTTTACTAAAATATTTCACTTGGTCATACACAATCGACAAAAATCCCAATGAAACTGAGAACCAGGTTTATGGAGAAATTTTTAATAATACTAACCGAGAAATCGTTAAACAATTTGATAATATAGAGTTTACCATTATTCAAGATTTTTCATTAGATAAGTTCGTTCCAGTCAAATCAATTGGCATCAAGAAACTATCCGATCTAACTAATATTATTCCTATCTTACGGAATTTCATATTATTAACCAACATATTGATTACCAGTCTACAATCATGCACAGAGATAGAGCAACTCAAAACTACTACTAGTCGTCGAAATTCCAAAGTATTTCCAGGAGAACTAACTGAAGAAGCTCGGAAAAAATTGAAAGAGTCGTTGAAATTGCCTGATGACGTTACAGATGAAGAGTTATTGGGATTGAATGTAATCAATGACTCGGCCACATATTCTACCATCGGAACAAAACGAGACGACGTTGACCTTGAAACATTCATGAATGAACCAACAGAGAAAACATCCCTCAGCAAATCTTCACCATACATTCAGTTTACCATTGATAACTTTGATTTTGTAACCAACGAACTCTCGCTAGTTATTGAAGGCTATTTATCACAGGAAATATACTTTCCCTTCAAGATAACTAATGGGATTATTAGCAAACAGAGTGACGAAAACTCGATGGAAGTTGATAATGACAATACAACGAGATTCATCAAGGGATTAAAGCTTACAGAAGACGTCTACAAGACAATCAAACATATTTATAATTGAAATACAAGAAATATGGAGACTTAAAAATGATCCATGATAGAAAATGAACTAAAAATTGCTCAATTTTTTTTGAAAAAACTACAATCAGATAGATAAGTACTACCATTAACCAGAAACCATACTAACTCGTAACAATACTAGTCAATATCTTGCCTATTTCTAAATTCTTTGTTGTCTCATGCTATCAAAATCTGCCCCACAAAATACCTCGGTAGTGTACGCACCCATCAACCACCGTACCGAAATGTCAAGATCTATCTTTCACTTTATTCTGAAAAAGAACAAGACCAACGTTAACGATGCCTTCTGCGGTAGAATCAGTGGACACAGAACCAGTGTCGATATCCACCGTGGCGAATGTGGTGTTCATTAATGACCCAGCAATTGGTAAATATGACGTTGTACAAGTTGCCCAAGATATTTATGACAAGCTATTCCCCATAGACTTTGCCGGAGATAAGTTTGTGTTGATTAAGTTGTTAGGCTCGAGTTACTTTACCTTGTTTAACATCTATAAGCTTGACTCTGTAACTCAGGATTCCAATTTGATCACTTTTGTCAATCATTCTAATTTTACTCGTTTCCTGAATGATAAGTTGACTTTGAGCTCGGCACTAATCCAGTCTATTGATGTCGCCGATATACCAAGCTTGAGTCAAATCTATGTCTCGGTTCCAGAGTCAGTGTACCAAATTCTTAACGATAAACCACAGTCTTCCATAAGAAGCCATTTTAATAAGTTTCTTCAATCCAACGGAAATGTCGTCAATGATAACGATCAAATCAGAGAGATAAACGGTAGAATCAAGCTTTGTGAGCCTTTACCACAAGGTTTGGTGAATCACAATACCAGCATCATTCTTATTAAACAAAAGCACTTGGATGAAGACCTTGAGCTGAGTACCGAGTTGGATTCTCAAGTAGAACACGATGATGACGATGAAGACAACGAAGATGATGCGTTGGATGTTGATGTTTCCACTTATCTTTCGAAAAGCTTACATTTCCAAGACGTTTTGGCTACTTCTAAACCTTTCTCGGTCGAACCATTACCAGAGAAAATAGCTGTGGATGGCTTACCTGAATCTTGGTCGAAGGAAGACTCCGAGTTATTCGTGTTTGTTAATTCCTCTGACTTTATTAAATTGGGGTTCCTGATTTACAATGGTGATTTGGTAACATTAAATATTGGTGATAACTCAAAAGTAATTGTTAAGATTTTCACTTTCACGGAACCAAATCATTACCACTCTGGTGTTGTATATATTTCGCCAATCTTGTTGATTAATTGTGGTTTGAAACCATATGAATCTACTATTACACTTAGTCCTTTGAAAACCGAAGCACAAGATTTGTTGTCGGAGGTTCTTCCAATTGCTGAGTCCGTCACTATTTCTAGAGTTGCATCCCAAATTACTATGGATAGAACTTTCCAAAAGAATTTCTTTTCCAGCTTGAAAACCTCACTTAGTAATCAATTTAGAGTAGTACAAAAAGGTGATTTCTTTGCCGTTGCAATCGATTCAGTTTTGGCTAAAACAATGTTCGATACTCAAACCACGGAGGAAGAAAACGAGGATTCCGAAATCAACGAGTCTGATGATATTATTCCAATCGGAGAACCAGATGCTGTTGCTTGGTTTAAAATCGTTGATATGAAAGGTGAAAATACTGTTGGCACTAATCAATTTATCATTGATCCAAATAAAACTATGTTGGTGAGTTCAGGTGTCGAATTTATAAGACTTCCTAAGAACGAAGGATATGATTGGTACAAGTATTTAAAATTACCCCCAGTTTTCAACTTCAATCTTAAATTTCAAGTCACCGGAGAATTTAATTATGCTAAAGAATTTAAAAAGATCATTCAAACTAACATATCTTCAAAAATCGGTTTGAGAACCACTATTTTATTGAATTCGTTGAGTAGAGGAATTGGTAAAACTACTTTAGTCAGAAATATGTCTTGCGAATTAGGGCTCAATTTAATAGAATTAGACTGCTTTGATTTGATTAACCCTGGACAAGAATTGAAAACTATTGGTATTTTAATGGGTAAAATTGATAAATTGATGCAACCAGCTAACTCATCAACTGATGCATTCAATTTGATTTATTTAAAACACATTGAAAATTTATGTCCAAGTACCGATTCTAATGACCAAAACTCAAATATTCAAACTTCATTATCATTGAAAGTTGCTCAAACACTTCAAGATTACTTGGTGAAGTTTAATAATTTAATAATTGTCATGAGTTGTAATGATTTCGATAAACTAAATGAAAATATCAGCCTGTTGGTTAAATTCAATATCACTTTTAACGTTCCTAGTGAGAAGGAAAGATTGGAAATTTTCAAGTATTTAATAACTAATGAAACTAACCAAGATAATACGGTTATTTCCTACTCGAAGAATTTCAAAGAAAACCTAAAATTTGAATTTACCAACAACAGTGTAGCAGAGGCTACTCAAAGCTCATTCTTATTACGTGGTGATATCAGTTTTCAAGCTTTAGCATTACAATCTGCTGGGTTAACTCCGCGTGATTTGATTTCCATCATCAAAATGTCGAAAAAGTTGGCAATTACAAGATTGCACAACTTATCTTCAGATTTGAAAATCAACCTTAACAAAATAATTAGAATTGCAAATGGTGGGTTGATCAAATGGATTCCTGATGATTTCTCCAAAGCTATAAATGAAGCCAGAAATCAATTCAGTGATTCTATTGGTGCACCTCGTATTCCTAATGTTAAGTGGGAAGATATTGGTGGTTTAGATCTTGTTAAAGATGAAATTTTGGATACCATTGATATGCCATTGAAGCACCCTGAATTGTTCAAATCCGGTTTAAAGAAAAGAAGTGGTATATTGTTCTATGGTCCTCCAGGGACAGGTAAGACTTTATTAGCCAAAGCTATCGCTACAAATTTCTCATTGAATTTCTTTTCTGTCAAGGGTCCTGAATTATTGAATATGTACATTGGGGAATCTGAAGCAAATGTTCGTCGGGTTTTCCAAAAAGCTCGTGATGCTAAACCTTGTGTAATTTTCTTTGATGAATTGGATTCCGTGGCACCCAAAAGAGGTAATCAAGGTGATTCAGGTGGTGTTATGGATAGAATTGTATCGCAATTGTTGGCAGAATTAGATGGTATGGGTGCAGATGGTGACGGAGTCTTCGTGGTTGGAGCTACTAATAGACCTGATTTATTGGATGAAGCATTATTGAGACCTGGTAGATTCGACAAGATGTTGTATTTGGGTATTTCCGATACCAATGATAAACAAACGAAAATTCTTGAAGCTTTAACCAGAAAATTCAAAATCGATGATAATGTTGATTTAGGTAAAATTGCAGAGTTATGTTCTTTCACCTATACTGGGGCAGATTTTTATGCCTTATGTTCTGATTCTATGTTAAATGCAATGACAAGAGTAGCTGGAGAAGTTGATGAAAAGATCAATAAGTATAATAAGCAGTTACTTGAGCAAGGAAAAGCCGAAGTTTCTACAAGATGGTGGTTCGATAATGTTGCTCAACCTGAAGATATTGAAGTTTTAGTTAAGATGGCAGATTTCGTGAAGTCACAACAGGAATTAACTCCTTCAGTGAGTGCTGAAGAATTGCAGCATTATTTAAGAGTTAGAGAGAATTTTGAAGGTGGAAAAGAGAAAGCTCAACAGGAGGAGGCTGCGATTAAAAACGGATCAGTGCAGAATGGAACAGCAAATGGCCATCTTGAAGATGGTATTACCATCGATTTAAGTGGTGAAAACTGATTATTTTGTACTGGTACTTTAAATCATTATGACAAGTATATAATAAAAATTTATAGAATTGTACTATTATACATAAAAGTTTACTATCGCCGTATTAGCAACGGTATC
The DNA here is from genome assembly GCA_030560825.1 of Suzukiozyma fluviatilis. Lineage (NCBI taxonomy): Eukaryota > Fungi > Ascomycota > Pichiomycetes > Serinales > Debaryomycetaceae > Suzukiozyma > Suzukiozyma fluviatilis. The sequence goes on from JAKTVZ010000001.1 coordinate 148,702, forward strand.
TATTTACAAGAATATTCTATATATGCAATGACTTTTTAAAGCAGGATTAGTTTGATACAGATTATACTCGAAGTCCCAGTATTATTTGTAGAAATAAACTAGCATTTAGTGAATCTGGCAACGATGAGTTCTCCAGTGATTGACTAAGAACCTTTCAACTGAGTTTCAACTGGTATAGGTACGACTACTAATTTAAATTGGCAACTCTATTGCCAAAAAAGATAACTGTGGTGACAAACCTTCGCTATAGTTCGCTACCATGTTTGAACCTACCTTCTGGTTCTCTTGACCATATAACTATTTTCTAACACATCTTTCGCATTATTTAACTTTTGCGATAAATAAACTGACCCATTTTTGTCGGGATGATTAAACACCATCAACTTTCTATATCTATCTCTGACCATTTTATCATCTAGTTTTAATATATCATCACCCTGAATACCCAATACAAGGAGGGCCTCTTGCTCCGTCATGGGGTCTTTAAACCCAACATTGGGAAAATGCGACTTGATTTGAATGTAATCATGATATCGAGGGTCACTTTTGTTTAAGTTTGTATCTGAGCTTATATCAGTTAAAGTTATGCCATTTAAGTTAGCTATCATGGCAGGCGTTAGATATTGGAATTTTCTTAATGCTGAAAAAGTAGCTTTACCAGTCAAGGCAAGTATAGTTGCACCAATTCCAACTATTATGGGAAGAACCATGGAGAACTGTAGAATGAATGCAAAGAAATGGGATATGAATCGTTTGGTTCTCTCAAAAATGATGGAGATGGTGGTAAGTGCGAAAATCATAGTGACGCTCGGTCGAGAATTCGGCGTGCGCACAACGAGACTAGCGACAATGGTGGTAGCAAAATAGCATCTTTTACGCAGCAACTCAAAGAGGATATGTGGTTAAATAATATTGATATACAATGCAATGTTTATCTCTATATGGATTTAGTGTAATATGTAGTTTCGTAAAGAGTCATTTTAGAGAACAAGAATTTGGAAGATGGAAGCTGAAACAGTATCTGAACTAGAACCATAAGATTATTGCCATAGAAACGAGGGTAGTCTTGTCTTGTCTTGTCTCTAACAAAAGAATCTGTGCTAAAGGTGCAAGATGTGCTAGATGTGTAAAATGTACAAATTGGGTAATTTTGCGTCTAAGAATTTTGCAGCCATTTCAAGGGCTCAGTTATGAATTGAAGGGAAGATGCGACAGCCATGATATTACTACATAAACAATAACGAGAATGGAATCGCAGAGCAAGCAGAGAAACGATCAATCATATTACATCATTAGTGAAAAAGACCATATACGTTACGGTAGCAACTAGCAATGAAGGGGATGGGGGACTCTTCAGACACAATAAGGAGAAAGTAAGGGTGCAAAATCGAATGTTTGCGCAGAAATTACCCCACGGGACAGAAGAAATGAAAAGAACAACACTGCAATTAGACTCTGAACCCAGGGTTCATGCTTTACATACTTTGACTATCTAACATGTGCGTAGTTCCATTTAGCAAACTTAGCAATAGCAGCGAACAATTCAATGCAACACTTGACAGATTACTGGCAGATAACGATAACTGCACACTAACACACACTACTTACACCCCTGATACCCACTAGTGTTACCCCTGATACTGGCCAGTTTCTGCAACTATCTGTGCCCAACTTTGCCATTTCACTGCTTCCACCAATCACTACGTCCATCCACCACTACAATCACACCAATCACTGCTCATGTTGTCTCAATTACTTCGGCAAGTCTACACGTTCATCTACATGGACGGATGTGTACCGCGGTGCGATGTACGTATTAGTAGCAGCATCCGTGCGCGAAAACTCCGATGCCGATGGGCCGCTATCTGGAACTACCAATATAGATGGCTAATACCATCAATTGACCACTATTCCCGGCCAAATCCCATCATACACTGCCCTACATCTACATCTACACCCAACCCACCCTTCAATTCCTGGATTTCTCCCGTGGCAGTTGCTCAATTAATGTCCTTTGTAGATTTCATGGGCAAACGGCACACATTGTTCCATTACTATAAAAGGATGCAAGATTGGTGGAAAAATTAATTTTATATTTTATCAATTTTCAACTCATACATTATATCTCATCATGTCTACCTCTTCTTTTACTTGGTTAACTAACTTAAACACCACCGATACTCCTGATAAGATCTTGAGAAGAACCTCAATCATTGGTACCATTGGTCCAAAGACCAACTCTGCTGAAGTGATGACTAAATTGCGTAAAGCAGGGTTAAATATTGTGAGAATGAATTTTTCCCACGGTTCCTACGAGTACCACCAGTCGGTTATTGACAATGCTAGAGAATCGGAAAGAATGTACAAAGGGAGACCTTTAGCCATTGCCTTGGATACCAAGGGTCCTGAAATCAGAACCGGTCTTACCATTGACGAAAAGGACTATCCAATTCCTGCTAACCACCCTATGACCTTCACCACCGACGACGCTTATGCCAAAAAATGTGACGACTCTGTCATGTATATTGACTACAAAAACATCACCAAAGTCATCGATGTCGGCAGAATCATCTACGTCGACGACGGGGTGTTATCTTTTGAAGTGCAAGAAATTGTAAACGACCACACTTTGAAAGTCGTTTCCGTCAATGCTGGGAAAATTTCCTCCCACAAGGGGGTCAACTTGCCAGGTACCGATGTTGATTTACCAGCTCTTTCTGAAAAGGATCAAGCTGATTTGAAATTCGGGGTCAAGAACGGTGTGCACATGATTTTTGCTTCGTTTATTAGACAAGCTGACGATATCAGACACATTCGTTCCGTTTTAGGTGAAGAAGGTAAGCAAATTCAAATTATCGCCAAAATTGAAAACCAACAAGGTGTTAACAACTTTGACGAAATTTTGGAAGAAACCGATGGGGTTATGATCGCTAGAGGTGATTTAGGGATTGAAATTCCTGCTCCTCAAGTGTTCGTTGTGCAAAAGAAATTGATTGCCAAATGTAACTTGGCTGCAAAACCAGTTATCTGTGCTACCCAAATGTTGGAATCCATGACCTACAACCCAAGACCAACCAGAGCCGAAGTTTCGGATGTTGGTAACGCTATTTTGGATGGGGCTGATTGTGTTATGTTATCTGGTGAAACCGCCAAAGGTAACTATCCTTTCGAAGCTGTATCTATGATGCACAACACCGCCATTATCGCCGAAAAAGCCATTGCCTACCAACCATTGCACAATGAAATCAGATCTTTAGCTATCAAACCAACTCCAACCACCGAAACTTGTGCCATTGCTGCCGTTTCTGCTTCTTACGAACAAGATTGTAAAGCCATTATCGTGTTATCTACCTCAGGGTTATCTGCAAGATTGGTTTCCAAATATAAACCAGATGTTCCAATCTTGATGGTCACTAGAAATAGAGTTTCCGCTAGATATAGTCATTTGTATAGAGGGGTATATCCATTCGTTTACGAAAAAGAAAAGTTGGAAAACTGGCAAGAAGATGTCGAAAACAGATTAAGATGGGCTGTTTCCGAATCGATCGAATTAGGTATGATCAAAAAGGGTGATTCAATTGTTACTGTGCAAGGGTGGACCAGAGGTTCTGGTCATTCCAATACTGTTAGAATTGTTCAAGCTTAATTTGATTCCAAAGAATGAAGTTGAGTGAACATTTTCACTTCTCGGCCGGTGATTCACGATCAAATCGGGATATTATAACAGTTGATTCTGTTAATTTAAGTGTAATTTAATTTAGAAAAATAAGTAAATAATAAATGTAAAATCTATACTATTTACATGAAGCAAACCTTGCTACGTATTATCAGCACGTTCATTAGACATTATATATTATTAAGCCATACTATTCCATATTATACCATATTATACCATATTATACCCTATTATACCATATTATTATGTAGTATATTACACCCAATTATTAGATAGATATTTTTTGTAACAATATGTCACTTTATTAAATCTTGCTATGATTCTTTTTTACCACCTCGATTCTTGCTAAATAATCGAAATCGATGGATATAGCGGATGCCAATAGAACGGCTCTTTGATTGAAAGTTAAGCTCCTACCGATATTAGGGTACATTTCCCTTGTCAATTTATTTGCTAGAAGATCGAATCTAGCATTATAAATAGGGAATTTTCCGAAGTTAGCTTTATTTAGTCCCGTCCAACTTATATCCACTGAGCCAGAAACTACGTCAGAATTTGTCAATTTTAATGGGAAATCGGTTGCGGACGGGAAAGTGAACATGTCTCCAAATTTATAAAAAGTATCATCATAGAAATCCAATGCTGATAACGAATAATTTCTATTAGCTATATGTCCTAACAATTGACATTTCCCGATCAGCTTATAACATGGCATTCCCAACTCATTTTGGCCCGGTATTGATACTGATATCGAAGGTGATTTCCAACTATACGATTGCTTTATTATTAATATCAAATCACCATATTTATTAACAATGTGAAACTTCCTCGGATGGTTCTTCATGATTTTATTTGTCACAGAGGAACAATCAATTAACCATGCCAATATTTCACCTTCAGCATTCATTATTCTATATTTGCCTTTGCTGTTCTGTGGCATATTATGCTCAATTACCAAACTAGGTTGGTTGAGTAAGTCATAGATACCAAATTCAAATTGAGTGGTTTTTGCAACCAGTCGCCTCCACTGTTCTTGGTAGATAGGTGAATCCATATTTAAAATGAAAAGATACAGAAATTAGTTGTTACCAATTGTTTAATCAAACTAATACTCAATTTCTAATACTCAATTTCAATCGGATGTATCTAGTTATATACCTCTATCAATATCACAGATGACAAATTATCATGATGATGGATTCGGCTGATTTAAGTACGATGCGGCTGTAACCGCGCTATTATTTTTTCTCTTCTGTAGAGTACGATGAGCAAAGATGGCGTCGATAAGATAAGGGATAGCATATGAAAATTATACATGGTCCTGGCCCGTTCGGCCGCCCGGCCCATATAGGTTCTTATCAACACATTCAGAGGGTTTTGATAGGATCTCGAACTGTTGAATTGTGTATCAATTGCTGTGATCGGATAATCCTACGGATAGCCTTGCGGAATAATTATCCATGCAGCTTGACGGATAGTGGTTACTATGGTGACTCGGATCCTCTCCATATCCCGCAACATGACCGGATTGGGAGTGACATGGATTACGATGAAGCGAAAGTTATAGACTCTAGATCGACTGCACAGATAGACTACACGTTATATACTAGGGTGCTATTGACTAAGCAATGATAAATGTCGCACTATATCAGTTTATATGAAGGTTTCATATGAACTCTTATAACCATAATTTATATTTTACTATATTTCATTTGCTACTAGCTGTTACATATGAATGGTACTCTGACTTCTCTGTGACGGACCTGGTGAAGTATTCTGCCAGTGTTCAGAATCGCAGTCTGTTTCCTGAAAGGGTTCAACAAAAGAGACCCTCGGAATGCTTACAAATGTCTTAGGCTAGGTCTTCTAGTGTTTGTATAAGTAATCATAGAGGGGTAATTGCAGCCTTTGCGAGCACGGACATTGGCATTACGCATTTTGTAGTTTATCTCGATTTTAGCGCATAAACCAATGTATGAACAAGATCAACTAACATGTGATCTACTTGTCAGTAAAATAGTCTAAATCGATACTGATGGCACAACCTAACATAACTGCTCTTTGGGCTAGATTTAACGCTGGACCAGGAGGAGTGTAGTGTTTTTGCGGAATTTCTGCAAAACTTCCGATATCGAATCTAACTACATACATTGGTGATTGCATGAATAGTTCTCTCAATAAGCCGGTCCAACTTCTATCAACCCCAGCGATCACCTGTTCTTTACTGTTTTTAACTGGAAAACACTGGGCTAAGGGCCGAGCATTAATTGATCCAAATTCTTTAAACCGCAGGCCCTTTTTCTCGGATAGATTATATTTACGTTTGAAAGCATGGAAAACTTGATCTGACCGTCCAACTTCTTCGAATAACGTAGCATTCCTTTTCTCTTGCACAGGCAATCTAACAATGACATTTGAATTAATAACAGTGTACGATCTTTTGATTTCTAATAGTAAAACCATGTCCATGGTAAAGATATCGACCTTAAACGGCCGAGAAGTCCCAGTAAGCTGTCTCCTTACCAGTTTACCAAAACTAGTCTTTTCCTTCATCCAACCTATTTGAATGCCGTGCGAATTGAATATTTTGTACTTGTTCAGCTGGTCAAACCCAAGAAAAATGTTTAGTCTTTCAATTTGTCTCTCTAATACCAAGGTTGGTTCCGATAACAATTGAACCAAGGCTGGTGGAAAGATTAAACCACCATCACGTTTACTGTCTTTCTTTTCTTGAGGATATGATTGGCGTTGTTTCTCAGGATGGTAAGATGGGGGTTCGGGTTCTTTCTCAGGAGGATACGATTGGTTTTGTTTCTCATCAGAGTCTTGCCAGTTTCCTGAAGTAGCAGCTTCATATCCTGGGAGTTCAGAATTATTTGTCATTTCCAATTCTTTTACAATTGCAACTATTCGAATTTCTTGAGTTTTTACTTGAATTATATATTATCGATATTTACAATATATATTTTTTCTCACTTGCTAAGGTCAATCATTCATTAGCTTATCATATCCAAGTTCCATGCATCTTATTGTTTTTATACCATGACCATATGCACCTACTAACCTAGATAACTGCATACTACGTTGTGGATAATTATTCGAACAAAAGTCACATAATTTACGAATCACAGCCGAGCCTCAAAAACGCTTTACTGAAAGAGTAAATCGAAAGATGGTCTATCCAATTAGCCAAAAGTGAAAAAAACTTGCAAATCGTGTTATTGTCTTCTGATTAACCGATTGAACGTTAAGTCTGTCTACAGTATATGATAATGAAAGTAATACCTACATGCATTTTGGTGCAGCCGCACTGTTGTGGAAGAGATTACTGATGTCATACTCAGCTTTTCTTTTCGCCGTAACTGTAGAAGTATTGGTCGTAGTATTTTACCCACTGTAATACATGGCAAGACTAGAGGTGTCACACATATCTGCCAATAGTAGCTGCTTATATTTCCTGTTTGTGTGTCGTATTTTCAATCGCATCACAGCCTCGCCGCTCGCACTCCATGTTTAATGGGTGAAATGATCTAAATCTATGCTTATGGCACATCCTAGTAGCACAGCTCTTTGCGATAAACTCATTGGATGACCGCATGGCTTATATTTTGCTCTAACTGTAGAATCATCCACAATACTGAACCTTACATAGTATTTAGGCCATTCAGAAACTGCTTGAGAATCAACTCCGGAGAAACCTCTGTCTATCGCACCTATAACCTCGTCTACAGAGTTTTGGAGGGGAAAACTTTGGGGACCAATTCCAGATGTAATTTTGCCAAAAGAATGCGATTGCCTGAATTTATCAACAGTATATAATCGATAATTTCTTCTCAAAGGATCCGATAACTGTTCTGATCGACCAATCTCATGATTGAAAATCAATCCCGATGGATTTTTGTAAGGCGTAGAAATCGTTACATGAGAATTTACAAGTGTCCACGAACGTTTAACCTCCAATAGCAATTCGCCATTCATATTTGTAACTTGAACTTTGAAGGGCCGGTTTTCCCCCATTTCATTTCTAAATACAGATTTAGCAAACCCAGATAATTCCTGCAACCAACCAATCTGTTGCCCAGTTTCATTAAAAACCTTGTACTGATTAACCTGATAATAACCCGTAAAAGAACCCGGAGCTTCAAGCTGACGATCAATAATCAATACTGGCTCCAATAATAACTGCTCCAATTGCTTCGGGAAAGTAGGATTATCCATTGGTACGCTGGAAATGAATTGATTCCCCAGTGAAATGGTAGGATAGGATGAGTCCTGAGTTAAATGCCTATTTCTTTTACAATGAATAATCCTTCGCATGTGGAACGTTGATACAATATTAATCAAGTTAAGTATAAATAGCTGCCAATATATATAGTATCAACATATTCCGCTGAATACGGGCTCAGTCTTTGGGTGCAAAAAAACTACTGCAGCCTCATGCAAAACATATTATACGCAGTTCAAGAAACGGGAAACTCAAAAGTATTCCCGTTAAAACTTCCGATTACATAAGATTTTTACTCTAAAACCTCATATATCAAGAGATGTTTACTGTATCCGGCCATGCTATAATTTACGACAGTACACATTGTATCACTAGGTAGGCTATAATATAGTATATGGAGTGCATATTAGAGACCAACTTGCTTGGTGCATGTGGCGTAATTCATGCGGTTCCATTTGGCTGCAAAATAGCAAATTGTTGCAATTGAGAGCTAAGGTTCATTGTTCATATAACGAAGGCTATGGTACAAAGGAATGGAATTAAAATGAACCGATTGATGCCTTAGCCTTTCTTTTAGCCTAACTGCCAGTTTTCAAACATTCCGATAATCAAGGTAAATTGTCACCATCAATTATACGATATTTTACTATCCATAGATCCTCATGTGTTTTCGAACCCTTGATATGGCTGTGAATTTATTAAATCTTGCACCTTAAATGAATCAGTTTTACCATACCTGATAGAAAAATTCTCTAGGCATTTTTGCTGACTCAAGATCCTCTGTAGCTGTTCTTTCTTGTATTCCTTCATTCCAAGTTTACTGAAATAGCCACTAACATAGATAATAAGTTGATGAAGAATATTTTCATTTATATTCAATATGAAATCAACTGTCTGCCCTTGCATATAATCATACATATCATGGATGTATAAATATTCAAGTGATTCCAAATATTTTGCGAGTTTTGAAAAATTACTATCCATATTTCGCAGAGCAAACCGTAATTCCTTTAGATATTTCCAATTGATTGGTAAATTAAATATATCATTCTCAGAAAAATTTGGTTTCCAAAACTTTTCATCCGGATATTCTGGCAATCGATTGATAAAGTCTATCTCGTTATCACTCATTTCCCGAAAATGTACTTCGGCCATCTTATAGTAACAATAACGAGAATTATCAAATCTGGTGAGAAACAGAAAACTAGTCAACTTCAAATTAAAGCCCATATTATCAACAGGAACATTACTTGCCAAGTACAAATATTTCAATTTCTTGAATTTTCTGTAATTGGAAAACTTGAAATATTCCAGTTTTTCATTCATTTTGGTATACAATTTCCTTGTAGAATTCAGTAATTGATGTTCTAAACCTTCAATCAAACTACCATCTTCAGTATCTGAATCAGATACTGCCGAATCATCTTCGGTACCTGAAACTTGTGCTACATATCCCATTCCTCCCATTCGAACGTACTTTCCGAGTTTTCTGTCCGATGGTATAACAATTCGTTGCATGACTCGACTTTGATATTGATTGGCAATGTTGATATCGGCTGTCCAAAGGTATTGCTTGAAATCTTCGTACCATTCATAACTTTTACTATCAAAAGTGAAGAAATTTTGAAGCCGGGGAAGCTTTGCCTTATAATCCTGAAGTTTTCTACGTTTGTATACTTCTAAACAGGCTAATTCTCTTGTTCTAATGAAGAAATCATGTGAATACAAATCTGTAAATCGATCTTCTTTCACCTTGGTAAAGCCATAGGTGAATGTTTGCAACAGTTCGAAACCATCTAGGTAAACGTTATTTCTTGTTTTAGGAACAACAACTATTCGTTCCTTCAACTTTGCAATACCAATTCTGTTAAAATTGGAGCACGTCTGACAGAAACTAGTGATACTATTTTGGTCTAACAAAGACAAGATTTCAGTAACTATTTCATCTGGAAGACAAGAAAGCGAGCTCATGCTTTGCTGAATTAGTAAACTTAAAGAATCGGAGGTTTACTTATACTACTTGAGATTCAAAGCATATTAAAAACTATCCAAAACTGGAAGGTATCGTTACCTGTCGCCAACTTAAAGTTGCAGGTAAAACCTGACTCTTCAATCAACCTTGTTTAAGCGAAGAATAGTATAAACTATTATGTAAGTTGCCATTAACACAAAAATGTTACATAAATGAATTCTCTGAGAGAGTTGAAATCACTAAATGAATATAGCTTCAACACTGGAATAAAACATTTCTAAAGTAAAAACCAATTTTCTTGAGTATAGCATATTATTGCCAAACTTAAGAGTTGAAAAGTAAAATATTAGAAGGTTGCACCATTCGAACTCCGGTATAATTCCACCAAAAAGATCTAATCTACTTTACAAAAAGAAAGAATGATATCAGTTGCGAAAAAATCAAACTTCATAAGATAGTTGAGCCAGACAAACCATTTGCTTGTTAAACTTTTCTCTGCTTGTAATTGTATCTGCTCTGTTTTAATTTGTGTGCGAATATGTAATTTCTCCTTTCTAAAGTGTATTAGATGGGACTCTACTGAATATTGTGATTGGAGTTTAGCATTGTTGGAAGTGTTTTTCCCACCAGAGAAAGAGATCTGTGATCTTTACAATGTAGATATCTTCGTGTATTAAAGTAAATCCAATACTCTATACTCCTCGAGGATTAAATCTTTTGCTTCTTCGTTATCTCCTATTCTCAATTCAATCTTCTTAACATTAGTTCCCGCATGTATAATGGTTCTAATATCCTCTAAGTTTGTTTGCATAAAATTTGGGTAAGCTAGACGTTTGGAAACAATAACTTCTTTTAACTGGGGAAGGTGAATAATTGGAACGTTTGCCAAAATTGTTGTATTAAATTCGAGCGAATCATAGAGGTATAAACTCGTGAGATTTGGCATCGTGAGATTTGCTTTTACTAGAGCTGGATCATTCCCGAATTGTTCAAGATAGTCCCAATCGAGTGGGAAGTCATTAACATAGCCATGAGATAATTCTGCAAAGCAAAGAAACGAAGTCAACTTGAGCCTGACATTTCCAGTAGGTTGTTTATCTCCTGGATTGATTTTTCCTGTTAAACACAAATATTTAAGATCAGGAAACTTGATCAATAGATCATAAATTTCCAACCACGATTGTGAATTACATTTCAATTCAATAGAAGGGATAGTTTTTGGAGCATTCTTTAATTGGGCGAAATTACCTTTAAAGTAGCTTCCATTTTGACCATCTGGGAGTTCAAATCCTTGTATATTTTCCTTGATAACCTGCTTAGTAACTTTGTCATAAGTATTTCCAAAACACTTACAACGCTCAATATTCGGGAACAAATTACTATTGCATTCAGTGACGGTAATAAAGCAATAATTCGGTAAAAGGTTCATCGTCTTAAAAACAAAATGTTGGTCTTTATTTCTGATTGCATCAGGAATAACAGCAATAAGGCTGGGTTTTACCATCAAAGCAGAATACCAATTTCTATAGGTTCTTGCAAGGTCAACTTTGTCTACCCCAAAAAGGGTTTTTACATAATGAGCTTCTACTTTTGGAGGCAATGAAAGAGATCCAGTCATTATTGTAGAAAAAGTATAAAAAGAATTACAAAATTGTTTGTGATCACTTTCGCATTTTTTTAAAGACACAAGCATTCAGCTATATATAGTAGTTTGAAATGCCTAGTAGCTGAAGCCTAGTGTTTTTGATTAGAAAATAGATCTATACTGCAAGCATTTGATATTATATATATTGTGGAGTATCTTTGCAAATGGTAAGCTAATCTTTGTCCATTTAAGAAATGAATGAATCGTTTACTCGAGTAGAATAGTCTAATTCGATAAATTTAATATCTTTTAAAGAAGATGAATGAACGGAAGCTAAAATAGATGCTTATATGCTTATTTGCTTATTTGCTTATATGCTTATACTATTAGTAGCAAATCTTTACAATATATATTTCCATTTTTTTGCAGCAATTTTTATATGCCTATTTGAACTTTTTTTTTGCAACCATTTTTTTGCAGCCCTTTTTTTGCAGCCTTTTTTTCGAGTTTGAGTATTTATTTCCAGGAACGAATATCATGGATTGAAACAAATAGTTTAAAGAATATAGTGGAACACATAAATGAATTGACTATATATCGTAACGAATACCTTACCTTACTGGTTAATAAAAATAATGATTTATGGATACAATCTACGATAAAACTGATACTCTCCATAAGAAAGCTACCTTGGAAATATTCAGTCAATGCTGTTGCATTACACTGTACGACAAACAGCACCTGTAAACATAGATGATTCATCTTAGAGAATAAAAATCTTTTCAGAACCAGCTCTACACCTGTAGAAAAATGCCCCAATTTCTTTAAAGTGAAATAATCGATAATTAAAGGCAATTTTCCCTACAAGGAAGCTGTTTAGTAACATCGAATACACCATATGATATCTTACTATCCTTCATCCCTCTTGTATTTGATTTATTCCATTCCTTTGATTGGCTATAGATTTATTAAGTCTTGTACCTTAATCGAATCACTTATACCATACCTGATGGAAAAATTGAGTAGGCACTTCTGCTGAGCCAAGATCCTCTGTAGCTTTACTTTAATGTATTTCCTCACTTGGAATTTTCTGAACTGGCCACCAGCAAAGATAATACTTTGACGAAGAATGTTTTCCTTCATATTCAATATGAAATCTAGAATCGACTCTTGAGATTCAATACCGTAAACATCGCGAACGTATAATACTTCTAGTAATAAAAAACGTTTACCAAGGATTGAAAAATTCTTGGAAGGTTTTGCTAAAGAAAACCTTAATTCCTTTAGATGCTCCCACTTGATAGGTAAATTTAACATATTCAAGCCATTGTAGTAAAATAGTTTAAGCATATGTGGTCGCATAGCACCTCCCAGATAGAAGCTCCAGCCAGCTGCATCTGATTGCACCCAGTAGCCAGCTTTCATAATAAAATAAAAATAAATCCGATCAAACCTACAAAGGAACAGAGCACTAATCAATTTCAAATTGAAGTCCAGATTTTCGACTTCAGTCATATCTGACATGTACAAATGTCTCAATTTCAGATACTCTCTATAGTTGGTAAAGTTGAAAAATCTCAGTTTCTCATTCATTTTGGTGTACAACTTAGTCTTTCCCTGTTTTAAATCAAGATACATACCTTTCTTTTCTTCATCTTCTACATAAGAGGGTTCTCTGTCGGATGTAAACCGGATCCTACGTTTTATGTCTCCAATGTCTAGTTCGTCAATATCTTCATCGGAACTTATTATAGGATCGGCATATTGCGGTAGCCTCTTTCGCTTTGTGATGCGAGTTGGATAATGAATAGTAACTTCGGGTGTCCCATACTGAATAAAATCGTCATCCCATCGATAACTTTTATGATCGTATGTGAAGAAATTTCGAAGCAGGGGTAGCTTAATCACATAATCTTGTAGTTTCTTTCGTTTATATATGTCTAAACAGGATAGTTCCTTTGTAGACTTGAGGTAATCACATGAATACAAAAATGTAAATTCATCTTCTTTCACTTTGGTAAAGCCATAGGTGAATGTTTGCAACTGTTCGAAACCATCTAGTAAAACGTTATTTGTTGTTTTAGGAACAACAACTATTCGTTCCTTTAACTTTGCAATACCTATTCTGTTAAATTTGGAGCACGTCTGACAGAAACTAGTGGTACTATTCTGGTCCAACAACGAAACTATGTTCGAAATTATAGCATCTGGTAGGCACGAAAGAGAAGTCATGGTGTCTAAACTCAGAAAAGTATTATAAGATTAAGGAGTAGCAGTTTCTTTAATCCATTTCGATATTTAAAGCAAATTAACAGTTTTCCGAAACAAGAAAGTATAATTCTAATCTGGATAATCAAGCAAAGCTTGATTTACATATTACTTACTGTATTCAAATAGGAGAAAGAGTGATAGAAACTATTGCATGTAATTGAATTTCAAAGAACTAACACAGTTCTTTGCAACAATTTATTCTTGGGGTAATCAAAAGTTATCGTAGCCTGGTTGCAATCACATTTCTGCCAGTGCGCTTTAACAATATGGTTGGAGATGGATCAATCAACGACTCGCAAAATACTTTGTGGAGCTATTTGATTGAACTTAAGGATTGGGTTTATTGAATTCAGAAATGTTTTTTGCAGCCAGAATTTACAGAAATACTCAAGATAGACGATACGGCATACAGAGAAAAGACGAATTTTGGGTGAATAGTTTAGTTTATAGTAAAGTACGTATTATACAGTTAGTCTACACAGAAGAGGTAGTCAGGATACAGCTGGAGCCAAATCAGTTCTGACTGAAGATGAATATAATTCAATACGCGGAAGACAATGATGAATAATTACCTAGAAAATTATTTAGAAAATTATTTAGAAAATTATCTCTTTCTTTTTGTTCACAGAAATTTATAGTTGCAAAATTGATTAATTCCAGGCACCATTTCAGCAGAAATCTAGATGTAGTTGCTATAGTAGCAAGGCGACCATATGTACATTTAATGCAAAGAATTGACGGGGATTAAGGGGAACTACATTAGCATGAGAATGGTAACTTACATACCATTCCGCGAATCAAGGTACGCTAAAATGATCCGCCATGGCTGGACATTCCCATTCCAGCATGCGATGCTGGAAATCACAATGGGAATGCAAATCAACAATAAGCCTACCTTTTATTGTATTGATCCCCCACTACATTATCCAGATCAGGCAAAATATCCAATAAGATCAGAGGGTAATGCGGAACTACGAAGCATCCGACATCATTTACACTAAATACACAGCACCACCACGCCATAACATGGCCATTGCATCGTCTAGTCCAGGAATGAATAACAAACGAATCAATCAAAGGCAGTTGCTGTAGGAATAGCTGCAAGGCACCAATGCGGCAGAAAATACTGCACGTAATCGTGTCATCGGTTGATTTTTCACTTGCAACTTAAACTACTGGAAACCAGTACTCGACTAAACCTTCTCACCTTAGCCCTGCTAGTTTATACTACTGTTTGGACAATACACCACATTTTCGTTGCCCAGTGATGTCCCGTTCATGGTGCATGGCCAGTTGTATGGTGTGGTCGTGGATGCTGGGTTGTTTGCAATCCACCTGCATATAGTGGATATTTTTAGGTTTCACATTCCGTAGTGTTTCACCTGTTTTGGTCGCGATCGAGATACAAGACGGCTACCGTCGATTCAGACCATTGCCAATACTCTAGGAAACATCAACGAACACCAGATCAAAGTAGACAATGCTACACGGACATCAGGTACCAAGAAAACGAATCCAATATAGACAGGGTCCCATCGTCTAACTCAACCCTTCGATTTCAGCCGATAGATGTGCTGGACAGTACGCAGGACGTACGTCACATGTAGACAAGGTTTCAAGGTAGTGTACCCGCCCAAAGATTTATTTAGGTTTGTTTGGGAGGGAAATAGTTTTTTTTTTTAACTAATATATTTAATATATTTTGTTACAAGAAAAGGATTGTATTACTCTTCCTTGTATTATCCAGGAGTGTGTAATATTCTAGTAGTATATTATTACTAGTTGTTTCTTGTTTTTTTTCCTAGCAAAAAGTGCACAAGGCTTGTTTTTTTTTAATTTCAAGTTGTTGTCAGTTTTATTTGCAAGGACCACCGTTTACTTTATCAATTTTATTTGATTATTACATTCGTTTCATCATATTAAACTGTTGTCCTGCTATTACCTAACTGTAGTCATTCTTTTATCATGTTATTTTATCAGTTATTAGCTGTTTCTTGTGTATTATGTTCTGCCAACGCAGATGTTGTAAGGGTTGAAAGAAGAGATTCCCCGTTCAATTTCTTTAATAGTTGGATCCAGAACGCACAAGCGTTGGGCGTTACTGCCTCTGCTGTTAGCACAGCAGATTCGACGAGTTTCGTTTCCACACCAACATATAACAATCAGATAACTACAACCAGTAGTACAACTGATAGTAAAACCAATGGTAAAAATAGTACTCCTACTACTACCAGTCCAACTACCGACAGTCCTACTACCAAAAATACTCCAGCAGACAGTCCAACTACCAAAAATTCACCAACAGACAGTCCTACTACAAAGGGTTCTCCAACAGACAGTCCAACTACCACTAGTACTCCAATCAGTACTAAAACTCCAACCGATAGTCCTGTCCAGGTAACCACGAGTACACCCACCACAGCACCTACAACAGTTGCTACAACCTCAAGCAAAGCTTCTACGGGAACCTTCACTCCTATTACTTCAACTACCTCTCCAGGTGCTCAATCAGCAGACATTCTGGCTGCCACCACCACAAAAAGTACAGACAGTTCTACACTTTCAAAAGTTAACAACGTATTAATTTTGGATTCTTCTCCAAGTGCAGACTCTACCTCCGTTGCTACACAAAGTACTGGCACTCAAACCAGTACACCTAGTACTAATAGTCCAACCAGTACTGTAACTCCAACCAGCACTGCAACTCCAACCAGTATTGCAACTCCAGCCAGTACCGCAACTCCAGCCAGTACTGAAACACCAACCAGTACCGAAACACCAACCAGTACCGAAACACCAACCAGTACTGAAATTCCAACTAGTACTGACACTCCAACTAGTACTGGAACTACTAGTACTGAATCTCCAAGCACGGTTTCTGCAGCTAATACGCTTTCCGCATCTAGTACAACTTCCGCAGCTAGTACAACTTCCGCACCAACTGCCACCGAATCATCTACTGCTTCCCCAAGTGTTGCAGAAACTTCCACTGTTTCACCTAGTGACGCTGAAATTGCTTCAGACAATCTGGCAACTACAGAATCTGCCACTCCAACCGTATCACCAACCAGTGATGAATTGACTTCAGTTGGAACTTCATCGGCAACCGCACAAACTCCAAGTACCCTGGGGTCAGTTGCAACCAAATCCACCGATGCAGCAGAAATCATTGCTAATACTTCTTCTGATACTGCTACTTCGGCAACAACCGAAACACCAACTACATCTGATATTACAACGGAAACACCAATTACGTCGAATACTACTCCTGAAACACCAACTACATCGGAAATCGCAGCCACAGAATCTCCAAGTATTTCGGAAATCCCAACAACGGAAACTCCAACAACTTCTGAACCAATTACTTCTGAACCAATTACTTCCACACCACCTTCAGCTTCGATTTCTTTTGTTTCTCCAACTGATACCTCGATCGTATCCAGCGCACCATCAAGTCTGACTCCCGAGGTAACTCCCTTAACTAGTTCGTCTAGTTCACTCAGTCTGGTAATCTCAAGCAATACGCCTGTACCTTCTCCAGAAGCGTCAACTATACCAACTAGTCCAACTACGTCCTCAATCCCAGAACCTACTCCAGATACTACTTCATCAACGACACCAATTACGTCGTCAGTTCCAGATTTCACCCCAGTTTCAACTACTCCTACGACAACTCCTACAACCCCATCTACATCATCAGTGCCTGAACCAACACCAGTATTATCGACCTCCACTTCTCCTACTCCTACTCAACCAACTACTTCCACGGTGCCAACATCTGAATCGTCGATTGAAGATGTAATTGGTTCAACTTTCACCACTCCTTCTGTGTCGACTACTCCATTAGTTTCAACTACCCCATTAGCTTCCACCACCGAACCTACTACTCCATTAGCTTCCACCACCGAATCTACTGCCCCATTAGTTTCCACCACCGAATCTAACACTCCATTAGTTTCTACGACTCCTTCGTTCGTAACTCCTACTCCGTCATCAGTGGAAGATACAACTGCATCGCAAGCTGTTTCAATCGAAACTACCCCAACCACGCTTGAGACTAGTACACCTATCGTCTCAACACCTACTGATGTTTCGAATACTGTCGAGGCTTCAACCACCCCTGCTACCGTTGTATCAGAAATCCCATCTCCATCGACCAACACCGAAGAAAATACACTTGCTAGTGCAACGAGCACCCCAACCGTCAGTAACGCTGACACAAGTACCCAAGCTGAGTCTATTGTGGTAAACCCATCGGCCACAGAAACTCCTGTTGTATCACAAGTAGTCACCTCAGGTACTACTCCAACAACTTTAGTTAACGAAACTCCAACCACACCTCCTGCAAGTGAAGCACTTACCACCGCAGTAGCACCAACTACTCCAGCTTCAGTTTCAGAACCAGTAGCTGCTACTACCCAGCCAGGACCAACTTCAACAAAAGATTGGTTACCTTCGCAAATCATTCAAGAAACAGCAATGCCATCAAATGAAGCTATCACTCAAGCCTCCAATGCTCCAACCGCAACTTCTGGTTTACCAAGAGCTATCACTCCAGCAACCACTTCCAATCCTGGCCCAGATTACCAAATCGTAACTGTTGGGTTTAAATCAGAATTGAACTATAGATTCGTTGTTGATAATGCTCTTTCTTCTGCACAAATCTTCCAATATTTACCATTGGTGTTGACTTATCCATTTGGAACTTCCGATTCGTACAAAAATGTCGTAGTAAAGAGATTAGTACCTTATAGTGCCGATGGTATTGATTATACTATAACGGTAGCAGAAGTGTACTTCCCTGCTGATTCTGTCAATGTGTTAGCTCAATATATTGATACCCCTGGATCTATGTTATTCAGAAATCCTGATAGTAACCAGAATACATTAGCTAATTTGATTGACAGCAGAATCTCTTTGACTGGTCTTGATACAACAAGTACCGGTTCTACTTCCAGTTCGGGTAATGGAAGAGCAAATGGATCGCTTGACAGTGCACCACCAGAAAATAAGATTGTTCACAGTGGAAAAATCGCTGGTATCACTATTGGTTCTGCTGCTGGTTGTGTAATTTACATGAGTTTAATGTTTTTGTTATTTAAAAAATTTAAGAAGAATAAAAACGGTGTTGAATTACCAGACACCGAGTCCAGTCTTGGTATGGAACGTTCTCAAGACTCATCGAATTTCTCCGCCATTTTCCACAGAAACGGTGCTGAAGCTCCCGCTGAAGCTACACCTAACATTCATATTTCCACACCAGTAAACGCTTCCAATTCCTTAGGTTGGGCTCACGCTTAGGTTACTAATCGAGTCATATTGGTAAACTTTTGCATTCTTCTACGCACTTTTATTAAGAGACATACTGCGATACTATAACGTAGGTATTACTGTTTAGATTCAGTAGTCAAAATTAGCAGTTAGTTTAGTTCAGTTCATATTAGGCTTGTTATTTCTTTGAAGTATTTGTCTAGCATTTAGTTTTATATACAATGTTTATTTTCTATGCTGTAAATATTGATTACTCTAAATACCCTTACTGATAAATGCAAATAAATCATCAACTAAATTGATGGCATCTTCATCCAAAACCTCAGTCAATTCACTAATCAACTCATCTCTGGCGTCTAAGTTGTTATTTTTCAAGTTATCCATGACTGTCTCAGTCAAATAATCATCTTTAATACCAAGATATTCTTCCACCAATTCGGTAATTTTGACTTGTAAGATCTCAAATTTCGCTGGAGGCAATTCGGAGACTTTGATGGTTTGTTCAACCTTGGGTTTACTAGGTTCAGACTTGGATATAGGCAATACGATTTCTGGTTGATGACGTTTTTGCGCTTCAGCTTCCTCTTGTTCATCTTTCGCGTCTAATAGTTCTTCATTAGTCCGTTTCTGCACCCTATACTTAAGATATTGTGAATGGTTCTGATAATATAGACCCAAAGCAGGCGGCAACTTGTCCTTGTCTTCAAGACCCAATCTGAGGTCATCAATGTACTTCATCTTTTGCTCAAGCAAATTATTTTCGTAGTTCTTCAAATTGGTCAACTTCTTCAATAGAAACTGCCTCTCATTTACTTCCACTTTATTCACTTCAGATAACTTACGCTGATACTCGCTCTCCAAGCTCTCATGGTCTCGATCTCGTAAGTATTTTTCGTACTCTTCGTCATTCAAGTCTTCAAACTCATCGACTTTGTTTTCACTCGATTCCTTGCTTTCTTCCATTGCAGTGTCCTCATTGGTTTCTTTGATATCTTCAACAAACTTCTTTAGCCTTTGTTTTGTCTTCTGTCTTTCAAGCTCAAGCTCCATCTTCCGGTTCTCACGCTCTATCATGAGCACACTCGACCTAAACTTGATGATATCTTTGACAATCAACTCTTTCATATTATTAGGCACATCTATTAACTCATTATTATCCACTTTATAGTTCCTATAATAGCTTGAAACCTCGTCTACATCATCTGACAGCTTACCAGACTTTTCTACAACGTTCTTGTTGCGTAGGATCTGTCTGATTGAAGAAATAGTCTTTTCAGGCACTTCAACATCCAGAGCTTCTTCGTCTTTGAAATAGTCTACCAAGGAAGCATCTATTGATGCTTTGATGCTAGAAAATTCAGAAATGGACGTTATCAATGCAGTCAAATACCGATGAAACTCAAATGCTGACTTTGCCAGATTAAACTTGACAAAAAGGCACTTGTTATCTATGAACTCATAATTAATGAGCGACCAACGGAAACTAGCACTGGTCATTTTGGCCAAAATCTTCTCAATAGCAAATCTCCTTACGTTGGGGAAGTTCATTATCACCACGATAGACAACTGATCCTTCATTGTCTTGGGATAGAGGGACTCGATGGTAGTAAAGTGTTTGGGGTCCTCGTTATCATTTATAGAGAGGGTACCATTCTGCCCAATCTCGTCATCTAGGTCGTCGTTCCAGGCACTGTGGTAAACAGAAGCTCGAGCTGCAACCAACTTGGCGGTATTTTCTTCAATTATGTGGCTAACATCGATGTTGGCTGCTACTGGTATCGCTATAGACTCTTTGGCTATAGTGAGGGTCTCATCATCGCTAGGTTTATCGGTGATAATCGGTTTTAATTGGGATAAGATCGCTATATTATTGGACTTAGGCACCAGGTACGGCGATACATACACTATATTGCCTTCACTGGCACTAGAAATCATTTCAATGTGGTGTTTGAGCGGTGCTTGCAAAATATGAATTGTAGTATTGAGTGAAAAATTCGGTGTGAGAAATAATATACAAATGGTTCTTCTCAAGACCATGGATCCAGACACGAATTTTGTGAGCGAAAGGAAGCCGAAAGACGATGCTATGGTATTGGACAGCCCGTTGGACGAAGCTATCGAAAAATTACGGCTTGAAACCGTGAAAAACCCCGATAATTTGAAGAAATGGGATATCTTCTTGGACAAATTGGATGATAAATTCAATCAGCTCTATTCTGAGGACCCCCAGAGCATAGACGATGCTTTCAAGCAATTGGTGTATCGGTCGTACGAACGTCTCGTAGCAAAGTACCCCTATTTGACGAAATACTGGAAGAATTGGCAACTCTTTGAGTACAAATTGAATGGTGAAGAGAAATCCATACATGTACTCTCCCTTTCCATAGAAGCCTTCCCTACAAGCATTGACTTGTGGGTCGATTACTTGAGTGCCTTGATATCACAGATAAAGTCAGAAGAGGAAGAAAAACGGCTGCAAATTGAGTTCATTAGAGCCAACTACAAGCAGGCAATACAATACAACGGCTACAATTATAACTCCCAATTGCTATGGGACAAGATCCTTGCGTTTGAAGCCTCATTAGACCCAGCATCCTCTGTGCTTCTCCAACTTTACTTGAGGCTAATTACTATTCCATTGTATCTGTATGCGCAATACTTTAAACAGTTTAGTGAAATCAATAAGAATTTTGATATCACCGAGTTGATGTCCCCGGAGCAGTTAAACGAGTATGTGGTCAAATTTAATAAATCTACGGCGGAGGAGTTATCACTCATCGAAAGACATCAAATAATCGATGATTTTTGCTACAAAATCAATACCGTTACCCAGCAACAGGTATTGCAGAAGTGGAACTTTGAATCGTCCATTACAATGCACGAGTTTTCTTTGAATAGCAAGGTAGATGAATATCTGAGTTGGGTTTCTTATCTCGATAGTGAAATTGCAAGCTTTTTTGAGCATGGATCTCCTCTGGATGCTGTGACGAACTTGTTCGAAAGAGCTTTGATTCCCTACTGTTACAAAGAGAAACTTTGGTTGAAGTATTTGGCATTCGTCCACAAACTGAACTCGGCAGATGCGTTTGAAAAATCAAAAGCTATTTTCCAAAGAGCTATCAAAATCCTTCCGGTTGTCGATACCCAAGTTAGATTCAGCTATAGCAAATTCTTACTCAAACATGAACATTATGATGATTGCTTAGAGTTTTTGTTGGAGATCATCAGTGTTTTCAACGATAAAAATGTATATTTAAAACAGCCATATTTGGACTCAATTCAATTGTTCGTTAACATTCTACTTCAAATTGTTAACATCGAAATACTTCAAAAGTTGTTGGAAAAAATAATAGATAGCTATTTTGATAAAAAGAACAAAGGCAATACATCAATTATCGAGGGAATAATATCTGCTGACGACAAGATCTTATTTAAAGCCAACTTGATAGATGTGTTTTCTCATTTGTTAAACAATAGCTCCATATCAATCATCATTGTGTCGTACCTTAGCATCATATTGAATTCCAAAGGTGATAGCGAAATAAAGATACGAAAACTTTATAACAGGCTCTCACATGAAAACGCTTTGAAGAGTTCGGTAGCGTTTTGGAAATTCTATGTCGAATACGAAGGAATAATCAATCGAAACTTATTTAATTTGCAACAAATCATGTCAAAAATTAAAACAGCCACCCAATTACCTCAAATAATTATTGATCAATTTATAGACCTCAATTACGATATTGTGTCAGCAAACTTATCTGAAGCATTTCAAGTTAGTCTTCCATGCGTCGAATCTTTCGTCCAGAAAGATAACGATAAAAGCACATCGTTACTTCATAACTCTAGTTTAAAGAGACGACTAGCAAATAATTCCTATTATAAGGACGCCAAATCTCACAATCCAGGACACAACAAAGATGATGAAGTTTTGAAATCTACAAGAAAATATGCTGCTCATCCCGGTATATTCATTGATACAACCCCAGATATCACAAATCAACTTGCAACGCAAGGAATTTCGTTGACAGACAACAACTTATCAGTACCTCCATTTCCCACATTCAAGAATGTGGAGAAGGCTAGTTTACCGATTAATTATCCAAAAGAATAATGCATTTACAACACAATATATTTGTATATATAATATCATATTTCGTCACTTTGACGTCCAATAACCAATAAAGAATCCCTTACTTTTGCCCTTGATGTAGACCTATTATTTCCATAAACCTCCAATATTGATAGTTTGGGGCATAATTCGCCAATTTGTGCAATTATTTCGTCGTCCACAGCTCTAACAAAGCCTATATCCAATGTAGTCAATAATGGCAAATTTAGCTGTTCATAGAATACCTCATCACTTGACGTTTCTTCAATTCTCTTCCTCAAAGATGTTTTAGACGGATGCAAGTCGTCAGTACTAATTTGCAACAAAAAATCTTTGGTTATTTTATCAATAGAGTTCAAACTAAGTTCAACCAAAGTATGTGACGAATGTTTCAAAAGTTCATAGATCGCATTATCACCCAAATCAATACATTTGGTTAAGTCGACACTTATTAATCCTCCGTGGTTAATTTGACTAAACTCGGTAAATGCTTGTACGAAACCTTCATCGGTCAATTGATCAAGAAATCTTAAAGATAAATGGGTCAAATTTGGACAGAATTTGGCAATACCATCTATTAAAAACTTGTCGGTAAGGTTCGAACATCCATCAAGGTTTAGATGAGTTAGTGTATCACCTGTAACTGATAAGATATTAATAATCAAATCATCAGTTATCAATTCTTCTTTATGTGGATGTGAAAGTTCAAGACTAGTCAATTGTGAAGTTTGAAGATAATGCGGTATTAAATCATAAATTGGCGCTGAATCCAAACCATCTAGCCTAGAGAGCTTTAAAGATGTTAGAGAAGCACCGGCATTTTCGAGTAAACTAATTAGTGAATCATTACTGAATCTATGAGTATTTCGAAGTTCAAACTTTGTTAATTTTGAACCACTTGTTTCGAAATATTCCTGCCACATAACCTCACTAATCAAAAATGCACCATTTAACGATAATTTCAGTAAATTCTTCAAATTTGTTTGGTAATATTTCATGTTATCGTTGTGTAATTGTCCACACATGAACAAAGTTAATGACTCTAGATTGGGACAAAATGAAGCTATCTTATTTAACGAATCAGAGCTAACATTAGAACAGTCCCAAAACTCCAAATGCTTTAAATCAGGACTCAAGAAAAGATCAATTGTCGAATCATCTAACGACCTATTTTTCGACAAAATCTTGGAAATTTTATTTAAATTCATTTGCCCAATGTCACCAAGGACATCAACATCATGAATGTGCTGAGTGATCTTTTTAATACAAACATCTTGCAAACTAGGTATGGCCACAGTAGTTTTATTTAGAAGAGCCGAGGCAACCTTCTTTCTTTTCTTCCGAGCAGATAGTTGATTCTTTCTGGTTTTGCGCTCTTGGACTTTAAGTAATTGATTGCAATTTTCACAAATATAGCCATTTTTAGGCTTCAAAAATCTGGAGTATACTGTTAAATGAAATTGTTTACCACACTCAACACAAGTATCATTATCACCGAACTTCTTAAAATCCGGATCTAAGTCTTCTTCATAATCGCTATCATCAACACTATCATCGTCGCTATCATCACGCTTTTTTTTCGATTTTTTTGCAGCCTTTAGTTTTCGTTTTCCGTCCAGTTTAATTTGTGCAATTTCCTCATCATCTTCCTCCTCAACAATTGTAACAGTCGTTCTTCTTCTTCTTCTAGGCGATATAATGTCACTGGTTTCGGATATGGCATCTGTAGTAGAACTTTCTTCATTACTATTTGACTCATTAGCAGCCTGCTGTCTTTGTCTAAAGGCGTCAGTAATACCTTCATTCCTTAAAAACTCGGTTAAGGCAGAGTTGGGCCCTCTGACACCGCTAGTACCACGACGACGAGACATTATGGAATGTTTCTGTAGATAATTTGCAGCCAGTCAAAATCTATATTTCAGAATTTACGGTAAACCTCAAATAAATTCACAATCTGATAGTTTACTGAAACTAGGACTGTTCTATTAGATCAAGGGATGGAAATGTGTTACTCTAACCGATAAATGGCCAAAATCACACACTAAATAATGAACACTACGGGAGATAAAATTGCCAAAGATAGCAGAAATTTGTAGAAACAATGAGCTGAATATGACCAGTGAACCTGTAGAACACGTTAAACACCAGTGAAACTCGTAGAACACGTTACAACGCTTTAGTACTCGTAGAACACGTCAAAATGAAACCGAGTAACCAGAGTATAACCACGTCAAAAACAGCACTTTCGACTAACACTTCAGCAAGCACACACGGAAAGGTCTATAGAATCTTCCTGCTAGCTAACAACGTATGAGTATGTTAGCTATGGAGGTTATACAAGTATTGTTTCGCAGCACCCTTAAGTCAAAGAAGATAGGAAGGGCGACAAATGCTGCAAAAAAACGCAAAAAAACGAGTGTTTGAAGCTCCAATATAAGATTATCACGCTATACTATTCTGTATTCTAAAATACAAGCTTCTATCTTACGATCAACCACTGTTACGCTACTTTGATAAAGAAGCAAAAATTATAGAGCGTTTTTTTGCAGCTATTTTTTAGTGCCTGGAACCAAAACTTGCCACTAAGAATCACCACCAAAGAATTTATTCTTCTTTACTAGTTGCAATGCAAATTATATTTAAGGACTTCAAGAAGCAGAGACTTCCTTTGGATGTGGTAGGCACCGAAACTGTATGTATTGGAGAACCAAGAAGGATTTTGGGGGGAATATGATGGAAAAGAGACGAAGCAAAAACAGCACCAACAATGAGATGAAGAATGAACAGAAAGAATGAACAAAAGGAATGAAATTGAAGCAGGAGAGCAAAGTATGAGAACGAAAGCACTGAATGAGAAGGTTGGATGATTGTTTCTGATTGTATTCGACCAGTGAACCTTGAGATTCGTTTCGCAGGGACTTTTAACTGAACACAGACCTGCTTAATCTCATGTGAGAGTGCTTTAACTGGGCCAGATTTAATGGAACTGCATTGTACCGTGGTTCTGTGTTGTTTGGCTCGTTTTCACGCCAATTTGACGATTTTAGCGTCGTCTTTTGTGTATTTAAGTGAACTATCTACCAATAAAGTTACAAAAACAAGCGCTTAACGCCTCATAAAGTGGCCCAATTCAACCAGAAACAAACACAGACCAATTGAGAGAGATACAGGTCAATTTATATGAAATATTGCGCCAGGAAATGAACTTTGGATGAAATTATTTGTTTATTTTCGAGACAATTACAAGTCTTGAACTAGTTTTGCTTCCAATTGCCGCCATGAAAACATGCTCCAGAACGTTTTACTAACAGTTTAGGTATTGGAAATCAAACAGAAGGTAGCCGAGCAAAAAGAATGTGAACCTGAACAATTGAAATTCGTTTATTCAGGTAAAGTCTTACAAGATGAAAGCACTTTGGAATCAGTAAAGATTAAGGACGGTGATTCAATCATCTTCATGATTTCCAAGCAAAAGAAAGCTGCACCAATTGTTGCCAAGACAGAAACCAAAGCTGCACCAAAGGTTGAAGAATCAAGCAGTACTGCTGCACAACCAGTTGCTTCTACAGAACAAGCATCTGCACCAGCTGCCGCTGCTGCTGGAACTACTGAGACTTCTTCTGAACCTAATTCCGCTTTCGCTTTAGGCACAGAAAGAGAACAATCGATCCAAAACATCATGGAAATGGGTTACGATAGACCCCAGGTTGAAGCTGCCTTGAGAGCTGCGTTTAACAACCCACATCGTGCGGTTGAATACTTATTGACTGGTATTCCTGAATCTTTGAATAGACCAGAACCACCAGTTGCTCAAGAAGACAGTGAAACCGGTGCCGAAACTGCTGCAGAACATCCAGCAGATGTTTCCATGGAACACGACGAAGAGCATGGCGAAAACTTGTTTGAAGCTGCAGCTGCAGCTGCTCAATCTAACCAAGCAGGCAGCGAAACCGCAGGTGCTGTTGATAGTGGAGCTGTTGGCGATTTAGGCGACGAAGAACACATGAATTTATTGAGAACCGCATTGCAATCGAACCCGGAATTGATCCAGCCATTATTAGAGCAATTGGCACAATCTAATCCACAAGTAGGGCAATTGATTCAACAAGATCCTGAGGCATTTATAAGAATGTTCTTAGAAGGAGGTAACGGAGACTTAGGATTTGACTTGGAAGGAGAAGAAGTTGCCGAGAACGAAGGCGGTGAAGGAGATGAGGTCCGTATTGCTGTAACGGAACAAGACCAAAATGCTATTAATAGGCTATGTGAATTAGGGTTTGATCGTAATTTAGTCATCCAAGTTTATATGGCTTGTGATAAAAACGAAGAAGTTGCTGCTGACATTTTATTTAGGGATATGTGAACTAGATAGTAGCCATGTATATTAGTACTGTTAATTAATATAAGTAATATAACAAAGAATGGGGTAGATTGGTTGAATATATGGCTATAGAATGAGAAGAGGTTGGTTAACTAATTTGGCTAACGAATGAAGGTTTGGCATTTTAAATGTTCAATTCGTCTAAAGAATGAATAGTTTTGAACTTCTGCGCATCTTCAGACGATAACGGAGCGTTACCGGGTCTTATTACTACAGTAGAGTGCATTCCAGCTTTTAAAGCAGCAGCTACTTCATTGACATTGTCGCTCAAAAACAACACTGTTTCCGGCTGTTTTTCAATTGCATGCAAGATGGTTGTATAAGAAGCGGATTCGTTTTTGTAACCAGCGGTGGTGATATCGAAATAGCCCGACAACCGATGGTTCAAGTCGATGGATTTGTTGTCTGAGCCAACGTAGGCAAACAATAACTTTTGCGCTTTAATTGAACCAGAAGAATAGATATAAATCTTGCCTGGGTAGTTTTCAATAAACTTGATGGCATCGCTATAGATAGGTGCAACGATATCACCTTTTTCGTAGCCTTCTTTCCAGATATAACCCTGTAAACCTTTCAAAATCGGATGTTTGATATCTCTTTTCACTAAATCATCAAAGAAATCGATGATTTTCTGGGGAGACGTGGTTATATCAGTAGGTAATTGTAATAGAAGTGTTGTAATAGCATCGTCTTCATTGGGTAATAATGGGAATGGTAAAGCGTTTACAATTGCTGGGAATCTATCAGTGAAATATGGGTAGAGTTGTTCTTTGACGAAGGTAATGGGACATATGGTCCCTTCTATATCCAAAATAACTGTGTCAATCATCTAGAGAGTAAAGAAAGGTAAACAAACAAATAAACTATGTACACGAGGTATGTGAGATCGTAAGTATTAGTTATGCACGTTATGCGAATGAGAGAGATTAAGATACAAAGACAAAGAATAAGAAAGAAAAAGAATGAGAAAGGTAAAATTGACAAAGTCAATGGCACGAGAAATAGTACCACAGTATGAAATACAGGTATATATAGTAAGAGTCTAGAAAAATACAAGACAACAAGTACTGGTTTAATATAGATGTTAAATTAGAGACTACACTATGATGGTCAGAAATTAAGTTTACCTAAATGCATTGAACCAGCGATGGACACGGTTTCATATGTTTGACCACGCTCAAATAGAATCAAGTCTACGTGCACTGCTGCTGAAATAAAAGAAAAAGAAGAAAAGAAGAAATAAAAGAAAAAGAAGAAATAGCAGGAACATAAGAAATAGAAGAATTAGAAAAATGAGAGTAAAGTCCAAAAACATCACACAATGCAAAGAATGATGAAAACCATATACTTTGATCCAACTTCATGGCTCTTAGTCATCCAGTTCATTCGCCATGTTCATCTTCACTATAAGATCTGATCTGTAGCGAGCGATCTCATGTGTCTTCAATTCATCTTTTTGCACCCAATTCCACAGTGCTCATACTCCACATCAGTTTCTTATATGTCTACTATAGAACCTTGGTCAATTGTAAAAGAATCTTCAATTTCTTGAATTACTAACTTGTTTTAAGTATATTTTTCCATCCCTTTACTTCTACGTCGTCTTTTTCTCTTTTCCTCTTTTTCTTTTCCTCTTCTATTTCCTCTACTCTTTCCCCTACTCTTTCAACTCCATCTCTTCTCTTCTGCAGTCTTCTCAACTTTGTACTCGGACCTGCATATTTCTACCCAACTTTAAACTCTTATGATTATTGTTATGACTTCATATTTACTTCTCCACACTATCGTTTCTATTGCTAATAGCAAACACTAACTTGGTCGTTTATCACTGTGCATTCATTGATTCTTAATTCAAGTCTCCATGGGTGATGACGATTACGTAAATGAAGACCATATCCATGAGTTTGCAAAAGCTCTAGTCTGGCAAGATGATGAAGAAAGCTATGATGAAAACGACTCCACCCCAACCCATGAAAGAAAAGCTTCAATCGACTCCATCAAGCTGACAAAACGTCCTGATTTGATCGTTTCCAAGAGTGATTGGTACCCTATAAACGTAGATGCTGTTCCTCCTAATAAAACCACTAAAACCACTAATACAAGCACTTCTGCCCAGAAAACAATCGGTAAATTGTCCAATCCAAAGATCCAGGGCAGTCTCCGTAATGAGTATCGTTCAAGCATTTCATACACTCTTTTACGATGGCCCATTTTGCTTTTCATCACTAGTTGGATCGTCACATTATGTGTTCTCTACGGTATAGTGCGGATCTATGTCGCTCTCCTGGAGTGGATGTTCACCTGGACGGGTGAGCAGAAGGTTTTGCGGCAAAATTTGCGGCAATCGGTCACCTACGAAGAGTGGATCGATAACGCTATCAAACTAGACAAGTACTTGACCTTGGATAAATGGTCTCTCAACCCCAAATTTTCCTACTACGATTACAAAACCATCAACTTGACAATACAAACCATCAAAAGATTGAAGCTGCAGCAAAATGACGCCGATTTGATGCTTGTACTACAATCATGTTTGAAATCAAATTTCGCAGGTATTGAAAATAGACAATTGTACTGCCATAGGTACTACGGCACGAAGAACTTGATTCAGACATATGTCAATATCATTGTCGACTCAATAGACCATATAGCTGCGTCTAAAACTATTCCCTTTCAAGCAAAGAGAAACTTCTTTAAAATCGTGCTGAAAAACTACGGGAAAACTGCTCTTGTTCTTAGTGGTGGTGCATGTTTTGCCTACACTCATTTTGGGATTGTCAAAGCTTTGATAGACCAAGATTTACTTCCAAATATCATTTCAGGAACCTCTGGTGGAGGTTTGATAGCTGCACTCGCTTGTACCAGATCTAATGAGGAATTGAAGAAGTTGCTTGTGCCACAATTAGCTAAAAGAATCACTGCTTGCGAAGACCCATGGTATGTATGGATTCCAAGATTCTGGAAAACCGGAGCGAGATTTGATGCTATTAGCTGGGCAAGAAAAGCTAATTTCTTCACCAAAGGTTCCACTACCTTCCAAGAAGCTTACGAGGAAACAGGTAGAAAATTGAATATTTCAACAGTTCCAGCGGATCCGCATTCTCCCGTGATTCTATGCAATAATATCACATCGCCCAATTGTATTATATGGTCGTCTTTGCTTGCATCTTCAGCAGTTCCAGGTATTTTAAATCCGGTGCCGTTGATGATGAAAAATCCAATTTCCAACAAAGTTGTTCCTTTCTCGCTAGGAAACAAGTGGAGAGACGGTTCCTTAAGAACCGATATTCCCATTGATGCCTTGAATACTTACTATAACGTGAATTTCCTGGTAGTTTCTCAAGTTAATCCCCACATTTCCCTCTTTTTCTTTGCTCCCAAAGGTACTGTAGGACGGCCGGTAGCAAAAAGAAAGATTTCCAAAGATAAATACTCCAATTTGAGAGGTGGATTTATTGCAACTGCCTTGGAGCAATTGTTTAAGTTAGAAATCACAAAATGGCTACAGATGGTGAAAACATTGGATTTATTACCCAATTTCCTTGAACAAGATTGGCTGAATATATGGTTACAAAGATTCACTGGGTCTATAACTATTTGGCCAAGAAACAAATTGACGGACTTTTGGTATATTTTGAGCGATCCAACGGAAGAAAGGTTGGGTGAAATGATCTTAAAAGGAGAAAGATCCATGTTTCCGCGTATATTATTTGTTCGCAATAGATTAAACATCGAAAGAGCCATCGAAAGAGGTAGAAAAGAAACAAACCTTTCAACCAAAATCAACAACACAGTGGACCAAGGGAATGGTCTTAATGATTTCCAGTTCCACTCTGTGGAGTACGACGATGATTCTGACTTTGAAGATCACGATCATGAAGTACAGTCCAGTGATTATCAGCCAGAGTTCAGTAGAAATACCGAAGATAATGGCGAGTATATGACCGATGTAACTAGTGCCAGTACTGATGAATATGATGACCTTGACGATAGTGACGGTAGTAGATACAGAGGTTCTCAAAGGTGCCCAACTTCTACAGAGAGACGCCATACTATATACTAACCTTTATTATCTATACCCGGTCACAACTGGACACCAGTCGTGCCATTATGGCTTTGCTTATGAATTGCAATCACTAGCAGTACCAGTCTAATGAATTATGAATTATCTATAAGTTTTTTAACTTTTGCATTTACTTTATTTACATCAATGCCATCAGCTCGCAATGTATGAATATCCGATTGCAATGTATGAATGTAAACAAACACCGTTGGAAAAGACGTCAGTTGTAGACACTCTAGTTCTGTTTGGTTAAACGGCGATAGTACCCATTTTGCCATAGTATCTTTTGTAGAGCTTTCTGGCTTTGGACCAATGCCAACACCCAATTTCACTATAGAATGCTGATTTAGACTAGCAGCAAAGTTCTTGATACTCTTAATACCATTATGCGACTCGTTCTTCTTAAACTGACCTAGTTTTACTTGACCCAATTTCATTTCAAAATCATCGTACAAGACCACTATGTCTGTCTGGCTCAAAACAAGCTTTTCGTCAGCAATAACATGCTTCAAAGCCGTCGCTGACTCGTTCATGTAAGTGTTTGACTTGACAAAGATACAGTCATCCGTTCTGCTAATCGAATATGTCAGTCTGCCTGACGGTTTAACCAATTGCTTACTTGGTATCTCTTGCATAAGGTACTTAAGGGCCAAATGTCCAACAGAATGACGGTTACTTGGCCCAGGATTGCCAATTGAAAGCACCAATAGCTTTCTTTCATCCATTTGTCACGGAATGTGTCGCCAAATGGTACAATTTTGCCCAAGAGAATGGTTTTTCACCGGACCTTGTTTTTGAGCTGATTGTTTAAAGGTAATTTTTCAGTCTTCAGTGCACTGAGAATTGAAGTTTATCTTTTTACAATTGTTTTGTGTTTTCCGTCCAGTTGAGACATTATATTACTCCATTGACTTAATCTTGGGTATATTGATACTATTGCCCGTTTTTGCAGGCAAATTCGTTCAAAAACAGTAAAAATCGTATTATGACCAATTCGGCCTTGAACCAAACCTCTATATCTGAGGTTGCAACAGATGCAATAATTGATAACAATAGTGGTACCAAACTGGACCAATCCGATCCTCAGATAGAACAGGATACTTTGGCGGAAATTCCACTTCCCGACCACGTAAATGACCCTCCTATTGATGATATTTCGAAGAGTTCTCCAGCAACCGAAGACGCTACGATTGATACAGCCACAAAGGATGACGAAGAAGACCCCAACAACGAGGACGAGTTTGCCTCGTTCAATGAGGCTCAAGACGAGGATGACGATGACGAGTTTGGGGATTTTGACGAATTTGATGACTTTAACACTATAGAAGACAATAAAAATGTTGAGCTGGACAGTATACGATTCGACGAAACCGTGTTTTCCAACAACGAATTGTCCATGAAGAATCTCTCAGAGACTTTGGACAAGATATTCTCGCAAATTCACCCTTCAAACAGCTCCCAGTCTCGAGATTTATTTACCGAACGGTCGCATCAAGTATATACTGAGATCTCACGTATGCCCAAGTTGAAGCCTCCAAACTGGCTCAAACTGAAGATCCGTCATAATCTCTTGATCAGTCTAGGAATCCCCATTAATCTTGATGATTTTAACGAAGGGAAGGACTCGGAGTACAACCATGAAAAACCTCATAAGAGAGCATCGCTACAGCCAGAGGATATAGACTGGAGCGGGTTTACCATTCCAAGCTTTGAGCTGCTAAATATAACTCCAGAGCGTAAAGAAGAGCTACTACAATCTACCAGCGATACGCTTTCCAAGTTTGAAACTGATAACTTGAATAACACATCGCTGGTATACATGGAGGCTCATGACGATGATATGGTGAACGCCAAATTGGCTCAATTCCAAGAGAATTATAACCAATTGATCGAGTTGTCGAGTGTCTGGAACAACCAGTTGCAAGAATTGCAAAAGAACTTTGAAATATATGAATCTGTTGTGCAAAATACCATCGGGTATAGTCAGAAATTGAAGCGGGACGAACTTCTTGAGGACTTGAAGAAATTAAGTAAATCAAAGCAGAAGAAAAAGTTACGTATGTAAGAAGAAGAATGGCATAACAAATTGCCATTCTTATGACAAAATAAAATTAGAAGAAACCAAATTCCAGACAACGGACTTGGGTAACGATCGTTAAAACTTCCAGAAATGATGAAGTACAGCTAGAGGTCTACAATGATTGGCGAAAGGCAAAGGCAATAGCATGTACAATCAATATTTAAAAAATGGCCTGGAATTATAAATACAATTAACAGAAGAAGTTAGAAATAAATAGAAATAAATGTCTGTACATACAAATTAAGTTACAATCTAATATTGGAAATTGAAAATCGAGCTTCCTATATCGTCAGTAAATTTGTTTTCAATCCCAGATTGCAAATTCATATTAATAAAGGAATTATCCATGAAGTTTGTTGTGAAGGTACCTCCTGGGGTTTGAGCAATATCTTCTTGGCTGTAGATATTAACTGGTACGTTTTCGTCACCCCTACTTGGAGACTGTGGAGCTGGCGATTGAGCTCTCGTTGGAGGTAAACTAAACTTGACTTCAGGAAATAACTGTGTAGGTTCGAAATTTTCAAAGAAATTAGGATTTTTAGGCAAATTTTCCGTAACAAGAGAAATATCAGGGAAAGATTGTGTTGAACTTGGACTCGTTTCGTTGGCTCGTGTGTCCATAAATAATGTCTGGTTTGCCGTTGGTACATTGGCATTACGTTGTATTGGGGCTTGCTCGTTTGCTTGGGATTGATATTGTTGATCTGAAAACTGTTGCGATTGATATGATTGTGGTTGTTCAGTCTGCTGTTGCATTTGTGAATACGAACGTTTTGTTTGTTGTGCTGGTTCTATGTTTTCATAACTAGAAGGATAGGTGTTACCTCCTGGAGAAACATTAGATGCTGCATCGTTGTTTTTAGAATTAAAATGATTAGGATTGTTATTCAAATCATTTCCATCACTTTCATTTGTGCCGGCAGGTTCATTCTCGGCTAAATCAGCTAATTTTGAGCCGATTTCAATAACGTTTGCCCTCTTAATTTTATCATTAGCATATTTATCAAACAATTTTGCCAAAACTTGTGCAATTGGCCAATATTTACCTAATTCCCGTAAGGTCGCCCGCGATATGAATAATGAATCTGCTGCTGCCGATGCAATTACCTGAGAAGTTGAATCAACATGATAAATCAACATATTTAATGCCGAGAACACCACATACACAAATACAACTGGACAGTACTTAATTTGATCACGTTCTAACAAGATTTTCAGAACAATACTAATCATTCTAGCTGCCTGGAAAGAAATACCCCAACTAGGATATTTATAATTATTAGGGTTGGTAGAATTTGATTTGGCCATTCTAACCAAATTGGATCTATGGATTAAATACAATCGATTATAATATTGAACATTCAACAAACAAGAATAGAAATTCTGGGTTGACGGATCGTTCAAACTGAATACCAATTGAGGTGGTAAATTTGTGAACCAGATACCCATTAACATATCACAATGTTGGATAATGGAAAATTTGCTTTTGCGAATTAACTTTTCAGACTTAACCGAATATTGATGTTTAACAATTATTCCTGTGATTTCTGCCAATTTAACTAAATGAATAAAATATAACGCTTGCGTTTCATTAACTGGATATGGACTTTTTATCACCTGTCCCGTTTTTTCATCGACTTCATCTTCATTGAAATCATCTATTGTTAACATTGGCGCATCACAATCTGATAAATCAATTACTGTTGGTCTACCAAATGCAATTGCGACATTACGATCCTTTTCAAAAAGACACCACCAAATTCTTCTCCACACTTTCTTTTCATTTGCGGTCAAGCTAGATGAATTTGAAACGTCTCTTTGAAAACCGAAACCTTGCGCTAATCCAACTGCTACTCTATTCCAATAAAATGAATTCTTGGTGACGTCTTCAGGACCTTCCCAGTAACTACCAATCAAAATTAAAGTTTGAATGATTGAAACTGGATCAGACTCAAAGTTACTTTCATAAAGAGCCTTGGCTCTTCTGAAAAGAGTCAACGAGGTCAAATCTTTTGAACCTTTTGAATCATACAATAATGGGTTTTGAGAAGCTCTACATCCCATTAATAACACAGCTTGCAAAACCATTAAACTTGGTGAATCGTTTGGATCTTTGAACTTTTTCATGAATTCTGTTCTATTAATACAAGGCATCAAAGGATGGACATGTTCGAAGTAACTATTGATCAAATCCATAGATAATTCATATGAGGGTAACAAAAATGCCCCTCTCATTTGCAAGATTTCCAATTCTACGGAGTCTAGGGAAGAAGATTCGGAGTAACCAAACACATCTTCAGTTAATTGAACATGATTGTCGCCAGGTTTTCTCGAAATCGAACCAATGGACGACAAACCCAAGAAAGTCAAAGAAGCTCTAGCTCTTGAATTCATTAGTTCTTTCTTGTGCATAGAGGGACGGTTTTGATA
Source organism: Suzukiozyma fluviatilis (assembly GCA_030560825.1). Lineage (NCBI taxonomy): Eukaryota > Fungi > Ascomycota > Pichiomycetes > Serinales > Debaryomycetaceae > Suzukiozyma > Suzukiozyma fluviatilis. The sequence goes on from JAKTVZ010000001.1 coordinate 184,767, forward strand.
GGTTGACTCCAATGATGGAGGAACCGAGGTCACAGATATGTTAATAATAGGTTCCGATCCTTCATGTCCTTGATCCATATGGTGGCCGTTGCCATTGTCTGCATCGCTCTCTGCATCGGGTGTATCATCGCGATGAGCATGAGAAGACGAACCATTAACCGAGGTGGTGGCAGAGCCGTCTTTTTTCTTTCTTGAACTGCCTCTTCTCTTTTGTTCTGGTAAAATACATTCACAACTAAATGTGATACAATTAGTACAAGGTATATGGATTTCTGCATCACATCTTACTTTTCTTGAGCGACAAACCTGGCACGCTCTTGATCCTCTAGGTCGTTTATATTTGATGGTGAACGCTTTAGGCTTAGCCAGTTTATCTTCTGCTTTTATTTTCATTGGTAAAGGAAATGATGAAACAACTTAAACCTACAAGGAATGATATGACTTTTTTTTTTTTGCTAATATGCTTCGAATCGATCTGGAATGATGTTCTGAAGAGTTTATTAAATAATCTTCGCTGGAAAAGAAGGTAATCAAAGGTACGGGGAGATACTTCGAAGGAGGAAAATTATTTAGAGCCTATTCTATTAGTAAACGAAGGAAATCAACGCCTTTGTAAACTACAAGAAATATGATCCAATTAGAACTAACTATACAACAGTCGACAATAATCAACAGGGTAAACTAGATTAGTCAAGCAAAAGAATCCAGCGATGTTGATCTATAGGGTAAGGTCGACAAAAATAGTAAGGAAAATATCAATCAGCTGACACAATCCACACAAGTAATAGAACTCAGGAGAATCAACACGATGAAGATGACTAACTTGCAAAAATAAATAATATAATTCACGATAAAGAATAAATAAATAAAAGCAACAACTTTTTCATTTGAGCGGCGACTCCAGTGCAGTTCGCACTTCGCACTTCTCTGCGGTCCTACAGGGTGGAAATATTTACTACCAAACAATGGTGGTACAGTACCGCGACCTCCTATGTGTAGACCGCCAGTAACTGCAACTGATGACATATCCAGTAGTCGGTACCTTTCTATAGCTAATTAAGGGTGATGGGAAATGTTATGCATAACTGTTGTGTTGTAAACAAGACAACGGCATTAAGGATTAGTCAAGCATTGCTTGTCTCGTACTGAACCCCTCTTTACTCCAGTGAGTCGCACTATCCTTTTTTTCCCCAGGAGATCGTAAGGCTTTCCTAATGTAGAATATCGGAATTCATATATTGGTGCGGGATGAGAATAGGTAACTATGGTACTGTGCTATTATGGTCAGTTTCGCAGATAATTGCCCGCCTGTGAAGGAAAAGTATGCTATTATAGATACACCTACTTGAAGTGGGGCTGCAGATTATTACCTTTGGAGCGATTTGTTTGGATTAAGCTGTCGATAGTTACCGTGGTTGCCCGAGTGAAGAAAATAGAAAAAATATTTTCAGGATTCGGCAATTGCAATTCAGGAACGTTTTCAACGATTTAACATGCCGAAGAGTGGGCTAAGTCGAATTAGGCACTGAAACAAGTGCCTTAGTTGTCAGTGTGGTGATACTAGGTCAATACTCTTGCGAGCTGCACTGGACCAAAAGGATATGTACTGCGCTGCCCCAATGCGTGCTTCGTAACATTGTCCTTAAGTATTCTCGGGCCGTTGGATATGATAATTCCTATCGGACCGTTGGACAATACAATTGTACCCGGCCGTTGAACATCACATTTTCTGTAGATGCTCTTATTTTCATTGTCGGAAATTTGTTCGCCAAAACAATTATATGCCCGTCGGCATGTTATCGAAGTGGCACTCGGCCAATTATTAGCCATTGCATATACTAAAGTTCTGGCATAATATTGCCGATCCATTGTTTCCTGTCAAAAGTAGGAAAATTTTCAAACGATATATTTATCCCTCACGGAGAACGAAAATCGTATTTGTAACACTTCGCATAAACCCTGGTCATGTAGGTTTGAGGTAGATATTCTCATGCAGATGAAACATGTTTGGACTTATGATTGTTGAAGCTTTTTGTAGTTTGAAGCCCATTAGTACTATATCTGACACAAAAGTAAAAGTCCGTCTTTAACCGTCCGTCAGTAACCGTCCTTCTGTAATCGTCCCTCTTATATTTGACACGATCCATCTGATGAAATATTCAGTGATTCGAATATTGACTTTTGGTAAGATTGTCAACCCTCAACTTTTAGACAGTTTCTATTGATCTTTTTGATAGACAGTCCGTGCTCTTGCAATTTACGTAGGACTAGTTTCTATCTGTTGCATAGGTTATCAAAGAATGTAGAGGAGGGTTTTAACTTCATTCAATATATACAGATAGTATTTTACGACAAGCCAGATCTCTTTAACTTTCTAACTCAATAGTAGATTATGCTATAGCCAAATGTAATTCATCTCCTTGCAATTACATTTGATTTGCGAAACAGGCTGCAAAATGGCTGCAAAATATCTCTGCGCGAAATCATCTGAATTAGTATTGATGATTATTCACTGCAGATTCACAGAATGATAAAAGAGAAACCATATGTACAAAGCTTAAGCGACCTTTCAATCTACGGTATACCATTTGTTACCATTCTGATTTTTGTCACTAATCTGACATCTACTATGTTTTCTATATCTGCTCATTAGTGGCCCAATATATAATTGTGCAGACTAGAACTAACCACACCGAAAGTTCTCTAATTCTCTTCAAATTTTGGTTTTTATTTCGATTTCCTCCATTGGCAAGATGTACGTACTGTTTTCTGATCTCAACCACACTCTCAATGCTATGTGGTTACCATTAGCTCTTCGTCATACTTAGAGTAGTCTTTTGATTATATCCAGGAAAGAGTGAAAAATTCACTTACTTTTTGATTGCAAAATTTATTTCTTCTTCAATCGTAGTTCAATTATTGTGTGCCATGTTCACCTGGAAGCTGTTTTTGCAGTCTTCTGCATCGGTGATTTCTATTATTTTAATTATTCGTGAAATAAATCGAAAATTATCCCCAAAATTAACCAAATTACCACCAAAATCTACGGGAGTAGAATCCTTGATAGGCAATACTCCATTGATTGAAATCAGGTCCTTGTCCAAGCTAACTGGCTGTAAGATATATGCAAAGTTGGAGCTAGCAAACCCGGGTGGTAGCGCTAAAGATAGAGTTGCTTTAGCTATTATAAGAGAAAATGAAAAATTAGGTACCTTGGTACCAAACAATGGTGATATCATTTTTGAAGGTACCAGTGGTTCAACTGGTATATCGTTCGCCATCCTTGCAAACGCTTTAGGTTATACTGCGCACATTTGCTTACCAAACGATACCTCTAACGAAAAACTCCTGTTGTTGGAGTCGTTAGGTGCTGAACTAGAACCAGTTCCTCCTGCTTCCATTGTAGACCCAAATCAGTACACCAACGCTGCCAGAAATGGTGCACGTAAGATTAATGAGGATGCAAAAGACAGTAGACATGCCATCTTTGCTGATCAATTTGAGAACGATTTTAATTGGAGAATTCACTATACCACCACTGGACCAGAAATTTACCAACAAATGAACGGTAAAATTGATGTATTTATCAACGGTAGTGGTACAGGAGGAACTATAGCGGGTGTTTCCAAGTATTTGCGTGAAAAAAACCCTAAAACAAGGGTTGTTTTGGCCGATCCCCAAGGATCTGGTTTAGCTAATAGAATCAATTTTGGTGTAATGTACGATACGTTAGAGAAAGAAGGAACTAGAAGACGTCATCAAGTCGATACTCTAATTGAAGGAATTGGTCTCAACCGGTTAACCTGGAACTTTAAACAGGCTGAGGCTAATATTGATGAAGCTATTAAAGTAACTGACTCACAAGCTATGAAGATGGCTAAGTTTTTGTGTGTGAACGATGGACTTTTTTGGGGGTCGTCTAGTGCAATCAATTGTGTAGCTGCGGTTAAGACAGCATTGAAGTATGGTCCTGGGCAAACGATTGTAATTATTGCCTGTGATTCAGGTGCAAGACATTTATCCAAGTTCTGGAAAAGTGCTGCTAAGATTGATAATAATATTACCTTGGAAGAAGTATTGGAAAGCACGTAAGTGAGAAATGGAGAGCAACAATAGAAGATCGGAAGAGATCAGAGATAGCGAGAAGCTAAAGTACGGAGAACAAAAAAGTTACAGAAAACCTAGGATTTTTGAGAGATCATGATACGTATTAGTTGTACATTGACTATCCAATTGCAAGATAACTTACCATATATGCTATGCTAAGATCTTATCTCTTATCCTTAACCGCGGATTCACCTTGATTATTATAATAAGCAGAAAACGCATCGAATTGCGTTAATTTAGTAACCTATCAAGTTATGAAAATAGTTTGCTTCGCAGGAGAACGTATTAGATAGCATTTCATTTAGTACCAGCCAATTGAAATGCAAACAAAAGTGCAATGTAAATATTAGTTAGGGTTATTAATCAGATTACTGGTTCTTGGCAAGCTCACTCTCTATCATAGCTTTCTTGGTCTCACGGTATATCTTGATTGTGCTTAGAACACTAGCACTTATTCCCATCCAAATCTGGATAGTTTTGAAAGGTAGTTGCAAATTGAACACTGTGTAGGTATTAAACGTCAAATCGGACAAATTCTTGTATACATCGATCCAGGCATTATTCTTTTTGAATTGTAAATCATTCAATTGCTTAAAGTCTTCAGGAGAAACCTTATCCACGATAGTAGCCTGCAGATTGAAGCTGATATTGCCATTTCCTAGAAGCTGTTTCGAGAGCAATCTGGCTTTGTTTTTGACCTGGATCTGGATCTTGACGTCCATCTCTTGTTGGGTCAAATCAGAGAGATTATTCCAGGTATTGTATAGAGCAATCAACGTCTCATAGTACCACGCCAAGGCTTCGTGTCTAGCAGCGAATTTCTGCACCGACTTGTTGGAATAGAAATGCAATTTGTAGAGCAAGCCCAATTCGTCATTAATACAATAGTAGAGCGAAGTAAAGTCTGATAAAGAAGCGGCTGTAAACAAGCTATGGTGGAACTTTAAGGTATCATTGAACGAGATGGATTTGTTCAATTTTAACGCAAGATCCCGCAATTTGAATGGAGACTTCCCAAACCGTAAAAATTGACGGTACGTACCCAAACCTGCTGCCAATCCTGACAAGTTACTGTTGATAAGAGAGCAGAGAAGGATGGTCACTGCCTTCAAAAACTGTTGGGGAAAGCTAACAAAGTTCTTTAACAACTCCACCGTGGTATAGTCGCGCTTGATGGTGTTAATATTGAAGGTTTCGTCACTGAGATACTGTTGTGATTCGTTGGCGTGGTGGATAAGTAATCTTAAAGAGTACTGGGAAATCTTGGCTAGCTTATCTTTACCGACAATAGTGTTGATTATCTTCCAGAAAATGTCCCAATTGGACACCGAGATCGTTGGCGGTACGCCAGCATTGGAAGCAGACGTTTCTATGTCTTCAGTGCTGCTCTCTAGACCGATGTCTAGCTTCTGTTTATCAGACATGGGCGTAATGTAGTGGAATTTGGACTTTTGCTTCGGAGTAACGAACTTTGTGTTCGAGATGACTTGAGTAGACGACATGGGCGATTTGGAGCTGAGAGGAGAGTTATCAATAATATCCATCCATTCGTTGTTTATATTGGGTAAAGTAGTATACAAAGACTGGGCGTCGCGGTTATCTAACGGATGGCCGTGATGATTGCTGTGATGGAACTGGGCCAGGGAATATGAATGGCTGTGCCGGTTAACGAGCGATTCGGCCATCATATACGGTGTTTTGAACAAGATGTAGCGAAGTATTTATAGTGTTTTGCTTGATGCATTTTTAACCGTTGGTATTTTTTTCTTTATTATTGCGGCACGGGTTTTGCATATGATATCGGCACAGGGTACCACGATAGTGGGGAAAAAAGCGGTAGTGATGGCGGTAGCGGTAGTGGGAAGCTGGTGGTGGAGCCGCTACCACGAGAGTGATTAGTTGTTTACTGTGGATATGGTAGTTGAAGACTGAAGTGATTGTTGGTGAAGATAGTTAGAGGCAGTTAGATGTACCATGTGGGTGTTTTGCTGGTTGGATACTACATCTTCAGTGCAACCCTACATCATGGGTGCTAATAGTGTAGGTTTTTACTGGTATATTACTATGGTGATTGACGTTGTAACGTTGCATTGAAAAATGTTTCATTGAAAACTGGTTACATACACCAGGCAGAAGAGTAATACCACCAATGTCCTACTACCAGTGTCTGGACTAGCTATGTTAGTACAGACGGTGCCCGTGTACTACTATATGTAGTATTTGTACTATAATACTATTCTACTATTATTTTATAGTAATGCAGTAATCTGTAGTCTACTGATATGTACTGGTTCCATGAAAGTGCTCCTAACTTTTTGCAACCATGCTACTAGTTTTCTGCCTAACTCTTCCAACTCTGGTACTTTTGTAGCAAAACCACTCCAGTATATTGTACTGATGACTCAGTATCCATTCTCTGAATAGACTTGCCCTAGAAATCCATTTGCTATGTTATTCTATATTCTTTCACTCTTTACTGTGCTACATCGATTTGGACTATCGCCCTGTACTGCTTGCTATTTGCATTAACCCGCCTACTGGCCAGTTTGAAGATATTGAATATCATAATAAATAAATATATAGAATAAATAATAAATAGAATAAATATACAATGAGAATTTGCTTCATTTCTCCAGGAAATTCATTAAATCATCAAATTCATTAATTTGTAAGTTTGTCACTTACATAAATGCAAGGCAACTCAGATGAGTTGAACAATCTCTAGCAACTGCTGTATCTTATGACAAAAATAAAGCTCTTCATAAATTGCCGTTGGCGTAATGCTCGACCACTGTTTTGGATTGGTTCAATACTTCACTATTTGGACCCATCATAAACGCTCCCACAGACCCCAAGTAGCCTTCGTGTCTCAAGAAATACGACTTCATATCTCCTTTCGACCAGAAATTAACGGCATAACTCAAGGTATGGATGGTTTGTTTATGGCCGGAAATATAGGACCCTCCAAAGTAGATTCGTTTCAAGTTAAATCTGAGAGCATGCAAATAAGCAATCTGCCCCAAATTATTCGAAATAGCATATAATAACGATCTGGCGATATCTTCCTGTCTGAAGTTCGCTAATTTTTCGTTCAACAGCAATTTTTTGCCTGATTTGCTTGATGCTCCCGTGAGCTTTTTAAACACTTTGGCAAACGAACTGGCAATATGGTTCGATTTCAAGCCGATTTTATTGTAATTAGTACCGTAAATGTCACCTACCAAAAGATCGATGTTGTTGTTATCCCCGTGCAGAGCCATTTCCAACATTTCATTATAATCGTTGGCATCAGTGAGTAGCGAAAGTAACCCCCACAAAGTCCCTCCTCCTAGCGAAGAACCGCCAATTCTCTCATGCTTTCCTGGGCCAACTACCTTGATCATAGACACCCCAGAACCGATATTAACAAGTAAATAAGGGTATATATCTTGCGCTACTTGCGTGTTGTTCAAAGTCACGGTGTCATCGTCGTCTAGGTCGTAGGTGAAGATTTCGTGGGGGATTTTGGTAATTAACCAGTCCAACCCTTTGATTAAGCACTCCATTTCGTCCAAAGCAATGATTTTCATGGGCAATTGGTACTTTTTAAACGTTTTTTGCATCAATTTGTAGAACTTATGCGCACCTCCTCCGGTAGCCATTATATATGTGATTGGAGGTGAATCGATAGATGTAGTCGATTTTTGAATCAATTTGATCATAAACTTCAACACTTCGACCTGGAAGTTTTCTGATTGGAAATCTTTGAAGTGCAATCTGCCACCAATTTCTGAGTGCATGGATTTGGTAAAGTACACCAATTTCGTCAACGTTCCGCCAATATCCACCGATATATGGATGATTTCTTTGTTGTGTTTGGGCAAAGTGATGTTTTTCAACAACTGTTTCGTTGTGTCAACAATAATCTTGTTGTTTTCGTTAAGGGAGATGTTCAGAAACGAAAGTGACATAGAATCATCATCGTTATCTGAGTCGCACGAAATGTATGGAGAGTTAGAATCGGACGAACTAGCCGAATCGGTGGAGAGTTCGTTCTCATGACTAAGTAGAATGTCGTTCCCGATGTAAGCACCCAGACAATCGATTTTTATCGTCCCAGGATTAATTGTCTCCAAGTTAATATCGCTGATTTGAGCCATCGTGTGAGTATTGAGACGACAAATCTGTATCCTTTATGAAAATTGAAATTTACCTCAGTGATTGAATTTTGGTACCGAAACCAGTCAATTTATGTTTGCTTAAGAAAAAAGAACCGCTCGAGTTAAACGAAACTGGAGTAAAATTACTTTTTTTTTGACACCTCCAGAACTATATATATCTGGGGAAAACTTTTTAATAACCTCGGATATGGAAAAAGCTTATTGTGGGAAAGCTAGCGGTCAAAATGCGAATTCAAACGAAAACTGGGTGTAGTATGGTGTATAGGGCGCACCGAGCACTACTTATCTATATAATAGTAGAAGAATTAGTAATAGCTCGTTTATCGTAGTTTGTAGCCATCATCGTTTGTTGGGAATAATTTTTCAGTGCTTGGTTTAGGTGCAGGAGACGAGGTTATTGATAGCACCAAAGATGGTGGGTGTTTAGTAATAAAATGCTGCTGCGATAGCGGCAGGGGTGTAGTGGTAGAAATTTAATGTGTATAGGCTAGGTGTAGGCACTAACATTTACTGTAGTAGAGAAAAACGGAAAAACGGAAAGAGTATACCGAACGATTTACACTGACGCATGTTTATTGTTGCAGAAGAAGCAGTACGGCTCAGGACACCGCTGGTATTACTATTATGTTGTGTTAAATCAACCATTCTCGGAAATCAAACATTCTCGGATGTCTATCATTCTCGGATACAAATATGGAATTGGTGAGTCTGTTAAAATTACTCCATCTACTGTTATCTGTATCTCTATTGTCTTATGGCATTATTTTTTATCCCATGCTTAGCTTTTCGCAGCCATGCGAAGAGCATGACGATAGTCAAAATCAGGTAACCACGACTAGTCACGATTGCTAGATTGCGCTACAAGATAACCATGACATCGCCAAGGAAAGATACTGGTCAAATTTGCAATATTTACGGATAATGGAGCTGACTAACATTTGCTCGTATCGGCATAGCCATCGTGCCTCGTATAGACCTTCTCCTATACCTTATATCCTGGTATTGCTTGGGCTAGAGTCTATTCTCATAGCTTACGGTGATAAGACTTCATCTGGTATATCCGGATGCAGTGTAATTTTAACCTTCGAGTCCCCTGGCGGCTCCTTTATTCCTTGTAGTATCTTCCGTGGCTACGGAAATGTTTTGTGGGGCAAAATCACACAATAGTCTATATCTCCTATATATGGCCCCACTGCTTATTTATTCCATATTTTGAGTGTAGGTGCCAAGATTGATTGGCATGACGATATCTATCCGATATCCTACTTCTCCGTCGTTATCCTTACTATACCCATTTCGTTAGCGCTACCTTGCTCAAAGTCCGCATTGACGTATGTGCTATTATTTTCTTGCGAAAGAACAAAGACATAGATTCAAATATAGGAAGCAGAAAAATGAACAAGCTATTTGATTAATTGTTTGGACAACTCAATAGACGTATTTCAATGTGCCATTTAGACCCGAGAACCAAGTCCTGACGAATGCACTTCTCGTAATTCGTTTATTGGCACATCCACCAATAGATTTACGAAGACTGGTTTAAACGTGACGGGATCAATATCCCCATTTGATTTCTAGCGTCCTCTGATGGCAATAATTCTATAACCCCGAAATCCCGTACACTTCGACCATTACTAAGTCCGTTTTCGGTTCGGACTTATCCACATTACCCGTTTTTGTAATCAAATAACATCCTTTTTCTCGTAGTGACATCTATACATGAGTTGCTCAACTAACACTTTGAAATCCCCATCCCATTTTCAATTCCCAGCCGAATTGCAATTCCCAGCCAATTTGCATTCCCAGCCAATTTTGCAGCCAACTTTCCATCGCTGCATTGCAACAATACTAATTCCAAAATAGGCTGCTGCGGCGCTAATTTATTCTCTTCCTGCACCCATCGTTGTTTAGATTTATCGCGATTGTAAAATGGTTGTAAAAGAACTCCAGTACAACTAGTAGCACTATGAAGAAACAGAGCTTAATAGGCAATTTACCGCTCCAAAGAGTCGAGCCTTGCTCTCCCCACAGCGTTCCTTTACAATGGTCCGCAAATAATCAATTGGCCATCAATACCAATAGCCAATTGATTATTCTTGATCCTAAGCTACCTAGTTTACACCATAGTATAACCAATAGTATCAATAATGTCGCAGTTTTAAACTTAAAAACGATTTTCCTGGTGACAAACATCTTGAATACGGAAGTACAAGATAAGTTGCCATTGAAAAACTTCCAATCGGTCATAGTTGATAGTTTGGACGAAGGGTTTTCTTTGAGTAATCATGTCGATTTGTTGATTATTCAGCACCAATGGTCTCCTCTGTTGTCTAATAGCAAGAACTGCTACTTGGCTGTTCTTTTTAACTCGGGAGAATTGGTTATTTTCCAGCGAAATTCCATTATTGTAGACAATTATCAAATCAAATTTAATATGTTCAAACTTCTATTGCAGCAATTCAGTATATCGGACGAAGATCCCATCGCTGTCAATTCTCATCAGTATTCCAACTTGAAAATCAAATCATTTGCCTTTAATTCGCCCAATTATCTATCCATTATAACGAATAATAATACCATCTTCATTTATGAGTTTGCTGACGAGGAAATCGTTCTAGTGGCCACACTAGACTTACAAATAGATATCATTAAGCAAGTATGGTCACCTTTTGTCGATAATAAGAGCTATTTATCGTTTATTTCTTCCGATAATTCCCTTCATATAGTAGAAATAACTTTGAATGAGAATCTATTGTCCCTTGGTGAATGTCGCCAAGTAGTCGAGCCTTCTAGGTTCTTGAACCATCAAAGCAAATGGGTGAAGTTGCCAAACGAAGAATTGATATTTGTGTCCCTGTTTACTGGAAAATTGGTATTAATTCGTAATTCAAAAGTATACTACCAAACCTTCAACAATTATCGAACTTGTAGTGGAATTATAACTAATGTCGACAATGATAATTTGAGTATAATCTTATCTTTTGAGGACGGAACCTTTTTATCCTACACGTTTGCATTGTCTACAAATACTTTCGCTGCATCGAATTTGGCTACTCCATTAGCAAATTTTGTTAAAAAGAGTTTATATTCATTTCAATTAGTCAATTCGACAGCTCAGGATACTGAAGAAGAAGGCAAGGTTTCCCAAAGTGAAGATGGTGAAGTTAATGCTATGACTAGATTATATCTTAATCAAGCTATCGAAGGTCAATTTGTGAACTATGGTATAACCAATAATAATGGAATCATAACGTTTCTATTCAAAATAAACCCCAAAAATGTCATTAGTTACCTGACAGCTTCACAAAATGAAGTTATCTTGGCATTTGTAAAAGTTGAGGAATTGCAAAAATCGGCGGAGAACCCTATTATAAAATTTGAAGGTCTCCATAAGCATCATTTGGTGGAATCAGAGGCTACATCTATAGGTTACCTTGCAAACCTCTGGTTGAGTCATTTCAACGATATCCCTCGATTCCCCGATTTTGGAATTGGCGACAAAGACGCTAAGTTTAAGACTTACAAGGATGAAATAGAGAAGTTCAAGCAGGATCATTTTAATATTAATGTAGATTTACATATTGATCACAACGAGAATTTACGAGAGACTTTGGTTAGAAATTTCAATGATAATCCTGCTGTTAAACACTTGCAATATTTGTTGAATTTTGATAAAATTATCTTGGATTCATTGAGTAAATTGAGTGGAATTGAGGGACTTCTTGACTACGTTGAAACTTTAGTTAACGAAATTAATAGAATCCAGGCAACATTGACAATACATTTGGTGAAGATTGTGTTGAATGTTGTACAGACGACAGAAGCGCCTGAAAATGACTTTGATAAATTCTTGATTATAAATCTTATCCATAGACTAAGACAATTGGACGCTTCCATCACATACAAAAAGAACATTCCTGAAGAAGTTACCATTACCATCAGAACCAAATTCTTCGAAGAGAGCTTCAGCGTAAGTTTGAGTGATATGGATATCGAGCAAGACTTGATAAATTCAACGACAAATCATAAATGGTCCCGATGCAAATTGACCCAATTTCCTCTCCTTCAATTGAATAGTAGGAAAGACGAATTGGGAGAATACAATTTCATAATGCCGGAAGAAGAATTTGGCCCATTAACCAAAGCATTATTGCAGTCTGTTCAATTTTGCTTCCTTACGGGTAACAAAAATTATAATATTAATTAGAATTTTAAAAAGCTTAGATAAAATGCTTAATCAATGCTACATTTTACTAAAAGATACGTTTTATTTAATGTGATCTCTATATCCAATTCTTAACCATTCCTCCCATAATAACAACCATTTTTTCATAGCAATAAATCACATTCTATTACGATAAATCGCTTTTCATAACCATATTCAAACAAATATGAACCATCCTGGCAATCCAATAAACGGATCATTAACAAAATTTCCACTAACCACTTCACAGTCGTTCCAAACAAGCTGTGTTCCCGTCCAATTGACTAATTTGTGTGTTTTACTCGGAGGCTCACTAGTAATTTTTGTAATGAGATAGGCAATACTCATTTGTGCCGCCAAATAAAGAATGAAAGACAATTGGGGAAAGTTATAAATTAAACAATATGTGGTTAAGCAGAAACCAAAAAGAACTCCTTCACGAGACTTCAACCATTGTTTCTTTTCAAAATTGGAAAACTTGATTCGGTCGAAATAAGGCGATAGAAGATCGCGAGCCAACAAGCTGGAGCTATAGAATCCAATGAGGATTTTGACTGTATAATGGTAAGGAAGCAAATTCAATACTGAAATCAACAAGAGTGATGGTAAAGTGCCGATTTTGTCAAGGAAGGTTTGGAACGATAAAAGTGCCAAAGCTAGCGACGAAATATGGCTAGGGAACTGAATTAGCGAGAACACCAATGCACACAAGATATAAAACTTCCCGTACCTTGAGAGGAACTGGGGGAAGTGATTCGTAGGATTTTGCGGCAAACGAATGATCTTGGCGTGAAATTGTGTGTTTATCGTGGAATCGATGAACTTGAGGTTCGATAAGAACAAATGGTCAAAGTCAACCACATGGTAATATCTCATGCAGCCTATAAGGAAGATAGGAAGGTTCAAGTTGTTGATAATGTAGGTCAAGTTTTCAATCAAATCATGGTTATTGATATGGAAGTTAAACAAGTAATTCAAGGTAATAATGACGAGATTGGTCAAGTAGACCGGTCCGTTGGTCAACACGTATAGCGACAAGGACAATTTGATAATGGGCCAAAATTGCGGAGCAATTTCCCAGATCAATAGCGAGTTTTGGCAGCATCTATAGCCAGACAAGATGGAAAATTGTACTCCACGTAAAACTATCCATAATGAAAATGTGTGAGACGGATTGGAAATAAATATGGGAGATGCCATGATACTCCTAGTCACCGTAGACCTCAGATGATGATGTTCCGGATGGAGATGGGCATGTAAAACGTTGCTGGGTTGCTGCCAAAGCAGCACGCAGTTGGTTGACGTGCATAGAAGCTTAATGAATCCACGATGTCGTCACGTGCCGCGATGCTTGTGGGGGATTTTGCAGCCTTTAGCTTGGGGGATGGGACGAGAATGGTAATGGTGAGTAGAGAGGAAGAAGCAGGAGACGATTTCCGTTGGTCTGGAATGGAGGTTGTAGTATTGTTTCTGAGGGAGCGAATCTGGTAATTTTTTGTGTCCTATATCTCTAAAATGGATAATTCCAGAGATACATACCCTTGGCGCAGCAGGAATACATGGAATGTAGAATATTCGTGATTACCAGAGTGCAAGACCTTCTCCGTGACTCTCCATTGAATCATTGCTTGAACAGTACGGAAATGACCATGATAAATAGTGCGCTACCATTTCATATTCTGACGCAGTTTCTACAATGGCCGCTCTCTATCAGGTGGCTCGTGATCGGCTGGGATACAGTGCCACGGGTGACATTCGATTGTCCCCAGCATCATACATGTTGCAGCATTTTAGGGGATTTTGTAGATCTGTTTTGATTTGACTCGTTCGGCAACCATGAGGCATAAGACTATGGCCAAGTATAAATAGTCAATATACTATCAACAATTCCGGGCGATAGTTTTCAACGCTTCGGTTCAATTAGTGACACACTTACTGGTTTACAAAGATTTTGTAGATGATTTATAATGAGAGCCATTGTATTTAATGTGGCGATAGCCTTTTGACCGTGCCAATCGGTCAAAAGCACTAGATAAACCCACAAGCTGTGTAATTTGTGTATATCATGATCCAGGTGCACTTGAGACAACGAGGTCAACTCTACTTTCGAATACTCTACACTTTTACTCGAATTCTAAACTATTTCCCAGAAACTCACTAAACTCTACATAGCTTTCTAGTTATCTACACTGTGTATATTTTGCTACACAGAGGTAGCATGACCATGGCTCTAAATCTTTGGCTAATTCGCGATTCTCGGTTAAAGACGGAGACAAAACATGGGCTCTAGTCACAAAAACCACCATTTTCACGCAAGTAGTGGAAATACAAAGCTTATTCTCTTATCTCCTAGAGATAGTAAATTTTGCCTATGATATCTATGTGATTTATTGAACTCTGTAACATGTTCTACAAATACTCTATAACTTGTAGTACAAGTTTCTTGCTTTGCCCTACGGAATCACCACTGTCGGATGTTAACCTCCATAGTCCCCTCAGTAAGAGTCCTAATGAAGTCAAGCTGACAGCTGTGGAAAAGTTTGCCTCAGCGGCGCCTTAGAAAAACCCCCTTACGAGTCAACTTTTTCCCCAGCAACACAACTCCGACCGCACGTAAATTTCACTCCGATCACCAGGTCACAATATGCACCATGCGAAAAACCCTCTTTAGGGCATTTAGGCAACTCTGGGACTTGTAGCTATACGGCAAGAACCGATGAGTTAGCTTGGGGGTATTGTTGTGGTACCTGTGGTTATCGGGTATATATGTAGTGGATATTTTTGCTTTTTGTAAATTGAATTTTTTTTCTAATCAAGAAAACATTCAACCGTTTTTCCAATTACCGCATTACCTTCACTAACCGTAACTGCCACTATGTCTTTAAATGTACAACCAAATTTGACTGTTCCTTTCGTCACCTCTTCTTTAACAGATGCTACCCACAAATTGCCAATTACTCCTCCATGCAAAATCTATTTGAAAAATGATTTGGAGCAACCAAGTGGCTCCTTCAAATTAAGGGG
The DNA here is from genome assembly GCA_030560825.1 of Suzukiozyma fluviatilis. NCBI lineage: Eukaryota > Fungi > Ascomycota > Pichiomycetes > Serinales > Debaryomycetaceae > Suzukiozyma > Suzukiozyma fluviatilis. Next base: position 200,262 of record JAKTVZ010000001.1, read on the forward strand.
TATTGGTAACTTGATTTTTCAGTCATATAGCAAATACAGAAATAGTGGTAAACAATGCCAAGTTTTCGCTTCCAGTGGTGGTAACGCCGGTTTAGCTGCTGCCTACTCCGCTTGGTATTACAACCTTCCTTGTACCGTTGTTTTACCTGTGATTTCTAAACCTCAAGTTAGAGAACAACTCGTTAAGTATAATGCGAAAATTATTTTATTTGGTAATTCCATTTACGAAGCTGATAAGCATTTGAAAAATTTGATGGCTCTGATTGATCTTTCTCAGGTTCAACCCATCTATTGTCATCCTTTCGACAATCCATTGATCTGGCAGGGCCACTCTTCGTTAGTTGACGAATTATCGCATCAGATGACCGATGCCTCGAAATTAAAGGGGGTCGTTTGTTCTTGCGGCGGTGGTGGTTTGTATAATGGAATTTACCAAGGGTTGCAAAATAATAATATTGATGCAAAAATCCTCTTGGTAGAAACTAAACAAGCCCCTACTTTGTCGGAATCCATTAAGGCTAACAAGTTGATTACTTTAAGTTCGGTCAATTCCATGGCCACTTCCTTAGCCTGTTCTTACACCACGCAACAATCGTTAACTAACTACAACAATAATGACAAAATCGTCACCAGTGTAGAACTTATCGATGATTTAGATGCAGTCAAGGGATGTGTGGATTATTTTGATAATTTTGGCAAAATTATAGAACCTGCTTGTGGTGCATCTTTATCAGTCATTTACAACAAATTAGAATTATTATACAAACACTTTGACCATTTATCACCAGATGATGTTGTGGTTATCGTTGTTTGTGGTGGTAGTTGTACTACTGCCCAAGATTTGCAAGACTATAGAAAATTAATCACCAGAAATGAAATCAAGTTATAATCAGGTTCAATTATATCTTTCATTCTCATACTCATTGTTCATTTTATTTCTTTTGTATATTAGGGTTTTTTAGTATTAATAGATAACATAATAATTGCACTGTAAAATCGTGAAATATTGGCATCAAATTGAAATTACACAAAGACAGACGACAGTAAGGTTACAAAAATATCACTATCTTCAGTTGCTGGATTAGGTTGTACTGAAGAGTGAATAATTTAAATTGAAAAAAATAATGAAGGATGCGAGGTTCGAACTCGCGCGGACAACCGTCCAGCAGATCTTAAGTCTGCCGCCTTAGACCACTCGGCCAACCCTCCAATTTTTCTGAAAGATTTCTCTGGAGAGTACTCAAGATGAATAAAAGGATGGTATAACTTAAATGTAAGTTGTTATGTATTTGGTAATTATTAGTTAGTAGAAATCAAGAAATTTATTTTGATGAGACAAAAAAAAATATACTCTGGAAAACTTTCTTCTAAAGCAGGAAATCAATTGTTGTGAAGATTTTACTGAAAAAGTGCAAGAATTATATAATTTTAATTAATGTAACTCTTTATCCAAATGTAAATAATATAAATAAATAAATAAATATTCAATATAGTTGATGTTTCTCTAGTTTCAATATTTTTGGTAGACAGTCATTTCGTGATGTTTTCATCTTTAATAGAAATCTGTAAGTGCATGATTCTATTTTCTAGGAAAGAATGAAGAGTATACCTAACCTCAACAACTGGAGACATAGATCCTATCTTTTATTAACACAAGTAAAAAGTGGAAAGAAATTAATCCTACTTGGAATCTAAATAATTTTCAAATAGACATTGGTCCAACAAAAACTACAGAGGGTAACTTTAAATAAATAATATGTTCATAGCTACGTAATTACATACTCATAAATCAACCTTGGTACGATATGCTTAACCAGTTAAGGCATAACCAAGATCAACACCTTCAAATTCTTTAGCTAAACTCTCTAACTTGGCTTTCATCATATTTAAATTTGCATTGTCAGTGGAAAATCTTGGTAACCATTCAGCAACCCCGTGCTGTAAGATACCTTTAGCTCTTGTTTTTCCATGATCAGCAGAACCATAAGAACCATGCAAGGTTAAACGAAGATTTTTTGCTGAATATTTGGCCCTATGCAAAATATTGTTATTATAGAAAACAATATCACCAGGAGCCAAATGAACGAAAATTTCTCCGTCAATATGACCGAATTTATCCGTGAGGGTAGTGACTCTTTCCTTTTCGGTTCTGATTCTGTTATGAGACTCAGGAACGACAATTAAACAATCATCTTGGGTCAAAGCCAAGTTGAATTGAGTACCGGCATAAGGATCCTTCAATAATTGCTCTGCTTCTTCTTCCGGAGTGACCTCTGGCTTGATAACATCTCTGTGCCATTCTAATTCAAAATCCGTCAAGGGATTAATTAACATATTGAACAATTCCATGGACAATTTGCTCTTGTCAACTTGCAAGATATCACCAGCGGCATCAAGAATTTTATCACTGGCATAACAATCATGGAATGGCAATGATAATTCACCCAAATCAGGATGTAAGAGACCACTTACACCCCAAATATCTGGTGAATAATTTTCCGGCCAAGGTGGAAACTGTTTACCAACAGTTCTAACTGCTGGCCATTTACCTTCTCTAGCATAGTCAACGACGTTAGCTGCTGCAGTCTTGTATCTTTCAACTTCTTCTGGGGTTAAAAAACCTCTGATTACGACGAACCCATCTTTTGCAATAGCATCATGGTACTTATGTGAAGTAGCTTCTGGCATGATAAAATAATTTAAAAATAACTCTTGGTGTAAATTAAGCAACAACTATTCCGAACCAATAGAATCAAACCACCCAATGCAGTGTGATATGCTTGAAATGTGTGTTTTCGATGCTTCAAATTTCCTGGGGATTGGCTTGGCTTTATACCCCAGATTATGTACCTCGATGTTACATAGGGCAAGTTAATGTTGCAAAAATAACGGCGCAAAAAATTTGATTGCAACGTTGCAGTCTATGCCGCACCCACATTTGATGCAACAGCAAGTCGTTCTGAAGGTCAAATTGTGGAGAAATCATGAAGGTTGATAGTAGAAATGGGCTGATACAACATCGGGGTACATTGTAACACGAAAGTATTTGCATGGGAGCAAATAATTGGCTCCAGATAAATACAAAATCTAACTATATTTAGGTCTAATAAAAAATAACTATGGCGACGGTGCAGTATGGTATATAATATGACGTAGTATGGTATAGAGACTTGATATTAGTATTTAAGCTGCGAATACTGGCGGAAATATTTCTAGGTTAAATTTATTATCTTTCGTAATGTCTATTGTAAATTGGGGGATTGTAGGTGCTGGTAACATTGCTGTATCATTTGTTCATGATTTGTTAGTAAACAACCAAAAAAACGGTAAGTTTGTTCATAGGATTGTGTCAATTGGATGCTCTACCCTTGATAAAGGTAATGCTTTCATCAAGGACAATGGAATTGTCCCCGGTGTCAATGGTGATTACTCGCCTGTAGCTCAATTGTACGATGATTTCTATGAAAATCACTCCATTGATGTTGTGTATATTGCATCACCACATCATGTTCATAAACCTCAAGTAATTAGAGCTTTGAATTCAGACATGCATGTTCTCGTAGAAAAGCCAATTTGCTTAAACGAAAGTGATACAAAGGAGTTATTTGACTTGGCTAAAGCTAAATCCAAATTCTTAATGGAAGCTGTGTGGACAAGATTCTTCCCCTTGACCTTGTATTTGCAAAAATTGCTTTTCCAAGATAAGGTAGTTGGCGATGTTGTTCGATTATTTGTTGATTTTAGTTACGATGCCGATGTCAAAAACTTGCCTACCTCAAGTAGAGTTAGAGACATCAATTTGGGTGCTAGTGCTCTTTTGGATATCGGAGTATACTCAATTACCTACGCAAGATTGTTATTAGATGATAAATTGGGGAGAAATCATAAAAGATTCTCGGTGAAGTCATTCTTAAATATCGATCCTATTGATAAAGTAGACCACTCCGGTTCTTTCCTTTTTCAATACGCTGACGGTGTGCAAGCAATCCTTACTTGTAATGAATTAACTAATGGTATAAAACCATTTTTAAGATTGGAAGGTACAGAAGGTACAGTCGAGATCTCTGCTGTAAATCCTGCTTGTCCTCTCAAGCTTCGCATTACATTCAACGACAATAGAGAACCAATTGAGTATAATACAGATTCGTCCTATAAAGGCTACATATATGAGGCTGATGCAGTAGCAGAAGATATACTTGCTGGTAAATTACAAAATGATTTAATGCCACCTGATGAGTCGTTATTAGTAATGAAAACCATGGATGATATACGTAAAGAAAATAATTTCAAATTCCCCCATGAACAGTAAATTGAATCATAAATATACTACATATAAGATATAGATCATCTATATGTAAAGTTAGACAAAATGTAGTAAAGTAGCTCAGTTTTTGAAGTCCTTCAAGAGATTAGCAGAGAAAACTGCGGAGACAGGTTTACTAAGAACGAATTTTACTTAAAATTCATTTAAAAGGAGATTAGTGGAACTTGAGAGGAATTGAGCATGCTGGAAGCAAGAGGCATACCAATTCTCATTCACCTTCAAGAATATCTTCTGTGAAGTAATCACCATTACTTGGGAACCATCTCACACCACCTGTATATAAACTTGCAGCACAACCCCGGATTCTGTGGTAATTCGACTGTAGCACGGCTGATAATGGGGTAATAGAGTAGTAGTATTCTGAAAGTGAAATCTATGGATATTTATCTTAGCAAATAGGACTGTTTATATTTTGAAACAATTTAGTATGGCAATTTTTGCTTGTTTAGCTTTTTGCAATTTTTTGCAGCCATCTGCTCCTAGAAGGAAACTTGGTGGAAGGAGGATTGGACAAAAGAGAGGTTTGGTGAAGGTTGAACCAAGAAATGAGCTAGTTTAATAATTTAACTTATTCAGAATTTGGAATCCTGGGAATCAGTAAGGATCAGTATGGGTATTTGACATAATGGAGATGATGGGTATTGAGATGATGAACAAGGTAGAAATGATGGAAAAGTTGAACAAGATAGATATTAATAGTATTAACTGAGTAGATCTAATAGAGTGAAAACAAATGAACTGTAAGTTTACTGCTTTAGCTACTTTCACTTAGACACAGTTAATTTCTACTATTGGTGACGATTCCGCCATTTACCTTGAACACAGTGAAAACAACCAAGATCAGATGATTGCTTAAACCAGGTCTAATGGAGTTACCCATGTGGATCATTAGCTTAAGTGGCACCCTAATCCGAGCCCTAGTTACTTATCTATTCAATCAGAAGAAATACTCATAACCCCCAAAATTCCCAAAATGGCCAAATTCTCAAAATTGCCCAAATAAACACAATTGCAACATCACAAACTGGCACCATTGAACCCGTTTCTAGAACCACCTGATAGTCCACAGGAGGAGCACACTAACTGCCCACACACTGACAACAAATGCACCTGTATCTCGCACACAACACAGACTTGCTGTATCCGCGCACCAAACTCCATCAACCCACCACCATTTCTCCCACTAAATATACATAAATTCTTAACAACACCTATCATTACCATTTCCAGAATTGAATTATCTGACCTAGAATTCGTACCTATACCCCATCCCTGTGGCCATACTCCGTAGCGGTACCCCTACCACTGGCTGCAAACTCCAGCCTTTGCTGGGCCTGGTTTTTCTGCAGGACGGAACTTATATAACAATACAAACAGTCACTAACATATTTATTCTTTCCTTATCATTACTCCATCCCATGCTGCCACCTTCTGATAGTTTGTTCGAGGATATCGAACAAGATAACAATCCATCCTTCTACGGTGACCAATCCATCCTAAATAACCCCTACAAATCAAGCAAATCGGCACCACCCCGATCAGTATCTCCAGTAGACGATTTAATGAACAGCACTCTTGGCATTTCCAATAGAATCCACCAATTGATTAATGATAAAAACTTGTCCATCAGCGTAATCTCTAGCGAGAGGCTCGCTAACTCAACGGTGATTTTCTATTTTATCCGTCTATCCATCGATACCGCCACCCCTACTAATGATAACAGCAAATCAACCAGTGATTTGTCCACAATTATAGTGAAAAGAAGATACAGCGAGTTCAAGTCGTTGCGGGACACCTTGGCCAAGCTCTTTCCTGTGTTGATAATTCCGCCAATTCCTGAAAAGCACTCGTTGTTTTCCTACTTAGTCAATTCCATCAATAACAATAACGAGCTTAACATCATTGAAATGCGTAAACGATACTTCACAAACTTCTTGAACGACATTGTCTTCGACTCAGATGTCCGGCTCCGAAACTGCGTGTTGGTGCATAAGTTTTTCGATCCAAACTACGAGTCCTGTTGGTCCAATGCCTTGAACGAACCACCGGTAAACTTGATCCCAAACAGTCTCTTATTAGCCAATCCTATCAATACCTGCGACCAGAACGGATTATACTCGCTTTTGCCAATAATAAATGGGTTTGAGTTCAATTCCGATGTAGACAACTTATCTGCCTTAAAGAAGATCAACGACGACTTACAGAAATTGAACGACCAAAAGAAGTTGTTTGAAATAAAACGTTCCGATTTGTTCAAGCAGAACGACAAACTTTACCAACCTAGTTTGACCAGCGAGTTCAGAGAGATTCCGGAAAGTTTGATTCAATTCGAAGTAAAAATCCACAAGGTTGTTCGCATTTTGAATGAGCTTAATAAGGTAAATAATAAAACGAACAAGGACTACAAGGGAGTTGTCAACATTTTAATGGATTTAGGGGCAAACTTGAACCATTTTTCCTTGCAAATATTCGACAACACCAACATTGGCCATGGGCATGTTACCGATAACAATTTTTCCATTGCTATCGAGAAATTTGGCTCCACCATCGATTCGAACTTTTTGAATTTTGAAGGGTTTTTGATCAACAATTTAATCCCCGAATGGCAGGAGCCAGTGCATCAGTTGATCCAGTACTATTTAACTAGTTTAAATTTGATAAAGTTCTACAAGTATAAGGTCATTCAGTTTAAATTGCTTTACAAATTAAAATTCAACAAATTCCAAGAATTGATAAATATAATAACCACAAACACCATCGTCTCAAATGAGAATATCAGCCAGACATTGGACCATTTGAAGGACTCAAACAGCCCGACAATTAACCAGGCAATCCACAAAATGCAATCGAGGGAGAAACAGGGCAAGAGTCTAGCGACAAAGAAGTCATGGTATGGGTTGTTCGGAGGAAATAACTCGTACAATAAACAATATTCAAGATTATTAGAAGATAGCGACCAAACATCTACTATGACAGGCGAATCTTCACCATACAATTTCAAGTTGAATCAAATCGAGAAAGAATTGGACAAACTCGATCAACTCATTGAGTTATGCAACAACGATATGATTAATTTCACCAAAGCATTGGAGGTTACCTATAAAGAATTTCTACATAAAATGGAAAAGAAATGGTTGAAATTGATGATTCAGTACATTCGAAATGGTAAGAGGGTATTTGAAGAGAATTTGAACCATTTTCAGGAGCTTAAAACATTCTTAAGCAAGGACAGTATATAGATATAGAAGCTTTAATGAATACGGTTGGGATAATTTGCCTCTCAGCATGATCTACGTGAACGAGTGATTAGTGCCGAATTGTAAGGTTAAAACAGAGTTTCCCCAAGGTAGTTATGAATATGTGTTGCATCCACTTCAAATAAATTGTAGTGAGCACCATTCCTCCTGTCACGGTAAGCGTAGCACCAGCTTACACCAGCTTTCCTTACCGCACCACCATCGAAGTAAATTACCACCATTATCCTGCATATAACTCATATGGCCCAAGATCTCGATTTGTGGCAAAATCAACGTCAAGTTTTATTTTACTCTTTACCACAACCATCAAAATACAACATGTCGGCCATGGAATTGGATAACGACATCTCTACTGTCTTGGCCACCTTAAGGCTGGAGACAGAATCAGAACAAGTGATGAATATTTTATACCAATTGGAAGATTTTTACGAGCGGAAATTATGGCACCAATTGACGTTAAGTTTAGAAGATTTCTACTACAATCTTGATGAAGTGGACAGCAATTTGAAATTTAAGATCTACGAGTTATTCATTAACCAATTTTCAAGCCATTTGAATCCAATTAAAGTGGTGGACTTTTTATTGTCCAGTTTCACTACCAATAAACCACAGCAAACATTGGACGAATTAATCGATTTGAAAAGCAAATTTATCAAGAACTTACAGAAGGATTATAACACTCAACAGCCGGACGAAGCTGCTCTAGAAAACGATGATTCTATCATCTACATCAACTTACATATTGCTAGATACTATCTCTTATTAAATGATGTTCATAAAGCAGAAGAGATTCTTGAAAAATTGTCGTTGAAATTCGACTCCAACTCGATTAATGCCTACGACAATAAGGTCAATGCGGCTTATTACTTCACAAAATACGAATTCTATAAATATAAACAGAATTATAACCTCTACTATACTAATGGGTTATTATATTTATCTTCCGTTAAACAGTTGACTGAGGCGGAAAAATTGAGTTTGTGCTATGACTTGTGTTTGGCCACCTTATTGGGGGACAAAATCTACAATTTCGGGGAGTTGATCTTACACGATATCTTGAATTCTATTAAAGATAATGAATACTCGTGGTTGTACAATTTAGTGCACAACTTAAACGCAGGTAACTTGCAAGAATTTAACAAATGGTTGGCAATTGGATACGAAAAGTCGCCAGCTTTAAAGAAATCAGACTTGTTCTTGAAGCAAAAGATTATGATCATGAGTTTGTTGGAATTGGTAAGTTTGCAATCCACCACCAATAAAGTGCTTACTTTTAAGCGTATCAGTGAATTCACTGGTGCTCCATTGAATGACGTAGAACACTTGATTATTAAGTGCTTTTCCTTAAATTTAATCAAGGGCCACATTAATCAAATTGACGAAACTTTGATTGTGTCTTGGTTACAGCCAAGAATCTTGAATTTAGACCAAGTTAAAGTCTTATACAATCACTTGACTCACTGGGATCATCAAGTAGAAAAATTGGCTAATGATGTGTATAAAAATGGTGGTTCTCTTTGGGCTGGCGTTTAAGTAGCTGGGCCAAATGTACATTACATATAAATATACAATAATTGAACATGGTTGTAGGGATTTGATTAGGGCTTTGCTAATGTTGGAACGAGTAAATCTTTCAAAACTAACTATTTGCAGCCATTGGAAAAATGAGTAAATATGAGTAAATATGAGTAAACACGAGTAAAATTGCTGCAAGAGATTTCTATAGATATCACTGCAGAAGGATATCACTTTGGTTGATACTCAATTAATTATCAAATATTCTCTCGGCACTTTTTGCAGCCATTTTAAAGGTGTAACAGTATTTAGAGGTATGTAATTGCACATTCTTCACTCCACTCCATGTAATCTTATCAAGTCAATCTTATCAAGTCCATAGAACAGTGCAATTAAGATGTTTTAGGTGGAAACATCATGAAATATTGACAATTTTCTGGTTCTTGTATTGTGGTGCAAATTAATGGTTGCAAATAAATGGTCGCAATTTATGGTTGCAAAATTATAAATTCAAATTTATAGATTCAAATTTATAGATACAAATATCGTTGCAAAAAACATGACAAGATACACGGAAGGTTGCTTCATCACTCGACGTACCTCCTACTGTGAACCTGAGCGACTGGTTTTACAACTCCTCTAAACAGACGAAAGAGGTAACCCGAGTAACATTAAGCAAATAATAGGAGTAATACAACTAATCTACCACAATTGCTAGTACCCTTCTTATTTACCCATACATAACGAATAGCTAAACAAACAATACTTAACGGAAACAATTACTACGGCAAAACAAACACTGCCTAAACCTAAACCTGCTTACTATAGTCTGCTTAGTCACGCTTGCCTAAACTCTTACTCAGATTCTCACTGCACTCTTAAAATGTGTTGGTTCCATACATTAACACCACCTAAACACTACACCAATTTCTAAAGAAATTACACCTAAAAACACCCCATTAAACCCTATCTCCAGACCTACAACTTGGACCACTAACATTACCACCACCGCCACAAAAAACTCCACTAATCCTCGTCACATCATCCTTCCGTGGAACTGCCGGCGAGGCTTGGCGGTGATGGAAACTGGTGCGAAAGTAGACACAAAATCCAAATATTTCCAGAATATATTTATTCAACTATTCGCCTATTTGCCTTTTTACCATAAATATGAACTTGCTTGGGTGTATATTGTTGTTTATTGCAACTGTAACCGCCAATGTGGTACGGTTTGATAACGGCGGCCATTCACAGGTTTGTGCCGGGATCTATTCGAAGCATGATTGGGGTGGATCAATTCAACCCAAAATCACCATCAATTTATTGGAATTTGAAGACGAAAAGTTCGACGGAGTCGACGTCCATGATTTGGACGCAATTGACATTAGTTACGTCATTTTTGAGTACCGTGATTTGGGAAATATTGGTGTTCCCATCGATGAGTCCCACTACCAATACATCTGTGACGACATTGCCATCAATGACTTGCAAGTTTGTACGGAAAAGCAACGAGGACGGTTTATAATAGGCCACAACGTGACCAATTCCACCATTATGACATCGCAATTGGCTCATTTGGGCCCAGCTAACTTGCATTATAACGTTAACAGAACCGGTTACTATTGCATCACCACCACCTCTTTGAGTGATAAAAGATACAAGGGAGAAATTAACTTTCAAAACGCCTTTGGTTACTTGCCTGCCAGTGAAATTCCAAAGTTGCCGGCTTATGGGATTTTGGCTATCTGTTATGCCATTGGATTGGCGCTTTTTGGCTTCCAGTTCTTCAAAAAGAGAAAGCAGCACCAAATTTTACCTTTACAAAGGTACTTGTTGGCATTTTTCGGGTTCTTGACCTTCGATACCATCGTTGTTTGGTCGTATTATGACTTGGTAAATAGAACAAAATCGCCTACTTCGGGATTTACGATTTTTTACATGATTTTCTTATCGCTTTTGAACTCAATCAAGCTTACTTTTGCCTTTTTCTTGTTGTTATGTATTGCCTTAGGTTATGGGGTTGTTTTGATGAAATTACCCAAGGGAGTTATGCTCAAATGTAAAATTCTTGCCGGATTGCAATTTTTGGCTTCCATGGGTTACTTGATTTGGCAATATTACAGCAGTAACATCGCATCTATTTCTTCAACTTCTGAACTCGGGGAAGACTCCGTAGGAGGAGTATTGGGATTACTTCCAACAATTCCAATCACACTCACTTTGACCACATATTATTTGGCTATTTTGGTCTCCATTAAAAGAACCACAGCAAATTTGCACAAACAACGTCAAATAATTAAGTTGCAATTATACGAAAATTTGTTCAGAATAATATTCTTTTCTGTCCTTTTAACCTTTGGTGGGTTAGTCATTTCATCTTTTATATTCCTTAGTATGTCAACCACACAAATGATGGAAGAACATTGGAAAGGAGCATTTTTCATCTACGATTTCTGGCCTAGTGTGGTGTTTTTATTAGTATTTATGGGAATTGCCTGGTTATGGAGACCAACAGAGACCAGTTACATGTTGGCAATCTCGCAACAATTAAGTACTGAAGAAACTGGAGAGGGAGATGACTATAACCAAGGACATGAATTTGAATTAGATGATATGTCATTAATGAGTCACGATGATGATGATAATTATCAACACACAAGAGATGACATTGACGAACTTGATTTAGATAGAGATCACCAAAATAAAGAGTTACCACCTGATTACGAAAACATTCATGAGTCGGAGCCAAGGGAACCAGAGGAAAATAACACCCTTTTTGAATTAGGCGAAGAAGAGAGTGATCAAGAAGAAAATAAAGATACAAGATTGGATAAATCCGCTTGAATACGTATATAAATAGAATTTCATATGTTAAAACTTGGCCAATTGTAGTTAACAATGTTCTTATCACAGTTGTGAAGAAAACTCTGTTTCCAATAGGAGGAAAGAAACGGATTTTCACCAAATCTTAGTAATGCCCCATTACGAATTAGGAGCCTCTATATGTTCTACATTGATCATACACCAGGAATACAATTGGTAATGCCCTAGGCAGACAAAGGCTAATTTAGATTATATAGATATTTGAATGCTGTTCAGCTCTCTATGAATTTGCTAAAAGTGCCAATTTATATAAAAGTTTCACTATGTTCTACTCGCACCAATTCTACATTGTACCATGCAGCAAACAAAGGCGTCTTAAAACAGGGGTTCTAAAACAGTACATCTACATGTTCGCTTAAAATTAGGCATCCATTAGCCCCGTTGATCTTGTTGAACCGACGAGTCTTATTAATACTGGTTTTACTTATTTATAATAGATAAGACATGCATAAAAAATAGTGCTGATAAGATGGGTAGGAGCCAAAAATTTCGCCATTTAGAAACGTCTGTGAAAATCAGGGGAGTGCGAATTTGAAGACGCCCCAATTAAGAGGATGAAATTACCGAAGTTCTGCTTGTCTCTGCAAAGATTTGCCATTTAATAAATCGTGTGGAGAACGAATATTAAGAATGAGTCAAGTTTGAGTGTTTCACTATTGTTCCTCGTCAAAATATTCTAGACAGACCTAAAATATATAACGGAGTGTCGCACATGATTCCGGAAGTACTTAATATCAATTTCTAGGGAAATTTGATGCGAGTCTACTATATGAATATTCTAGCAGCATCCATATAAAATACGAGAAGTACAACGTGCATATTTAGTGTAAAACAATTACAAGAATCGGAATTGCTCCGGTAATACATTCGAGAAATTGACAGAAAAATATTGATTAAAAACAAACTAAGGATGTTTCATGCATGGGTCGTGTTACAACTCATGATAACAAAGCAAATAATATATGTGATCATCGCGGGTCAAGATCTAAGGATTATGAATAATGTGGATACTAAAAGAATTGGCTTCGAGAGGTGCCTAAGATAAAGAGCTATATTGACTAGGTGCCAATTTCATTATTGGTCATTGTATGATTACAAATTATCATTCGGAGAGTATTACAGCCCCAACCAAATGTAGAATTTCGCATTCAACAAAACAAACCTCGAGTAATCTTAAAATTAATTACATCAAGATAACCCCCAAAGCGTAGAGAATCGAATGATATAGTTTTCATATATATCAGGCTACTGGCTATTGTAAAAATTACGTCGTAGTGTTATGAAAATGACCGAAGGTAACTCACACAAAACATTTTTTCTGGGACTGCCACGTCTAGTGGGAAAAATTTTCCCTACTAAATAGGCGGAACGTTTTTACTTAGTTTCTCTTACCCGAATTTGAGCCTGAGAGTTTTGTTCGTTATATAAAGTATATTTTGATTGTAAACTTGTTCCTGTTTATTTTTTTTTTCGTTTCCTTTTTGTCTAGCTAAGAAAATATACTCAGAGAGCCCTCGCACCAAGTTTCGGTCTTTGTTTATTTATTGTCTAGGCTACTTTCCATTACATTAGTCTAGTTATCAGGATATTACCGAATAACTGAGTGTACCCAGTTTCTAGCGGCGTGCATCCCCTTATCGTCTATTGTTCGAACTTTATTAGTATAGTTTGCGTCGAGTGTACGTGACTGTGTAGTATACTCAGTATCTATAGTCGGTGTATATAACCGGTATTTATATTCATTGTCTGTTTTCGTTTTCCGAACTCAACTTTAATTACAAACTTAGTTAGTTTTTGTGTATTACTTTTATTTACCTTTTACTCAATCGTTTACCCACACCCATGTCAACCAAAGTTATAACCAAACGGTCACTTCTGGTTAATGGAAAGAACAAGAGACAGAAGGTTGGAAATAAATTAGCCCTGAATGGCAACAACCGGACAAACGTCAAGCAAACAATTCGTCCTAATCGACTCGAGGCTGAACCACAACTGATCCAAATAAAACATAATGGTGATGCAAATGTAAATCTGTCAACTCATGATCCTTCAACCAATGGATCAATTCCGACTTCCAATATAGGATTGGAGACATCAGATATTTCCGATTCTTCGTCAAATGATAATTTACCACCTCCCAGTTCCGAGGTGAACTTAAAACTCAAAGCAAAATACCGAAACTTCTTGAAAACCCAAGGGATAATGAAATTCCTAAATCGATATATCCCCGATAAAATGAATAAACGAGAAATTTTTGAACTATTAATTAACTTGGGTTATAAATTCGATCTTGAAACTTACAATAATTTAACAGCCAAAGAATTGGCCGGTGAGTTATGTGAATTGGTGTTGGGTGATAAAGACTTGAACTTAACTTTACCAAATATCACTTTAAAATCAAAACCAAGATACACAATGAAAAAGTTTTTCTCCGATTTGTCAAGTTGTAAAAGAATAATGGTTATAACTGGTGCTGGTATTTCTACATCATTAGGAATACCGGATTTCAGATCTTTTAAAGGATTGTATTCTCAACTAGACCATTTACATTTAAAAGATCCCCAGCATGCATTTAACATTAAAACTTTCAATCGGAACCCAAACATCTTCTTTTCTATCGCTCACTTGATTTTACCACCAGATGGTAAATTTTCTACTACTCATAAGTTTATTGAATTATTACAAGATAAAGGAAAGCTATTAAGAAACTATACCCAAAATATAGATAATCTTGAACAGAAAGCGGGCATAGCTAAAGAGAAGCTCGTGCAATGCCATGGGTCGTTTGGTTCAGCAAAATGTATCACCTGTGGAAATAAGTTCTCAGGATCGAAAATTTATCCTCATATTAATTGCCAACTGGTACCTCGATGCTTTCATTGTTATGATACAGTAAAATTGAACGACGAAGTTTCAATCAATTACGGTGTTATTAAGCCTGATATTACTTTTTTTGGCGAAGACTTACCTAAAAGATACTACAAATTAATTAACTCGGACATTTCCAAATGTGATATGGTTATTGTCATTGGTACTTCGTTAAAAGTCGAGCCAGTGGCCAGTATTGTCGATAAGGTTGCCCGTAAGGTCCCCAGAATATTGATTAACCGTGATTTAATTCCAGACAGAGACTTCAATCTATCTTTATTGGGAAATTGTGACGATGTATGCTCGTACATCTCTCAGGAGTTGGGCAAAGATTGGGACGTTTCCACTAGCAAGAACGAACAAAAGAGTCAGTATGTCTGCGAGGACGAAGATCCCGATGAAAATATCTATAAAATTCAACAAGTTCACAGTCTCTAAACTTTATCATCCATAATTATTTCCTTTGCTAGATTCTACAGCTAACTAGGTTATTCTTATTCATTTGCATTTATCATTAGATATCACTTATATATGAAATTATACTAATTTTCTCATACGAAAAGCTTCATTGATTGTACAGAGTGAATATCATTATTTAAGCTCGTCTAACCGCTTTACAAGCTTCAATTCCACCTCATTCCAATTATTAATTAATCCCTTGTAAAATTTAATCTGTTCATCACATAAGCCCACCATGGAGTTCTTTAATTCGTTGCGGTTAAATTTGTTCCAATCAGGGTATTCTTCGTTGACAATATTATTGGTTAAGTCATTGACTAACTTGGTTTGTGATTCGATTTCTTGTTCCAACTGTGCTATTTTCCTGTGGAGTTTGTCTATCTTATTGTCAGTTGTGGAGGAACCTATAGTTGCAGTGGCTGATGTAGATAATGTATCCTTGATAAGTTGGGTGGTAGTATTAACAATTCCTGAATTGTTGTAACCAACTGGAACAGGTGGAGGTCTGTGATCGCCTTCTCCTAACATTGCCAACTCGTTCTTGGATTTGGCTAAATAATCCTGCAAAACTTGCAAGTCAATCTTGTTGTTATGCTCTAGTTCAATCAAATTGGTCAAACTAACGATATAACGCGAACAATCCTTTAATGATACCAAAAACGATTCATCAATATAAGTGTGCACTGTCGCCCAGTTCTTCAGGAAGTAGCTTAAAGACTCTGCGAAAATCTTGAAATTGTTAACAATTGCATCGTCGGGTTTAATGTCAGTGTCCGTACTTTCACTATTTCCATTTTCCTCCTTTTGAACTTGCGCTAGTTTCACTATTTGTTTGGAAAAATGATCATAATCTACCGATAAATCATGGTTCTTTCTGTTGAGCTTGCTGAATAGCTTATCTAACTTCAATAGATTTTCATACAACTTCTTGAGTTTATCATTGATCTCGAGAATGTCCTTATTAGTCTCACGCTTGTGCTTGGAAGGAGTTAACAAGTTCATGACGGTTTCTTTGAACTCTTCATTGACTACTTTATTGACTAAACCAGAATTTGCCGCATCGTCGCTATCTTTAATCTTCAATGATTTTGTGAAGGTGGCCCAGTCGGCGGAATCGCTAAGGAATAAATGGTAAATGGACGCTTGCGAGAGTATCTTGTGCGACACAATAAACTGAATAAATCGGTTCAACGAATTCAATCTTTTATGCACAAATTCGCTGCTGAATGTATCTCCCGTCAAGTACTTGAAGTTCGACTTTGACGGCAAAGGTGGTATCATTATTGTAGGAAAATCTTTAGACAAACTTTCGTGCAAATATCTAAAATCACCATATCTTCTTCGAGTTTGAATGGTTACGTACTGCTGATTTTCCTCGAGGCTCTTCTGCGACAACTTCAACAACTTTGGGTTGTTTGTCGTGGTGGTCAAGAGATACGAAATGTACGGTTTAGAATTGGTATCTACATCTCTTATTGGAGAAGAAATCAACGACTCAATCCTGTAGTTATCAAAGTCCGAGCGATCAATGAACACGGGCTGGTACCTGGAAGCACCGGTGTACTCAGACGTAGTTGCTTTGCTATCATAGGTGGTAGGGTTAGGGTCGTAAGGTTTATTGGGGGAGTCATAATGGGGGGCCGTGGGAGGCTCATAAACGCGGGATTTGCCACTTTCGTACCCAGCCGAAGTCGCACTATCATGGGCATTCTTGCCAGTATCGTGAGATTTTCCAGAAACAGACCCAGGCAATGTCTCTGGGTTTGATTTGATCGACCTTACGGTGTCGTTGGAGTCCGAATGCGACGCCATGGAGGTGGTGTCTGGCGGTGCTACGTCGGAGATTGCCTTTACAGAAGCTGCTGTTTCCTGAGACTGCACAGGAACTACAGGATGAGAATCACTGTTAAGTAATCCATGGTCTCCATCTGCAACAAGTGGCTGTTGTGTAGCGTCTTCGCTGGCGTTGGTGTTGCCCCCGTCGTCATGGGGTGCCAAAAGGTCGCTGGACCCCTCTTCGTCAATGGTCAATTGATTGACCTGCTTGACCCTTTCGTCCTTGTCCAATTGGATGGACGTGAACTGGTCTTCAAAACTCATGAGGCTATAAGGATTAAACTAAAGAATACACAGAATTATAGAAATGGGTCAGGTATATCTGTCACGTGTTATAGAATCACGTGTACACAACTCCGGAGGAAACTTTACCTGGGGCAGGAATTAGTAGGCAGTGGTTTACAGATAAGCGTTGGTTAGTCCGAGAGGTCTGGAAGCAGTCGGAATTGTGCTTTGTAATTCAACGAAGGTAGAGTTGCTAGAATAGTGTGAATATGTTTGGTAGGCTGTAGCTACTGTATATAATGTAATTCATGTCTACAGAGGTAAATAGGAACTTAAGCTAATAGTCCGCGATTGAATACAAGTAACTCGGTACATATACTAGGTTAGAAAATATATCAGTTGAATAACACAATTAGGGTGAAAAGTACTCTTGGTACAGACACAGCAATTAGTACAATAGTAGTAACTAAGTAGTATTCCCATTCCAGCACGTGACGCGAAGTCTATTATACTGCCTCTTGCCTTACCTTTTATATGTTACCTGTTCAAGACAACTCCTCAAAGGGGTACGTACCGATTTTGGCCATGTCTGGCAGAAGCACCGTTTCCTGTCTGATATTTCAATTAAGCTGCAAGAGGGAGACTGAGTAGAGTAGTGGGAGACTAACTCTCGTGCTGCAGATTTTAGCATATTCCCGCTCCTGTAAGCTATTGTAACTAAGGTCAGCTTGACTCTGGAGTGGTATTTACACTCTAAATGTGAACTTGATCCATCGTCGTTGCTGTGCATAGTGGTAAGACCAACCCTTGAGGAGGTAATACCTGTATATAATAATTATACTTGCTGTTCCTTTAATAGAGACTATTGCCCTAGAAACACAGCTCTATCAACATTAAGGATATAATGGTCAGTTTGAAATCATAGCTACCAGGGATGAAAGTAGTAGAATATTTTAGAGTAAAATAATTTTGAAATGACGAAATCTAGATCCTCTTTTTTTTCTTTGGATATTCTTGTAAAAATGGCTGCAAAATTTAACTACCCCTTAATTATGCAAATTGTTTTTATGATAGATCGATACAACTTTTTGAAAAGTTAAGAGGATGAGCTAAGTGATAATATGAAAACTCATCTGAAATGAAAGGAACCAGAATAGATAATCGACTACCACGTTATTGCAGCGTACTATAGTCGACTACCATATTCTGATTCCAACACTACTTTTGCAGCCGCAATAAATGCAACAATGCACGATGGTTTTCACATAGTTCTCTCTACAAGCTCCTAAAGCTTTGACTCTCGTAGTTGTCTATTTTTAAACTAAACACATTCATAATAATAACCACACCGCGCAACCAATTATACTTGCCCCAATAATAGCTGTTATTATTCCCGCTCCTGCTCTATCTTTTGTGTAAATAATTAATGGAGAAGCGTCAAAGTTATTTTGAGCAAACCCAGCTGCTGGATTGCCTAGCGATGTACCTCCAGTTTGAGCAGTCAATGGTCCTGGCATTTCGTGAACTCTTAAATTAACCATCACTTCAAGAGCAGAGATCTGCTCCCCAAGACCGTAAAATCCGTCCCAACGAGACCCGTTAGTCCAAGCTAACGAACATGTATGTCCATCTGTACCACCAACACACGATCCAGCTGCTGCATTGGCCGAGTCGATCAAATATTTATCAATTGTATCCTTGGTTTCGGGCATCATAAGCGAAGTCAACCCCAAAAATCTGGAAAAATATGCTTTGAACGATCTTTGATCATTATTACAAGATGGTACAGTTGTAGAGTTTATCGATTGACAGGCTGCTTCGTACATAACCCGGGACCCTCCGTAAACATTTGCGAAAAACACTTGTGCTCCCTCTAACAAAGCCAAGGTTCTATTTCTCCAGATTTCGTCTCCGGTGTGATTGTACAAATAAGCGCAACCCGCCATGAAAAGCCCTTGGTTATAAGTCCATTGGAAGATGGTAATGTTGCTACAGTTTCCGTCTACAGTTACCCCGTCATGAACGAACCAATAACCCAGGGATCCGTCAATCAACTTTACTTCAATCATCCAGTCCCATACCTTTTCAGCCCAGTCGACGTAGGATGAGTTACCAGTAAATCTTGCTAATCTAGCTCCCATGTGGAATAAACACCCATTGGACACAGAATTCTTATAGTCGTAACCCGAATTCCACTGGAAAATTTGCCATCTCAAACCACCACCGCAGGTTCCTTCGTCCCATCTAACAGCCATGGTGTTGAAAACGGCCTGGGATAAAGTAAGCCATGCTTTGTTCTTGTCTTCCGGAGCAGTAAAGTTTTTTTCCGCGGCCGCCATAACAGCAATCCCCCAAAATCCTTGATCATCATTACCCTCGGTCGTGGACTGGTTCAAGGGAATATAATTATTGTTGTCTCCTGTTTGGTACACTAATGCGGCCATAATTACATCGTTGTAGGAATCGTCCCCCATGTAGTAGGCGTAGTCAATAAGCGACCCCCATGCTCCACCGGCTTCCCACCAATAATATGGCCAGGTGAACATACCCACAACACCTCCGTACTGACTTCCGTCGTAATAGTCCATCACCCCCTTGGCGATTAACTTTGTATTCTCTTGAATATTGGTGTAGTTGTTAGTGTCTAAAAACAACCCATTTACGTGGCTCAAAAACAAAAGCCCGTACACCAACAACAGCGCATTAGATAAAGTGCCCTTCAAAACCATGGTATACTAGAGTTGGCCTTAGTTCTGAGATGGTGCTGGAGATCAATTTAAACCCTTTAAATTTTTTTTGCACCGCGATTTGATTTTTCACTCTTACTACTATATGACGTAATATGATTTAAGGTATAGCCTCTTGATCTGATAACTTCACAAGTGGTATTGTATTACAGTATTGGGTGAGTAGGTAGTTTTGATAGTATAGTATGATCTGAGAGTATATAGAGTTGTTTGATTGGTTCTCTGTAGTCTGATGTGATAGTTATTTGTATTCTGATGCCATCGTATATACAGAAAATCCGCGCCTAGTGCTAAGATAGTACATAATCTTCTGATCTGATAACCTTTCCTGATAGTATGAGTATGAGAGACTTCTAATGAGTGAATTGCGATAGCTACGATGCTTGGTTACGAAAACTGATAGTGTATTATTACAATTAGTCAGTTGATACTATACAATGATTCTTCTATGTACACCTTACCCGAATTAATCTTGTAGCAACTCTAATGGTAGTGCCATAATTTTAATGTAGATTTGTTACTTTCGTGCTCTCTCTTGCAAGGAACCATTGGGAACCATCCCATGAGCCAGAAGTCTCGGTGGCTATGTCTATTTCATGATGGTTTGCCAAGAACTTTTCGCGCAGCTAGAAAACGATGTCAGGTTCATTTTTAGCAGAATCTATTTGTCTCTGTTCTGTCCACGAAATGCTTGTAGTCTCGATAGTTGGATCTGTTTTTAATCATGCAAAGTTCTTAGGTCTCAAAAGCTGGATCTAGTTCCATGGATTCCTTGAAGTTTCCATTGGTGCTAACACTCACAGGTACCGGAGAAATAATCTCCATGTCTGCTGGTATTTCGGCATCATCCATGTCTTGATCGTCATCATCATCGTCATCATCGTCATCGTCCTCGTCCTCGTCGTCATCTTCGTCGTCATCTCCCTCACCGTCGTCTTCATCTTCATCGTCATCTTGCTCGTCTTCATCCTTGACAAATACCTTCTCGAAATTTATAAAGTCCCCGATGAAGCTAGCCCTGTCTACTTTGAACGTCTCGATTTCCTCTTGCATCAATCGATCATAGACAGCTTGTGCTGTGGCCACATTATAGCCAACTCTACCCTGGATAACACTATTATTAAGGGACTTTTCATAGCTTAACTTTTTGTAAGCTTCCACCACTTTTTGCTTAAAATCTGCAGAGTATTTAAATTTGGAAATTTCATATAAATTGAAGTTAACCTTTATAATTAATAAATTGTGTCTTCTGTCGTAATTCAAATAAATAGATGATTTCCTAATTTTGGATAAGAAATTGTTCGAGCCTGCGATTGAAGAATTCTCATTATAAATAAAATTGTGATAACTCTTGATGGAAGAACTATTTTTAAAATCGTTTAAATTCGATGACACTTGGTTATACGGTACATTCATCACGGCAATTATTGGTTCGATATAATTTGCTTTCAAGTTATTCAATAGTATGGCACGAAACTGTTTTTCCCCACCGACTTTAGCTGAATAGCGGGAGTTATCACCGCGTGCATTGGTGGAGTCAGTTCGAGAAAGATTGAAGGTGAATTCTTCGTCAAACTCCTTAAGATACACCAAATTGTTTATTGATTGATGAAAGTTTCGTTTCTTCAATATGGCCAAGAGGAACTTTTGATACTCATCGTAGACATTATCATAAGAATATGGATCAAATTCGTCGCTGGCATCATTAGTTTGTCTGTCATTACCCAATTTGGTCAATTCTGTGTAAATATCGTCATCCTCATCGTATCGTTTGCGATCGCTAACTGCACCGTGGGAGTGCGCCTGTTGATTATACTGCGGGTGCGATTGCAAGTGGTGAAAATGGTGCGGTTGAGTAGCTGACTGCGATTGTTGATGCGGCTGTTGTGGTGGTGGAAGGTGCGATTGCGGCGACTGATTTTGGTTCGAGTGATTATTGAATTGCAAGGGTACAGACGATGATTTGAAACTATAATCTTTTGTACTAGGCGGTGGCATAGTCAATACTGGAGGAGTGTAGTTTGGGTTGGATAACACCTGGTGCAACTCTGCCTCATAGTTGAATGGTTTATTGTGGAATTTTCTGAAAAAATCATCTTTCAATAACCCTTCTTCTTCCATATAGTTACCAGTCAATGACTGTTCCTTGAACTGTTTGAGGCCATAGAGCATGGTTTCCTCGGCCAACGGCTTGCGCGAATTCTTCTTATTTCTCTCTATGATACGACACTTTGCGCACGTCTTGTACTGCTGCACCTCGGGGGGCTCGTCGTCCAATCTCTTACGCTTACAACGACGACACCTTCTAACATTATCCATGGTGAACACTACTATTAAACCTATTTAACTAATACAAGTAATCAATGAAAAAAACTCTCTTTTTGTAATCCGTATCACGGTATTTCACTACGGCAAATCGATATATGGTACAAAAACTATATGTTTACTAACAGATTAAATATATGGAAGCACTGTTTGCATTGTTACTTCAGGCTGGTAAGGCAAAATTTTCCTGCTATAAAAAACAAGGCAAGAATAATCACGTGGCGTCGGTTCCAGCTTATTACCACTAGATTAGAAAATTGCTTTAGCTGCCCCTACGTAGTACCATTCTTGACTTACAAGAATATGTCATGAATGGTGGCAATTTAGTTGTTTTACTATGGTTTTCTCTACTATTGAGCGTTGGTCGCAGTTATTATTGTATACGCATTGGAAAATTCTCAAGAGAAAAATTTCAATTTTCATTTTATTTAGCGAAATGTACTATTAAGCGGTTATTGTACGGTTTCCACCGCCTCTACGTGGCAGCCGTGTCGTAAGATCTCTGCTGCTGCTTCTCTGTTCCAATTGTTGTTCGACGACGGAGAAATGTTGATGTCACCAAATTTGAAAATTGCAGTCACGTGATCTCAGGTTGACGTTTTGCAGCAATTACCATGAAAGGTGGGGTGGTTAAGGTGGTGGTTGGTGGAGGTTTGGGTCTGTTTGCTGTTGCAGAGGTTGACGGTGTGGACTTTGTGGGTGCCTGTAGGTGAAACTTTTTTAGGCTTGTTCTGGGCTACGCATGCGACACAGAAACCGTAATATCTGAATTTCTCTATGTGTAGACTCACGATGGCATTATGTCAAATTCCTTTGAAGAGTTGGCATAGAGGCGGATGATACAGTGTAGACAGGAAGCTACAAAAAATCTGTTAATGTGATGGCCCTGCGGGCCTAAATAGGAATTTTGCAGCCATTCGAAAGATGCGAAAATTTGTGGTACAAAGCGATTCAAAAAGACCTAGACTGGATAATATAATTGGCTTTCCAGGCATATCCTGTCATTACCAGACATAGCCAGATATATCTACATACAACCGGGCACAACTTATACTTCAATCTTGTTGACTTCTTGAATATCTCCAGAAATTGCTATATTCAGGATTCGATGGCATCTTGATAGTAGAATTACAGAACCGGAGAAACAGTATATGCCCAGTATAGAACTCGTAGAAACAGTCGAAACAGTGTAGAAACAACAAAAACACCAGAATCAGAATAGAACCGTATATATACATATATCCACAAGAAAAAGCACAGTTATACCAAAATACCTCCGTCGTACTGGAAAATACCTCCACTCGTTTAGCCTGTAACTGCTCCTATCTGTACCCCAAGAGCGCACTACCATGTTCCACCACTGTACTTTCCCAATACACCATTTCCACCAATACTCTCCTACCCACCCAATGAACCCAAACCTAAACCCACAACCACTCCTCTCCCAGCCCTAAATCTCACTCCCACATCCACTACCTCCACTTCCACCCCCTCCCCCGGTACTTCCACCGGTCGCTCTATTTCACTGGATCTGTATCCTGCACACAACCAACATCAACCTCAACCGAGCCAGTGAAGGATAGCCCAGTCATTAAGTACATTTGAGAGGCAAACAACTTCTACACCCCCATTGAAAAGCGTCAATTTTCGAGTGGATCCAAGCTTAGAATGTCCAAATCGATTGTTCGCTCCATTAAAAATGTCGCCAACGGCTACTCCAGCGTCCAGAAACTAGTGAGAAATGCTACCTCCAACGACCCTAGCGGTCCTACCACCTACGACATGGAAGAGTTGGCCAGCTACACCCATCAGTCCCAGACCGACTTCTTGGAGATCATGGACATGTTGGACCGAAGATTGAACGATAAGGGTAAAAACTGGAGACATATTGCCAAATCGTTGACTGTGTTGGACTATCTTGTTAGATATGGGTCGGAGAAATGTGTTCTTTGGGCCAAAGACAACATTTATATAGTGAAGACGTTGAGGGAGTTCATCCATTTTGACGATTCGAACCAAGATCAGGGAGCCATCATTCGAGTGAAGGCAAAAGAGTTGGTTTCGTTATTGCAGGACGACGAAAGATTGAGACACGAACGAGAATTGGCTAACAGGTCGAACAATTCGTCTGAGCGGAGAAACAGGCCCAGAACTAACACCCGGTCCGATCCTTACGACTCGGAGTTGCAGAGAGCGTTGGAGTTATCGCGAAGAACTGCTGAGGAGGAGACTCGCAGAGCTGGCGAAGATTCGGACGACGCCGATCTACAGGCAGCTTTAAAGCTCTCGCTAGAAGAGGAGGAGATGAGAAAGAACAAATTGGCGGCAAATAACAATTTGTTGGACTTGAGCGACGAAAACCCGCAACCGCAATACTATATGACCACCGGCTTTGATCCCAATCAACTTCAACAGCAGCAACTCCAACAGCAGTTGGAGCAGCAGCAACAGATGCAACTCATGCAAAATTATCAACAACAGCTCCAGCAACAGCAGCAGTTGGCGCAACAACAATGGTTATTGCAACAACAAGGACAACAGTACAACATGTTTGGTGACCCTAACAACCAGTTCGTAACGGCGGACCAGCAGAGATTCAACCAGCCAATGTTCACAGGATTTGATTTTGCCAACCAGCAACCACAACAAGAGATACAGCCATTGAAAACCGGTTCCAATAACCCCTTCGCCTTACCACAAGATAACCACACCAACAATAGTCAAAGCTTGGATGCTTTAGCACAAAAACAGCAGCAGCAACCATTACAGTATTTCACCCAACCCGCTCAATCTCAACCTATCAAACCGCAAACCACTTCTGGATCCAAGTTCAACGATTCCACCCATGGAGAGCTTAACAACTTATTGGCCCAGGGTACAGGTATCGATACATTTGGTAACACTGGTGCCACAAGAATCCCTCATCAACACACACAAACCCAGCAGTTCATCAATTCCAGCGGTACTGGATACAAACCACAGGTAAACGATATCAAACTATCGTCCAATGCTACCGGGAATCCATTCTTGAACACCGGAATGGGATACCAAGCTCCACAACAGCAACAGCAACCTCAAATCAACCCAGCGTACACAGGGTACGGGTTTGGAAATGCCCAACCTCAGCAACAAAGAAACGGAAACGACGCCAGCTTGATAGATATCTAGCCAGCAAATGTCTGAGCAAGATGATTCTGACTAGTTAATAGACTAGTCGGATAGATTAGATGAATATCTGAGCAAATTGAAGATATCTGAGCCATTAAAGATATCTGAAATAAAATACAGGGAAAGATTTAGCAAAGATATGGCAAGATATCTTATCCTTCATTATCGTAACCAAAAGATGTTCACCGGCGAATATTACCACTAAATGTACTTCTACTACTGGATTCATTTTTTTCTATTGTTTATTTGGTCTCTATCTAAAGACTATCCTTTTTACGAGCTATACAGCTTTTTAGTTACTGTTTATTAGTAACAGTTGATATATATTAGAAATGTGAATTTAAATAGTTATTAAATTTCTACATAAGTAAATGCGTAAGTATACTACAATGTGAAGTCTTTGAAATCTTGCAATTTCATCTGAAAGATTGATTTAACACACCAATCCCATTCGACTACCGTGCCGTGGAAATCACTGTTGTCTTTCTGCAACTTCTTAAATGCGTTAATGAGTTTTGTATCCTTAGTTTTGTGAGCCACCAATACAAAGTCGTTGTCTTCTTTGAAGGGAAGCAATTTCTTGTCTAAATTTGCTGACAATTTGACTTCTTTGAAATCATGCATACCATGAATTTTAAGGATCTTTGATATAATATCAATTCCTCCGTTTAAGTTGACTGAGAGATTGAGATTGGCTCCTGCAAAAAGTCCCTTTGATTTATCAGTTGCAAGCAATTTCTGCAACCCATTACCCTTTGTCTTGAACCCCAATTCCAAATTGATATCTTGAACTGGTAAAACCTTGTCTAGCGAGTAATCACCGATTTTAATATCTTTAAGAATAGAATCCTTTTGTGTTTCAAGATCATCTACCCCCTCTATCTCTTGAAGTAGTTGTATAATATAATTCGGATGAATGATCTGTGTAACTTTGCTCAAACTAGACAAAAACTTTTCTGTTCTTAAGATTCTAGGAGCGATAAGGGTATTGATTTCAAACTTGTTCGAATATTCGGATAAAATCCGAATGCCAAGTTTGCCAAGTTTGGACATATCTGTCTTGTTCAAGGTTATTTCCAGTTCACAACCGGTCATAACGGCAATAGTGTCCATAACAGCTGGCAGATCCACAGAAGCAATAACTTTCGCTTTCTTATTGGAGCTAGGACTGGCAGACTTGTGTCTTTTTGATGGAGTCAAATTCGTCTCCAATTCGTCCATATATGTCTTCATCTTTGTTACACTTTTGACCATTTGTTGATACTGATTCAAGTCATCCATTGCATTATGCAATTTGAGAGCTGCTTTCTTCGCAGCAGATCTTCCTAGACGGGTGTGGGTTTCCTGGCCCTGTTGTTCAACTACAGCTGGCTCCTTTGTCTCTACGTCAGTACTATCTTCGTGAACTACGATATTACTCTTTTGAGATTTCTCGTCGTTCAACGAAGCTGGAAGTTCTGTTGAAGATATCACTTGTGCGTCCTGGGTTTGTGACTTGGTATTTGATTCATGTCCCGAAGCTGGAACTTCTTTTATAGGACTTATATGCGCCTCTATTTCGTCTTCCATATCCAAATAGCCCTCAGCGCCATCTGATTTGATTTCTTCGAGCAAGTCGTTTCTCTCTGGTTCATTGAGCTTTAGTTCATTCAATTTGGTTTTTCCAAGTAAAAACTCTATTCCATCGTTGTTTCTTCCCAAGAAAGAATACTTCGATTCCGTTTCGTCGAGCAACTCTCCGTTAGCGTAGCACTCTTCCAACCATAAATGGTTTACTATTTTAATCTTCGGATTGTTGTTTTCATCCAACCACTTGTATTTGGCTGTAGTATATTTCTTACCTTCTGGTTTTGCTACAATTAGATAATCATTTTCTTTAGTTAAGGTTTTCGTGAATGTTCCTCCAAGAAGTTCAATTAAACGTGAGAGATACACTCGAGCGTCACCGCTATAATTTGTGATGGAAATATTAAGATTTTTGAGCGGGAAATGAATAGGATATGGATAGTGAAGGAGGTTTGAATGCAAAGGTAATACCCAACTCTGGTTCACGATAACGTGGTAGAACCATTGTAAGTTGGCTACTATTATTCTTGAAGAACTACAAGCATCCTTATAGTTGGACCCCATACGGTATCTCCCGATGTAGATATCCACCTCATCGGCATTGAAGTTATTGATCACTTTTCCACCTTGGTTTTCTATCAATCGGTGGAGCGAATGGTTCAAGCGCTCTGATAGGTTATAATCAGAGGCTATAAAGAAGGTTTTTCCTTGGAAAAAGTCGGTCTTTTTCGCTGCTGCTGGCAATTCATCGATCAAGCTGATCTGGGTCGATGGTGTTAGCGAGCGAAGGATAGAAGGATTGGGTAATAAATACGCATACTCGTCCACTTTTTGCCCCAACATAATACAATGGTCTACCCAATGAGGCAATACAATTTTGATATCGATCTTGTGGCCATCGCTGTCGCTTTCTGCATCAATTACGCTTGAGGCTATAATCGATTTCTCGTTAGATAAATCTAGTGCTATCAAATGGGTAGTAAATTTGGTCAAAACGTCCAAATAATTACCACCAAAAGCCTTGACACCACCGTAAATCACCTCCTTATCGCCAGCAGGCAAATTATCAGCCACGCAGACGTAGCAGTCCCTCATGAAGAATTTGGGGTCAGGATTGTACTTATGAGGACTAAGTAATTTGCGAGCAGAATCGCTTTCAAATACCCACAGACTCGTGGTAACGGGTATCATTGCATTCAGCGCATCCGTATACTCAATAAACTCGATGGTATTGGAAATTATATGAGTTATTGGTGAATCGGTAGGGTGTTGCAAATAGTTGGTACTGGTATCGCTTACTTTCTTGATTTGGAAGTTTTTGCAGCCATTTTTCTCCAAACATGCCACCACTTCGTCTGTTGCCAATTCGGGCGATTCAACGATCAAAAACACCGATTCTTTGAACATGGTGGAAGAACTAGCTGTAAATAATCTTGCAACCAAAATAAAGAACGCGATAACTTTTGTTTATATTCGGCGCTACCATATCAAATTTAGTTGATAGAGATGGTGATAGAGTTGGCGGTAGGGCTGGTAGAGGTGAGTGTAGGGGGTCAGGGAGGGAAGAG
The DNA here is from genome assembly GCA_030560825.1 of Suzukiozyma fluviatilis. Taxonomy (NCBI): domain Eukaryota; kingdom Fungi; phylum Ascomycota; class Pichiomycetes; order Serinales; family Debaryomycetaceae; genus Suzukiozyma; species Suzukiozyma fluviatilis. Next base: position 229,003 of record JAKTVZ010000001.1, read on the forward strand.
ACGCTAGGTAGAGCTGGTCGGAGATGGTACGGGAAACAAATCGAAGGATTTGCGTGGCTTTGATCATTAGAAGTATATTCATTATGACATCATGCAAGTTCTAACGGAAGATATATAGTGAAGGAAGAAGTATAATGGAATGAGTACTATGATCGGAGATCATAATAGATGCAATGGTATTAATAGTTGCAAACTATTAATTTTTAGACTGTTCTAGGGCCATTTAAGACGATTGTGGGCTACTCGAAGGCTATTTTTCAAAATTAATGGCTATTCTTGAGATAAAGGGATGTAGCCACATTGATTAAGCGACTCTTTAGCCAAATTTAGCGACTCTTAAGCTAGAATTAGCTAATAGTACGCTATTATTTGAATTAGTGGCGATATTGAAGGCTCTCTGAAGGCTTGTGTAGGCTCTTCTAGACTATTCTTCAAAATTAATCTTTGTCGTGGACAACTTTTCGTCGAATAAGTCGCGGGAGTCGTTATTGAATCTTTTGGCCCAGCTTCGGCACAACATACTGGCTTTCATAAACTTTTTCGTTGCATATTTCTTGAAAAACTCATCGTGCTCAACAGGAGCAATTAAATACTGGAATATCAACTCGATACACTCCTTCATATCGTTGACTCTGTATCCTCCCGAGTAGTGGATGAGGTTTCCGTTCCATACTGGCGACTTATCCAAGATTAATCTCGCCAAGTACATGGCTGACGCGCAGCAAAGGGACGGTTTCATGCCGATGAATTTATGGTCAATGATGGTGATCTCCAAGAGATACTTGCCTAGGGTTCTAGCCTTGAAATCGTAGTCATCAGCCTTGGAGATTCGTCTCAAGAAGTTCATGGGATTGGGGTAATTAAGGTCGAAGTTCAACACGGTTAAAATGTACTTTTCTGCCTGTAAAATCTCTTCTTCGGTGTAACTTCCATCAGTAAAGTAGGCATAGTTCTTGACGGAAGGCGAGAACACTTCCTCATACTTAGCAGCGATAAAGAGCGACCCTGTAGCCAACAATTGCAACTTGTCGATTTGTACTACTTCCAAACTCATGAAGCGATCCATAATATTAATTGCCAAAAACAAACTTTCCGGCAACAAACGGAAGCGTAAGTGCATTTCCACGAGCCAGTCTACAAGAATGGACCGCATTCGTGGCTTCAAATGGCGTTGCTTGTGGATATATTGTGGGTCGGGCAATATTCTTGCTTCCAATTCGTAGAAATAAGTAAAGATTTCGTTCACGTACTCCGAGCACATCAATGGGTCGTCTGCGTCTTCCTCGTCCAAATCCTGCCAGTCATAGTTGATGATCTTTGATTTCTTGTAGTTGGCGGTGGAAGGAGGGAGGGTTGTGTCGTCTAGATGGAGCTTTTCCACAAGATTAGTGGACGATTCTGTAGCTGGGCGTTTTTTCGGTAATCTGGAGGGAATTAGTTGTTTTACGGTATTTTTCTGTTGTAACGGGGCTAGATCACCGGCCAATGGTCGCCTTGTCTCTTTAAGAGAGTCCTTGCCAGTAACGGAGGCATTATTAGCTTTTGCGGTGGTAGCAAACTGATTGGAAACGTCTGCGAGGTAACGATCCTCTTGGATGGGTAAGTCCAGTTTTAGCTTTGTGGGTATGAAATCATTCTCATTATTGACTGTTTGTGACATGATATAGACAATATATAAAGAATCTGGTATTAAATATTAATGAATTAACGAAGGAAAATGGTAAAATGAATGCTGAGATAAAAGGTAACGAAACTCGATGGACTGCGATGGAAAGAGAAAAATGAATGCTATGAACGAAGGAACACCACCAGCAACACTAACGATGAATCAACGGTAATAGGTACACCACAAACGAGATAATCAAACAGAATCAGAACTGATGAACAGTACAAGATGATATGAGGGTGAGAAAATTAATACTATGGCAACGGCGATACAATACTATGGTAACAATACTATAGTAACACAGCTATATAGCACTATACACTAAAGCGACTGAGCAAACCAAAGGTAGAAAACGATGGGAGAACAGACAAAAAAACTCCCTGTAAAGACAATAATAAAGACAAACTATATAAATGATCTCGATGAAATTACCTAACCGAAGCACTCACAGAATAGTAAATAGAAAAAGAACTATTTACTTATTTCCCATCGTGTTTTGTAGTTTTGTGTGTAGAAAAATCTCACCTTCGGTGACTTGCTGAATTGGGACTAATTGTAAACAAAACTCTTTCGCAAATTGCTTCAAATTTCATTGCCAGAGATGTAGCCTTGTCCGGCGTCTAAGAGGGGCACTTGTGTATAGGTTGTATGTTTATGTGATTGCGTGATCTAGGTGTGAACTTGCCTTTAACATGCTTGTTTGGCTGGTAAACCTGTCTCATTTGCCTGGGGTTGAAAGGTTTGATGCACTTGCATGGCATTTTTTCTACCGTACTTAATCCCGTCATTGCTACATTGGGTGCAACGTATGCACTGCCTATCCCAGTTGTTTCTGTCGGGGCTCGTGTTGATCAGCGAGCCCTAGATTCTACGTGAAACGGGGCCGCTCGGAATAATTAGTGCCGTTGCTGTTTTCTAGGCTTATTTTTGTTTGTGCATTGCTATATTGTAGATTAAAGTTCTTGGTCGCGTCCGGTATTGACTATATAGTCCATTTAAACTCTCCTGATATATGTAAGGTGTCACTGTTACAAACTTGGCAAGGTTTTTTGCTAGGAGTGGATTTTCTCGAGTCAATGATGTCATTATCTTGGTGCGTGTGGATTATTTTTCCATCTTGTTTATGTTTCTTTTGTCCCAAATCTATTTTCTCGAATAGTTCGTTTGCATTAGCCTCACCTTCTATTTTAGTATGTTTGTTCTTTGCATCATCATTTTTCCGAGATATGTTATTTAAGTCACTGCCGCTCATGTTTTTATTTTCTTTACCAGCATCCTCTTTGTCATTTGCGTTTATGTTATCTGTAGCGCCACGATTCTTCTCATTCTCTAAGTCGCGTTTTTCTTTATGGGGTTGTTTATCTTCCTGTTGTTGTTTCAGCATCATCTCAAATAAATCTAACAATTTTTGATACGATGGTGGCTTTTCAGCCACTTTCGCTGGGCGAGCAGGAGAGATCTCATCATTAGCACCATCATCATGAGATTTATCTATTTTTGACTCGTACAAATTCTTATATTTGATTAGTTTTTCTCGTAAAAGCGAGTTCTCTTGCTTTAATCTACCGTTTTCTTCGTCTCCATTTTGTTGTAGTAGTTTAATTTCGTAGTCGTTTATCGTTTGCTTCAACTGAGCATTCTTCTGAGAAAGTGTAGTACTCAATGCTTGCAATTTAGAGCTCTGTTGCCGCAGCTGTTCTTGTGAGGATATTAGTTGCGTTACTTGCAGTTTTAAGTCACCATTGGACCGGTTTAACTTTGTGATTTGATTTTGCTGCGTTACAATTGTCTTGAGTGCCTTTTCAATACATGACCGTAATAGTTTGATATGCTTTTCTCCTTCTTGGTTCGAGTCAATTGACAAGGGAATTTCATTTATTAGTTTATGTGATTCTTGTATCAATAAATGAGAATCGTCCTCAAAAAACGGGTTACTTCCTAGTGGATCGCTACCATTATTGGAGCTAGATCCATTGATATTATTCTTTATATACTTATCTATATTTCTTTCAATTGTTTCAAAGGTATCATGACCTCCACGAATCTTATTTCCAGAGTCATTATCAAACAGGTTCAAATCTACACGTAATGGCTTCATAGGACTACGAACGCTAGTTAAGTGAGTGAAATAATCATTAGTTAATTTTCTTGTTGGTGATGATCGAATAGGACTCGATATTTTACTGTCACCGAGTCTTCCTATTTCAATTGAGTCATCATCTAACAAATTATAGAGATCTGATAAGTTATTCTCATTCTCCCCTGATATCGAGTATAAACTTAGATCGCTCATGTTAGTAGTTCTTTTTATTACATATATATTTACAACATCTTAGATCTCTTTTTGTTTGTAAACAGTCCTGCGTGATAAAATGCACCAGTACGCGTCACGTGGATTTCGTTAATTTTGTTTAACTTGATGAAGGTAGATTGGCGAGATTAGCAGGCAGATAGTGGTACCGTGGGCCACTTGCGTTATTGGTGAAATTGATTACGTGAATTTAGAGAGCTCCTTCGGTTGTTTTACATGTTTTTTTTTACCGAGCAATCCAGTACTTACCGGACAATCCAGTCGAATTTTGCCCGTTTAACAAAGAACGCGGCAATTAGGTATCTGAGGCTGTAGAGGCAATCTATATACGTCAAATAGTTTTGTCGTTATAATTGAAATTAGTTGATATTTTAACTAGTTGAAATTTTAACTTTTTGCAGCTATTAATCAGTACAAATTAATAAAAAATTAGAGACCTATACACACTCTGAGAGTAAAGGCCGTAAGTTCATGTCATCGTAGCGTTAGTGGAAGTACTAATGTCCGGAGTGTATGGAGGAGTGTATTCCATAATATAGAATAAGCGTAGCAGCAGTGGAACGTTTTCTTGACTCTGAATTTCGCAATCAAAAAAGGGATGAGATAAAGTAACAATTTGATGCTGAGGTCTTGAAACCAATGGGGACGTAGTCGTTGTTATATATGGTTATTCATATAAATTATCTAAACCAATTATTGGCATCATTCTATGTATCTAGAACGCTTGGTGTTGTAGTTTTGGTCAGAGTTCAGAATTTTCGCATCTCAGATTGCCGTCTTTAACCGGGATTAACTCTGCAAAATTTGAGAATGCCTTGCACTCATGCGAGAATAGCACGGTAAGTGTAGGCTTTAGTCAAAGGCAACGTTCCTATGACCGACAGTTAACCGCTGAAAGGTCTCAATAGAGAATATAGAGCTGGAGTTAGCTGCTGAAGTCACACCATAGCTTGGCAAGTTTCTAAATACCCAAGATTCAGCCGAGATGGTTCGGATTAACTTTGCATATAATTTTTCCGATTCCAAACTCCGAAAACCAAGTAAAAGGAAAACTACCAATGACACACGGAAACTGTAACTTCTTTCACCGTAGCAAGCATATGGGACTATAGTTCGTGAGAGGAATCATTAGTAGCTATGTCGTGTGATAATAACGTACTTCGGATGGAAGCTAACAATGGCGAAAAAGAATCGTATTTGCATGCTTTTTGAGCAGAAATTCCCGCTCTAAAAGCCGAAATATAACCGCTGTAACTTTCAAACTAGGAAATGGGAACCATTTGTAAGCGCTTGTATCAGTGATCGACATGCATAGGCACGAGTTATCACCTTTAAACACATGAGGGACCGATAATCATTAAAAGAAACTTCAATATTGACTTCGCACGAAGCCATAGTAGACAGAGTTGGCAATATCGGAATCCGTCCAGTGCATTTAATGGCCATAACTAAGCGCAAGACTCTAGATTGAGCACTAGATTGTTTCTCCCTAGATTTGGCTGCAAAAATTCTATCTTGGATGTACGAGTATGAGTAAGCAGAAGCTTAATAATTACCCCATATAAACCCCGTGACACTATATATATAACAATAGTATAATAAGCTGTGATTTTCTTAGTATACATAGCTAATCTTCAATTGATTCAACATGTCACAATACGGATTTGTCAAGATTAGCAGGGATGTTAAACAAGCGATTCCTAATCCCGGTGTTCCTAGACCGCACACTCTGCTTGAGTTGCCGGAATCAAAGTTGGCCAACACAATTTATGAAATAGCCGAACAAAGTTTACCCCAAGCTACATTGAAGCATTCTCTAAGAGTATATTTGTATAGTAAAGCTCTCATTGCGGATCATTTTCCTGATTGGGATCTTGATTTGGAAGTAGTTTACGTCACTAGTCTCTTGCATGATATTGGTACTACTAAGGAAAACATGGCTGCCACCAAACTCTCGTTTGAGTTCTATGGCGGTATTATTTCTCGAGAATTGATTTTAAAGCAGACCAATAATCGTGATTATGCTGATGCTGTATCAGAAGCAATCATCAGACACCAAGATCTTGGTGAATCGGGATATATTACCACATTGGGACTAATTATTCAATTGGCCACGATTCTTGATAATGTGGGGTTGAATGCCGACTTGATTCACCCTCTAACTTTAGACGTCGTAAACAAAAAATATTCAAGAGATGGGTGGTTATCTTGTTTTGCTCATGCCATTGATAATGAAAATACATTAAAGCCTTGGGGTCATACTAGTAAATTAGGCGTAGACAAATTTAGAAATGATGTTTTGGCAAACAAGTTGAAGTATCAATTGTGATTCGCCAGTAGTGCTACAACTACAGTGAGAGTTATTTTTATGTATTGGTTAAGAGAAATGAATAATTATTAAAAGAGTATGCGTGAGAAATAAATAGCTGTAGAAAAAGAATAGCTGGAAATAAAATAGCTCTAGCCATTATTTTGCAATTCTGTATCGCGCACTGAGCTATACTTTCTCTCTGCTAACTGTAGTGTGGTATCAGTCAGTTCCATATGGTGTCTAAATGATCCTACGATACATCTATATGGTTTCTCAATCTCACTATATATTGTTGTCGCATCCCCTCTGGCTAGACTACCTCTGTTCACTTCGCACCTCGCTAGTGGTGCGGAAGCTTCTGATTTTGGACCTAGGTAAATATTTTTCTGTGCGAAACATTAAACAGTTGATTGTTTTCTTATCGTATTGCTTATTGAACATGTCCGACACAGTGGATACTACTCGTATGTTTTCGTTCAAAGCTTCGTGTAGTTTCGAAGTAATTAATCATTGAATTTCACTAACTTTTAGCCATTTTGAAAGCCTCTGATTTACCTCAAGAGATTCAAATCAAAGTATTCGAACTCGCCAAACAAAGTTTGTCCTATAAGATCGAAAAGGATATTGCTACCTTCTTGAAGAAAGAATTGGACCAACAATATGGCCCTACATGGCACGTAATTGTCGGTAAAAGCTTTGGTAGTTATGTTACTCATGAACAAGGTTTTTTCATTTACTTTTACATAGGCGAATTGGCCTTTTTGATATTCAAAAGTGGATAAATAATAGCTGTGGAAGCTCTGTCAACCGTAGGAACGAAAATTGATACATATAGAGTTTCAAATCGGTTTCAATCTCGCACCAAACCCCAATTCTTTGCAAATCACTTGCAAATCACTTGCAATATGTCCTAACCAGGGCCCCGAATTTCTATTTCTCCAGTACTTTAGCTTGTGACTCACCCATCGTCTTTTCCATCACGTCTTCGTATGAAACATCTGAGGAACTCCGTTTAGGGTTTTCACCAATTTGGGATTTTCTCGTCGTGGTTTCATCTTTGCCAAGACCTGCTTATAGGCTACGATTTCCATCCTATGTACAATTTATAGCAAATTGTATAGTACATTTTATATCTGATTGTACAGTGCATTTTATATCTGATTGTATAGTGCATTTATGTAGAATTAAAATAATACAATTACAAGAACATCTATAACAAAGAATAACTATAAAGATCAGCAATGCACACCTAGGCACCTAAAGCTTCAGCTTGTCCACTCAATAAAGTGAAAGTTGGAGCTGGTAACTTATCTCTACCTTTTAAGAAATCTAATTCCATAACAAACAAGAATTCTACAATGTTACCACCGGCTTGTTTAATTAATTCCCCAGCAGCGAAAGCAGAACCACCAGTGGCTAAGATATCATCTACAACAACAATAGAGGCACCTTCTGGAATAACGTTTTGTTGCATCTCGAATTTATCGCTACCGTACTCCTTTTGGAATTCTACTTGGTAGGTTGGACCTGGTAATTTACCTGGCTTTCTTACTGGGATAAAACCAGCGTTTAAGGCTAAAGCCAAGGTTGGACCGAACAAAAACCCTCTGGATTCTAAACCGACAATGTAGTCGACTTTTTTGTCACCAATGTGCAATTTAAAGGCATCAATCAACTTTTGAAACAATTTTGCATCAGTAAATAATGGTAAGAAGTCTTCAAACAAAATACCTTCTTGGGGGAAGTTTGGAAATTGTTTCAAATTTCCCTTCAACTCTTTGGCTAACTCACTAATCGACGACATGACGCAAAACTACTGTAAAATAACTTGTAACAACTATGAAACAACTATAAAACAAGGAAGCCACAATTAATCACAGGCGAACACAACGTTTCTCGATGAGGTGTAGTATGTCTTTTTTGCGCGTTCTCTAACATCCGCCACCAACCGGTCCACCATTACCACCAGCGTACCTCCATGGAACAATGATGGCCAATATCTAATAATAGAGACAGAAAATTTCGAATCATAGCGAGCCATATCGATATTTCAACAGATATAATACCTATTCTCTATTCAAACGATTCTTTTTGTAAAAAAAATTAACTTTGACCACAAAGTCAATTTTGCTCCACCAAAAGCTCAGAAATACAGAAATAAGCTGCAAGAACGAGAAGTAAGATTTATCAAGTTTCAGTGATAGTCTTTAATTGAACATAGAAAAGTTCCATCATTTGCATTTTTTGTGGTTCTATATCTCTGAGACTTGAATAGCTATTCATCATACCAAATTCTTTAGTGATTGGTTGTTTATTCATTCATTATTGAGTAGGCGAATAGACCAAAGCTCCATTAACTGTTAGGTCAATTCAGTATCCCATAATTCCATCAGACAAGTCCAGCGACCAACTCATCAGACTAGCTTCATTGGCCAGTCCAGTATACCAGTTCCATTGGTACCGTGAACTTTAATCCCAGTTCCATCTCTTGACGTACTGCCAACTTCATTATCAGTCCTCAAACCAATACCTGTTCAGCCAGTACCGTTATTTGGCCCTAATCACCATTTCCTTTCAGCTTTGATACAATTTTCATCTAGTCTGTGCATTTACTAAACTTTAGTCATGTTAGACTCACCGCATATTGGCACTCATTACTACAAATTGGCCCATTTGACATCCGTCAATTACTACACCTACACATCTACAGTGGCCAACGACCACAACCTATTGGAGACTGAATTGTTAATACGACACAAGTATCCGAAAATCTTATTAAGTTACTACGGAAAATGTCTATTTTATTTCACTTTTGGCCACATAGATAGTTTAGACAATAACTCGGGAATTGACTTGGTAAACCAATTTCCAGGCTTGCAATTGTCAAGTTCTAACTCCATCAATGTCGACCTGCTCACGTCACAGCCAAAATCACCGCCAGATTCAATTAGCACTAATGGCACCACAGAGAAAAATAGCAATGGTCAAGCTACGACTTCAGAAAATTGTATGGCTATAGCTAGCTGTTTTGTAAAAACTATAAAGAAAATGATCATATATAACCTATCCCTTCATAATATGGTTACTTTGTTCGGCAATTATTGTTTGATCAATCAAGACACCCATTATTCGTGCCTTTTTATTGATCCAATATTGATTCCCAATGGTGATATCTTGATATCAATTATGATCAAAAATAATCCAAAATTATTCCCTTCAAGCTTGATCAGTAATAGCTTACATCTTAATTTGGATTTAGACTCCAATTTCGCTATTTATTTGATCCCTAGTGGAATTAGATGTCATTTGTTTGACCCTAGTTTATTTTCAGCAAATATCGTCAACAATGTGGATGACTCTAATCAAAGTACTCTTTTGAATCTAATAAAACTATGCACTGGAATTAGCGAATTCCCTAAATCCATCGTTTGGATTAAATTGGTTCCAAATTTAAGGCACTTAAACAGTCAAACATCTCCCATTTCTAAATTTATTCATACCGTTGATAACAAAAAATCTATCTTATGGCCATGGCACCTATGCTGCTTGCAGTTTGGTAAATTAGAAGAAATTGAATCCTTGATCACAAACCCAGTCGATGAAATTAAAAACTCCAACCCGCTTGATTTAATATCTGACTTTTTGGACTTCAATATTGGCCAGAATCAAAGGAGTCAACACCAAAGAAACCATTCAAACGGTATCTCCTCTATAGCTGCCACTGGATCGGTGGGTGCTACTCATTACACACATATAAATACCGATGCTAATTCTGTCGATTTGAATGATATGAATTCTCCATCGGGTTTATTCGGTCTACAGAATGATGCAAACGATTTTTTTGGTAAGACAGACACGTTGGTTGATATGTCTCTCAAAAATGAAGATGCTCATGGCATAATTAAGACTGAAGAAAATGATGATGATACAGAAATGGATGATCTTTTTGGTGCAAGCGAGGGATCAGATGATAATATGGAAGAAATAACCACCAATGCTCAGCCAGAAATTCTGCTCGGTGAAGAAACCGTAGTTATGGAAAAGGAACCAATTGTTGCGATGGATTCGATCAAAGGTGAGGAAACATTTGACTTTTTCGAAGAAAAAATTCAGGATCTTCCTTCGGTAAAGGATAAGCCCACGGTTGCTGATGCTAAAGCTTTAGATAATTCATTCAAGCCTGATGCTTTAAAGCTAGTGAAAAATTCCATTATCGATATTCCTCGAGATCAAATGACGATAAGGAAGACAAACACTCCAATATATAACGATCCAGGAGCTCCGGTGCCTGTCACATTCACGCCCATTATTCCCCAATCTGTACCATCGGTTGTATCAACTGTTGCACCAGCATCGATTGGTCCTAATGCAGAAGAGCAACAATCAAAGTCTGTTTTCTCTCCAATTTTGTTTAACCCAATTATCAAAAGTAATATAGATACAAAGTATGGTAAAGGAGGTAAATTCTATGTGGACAAGGACATAAATGACGATGATTTGGACAAGAAAAAGAAAAGTATTAGAGCAACAAGTGTCAGTGGGATTGAACTTCCTTTCAGTAAAGACAGTTCTATCAGAAATAAAGCATTTGAATCTGCGATTGAGGAGTCTGAGAATTCATTTTCTGGGTCAAGTGAAGAGAGTGATGAAGACGAGGAATTGGAAAATGATATACATGATATGTCACCCTTAAAGTTATACACTGCAAATGATAACTTCCAGAACACTAGTATGGTTTCTAATCTTGTTGATGAATCTGGGCAGCCGGGAGGCCTCAATATCAATCATGAAAATACCCCAAGCAAAGATATTCCGGGTGGTGATAAGCAATTTCCTAATTTTAAAAACTATAGTTCTGGTGTTTTAGCATCTCCAAACCTCAATTCTCGTTTTGCAACTTTCCGAGGTGAATCGCCATTTTTTTCAAATGATTTAGGCCATATAGGGTCTCCAGTAGATTTTGAACAAACGAACACCCAATCCCCAGCATCTCAACAACGATCTCCAAATCATCAACAATCTCCTCCTAGTACTACCCAGCAACTTGATTCTAAGACTGTATCAGATTCCCCGAAAGGGATGACGGAATTTTTATCATTAATACTTCGGTGTGTCAATGTCAGCTCCATTCCAAATGAATTTTTATTGAATAATCAAATCAGCGACAAGTTGATGCCAAGTTTTGATATCAACGATGTTGATAACGAAAATGATTTACAACTCTCGAAGAATAATGAAATGATAGTCAAAGCCAAGAATATTGAACAACTCTTGAAGTATTTAATTCCTAATTTAATTTTTGATCTTGGGCTTAATAGTCGGAATTCAAATATTTCCTATTACTTTGGTGGCTCTGAGAACAAACTAATTGATGAGATAAAAACTAAATTAATAGATTTCCATCATCCCGACCGTGAATTTGAAAAGGTATTTTCAAAGCTATTTCCCAACTCTTATAAAGTTTCCTTGTCGGAATTGTTATTAGATGTGAAAGATTTTGAAGATTCAGATTCTTTAGATAATCAATTAGATTTTCTAGACGAAATTACTAGTGATTTTGACTTATTAAATCCAAGAAATCAATTCAAGAAGCTTAAAACATTAGCTTGGGATTCTATTGTTCCAGAAGCGAGTGAGGAGAATGCTAACAAGTATAAGCAAATCATGCAGCAATTATGCTCTAATTGTCATTTTAAAGATGACGTACATTTCAAATTACCAACTGTGAAAGCTAAGGTGATAAAAAATAGTAATATTGTAAATTTGAACAGTATTGGTTTAGATTTTTGGAAGCTTTTAAATTTCAGCCCAATTAAAGAAGCGAAAAACTTTCAACTTATAATGATTTCGGAAATTGATGAAACAGGTTCCACTTATGCTCTCGAATTTTTGAATTTATTGACAAGTAGTTACACGGAATGTAATCTTGGACATATATCCCGTGTGAATTTGTCGCCAATTGAAGACCGTTCAGAATCAGAAGGTATACATAATGGTTTAATACTATTGAACAAGGAAATTGGACAGACATACAATGATATTTATAACCAAATAGATAAGAGCTTATCTAACTTAGTTGAATTGATCAAGCAGGATTTGATGAATAAAACTAATAATTTCGAGTTTGATAGACCATTGTTGTTACTTTTCGTGAATTTTAATAAGAATTTAAATTCGTTTCTTCAAATCGCGAAGATATTCAGGAATTTCAAGCTTGCACTACAAGCTCATCAATTACCTTTAGTTAAGATATTCACGAAAATCATCCCAAGTTCATTTATAGTGAAACAAAAAAATCATCAAAGTCGTCTCAAAACGCTAGGCAATATGAAATTAGCAAAACTAGCCTTGAATTTGTATAATCAATGTCCTAATGGATTTATCAACAGGGAATTGACAAGAAACTTATATTCACAGCTTGTTCGAGAACCACCGTCAAGTATTCAGTTCAAATTTATGAATAATAAAGGCAAAAATTTCAATGACGATGTGTTTTTGCATTTAGCTTATGAACGTTCGATAGACAAAAATTGGATTGCTGCAGCATGGTCTGATCCAATTGGAATTGTGACATATACTAAATGCTGGTACTGTTCAAGGGGAGAACGAGAGACAAAGAAAGGTACAGCTGATTTAGGATCTGTTATTGAAGATATATGGAACATTTCCTGCGATTTATTCAAGCGTGTGAATGATGAAATGAACTGTACCAATGCATTGGGTGGGAAGAAATTTTTAGTGTTAACCAGAATCAACTCTGTTATCCCCGAAGTTGAGTTGTATCATTGGAAGAGATTGAGCGTTAAACATAAGGAAATTTCTTTGATTGTGCTCTCAGTTAATAGATCACCGAAACTAGCATTTACCAATAATGAAGAAAAAACAGGCAATATCTCAGTTTCAGATTCAACGACAAATTTAGAGAACACTTTGCAAACTTCCCTGCAACCTGCGTTACAATTATTAAATCCTAACCAGGATAGAGAGCCATATTTAAAAAGCTTTTCTGTATCCAACAATGCGTCGCCCAATTATCTCAGTGCTACTTCACCTTCGAATGTAATTAATTTCCATTCCCCACAAAATTTCCTAAATGCACCAGGAAACTTTTTATCCCCACAAGATATAGTTTCCGTTGGATCTGGGCAAAGCAATAATGTAATGAATGCTGGAAATGACGGCGAAATGATGTTACATGATTCATCTGGTGATCTCTATGGAATTGTTCCTAAATTGCCAATCCCATCGTTTTTTACAAACAATCGCTCTGGTTCGAAACTTGGATACATTATCAAAGAGTTTAAGAACGAAAAGGAAAATGGACATTTGGTGTTTGAAGTTTGTATACTTAGTTGTTCGAATTTCTGGAACTCGGAAACGTTACTTGCATTGATATTAAATCATTATAAGAAATTAATATTGTTGAATGATGTTGTCGGAATACGAAATTTGGAAGGGAATGTAGTTTCTACTGAAGCTAATGGTCAAGACAATGAAAACATTACTTATGAGATTGAGGGAATCATTCCGTGGCATATTGCGGCTGTGGGTAAGGCATTGGACTATTTGGTGCATATATATGTTGAGGAATAGGAGGAGTCCGATTATAGAGCATAATTGACTTTAGTTGATTCAATGTTTACTAGTTTAGTTGCTTATTCATTTCTCACTGGTTCATTCCATGTTCACTACCTTATCACATCTACAGTTGTTGACTAGTTAATATTACACGATTGTTTAATTTTACCTAATATTCATTTGCTTACAGTCTACTTAGCACTAATCAGGTTCACTCACTGAACATTTACCTACCACAGTTATATTCCAATACACAAACCACACGCATAGCTCACCTCGAAATGTAGTTTCTCTTAACGTTTATGACATGCTAGCATGTAATGGTACTTAGTTGTTAGCGAAATGCAAAATTTATTTACATAGTAAAACAAATGCTTACTACTAGAAAACTAAGCTGAGACATACTTAAAAAATGTTTAAGAAATAAGTAACCAAGTCTGCAAATGCATCAGAAATTATTTGGGACTTTAATCATTTGAAACTTAATAAATTGCAACAACAAAAATATATACTAGTCTAAAAAGAAGAGAAAACACAAAGTTCAAAGGAACAGAATAATCCCATTGCAACAGTTCCTCTGTAACACTTAGCAGTACCTTAGCATGGAACTAAAGTTTTTGCAGCCATCCGCGCCCATGTGACCAAGTATCACGTGACACTCTCAAAAAACCCTGCTTGAAAAATTAACTACTGACACAATTCAATCACCAACTGTTTTCATTCTACACGATGTCGGACAGCAGACACAGCGATACTGAAGAGGCTGTGAAGCACGATGGTGAAAGTGCCGTATTAGATGCAGCCGAATCTACAATCGATAAAGGTGTGAAACGCCAGCACGATGAGGTGGATGCAGCTAACGACAACGAAGCAGACCAACAAAACGACGAAAACGAAGACGAAAACGACGATGAAGATGAAGAAGACGAAGAGCAAGACGAAGACGATGAGGAAGTCTCACGTAAGCGAAAAAGAAGAAGAGGTGCCAACCAGTTCTTTGATATTGAAGCTGAGGTGGACGACGAAGAAGAAGACGAGATCGACGAAGATGACGAGGAAGCAGAGCTTTTACGGGAAGAGTTTATTTCCGACGATAAAGCCGATGAGGTTGCGGGAGCAGCTGTAGATGACCGTTTGCACCGGGAATACGACCGTCGTAGACAAGAAGTAGAAGACCAGGATGCCGAAGTATTGGCGCAAACATTGAAGGAGCGGTATCGTAAGACCCATACGGTTTACCGTGGTGACAGTACCACCAGCGGAACTGTTTCGCAGAAGTTGTTGATGCCATCTATCAACGATCCTGCCATTTATGCTGTGCGGTGTACTCCTGGTAGAGAAAAGGAATTGGTGCGTAAATTGTACGAGAAAAAGCGTACTTTGGACCGTGCGGGCAAGCCTTTGGACATTTTGACGGTTTTCCAGAGAGACTCGTTCCGTGGTTACGTTTATATTGAAGCTAAGCGTCCCGATGCTGTAGATAGAGCCTTGAACGGGATGGTGAATGTTTTCGTTCGGGACAAGTTGTTAGTGCCTGTAAAGGAGTATCCTGACTTGTTGAAACAGGTGAAATCTTCGGACGTGGAAATGGTGCCGGGGATCTACGTGCGTATTACCAGAGGAAAGAATAAGGGTGATTTAGCTATAGTAGACAACTTGTCAGAGAACGGGTTGGACGTGCGGTGTAAGTTGGTGCCACGGTTGGACTACGGTCGTAACGATGATTTTGATAAAGACGGTAAGCGGATCAGACTGAAAGTGAGACCTTTACCGCGATTGTTCTCTGAGCAGGATGCTAGAATGTACGACGGTGACTTCTTGCAGCCTGGAAGAGTAGCCAGAAGTTTCATCTACCGTGGTGAAGAGTATATCCAGGGTTTCTTATACAAGGATTTCAAATTGCAATTCATTCAGACAAAAGACGTGCATCCTACTTTGGAAGAGTTGGACCGATTCCAAACGGGAAATGCCGATGACGAGGGCTTGGACCTTGCTGCCATTGCTGCTCTGATCAAAAATAACAAGACGGAAGGTAAATCCACCACATTCCAGCCTGGTGACAAAGTGGAAATCCGTCGTGGTGAACAGGCCAAAACCGTGGGTTTGGTGGCCGAAGCCGACTTGAACGAAGTAACCATTGTTGTGACCGATAGTGGTGACCCCAAGTTTGTCAACGAAAGGTTGACGGTTCCTGCTAACGACTTGCGGAAGATCTTCAGAGAGGGTGATCACGTCAGGGTTGTAGAAGGGAAACACTCAGAGGAAACAGGTTTGGTCATTAAAATTGATGGTGACTCGGTAGTACTTGTCAGTGACCAGAGTAGACAAGATGTGCGGGTGTTCGCTAACTACTTGGTCAAGGCTACAGATGCTTTCCTGTCGGTGGACAGCTTGAACAGCAACTACGATATCAAGGACTTGGTGCAATTGAATGCATCAACAGTGGGGGTTATCGTCAAGGCCGAAAAAGGGGTATTCCAGATTCTTTCTGCAGACGGACGATTGTTATCTATAAAACCTTCGGGAATTGCTGCAAAGTTGCAGTTGAGTCGAAGAGAACAGGTTGCTACAGACCGTAATGGGCTCACCATTAAATTGGGAGACACTGTGAGAGAAGTTTTGGGTGACAAAAAGAGAGAAGGTGCCATTATTCACATTTACAAAAACTCATTGTTCATAAAATCGCACGAGATCGTGGAGAACTTAGGTATTTTTGTCACCAACAGAATGAATGTCACCACTGTTTCCACCAAGGACTCGATGGTATCCAAGAGCTTGGGTCCTGACTTGAGCAGAATGAACCCAAACTTGAAACTCACCAACCCTATGGCCGCTCCTGCTGGTTTGAAGACCACTGTTGGGGGTCGTGATAAGTTGATTTACAAAGATGTCAGGGTTACAGGTGGTGCCTACAAAGGTTTGATGGGTAAGGTTGTTGATACTGACGATGTCATTGCTATTATCGAATTGCACACCAAGTCAAAAAAGATCAGAGTAAATAAGAACAACTTGAATGTTTTGGTCCGTGGAGAAGCCATTCCTTATTTGAGATTCATTGGCGCACCTATGGACAACCAATTGCACAGAAATGCCCCTGCCTTCACATCTGGTGGTAGATCCTCCTGGAACGATGGAGTCACCCCTGGTGTTTCCGGGGCTGCTTCTTCTTGGGGCGGTGGTACTGCTTGGGGAGGAAACAAAACACCTGCTTATTCTGGCGGACAGTCCGCTTGGGGTGGAGGAAAGACTCCTGGTGGTAATTCAGCTTGGGGAGGTGGTGCTTCTTCCTGGGGAAACAAAGCAGGCAACTCAACCTGGGGAAGCGGTGGTAGTAACTCAACCTGGGGAAGTGGTGGTAATAACTCGACTTGGGGTAGTGGTGGTGGAAACTCAACTTGGGGTAGCAGTGGTAAGGGATCCAACTCAACCTGGGACAACAAAGGATCCAACTCCACCTGGGGTAACAAGGGCGGTAACTCTACTTGGGGCAATAATGATAGCAACAAAAGCGGAAGAAGTGCCTGGGGCAAAGATTAGCCCTCGGTGCCTCGTTTATGCTCAAGCACTGAAAGCTAGTGGTTGATGTTACTTCAAAGTTTTAGTTCTTAATGATATTTCAATGCTACTTCTTAATACTACGTCTTAATGCAAGTTGCTAAGGCTACTTCTCAATGCGACTTCTGAGTGCTACTTTTATCACGCTCGTTCTGATGACTTGTTCTATACCTATAAATTGTAAACTAATTTAATGACAGATGCAATAACAAAATGTAGAGAAAATAGCAGGTTTAATGCTATAACGTATATTCCCATACCTTATCTATATGATATAATTCTTTACTTACGCTCCGGTCTCTACTATCTATTCTGAATACTAGATATTTTCAGTTGTATATCGTTAAATACTTATTAATGACAGATGCAATAAAACACTGTAGAGAACGTTCTATTACTATACTATATTCTCACATCCCGGACAGTTGTGCAAAGTTTCATGAATGAATATATCGCAGTCAATGCAATAATCTTGTTGGCACTTCATACACCTATATCGAGAACTAGTCATTGATTCCAACTTGCTTTTCACCCCCTTCGGGAAGGTAAGTAGGCAGCCACTACAGTGGTTACTGGTGTATGAGGAGCTCACAGGAACCTCAGAAAATGGCGCTAAAGGCACCAAGTGGTGGTACGAACGGGCCAAATGTGTGGAAAGGATCAACATTAGACCACAAACAGGGCAGATTATAGGCAAATTGCACACCTTATTCTTACATTGAGGACACTGGTATCCCACAACATTAGCTGTAGACGATACAGGATTTGCTACCGAGCTGTTTTGTATGGTTACCTTCAGTTTGGAGGCATCAGAACCTTCTGTTGGATTCGAAGCGCTGAGAACGGGGAAATCGATAGTAAAGTTTGTGTTGTTCAAGCTGTAGCTCAAATTAGGGTGGAATTTACTGGGGAACCCCATCTTGATTAACGGTACTCCCTTACTACTTATTTCTGATGTTTGCGGGCTCTCTGTAATGGGGAGCGGAACCACACAGTCCATGAGTAGCTCCTTGAAATGGGACTCATTCATGATGACACCGTAGTCTTTCGAATTGGAGCCCTTTGGCTGGTGATTCGTCTTATTTACTAGCTCCTGACACACGGCAACTTGTGCCGATAAACCTATTACTTTGGCTTTGATGCCGTCCTTCACAAGACCATCTATAGTCTTGTGTATATCGCCTGGATCACTGGTAAATAACGCCCCAAATATCACAAGCACCTCCTTGGAGTTCTTGCTGTTGTTTTTACTACTACCAAAATTGTACTTCAACAATGAACGGGCCATTTCTAGCGAGTTTTGTAGAGAAGGATCACCTTTTGGCTCATACCGGTTGTGCTGTCTGGCCTTAACCTGTCTAATCTTGTCTATATGGTACTGAGGCAGACCGTTGACCTCACTGATCAAGTTTGACACCCCATTTCGCATCATTAGTATGCCTAGTTGAGATATTGGGTTCTGGTCAAAAAACTCTACTACAAACTCCTGCAAGAAGTTTAATGTCATGGCAAACCGTGTAGGTCTTAAATCCTTCTCCAGCATCGTCAGGGACCCATCAATGACTACAATTAACGTTCTGATGATACCTCTTTGAAATGGTAAAGATGGGTTCTTTAGAATCTTCTTTTTTCTCCGTTCTATTAAGGTTTGAATGATAGTTTCCAATGATCTTTCACCGTCGTCGCTGTCTTTGACAAAATCCCAAGACCGCTGGTACTCATCCTCCCAGGCATAACCATTGGCACCTTTTAGGTCGCTTACTGCACCTCTTTTGGGTGCGTTGGACCTAGTTCTGGCAGACACGCCATCGTCGTCGCTATCGGGTTCGTTCGAAGACGAAGTTGCCGAAGGAGTTTCCCTGCCTCTCGAGGGTGCTATATATTCTTCGTCGGAGTCGTCCATGGCGGTGATAAGTGTATTCTTTAATGCTAAAACTGATCTTTCTTTGAAGAGTTTGTCTGCATAATGATTTGATCACGTGACTAAAATTGTCTGGTTTTAGTGCTATTGCTCGATGGCTGCAAATTTAGGGTTGGAGTGGGTCGAGGAAGTGTTTGAAACTGAGGGCACAGGCGATGCCGAGGAGTATGGAGACGACCATTCTTAGGTGTATCACTTTGGGAGTGAGATCTAGCGAAAAAAGGAACCTTTTCCAGGCAATAATTTTGTTGCCTACTACAAACATAAGCACACAAATGGCTGCAAAAACGAGCACCTCGAAAACTAAGAGTATGTTTAGCGAAGTGGAGAATGCTGTAGAGACCAAATTGCAAGCGTAGATATAAGCTTTTGAGGACAATCTTACTATTGGAAAGGTTTTAATACGTTGGAGCGTTCCATGGGTGAAAGCGCGGAACCTATCCGACAAATTGGCCAAAATATGCAAATTGTTGTTGATGGAGTCAATTTGAATCTCAGTTTTGTTCAATCTTTGCTCGATATTACTGAAGGTGTTATTAACAAACAAATAGATGTTGGAGGTGGTTTCTTCAAACAAATGGTTCATTTTTGATTCAATGGTATCAGTGAAGCTTTCAAATTTGGAATTGAAATGCATAATCATATCCAATTGGTTTTGCAATGATAAATGGCTGCTTACTAAAGAATTGGATATTTCACGAGATAGGTTGTCAGTTTCGAAGATATTTTTGTTCAATTTTTCGAGTCCTCTTTCGGTAGTGACAGTAATAATATCAATGCCCTCCATTTTCATCAAAATTTGTGATAACAATTCATTTGACGCAGAATCTAGTTGCGAATATCTATTCAAAATTGAATTTTGAAGCTCGGTTGTGGTTTCAACGAGATGTGCATCATGTACAACAGTAGTCAAAGATTCAAATACTTGCGAATAATACGTGATTTGATTAGCAATTTCATGGAAGGATTCAAAAATATCGTTGTTCGCAAACAGGATTGAGTCAAGCGAGGTTTGTAACATGGTATGTAAATGACTATTGAATTCACTAAACTTTTCTTCAGAAGATGCTTGAGAAGCTTGAGATTGCTTCATGGAGTCATTAATGAAGCTGAACAATTCCAGGAGCTTGGATTGCAAGTCATGATACGAATTATGTGAAAAATTGTGAAATTCGTAGAATTCCTGCAACATTTGTTCATGAATCGAGGAAATATTCGAATATAATTGAATGATATGATCCTTTTGATAAGGAATTGAAGCTTGGAAACAAATAGACTCAATATCTCTATAATAACCGCTGAAGCTAGTCCAAAATTGGGGAGACTTTTCTAAATCTAAAATACAAAGATCGAGATTTGCTGGGAGGTTGTAGCATGAAGAAGGGTATAAGATGTTTGAATTTTCAAACTCACAAACGGCCAACTTCACAGAAACGAGCCTTCTTAAACTGGAAGAAACGAATTCAGGGCCCGATTCAATACAAGTAGGTAAAATGTGATGCAATGATTCCTTAACACATTCATCACCATGATGAAGATTTGCTAATAAATCAGAGTAGTTTTTACTAGAAATCAATTGTGGTAAATCAGCACCAAGTGCCAACTTAAATAGATAAAGCAATCCCCAAAATAACATTTAGTATGCTAATTATGCCATTAACTGAGAAAAGATTGTAAATTGATATAAATGGATATGGTTGCAAAATTGTTTCAGATGGCTGCAAAACTGTTTCATGTGTATAAATACTCCGAAACAGATAGTAACAAGGAATGGTGTGATGGGTACCAAATATCATAACTTCTCTTTTCTTCTTTCACAATTCATAAAGAGTAGTCATGTCTTGTTAAATATTCTATTATTGAGCAGAGAAGCATCTTACCAAGAAACAATATATTTCTTCGGAATGAATGGCACTATGTGTATTGAATATCTATAGTATAATGACTGGTTTAGTAATCTCTATTTAGTATTAGTATTCTTATTGATCTATTATGAATATTGTAATGCTGTTTTGTACTCCTCTATAAAAATGTATTTTCTTCTTTTTTGGGTAGACATATTGAGTACTCTTTTCAATATCTTTGAAGTTAAGCATTATGTACATGCCACTCTTTTTAAAAGTTAAAACCTCTCGGATTATCTTTCTACTATTTTAGTAGGTTTATTCCTCTAGGGGACGTTTTCTATAAATTGATGCCAGATTTGTAAAATCAACATGCCCATTGCTATCTATAGCAAAAAATAGTTTAAAAAAGTCTGTGAGTTGCTCTTGGTCTATTGGGCCCATCTCCGATTCTACAAAGGGTATACTCTTGACGTCTTGTAAGTTTATCAAGTCCCGAATCAGATATCCTTGATGCAAAATTGGCGTTAGTTCGAGGGTTTTATTCTCAAATATATGTAGTCTTTCAATCCCATACTTATGAATGAAATCCTCTTTAGAAATGACGATATTATTCTCTGGAAAAGCTTTACTATCAATATCTTTATTCTTTTTGACTTGCGGTACGGGAGCAGAATCATTTTCTTGAATATAAAAGTTCCGTAACAATTGAATACCTTCTGTTCTCATTATACCTCCATAACTTGGATAAGCGTCTCCTGGTAAATTTGTATCATTATGAACCGATAAAACGGTCCCATTACCACCAAACCTATCATTCCCACATCCAAATATAACTTGACCAATTCCAAGTTGGCGTAAGAATGATCCACACATAATACATGGCTCTACTGTAACATACATGGTAAGCTTGGAAAGATCAATTCCTTGGTCTACTAACCGCTTCATAGCAATAAACTCGGCGTGCTTGGTACCATTCAAGCTCGTATTGGTGAAATTGTACCCTATACTTATTATTTCATCACTATCATTGATAACAATACATGCAACTGGGGTTTCGTTCATAGACAATGCCTTATACCCTACGAACATAGCTAGCGCCATGTAGCGGAACTCTTTTGTCAAGTCCATGTAGCCTAACTTGTTTTACTTGTTTTTTGTAGGAAAAAGCTCGAATATTTAATTTCTCGACTCACCTCATCTCACCTTTGTTTCTATACCCATTCTTTCTTATCATATCATGCACAAAGCCTTTCTCAAGAAACTAAAGAATCGTGAAATGGCTTCTGGGCTCGCAAGATTGCCAGAAGGCGAAGACACATCTTTGCTGGCACTTATTAATGATGAGAAGCTGAAGACTGGGTCGCATTCGATATCCACTGATTTGGATCAACTGAATCAACATTCGGAGCTTGCAATGCCACCAAATCAATTGTCACCAAATCTACTGCATCCTCTGATTCCTCAGACTCAAAATGAAACTACAGAATGCTTACAAGCACAGAATACGCTGTTTCGGACCAAGTTATTCCAAATAATTGAATCGTACAAGAACCCGGATAATTCAATCGAACTCCAGACCTATTTCACCCCTCCAAAAGATCCCAGTAGTCCCTTTTTCGTCTTCATCCATGGTGCTGGGTCTTCAGCGATGTCTTTCGCCAAATTGGCCGAGTGCTTGCTTGCTAACGACAGTAATGTGGGCATTCTTCTCTACGATCTTCGGGGACATGGTAAGTCTTCTGAAGCAACCGACTACTCGCTATCTTCGTTGGTAGATGACTTTAACTTCATACTTACGACGTTCACTACAAAATATAGTACTACAAACTCAATTTATCTCGTTGGACATTCTTTGGGTGGAGCTATCTTATCAAGTTTCGTTAAGAACATATCCAACGAAGAGAAGACTCGTTTAAATATTAAAGGCATATGTATGCTTGATATCGTAGAGGAAACGGCGGTACAATCATTGAATGTGATGCCACTGTTCATAGCCAGACGTCCTGCTTCTTTTGCGTCTTTGACAGACGCTATTTCATGGCACTTGAAGCTTCTATTGCATAATGAACAATCGGCTAAACTAAGTGTTCCGGATCTCTTGAATGAAGATTTAACCTGGAAGTTGGATCTTGCCATAACGGAACCATATTGGCCCACTTGGTTTCAAGATTTGTCGCAAAACTTCCTTTCGTTTACTGGACCGAAATTGTTAGTCTTGTCTACACATGAGGCATTGGATAAAGAATTGATAATTGGACAGATGCAAGGCAAGTATCAATTGGTGGTCTTCAATAATAACCACGAGGTGGGGCACTTTATCCATGAGGATATCCCCAAACAGCTCAGTGTGTGTTTGTTCGACTTTGTCAAGCGGAACGAATCACCAAAGAAATTCATGGAAGAGGAAATGGGTATTTACGCCAAATGGGGCGGGAAGATTAATAAATAGTGATAATAGTCCGTTGAGGCTAAGTTTAGAATCATAAATATAAATCTATTTGGTTGATTTTAATATTTATACAAAAATATTTATAACCGTAGTAATGGTGCCAAAATTGACGAAAATGGTACCAGTAGAGAGCTTATACGAACCGGAAATGTTTTTTCTGTTTTTATAGATTAAAATATGTTTATATGTATATATTTATATGGTCTAAACACAGTTATATCATAATCTCATCAAAATATTGCAAAGCTAAGATGAAGGTACCAAACTTGACTCAATTGACACCAAACTGCCACCAAAGAGCTAATCTACACTAAGATTGTTCTCCTGGATCTCCTTTTGTCTAGCATTGATCACCTTAACAAGCTCATCTATCTTCTTACTGGCAAGAGGAAATCTGGGGTTAATCAAGAAAGGTCTCAAGTCAAACCTATTGTCGTCTGGGGAATACTGTTCAGCGTGGTAAGATGGAGTTATCGTCGTCATCTTGTGTCTGTTGATGGCATAAAAGAACCAGAACCTCTTAACCTTCTCTGCTACTTGTTCTGCAGTCAAGTTCAATGGAGGTTGCGACCATTCGTGGAATAACTTTATGAACATGGCCAATGGACCGCATTTGTTGACCTTTCTCAAGGTTCCAAACCGGGATAATTCGTCGTAACTCATTCCCATATCAACTTCGTCACTTTGCACGTAATCTTTGGTGATAGGTTCCAATTCTGCCGAAGGAACAGCAGTGATAAAGTCGTTCAAAATAGGCATTTCAAAGTTGATTTCGGCCCAGCTGATGAACTTTTTCAAGTCAGTTTTACAAATCCCTCCAATGGGGTTAATATCGGCGGACGAACAGTCATACTTGGTGAAGTATCCTCTCAAACATTCATCTACATTTGCGCTACCAAGTACAAGCAAACCTCCGGGTTTATTTCTCGTCCATGGTAATAACTGGGCAAACAAATAGGCGATAACCATTCTGAGCCTTGCTTGGATGTTCTGTAATGCCAAATTCTCTGTCTGAGTTCCACCAAAGATCTTGAAAATTGGTCTTTTTCCAGTGGCTACTTCAAACACTGACACCACGGCACTGACCAAGGTATCAATATTCATGTCGATATGGTACGAGCCGATTTTGGCGGCCAATTCCTTGGCTCTGGACCTAGTTTCCTGGGAAGAATTGACGGTACCCATGTAACTGGTGTAGAAAATTCTCTGGGCAATATCCTGTGGAGACTTGGGCACGAACTCCGGATCATGAACGAGGGCACGGAGATCCATCAACACTTGTTCGTCGTCAATAGACTCTAGCACGAGCCTACACATCAGATGCACGATCACCGCCGTGGAACACGAGTCAATACCTCCACTAAGAGGCAAGAAGTAACCCGCACATTTGGACCGTCTGAGGTAATCCCACAACCAGCACGCTGGACCTAGGGCGATCTCCTCGGGCGGCAGATGGTAGCGCACGGGCCTAAGATCTGAGGGTACTACCGCAGGGTTGAACATGTTCTTCGAGGGAGAGAGTTCGATGGATGTCTCGATCACCTTGTAAGGCGATGGGTTTTCTATAGCCTGGTAACTGGCGGATTTCTGGTTTCTGTAGGCTCTGACATCGTCTAGGTCGATGGTGGCCGAAACTACTTCGACGTCTTTCAACGAGAACTGCGATGCCTGGGCCACGACATTACCGTTGATGATAATGCAGGCACAACCGTCGTAGTACAACCGGTCACCGTCGCAACCTTTTTGGTTGGCGTAAAGGTACACCCCACCGCATTTTTTGGTGGCCACGGTGATGAGCTCGAACCGGGTGTTCAACTTACGCAACTCGTGGTGCGACCCAGACGAATTGGTGAAGATCTCCACCCCATCTAGTGCGAGTGCGATGTGCGGCGATTGCGGTGTGAACAATTCTTCACATGTTTCGCACCCTAACCTCGTCTCT
Organism: Suzukiozyma fluviatilis; assembly: GCA_030560825.1. Classification (NCBI taxonomy): domain Eukaryota; kingdom Fungi; phylum Ascomycota; class Pichiomycetes; order Serinales; family Debaryomycetaceae; genus Suzukiozyma; species Suzukiozyma fluviatilis. The sequence continues at coordinate 254,583 of JAKTVZ010000001.1, forward strand.
AACGTCTCTACAATGCAATCACCAATTACTACCTTGGTTTGGCCCGTGATCTTACTGATTAACTTGGGCAATTGGTAGTACTCCCAGTACTTAGGGCGTGCCCAGGGTGTAAAATACCGCATTTCGCGGTAGTTTCCATCGTTGGCAAGACTCAATTTGGGTCTGATCAAGAGAATCTGGCCATTGTAAGAAATTACTCTACAGTTGTACTTGGTGGACTTGTGGATAATGGGAATCCCGATATCAAGCACAATACCGTGGGTGCGTGGATCGGCCAAAATGTCTGCATAGACGTCCCAGCAGTGTTCGTACAAGTCGTTCTCGAGAAAATGGTCTAAGCAGCCGTAACCACAGATCTCTAATTCCGGCCCTACTCTCAACTTAGCACCTTGGGCTTTGGCTTGGTTGATCGACTCAATAATCCTGTCTCGGTTTCCTTCGAAATCAAGCGCCCATTGGTTTAAATTGCACGTCGCAATTGTAATGTAGTGCCCCATTTTGATGTGGTCTTACGTCTATAGTGATGTACTGGAAAGTGAAATATCTCTCATTGAAGACTCATAGGTTATGTTTATATGCAGTGCACGAAGGTCAGCGGTGATGATACTGGGGCAAAATGGTATGAACGGAGAGTTGAGGAGATGGGGCTAGGTATGGTGGATAAGGGTGGTGGAAGGATGGTGTTTGTGAAAAAAATTGGGCAATATTGATGAATTTTGGTGAAATTAAGGGTGACTAAAAATTGCTATTTCGAACTATGTGAAGAGGGCACTGGATGCAAGAAAGGATAGAAGAATTGTAGTCGCTGTGTCTGGAGGATTATGAGGCTGGTCTTGAAGTTGGGAGGTGCACGCTGGGAGTCTATTTGAGGTATAGGAAGGAAATTGTCAATCCTGATGAGAGGCTTGGGAAGAAGCAAGGGACGCAGCAAGACTATAGAATGAGTATGGAAGTCACACGTTACGGCTCAGTTGTCTGTGATTTTGGTTTCTTCTATAGGAGCCAATGCAGTAAATGGGACTATCTATGGTGCAAATGCTGAAAAGCTGAAAAACTGAAAAACTGAAAAACTGAAAAACTGAAAAATTGAAAAATTGAAAAGTTGAAAACGGAAAAACTGAAAATCAGCAATAGCGGTTGGGCAGAGCGCCAGTAATGTTCTTTACTGCCACCTCAACATACTCTCCAGATAACCCCTCCGTACTTAGTTCAGTAATGGAGGTACTTCCTACGCTGCAAAGCAAATTTTGCAGCAATTTTCAAAAAAATGGACTCAATAACGTACACGTACATAATTCCGCTAATACATTCTACACATCAACACACACTGGATTCATAAGAATCTCGGTCCTATAACGCAACCCTGAGGCACATCTCCTCCTATTTCCGTCAACATTACTCAACTGCTGCAGAGAAGAATTGGTTGCAAAAATAAACCTGCACATGATGCAAACGCAAATAGTGCTGCAAATCTTCTAATCCTGTGCCTTAAGTTTAGTTTTTGTTTCTTTAGCAAAAACAGGAATCACAATGCCTAATCGGTGGCAAAAAGGTAAGTTCTCAACACGGTTCTGTCGTGTCGTCTCTATAATGACGACACTGTATCAATAGATAACCCAACTGTACTGGTCTCTATATTTAGCGAGTTTTGCGTGTTTGGCACGCAGTTTTTGTAGAGAAAGTTCCGTCCGCTACGGAGAATCAAGCTATCTAGCTCGTCGCATATCACCCCATTTCACAGACCCTTCGTCTACTTCCGTGCAACGGAATTTTGCGTGGTGTTCACCGTTCGTCCAACGCCGATAAGCTCCGCGGAATCCCGCGGGGTCTCCTCGAAACCTTGCAGGAAACCTGCGAGAGATAACGATTGTATGCAGACAACAATAAACTATAAATTGATAACCAAAGTATCGATTGCAAATGAAACGTCATTGAATTGGTATTGTTCTGTTTGTGTTTGAGGTTTTAGATTAAATCTAGGATATTAGTTTAATCTAACTTTGTGAAATCTCGTGTTATCTAGTGATATTTTGTGATATCTAGTACTATCTTGAGTATCTGTGCCTATGACAGTTAGTTTAGTTGTTGAACCTTTGGCTAATCAGCCATTTGGAGCCTTGGTCACCTTGCCGCAATACTGTAATAACGACCCGGCCAATCTTAACGATGCCGACTTTCAAAAGTTGTACGAAGCGGCACTTACTTATTTGGTAATTGTCATTGCTAATCAGGACAAGTTACCACCAAAATCTCAGTATCTTTTGACTAAACGGTTTGATTCTACCATTCCTGAGCCAAAAGAGGAAGGAAGTGCTTCTTACGGACACGGGAAAGAATTTAGACACCAGCAATCTGTGTTAAGAAAGGATGGGTGTTCTGTTAAATCGCAGCCCCAAGTGCAGATTTTAGGTCAAGGAACATTTGTAGCCGGGGAACCAGGAAACGACAATGATGAGACCATCAATTTGACCCATCCTTCACATACTAGTTTCCATAAGGATCCACTTTCAAAAGCGCAAATTGTAGAAAACCATCAAACAAGATTCTATAGATGGCACATTGATTCCGCGCTCTATGATCTTTCTCCTCCCGTGATCACCACGTTATTGGGAATCAAGGTTCCTCCATCGGCACACAAACAAACCATTGACTACGACGATGGTTCTGGGGACAAATTGGAGTTGACTCAAGGTGCTACTTGTTTTATTAGTGGCCAACAGGCTTTCGAAAGATTGAGCGACGAAGAAAAGCAATTCGCACTCAATTCCGTTGTAGAGTATGCTCCTCATCCATATATCTTTATTGGGCCAGCCAAGGCTACCAGTGATGGGTTGACCATGGTTAGCGAGAATAAAGAAACTCCATTGAATGAGTTGCCAGAATGGGTGCCAGAAAAGGTCAAGAAATTGCCTATGGTGTGGACCAACCCTGTAACTGGAAAACACCATTTACAAGTGCATGGCTGCTGTTTGTACAAGATCCACACCAAAAACAGCGACGGTACTACGACTACAATTGACCTTGAGCAGGCCAGAGAGAAGGCTCGGTCGTTGCTCAGACCAGCAATTGCGCCAAAAAATGTCTTAGCTCACGCCTGGAACCAGGGAGATTTGGTTATCTTCTACAATAGAGGTGTACTTCATTCCGTCACCGGAGAGTTCAAAGGTGTGCATTCTGACGGCAGCGACGAAAGACGGTTGATGCACCAATGTAATATTGCCTCGGGCAAAGACCCCATAACTGTGCAGTAGAAGCAACGGTGGAAAGGTGGATGGGTTAGTGTGCACCAGCCGTTCTATATGCATGTCAATACTTGTGAATAAGGTAATTAGTGGAATAAATATGGCTTTTTGCAACCATTCGTAGACGGTGCGGCGTTTACGCCAAGACTTCTGCCGTAACACGAGCCGTGACTCCTGCCGTGTCGATCCCTTACTCTACTCTACCCACCCTGTCGCCTCTTCCCTTCCTTTCCCTTCCGTCCCGTACCTCTGCTCCTGCCTTGCTGCCTTTCTTCGCCGGTGGCTTGGTGCGTGGATGTTGTTTATATGCAGGATGAAGCTACTATAGTGTAAAATCGTTTTGATAAGACTTACGTTGCTGCTCTTCTCTAGCGACAATGCAATACGTAGCACGAGCCGGAGGCTATGTCTACAACCAGTGGAACTCGTTGAACCCGGCCACGTTATCCGGAGCCATTGATGTCATTGTGATCGAACAAGAAGATGGAACTTTACACTGTTCGCCATTCCATGTACGATTTGGAAAGTTCCAAATCTTCAAGCCCAGTCAGAAAAAGATTGATCTTTATGTCAACGGCATTAAGACCGACTTGCCGATGAAATTGGGGGACGAAGGGGAAGCTTTTTTTGTGTTTGAGACCGACAATGCCGATATGTTGTCGCAGTCTGTGTTAACGTCGCCAGTGATTTCCCCTGAGACTTCACCGGGAACTTCGCCTGAAGGTTCGCCACGGTTGGGGAGCTTTGACTTGAACAAGACGGAGCCGGAGGAGTTTGATCTTGAAGGTGGGAAGTTGGTAGCACGAGATAGTGCTGGTGGTAGTGGAAGCAAAGAAGGAACTAGCGATGGTACGGCTGCTACGGGCCAGTCTGAAGCCAGTGGCGACGTAGAGGACAAGATCGAGTTGACACAATCGCCTGTGCAAAAGAGCAGCAGTGGAACGGGGCAATTGAACCCTAGGGATGCGTTTGAGCGGGCACGAAAAATCACGGAAAAGTTGAAGATCCCTTCGAAAATCGATGTCAACGGTGATATGGTGCTTGATATGGACGGGTACGAGCCTAGTTCGCAGAAAAATATTGAAAATTCCGACGAAATGTTCCAGAAAATCTTTTTCGACGAAATTGGCAGCCGTGATAGCTCCCAATTGGGCGACGATAGCATCTGGAGCAAGATTATCACCAAGGACAAGAACGGAAACATTAGGATCTTGAATACAGAGTTGCAACATGGAGCTAATTTGGAAGAATTGCGCAGTAGTGAGGGTATGACCGAGGTAGATGATGATGAAGGTACCCCGGAACATGATACTACCGCCACTTCGACCGACCAGTACGGAGACGAAAAGACTTACTTCAAGACATTACGGTTGACTTCGGATCAATTGAAGAAAATGCGGTTAAATTTCGGTGAAAATTCGTTAAAGTTCAAGTCCAGTGAAGGTAAATCACAGATCGAAGCCAACTTGTTCCTTTGGAAGTCGAATATTCCAATCGTCATCTCAGATATCGACGGAACCATCACCAAATCTGACGCTTTAGGGCATGTTCTCAACTTGATTGGGCGAGACTGGACCCATCCCGGTGTGGCTACTTTGTTCCAGGACATTTCTGCCAACGGTTACAACATTGTGTATTTGACTGCGCGGTCGGTGGGTCTGTCTGATACTACGAGACAGTACTTACGAGGCATATTACAAGATGGGAGCAGATTGCCAGCAGGGCCCGTGATTCTTAGTCCCGATAGAACGCTCGCGGCACTTCGAAGAGAGATTGTGTTAAAGAAGCCCGAGGTGTTCAAAATGGCATGTTTAAACGATATTAAGAGTTTGTACTTTAATAGCGGTGTATTGGATGACGATGATGATAGAACGCCGTTTTACGCTGGGTTCGGAAACAGAATTACCGATGCTATTAGTTATCGGTCGGTGAAGATTCCTAGCCATCGTATTTTCACCATTAATCCTAATGGGGAAGTTCATATGGAGTTGTTAGAGTTATCGGGGCAAAAATCATCATATTTGCTTATTGGTGAATTGGTAGACTTATTCTTTCCACCTTTGCCTGAAGTTTCTACGTTAACTGACAATTATAACCAGGACCAGTACGACGATTATATCAATTACAAGGACCAGAAGGAGCGGGAGGAGAACTCTGCGTCTCCCAGCTCGCCTAGATCGCCCGGTTTCATGCCAATACCCATAGAAGAGAAGTTCACCGACGTCAACTACTGGCGTGAACCTATGAATCTTTCTGATTTGAGTGAGTTTGAGGACGAAGATGAGAATCCACCTCCAAAATCACCGGTATTAGCAGCCATAAAATCATTCGACTCCACCCTTAATGTAATCGAGGATGGGACAAAACCAAAGCAAGAAACACCAGAAGTAATCTCTCCGAAAAAGACACGACCAACCTCCATGGAGTCGTTTACGTCGCCATTGAAGAGTTTTATGATGTTTGGAAACAAGTCCAAGAACCAAGAAGACGATGATGGTGAGTATGAAGATTCAAATTTTGAGATGCCGGGTACATTTCAGACTGACGACAACGACGAAGATGATTTCACGGGGGAAGATGACGACGATGAAGATGATGAAGATTATGAGGACGACTACGATGACGACGAAGAGGATGATGACGAAGAGGATGATGATTACGAAGATGATTATTATGAGGACGACGACGGTGTAGAGGAAGAAAACGAAGAAGCGGAGGACGCAGATGCTCTTAATGAGGTGGATGACGAGGATGTAGATTACGAAGACACGATTCCAGCCGAAACCAAGGTAAAACCAGTGGTCACTGATGAGCTTGTTGCCAAGTTTGTCAAAGCCAGTGAGTTTGAAAACTTGAAGATTAATGATAAAGCACAAGAGTGATATAGGAGTATGTCAAGAATTATATTGAATGTACACTATTAGTAGATATTGGTAGACTTGTAGAGTGGGTTAATTATGCACATGCTGATTAATACGTTCTACTGAAGATATAAGTGAAGGAATATTTTCGTTACAACGAGATATTTCAAACCTATTTAAGCTAAGCCTGTTTCCTTTACATGAGCTAGAAAGTACTAGCGAGTTGAATCACAAGACGTACAGGTAACTCTGATTGCAACCGATTGCAAACGATTGCAAAAGAGTAACACTGCATTAGCGCATATGTGGGCAGCCGCATCTATCAAATTAAAGTATTACGACCTGCACCCAGGTAATTAAGTGCCTGTGCACACTACGTTTCAGTCTCAAACTCACGCACTAGTTCCACAGATGATCTCGACTTCAGATTGTTTTTCTTGGCACTACCAAACTAACTAGTAGGGGTTTTCTCATTTATCAGCTACATATTCATCTTATATTGCTGCTTATACTTCTTTTTTCGTAACGTGAGAGTCTTCATGCAGACATTTTATATAAAAAAATAGAGTCCTAATATTGCTTTATGAGCACGTTTTTCGTACAATTAGCAAGCCGCTCACGACAACATACTGTACCTAGTGCATTAACTACGCACTGTGCATGTTCGTAAATTTGACACAAAGCAAATCCATACGTTGCTGGGGCGCTAAAAGTTGGTGACAGGCTACACTATTGTAGCGCAGATCCATTCATTACATCACTATATATCACTTGTTTCACCGCGAGTCGTTACGTCCCTCTCTCGACCTATGTCAACCCATCACAGGCGTTAGTGTGCTCATAATCTTGCCTGCATATGCTTTGCATCAGGGATAAAAATAACTGTGTTTTCTTAGTAGCCACCAAAGGTACGAATTACGCCCTGCTCAGTAAAACAGCGCTAACAACTGGTCGAGCTGAAGCCGTTTAAAGCCAACTTGAATCTGGGCAGTCGCGTGTAAAATCACGGTGCTTTTATTTTCTCTCGCCTCATTAAATAACCCGTAGGCGGTACAGCCCCAGTTTATTTGTTTCCGCCATTTCGAGTTTACGGTGGTGAGTAGATATTATTTTATTTCCCAACAGTTTATTGCCCGTTTCGCTCGTTCAAGTGAGGTATTTTAGTTTTATATTCTGTTCTTTAGCATTTATAGTATGCTTTCGAGGAAAAGATTGTTTGTGGTGCTATGGTTAGCTCTAGTTACCATAGTTCTCTTGTTAGCTCACTATACTTATTCGGATGCTGGTTTGGTGGAGCTTATAAACTCTAAGTTGAAACACAGACCAGACAAGGGCGTAGAAGATGGTCCCGGTGCTCCGCATGGTGCTCCGCATGGTGCTACTGGTGCCCACGCCGCTGCCTCGGCGTCCTTCTTGTCTGACATTGCCTCGTTGAACAAAAACCAAAAGATCATCATCTTCCCTCATTACTATCCCCTGGAAAACCTTCTGCTTGAATACTTGACCATCAAGCAGTCGTTGCCGGAAAAGAATCATAAGATCGTACGCTATAACCGTCAAGACTCTCCTTCGACTGGCAATGGACGTAATGGACATAATGGACATAATGGACCTAGGGACGGCGACCTGGAGGAAGAGTCGGTGGGTGATGCTCCTCAGTCCGAGGCAAAGCAATCGCCTAGCCAGTTCCATAAGTTCACCGTGCCGTTGTTTAATTCCCACCACGATATAGAATCCAACGACCAGTGTTCCTCCATTCATCATCTGATCGATATCGAATTAGGACAGCCAAAGAGCATGTCAGTGCCGTTGACAACGGTGTTGACTAGCTTCATGGAAAATAACCCAACCTATTTCCAAGAAACCGTAAGCTTCTATGATGAGGAAAACAACTTGCAAAAGTTAATAGAAACCGATACGGTGGAAACCAAGTGGTTTCGAATGGCAGGAAGTTCGGTTTGGTTGGAAGACTACGGGGTGTATTTTATGACCTCGAGACTTGCGTTCGCACCTTCTGGTGTGCGAGATAGGCCAGTGTTCTCGTTAGTTTTAGCACATATTTATGACAAAAACTGGCAAGAATTGCCAGACGTAGAGTTGGTGGTACCAACAAACAATCCGGATTTGCACGTTGAAACCAGTGGAGTGGAACAAAGATTCACTATAATTTCTTATCCATCGGTTATACCTATTCCATTTTATCATGATTCCTCTTACACTAATAGGAGATATTACGGTCCGGAAGACCCTAGAATTGTCATAACTAAAAACCCACAAGGTTATGAAGAGCCATTGATTATTTTCAATCAGCACCATCGTAAAATAGTGGAAACTGACCAAAAAAGTGAGGACGACATTTCCGTTCATTTCAACCAATTTAGATCCATGTTTATGGGGTGGCCATGGCAGTTTCAAAGAGGGAAAAAACATCTTGAAGAGTTGTCTTCAAACGCGAAAACCGATACACAACTATTCAACAGAATTGTAGAGTTGGGCCGTACAGACATAAGCAGAAAGTATCTTGAGAAAAATTGGACGCCATTCATAAGCCATTCCGAACGTCAACAGTTCCAGCATGATCGGTTTATTTATTTCGTCTATAGATGGTCCAACTTGGAAGTTTTGAAATGTCCTTTGTCTAATATTGACGACCCCATGGTTTCAAATTGTGAATATGAATATCGCTTGGATGAGAGCTTATCCAAAGATTCTCCGGTTGGAGAATTAAGAGGTGGAACTCAAATGATTAATATTAACGACCTTCTCTACAAGTTTTCTGACACTTTGCCCCACGCTAAAGCCATATTAAACTCAATTCCAGCAGATCGTGAAATCTGGATTGGTTTTGCTAGAGCGCATATAAAAGATTGCGGTTGTGGTGTGTCAATGTATAGACCAAACTTCATTGTTCTCACCAAGGACGCTGACAAATATAGAATAAACCATATTAGTTCCTTTTTGTCTTTGGATGTTCCAATTATCAAATGGTCTACTGAATCTGGATTATGTGAAGGTGGAAATGTTTTGATTCCTAATGGTATTTGTAAATGGAATCTTGATGAAAAGGAAAATAGCTTGGAAGATGTTTTGACCTTGGCAATTTCTGTATCCGATGCAACTGTTGATATCATCGATATTAAGGGTATATTAACCTCAATAATTAAAGCTGACTCTAATGATGGCATATCAAAAATATTTGTGGAAGATGAGAAAAATCCAATTTTTAATAATGCCAATATTGATTGTGCTATGGATGCTTCGAAACAATTTTGTCATGATTATGGTGTATTCATCCATAAGCAAGAAAACAAAGATAAGGAAGAAGATAAAGCATAGGTAGAAATCCAAGTTAAAAATGAAATGAAAAAGTGAACAGATTAGCTTGCACAAAACATTTTACCTTTTAAAAGGTTTCAGAACTATACTGTTCACTTATGTTTATATTTAAAATCATTTTATGAGACAACGTTGATAAAAACGTTCATATAGTTTAGGTAAACTTTTAGGAGACTTTTCCTAACTAATTTAATACATAGTAAGATATTTAATATCAGGCAAAATTCCGCTACATAAAATAATGTAGACCAAATAGAGACTTCGATCTCGAAAAAAAGAAGATCTGCAAAAAGTAAGATTTGCAAAAGTAATTCCGAGGCCGGGATTCGAACCCGGATTTCCACCATGAGAAAGTAGCGTGCTGGCCCTTACACTACATCGGATAATTGTTGAAGTTTCAGCGAAGTGAGACATTATGAGAGTCCAGAGCAATAATGTTTTTACATCAAAAATCTACGTTGTTTCATATCAATTCAACACAATTATCACGCTTATAAGATATATTACCAAGTCAATCTCTCAAAGGTCTCCTTTGCTTACAAGAGTGCACGCCCAGAGGTCAAGAATAGAAACAAAGAGAAGATTGCAAAAAACAAAATCTGCAAAAAATGATTCCGAAGCCGGGATTCGAACCCGGATTTCCACCATGAGAAAGTGGCGTGCTGGCCCTTACACTACATCGGATTTTTATTTCCGAAGAGTTCCAGAATCGAACCGCGCAACCAAACGAACTCGCGCTCGTTGTGCTACACAGCTACTTTGTTGAAAATACTTAAATTTAGATTGCTAATACTGGTAGTTTATAAAAAAATTTTTTCAAAACAATTGTCTTATCGCTTATCTAGTTTTCATGAAAACTGATATATATAATGAGCCATAAGCTAAAGATTTAAAGTAATGTTTTAGAGATTATTGATTGGGGACATAAGAGATTTTTTATGTAAATGTAAAAAATATGAAAATTTATTAATTGGATGAAATGAGTTTGATTAAATAGAATTATAACAAGAGATAAATAAGATATTCAATTATGTAACACTGTTGTATTTGATTAAGAGGTTGCATTGTCTAATTATTAATTATACAGAAGATCATCTGCACCCACGTGAATGGAATGTAAATCATTTCCAAGGCATATTCGGAAATCTCAACACTTCTTCCAAATTTTAAAAAAATGCTCTTTCCTCATGAAATAGATTCACTTGTACTAGAGAAGAATGGGTAGATTAGAAACAACTAACCGATTTATTTAGGTAGCCGTACACACCTCAATGCAATCTTTTTAGCTATATACAAAATCTACCATGCACAATAGAATTGATAAGAAAACGCAAATAATTCAGCGATATACTCAGGACTTAAACATGTTCAATGAATGTTGAATCTACTTAGATGATTTTAATAATGAGATGCTAAAAACCCATTTTTGAAAATGTTTTCTGGGCGGTCCTTTGGATGCTGAAGTATGCTCGGAAAATACACTCAATTTTATGTATCAGGAAAGCTTCCTCTTGACTCTAATGCAACCCAAGGAAATCAAATGCACTGTTACACTATGCAGAAATTAGTTGTTCACTAGATTCTGGGTAAAATAATCATCTATCCAATAGCATAGACTTAATCTGATCTGTTTTAGCTATCGGTTTGTTAATCAGAGTCAAAGGTCTTAACGGTGAATCTATCTGACTTATTTTTTAATTCTGACCAAGTTATGACTATAAATAACCCGAATTATTTTCTTACCGTTGATGTTAAATCTATAACGTTTCTCAGTATGGAAAGCGAGAGCGGTGCGAGGTTGAAAAAAATGTCACCTCTATTGTTAAAAATTATATACAGCAAATCATACATGGTCATACATGTAAAGCCTATTGTATACACTGCAAGCGAATGCAGTGCCAAGAAGGGTAGTAAGAGCGGATACGAATATGATATAGTCATCTAGTGTCAATAATTTGTTAGTATAAAGTTTCACAAATGAACATTGAATTAATCCAAATGGTGTCTTAAGAATAACTGCAAAAAAAAAAAAAATACATTACAAGGAATATTTTTCAAGAACTGATTCATTATGATTAGTCTACCGAGTGCTCTGGTTCAATTTGAAAGCGATGGAAACCCGGAAGGTATGGTCTGAAGCAAAGATTGATGTTAGGGGTTAACCGTAGTTATAATAGGAAGAATAGTCATTCTGGTATTACTTTCTTGAATAATTCAATGACCAATTTACGTGAATAATCTATGTGGCTAGCCAGAGAGTTAATACGTATGGGTGCCAATTATTCATCATTCTTGAGTAGCAAGATTGGGGAACACATATCAGAGATAGCTATAAGATACACAACCTTGGCTGCAAAATTGTCAGTTTTTCCAGACACAAAATTCGGTTTATCTTTATCACAATCACAATCAATTCGATTTGTAAACAATATAAATTTTATTCTCATTTAACTAGAATTAATTGACAGTATGCCAATTGAGCTCATTCTTTCACCTCTTATGAGGCCAGTTGTTCAAGCAAAAGCATTATTGTTTCATCCTCATAGGAGATCTTCTCGCTATGTTGCAAATATTATCGATTTGAACGTATCGGACTGTTCCCAATACGTCGTATTGAAAAGATTTGGTTCAGGTTCAAAGATATTCGATGTTTATGATACTGAAAACGAGAAATTACCATTGGGTCATCAAGATCCATCGGAAAGACTCTTTTGGTATGTTAGATCTCGTGCTGTTAAAGGTGCTTATAAGATGTACAGTTCTGCAATTTTGGGAACTGGCCAAGACGGCGAAGACGAACCAGTCGCACTTGTTAGAGCAGGATTAAGATCAAATATCCTATTGATTCGAGCACCACAAGCACCCGCTGCTCAATTAGGCTGGCATGTTATTAATCATCGAGTTGATGCAAACGACAGCTACAGGATGTTCACTTTAGCTGATGGACACACCTATCAATGGACCTATTTAGGCAAATGGTTGGAACGAGTTACTAATGTTGGTGAAAAAGAAAGCGAAGTTAGAGAACGAATTGGCCAGGTTATTTCTAATGGAAGTAATGGATTCACAATTTTAATCAATGAAAGTAAAATTCCAAGAGAACTAGCATTAGGCAGCGGACTTTGTTCTTATATTGATCAGTGGAACACCAGCCTTGAGGTGGGAGGTATTTACTATGCTAAAGATAAGTCTCATGTTAGGTGGAAGCGTGATTAATTAAATATTTAATATATGTATTTCAAGTAATCCAATTCCAGTAGAGCTCATTTCAATGCTATTAGAGCAACTTTAGTAAGAGAATTACATCAATAAATCCTTCCGTGGTGCTGGAATTATTACTTTCTCTTATTTATTTCACCTAAACCATGAAATACAATTGTTCTTTCTCCTTGGGTCAGCTCAAGCTTCTAAAAATTCTAATTCTAACACTGAAACTTCAATTCTAGCACCTTAAACTCCTACACTTCAAACTTGGAAGACTCAAGCTTCGCATATATTCAACTTCCGATTCTTTGCACCTCCGAAACAAACTAAAACTCGGCATTGGATTTCCCGGAACTTCATTCCTTTTTCAACCGTCCATGAATCCAGAGCTTTCTAAAGTAGTAATACCGGACTTTCGTCTTATTTTGTTATTTTTAACAAGATTAGATTAGGATGCGGCCATACATCTCTTGCTTCGGTCCACTCCGCTTGGCCAAAAACCTGTTTGCTCTCTAAGGGTCAACTGATGAGCGAACCATGAGCATCAACTAAAGTGTCTTTGCCCATGGAATACTTATCCCATGAAGATAACTTGTGGAAGTTGTCCCTTTGGCTGATCCAAGATTTGACCAAGTATAGGTTCATTCGTAATTAAAATCAATTTTACAGTCTTAATATCATATTCAATAAATATGTCAATCTTAATCTATCATACGAAGAATATATATTTCCAATGTTATCTTACCCTAGTTGGAGTTTGAAACTTATTATATTGACGGAACCGTTGGTATAGATTCGAACGGTAATCTTCGCGTTGATAATTAAGTTTCAATTTATTATTTAATTACTATGCATTACTTCTTATTATACAGAACCAACGCATAAAATAACCGTTTAGCCCATCAAAACAAAGGGAAAAATTATGTCAATACAAAATACCAGAATAATTAAATAGATATTATTGTATAGCATACTATTGTTTCCTATATGAAATGTAGTTTGTGGCCAAATATGTTCAAAATTAAAAGAATTCGTTCTGAAATTTTTCTCATGTGATATGGTTGTATGAAGCTGAGCAGGTACTATATGTCATTTTTCTGCAAGTCTGCCTTTTATTTAACCCACACATCAATATTTTAATGCAAGTTAATAAAAGGAGTACACATAGTAAACTTTTTCTTTTAAAATTTAGTATATGATTACTAAAGCAGCTCTACAGCCTTCAGAAAAGGGTTCTCTCATGTCGTCTCTTCTTGAGTATAATTATTTTGATTGTTTTTAAGTGAAAATTTTTATTTTCTGTACGTTTTCGCCTTAAATGGGTTTTTATTCAAGCGCATGTTCCCCTTAATTCTAAGTAAAATTATCTATTTTGCCGTTTTGCATGCGGAGAAAGTAAATTTTACAAATATTACGAAGTCGCCACATAAAATAATTTGCTGCCGCCCCACGCTATTTGGCGCGAAATTGGAGAGTTGTAGTAAGCAATTACTGTTTCGTTCGGAAAACTCTGAGGTAGACCTCCTTTCGGAGAACTTGGCAGCGTCGCCTTAACTATCAAGGTTTTACAAACATGACACAAAATCAAAAAAGAAACAAATTTACAGTGATTCATTGCTAACTATAGAAGAATCTTCCTTTATTAGTGAATATTAACTTTACCCCAGCAAAATTCCTCATTAGTTAATGAATAATTAAATCTCAATTTTGAGAACCGCGAAATTAAAATTTGCAGTCAAAATGATAATTTTCTAATTTTCCAGAGCCCATCTCTACAGTCACTTAAATGAAATAATTTATAATAATACATACACTAGAATACCCCACAATAAATTTCTATAGTATAGTGGAATTAATATGCTGAAATACATACAATCGATCACAACTTAATAGCTTATCATTGATTAAACAATGGACATTTGTTCGATTCGTCAGTGGTTAAAATATGATCATTTAACCATTCTTTTGCTGTAGTTTCATATCCACAAGGGCAAGTCCCTCTGTGAGCAAATTTATCCGTTAAGCTTGGTAATTTCTTCACTTTTTTATTGGAAAAAGTAAAATGTTTGTTAATCAAATGTCGTTTAAAATCAAATGAACGATTATATGCATTGGTTTTATAATTACAAACAGACTTTGGAAATCTGCACTTATATTTTTGAGAATGTTCATGAATTTTTAAATGTCTCTTCAAGTTCATGAAATTGCTGCGTCCACATATTCTACATGTGGTTTGATCATCAAAATACGCAATCACCTCTGGAGTTGGAGCATTAGGATTGGAGTTTATGTAGGTAGTAACATCAGGATACGATTGACGATCGCCATCTGTATATTGCCTCATCAAAGAGTCATCAGATTCTTGAGAGTACGCTGTGGGGATAATAAATGGCTTTGGTAGCAGTAATCTAGGCTGGGACATATCACGATTTGGCAACATTTGAGGATGACCTATTAGATGAGAAGATTTGGACATATCATGTGCCTGATTTGGGGCATTAAATTGAGGGGGATACTGAATCAATTGATTCGAAGCTTGATTTGTTGGTACTTGGTTCCCTGGTGTCTCAAGATTAGAAGGGTTTGGGTTATTGGAAACTTGATATCTTCTTTGATTTGATAAAGCCAAGTCATTATACTGTTGAGATCCAATTGGAGGTAAAGCAGGTTGCAAGGCAGGTTGTAAAGCAGGTTGTAATGATGGTTGTAATGATGGTTGTAATGAAGGGTGTAAAGAAGGTTGAGAAGACAGATTATTAGCTTGTAGGTTTGATTGTAAGTTTGCTTGTAAATTTGATTGTTGGGGGTTGTCAGACGGATAGCTTTCTTGAAAACTATCTTGATTCAAATTATAAGGATAGGATTGATTTTGATCGAGATGATAATCGGATTCCGATGCGTATAAATGATCACTATTAACAGGATTTAACTGATAAGGAGATTTATTAAGACGAGATCGATCTTGATGATGTTTCATTCGAAATAAACCAAATCAAAAATAGGAAATAGAACTAACCAGAAAGAGAAGATATTGCAAAAGGATCAAGATATATACACAAAATAATAAAATTTAAATAACCAATTTGTATAATAAAATCTTATAATAACAACATTTGGAATTCAAGAGATGGAATACGGAAATTTAATTTACGTAAAAAAAAATTTCCTTAGTATATAGATTATTTACTTGGGATATGATGATTCTTTTATACAGCAGCAGAAAATTACTGAACTTTAAATCCGAAAAATGTCAAATACAATAAAAAATACCAACAAAAATATACCGTTCATGCGCATAAAATAATTTCAGGTGTAACAAAATAAAATAAATAATTCTATTCTAAGTACTTTATGAATTTATTTACTACAAGTATTTAAGTTCTTGAAAGCTTCACTGTAACACTTAAATTTCTTGACTTTAAGGTTAATTTTTTCAGACTAAATTTAACTAAAAAGTTCTTTTTTATAGTCTTGCTACAGGATACGAACCAACATTGGAATGTAGTATCTAACATGATTTCGACCTAGAAGAGGTTCACTACTACCTTGTTGTGATTTCACAAATCTTCACAATGTAACAATGAACTACATCGTAATTTAGAAAGAGTAGCATATAATATGCAGATGTCGTATTTAAAGGCGGCCGCTACAAATAAATTAAAGAAATTTCGGGTTGTCATCCTGATTCACAACATCATAAGTTGCTCTCACAATGTCAACATTAAATCCTACGTCATTCTTGTATTGTGTACTTTGCTCTAATATTGTATCTAAATTAGTGAATCAACTGTACTTTATTATTTTCTTACTAATTTCTGGACTTCGCCCAACAATAGAACTGCATTTGATAATTAATTCAGCACGCTTTGCTTAATGCTACATAACTCTTTGACTAGAGCCTTATATACATTGGACCTTATTCCAGACAGTAAATTTGAGGTTGCAAACCTTCGTATATTTCCCAAAAAGTTAAATGCCTGTCCCATTCTTTAAATGTATATATGGTGCCATTCTGAAAACATTCAATATCTAATATACATTATCCAAAAACATAGCCCTATCACTGAAGCAAAAATATTTGTTTATGCTACAAAACTATAAATTCTTGATTGTCAACCTTGGTACTACAAACACGTTTTAGCGCCTTTCCTTTAGTCAAAAGTATAAATCAATTATAGCTGTCACTAAATGCGAACAATCTTCAAATGAAAACAGAAGTATATCCGCTTCTTTATATCCGAGAAAGATTTATTTGACTCGATCGCGAATTTCAGGTTATGAAGTCCGAGATGAATTAGAGTTTATGGCTCAGAACTAAGATTTTAGTTCCTTCTTTCCAGTTAAACCTGTAGTGTGTAGAAATCGTGAATCTGTATGGCCGAAGGTTTTCAAGAAAAGGTGGCACACACTGATTTCAGTAAATGTATAGTAGTAATTTAATTTATGCAACATTGGTCCCTCGTTTGAAAACCATTTATATTGAGGATTTTCACCCAATTCTGCCTTACAGAGAGCAACCGCCTTCTAATTCAAACTTAAGTTACAAAAAACACTTAATGAACAATTCTATGTTTACAAGCTAACCTCTGTATTTAGTCTTGAGCACACCTACGAGCTATACACTGATTGCTTTCATTGCATTACAATCATATTTCACATGACCAATAGTCCCTTGGAGAGCTTCGGTTGTTGATTCCAACTTTCTTTGCACTTTTCTAAGCGGCCACCGGACTAGGCTGTATTTGATTGTAAGATATTCTACCAACCGGGAAATAGTAAGTATGCCTAATACATTCATTTAGTTCCGGTATAATTTTTTGAATAATCCGAATAATCGTAAATTGAGTGGGAATGGTGTACTACTTTGTTAGGTAAAAGCAGTTGGAAGACCCATCCAATAGCCCTATTCAGCGGTGAATCACCTACCAAGCTGCACTATCGCAAATGATCAATGGTATGCAACTGATATGTTTCAATTTTTGGATATAAGGCTCGAAGAGTTCGTGACATAACGGTGTTATAGAGACCAAATTGAAATGATAAACAGAGACTTAGAAAAAAACTATTTATACAGCAATTGTGCTAGGAACATCAGGATAGAAGATCAGATAGTAGATGAGTCATATGCCATTCATTATCTTGTAGTGCAATTGCATGTTACTCTAAAGCTTGGTAAAGAGTAGCAAAGTACTCGCGCACTTTATATTCACAAATTCAGCTTGGGGGTATGGTATACTAATAAGACGAAGGATTCAAGCTGGGTATTGCTGTGTTACTTCACCTCCTGATTGGAGTCCATCATCGGAGTTCATAAGCAAACCTACCTTATCTTCAAAAGTGAACTTCTTTTGCTGATATTATTCATGTATTGTTCCCCCGGCAACTGAAGCCTCTCTTGCAGCTGGAGGCTGAATGTGCTAGCATATGCCTCTAGCGTTACTAGTGCTTTTGTTTGACAACATTGCAAGTCTAACACAATTCGCAAATGTGTACATGTAAATACCAAGATGTATCACGTAGCAAGAGAAACTCTTGAAATGTTGGCATGAAATCTGTTGAAAAAACAAGTATGCGCTATTGGCACCTTTGTTGGTGATAAATAGGACAGGGCCAAGTCTGATTCTCAGATATAACTGTCCATATTCATATTTTTATAAGGCTTGAGTTCAATGGTTTCAGTGAATAGCTATTTCCTTGAAAATTAAGTACGCAGGTACATTAAAGAATATTTTTGACTTCGAATGATATCAGCTAAAATTTGCAGTCATTTGCAGTGACCCATATATTTCGTTCGGAGCAGAACGCCATTCAATTACTGGTAAACAGTCAATTATAGCCGTAAGTAGTTGAAAGAGACAATATAACTTCGTAATAATATAAGAATCGTATCATCTCGTACAAATTCTGTAAATTGATGCTCTGGTGTGGTGTACTGTTAATAAGATCGATCTTGTAGAACATACACTGATATACATCAGACTTAAAACATAGTCCATAGCAAGATTGAAACACTAAGTTGCTCCAATATATACTTGAATGTCCTCATATAAGATTATTAATGTCAATGAGTTCTTCATAATCCATGTAATTCCAAAGATGTTCCTTTACACGCTAGAAGCACAGAGATGATTGAAGCTGAGCTGGCGATCATTAAGTTTAATAAGTAAGTTTAGTAAGTTTCTGTCTGCGGCCTGGCGAAATTACTAACCTGCTTCTTACATAAAAAATAAAACTAAATTAATAACAATGGATGATCATAATAATAATTCAGCTTATAGCAATATTATTTTGATTTCGCATAAGGCATAAGGATCGGACCCTCCATTAGTCAGAAGGTTTGGCTGTGAAAAAGAAACGTGAGAAGAGCAATGGTACGGCCAGTATAAATTGCGATGAATTAAAGCAAAAAAAACTCAGTAATACAATGTAGAAGCATCTGGCAATCAAATGCAGACAGTTGCTTAGACGAGTAGAATTCTGCACAGCCAAAGGTAAGAAGATGCTACTTAAAGACATTTATAAAAATTTGAAGAAGGCTGTAACGCATCTTGCATGAACAGTGATACGAGTATATACTATATATACTAAGAAGGTATGCGGCGAGGAAACCGTACAACGTGCTTTCATGGTAGCGTCAACTTAAAGATACTACTCCGCAATCGATGCAAATGAAGAAGTTGATTAGCGAAAGCGCAAGTAAAATCATGTGACTTCATAGCCAAGTGTACTCCATCGGAAAGCGAACCCCAGACTTGGTGTCTGAAAATTCCGTTCGGGTAAGGCTCCCTTCTACATTCTTATCTATTTCACCCATGGCTATAGCCCTTGATAGATAACTCTGGCTACGAAGCGACTTATAAGCAATCAACACTACACTCTATATCTAACAGCACTGCAGCAACGTTTTGTGCCCCCACACTCTACCGTTATTTTGGCCATTTTTTCACCACTAATCACGAATTTGGGTCACGTGGATATTACGATCCTAATTGGGATGGGTGTAAGGCTAGCGGAAACCGACTTCCTACAAATAAAGAGGAGGATAAGGTTGCAACAATAGTATAAATAGCAGATAAAATCACCTACATTTGTTACAATTCACATCAGATCACACGCTAAACAAGCAGACAGTTAAAATGTTGAAGACTGCTAGCAAATCTGCCAAGTTAAACCGGGTAAGATTCTATTCGGTTGCAAAAAGCTATTTTCCAAATGAACCAACGGAACCTTTAGTGAAAACCTCCACTATTCCTGGTCCTGTATCCGTGCAAGTCAACAATGACTTAGGTACCATCTACGACAACAGAGCCACCTACTTTGTGGCCGATTATTTCAAGTCGTTAGGGAATTATATCGTTGATGCCGATGGTAATAAATTGTTGGACGTTTTTGCCCAGATTTCTTCCATTGCCTTAGGTTACAACAACCCTGCTTTGATTGAAGCAGCCAAATCGGACGAGATGATCAACTCGATCGTTAACAGACCAGCATTGGCATGTTTTCCTTCTACTAATTACGAACAAATCTTAAACGACGGGATTATGGCAGCCGCACCTCCGGGGTTAAACAGAGTGTGGACCTCTTTGAGTGGGTCCGATGCCAATGAAACCGCCTACAAAGCTGCTTTCATGTACCACCATGGCTTGAAGAGAGGGTCTCACGATTTCACCAAAAAGGAATTGGACTCGGTCATGGATAACCAATTACCAGGTACTTCTGATATGGTTATTCTTTCCTTTGACAAAGGTTTCCACGGGAGATTATTCGGGTCGTTGTCTACCACCAGATCTAAAGCCATCCACAAATTGGATATTCCAGCTTTCAACTGGCCAAAAGCACCATTCCCTCAATTGAAATATCCATTGAGCGAGTTTGAAGCCGAAAATCACCAACATGAAATTGAGTGCTTAGAACAATTTGAATCAGTGATTAAACAACACGAAGGTAAAGTTGCCGCCATTATCATTGAACCAGTTCAATCTGAAGGTGGTGACAACCACGCTTCACCATTTTTCTTCCAACAATTGAGAAAAATTACCAAAGAAAAGAATATTTTAATGATTGTAGACGAAGTTCAAACCGGGGTCGGAGCCAGTGGGAAATTCTGGGCTCACGAACATTGGAACTTGCCTTCTCCACCAGATATGGTCTCCTTTTCAAAGAAATTCCAAGCTGCTGGGTTCTACTTCAGCAACCCAGACTTACAACCTAAACAACCATACAGACAATTCAACACCTGGTGTGGTGACCCATCCAAAGCAATCATTGCCAAAGCAATTTACCAAGAGATTGTCAAGCACAATTTGGTGGACAAGACTGCTCAAGTTGGTAACTACTTGTACGACAACTTGAAGACTGTGTTGTCCAAGTACCCACAACTGGTATTAAACTTAAGAGGTGAAAACTTTGGTACGTTTATTGCCTTTGACTGTAAGGATGTAGAGACGAGAAACAAGTTATTAGCTAAGCTTAGAATAAAAGGGGTCAATGCCGGGGGTTCAGGTGACCAATCGGTTAGATTGAGACCAACTTTGGTATTTGAAAAGACTCATGCTGATGTTTTCTTACAAGTATTAGAAGACTCATTAAAAGAGCTTTAGAATTGCTCATGATAGTATTAATAATAGTATAGTTAATAGAGTTATGGTTAAGAAATATAATTGTAAAAATCGTAAGATAGCAAAATTACGATAGCTGTAGATCCTGCAAAAGTAGTTGCTAACGAGGTGTTAGCTAGGGTCTGGACCAGAATTGGAATACATATTATCGCTAACCTATACTGAGACTGAATTCAGACGGTTGTGGTCACAGAATACCAATATTAGACGCATAGCCAGCAAGTAGGCATTATGGTTTACTGTATCTAACGGAAAAGATTAGCCAATAGAAGAAAATTTATATTTTAGCATATGCGGTCAGCATTCCCAATACGGTGATTGCATTTAAGGCGAACTAAAAAAATGTTCGATTTAAAAAATTCTTAATTGGAATGCCGATCTAAAATTAGATTTGCGAATTGACAACATTTTCGGATTTCTCTAAAGATGTCCGGTTCCGATACGTCCTACGTGAAAATTTCAGTCATACAAGAAAATAGTTACACATACAGATACATAAGAACATGTAGGCGAACGTTTAAAAAAATACCTGCCGTAAAAATATCGCATGCTGTTATACCACCCACCGTGAACTAGACCAAGACAACACGGAAGATCTCATTGTAGCCCAGTCAACAGTGTGTATTTATGCAGAAAACGCTTCATCCGAGAAGAAACTGAAATACGCATCACTACCCGAATTTTCCACACTGCAAGAGTGGGTTGCCTTAGGCTCAAATTCGTACATAGCTGCCCAGCTTCGTAGAAGACGCATAGACTGCTCAAGCTTCCTTGAGAACCGAGTACTTGACAACCTCCAAAATAAAACTGCAGATGTCTTCACCTCGGGTTCCTGGTTGCAAAATTTTGATGCGGCCACTAATACGGACGCCAAGCTATAATGCCAGTTCCATGGACCTGTCGCATATTGTACTTTGCTGTCCATGTAAAGTGTCATATCTAGAAATGGCCATTGCCAAATTCAACCGCTTACGTTATGTACTTGCAGACTGCTAGCCAAGCTCCCCTCAGTACGTCTCACAGGTGGGACCATGAAGATACCAACAACCGTTGCTACCATCATTTTTGGAAAAGAATGCCCAAATTTGGAATACTGGTTGAAACGGGAACACAAGTCGAAACTGGAACAAAAGTCGAAATTGGAACACTAGTCGAAATTAGATCAAAACTAGAACCCTGGTCATGTTACACAAAATGTCATAATCAAAACTACCACTTGTGTTGTACAATATTAAATTTAGCAGCCCGGCTACTCATGTATGGTGCCCGGATACTGATAGTGTGCGCCCTAGTGCTCACGGCTGGTACCAACACTAGCCACTCTCGCTACCCCGTCAGCCCTGGCCCCGAGACTTAGGTCACCTGTCCCGGCGCTACCGCCGCTCACGCTACTATTACTGCGAATAAAATTAACCACTAAAGCTTTTAACCTACTTGACCTTTACCCAGTTAAGAGTATACAGAGGAAAATTTATCGTTTCTACGGTTCTATCATACCATAAAACACCAGCAGAACCAGCAGAAGTTTTTCTGGCCCAAAATTGCAAGTTTTCCTCATCTATCGTATTTGCCGTTTTCTTATCACAAACAAGTATTACCACAGAGCCATTGCTCACAATATTAATATGATCTGATACCATGCTAGGAAGACTCTTTCGACAAGGCGGAATAAATAATTCTGCTCCCATAAATTCAACCAATGTACCTACAAACTCCACTAATGGTGCTTCTTCAAACCAATCAGGGTCCAGTTCCTATGACGATTGTTACACCAGGTCCATATTATATGGAACTCAGAACGTAAACCAGCTCCGTGTGCCATTACTAAACCCCAAACTTTTCCGTATCATTGTCAGTCAAGATGGCTGCAATTTGAGGAGCAAGCAGATCCTTTTTGATTCGGCCAATAACGACAATTTACCAAAGCCATCGAAGAAATTGTTCAGCAAGTTGCATCACAACACCACCGAATTGAACGACTTTATGTTCGGTTGTAGTTTGCCGTCAAATGAACTGTGTTCGGTGACAAAAATCCATATTTTGCCGCCATTGAACTCCATCTACGGCCAGTATCACTCAGTACTAGTGACGAGATTGTTTTCCATCACCAACGACGAAAATAGCATGAACCAGTTACCGCAGAGATTTCACGATTGGAGCGTTAGCTCGACATTGCCGGTAAATTCAAGCAGAAACCATTACATTAATAGCGAGAATCCAGCAAAACCAGGAACTAATTCGCTTAACTCCCGCTTCTCCATCGGAATAATCATCCCCATAGAACTGTTGGACGATTTGCAGGATATGATCTTTTTGAACTGGACAGAAATATCATATTACTTGATCAATTTGCAGAAATTGATTTACAAAAAATTGCTTTCTTGTTTGAACCTTCATTTGGAAAGCACCACCACGAGCGGTCAATCCCCTTATGTCATCAACAAGCGCATTCAGTTCCCTAATCATATTCTTCAGCAAGAAGCTGATCTCAACCAACAGGTTTCCAAATTAGTTAAGCTTTTCCACTTCATCACATTGCCAAAGTTGATCAATAGCAATTGTTTGATTAGACTGACCATATTGGATGCTAAAGTTTCCAATTGTCAACCAATCAACAGTTTGTTAGTCAATTGGGTCATGGAAGTGTTGAATTGGTTGACGTTCAAGGACGGTAATGACGGCTTTTTACCCAGTTTACTAGCGTTAATATTACCTATACGGTCATGTTTAGCAAATAAGCCATTTCAACCGGTGAAGTCCAGTCATCGTGAGCTCACTAGGATAGTGATTATGACGGGGAACCCTATGATCGTAAAGAAACTAGTATTTATACTTAATGGGCTCATACCAAATGATAACTTACTATCTTTGATTCAGATTGAAAATATCAATGCTAATAATGAAAGTACTAAGGAGAAGATTTCACACGACAGTGTTCTTAATACAGAAAACTACACTACAATTAATGAAGCTAGTGATCGTACATTCCAAGCTTCTACAGACCTGGACTTTAAACCTCTATGCGAAAGCTTTCCTGACAAGCTTGGAATAAAATGCAAAACAAATATCAAGTCTAATGTACCTGCTCAATCAAATATTTCAAAAATTCATAGAAAACACGAGGAGCAAAAGCTTCAGAAACCAAGCTTCTCATCAAATTTAACTAATATGCATAAACAGAATGGTGGATATTCAGATGGTGGTCCACCCTTAAACAACATTTTGGAACACATGAATTATACCTCCTTTCAATCTTCTAATCCAATTAAATTCCTTCAAAGCAACCAATTGAAACAAGCTAATTCTTCCTTTCAAAACCCAGAAACCAACTACGACCAAATAGACTCCATTACTTCAAACTTTAATGGCATGAGTACGCATGGATCTTCTATAAAACCATCTAATCCAATAAACATACGGTCAGGAAAAGTGTCAACTGAAGATATGAAGCGAAAGTCATCGGTTGCATCAGGTATAAGTCCTTCAAATATAGGGATTCCATCTAGTTCAGTGATTAATAGCAATGGGAACAATATGACCGCATCAAAACCCATTTTCATTAAAAAGGATGAAGGATATGGTTCACCAACTGAGTCGGAAAATTACTTCAACAGATCTACGCCGTCAGTAAAAGGTTGGGAAATTCCGGGAAAGTCTACCCCATCGACAACTACCACCCCTCATTTTTCATCGATCGAAACAACTGGTGCCTCTCAAGGGATACCGATATCCACCCCAGTTGGACCTAAAGCATTTCCGCAACTGTTGAGCAAACTGTCAAGCATGGCATATTTGTCAACCTCTTTGAACTCATCCTTAAGTTCGTCGGCATCGAAATATTCCCTTAGTAATCTTGGAGGAAGCTTCTTAGAAAAATGGAAGAATTCATTAGGGAGTTACAATAACAATCAGACTACTCCGAGCCATACATACGACGAGTATATGCCCCCACCTAATGTGGGTAAGCGAAACTCCTTTCAGTCTTTTAGGAGCCCCTCTCCTGCTATGGAGAATGATGAATTTAACTGGCACTCAAGCAGTATCAGTTTGTCGTCAAGCGTGGGAGGTTCGGGATCCCCGATTACACCTACCAAACTTTCCAGAACACAATCTATGCATGATCTTTATAATATGGTTAAACCTGAAGATTATGATGAATCACAGCATAATAAAAACGGAGTTAATCTAGATTTAAAAAGATCCAAATCCGGGGTTTATAACCCGTTAATCAATGATAATGAAATTAAAAATGTTTTTGACCATAATCGAAATATTATTTCTAAAAAGTGTCACTCAATCATGTACATGAAAATTAACACCAAGCAAGATGCACCTAACATAATTGAGGTCAATTGTGCGGAAGATACTGCTAATGAATGTACAAATACGAGCAATGTTATGACAAAATATAAATCCCTTAATGCAGATCAGTCTACAATTACTCCAAAACCAAAGTCTACATACGACAAGGCCAACTGTCCTTTATTAAAACTACAAGGATTAAATCCCAGCATTGCATTTTGCGAGGAATTTCGACCCGAGTTTAATTTACTATCTTGTCCGACGACACCCAAATTAGAGCAACAAATAATGACTACGATGAAGCAAGATTTATTATTTTACCAGAACAATTTTCAATATGAAAAAATCACTACAAGAACAATTTTGATAAGCTTAAGATCACGAGAAATCAAAACAATAGAGATGAAAATAAATAACCAAGGGATATATTCTGGTGATCAACCCCCTAATATATACCAAGAATGCCAAATTACAACAATGAATGGTAAAAATAATCAGTCAAATTCGCCCAAAATGAATATCGTCCCAGTAACAACTACGCAGCTTAATAATACCTATAGAACAAAGATAAAAAAAGTATTTACCCCCACTAAGAACAGTGGTGATTTAGAGTTAACAAATTCAATCGAGAAAATATTAGAGGAGATGAATCATTTAGTTAATAGTTACAAGAATAAGGATGGGGATTTTCACTACAAATTAACTAATCTAGTTAGCGAATTGTTAAACTTTTCGGGGTGAGCCACTTCAATGCCGGTTGAAAGTAAATGCATGCAACTGATTATTAATAACTTTTTGTCATTGTTATTTTTGGTTGGATTTTGCCATGGAATATTCTACAAACAATTTTTTCATATTCCAGACAATACACAAAATATATCCGAACATGTAGTAAAATTGTGCACGTTATTGTGTGAAAATGGACAAAACGCAGCTTCCGGGATTCCTATTGTGCGTAAAATTTAACGGCCGAATATATTTTTCTGGTTTGGGCATTCAAACTGTTCCCGAAAGTCCGATCTAAAGCAAAGTTTCCAACAATACGGATAACAAGGAATATCCACTCTCGCCATATTCAGTGTAAACTGTTACCAAGAAAGCACGAAGACATTTCTGGAATTGGGCAAAAATTTTTCCCAATTTAATACGTAAATAATCTATTGATATCTATGCAAGCTTCATTTTCTTATTTTCATATCTGGTCTCCTCGAGATACAACTGCAAAATTAGAACTTTAAATAATAATATTTTCTATGTCATGGGCGCGTAAATACATAAAAATATTATGTATTATGACTTCTAGAAAATAATGGTGATGCAGAATTAAACTATGTTGCCTTGCCCTCAAGCATTTTAAACTAAAACATTAGTCCTAGTAGTGCAATATCTACTTCAGGCATTTGGAACACCCACAAAATAATAGCGCCACTCCTACGCATCCAGTGTTAGCCGAATTATTATTGAAATCCTACACATTATTATGGATAAACTACTCTATTATAAACCTTACCATTATATGCATCACAAATTAAACTAATATATTAATGTTTTATATTAAGATTAAGTTACTGAAGTCATCGCAATTGTTCGTTTGATGATTGGAATCCACAATGAAACCTTCCATTGGGGCATCAGGGATATCTATGGTACCAATTTCCGGGAAAACGGATGATTCAGAATCATTTAGTACTTCAACAGGACTTCCGAGCATGCTGAATTCCGTTCCTAGTTCGATCTTGTGATTGGTTCCATAAACCAAAGCTGGTCCCGCATATCTATTCGGTTGGTGCAGTAAATTAGTATTTGCACTCTCTAATAACATATCCAACGCTGGTTCAAACAAATTGCCAGCAGTAGTAGAAAGAATCTCAGTGTTAAATTCATTATTAGTATTAGTAAAACCTGTAAAATCAGTAATAGACGATGATGGTATAACTTCTCCATGCAGTTGCTGATGAAGCGGTGATTCCGTTTTAATTTTCGTAACTTGTGGCATGGATAAAGTAAATTCAGATTCCGAAGCATTATCCGTAATTGAATTGGGGTATGAAATTGGAGTTTCGTAGATAAATTGTGCATTTGACAATGTCTGATCAATTGAAAGTTGATTATGCGCTACTTCACTCTTCACCATTGGCGCTATTATTGGAGAAGTTATAGATGGACGTTTTGTAATTTCAAACTTGGACAATTGTCCAGATTCTTTGTACTTCTTGAAGAACGCACTACACTTATCACCATAAGTCTTTGGAGTTAATCCTGTGACTGATTTAAACACACGATGAAAGTGCCAAGCTGACAATTTGGATTTTGCGGCTAGTTCTTTAAATCCTAATACACCTCCTCTTCTTTTTCTCTTTCTAGTTGGCGATGAAGTACCATTTGCAGAGTTTGCTTCAGAAGCATCATCGGATGCAGATGAGTGGCTCTTGAGGGATTGGATATTGAAGAAGTTCATAGCAGCAGCTAAGGCTAAATGTCTGCAAGCCAAATCAACTAAACAGTAATGATCGGAATCATTTTTGGATAAGTTTGAAGCCGCAAACTCTTTTGCCATTTGCTTTTCCGAATTGATAACCGGAATAGAAAGAGCCCTTTTGGGAGATCCTACAAAGGAGTTTCTATTAACAAACTTCGACCTTTCGGGTTTAGCGGCTTCATTTTCAACATCTGAAACTAAGGGAGGATAAAAACCAATAATCTCATTGACATGAGACACACATTTTATCAACAAGTTAACATCAAACACCGAAGAATTCAATGGATCACACGAGCTACAATCGTGGTAACCCAAATTCATCGCTTCTGCTGGTGTGCTAACAAAAGAAATTTCAGACTTTAAATTGGAAATTGGTCTTGCATCGCAATCTGGACGACAAAACACCTGGTTAACTTTGTTTAACACATAAAACGAATCAGCAGCAAACGGGTCGGAAAATTGATATGCTTTCCACTTACTAGACTCGGATGAGTACGGCATGGTTATTCAATATCCAAATATAGAATGGAAGCTGTGGAAAATATTGAAAATGGTAGCAGCTGCTAAGGTTTCAGATTCAGGATCTAGTAGAATTGATTATTGATAATTGAACTCAAATTTGAATGAACTATCAACAAAATCAATGATAACAGCAGAATAAACGAGGAACTAATGAGAAACTAACCAGGAAATCGACAAGGATCGAACAAAATCAAAGCAACTACAAATGAAAATTATGCAGCTGACTTGTAGAAAGAACAATAATTATTATAGGAAGTATAATAATGATAATATGAAATGAAATAGTCTAAGCTACAATTTATGGGACGAGGTCCCTAACTACTTATAGTAAAACGATTGAATTCTCCAAATATAAGGTACGTCAGGAGGAGGAATATAATACATGCATGGATAGTGATAATACATAAAAAATAACGCTAAACTTTCTGTTTACGACATATAACTTTATTATTAATATTTACTAAGCAAAATTATTTTTGTCATGTAGCGGCGGGAGAACTTGACATGATTCTCTTATTCGAACCCTCTTTGGGTTTGCATTGACGATGTTCCAAAGCACATTCGGTATTCCGATTTGAGTAGAATAAATTATAAATAGTACAAGCAAACGGGGTCATGAGGCGCAATTTAGGTATGAAGGACTCCATTCTATAATCTCTGGATAGATCCGAAATAAAGTGTAAGCCGGACTGTATAAACGATATAGCCTTAAATGGCTGGAATAAAACATGGAATGCAACGTTTAATTATGGTCCGTTCTATTTTTTGCGTCGCAAAATATAGACAGAATACTTCAACACAAATAAGCAGTTACTCTTTTGGTATATGTATTAACTAGCCCGAACTTAATTCCATATATACAATGTATTAGAATTAAAGTTAACGTTCTACATCAAGGATCTCGTGAAAGATGTAGTATTATCGCACCACTGAAAGCAGTCCAACTTAGAATCGTCAAAGGTATGTATACGTAAATATCGGTAGTTTTCTTAGTAGTACATTGTCAATTTCGATCTTGTCGCCCGGTAGGTAATTTTTTATGTCCATGTGAGGATTTTTTCGTGTAATTTCTTGGTGGTATCGTGCCCCTTCTTGGAGTCTCCCAGTATTTTTTTCGAATGCTTGGGCGTATCCCAAGTTCAACTATGGTGGAAAACGAAACTCTTGCCGGGCCATCACGAGCTATCATATGCTACGTAACCTACAAAATTTCTACTTAGTACGGAAATCCGCTTTATTTTTCCACCGTACTTTAAATATGTTCGATTATTTAACCTGCAGTCATTATTGATTTTATCAGATCAGGTGCCAGGAGTAACGGTCGTTGAATGAAGTTCTTACAACCCGATAGCGAATGGAATGTTATTAGCAATCCAAAGATACCGAATATGAATAGTGTTGGTTGGAGTGTCTAGAGTGATAAAGTATGATAAGTAATCGTGCAGTGTAACTTTCTGTAAGAAGAATGATATGGAAGAATTATTATCTTCATCTACCACACAAAGAGGCTAATCAGATGATAGGAGAACGCAAGATTGTGTGGTATAGAACATTCTAGTAAGCTGTATCATGTAGAAAACGTATCCCATGTTTCCATTCTGCTACATAATTGTCGTCTCTTGATGCGTGCCTCGGTAGTCTATCCTATGTTCCTTAAATTACCGTGCTCGGGGCGCATAGCTTATCTTAGCCGTTAAGAACTTCCATAGTTACAGCTAAAATACAAATTTGTGTCACCTTGCTTGTTTTATGCCTTGCCTAGACTTCTATACATAATGGTCTATACATATGGTTAGTCTTTCCGAAAATATTCCGTTTTCCGAAAGGGAATGTCTGGTTCATTTTATTTTTTTCGAGGTTTATTTTTTGCACCATTGACCGAATTTATTTTCTCACTAAAATTACAAATATATTAGACATGAACAATACTTAATGTGAATATTTTCATGATGTGACATTTAGTAGTTCTCCCCATGGGTTGTAGTTCAGGGTGAAGTGTTGGGTTTATCTGTAGTCCTTATTTTTTGTCCTTTCATAGCCCATTATCTGAAATATCATCGTTATCGGAAATTCCTTCACCATCTGCACTATTTTCATGGCTCACCAATGTTGACCGTGAATATTGTCATGCTAACTTTAGATATTTCTGCTCTAACACTCTTATCTTCTGACATCTCATAGCCAGTTTACTTCTCTGGAAATTTAAATGTCATTTGCTATGTTTTCAATTCACGGAAGCTGCCGGAGTCTTAGCATAGTTTTCTCGTACCAAATTCGAGTGTTGTAGGTGCATATTTTATTGTTAAGCTTACTACTAAATTACTATATAAGTTTTGAACTCTCTATACTTCTCTTTTATGGTTATTCAATACTATAGCCTAGTTGATAGGTGATGAGATTCATCTCCTTGAAGTCCAAATCGTTTAGTTGAGTGCTACTGGAGAGCAGCGATATCAAATTTTTTTTCATTGTCATTCTCTAGACTTTGTTAAATATAGATATAGGAGATATCCTACGATACTCTTATAAGTTCTCTTTAGTCTCTAGAATACTACAACTCTAACTTGACCTACTCCTAGATGTTCCCATGAAGTGGAATAGCTAGGTGGAAGCTCTTTAACACTTCTAGAATTGTATCACGAGCCTAGTGTCTTTGACAGCTATTACAGTTGTGTCTAGATAGTAGTTTTCCTAGTGCTATTCCTAGTGCTTGCTGTAGCACTCTTCATAGCATTCTTCCTAGTGCTATTCCCAGTGCTCTTCCAAGTGCTCTTCCAAGTGCTCTTCCAAGTGCTCTTCCAAGTGCTCTTCTCATTGTCGCTCTAGTGCTTCCCGAGGAGTTCTGATATTCGATGTGCTGCTCGATGTTTGACGATTACACAAACCTTACTATATTCATACTTCGACGCTCTTGAGGCTACTAAATTATTCCAAAGTCACCTACTCTTGCTTCTACAAGATACTTGGCTCGGGTATCGTTTTCAAGACTAGATCACATCGCAAGAGGTATGGATCTTTCCATATATACCACTTCGAAGTATTCACTTCTCTGAAGAAGACATTGTTAGAAAAGTTTTGCAGCTTAATCGAGCCTTTATAAATCCAGATTGAAAAGATTCTTCTTGGATTCTAAATTGATTTTGAAGATACTTTGGTTGGATACAAGATACAATTTACATTTATACCGACTTTGAGTACTTTTTGAAAGACAATTCAATTGATTATTTCTGTTTCTACTTCAGAACTATCTGTGTAGAATAGCAGAGTGACCCTGGTACTCTACATAGAGCAATTTGTTGTTCGCTCACCTCGATCACTCACAAGTCATTCTACTTAGCACTAAATTTCATCTTTGATTTCATTGCGGAGCACTTGAAATTCGTCAAAGATAATATCCTCCTGTTCAGATATCCTGGTGACACCATTGAACTTGAATATCTACATATATTTCTCGAGATACTTCTGCCGAAGCTACTTGTTACTTCAATTTCCACAGAAAAATAATCACTACTTTTCTACATATGCGTTTTACTACTATTCTGTTCAATGGATTCTACATCTCTCTTTGACCATTGTATATATATTGACAGACTTGAAGCTTCATATCCAGAAACATTCTTTTTGACCTCCATTACCTTCTTTCGTTACATACATTTCACTCTTCACAGAAAACAATCTCTACATTTCTACATAAACGGCTTCCAAGCGAATCTAAGTTCAAATGCACACTTGGAACGTGCTGGATCTGTATAACTAGTCTTAATTGAAGAGTTAGTGACATTCTATTTGACCCCATTTTCTTTCCTTCTCGCTACCAATTGTTCTTTCTCCCTAGCCCACTACGGGGTGTCACTAATTTTACGGAGACCCTCGCTACGAACCAGAATTTTTAGCCAGGACACTCCCATTTCGCACAATCTATCTACCTGTACTGCCGATAGCCCCGATCTCACATTATATCTATCTTCTATTCATCTTCTATTCATCTTCTATTCATCTTCAATCCACTACAATCAGGTAAAAAATCATGGATGTTGCGACTATCTCGTTGCATATCAGACATGGCGACCATCATTTCTTAAATGTGAAGTACGGATGGATAGTAATCGTCATTTCAGCTATATATATAGGTATTCATAGTTTTCTAAAGTATATGTACTTCAAGACCTGGAATGAATCAGGCACCACAAACAATATTTTAAAGCGTTTCTTGTCCATTCCACTATGGATATCAGTGGTTTGTGTTAGTGCTATTGTGGCAGGATTATCAATCTTCGATGTCCATGAATTTGGAGAGAATTATTCAATCGTTCTTAAAAGACTAGGCAGAATTGCCTACGCGTTAATCCCATTGACTATCTACTTGGCTCTAAGACCGCCCAATGTACAAAATTATCAAATTGGGTATTATCTTGAAACTATAAACTTCCACAAATGGATATCTCGCATAGTTGGCGTATGTTCTCTCATTCATGGACTTGGGTTCATCGTTAAATGGACCTATGAAGGGCAATTAAGTAATATTTTGGAATTAGAAAACCTCTATGGGTTGTCTGTATTGGTCCTTTTCACTATTTTCATGGTGTTGTCTGTAAAATACTTTAGAAATAAGCAATACCAGTTATTCTACATTTTGCATAATGCATCAATGTTCTTGCTAGTAATTGTCATAGCCTTCCACGCTCGTCCCGACGTGACTGCCATCGCACTAATAGCAGTTTGGCTCTTATGTTACCAAACATTTCAGAGATTTGTCAAGAGTTATGCCGTATCTGGGTTAATTGTAAATGAATTTGAAAATTCTACATTACAAGTGATTCGAATTAGCAAACCCCCTCAATTCCCTTCCTATTTACCAGGTTCGCACATCCGAATGAATTTCAGGGGCCAGGATCTACGTTCTTGGGTATTACCTACCCATCCTTACACTATTGCATGCACTGGTGACGAGGGCACCGAATCCATAGATTTAGTAATTAGAAAAACAAAAAACTTCCATCTAGATAACATTTCAGAGTACAGTCTTACAGGTCCATTTCCGTCCTTACCTTCGCAGTTTTTCAACACGGCAAAGATTGTAAATATTATTTGTGGCGGTTCGGGAATTTCCTTTGGATTACCCATATACAGCTATTTTAAAAGCTTGGGTTCAGTTCCAGTTAAGCTTGTGTGGTGCATCAGAAACAGGGCTGATGTAAAAATATTGAATGAGTTTCCTTTAGAAGGTGTGCACGTTTATGTGACTGATAACAACAGTGGTGGTTCGTTATTCGATTCTGAACAATACGAGAGTTTACTTAATAATGGCGAACAAGCCGACAATTTTGAGATGTCAGACTTGAATAAAAGCGAGAATCAGAATGTCTTCCAAGGTAGACCAAATTTCGAGGAAATCTTCAGCGATATTGCCGCTTCGCAGGAAGCCAATAGATGGTTAATATCGTGCGGCCCAGTCGCCTTAATTAACGAGACTAAACAATGGAGTAAAAATAATCATGTGAACTTTTACTCCGAGGTTTACGAGATGTAGATGTGAGATATACTGTTGAATGTACCAAGCACTCTGTTTGCAGCCAAGACAGAGAATACAGATAAGAAATCGTGCGATAACCTATCCTAAATAGGTAATGTGGTAATCGGCATCCATTAACCACGAAACAAAAGTTTCCAAGATGATAGTTTTGGTAGTCATTATGTAAATACTTATTATAACAGATTCCACCAGTTACATACCCATGTAAAGCTCCATTATTAAATTGTAACACTTAAAAATCAAATTGAATTTAAAAAAAAACAGCTCGCACTCAGGTTCGAACTAAGGACCAACAGATTTGCAATCTGCTGCGCTACCACTGCGCCATACGAGCTGATTTATATGATTTATTATTTCTGAGTTAGCAATATGAAGACTATACCGTATAGAGATATCACTTTGTTTGAGAAGAGAAATTACAGCAAACGTATTTTTTATATTTTTATATATACGTATTTCTTATGTATATATATATATTATACTATATTCTGCCTTAATTGTCAAATCAATACACAATTGTGAGCTGGATCAAAGCAAGAGTATACAAGCTGTATTTTACTATTTGGGAACACTTGTTAAACGTATATCCGTTTCGAATAACAAGCATACTTATATAAATAGAATCCAATCTAAGACTGAACTACTTCTAGGGCATACAGTAACTGCCTCTTTGAAGTAAGGAAATCTTTTGGTTAATTACTTACACCAACAGGACTTCTAATAATCATTCTACCATGGTATCACAAAATAAAAATATTTCATCAATATCTATACCAAAACATTCTACTGTTCAAACAGCTAAGTGTATTTTTACTGCGTCAGTATTTGATTTATTTTCTTGCTTTGCGACTAAATGGCTGCGAAAACTTCTCCAACAACGAATCAACACTTTTTAGATATATCTTATCTCGAGCCAATAGTGATCAAATATGACTTTACAAGTACTATAGAATGCTACAAATTGCCACAAGCAGCTTCTGGTATTGTAGCTTTTCAAGAAAATGATTGTATCTAATTATGGTGGACTTACAAATATTCCATTTTTATTGTGCGTATTATAAATACGTGAGTTTATTCATTAAACCAAAGATATGTCCATACGGAACGAATCGAAGGGTTCTGTACCGCTAATAGCTACAGGTGTGGGCGGCGAGTCTAGGTTTACATATGGTGATCTACTACGATTGAATGATGCTGCAAATGCTTATAGACTGCCGTTGTCTGTGATAGCTTTAATTGATATGAACGCGTTCTTTGCGCAAGTAGAACAAGTCCGCTTGGGGTTAAGCGACGATGATCCCGTAGTTTGTGTTCAATGGAACTCGTTGATTGCAGTTTCCTACGCTGCAAGGAAGTTTGGTATCGGTAGAATGGATTCTATACAAAGTGCTAAACAGAAATGTCCTGGGGTCATCTTGGCCCACGCTGCAGTTTTTAAGAAAGGGAAGTCTTATTGGTCCTACTATGATGGACTACCCCACCAAGCCTCTAGCAAAGTATCGCTTGATCCATACAGAAGAGAAGGAAGAAAAATCGTTAAATTGTTTCAAAGGCATTGTGACTTTGTGGAAAAAGCCAGTGTCGACGAGTCTTATCTTGATTTGGGGCGATTGGTTTATGAAAAATTGATGCATTATTTCCCCCAACTAACGGCAGTGAACCAGGAAGACCCATCGCATAAGCTACCTCCTATTCCTCAAGTTCTACCAGAGGGCTTACAATGGAAAGGCGACGTGATAAAATCTGACGTGGAAGGAGGCAAGCTTCAAAACCACATTCTATTATCTGAGTCACAAAAAGGAGTCGAGCCTGCTCCAACTATAAGTGATTGGAACGATATTTGCATGGTTATTGGATCTCAAGTTCTTTATGATTTACGGAAAATTGTATATGATGAATTAGGCTATACTACTTCGGGCGGATTAGCGAGTAATAAATTAGTGGCCAAGTTAGCAGCTGGATTTATAAAGCCTGATTTTCAAACTATAATCAGAGACCAACTGAGGGATGCCTTTCTAGGGAATTTCAAATTAAATGACATATCTGGTATGGGTGGTAAACTTGGGGACAGTGTGAACGAAAGATTAAATGTCCCACTCGAAAACCCTATTGCATTCATAAGAGACAATTTCACGCTAGAAGATCTACAGCAAGAGTTCAAAGAAGACATTCCCTTCGCCAGTAAACTTTACCAGATGGTACGGGGAGATTATAAACTGGAGTTAACCCAAAGAGTGGAGATTAAGTCAATGATGTCAAGAAAGAACTTTATGGCCAAGGCACCAGTAAGCAGTTTAGGCGATGCATATGACTGGGTGAAAGTGTTTGTTGGGGACCTTTATAATAGAATGATAGAGTTAGACGATGAAAGCATGAATGTTTCAATGATAGAGGAATCAAATAAAACTAGCGCTACTGTCAAGCGTCCCAAAACATTAAGCATTCAGATAACTACGGTGACTTATTCTAGCCGCTCAAAACAAACCCAAATACCCTTATATACCTCTTTGGATCGGTTCAAAGAGGTTCTAGAAATCCATGCATTAAAAATCTTGAAAGAGATTATCGAATCTGCCTGTAATTTGAGTTTAATAAACGGAAACAGAAGTGTGAAAGATATATTACTTGATCCAAATTTACAGAAGATAAAGATTTGCCAACTTGCCAGCATGGGATTAACTATTTCCAATTTTGTGAAGTTAAGCAATGCCAACATGATTGATACTTTTGTTGGGAAGTCGGAAGGACAAGTTGCGAAACAATTACCTAGTGTAGTGAGAACAGCAAATCCTTCCAGTAAAGAGGACCCGATCGAGTCAAATCCTGTTACAAAGAAGCAGAAAATGGACAAGGAATATATTTCCAGGTTATTTGCAGATTTTGAAAAAGTAGAGGCATCTGCCACTACAGCTCCAAGTAAGGGTCCAGTAAAACCTAAACCTTCATTGGACAAGGAATATATTGACAAGTTGTTTGAAGATTTCAGGAAATCAGAAACTCCTACTCGAACCCCGCTAGCAATCGATGAAAGCAACTCAAGCGAAAGCTCCAAAAAACCCAAGATTTTGAAACCAGAAAAGAGCTCGAGCCCGACTATTGCCTTCAACAAAGGTCCATCTCCCGCAGACAAGGAATACCAGAAAGAACTATTCAGCAAGTTTCATTCTGAAACCGTTGTAAACCTGGCTATCAGAAAGTTGGACACCACCAAAGTTAAGAAAATCAAAACTAATAAAAACGATATACTTGACAGCTTGAAATCAAAATCAGAACTCACACCGGTAGTAAAACTCTCAAAAGGAGACTTTTGCCCGAAATGTAACTACAAGGTACAAGACGAAGCGGAACACAATGATTATCATTTTGCATTAGAGCTCTCAGAAAAACTTAATTCGTGAACTCGTAACTCTATATAGTATAACTATTCTATAATGTATCAAGGTTCCATTTTAAGAACCGAATTCATAATTTTTTCCCTATACTGCTTTTGATCCTCCTTTTCTTTCATTAAAATCTCCGCAAATTTGTTATCAGAGGGAAGATTGAGTTGCTTCACATTAGATTTCTTCCCCTTCTTAGTAAGTAAACTGAAAGATATTTTATTTGCGTTAGACTCTGATTTCTCATTGCTTACTACTTGAGATACAGAAGGTAACCCAAGTTTGTGTTTGGACAATACATTAGGTTGATTTCTACTTGAATCGTAGGATTCTAGAACCATTCTTTGGATTTCCTTATCCAATTCATCTGTTAGTTTCTTTTCTTCTTTCAATTTCAATCTTTCGCGCTCTATCTCAAGCTTCTTAGTTCGTATCAATTCGGCTTCATAATCTTCTTCCGATTCGTTTTCACTTTCTTCATCATCCGACAGATCTTCTTCCTCATCTTCAACGTAATCGTCCTCATCATCATCCTCGTCTTCATCAATATCATCATCATCCTCATCCTCATCCTCTTCGTCCTCGTCATCATCTTCATAGTCATCAGCAGAAGTCTGATTCATCTTCTTTGCTACTATTAATTGTTGCAATTTCATTACGGCATCTCTTAACGTCGGAAGTACTTCAATTTCTGCTATCGAGGAGTACTTAGCAAACAAATCATCAATTTTAAATTGAATCTCAACAGGAACAGGTTTGACTTTGCAATGGATATAATATTGAAAAAAGACAAAAAGCATACCCAATAATTCCTTCTTTATCGTTCGCTTGCGAACTATAGTGGCTTGTTTAGCTTTCTTTAAACTAGAAGGATAGGAATCAATACTGATTAATAACAAGCAGCATAGTTGAACCCGGAAAAAATTATCAGGCATATCTATTTCCAAATTAGAATTGGGAAGAGGCTGATTATTAGGATAGCCATAACAAATAATTTTATATAAGAGATCATTTAGGAACTTGAAGTTAACCAAATGCAAGTTGTAGAGTTCAGCCAAGTATTTTATATGCGACATTCTGATTCGATTCAATCTGTAATCATTTAACTCGAGACCTCGCTTTATTTCCTCAATGAGTGTATCGATGGTTCTTGTCAAAAGAGGTCTGTACTTCCTCGAAGCTTGCTTCAAAGCGACTGCCAAATCGGGAATATAATCATAGTTCAACAACTCTGGATGCGCAAAGCATTCCAAAAGAGTTTGTTTCAATTCAGGATCATACACCATCGATGTCTTTTTTATTAAGTTTATCACCATAACAACGCTCTTTGGATTTAATTCGCATCGGAACAAGTTAAGAACAAACTTTTGCTTAGGAGTATAGACGGTGATATTTTCCTGAATTTTATTCACTTTTGTTACGACTGGATCAACTACGATCAACATACTCTTCACTGCAAGTTTCTGGTTGATTGTTAATTGTGAATCTTTAGATTTTTGTCTCAAAAGCTCAACCATTTCTCGCATTAGTTCGCCGTACTCATGGTCATGCAATAAGAACCTACCTCCTTGTTCATAAAATACCGAAAGAATATCAATATTATTAGTAGAAGCAAGATTTATCGTTAGGATTCTAATTTTATGGAATATAACATGAGATGGAATCATTCTAAACTTTATGAATTCGACAAAGAAGAAAATATTTCGAATACTTAATCGACTGTGGTAAATTTGTGCTCTGAAACCACTATCTAGGTGCTCGATCAATTGTAAAATAAGATCTGCTAATGGTTCTTCATTTATTTTCAAAAATTTGGTGTAGAACTTGAGGTTAGTCAAGTTTGCAGACTCGGTGAAGAATTTCAACAACCTGTTCTTGGTGGCTCTATTATTCAAATTAGACTTGTTGAACTCTACCACCAAGTCTTCTAGATTGTCTTCGTTGAGGTTTTCCAACTTCACTAAGAATTCATTTACCTTTTCCCCATCAATGTTCTCCGAAGATATTATTTCGTCACCAAGCAAATCGGAGAGGAGTGGAATCTTGGTATAGAAGTTCTTCTCAGCAACACTTTCCCAAACACCACCCAATTCGTCCTCATTCAGAGATTTAGTCTTTACCACTTCAACTACTGAATCTTCTGCCTCATCTTTCTCTTCGTTTTCATCAGATATTTTGGGCATGGGAATATTTAATGTGTTGGAGAAGAACTCGGCATTGGTGTGAAATTTGTTATACAACTGAGTGGCTTGCTCCAATTCCTCCGAATGCTCTTCCAAGATCTTACCTAATCTTATGGAAGCCTTTTTGTTTCTTTTTGTCAATTTGACTACCTTTGTGTTCAATTGTACCAATATCTCGAATACTGCGTTGGTGTAAATTGTAGATATTTGGACAAGGTTACTTCTTACTGCTTGCGGTAATAGGTCGTTTGAGTCGTTACACACGATATGTTGAAATCTCTTCAAAAAAGTATGAGCTATGGCCAAAGAATTACCTGATTTCAATTCAAAATTCAACATATCCTTCAATACTACGGTTATAACCGACTCCCCAGCTAACTTTGACAGTCTCTTTACATAAATATCCGCCAAAGTGTCCTTATCGGCATCAGATACCGTTTCAAAGATGCCAATTATAGCAAATTCTGTGATCAATTTGATGAGATTCTTTTGTCTTGAAATACGGGCGTTCAACTCCTTTACATCTTCCTCAACAAAGTTGGAGCTCCGCACAGGGTTCATAATCGAATTGAGCATGTTACTTAGTAGATATGATGTGAACTGGCTAGTAAAACGTTGGTGTAAACCAGAAACAATTTCCATCGCTGCTGCTATATCTTCGTGCTTATTCACCTTCAATAACCCCTCCGACACACTGGTGATTACCTCAGACAAGTACTTCTCTAACGAAAGAGTCGTTATGTCCTTTAAGATGGTTCGATATTGGTCATGGTTGATAGAGGTTCGTACCTTTTTGATGAATGCAGTGTTCTTTTTCAAAGAAGAGTCCAATTTTAGGGTTGTATTCAATACATCTTCCCCAGATGAAGCCCGTAGGTTCAACTCACGTAACTCTCTTCTACGGGTATCGAAGTCTTCGCTCATGGTGAAGTTGCAACAAATATTTCTTAGTCTCATTTTGCTGCTTTATTTAGTAGAGAAATCATCCTGTATGTAACCCGAGAAGAGACGACCGGTATATAACCATGCAGCACCTAGTTTGATGAAGTCACTTTGCTAATTGAAGGTACTTAGCCAGTGATGTGGTAGCATTACGTAGCCTAGTTGGGGCAAAACTTACTTGGTGTATATAATTATGTATTATACAATTTTCCTGGGAAAATTTCTACTCAAATTGGAGAAAATTCGATGGTGCACTTCCAAAATGCTTGACTATGTACAGTTATTATCGATTCACTCCAAACCTGCTATGTGCCCAATGGAATTTCTTATACCATTGGCTTGTCCTTTCTGACTCTATGGAAGACGGTTCCCTTGCCTAAACCATATTTCTGTCTAACTTCATTCACACTTCTGTCGTAGTGTTGTCTCCAGACATGCGCACCAATTGCAGCCAAATCGTGTTGTTCCACAAATTGTCTGATATCAAAATGGTCGCTCTTTACTTCTCCAATATCTAATGGTGCTTTTTGCTTAAACACCCACAAACATGCTCTTTGGTTTTGTGCATTGACTTCTGGGGTCAATGGAACATAAGGTTTGAAGGTGATTTTGTCGCCGATTTCTAATAGTTTCTTACTATTTATCACGTTATCGGTATTGGTTAAGGCCACATTGGACAACCCATAATGTAAGGTGGTAGAAAATGAGTTGGTGGTCAAATCAGGTGTATCAGGATTGACCAATAAAACTGTGTATAACGAAGTTTCTTCGCTTTTCTCAAATTCATCCACTTTGATAGTTGGTGGTTGACTTACAACACTCGTAGGTAAAATTTCCCCTGGAGTAATCCAATTGGCAAATTGAGGGTGGATGTTATGAGGAAATTTAATTTTTACGTCGGCTTTAGGCACTAAGGTAGGCAAAGTGTCGGGTATGACATGTAATTGCTCTAATCTTTGCATAGTGACCATCAAGTCGTAAGACTCCCATTTCTTCTTCAATAACGATCTATATACTGGCTGCGATCTATCAAGCTCTTCCAAAGATTCAAATTCTACATTATATAAAACTTCAGGGTTGTGAATTTCCGCATCCACCAATAATTGATTTTTTTCACCTTCTAATTGAATTTTTTCCTCTGGAGAAGTACATTTATCAATTCTTTCTTGTAACTGGTCGATTTTCTGGTAAATAGCTTTACTGTCTTGTTGCAAAAGATCATAAGCTAAAGAAAAAGTTTCATCAATAGCAACTGGAGAATGATATGCTAATCTCTTCCCTTGGATAGGAATAGACTCTGGTCCTTGAGATGGATCAATCTTGTTAAAAACTCCATTTCGGATGTCGCTATCGGAGATCTGTAAACTAGCTGGTCTTTTCGAAAAATCGTTCCAAACTCCACCGCTAGATTCAAACCGAGCAGACTTAACGGTCTGCGTGGCTAAACGGCCCACTCTTACGCACTTATTGAACATGCTGCCAACGATACTAGTGTCACTGGTGCTTTAAGTGAAAATTCTCACTAGGAAAATTTAATGGAAAAACTGCAATTGCGTACTGCATATAAGCATTATGGTAAGTACATACTATGAATTCTATATAGTGGTGAATAGTGGAGATACCCATAGATGGCGGAGGTTTAGGGCTGCTGAGGATAATAGGTGCGTACTAGCTTCCCTTCTGCCACTTTTCCGCAGAAAAAGTCTGTAAAATTACCTATTTTTCAATTGGCCGGCCAATTGGTTTGCAACCATTTGCAAAGTACAGGCACCAATGCTCTGTAGTTGACTTCCTACTAGTAGGATGTAGGAGTTGATATGTATGAATTACGATCTCTATTCTCTCAAGAAGTCTGAAATTAGATTTTGGCAGTAAAATTAATGCAATAGTGATCTTCAGTTCGATTCTATACTGTATGAGGGATCTAATGGTAGCATATCGAAGGGCATGAATTGCCTACTATCGTTAATGTCCATTTGAGGAAACAAACCCGGGACTATTGGATTGAGGTCGACCTCATTTGAAAGGAGGGATGGCGTAGATCGTAATGAACCAGGTAGTACTTGTTCATCATAACGAGGAGACGAGTTAGATCGTAAGGAACCATTTAGCACTTCCTCATCATAACTAGGGCTATCTACCTTAAAACAGTTAGTTCCATACCCTTCTTCTTCTAGATACTTCGCACTGCATTTTGTAGGAGACTTTTTACGACTGGTGCGTAGTTTAGTACGGTGCCCTGTATGTTTGAGGGGCACTTGGTTAGGACATGGGGTATTTGCTGGAGGTGAGGATTTTTGAGGTTTTGAATCAACTCTTTTTCGACGCAGTTGTTTCTGCGTATGTTTTTCCAGTTTGTGCTCCAGTCTCTTTTCAGGGTCTACTTCGATTGCTGATTTATTATGAACTAAGTTTACAAGTTTAACATCTATTTGAAGCTTTACTTTTGGTTTGTTCTTCCTTATCATGGAATCTAAACCCAAGTAATTTTTGATGCTAGAGAAATTCATAGTACACTCTTTACTCTCTATAATAGTACACTCTTTACTTTCTATAATAGTACCAGACGTATGGTTCTGTTTTGTATCGCTTGCTATATCTATTCTTGTGTCCTTATAGTTGGTGTATATTCCACAGATCAATCAATCAATATTTGCTATCTACTATCTATGACTCAGATGACTGCGATCAATCAAGGGTAAAATTCAAGTTACCTAGTGCTACAAATTAATGTAAATTATTGCCAAGCGTATGTTCTTTGGATTTTCTATTTAGATCGAAGTAGGTACCAAATGCCATAGTATCGGTTATCCGATCCATTCTACCTCCATGTATTGCCGTAGCATGTCACGGGTCGCTGTTATCGCCTTATTGGGGCTAAAATAACGGCTTTCCAGCATATTCATGCATGAGCCGCATCCAAACTGGTAGGTGCTAGAGGCTATCGTTGCAGCCGCAATACCATGCTGTAGCGGTGGCATTCTTTGCCGCTGGATACTTGTAGGCATTTTGTCAGGGAATATGCAGTTGTATTACGAAATAGCTCGCAGGATTTCGTAAAGCTGGTGGATAATGTTTGAGGTAATGCGGTGTCGCAGGCGTCGATTGATAGGGATAATAGACGAATTTTACTTGGCTAAGATGCAGCTAGAGGCCGGGTATACGGTTAGGGGGATGTCTACTAGAGAAATGGATCAATATTCAATGTTTATTGCACAAAAAGAAGTAAAAGTTCGTTTATAAAAATCGCCAAGGTGATTATTTTTCTGATTGAAACACTTTGGTAGATGTTTGGTTGGAAAAAATTGCCGCTGGAGGTGGGGGAACTATAGTGGAGGAATCAGTACCAGGATTTACATTTACATTGGCCATTGGCTGCGATGTACTAGGAGATAACTCAATAACTCTCGATTGTAGGGCCAATGTATAGTCTCTCAACTGTAAGTTCTCAGCTCGTAACTCCTCAATTGTCTGTTTTAAATGGTCAGTTTCAGCCGCCTTCGCTTCTAACTCCTTAATGTATTTTTCTTTCCGCTGTCTAAATGCTCGCTGGGCATTTCTATTTTGCGCCGCTCTTTTGGTGGTGGATATAG
The DNA here is from genome assembly GCA_030560825.1 of Suzukiozyma fluviatilis. NCBI lineage: Eukaryota > Fungi > Ascomycota > Pichiomycetes > Serinales > Debaryomycetaceae > Suzukiozyma > Suzukiozyma fluviatilis. The sequence continues at coordinate 298,778 of JAKTVZ010000001.1, forward strand.
GCCGGTGAAATGGTCTACTCTCGCTATCGTCAAGGGGCTTATCATCGTCTGGGTTTGTAGCTTGGTGTAATTGATAATTATGCAGTACTTGTTGTTGTAATTGATGCTGTTGAACTTGTACATGGACCTGTTGTTGCACTTCTCCCATACGAGCAGCAGCAGCAGCAGCGTGTCTCAACTCATCTTGATGCTGCTCTCCTGCCCCACTACTGCCCTGTTGTCTAGACACTACATTTACTTCGTTTACATGACTAAAATCAGTGTTGCCTTCGTCTCCATGATGTCTGGTAAAAGTAGGATCGAACTTTTCATCATTGGATCCTCCGGCTTCAAAATGATTGTAATTTGCATTCATTGTGTTTAAGCTACTAGCACTATATTAGATTGATTGTAGTCAATTTATGTAATGGATGACAAAGCACTTGCCTTTGATATTTGAGTTGAGAATTTGATATTTTCAACAAAGGGTGAAGTTACCCGGCCATAGGGAACATGACACAAAACTGGTACAGAAACACAACTACAGAGAAGAGTGGTCCTGTGATAAGAGAATGAAATACTCAAGGTTAGGAACCGATCTTCTCGAATGGGAATTTGCGGTGAATAATCAACTTCAACGTCCGAATTCACCTCTGTGTTCCTCTACAGTCACCACATATGGCGTGCTCTGTAAGAATATCACGTGACCACACTTGTCTTGTTTCAAGATGATCGTAGTTGAGCAAGTAGGGAGGTATCTAAACCAGAAATATCAAGTGAGAGCTTGCAGACACTCTCAGTTACGCTGGCACGTCCTAGATCTCTATTCTGCTTGTTGCTTGAAATTGTCTTCGTATAAATATACACGTGACACTGATTTTGCAGCCAATATTTACAAGGATTATTATGGTGAAACACCAACCTAGGAGGAATACCAGCAACCAATGAGGGAGCAATTCAGTCAAGACGCAGCCCCACCGTCTCAACCTCTCCACTACTAATTGATAAAGAAACAACGCCATTTCTACGGCATCACGTGACTTTTTAATCAAAGCTAGTTATTTTGCAATGCCTGAACGTTTTTCTCTGGATGATCTTAATTCATGTCCACACCGCAGTGCAGAACTGGCTGAAGCGAGCACTAACATGCTGTTTCGCCATGTAGCGACAGAAATGTTGCGACAGATAAGTTTCCATCCACCAGGAAAACCGGCCACACGTGCAAATGCACGTGACCAAACATTTAATTGGCGCCATTTAATTGGCTGCAACCCAGTCCAAGAAGCACTGGTAAAGAAGAAACACCACCACAACTTAGCAAATGAAGTAATAAACGACACGATATAATCACTATATAGTACTATATACCCACTCCTAATAGTAATCAACATTTTCTTGACCCCCGTTCAAGTTAGCAAAAGTGTAGTGTATCGTACGATTTTGTTAGCGGTGAGAGTTTAACTCAATAGAAAATTTTCAAAATATTACTACGTAAGTTTTTTAAGACATATATTTAATTGTAATATATAGTTGTATTTTACTATGATTTCTTCTGTTATTCGTTCTACTTTAAGATCCAGAGTTATTGCTCAGGCGCCAAGAAGAAGTGCTGGATTCGTCAAGACTTCTTTCGTTTCCATTAGAAAGTACTCTGACCACAAAGAAGAGACTTTTGAAGAATTTACTGCTAGGTATGTATTGTATTTGTGGAATCAATTCACTATCGACTGAGGTAGATCGGTAAAGGCAAGAACTGTAGCACAAATCTGGGGCACGGAATGGCCATATTGGCCCGTATAGGTCAGTCTATGGCATTGCCAGTAATTTACCAGACAAAACAAATTAGTTACAAGCCAAGTAGAATCGAAGGAGAGGAGAGATTTACATGGAGTAGAGCTAGTTTGTGTGGTAACCAGAAGAACGCGACAGTTTTGCATGTAGTATAGTTGTTTGGGAAGGACATCTTTCAATGGTCAATTTGCGTAGAACCAGTGTATTACAAACAGCATTATGGGTGTTCTAAAGTATAAATTTGCATAGAACTACATTGGCTCGTTTATATGGCACTTTAAACAACAATTTACGGGTCCAGGCAAACTGAGCGAGGGAAGGGGTTTGAATTAACGAGATACCGGAGACTGGTAGTGTGTAATACACTCCAGGGGTTGAAACAAGATAAGTGAATTTAGCATTAATTGATTGGAGAATTATACTAACATTTAGATACGAACAAGAATTTGAAAACGCTTACGATTTATTCGAAGTTCAAAGAATCTTGAACAACTGTTTTTCCTACGATTTAGTTCCAGCTCCAGTTGTCATTGAAAAAGCTTTGCAAGCCTGCAGAAGAGTCAACGACTACCCAACTGCTGTGAGAACTTTTGAAGCCTTGAAACACAAAGTCGAAAATAAGGGACAATACGAAGCTTACTTGGAAGAATTAAAAGACATTAGAAAAGAATTAGGTATTGACTTAAAAGAAGAATTATATACCGAAGGACATTAAATGACACCGGTTATCACCAATCACTCTAGAATATTTATTCGTCTAATGTCATTTAATCAGGGATTGATCCCTATTATAAAACTATAAAATTATATAAATTTAATTATATATGCATCTGCCTTGAAAATTGTAGAAGAGAGAAAAGCGATGAATGCGAAAAATGCGAAGTTGCGAAGAAAGTGAAGAAAGTGAAGAAAGTGAAGAAAGTGATGAAATGCCAAAAAAAAGATACTGGAAGTCACGTAGCGAAGTAGAACTTCTGGGGTGTAGTATAGAAGGTTATTTGACCTAAAACCGAGAATTAGACAAAATGGGTGATAATTGGTCTGTAATTGGCTGTGGAGAATCGGGACGGCTGAATGAATCATATGCTGTAGGTTTTGTGACGCATCGGTCGATACCTGGGTAGATTCGAGGTAATTGTAGTGACAATGGTAGTAAGTGTAGTGACCATGGTAGTAATTTTAGTGACCACGGTTGTAACATTAGTGATTTTCGCAGTAATTACCCTAAATTATAATGACCATCGCAGTAACTTACTCACCGCGACCGCACCATTGTCTCCTGCACCATTTTCTCCAGGCAGTAGAAATCGTGCAAATACTCTCAATATCTACACCTATTCATCCATACAACAGCATAGTTTAATTGCCTTCATCAACTATGGGAGTATATATGCCTCCGCCTAGGGACTCTGACACCGACAGTGGCTCCAATAGTGGTGCTTCTGGCACTAATGGTGGCACCAATGGTGGTAGCAATAATGCCACCAATGGTTCTAAGGGCAATAGAAATCATGGCTCATCTTCCACCATAATCATCACTATCCCCCACAACCCCAGCGTAGGCTTGATCTGGGGTCCCTTCACCCCCAGTTCAGACAATTTGCCCGCATTGTACGGTATGACTGGTTTACAGTTCTTGCTAGGGTTGTATGGGTTCCGTAAACTGAGAAGATTGTACAAACCATTGCCACTACCGGGCTCTATGATTGCCCAAAAGGGCAGTTTGCTCAAAGCATTGATTCCCTTCACCCTCGCCTCGGTGGCGGTATTTGGAAGCGGACTAGAGTTGGGCCGTCTCTGTTTAAGTTACGACCCATGGTACGAAGAGGCAAAACACTACCGTCGTGTCGCTATAAAAGCAGGCGACCACCCTTCAGCATGGTTCGGAGCCTATAAGTACTATATCCCCATGGATTTCGATACCTGGTCCAACAAAGTCATCAGTTACGTCAAAAACATCGACGAACAAATGAGCAAAACCGGCCTAACCCGAGCCCATTCCCCCATTTTGGCCAAACTAAACAAGGACCAGAAGTACAGCGAGATTTACAACAAGATTCACCTGTCAAATCTACAGAGATTCTCCAGTTTGCTTGAAAATGACCTCAAAGACATAAACGAATCAAACAGAGCAGAACGAATGGAATTGATTGTAGAGGGAAAATCACCGCTTGTAAACCCCAATTACGCCAAACCGCACATCCATTTGGATAAGTTTTCCATCGAGACGGAAGAACAGTTCGATATTGCCTGGTCCAGTTTCGATCCATGGGACGAATTGAAGTTCGAGACCGATTACGATATCCGTTTGATCCCGCGCTGGAGATGGGGCAAAGACGATAGTCACGTCGACCAGAGCAATGGAGCTAACCAGGGAAGCGAAACTGGGCAAATCGCTGCCGATTCGGCCCCACAAACTCTTGTTGAATAGCACATAACGTTTTAATTTCTCACTATTTATTATACATACTCAGCATCAAAAAATTGCTGGCTTGGTACGATAGCCAGGACATTGGAGTGTCCGTTCAAAACACAAAGCAGGTATCGTACTAGGCTATATGTGATTCTTGAATTGTTTAATTCAATATATACATAATAATATATACAGCATTACTATTAACATAGACAGTTTGCAATTGCAAAATTGTTGAACTGATTGCAAAGAGTTAAAAAACTCTTAAGATTGTAAAGACGACAACCAACTGTGAACAGCTAGATCATAAGATAGTCCTTTCAAGATATAACATATATCTAACAGCCATTTTAGTAATCTCAAGATATAACAGTTAACAAATTCTGTAAAATGCTTGAGATTCTAACAAATGCTCTAGACTTTAACCGTAACCAAAAACTGTTATACTCTTAACATAAGAGGTCTCCAAATAGTATATTAGTCAAACAGTTACTCTTAAACTATCTTAACACATCATACTCTTTCCGCGCCTCAAACGTGTAAAAATCCATGCCTCTACTCCTCTATCAACTCGTCAGCCCATTTCAAGCTCTTGGTCCCATTTCCACCTGCAAGAGCCGGTTTATTGAACTGATCTAAATGGCGTTGCCAAAGAATCTCCGCAGGGTCTTGGTCCGGCTCGACCCACTCAAACCCATCACCACCGCTCATCCAATACGCCTGGAGCTTCAAATCCTCCAAATTGTCCTTTGCTTCCAACAATCTGATCTTTTCTCCATCTCTAGTGTACCCTGGTTGCAAAGTATGCGGTTGGTTAAACATATCTTCGTTAGTTCTACACAACTCGTTCATGATTTCCGGGTTGGATTCTCCCAAATTCAACACCCGGTCAGCCTCGACGATTTTCGTACTGAAGAGCATCTCGTCAGCATGTCTGAACCAATGGGTGTAGAAAGTACCCTTTTGCCAGGTCAAATAGTCTCCACCAGAGCTGATCAATTGACGTCCAAAACGAACAATAGTGACGAAAAAACTCGAGTTGAGGAAATAAGTCAACACCATCGAGTTAATAGAGCTCATATGCTTCCATCCTGAAGATAAAAGTCCGAGATCAACCGCTTGTTGTATCCCAAACTTGTTTAAAAAAGTAATGAAGATAGAAGTTCCCACCAATTTGGCAAATCCCGACCTAAGGATCTGGTTTTGCTTGGCAATGTAGTTTGGGTGTCCCACTGTGACGTCTGTAATTTTGATGGAGTTTTTGAAGTCGGCGTTCCAAATAGAAGTCCGCAAAGCAATGAGTGCGGTTTCTTTGGAAATGACACTTTGCGGGTTCTTGGTATAGTACATATTCACCAAGTAAAGCGATACTGAAGAAGGCAACTGCAAGAGAAACAACCGTTTAAGCAAATCCTCACTAAACCCGACCTTGTTGCTAGCAAAAATGGTGTCTATGATATCAATAATCTCTTTGATAGGTTTAGCGTTTCTGTCTACATCAGATACAGCGTAGGATGACAGGTGAATTTGCTTACACGCTACAAGAGCGTTCGTTATCAAGTCGTCTACATCACTGACAGTATTTTCGTCCACCAGGACCGCAGTTTGCTGCTTATCCTTGGCACCAAATATGCTCTGGACCTTGAGATTCAAGTCTTTATAATCGTTAATGTATAAAAATGTGTTTCCAGTGGAGGAATTCCGTATAAAGGTCGATTTGAAGAGTCCAAATGGACGGTAGGGGCGATATGTACCTAAAAATGGCACCAATCTACTTCGAATCATGGTAGTATGGGTATAGCTGTGAATATATTAAATTGGTACTTGGTAATTTTTCACTTTTTCTTCGCACTAAATAAACTATGCGAACTATTTATTCACCTATACATAGACATAAATGTAACAAGAGAGTAGAGTTAAAGAAAAGAACAAATACTATTAAAAGTATTTTGTAGGACAATTTATCACAACTATCACAATTTTATAATAATTTTATAACAATCTATCACAATGTAGTACTAAATTTGTAAAAGTAATACAGCACATTGGGCCGAAAGCTGAACCATAACAGAAGCCCGCACCAAACGTAGCACCACAATGTAGTTCCCCACAAAAGAGGACCAGTACCACCAGAATAGTTTACCACCAGAACAGTACCACGAGTATTTTACCAACCAATTAACAAAGCATGCACGAGCACAATGTAGCACCAAAGTGTAGTGCAAACAGAGTAAATATCTACAACTGGAACATTCCAGTAAGTGCAAATGCCACAAACACCGAAGTTAATAATGTAACGTTGACAGGTTTATTGCTGTTACCACTACTACCGGCAGTGGTTGGTTGGGACGACGATGTTGCTTGCGTAGTGCTTTGCGATCTAAGAGATCTAGTGGTGACAAAAGTAAGACTGTCAGTAGTTGGATCGTCAGCAAGACCACCTGCTGCTGGTACAGTTTGATTTGGGTTACTGCCGGTATTGGCCCCTCCTGCAGCAGCTGGTACTATGACAGTGTTTGTGCTATTTCCAGCGCCTACAACCATTCCTGGGTTAATTGTTGCTCCAACCGGTAAGGTAAGAGGAGTAGTAGCAGCACCAGCGACTGGAGTAGTAGTAGCAGCACCAGCGACTGGAGTAGTTGTAGCAGCACCAGCGACTGGAGTAGTTGTAGCAGCACCAGCAACTGGAGTAGTAGTAGCAGCACCAGCAACTGGAGTAGTAGTAGCAGCACCAGCAGCAGGGGTAGTAGTAGCAGCGCCAGCAACAGGGGTAGTAGTAGCAGCGCCAGCAACTGGGGTAGTAGTAGCAGCAGCAGCAATTGGAGTAGTAGTGGCAGCAGCAGCAGGAGTAGTAGCAGCAGGGGTAGTAGCAGCAGGGGTAGTAGCAGCACCGGCAACTGGAGTAGTAGTAGCAGCACCAGCAGCAGGGGTAGTAGTAGCAGCACCGGCAACTGGAGTGGTAGCAGCAGCAGCAGCGCCAGCAACGGGAGTAGTAGTAGCAGCGACTGGATCAGCTGGAACAGGAACTGCTGCTACCAACAATACTTGTAAACAGATACAATATACTAAAGAATGAAATTTCATGCTAAAGAACCAAGGTAAAGCTAAATCAAACGAAAGGAAACAAAAGACCAACAAAAACTATACGAAACACACGTTAAAAATCACCACAGTTCGTACAATGACCTAAAGCGCAGTAACAATAGTCTATAATTGATTTGTATAGATTGAAAAATATTATGCGTACTGTATGAGACAATAAATGTATCACCTTAGATAGACCAGATTTAAGGACGGGTTTCTAGCGTGAAATTTGGGCCGTTTGCTACTTCGAAGAATGTAAGGGGAACACGCTTGTGCGCTTGTGTCGGGTGGTATCTTCTCAGTTACGAAACAAGGCTGAAACGTGTTGAGCAACTATGAAACAGAAGGGTACACGCGAATGGAATTGTAAGGAGAATTGTTTAGGCGGCGTCTTTGATATTCACGAAACAATTGCAATTGTAAAGGATAAGACATTGGACGTAAATTTGAAGTAGATTTAGATTGTCAGGGTGTAGATTAAGATAGTCATGATGTAGTTTTCGTAGTTATGGTGTAGAATTAGATGATATCACTAGTAGTCAAAGCACCACTCGAAAAGCTAGCAGTAGAGTTGTCATGAGACTACGTGTTTAAAGTCCTCAAAAAAACTGTAAATGAGCGATGAAATACAATTCTAAAACCCTTCTCGGTCATTATGTAGATGACTTTCTCTTGCTAATTCTGAAAACACCAATTCTTTTAAAACACAATATTAACTGTTGAATCAAAGTCAATATTAGAGTTGAAATTAGCCATTAGTTCATAGAGGTTCCTTAATAGATTATTGATCCTTTTTTATCGCTCTTTGATTGAAAGGGACAAAGGAACTTGTGTCTGTGTTTTAGAGAAATTATTTTTGTGAGATTTTTTGCAACCTATTTTGCAGCCATTTACATGCAACCAGAAGTTTTAATTATATAGCAGACTTAAGCAGTTGTCTAGTAGAACAAAGTGTTATTATGTATAGAATAAAATGATTAAGCTTGTTTCAGATTCATAAAAACAAGCCAGATAGCTGGTATGAATATTAAACACAGAATCCACTATCAGTGATGATAACAGTGAAATTTCAAAAGTATGCACCTAGATAAATCACAAATTACACCTTTGTTAGTTTCTACGTATTCGCGTATTCTTAGATATGTTTTCCCATTATTTACTATTTTCGAATTACTAAGTAAACTGTTATAAATACAATATTTGCACATTGAGCAACTTGGTCCATTGTTCATGCTGTGGTACCTTAAAATGGCACATCCTGGTCCATTGTGGTATTCACAGAGAATACACAGAGTCATATTTTTGACTGAATATCCATGAGTAGCTATTGGCCTAATTCCAAATGGGTGGCTTGCAATGAAGTCTTTGAAATGCTATTCTGAGCATCGACATGTAGGAACTAAATATAACGCTAACAGGAAGACCTGAAAAGAGCTGATGACCCGTATGGCTCAGTATCAAGAGTCAGTGCATTTTTGACAGTCTGAAGGGCAGAAAGAGCATTAAAAGTTTAAACAAACAAAATTGCCCAAAGAGCCAGAAGCGCTCTAACTGCCTCAAATGCCACCAGAAGACACTCAAATCTCGCCTGGAGCTCTAATTTTCCTTCTGAAGAGTCTGTCTTCCTCTTTCTTATGAAGCTGCTCACCTAAATACAAATAAATTATAGCATACTACGCATCAAAGCTTTCTCTTTTTCTTCCTTTTCTCCATTTTTGGAGCACAGTCCGGACAGTACCATACCTCGTCGTCCTTTGGAGGACTAGTAATACCTACACAGCTCCAATGGAACCATTCGTGTTTACAGTCGTCATTATCGCACCCAATCATTTCTCCAAAAGAAACTCTCTGACAGAAACAATACAAGTTATTATCGGCGTCTTCGCCATTTCCGTTGCCCATAGGACCATCCATACCGTCCATATCCGACGTAAATGCCAAGGAACCGGTAGGTCCAATACTGGAGCTTTTGAAGCCATCGTCCAATTCTTCGGATTTCAATCGCTTAATCGGACGGCTCAACGGACCACTATTACGAATGTTTAACTTACGTTTCTGCAACCTACGGCTACTACTCATACTATGGTCGCTCGGGGTGACAGTACCATTTCTTGGGGTTTCGCTGCCACTAGCATTATCACTAAGGTTAGCAAACACACTGGATCCATCGTACTTTCCTTCGAAGTCTCCTTCATTTTTCGGTAATAACTCGTCCCTTTCGAGTCGAGCGATGTCGGTTTCAAAGTTAAACAAGTGCTTTGATATCAAGAATAATGCCGTGTTGGCCAACATGATTTTGTCCTTTTGTAATCTTTGTACTACTGCCAAATCTTCTTCGATCTTGTGGGCCAACTGCAGTTCTTTTGGGTGCTTCGTCAACGTCCCATTGCTACGGATGAACTTGTGGATCTGGTTATCTTTTGTTTGGTAGCGCTTTCTGGCTTCCATTAATTGGATGTCTTTGCTCTTTATTTCTTCGAGTAAATGTCTTACCTCCAAGGGTAGGTTCGATAAGTCTTGTGTGTACTTTTCCAACACAGTAGAGGTGTCCATGACTGTGTGGTAATGTGGATGATTATTGGTGTTTTTTTGAGCTTTTTCTGGAGGTTTTTTTGTAGTTTTGTTTGCTTCTTTGCCGTCTTTATCTGCTTAACTAGAGAAAATGGCATGTATATAAGACGAGAAAAACTCATAGTGAAAAATCACAGCAAGTGTCTCTTTTTGCCATGAGCCAGAACTCCATGGAACAGGCGCTAAACGATCTCCAATTGAACAAAGGGTCAGATGATGATGCTACAATTGCAGATTTTGTGAAAAATCCCCAACTTTTTGCGTCCAAAGACGGCTTGAAACGGTTGCTTCAAGTGCTGCAACTGGCCAATTTGCACCCATTATCTGAAATGGTTCTAAATGACCCTGATTCGCTATTGGAGCTGCTATTGGTTGTTGGAGATACGAAGGGCCAGCTTTTGGTCACTATTTTGAGAAAAACACACCAAAAAGGGACAGTAATTAACCATCTATTGGACATATTAAAAGTGCACTTGAAAGCAAACTTAGCAACAACTCTGCCTTTGCAAAATAGCACATTCTATTTGAATGTGTATTTGAGTTTGTTGCTCGAGTTTCAGGTATTCAATTGCCAGCATTTGTATATTCTTTTAGCATTTTTAAACCCGTATCTTGGAGACATTGAAGAAGTATCAGCTATTGTACTCTTGATTTCCGTTAACATGTTAAAACATTCTCAAAAAACTGCTTGCGAGGTCATAGGAGACTATTTGGAAACCATATACCTGGAAAAGGACTCGGTTTCTGTATCTGAGTACTTCAATTTCATTAAGATCATGGAACTATTCATGCCACTTATTCCAGAATTGCTCACACCAATCTACATTAACCACTCTAAAGTTCTCATTGATCACGAAGTTTCGAAGATTAAAGATGCCAAGGATATCTTGAAAAACAAGCCTTTGGTGGTGGAAACTTTGAAGCTATTTGCTGGCTCTTGTATTAACGATGAATGCCGGCAATTTATCCATAACAATTACCTTACAATATTGAAATTTGCAATCAAGATCGAAGACTACCAAATCAATTTATTAACGAGTTTAATCATTATCAAATTATGGCAGTTCGTGAAATTAGAGAAGGATATTAGTATAGAATCTTTAGCTTCCAACTTGCTTCTGTACATTTCCAAGTATAGCGATATCCTCAATAATGAACTACTCGAGTACGCAATTGAGGGTTTAGCATATCTTTCATTAAACACAACTATTAAAAAAACTATACGTGCTGACGAGTCAGTGTTAGATATTTTAGTAGGACTATTGGGACAAGATTTACCATCCTCGGTGATGTACGGCATTTTGGTTATGTTCAATAACATAACTACTTTACCAGATATGAATGGCTCACTGGAAAGAGAAACCAGGAAATATTTAAAGAATATTGCAACACCAAATGCTGGCGATAATACCAAAGAATCGAAAACTGAAGTTGTACTTTTCAACAAATCATTGCTACTGAATCAAAAGATAGTCGAGGTGGCCTCGAAATTAAAGACGAATGATACTTCTGGAAGTAAATTGATCGATTTATTGATTAATATAATATACCTGATCTCAATGAACCAAGAGAAACAAACAAAGATAGAACTAGTCAAACAGGGTTCCTTGAAGCTTGTCATGAACTACTTGATCAAAAATAGCAAGGTAAATAAAGAATCAGGTGTAACTAGACCGAAAGGTGAAATTGGTACTAGGGTCTTAGCACTAAGAGTATTAGCCAAAATATTGTATTCCATAAACCCTGATGTTGCCTTTAATGAATATGATATCAGATCAGCACTTCCGTTTTTAGTAGAGTTATTGGGTCCAGAAAGTTACAGTGGATTACAACCCAAAAAAGAAGATAGCTACTTGTTCGAAAATATCACCAGTCTTGATAAATTTGAGTCACTATTGGCAATAACTAACATCTCATCATTGGATAGAACAGATTTAAAACGGTTCATTATTGCAAGTGTATTTGATAAATATCTTGATAATTTTATTATCGATTCAGATCACCCCCAAATTCAGAAGGCTAGCTGGGAATTGATCTCCAATTTAATCAACGAACCCACAATGTTGACAAAGTTTTTCAATATAGATGAGACACCTGAAACGAAACTGAATAGTAAAAGATTGAACTTGTTAATTAGCTTGCTTGATTCTGAAGATGAAGGCTTGCAAATAGTTTTAGCGGGCTTGTTAGCAAATGCAACTTCAGAGTTTGATATGATTTCAGAAGTTTTATTGAAGTTTGATCCAATACGTACTAAGTTACTTACGAAGATAACAGTAATTTTGAAGGACCAATCTGATAATGTCGAGTTGATCTTGCGATTGGCATATATAATATCAAACTTAGTATATACTGCTCTTAATTCAAAGCAATTAGCAAAGCTTCAGGATGCATCCCTTCAGGCTTCAATTGCCCTGGTATTAAAGAGGTCCAAAAATAGTGAAATAGTGGATATCCTACAAGATGCTTTAAAACATTTGCAATGAATTTTGTGCCATAGTATTTGTACATAACTATCTAAAAATGAATCAATCTTTGTGCCAAAGTATCGTTATGATGTTCCACCGAGCTAACAGATTGCTTTACTTTGTTCGAAGATTTATCGTTATCTAATTGTGTTCTAACAGCTTTATGTAAATTTGTGAGATATTCAGGATAACTTGGTCCACTACTTGCTTGGACAGTTCCGTGTAGACTATCTTCCATAAGTTGATCTTTAAACTCCAAGTCAGACGCATCACCCTGTCTAACGATTTTAATTCCAGCAGATGCCAAACTTGGGCATCCGACAAAGAAAGTTTGGTAATGTTTGATAATATTTCGAGTTTGCTCTGAAATTTGCGTATTAAGGTCAGGTAATTCGTCAGCAAATATATCGATATCGTTCACAGTCTCAACATTATTTCCAAACAAATCTTTTAAAAGTAAAACATTAGTGTTTGGATCGACCCATACATAAACTTTCAAACCATTGCAAAGTACATAAACACTTGGGGCTAAGTTTTTCACGGAAAGCTCTATAGTTTTCGGTACATTAACGAATCCATGTGTTGCTTCAATCGTACCATCTTTTTCTTCCAAAGAATGCAATTCCACTAAAGCAGGATATAAATGATACATCAATCTTTCCATTGGCATGTTAAGCATTTGAAATACATCTTCCAATCTTGCATCTGCAGTTAAGGTAGTGGAAGCTCTGATTGCCTTGGATTTAATAAATGATAAGAAATATTGTGGTAAATGCTTGAGGGAATCGGGGAACAATAAACTATTAGTTAATGTACGATTACGGTTATGTCCAAATTCACTCATGGCTCTATATTGAGTGAAAATTTGCACCAATTTGTTATTCACAGACTCGCGTAATTCTGTTAAGGGCTGTTTACCATAGAAGGACAAGCAGTCTCTGACAACTGTAGTAACAATTGCATTTTCATCTGCAAAATTGAAAACATCTTCCAATCTTTCACAAACTGCCAAAACCAAGTTGATGACCCTAACTTTTCTTACCCCTTCTGTATCAGTGTATAATAAGGCAGCTTGGAAATGACAATCTAATTTTGTACTTAATTTTCCATCAAATTCTAGTAAAGCGGTAATAGTCTGATCTTCATTGAGAATTGGAATGACAGGATCGATATTAACCCCAGTGATATTTTCTCCAGGAGGTACGTATGCCCCATAATATTGTGCCACTTGCAAACCGTTTGAACAACGGAGTTTTAATTTACCTTGGTAACCTCTAGATTTTTTAACGGAGTTGACTATTTTTGCAGTTAAGGCTCTTCCATCTCTTTCAAAATTGAAGTTCGGGAATCTATTTACAGTACCGCCGCTGATAGACGTTAACCAACCAACATTAGAAAGGTCTACGCTTGAAGGTGAAACAACATGAACATCTAAACCGACATTATTGGCAATAAAGTCCTTTGCCAATAATTTGTAATATTCACTATCATTGACAAAAATCCTCTGTTCTGCTTCTGGAGTAAGAGTTCTTCCTACAGCTTTGTTGTCTTTATATTTTAAACCTCCTGGACCCCATGATGGTAAGCTAGATAAGATAGAGGTAATTTTCCCTCCCCCCATAGCTGCTAAACACAACATAGCGGTTCTACATGCAGCGGAAAACGCAGGCTCAGAATCAGGAATATGATCATCCATAGTTAACAGTTCCAAATTGTTAAGGGCATCTTCAATAATGTTTCTACTTTCGTTTGCTTCAACAAATAACCCATCAATGTACGGAATGAAGGGGTCTTCCAAATCAGAGCTGGTGGAAATTTGCGTAGCCTCTAATGCAGACAGAAGGTTATAAAAGTGAATTCGTTTATCAAAAGTAATGATAGCAAACTTTTGTTTCTTCTTTGTTAGTTGGAGATCCTCGTTTTGTTCATTCAAGTCGTCCTCATCATTAAACAAGGTAGCTCTTATAGCGTCGGCAACGATGACAGGTAAATTCTGTCTGATACTCTGTTCACTAATATCAATTAAGAATACATGATGCATGACAAACGGCTCGCAAGTAGGGCCACCAAAGTTGTATTCTTTAGGCACAATTAAGTCGTATACCCCTCTATGCAATTCCGGTCTTACGTACTTATCGATTCTTTGACCGTGGTTGTCTAGCATGGCGTTATAATCGCCAGGGACAACGTTATTGGGGAATTGACAGATGTTACAGACAAATTTTCCAAGCTGAGTGAATTGCATCATTGGATTGATATAAGCAAGACAACGGCGGCATCTGATGGGCCCGTTATCCAACAAGTCTTCTGATGGAAACTCGTCTCTTCTCATATCGATTACTGGTACGGGGTCTTCCGTAGGTAACAAGGGAGCAAAAGGTCTAATAGTGACAGAAACTGGTAGCCCTGAAGCCGCTCTTAACTGCTCATTCTCTGGTATATTGTACAAAGTCGACCGAATGAACTTGGAGGATGAAGTGCCTTGGTCTACAGCATGGAATTGGCACGAAGAGTCCGGTGGTTTTACATTATTAAAGGTTAAGAAGGAACGAATGACGTTATTTTCGTCCGGAGAAACAAATTCTTGCTGGTTTACGTATCTGAACTCTGGAATGGACAAATCGTGAGTTACTTGAGAAATATGGCTCATGTCCGACTGAATTGGAGGTGTATCGACGGGGGACGCAAGGTTGGGAGAAAATGGGCCATTTTGAACGGTAGGAGTTTGAAACTGGCTTGGATGCTGGAACGGAGTACCTGGTTGAAGTGGAGACGTTGGGAACTGATTTTGTTGTGCCTGGTGCTGGAATTGAGGAGGTTGTTGGAAATGGTTATTCTGGTACTGATTTGGCTGAAATTGGCTCTGTTGGAACTGATTTGGCAGACCTGAGTGCAACTGGCCAGCCTGGGGCTGGAACGGTTGTTGGTTGGAGGGATTGAAGCCTTGAGGTACCGGTGGAGATTGATATTCTTTGGCACTTGTTAGATCGGTATGGAAAGCTCTTGCAGCTCTTTTTTTCTTGGTTTTTGTTTCGCTATTAACATTCAACTTGGCCAAGTGATTACTAAGGTCCAGATCACCGCCATTGGTACGCGGGTCCTCTATTCCATTCGACATGATGAAGAGTTTAAATGCTGATGATTTTGCAACGTCGAATTTTTTAAATACACTCCAGAAAAATGCTGCAAAAAGAGCACAGGCAGATTTAGAGAAGAAGAAAGAAGGTGGAGGAAACACCAATAATGGCGAGCAAAAAAGGTATAATGATGAGGAATTAAAAGAGAATGAGAAAAGAAGCGAAATTGCGTGAAAAAAACATGAAAAGATAGATTAGACCAATATATACAGACGTATAGATGAAAGACCTATAGACAGGTTAAAGAAATACAAGTAGATTGGAATAGTAAATGCTACGACACTCATCGGTTAAAGCAGGTGACATGGTTCACGCGAACAAAGACACTGGTGTGCGTAAGACTGTATGGTATGAGAGACGGCCAAAAGTAGCATCGGGAATATTAGTTGCAAAAAGAGTGTACCATTAGAGAAGAAGCTTAAACAAAGCGATAAACAAATCATCATCTGAATCGCATCGTACTTCTCTTTAGTAGTCTTCAATGCATTACAAGCCATAGGAGAGCCAAGGTAGCGCTGCAAGCTTCTCCACGACTACTGAGAAGTATATTTAGGCTGCAAAATTATACTATCTACACTATTTTGCAGCACCTATCTAATGGCTGCAAATTTCGCAATAGCTGGTCGACTCTACTACTCCAATCATATCCTCGTCCCAAAACCTCCTAAACAGACCTTCCCATGATAAGATCAATGTATACTTACTTTGTGGCGCTACCATGTTTGGCTGCATCTAAATGTCACTTTGCGGTTGCTTTCAGGAGATAAACGTTTCGGGTATGCGTCTGACGACCTCTGAATACAGCTGGTTCTCCATTTCTCGGCCTGATCTTCGATCTGATCTGTATTATTGGACTCTTTTCAAGTTCACCATGTCCATTCCGTCAATAATTGAGACTTCACTAACCCAATTCCACCACAACCACCACAACCACCTCTATCACAACATTCTCTACCCATATTCCCTCCCCAAACACCCAATCAACCACAACTACCTTACTATCTCTAGCCACCTTCCACCTACTGATACAGCCTTCTATAAAGTATATGCAGTCCGTATTATACTTTCTATAATACTTTATATTTTATTTATCTGTGGATCTGAACCTTCTCTGCTGAAACGTTTCTGTCACATTATAACGGCCTGTTTCATATTCTAAGCATACTAATCACCTGTCAGTGTATTGCAGCACAAAAAAACCCATTTTTTACACTACTATATTACATACACTAGGTGCTACCATGAACCATGGAGTTTCACGAAGGAATCCAAGTTATGGGTCAAGACATCTCTACCAACTGCTCAGTGTATGCCTTGACTTCAGGAAATATCACGTTTCAAGACTTTACTAATGATACCTGGTATGGAAACTTAACGTCATTTTTACCGGCGTACTATGTCACCAATTGTTCCATCAGCTCGCTCCAGTCGTATCTAGCGGAGTTCAACATCACTACTACGTCACAGATCGTCGTGCAGTCGGAGGACTCGACCTACAACCAATCTGGAAACGGTGACACTTTTGTAGCGCTACTATTTACCGTTAGTGGTACTTGTATATCGAGTTGGATGCTTACACTCTTGTTATATTTGTCGCCTAAGCATAAACGAAAGCCGTTTTTGACCCATTTGGCGACGATTTCCTTCTCAGTTGTTCTCACTATTCTTATGGTGCGACTAACTGAGATATCGGCGGAGCAGTACTCTGCCGATGAGCTTGAATTGGTGTCGCTCCAATCCTACATATACACCGATAACCTCTATCGAGTGACTACCATATTGTCGCAATTCTGTGCCCAGCTAGCGTGGTTTCAGATCGTACTATTCATTATCAAGCCTAGATTGAAGTATATTGTACTATTCGTGGGAACATTGTTGCTTTTAGCAAGAACCGTCACCAATATCGTGTTTGAAGTGTTGTACGATAGTAAGGAGACCTTATTGCATTTCCAAATATCAAACTTGGCCAACAACTGGAGGATAGCGCGAGTCATTATCATGCTTGTAATCATAGCTTGTTTCTCCGTGTGTTTATTGTACTATACTGTGTTTGACAAGAACCCGCGCAAAATCAGTTATTCGCGGAGACTATTGCCGTTAGCCTTCTTCAATTGGTTGGTACTCTTGTTACACGCATTGCTAAACCTTTTTTCAATCACTTTATTTAATGACGATTGGCAAACAAATATCTGGTTAAGTTTAATCCCATTTTACTTTGATATAATTATCTTAACTACTGTGTGGGAGTGGATTTTTAATATCTCGGTTCTAGAGAAACGGCAAGAGTTGGTGGGTGTTCTAGGAAGAAGAATCAGTGTAGATGATGTTACGTCCTTGGATAGCAAATCCAAGAACGCTAGGTCCTACGCTATCTACGAAGAGGGAGCTAATATATTCAATAAGCTTATGTCCTATTTCGGAAGGAAACATACTGTCTCCAAAGACGAAATCATTTCCCAGACGTCGGGAACTACTGCAACTACGAAGGATTTGAGTAATATCGATACTCCGGACACAAACGAAGCACACCCACTGTCTACAAACTTACAGTCACTTGGTCTAGGACCAGATCAAACACAAAATGAAGCGCAAGGTGAGACACAAGTTCATACGCAGGCCCATACACAAACCCAATCACAGATGCACACCACCTCAGCTTCTGTTTCAGATACCCACGCTAATAATATCCATCACCACATATCGCGTGGTTCTCCCCGAGATGCGGCTGAAGTAGGGGGTTCGGACAGTTTCGATGAAGAATACGTCGACTATCAATGGGACGAAGACGACGACGACCACAGTGATAGTGATATAGACCCACTACAGCATTTGTCTCCTGCCGATAACCCTGCATCTACTTCGCAGCAAAATCACGAACATCCTCCACCTTTCGCAGTTCACCCAGGGTTCAATGCAGAAGACTACTGGAACGATCGGAAGGGCTAGGGGTCTCCTCACGGACCCTTCCACACCTATCGTTGTAGCTTATCACTATTGCTGGCATTAGTGGTATCATCCTGCACACAAGTCGAAGATTCGAGAATTTTCTGGTAGCGCTTTTTCCTAGCAATCGGTCCTGGGTCATACATTGCTGCAATATAAAAGGCTAGTGGATGGATAGGTTTTAGATAATTTAGACGGTATATCAATGTTGTCTACGAGAGTTCAAGTTAGAAGCGCTGCGCGAATTGCTGCCAGGTCGAGAAGGGTCAATGTCCTGAATCTTACTAGGCAGATCCCATTATTGACGAACAAACCTTTACTAGGCATAGTAGGGACTATAGCAAATAAACCTATCAATTTAAACCATGGTCGATTATTTCATTCGTCAAGTTCAAATTATATGCAGATGCAAATGAATAAGGAGGATAGTGATGATCGACCCGCACTCGAAAAGTACGGTACAGACTTAACACAATTGGCTAAAGATGGGAAGTTGGATCCGGTGATTGGTCGGGATGAAGAGATCAGACGGACTATTCAAATTTTATCGAGAAGAACAAAAAACAATCCCGTACTAATTGGTAATGCTGGGACAGGTAAGACCGCCATTATGGAAGGGTTAGCACAACGAATCTTAAAGGAAGAAGTTCCAGAATCTATGAAGAATAAGCAAATCATCACTTTGGATTTAGCGGGTATAATTTCCGGAGCAAAATATAGAGGTGATTTCGAAGGTAAATTAAAAGCCATCTTGAAGGAAGTTGAAGAGAAACAAGGGAAAATCATTCTTTTTGTAGATGAATTGCATTTGCTTATGGGCTTAGGTAAAGCAGAAGGATCTATTGATGCGTCAAATTTATTGAAACCTGCACTTGCTAGAGGCAAGCTTTCCCTTTGTGGTGCGACTACTCTTGATGAGTATAGAAAATACGTTGAAAAAGATGCTGCATTAGCAAGAAGATTTTGTCCCGTGACTGTTAATGAACCAAGTGTCCAGGACTCGATTTCAATTTTAAGAGGGTTAAAAGAAAAATACGAAGTTCATCATGGGGTTCGGATTACTGATGGTGCTTTAGTCTCGGCAGCTTTGTACTCGAATCGGTATATTACTGATAGGTTCTTACCTGACAAGGCGATTGATTTGATTGATGAAGCATGTTCAACGTTAAGATTACAACACGAATCAAAGCCGGACTCCATTGCCCAATTGGACAGGGATATAATGACCATTCAAATCGAGTTAGAATCGTTGAGAAAAGAAGAAGATCTGTTGTCAATTGATAGAAGAAATAAGCTAGAAGAGGACTTGAAAGTTAAATCAACTGATTTGAAAACCCTTACTGAACAATGGGAATCAGAAAGAAATCTGATTAACGAAATTAAAACAGCCAAAGGGGCTCTTGAACAAGCCAAATTCGATTTGGAAGAATCGAGAAGAGAAGGAAATTATGGGAAAGCATCGGAATTACAATACGCAATCATACCTGGTTTAGAAAAAAAGGTCAAGGAATTGACTGTCCAGGACAAATCCCAAACTAATTTATTACATGATTCGGTCACTTCAGATGATATCGCTAGTGTAATTTCCAAGATGACTGGTATCCCTGTATCTAATTTATTGAAAGGTGAGAAGGATAAATTATTAGACACAGAGATCATCTTGAAACAAAAGGTTGTGGGACAGGATGAAGCTATTCATGCAGTCGCAGATGCCGTGAGATTACAGAGAGCTGGCTTAACAAGTGAAAATAGACCAATAGCATCATTTATCTTCTTGGGTCCAACAGGTACTGGTAAGACAGAATTAACCAAAGCCTTAGCAGAATTTTTGTTCAATGACAAGAATTCGGTAATTCGTTTTGATATGTCCGAGTTTCAAGAGAAGCACGCGATTTCAAGATTAATTGGATCTCCCCCAGGTTACGTTGGATACGAAGAAAGTGGTGAATTGACTGAAGCGGTGAGAAGAAAACCTTATTCCGTTATTTTATTTGACGAATTCGAAAAGGCTCACCCTGATGTATCCAAACTCTTATTGCAAGTCTTAGATGAAGGTACTTTAACCGATTCGCATGGTAAGCATATTGACTTCAAGAATACGATTATCGTAATGACGTCTAATATTGGCCAGGAGATTCTTTTAGCAGATAAAAATGCAAATGATGATGGTAAAATCAGTGATGAGACTAAGCATTTGATAACGGATCAATTAAGACACTATTATCCTCCTGAATTTTTAAATCGTTTGGATGAAGTTTTAATTTTCAACAGATTATCAAAGGAGTCTTTGAAAAATATTTTGGACATCAGATTGAGAGAAATCCAGGATAGACTTATTGATAAACGGATTATATTATCTTTATCAGATGAGGCTAAAACTCTACTTTGTGATTTGGGGTATGATCCAGTCTATGGAGCAAGACCTTTGAACAGAGTATTACAAAAGAAGTTATTGAACCCATTAGCAATGCTTTTAATTAAGGGACAAGTGAAAGAAGGTGAAACTGTTAAGGTAGAAGCTGAAGGAAGGGATATAACAATTGTTCCAAATCATGAAGAATCAAAGTTCTCCAAGAGTGCAGAATAAGTATCATGGCTACCTTAGAGAATATTTTGTATATGGATTTTATATATAGAAAAGTTTAATGAACTTACAAATATTATTACATTTTTCGTCTAGCGTATATTCAAAAAGGTTTTCTTTAAGTTTATAATACTCTACCTACAGTGGAACCATCAGCGATTCTTTGCTGTGATTTATCCACTTTTTTCAACGATTTTCCTCCTGTTATTTGCCCCAACAATGCATTTATATTAGGAGCTCCATTTGCCGAAGGTAAATTATTAGCAGTAGGTGCAGACTCCATAGGTGGGGGTGGAGGTGGTGGTGCAAAACCAGCAGGTGGTGGTGGCGGAGGTGGTGCAAAACCAGTAGGTGGTGGTGGTGGTGGTGGTGCAAAACCAGTAAGAGGTGGTGGAGGTGGTGGCGCAAAACCAGTAGGAGGTGGTGGAGGTGGAGGTACAGAATCAGAAGGTGGAGGGGGAGGAGGTGGAGGTGCTACCGATTGACCCTCGGTCAGAGAGGTAGGCAATTCTTGGTTTGGTTGGGGAGGTGGTGTTGACCATTCGTCGCTACTCAGGGATTGATCTTCATTGTTTGTTGGAGGTACTACTGTTTGATCATTTAAGTTGGTTGCTACATCTGCCTGCTTAGCATCAACTTTCGATTCGACTTCAGAAGATTGTTGAATAGGTTGCTCTTTGGTAGCTTCAATATGTCCATTAGTATCATTAAAGCTTGATAAAAGTTCTTTTTCAGATATCTCACTCTTAGGAGTATTGTCAGTTGACCTGACTACTGGTGGTGCCATGCCACCAAAAAGCAAGCTGGCTAACCGCGAGGCACCAGCTCTGTTAGGAATATCTTCATCACTTGAATTATCATCTTCGTCACTCCATTCATTATCAGCAGATAACCCTCTTTGCGATGCACGTTGTGCAGCAGCTTTTTTAGGATCAACAGAAGTTTCGTTATCTCCTGCCTTGAAGTAGCTATTTGAGGTAGGAGTATTATTGTTATTGTTTTGAGCAATAGCAAATGGATTATAGCTCTTCTTAGGTTGAACCTCAGATGCAACTGAGCTAGTAGATTGTTCCAAGTTTGTTGAAGGGTTGATTGAATCCTCAGCTTTAGATTTTGGTTCTGTTTCATTCAAGGTATCGTTCTTTGCAACAGGTTCGATAGGCTGATTGGACGTATACAGGGAACTTTTAACAACCACTGGCTGCACAGGAATCACCTCCTCGTCACTTTCTTCTGTTTTCTGTTCTAATTCTTGCATTTCTCTTTTCAATTTTTCTAATCTTTCTTCCTTTTGCTTTTTTCTGAGCTTACGTTCTCTTTCCTTTGCTTCCATTTCTTGCTTTTTCTTTAATAACGCAGCATACTCGGCATCATCTTCATCATCATCTGACGATTCAACACTTTCTTGGATTTCCTTCTTGGTAACTTCGGTTGGTTTGGCTTGAACAGGAGCTTCAGGTACCGTATTTGGAGTAGAAGAAAAGTTAGATTGAACATTGCTTTGTGCAATTGTGGTATTAGACTTTGGAGTAGGGGCAACGGTAGCCTGTTGAACAGGTTCCTTTGGTGTTGAGCTCTCATTGATACCTTTACCTCTATTCCTTGAAATACCTAATTTAGCAAGTCTTTCGTTCATTTTTTTCTCAGCTTGGGCTTTAATATAAGCTGCTCTTTCTTCGGGAGTATTATAGGATTGACTGTGTAAAGAATTCAGGGGTTCTCCAGAGGTTGAGTTGCTACCTCCTGTCTTTTGTGGTGCAGCTTGCTTTGAGACTGGTACTTCAACATGTAATGATTGCAATTCCTTAATAAAGTTTGCGACATCAGTGCTAACGTTTTCACCATTCTCCCATTTATTAACATCAACTTCTTCCTTAGCAGAAACTTGTAAGTTAATAGCACAACCATCTTCCAACTCTTTGATACTAGTTTCAATGTCCTTAATATTTGCAGAATTAGAATTTCCTTCTTTGTTTACTACTTCGATTTCTTGCTTCAATTTGAAGTCTAAATCTTTATTAGCTGTAGAAGTAGATTGCTTACCCGTTAAAGCGTCCATACGTTGTCTCAATAATTGCTTGGATCTGAATTTTTTTCTATCTGAATCAGTAACCTCACCATTTGGTCCGGTTCCAACAATTTCTGATTCTTCATGACCAGGCTTCCAATCAGGATGTTCTTTGAGCAATTTCAATTTGAACAATTCAATTTTACTTTTAGCAATATCTTCATTCACCTTATTAATTTTAGAGATTAAAACTGGAACCTTGTCACGGGTGAAGGTATTCAATTTACTCAATAACAGTTTCTTATCGGTGATATTGCCATTTGAAGCAGCGGATTGGTTTAATAACTTTTCAACCTCGCGAATCTTACTCTTTAAAAGTCCTATTTCATCGTTATTCTCGGTTTCTAATTTCTTTTGCACCTTTATCGATTCCATATCTTCAATATCAAGAGCATCCAACAAGATTTTCTTTTCATGGATAGATTTTTTCAAATCTTCCACTGTTGCTTTTACATCAGTAGATCTTACACCCGTGGAGGCATTAGAATCTTCTTTTGATCTGTGACGAGCATTGGACACGTATCCGATATTGTCGTCGTCATTTTTGAATCTTCTTCCTTCCTGTTTTGTTTGCTTTGGTGCAGCATTTTGTGCTCCAGTTTTGGCGGCTCTTAACGAGTCTTTCAAGGAGTCAACAGATTCTTGGATATACTTATTCGATGGTGGAATCAACTCAGGGGGTAATCTCACAGGAAGCTCGTACCCATTAAGTCTACGGTAAACAAGGTGCATTGCAACAGCAAACTCATCCTTATTTAACTTTCCTCTATCGCTTGTATCGGCCAAGTTCCAAATGGTTTCCAAATCAGGTCTGCCTAATCCAGATTTGGTGAATATGTCTAATGCTGTTTTCCCTTCGATATAGCCTCTTCTTTGGCTATCCCAAGCAGTAAATATACCGTCATAGATCAGTTTTTCTTGTTTGGTAATAGCGCCAGTAACGTTAGAACTTTGGGATCCTCCCATGGCATTCTGTAAATTATTACTTGGCATAGAAGCATTGGGCAAAAAGTGCTGTTGCATGACATTTAATCCCGGAATACCACCAGTAGGCATGGAAACAAAGCCCCATTCCCCTGGTCTACCTGTAGGTTGAGCTTGTAATGAACCGGTAATTTGCGGTTGCATGGGTCCACCAGTTCTTTGAGCAGGTATTTGGTTTTGGTAGCCTGTCAACTGTTGCTGTAATTGCTGAGGGGCTTGATTCTGGTAGCCAGTAGTTTGCTGCTGTAAAATTTGCGACGTCTGGTTCTGGTAACCGGTAGTTTGCTGTTGCAATGGGAGTTGGGGTCCGGTTCTTTGCACTGGGATCTGGTTTTGGTACCCGGTAGTTTGTTGTTGAAGCGGTTGCTGTTGACCAAACCCAGTCAAACCTGGCTGCGATTGGTAGTTTATTGGTTGTGGACCAGTTTTTTGAGCTGGAATCAAGCCAGCAGTTTGCTGAGGTTGTAATGGGATTAAGGATCCACCGCCAGTTCTTTGTGCTGTTAAAGCAGACGATGCAAAGTTCGATTGCGGGAATCCTTGCGATGGACCCGTTCTTTGACTAGTTAAACCCTGAGAAAACCCCGTTTGTTGGGGTTGGAAACCTGTACTAGGGTACTGCTGAGTGTATCCGGTGGTATTAGCCTGTAACCAGTCGTTTTCCGTTTTTTGTGGTGCAAAACTTGCAAATGGTGTGTTGGCCAAAATCTTTGAAGGGTCTTCAGGAACAGAAAAGCTGATTGCGTCGATGAAACTCTGTACTTCGTTCAGCCATTTCTCAGGAAGGTTAGCGGGGATAGACTCGCCTCGTTTGGCCATGCTACACAAGTGTAAAGCCAAGGCAAACTCAGGAAAAAGTAATGATCCAGATTTATTGAAATCAGAAAGCGACCAGATCTCCGCCAAAGTGACTGGTTGTAACCCCGATCTCAACAAGATGTTACTGGCAGAGTCTCCCGAGATGGCGGTCTCGCCCTTTGGAACGGCAGTACGAAATAAGTGCTCGAATTTCTTCTGATCTTCGGCAGTGATGAAAGAGATTCTCACAGAAGGGATCTTCAAGTCGACGTTTTCTACCGCCGTCACAGGTTGGGATTGGCCCACCTGCTGGAACCCTGTTGGCTGTGTTTGGAGGTAGCCTGTTGGCTGCGTTTGCATGTAATTCGCTTGCGGTTGCGCTGCGGGAAAATTGGCCGACGGATACAAGCTCTGCTGCTGGAACTGGCCGCCCGGGAGCGATCCTTGGTTCAGCAATGGCGCTGACTGATAAACGCCCGCTTGGCTGTTCAAATTGGCATTGTAGTAACCAGTCAATTGCGGTTGAGACTGGGGCTGGGGCTGCTGAGAAGGGTTATAACCAAACCCCGTCTGCTGCTGCGGATTGAACCCCGGGTTCTGCTGCTGGTAAGGATTATACATTGTCTTTTGTGGCTAGTGACAACGATACAATAAAGAGTAGTGGTGGTTGATCTTTTGGTGAAATGTTCCTTTGAGGTTGAATGCTCAGGTCGACGCTGTGACCTGCATGGCAGTTTACGGCGGATTGAGAGGATCTGGTCGTGTCGTGAGACCAGGCGTAGGCGGTGTAGGGGAAGTATAGGGGGAGAATAGGGGAAGTGTAGCGGGAAGTAGGAGGAAGTCGGAGGAAGTATAAGGAGGGCTGTGCCTAAAAATAGCAGAGGCTAGGTATAAAGATTGATAGAATCAATGGATGGATTTATTTCATTATTCTTGCTTCTTCTTGCCCTGTTTAGTAGATAATAAGCAATGTAGATCTGTAGGATTCTTACAATGTGTAATTTCACTCCATTGATAGCTTCAATCGAATCATTTGTTGCTTCTGTACTGGGGTTGATGTAGTTAAGAAATGGCTATAGTATGGCATTGACTCCAGAAAAGTACCGTTTGCCCATTGTAGAAACTTCTCTGGTATCTTGCATGGAAATAGATTGCCAATTTTACTCGTGTTCTTCTTATTGTTTGGTGATGTCTTGTTGTGGAGTATATCTTCTGTATTCGTTTCGAAGTATAGATTGGATTACTGCTACTTGGATACTGTTCTATCCCCAATAGAGATCTCTTTATTTCAAACTTAGACACGATTTTCATTCAGTCGTATGGGAAACGTTACTTCCTGTAATTTACTTGTTCTTTTGGTTAATTGTATTCGCTTTCTTCCTTCTTTTGCTGTGTATCTCTGTTTAGGAATGGTACCTATTCGTTACAAAATGGGTTTTCCAATATTAGTTGATATTTAGAAGTTGATCTAAATACAACTCACTCACATGATTACTATTCTGACGATATATATCAAGTTTTAAAGTAATTTTTACAAGTATTGGATAAACGCTTTCCTGGTGATATTTTGTTTTATTTGCATTGATGTATTTTTTGCAACCATTAAATTTGCATCCTGTAGGATGCCTAACAAATTACTTTGTGTCACCTTATTATATATTAAGATAGACTAAATCTAACTAAATCAGTAAATAATGTCTTCAGATATGCTGTTTCGACTCTCACCTGTAGACTTATACCTCTACTTAAGTTTGATGTGTTGAGTAAGCGAAAAAGGTACTAATAATAATTTTGTTTGTGCTGTACGTAATGTGTACCTTGCAGTAGAAGTTTGCAGTACTCTAGAAAAGAGTAAAAGTATAATATAAGTTGGTATGCGGATCTTTTGGCTACAAGTAATGTGGTGTTGGGCGAAAAATATAGGAATCGTTTGCAATTCTGCTTTGCACTCTTTACCTCAGAATAGTTTCTGATTCTGATCGTATAATGAACCATAATTTTCAATCAAATATCATGAGGCATAAGTCTATATTAAGGCATAATCTATTTAAATTGTCTATTGTATCTTGGAATCGTACCGTTCAATCATTCCATTCAATCGTTCCGTTCAATGTCTAATACTTCGTCCCAAAAGGCAATTTCGAGCTTCGTAACTTCGTTGAAAATGGTGGTTAATCTATCTAGTCTTTCTCTGGAATGATTTTCTTCCAGCAATATCAATTGTAGACTTTCAATTCCGTTGATATGTGCTTGTTCGTACCAGTCCGATGAATAATCTTGCAACCAATCGCTGTAAATATCAGCATGGGCTGAATCATTCAATACTCCCATGTTGTTTTTATCAAAGGTTGCTCGAATTGCTTGACCAATATCTCCCGCTTCTTTGTATCCATGCAAACAGGGAGCAACAGCAACTTTAATGGCTGTAAAATCCTCGCTCTTACTGATATCTAACAAATAGTTGCAATATGCTAGACATGCTGGCCCAGGTTGCAACTCTTTATCAAGATTCTCGGTATCGTATTCAATATTGTATTCACCCTTAAGCTTTTGTTTGTGACGGTTAATTTCACCTAATATCTCCTCAACAATCTTTAGCTGTGCTTGTTTAAGAGTTTCTGTAGGAGCTAGTTTGGCTGCAATTTCGTGAACATACGCATAGTTAACAAGGTAGTAATAATCTTGTTTTAAGTAATAAAGAAATTGGTCGAAATGTAAGTTATTTGTAGCTAACCTCTTGATAAAGTCGTGATGGCTGTATACGTGCCAATTATCAACAACTAATGGGTGCGATTTGAAATACTCGTAGTATGTTTTGTCCAAGTTTGATTTGGTATTGTCCTGTTTGCTATGATTATCAAGAACCTTGATATTATGGTTTAGTGGACCATTTCCATGGCCCAATTTAGTAGCCGATTGCATTGCTCTATGAATGTACTCAATCGAGTTCAGGATCGAATCAATTAGACTTGTTCCCTTAGCCAAATTTGATGAGATTGCTGACGCCAAGGTACATCCAGTACCATGGGTATCGTTTGAAACAATAAAGTCAGACTTGAATAAGGTTGCTGTTTGGGTTTTTGATTCGTACAACACATCAATAACAAGGTGACTATTTTCAGAATCGGCTACTTTAAAATCCCGATCAAACGGGATATGCCCACCTTTGACCAAGATATTTTCGCATTGTAACAGTTGTTGCAAGTTGATAACGAATTGTACCAAATCGTCTACAGAGGCAATTTCAATTGCCAAATCTACATTTTCTACTGCCGCTAAGCGAAACAAAGCTAATGCTTCGGGGAAGTTTGGAGTGAGCAAATATGCACTTTTAATGAGCGAATCGAGACATAATTTCATGGAAGAATTGTCAATCAATTTAGTACCTGATGTAGTGATCATGACAGGGTCGACCACTAATTTTATATTTTTTTCTTCAAACAATGGCAAGAACTCAGGGATAACTTGCAATGCCTGGGATGTCAACATGCCCGTTTTGATGACTTTTAATGGATGTTCATTTTCGTAGCCAAGAATGAAATCTTCACTATTCATCTTCAAAATGTTCCTGATTTGCTCCGACGAGGTGAATTGGATAGTGTCTACTCCTTTAGTGTTCTGTGCTGTTAAAGCAGTGATACAAGTTAAACCATATACACCATGTGTAGTGAATGTCTTCAAGTCGGCTTCGATTCCAGCACCACCCGAGCTATCGCTTCCAGCTATAGTTAAAACAGCGGGAAGTGATACTCTGACCGCCTCATTGACTGGTACAGTAATTGTGTTCAATACGGTCATGGCACTCAGGAAAAAGATAAAATATAATTGTTAAAAATTGTCGAGATCAAAAACCCCATAATCGCATATCCGCTTTGGCTGCAAAAAAGCCCATCAGCAACGAAAAAAGCAAGCTTGAATTAGCAAGACAAAATTAGGAACAGTCATTATAATGTAGTGCGAACTTAGAACATGGAAAGGCAATATACTAGAGAGTGTATACATATAAACAACCAAGTTATAGAGTAGCCGGTTTAATATTTGTAGTTTTGCTCTTTGTTTAAAAATTCTACTGATTTTCTCTATCTACTTAAGACGAACTACAGGTACAGTAAGTGAACTATTAAATTAATAATAAAACAGTATGTAAGCAAAAGTTTTTAGGCTCTAAGCAAGAATATCTCTAAGTTTGGATCTATGTGCTTGTGGAGCTATATGCTTTGGGTCTTTTAGTTATTTTAGTGAACTTGGCGGTAGGGTAATTAAGCTTAAAAGAAGGCTTGTAGATCTATGATGAATTGTTGGTGGTTCTGCCTAAATTGGTATAATGTCTGACAAGATCTAATTCACTCTTCAACGTCTCTTCTCTGTAGCTAGCTCTAATAAGAGGCACATTGGTCTTCTCGATATTGTTACTTGCAATACCTCCAAGCATAAACTTTTTACCCAACCAATGACTCTTGATTTCCGCTTCCCATCCAGATTGCTTAACAGAGTTGTAGGCTAATTCACACATATCAACGGCTGAAAGCTTATAAATCTGTGCTGCAACACTATACTCTTCAATCAATGGCTCTTTTGTATAGGAAAACTGTAATGGATCATCAGTAGACAACGATACATTCATTCCCTTTTGGAAAAAGTTGTAAAATGGATTCTTATCATAGGTTAAGAACAAGGCGTTGTTCGAAAGCGGCGACATAGCTAATCCAATTTGATCTAAATAGTATAGATATTGCATAAATGGGATCTTTCTCAACAAAATCCCATGCGAGATCGAATGTGAAGTCAAGAACGCACTGATCAAATGATGCGGATCTCCTGCTTCCCCACAATGTGGTCTTAACAAAAACGTATTATATCCAAAAGTCGCTCTCAATTTGTTCAATGACACCATATTAGAAAAAATATAATACAAATAGTATGAATATGGAGGGTTAGACTTTTCAGTCCATTCAGGTGCTGGAGGGCTAATTTTCGACAAGATTTTGTCTGCTTTTGACTCATCGTCAACTGAATCGAATCCAACCACTCTTTGTAAGAATACGTGCAATTTTGGGTGCGATTGCGGATCAATAGAAACCTCAAACAATGGCTGGAACAAATTACTCATGATTTTACCAAAATTGTGAACATTTCCGTTCTTCTTATACAAATCATACAATCTTGGCACTTGGATTAACCATCTCACGTTGTGACTGAATAGTTTGTTATCAATCACCCACGCAGCCAATTTGTCCCATTCGTCGTACGATCTCCCATAAATTGAAATACGGAGTTCAGTCATTTGATACTTGGAGCTTTCCAAATCCTCGAACACTTGTTTGGTCAACTCGGCCAAATATTTTCCTTTAATGAAATTGTCGGTCTTTAAGAAGATTTCTCTCAATCTCGACTCACCAATTGGGTTATATTTCAAGTTGAATTTGTCAAATCTATGGAAAGTATCGGTGTGAGCATGCATATCTAACGTATCGATAGATAAGTCGTATCCTGTTAACTTAAGAGAGTCGAATACTTCCTCCAAGGACAAGATTTTTCCGTCCCTAAAGATGACTTTTTCCTTTGGCGCGGTTTTGAGCTTATATTTGATGAATCTCAAGAGATGTTTCTGGTTCATACAGGCAGAATGATGAATGTGGGTGTCGACTTTACGCACATTATAGAAATCACGGTGGGGATTTGCTTTCGATTGCTTTGTTTCTTCGAACCCATTCAACAAGTAGTACAATTTCCATCTGGCTTCCAAGTATTGGAGTCTATTGAAGGCAAAAGACTTTGCTGGCCCGTAGGACGAAATCTTGCCAATCTTGTTCAAATCGTGGTAGTATTCTTTCAAAGTTGGTACGTAGATTAATGGAGTGGTACTGTCGTCTTTGAACACTTGGTACACCCCTTCATGGTTAAGCTTGAAGGAATAGCCTTCGTTGGCTGGAGGAATGGTACATTTTTCAAAGTCAAATTGCTCTTCGGCCTCGGTTTCCTTCTCGATTTGGTTGAACCGGTTCTTGGATTTGTAGGTAGGCTTGGGTGGCGGTGGATAAATCTTCCACCCTGGTCTATTTTTGGGGTTACTACTTTCATCAAACTGGTTAGATAACTTCAAGTACTTGTGTCTGAGCTCAAGACAGTCTGAAACGTTACGGAACAATTCAATCAACTCGTCCGACGCTAATTCTTCTGGTAAAACCGTCAAATCGGTGGTGACATTGGAACCACGTTTGCTGGGATGGTACCTCAAATTATTATCAGGTAAATCAATAAAAGAAGTTCTTCTTTTCACAGTATTGGTGGGACTGTTGGCTCCACCCTTTCCGTCGAGCAAGTGCAAAGCTTCGAAAGCTTGGAGCTTCAATTCGTGGTCCTTCATGAATTGCTCTTCAGCAGTAGAGTAGTGCGCAGAGCTATGTCCGTGCGAAATAATGGAGTTGCTGTCATCTTCTTCGTCGCTGTCGCTGAACATCGATCCGTACTGGTGGGCTGGGTCACCAGACTTGTCTACGTCATTCTGATCGTCCGATTCGAAGTTAAAGGGCGCCATGGTGGTAGATGTGTAAGGAATTACTTTAGATAATTTGTTCTAGCAATGAAATAAAGTTCGATCCGGCATAGTATGACGTCTATATAATTTAACGCTTTTAGTGCCGTGGTGCATCTAGTGAGGTTAGTGCGTTTAGTGCGCTTGGTGGTGGTAGTGATGGAGTCGTGGTTTAATGGTGTGCTTTTGTAGTGGTAATTGTGTAGTGGTTGTGTAGTGGCAGTTGTAATGTAGACTAAGGTAATATCACCACTTTCAATCTAAACTTGAGCTCAGATCCTTCGTTGGAGAATCGGTACTGCTTGAGAGCATCCAATTGCAAGTTTTGTGCAGTAGAGTCTGGGTCTGTTTCATGATCAGCGCTCTTAGTGAATTCTAGTAGATTAAACTTGAAAACCATGTAGTAGGAGAGGTTCAAGAGCTTGCTTTGAAACTGCTGACTAAGAAACTTGGGGATGTTGATACTGCCGTTGCAAATGCTTTTCCTAGGGTTAATACTGTTCATTAACGATGTTGCAAAGGTATTGGTTTTGACGCTACCGGTGACTCGATAGGTGTGAATGAAGGGGTCTGAGTCTTGCATATGAAACGTTTCTTGCGCTTCAAGATGGACCATGTACCCAACCACTTTTACTGCATTTGCATCTCGCGGATGGATATTGATCATGTAGTTAATGTCCTCGCCAACGTGATAGAAAGGCCGCGACAAGTTGACTTCGCACAACTTGTTGGCATTGACTCGCAATTGGTACGACGTCTTGAGATGTGGCGGTAGTTGGGAGATATACCCTGGAATGTCCTCAGTAATGCTGGCCACACTCTTTTTTCGCCGGTTCCATGTAGAGTTTGGCATATTGTATAGATCGGTATCAAGAAGTTTGTCCAAATCACGTAGGAATGCATGTTTAGAATTGAGCAGATTGGGCTCAAACCCGTTCTTTTGTACGCCATTTTGCTCGTCTTCGATATGAACCTGCCAATCTTTGTCTACAGTGCACTGGAGATCTTGAAAGTAATCTTTTTGTAGCCATCTAGGGTCGTTTCCTGTTCTTTCGCTCTTGCAGTCCACAGGAAAGTACACTGTGGATGGAATCATCGCCTCGTTCTCTCTAATAGTGACGTTTAAGCTATATCTTATGCTCACTAACCCGTTATCGCATACTGGACCAGTCAGTCTATCGTTATAAGACGGTGGTAAATCGTGCGGAATAGGAAAACTGATGTTGAACGATTTGGTTTCGCCTTGCGCAACGACAATATTACTGAACAAAAGACTCTGCGACGTCGCATAGAAGGGAATGATGTTATCGGTGAGCTCTTTGATGGATATTTTCGAGCTGGGAGTGGACGAATTCACCGTTTCGCTGGTATTGAATGGATAGATCAAATCATGAAGCAAAGGCAACTTCCGGCTCTCAAAAGTGGCATTATTGTTCTTGGTATCGATTCCTAGATCATCAACTCCGCCTAACTTCCCACCAAGAACTACAGGGTGGCTCAATGCAGAACTAATGAAAGGCGATTTAACATTCAACAGATGTACTTTATCTTCATCTATTTCATGAATTGTCGAGTATTTTGAATAATTATTGATGTATTCTCGATTGTCCCACCACGACGACCCATCGTGGTGATTTCCAGCCAAATCCAACGGGTTTGAGGCTGTTTCAATATCGAAACCATAATTCAAAACTATGTAGCCAAAGAATTGGAGATAGCCCAAAAACAAGTTGATGTTCTGGTCAGGTTTTATCGACGTAGACTCTTCGTCGGTACCACTGGGGCCACTGGAGCCGAAAATAGAACGGTACCAGGGGCCGTTGGCCTGGGTTTTGGTATCGTTAATGGTAATAGTAGACCTACAGGTGTTTATGAAACTAATGGTAGCACCACATTGGTGCGGTTTTTCATCATGAAACTGTAGACTGATGGTCAAAGAGTCATTGATCCTTTTCCGAAGTATGGATCCTCCACTTGATTCCTCCGGGGATACACTCATTCCATAGGGTTTGAAAGTATTCTTGCAACACCAGCAAAAGATCAAAATCATAAGGTCGTGTCCTGCATAGTTTTCTGTTTATATGCCGTCTGTTGCCGGTATTCATCCGCAGCATGTCAATTACTAGTGGGAGTGGTACGGAACCCTGGGAACGGTGAGTGGTATGTTGTGGTATTTCAGGAGAAAACAAGCAATTGAGCACACAGGAGATGGTGGGAAATCATTTTTTGTTGAATTTAAACAAGATTTATTGCGCTACCGGCACGCCTGATTTTGCCATTTTAATGTTGCAAAATCGTTACAAAAGCGCGTTAATTTCATGAAGATCCATATGGTACGTCTCTAGTGTACTGATTCCAGCTTCTGAGTGTACCCCTGGACCTACTAAGCGATATGAGTATGAGAAAGAGATGAAAGATCTTAGGTGTAATATTTTTAACCCCATATTTATTTTTATGCAAGCGTAGAAAATATTAAATAACCGATAACTAAATTTTCACTTGATAAAGTCAACCCTACTGCTTCTATACAACTACATATATTCCTGATCAAATACACATGAGTATACGTGAATTCTTCTTGAAGACTGTTCAATATTTTGAAGAAAATACAAACCGGGATTCATTTCATGCATAAATAATATGTAGATGTAAGATTGGGCCATTGTATGGCCAAAAGGTACCACCTACACAGATTCGCAACATAGTATAGACAGATAACTCGAGATAACCACTTTTGCAGACGTTCAGACTCCATATGGTTGCTAAAGCTGATAACTACCACCTTTAACACTCAACACAAGGGTATTTAGACACCTCCCGCAGGTTTGCTTGTAGGTCAGATTACTGGTTCACTGCTCTATACGTGATATGCAATCTGGTCATTGCAATGTAGGTCGGTAAATATTGGACACCAAGGAATATATTTTCGATATTTAGCTTTTTTAGTGTTTTTTAGTATATTTAGTACTCTTTTGATACTATTTTTTATGTACCATTTTTTGCAACCAGACATTACAGAGATGGAAGTTATAGCAATTGACATATATTATCAGTAAACAGGTAATACAAAGAAAGAAAGAAATAATTGGTAAGGCTTGTGGATGGTCTATGATATTCAATGTCTGCTTCGGTGGACATGAATTGCAGTCAGTTGTGATGAAGGAGTGTAAATTTTTAATTGCTATTTGTGCATACATTGTCAATCAAGGATAGTCCTAGTCTACATTGGTTGTAGCTAGATCAGATTGAAGCTTGATTCGTAGGGAATAGGTTATCTGATATGATTATAACAATGCCAATCATCTAGTCTGGTGTATTTGGTCTAACTCAAGAAAATTTCCTCTTTAAATCCTGAGTGGTCAGTGAAGTCCAGAATTGGTGGACCTATTCCGCAACCTTCTGCGTATTTTGGATCCCTTGTTGCTGAATTTGTTGCAACTGTTGTGGGTCAACATCGTTTCCATTGACTCCAGATATTTGATGGAAATCTAAAATTTCTGTATACATCATAACTCTCCATGTATCCAATGGTAAGTCGGCATCGTTGAAACTCCAATCGAACTTGGTTTCACAGATTGGTTCATCGGTTGGATCGTGGTATGGCTCCATGTATGGATGAGTTAAAGAGTCGGCGGCGCTGATTCTCTTCTTTGGATCAAATACCAACATTTTCGTCAACAAATCGATCGCTTCCGGTTCAACATGGTTGCATTGGGCGAACCTTTCAGTGAAAGGGATGGCGTTTCTATGTGGTAAAGATTGAACAAATCGTAAGGTATTTTCTGAACAAATGGTATCGATCACATCGGGTGGAGGCGACCCCAACAATTCTGTGATAATGGAGAATTGGTGCACATGGTCTTTTCCTGGGAAGAGGGGCTTTCCTTCGATCATTTCCGCAAGAATACATCCTACAGACCACAAATCAACCTCGGTATCGTACTTTTGCCAGGTTAACATAATTTCCGGAGCTCTATAGTATCTGGTTGAAACGTACCCGGTCATTTGCGGGTCCTGGATTCTAGCTAAACCAAAATCGCAGATTTTCAAATCACAATTTTCGTTAATCAAGATGTTGGAAGGCTTTAAGTCTCGATGAATTACTCCAGCCGAATGAACGTACTTCAACCCTCTCAAGATCTGGTAGGTGAAATACTGAATGAACTGTTTTTCCAATGGTCTTGACGTCAACAACCGGTGCAAATCAGTCCCCTGTAACTCGGTGACAAAATAGATATCTTCCAACGGAGATAAAAAGATGTCGTCGAGAGTAATCAAGTTTTCATGGCGCAAATGTTTCAACAACTTCAATTCTCGGTAGGTTCTCTTGGCTAATACCGAGGTAGAAAACGGCTTCATGATTTTCTTTACTGCGACGTTCTGGTTGGTAAGTTTATCGATGGCAGAACATACCAATCCGAACGCACCCATCCCCACCGGATTAAGGTCTGTGTATCTGTTGGTGATTTCAAATACCGTACCGAAGATTTGTACTCTGGTGAACTCTCCATCAGACGACATGTTGACAATGATATAGTAAAGTAAACAGAATAGTAGAGATTAGAATAAACTATATAAAAATAGCCCTATATAAGTATCACAAAAACGTAATTTAACCAATTTAGTAAACGAATAAAGTTTAACAATCAAGATCAACAAATAAGTTTAATTTGCCTAACCACACTACTAGAACAATGCCAATGTAATGAATAGCACAATAAAAAAGCTGGTATAGAAGTAGAAATATAAAACCTAGTCAACAAATTTATGTAGGACACGAAAAAACCGCAAGAGCGAACATTACGTAGGGCAATTGATATCAGCGGAAGCTACAGCGGAGTAGTCAATAATGAATATGAGCTAGCGAAATTGATATTAGACACGGAATATCATCTATGGACTACCGGCTGTAACCGTGGACGATTTTAAATGAATTATTAGTGCCAGCCATGGATGGATTGATCCGTGTCGTAAAGCATGGGCTGAGCTGAGACTAGAGAAAGGCTACATTGTTAGAGATGTGTAAATTTGCGTAGATTGGCGTAGGTTTGCGTACGTATACGTGCGTAGGTGATGGAGAATTGGACGTAGCTGTGAAATGGAGGCACGGATCTTTAATCTAGCGATGGAGTAGTGAAAGAAATGTGTTCTTTGGTTGCAATCGTATGACATCATTACATTTATCCTGAGCAACGGTTTGAACGGCTTGACTGATTATGCCGTGTTTGAATATCAGCCCCAGTTCGTTGAACATACATTGTTCAAGCTCTTAACAATGGATCTGTTTGCTTGGATGTTTTCTCTTTAATCTAACTATTCTAGGTTTAACCATACCTTCTCTAATCATTGGAAGTAGTTGTACCATACACCCAGTAAGACTTTTGATTACACACAGCATACGCAGAGCATACACAGAGCATACACAGAGTTTACACAGAGCAATCAGCTTTTGCAGAGTCTCTGCTCTTTCTTGTCTCCGCACTGCTTACATTGACAGTTCCTTGCGTCAAGGTCTACGGCACCTGGTAAGGTTTGTTTACAATACTACGCGGTCAATTGACTCATCACAATGACATTTACTACATTCCCAGTACTCTAGGCTGTGTTTGCACCGCTCTTCACTGTGGTCCGTATCACGCTACACTATGGTCTCCGCTAAGTCTACGCCGGTAACTACGAGTGATCCCCACAAAACTAACCGTAAGCCTACACATACCACTGCAACATCACTCCACTCTACTTCCACATCTCCCCTCTCTACTTCTACGACGGTATACTGGCTGGATCACTCTCTCATCGCATTAAGCTGTCAAATTGTTCATGCACACCTCAGCGATGAGCTCTCATCTCTTTCTGATGATCTACTGTAACACCACCCAATCTCCAAGCCATACGCCTTAGTTACATAACCTAGATCATGTATTCTGGCTCTGTTAGTCTTTCTTCTTTTGTTCTCGCTTTTCCTCCGTTTTTCTCCTACCTTCGCTCCCTCACTCCCTCGCTCGTTTCTTCCTACGATCGCTCTTTCTCCGTTCCGGCTTCTGTCCTTCGCTCGTTTCTTTTGTTCCGCCTTCTCTTCTATGGCTGCTATTTGTAAAGTGCGCCACATAAATCTAAATATTTCCCTCTTCTTTGATTCATTCTACAATGCCATCACTAAATGAACATGGTGCAACGACGTTGTCGTCATCAATCTCTCTAGTCAAAACCATCATTGGCGCTGGTTTGTTATCAATTTCCTTGGCATTTTCCACAGATGGAATCATCTTCGGAGTATTGCTTATTTTACTAGCAGCTATTTCAAGTGGCTACGGTCTATTCCTTCAAGCATATGTATCACGTTACGTTCCTCGGGGCCACGCTACCTTCTTCAACGTCTGTTCCGTTACTTACCCCAAGCTTTCCGTCATTTTCGACTTGGCTATTGCCATACAATGCTTTGGTTGCGCATTAAGTTACTTGGTCTTGGTGGGAGACTTGATGCCCACCATTGTACAAGTCCCTGGCATTGAAGATTTACGGACCTTCTGGATTTTGGTTTCTGCTGCCATCATCGTACCGTTATCTTTCTTGCATAATTTAGACTCGTTGAAGTACTCAAGTATTATGGGCTTGGTGGCCATCTTTTATTTATCGGTACTTGTCATTGCCCATTATTTCATTGGCGATGTCCAATTGCAGGGAAATATTGACTTGTTGCCTCCTTCAATCACCGGCATCTTTTCTACTTTCTCCATTGTAGTTTTCGCCTATACTGGCCACCAAAACATGTTTTCAATCATTAACGAAGCTCGGGATAAATCGCTTCCAAGTTTGACCAAATTGATCAATTTCGCCATCTTATTGTCCACCACCTTGTTTATCGCAGTGGGTTTGACTGGATACTTGACTTTTGGCGACCTGGTTGGAGGTAATGTCATCTTAATGTATCCCGCAAGCTTCACCACTACTTTGGCAAGATTCTGTATAGTCATCATGGTGACATTTTCCTTCCCATTGATGTTCCACCCAGCCAGAATCTCCGTCAACAATATCTACTACTATGTTACTAGCCAAAAACTGAAGGAGGAGGACGAAACCTCTCCCTTATTGGACGAATCGCATCACCCAACCAACCTGTTGGTTAGAAAGACCAATATCGTTCCTATGTCAGATCAAACGTTCACGATCATCACTGTCATTCTTTTGATAGTAGAATATGTATTGGCCGTTTCTATTCAATCGTTTGCATTAGTTTTAGCCATTGTGGGGGCTACTGGATCCACTGCTATCTCTTTCATCTTACCGGGGCTCTTTGGATGGAAATTGATTGGGAGTGAAT
This sequence comes from Suzukiozyma fluviatilis, assembly GCA_030560825.1. Classification (NCBI taxonomy): domain Eukaryota; kingdom Fungi; phylum Ascomycota; class Pichiomycetes; order Serinales; family Debaryomycetaceae; genus Suzukiozyma; species Suzukiozyma fluviatilis. The sequence continues at coordinate 337,454 of JAKTVZ010000001.1, forward strand.
CAGATGAACCTACTATTTTGGAGAATATCTTCAAATACGCAAGTTTGGTCTTGGCAATCTGGGGTTTTGTTGTTATGGGATTGTGTTTATATGCTAGTTTGTTTTTGTAGGGAGTCAAAATTTGTTAGAGAGAAGTCTATATAGTGAATAGAATTTTAACTAGAACAAGTGGAATCCGTAGAGAAGTGAAGGAGGAGAGAAAGAGTACTACAGTATAGAGAAACTGTTTGGAGAAGCGGGTGTAGCAACTAGTGTAGACATCCTACATAGATAGTATTGAGATGAAGTTACTGTTAGTAAGAACAATCTAGATTCGCTTAGGTACACTGAACAGATCAGCAGTAGGAAGTCTTGTATAGATATCTTACATAAATCTTACATAGAAACAACTACAGCGATATAACGGAAACAATAATGATCCGAGGCAGGAGGTAGAGAATACTGGAAATAAGATATCGGAAAGAACGTATCGGAGATCATGGATAGAGATACCATTTACAAAAGCATAAGTTAATTTCCGTGCACAGAACATTAACCAAAAATCGGACCACCTCAGAGGAAAGTATCCACTGAACCTAGCACTACCCAAGAATTGACTAAACTTGAAAAGTCAATCCCAGCAGACTACAACCTAATTCAGCTAACTCTTTACTTCTTCTACTAACCATTCCATTAATTATTCTACTTGAAAATACCATGCCCTGCGCTGCTCTTAGAGTGAATTTGGAATTTCGCAGCCAATCGTCCCAATTGGGAAGTAATCAGGTACAAACTCTTAAAGAAATTATACATTTAAACTATAGTAAACCAACTACGTAATCCAACTTAAACAGTATTAACATGTCTTGCGAACACGAGCATCACGGACATGGCCATGGTGGACATGATCATGGCAATGGAGACGACGGACATAATCATATTGCTCCCATACCTACATTCGCTTCTCAATCGTTACGGAGCAAGATCGATACCGACCAAGTGACAGCATTAAATATGAGCAACCCTCCTTCCGATATCAAAACGCTATTCAAGACGGAGGAAGAGAAGTATCGATTGAGTCCAGTAATTAAATCTGATTGTGACCAACAATTGATTATTCATATTCCTTTCGTCAACTCATCAGTTAAGTTATTTAGTTTAATTATTAGATCAAACGGGGATTTATATTGCCCAAAGACAGTAAAATTGTATAAGAACGACGCTAGTATTGATTTTGACAACATTGATTCGAAAAAACCAACTTTTCAGTTGCAACATCCTCATGTTGGCGTAATGTATAATGATGATGATTCGATGCCCGAAACGTTGAATAATGAGCAAGAGTTTATTGAGCATTATTTACCTCGTCATATCTTCACTGGAGTGTATCATTTAACGATTTTAATAGACGATATCTACGGTGAAGAGGACGAAACACATTTACATTACTTGGATCTACGGGGAGAATACACCGAATTGAATAAGAATCCTGTTGTTACATTATATGAAGCGGCAGCAAATCCAGCTGACCATAAGCTGATAGCTGCAATTCAACAAAACTATTCTCTTGGGCAATAGTAGTCATATCGAGAAGCCTAGAAAATGATCTACAAAATATGTTACAAAATAATCATGAAACGTAATAATAGAAAACGAGATTCAGAATTTAAATTACAAGCTAAATTTGAAACAATCACATCCAAAATATCATAGTTATGAAAAATTATCAAAATGAAACCATATAATCATAGTGATGAAAATTATCAAATGAAACCATATAATCATAGTGATGAAATATTCGTATACTCATAATAAAAATTATTGATAAAATAGACAAGCAATTCGTAATTATTTTGCCATTGATCCATGGTACTCGCATTCCATGATTTCTTCGGCAATTCACTTAGGTCAATGTCTACACTGCCGTGGGCTTCTACTGCCGTGGGCTTCTGTGTAGTGAGAATTCCCGGGGGAGAAGATGTGTAAGATGCATATGGTTTACATTGGCACAAATGTTTTACATGTGGTTCAGATGTGTTTTCATTGGCTAGATTAGCTCAGATTAGCTTAGATAAGTTACATAGTTAGATGTGGTTTGTGGTTCAGTGTGTGGTGCTATCTGTGGTTCAGTGTGGTGTAGGAATTTATTAAAGTGGTAGCACCCTTTGCTACAACACCACCACCCCATACTTCAGATCACATGACGAGGATTTTACCAGTCCGAAGGACCGAATTTTTCATCCGGGGCACCACCAATCGACGTATAACATTAGTTATTTACTTCTTTACTACGAAAAAGTTCAATTTTTTCAATCAATAATCAATCATGCCAAAATTAGTTTTGTTAAGACACGGTCAATCCGAATGGAACGAAAAGAATTTATTCACCGGTTGGGTCGATGTTAAATTATCTGCCACCGGAGAAAAAGAAGCTGCCAGAGCTGGTGATTTAATCAAGGAAGCCGGTATTGAAGTCGACATTTTGCACACTTCCAAGTTATCTAGAGCCATTCAAACTGCTAACTTGGCTTTGGAAAAAGCCGACCAATTGTATGTCCCAGTCAAGAGATCTTGGAGATTGAACGAAAGACACTATGGTGACTTACAAGGTAAGGACAAGGCCGTTGCTTTAGAAAAGTTCGGTAAGGAATTGTTCCAAACCTACAGAAGATCATTTGATGTGCCACCACCAGACATTGACGAATCTTCTGAATTCTCGCAAATCGGAGATATTAGATACAGAGACATTGACCCTAAGGTTATTCCAAAGACCGAGTCTTTGAAATTGGTTATCGACAGATTATTGCCATACTGGCAAGACGAAATTGCCGGTGACTTGTTGGCTGGTAAGACCGTTTTGATTGCTGCCCACGGTAACTCCTTGAGAGCCTTGGTCAAGCACTTGGACGGTATTTCTGATGCTGATATCGCCGGCTTGAACATCCCAACTGGTATTCCATTAGTTTACGAATTGGACGAAACCTTGAAACCAACCAAGCCAGCTTACTACTTGGACCCTGAAGCTGCTGCTGCCGGTGCTGCTGCCGTTGCTGCCCAAGGTCAAAAATAAGCAGTATATTAGAGTAATAGACCATTAGAGTAGTGACTATTTAGATTATACAAACTGGTTTGATAATGTGTAGGAAATGGACTGTTTGTGTCTGTCTCTTCAGGTTTAAACTGGGTGATCGATGTAGTTAATCTCGTCTGTTTGTATGTGCTCGCTGTAGTTACTATAGTCTCTGTGTGTGCTCGCTGTAGTTGCACTGCTCTCTGCGTGTGCGCTCGCAGCAGAATGTCTGCGCTCGCTGTAGACAGTCCTGGGCAGCACAATTTGCAGCCATTTCCATCAACACAACACCACCACATCTCACCCAAATTTGACCTAAAAATCGCCAAAACCAACATACCCATCACCACTCCCAAATATATCACCCTAACCAACTTAGAGCCCAATCCACCCACCAATTCTCCTCCTACTAGCAACTATGCCTCTGCCAAAAAAACCTTACACAAAATCGAGCAGGGAAGAGCCAGAAAAAATCCTACTGTGAGAAAACATCTAGCAAAACAATCCACCTCTTCTAGCAATTATCAGGGTATCGTAATCGATTGCTGTTGGAGCTTGATTGAACTGCTTTGTCTCAGTAACCCTAATACAAATCTTTGAGATCAGTTCGTAATGAGTTTTAACTTTGGTGCTAGTAACACCAGTGGAAACGCTAATGGTACCACAAACACTAGCGGTAACTTGTTTGGAAGTAACCAATCAAACACAACTCCCAGCTTCTCTTTTGGTGCACAAAAGAAAGACGACGCCAAACCAAGTTCAGGGTTCTCTTTCGGTGCTTCTACCGAAAATAAATCAACACCAAGTTTAGGCTTTGGTTCCAATACCACTAGTTCCACGTCTGCATTCTCTGGCTTTGGTTCCAAAGCTCCAGAACAAAGTTCTGGTGCCTCAGCAGCAACCCCAAGCTTGGGATCGGCTTTTGGAGCCGCTCCTTCTGCTACAGAAAATAAAACAACTAGTGCTTTTTCTTTCGGGTCAAATTCTCAGCCAAGCAAACCAGCTGGTGGTCTCTTTGGCTCGCAATCCACCACTACGGACAAGCCAGCTAGTAGCTTTTCGTTTGGTGCCCCTAAATCAACTTCTACAGACAAACCTGCTGAGTTTTCGTTTGGATCTAAACCTGCGGAATCTACTTCTGAAAAGCCAGCAGCTTTCTCGTTTGGTTCGAAGCCAGCTGAATCCACAGCAGATAAGCCTGCTGCCTTTTCTTTTGGTTCCAAACCAGCTGAAACTACTTCCACAGATAAGCCAGCTGCCTTTTCCTTTGGATCGAAACCAGTAGAAGCTACTTCTACCGATAAACCAGCTAGTACCTTCTCGTTCGGTTCCAAACCAGCAGAAACTAGCTCAGAAAAACCAGCGGCTTTCTCCTTTGGGTCCAAACCTGCCGAAACTAAGACAACTCCTAGTTTATTTGGCGCAAAACCAACTGAAACTAATACCTCAACCAGTTTGTTTGGGGCAAAACCTTCTGAGAATAACACTACATCTACTTTTGGTTCTAAGCCAGCTGAATCTACCACCGCTGCCGAAAAACCAGCATCAACCTTCTCGTTTGGTTCTAAGCCAGCAGAAACTGCTTCTAAACCGGCAAGCACATTTTCCTTTGGTGCTAAACCAGACGAAAAGAAAGATGATAAACCTGCTACAGGTTTATTTGCATCCAAACCAGCCGAATCAGCTACTACTGGAGGTTTCTCTCTTGGTTCTAAACCAGCAGAAACAGCTACTACAGGAGGTTTTTCCCTTGGTTCTAAACCAGCAGAAAAGAAAGATGAATCTAAACCGTCCGGATTCTCCCTTGGTGGAACAACTGCATTAGGTAGTAGTACCGGTGGTCTTTTTGGAAGCAAAACTGGAGATAAACCAGCAACAACCGCTGCTAATGGTGGTTTCTCGTTTGGGGCTAAAAAGGATGATGATAAAAAGGACGAGAAAAAAGATGATAAACCATCAACTGGTGGGTTTTCATTCGGTGATAAGAAAGATGAGAAGCCTACAACATCCACAGCTGGAACGTTTTCCTTTGGTGCAAAGAAAGATGACAAACCTGCTACTACATCCACTACTGGAGGGTTTTCCTTTGGAGCTAAGAAGGACGACAAACCTGCTACAACTACAGGAGGTTTTTCATTTGGTGCCAAAAAGGACGAAGAGAAGAAAGAACCTGTTTCTACAGGATTTTCGTTGGGTTCCAAACCAGAAGAGAAAAAAGAAGACAAACCAGCTACTGGTACTTTAGGAGCAACTGGTACCACCGCCACTTCAACCACAACTACAGTACAGCCTACACTTAAACCAACCAAAATCGAGCCTATTGCTGTGTCGATTGATAATAAGACTATTGATGATTTAATTAGTAAATGGTCTAAACAATTAACTACCACGTCAAAGATTTTTGATAACTATACCACCAAAGTTAAACAATGGGATGAAAAATTGGTCAGTAGTGGGAACGAAATAATTTCCTTAAACCAAGATAGTATTGAAGCGGAAACCATTCAGAATAAGATTGATAAGCAATTAGTGTTCGTTGAGAGTCAACAAGACGAATTAGACAAATTATTGGATAACTATGAACAACAAGCGGATATTTTATTAAATAACATTGAATTGAACTCGCAGGAGAATTCGGGTGAAGCTAATAATAATAACGGATTAAGTGTCACCGATAAATTACGAGAACGAGCATATCACCACGCTGAATTGTTAGATGAAAGACTAGATAATTTGGGCGAAAATTTGGGCAGCTTGATCAATGAAATCAATTCCATAAGTGATGTGTTTAACAAATCGTTGATTAACGAATTTGCTACTTCTAAAGAATCAGATGAAGAAAATCCTATTGAAGAGATTGTTAAATTGTTGAACTTACATTTGGAGAACTTGAAATATATTGAAAATGGTGAACAAAAGTTAATGGATAAGCTAGCAATTAAAAGGTAATTCTCAGTGAATAAATGAATAGAATAATTTAATATTGGTTATTTAAACTGTTGTAAACTGTCTGGTACTATTTCCTTCTTAATTGTTGTAGTTTCTTGTATTTTACTTTCTGATGTGGTTCTTGTAATTTTCTAACTCTACTTATTCATTGTATTAATTTTACTATAGGTATTGGTTTCGGTCATATTATAGTTTTACTAGGCTCTAGTTACTCTTCTACTTTCGCTTTCAAATCAGGTGTTTCTACTTTCTGCATTTGGTAAGATGCTCCGTTACTTATTTTTCACGATCTACTCTATATATTATTGTCTGCATCCATTGTTGTACTCTATCTACTGTCTGTATTGTTTCACAGTCTTCATCTATGCGCGCTCTATACCATACTCGATCGTACGCTAGTACCCAACAATCGTGTGTGACACCGATTACCCATCGTTGTATTCTTCGTACTCCTCCTAATCTGTACTATTTATTTTATTCATATGCTTGCTACTTGCATATGAAATATATATACTTTTCTTTATCTTTAATCTTTCAACATTGATCAATTATTCAAATTAGGATACGTATTTACCATCAATTTATCCACTATGTCACCAGCAATCTTCCAAGTCATTAAACTATTATTCGATCCCGATGTATCCAAAACCTTGATTTTGAAAATGGCTTACAACCAGTTGAAAATCATTGGTTTGGCTAGAATATTGGCAACCCTATTAAGTGGTTTCATAGTAGGTGGTAGTGCTTTCATTAAGGTGCCACAAATCTCCAAGATTATCAACCCTGAGTTGTTATCTACCAGAGTCTCCGTTGCTAACGGTTTGAGTTTGCAATCATTGGGCTTGGATACCTTTAATCAATTGATCCTGTTGGTTTTCAACCACCAAAGTAACATTCCGTTTATGAACTACGGAGAAAGCTTTTTATTGGCTATTCAAAACGTCATTATTATCTTATTAGTTAAGTATTATCGCTCTCCTAACATAGACCAATTGCAGAAACTCCCATTACAAGAGAGATTGCCCGCTATTGTTGCACAATTGGCCGAGCCTGTAGGTATTATGGCTGGGGTAGCTTTCTTTTTCACCAAATTGGCTCCTGCCAGTTTGATCAACTTATTGCAAATATTGTATATTCCGCTCAATATCGTGTCTAAAATCCCCCAAATCCAAAATAACAGCCGTTTACAATCCACAGCTCATTTGTCTGATATCACCATAAGAGCTAACGTTCTTGGTGGTGCAATTAGAGTGTTTACTTCCTTGCAAACACTTAAACAAAAGAAAGCCAAAAACGTTCCAATTGGCAATGATTTGGTCTTGTTAGCCGGATACACAACCTCTCTTGCCTTATCATCTATAGTCGTTGCTCAATCGATCGTTTACAAGAAAAAGGATGAGAAGGAAGAACTGAAAAAGGACTAGACTAAACGATATAGTGTTCTAGATAATAGCTGGTACAAATTGCCAAAATAGTGAGTTCCACTTGATTTTATGGTACACACCTAGGTTCTGCTGACACACAGGTATAATAGCTGATATGGAGGAAGTTAACTGTCTCTCGTATTCAATTTTTACTATTTCACAGCCTACTAAGTTCGTTTTTAATACATGTTTAATTAAGAAAAAAAGTGAGGAAACATGTAGAATCGCATCTCTTATTTGTCTTGTTTGACATATTGGTCTCATTCTTTCATATCTTATATTGAGCCATTTAAACTTCGTTCTTTTTGCGCTTTGAAATGGCTGCAAAAAATATATTTCGAGAATTTCCATTTTTTTGCAATAATTGTACAATTACGCTACCACTACCTTTATAGTTATATACTAGAGGTTCACAAAGTGGTACAGCTATTGTGCTTCTAAGACTCCTGATAATTGGCATATAAATTGTTGCATAACCGTTGGTTCTGCTACATATTGCGAAAAATATCGTTTTTGCCCTATTTATCTCACAAAAAGAGTCCAGTTGGATCAAAACGATTGTTTCTGTTATATCCAGTTCCTCCTACCTGTCTTGCTGAATATTCGGCCACCTACCTGCTGTCAATAAATTTGCAACCATTTGCAGCAGCGCTATCCTAATCAAGTTGGCGCTACCATCTCTCGTTCCCCATACTTTACTTTTCATCGCTGTGAATTTTTCATGTCATATAATTTAGCTCAAGACTGATTCACCTCGTTCTTTCACAGATCAGATTGTTTGTTCGCTTTTTTCTTCCTTCTGGTAGCACTAACTGAACAACTTTAATAAGTCGTTTGAAAACATCCATCAACATGGTCCATCAAGCAACTTATCTTCCACCTACTGGAACTTCGATTGGTTCAATATTACAAGGTGGTTACAACCATCCTTTAAGTAGAGAATGGCAACAAAAACAGTTAATGAAAAACATGTTTATGTTTCCTTTGTTCATTTCTGACTTACCAGACGATGAAACCGCTATTGAGTCATTGCCTAACATTAAACGGTGGGGAATTAACAAATTGATTCCTTATGTGAAAACTTTGGTAGATAAAGGTTTACGGTCGGTGATATTATTCGGGGTTCCATTGAAAGAGGGGGTGAAAGATTTTCAAGGTACCGCCGCCGACGATCCAAACGGGCCAGTAATCCAGGCTATAAAGCTTTTGCGTAGCAATTTTCCCGACCTTTATATTGCGTGTGATGTGTGTCTTTGTGAGTACACTTCGCACGGGCATTGCGGGGTGTTATACGAAGACGGTTCCCTCAACCGAGAACAATCTTCCTTGAGAATTGCTGCAGTTGCAGTTAACTACGCTAAGGCTGGTGCCAATTGTGTTGCTCCTTCCGACATGATTGACGGTAGAATCAAAGATATTAAGATTGGCTTGATTAATGCCGAATTACAACACAAGTGCATGTTGATGTCGTATTCTGCCAAGTTTGCCGGAGGTCTTTATGGACCCTTCAGAGACGCTGCTTGTTCTGCGCCTTCCCAAGGGGACCGTAAATGTTACCAATTACCTCCTGGTAGCGCTGGTTTAGCCAGAAGAGCCTTGAAAAGAGACATGGAAGAAGGTGCTGATGCTATTATTGTCAAGCCTTCGACGTTCTACCTTGATATCATTGCAGATGCCGCCAGATTGTGTGAAGATTATCCTATTTGTGCCTATCATGTTTCAGGTGAATACGCAATGTTACATGCAGCTGCGGAAAAGGGGGTTATAGATTTGAAACAAATGGCGTTTGAGACCCACCAAGGGTTCTTGAGAGCTGGGGCAAGAATCATTATCAGTTACTTTACTCCAGAATTTTTGGAATGGTTAGATTAATGTCTAATAGTATATATTAAAATACACATTATGATTTATGTTAATAATGTGGTAGTTCAAGGCGATAATCTATATAGTGCCGTGTAAGTGTATTAACTGTACTGTGTTACCGCTTTGTATCGCTAGTGAATGCACTACAGTAGCACAAAACCCTAGTCTGCTGCTGCACCCAAATAATGACTCTACCAACAGTGCCTAATCTGTACCCAAACCTCTCCTGCGCTACCGACTACCGTCACAATGGACATACTTTCCTCTTCTAATGACACTGCGTCTCCCAGTCAGTCTACTGCACCACATGACTTTATATAATACAAGATATTATGCTATGGGTGGATCATATCAATTGGCAATTGGTTGTGGTTCGTTTGCTTCATGTTGCGGTTCTTGTTCTTTTTTCGCAGCAATAATGTCTGATTTAGGTGCTTCCGGAAGAAGAACATTATTTGGAGTATCAGGTAACTTGACCTGGGGTGGTTGAACTACGGAAGCGACCCCATTGACTTCCTGTTCTAAACGTAAGAACTCTTCTTCTACCTCTGATTCCTCAGAATTGGTCAATGAGCCTAGTAAATCAGACACCTCGTTCACCTTTACTGTTTCGTCCTGCAAATTATCCAAAAGTCTATCCACTTCATCAATTTTAATCTCCAGATTTAACCGTTTTAATGCTTCATTTCCTTGCTGTAAACCGTAAATAACATCTTTTTCAATCAATTTGAACTCGATGGTACCGATCAACGACTCCAAATTGTCCAATTGGTCGTAAGTCTTTGAAATCGTTGATTGCTGTTGCTTCTTCAATTTCAAATAAAATTTTGCCTTGTCTAATTTGTTTTCACTTATGGCAAGCTTGGCTAAGTCATGTTGTTTGTCAGAAATAACGATCAATTTTTTCTGGTATTGTTTCAACTTATCCCGTTGTTGCTTCAACTGAAAGATTGCTCTGTCTTGAGCCGTTATCTTAGGAGTTGATGGATTCTGACCCATTGCTCTTGTGGCTTTAATCGATAAGCAGAAGACAAAATTTATCTTTGGCTATCGCAAAACTTGACGATCCACGCCCAGTCATATGACAATATATTGCTTCCAGCATGGTAGTATTTTGTGGTCCGGGATCGACGTAGGATGGGTAAATACTGTCCTGATGCAACGTTACCAAATTTTATTACTTCCCAAATTGAGACTAAATAGATAAAAATAAGTCTCGGGGACTGCTCTCTCCGTATCTACACAGTCTACTCATGGTACTAGGGATTTTTGCGTACTAAACAAGGAGCTAGCTTGGATTGGTCGTATGATGTGCCACGCACAGGTATTTTTGTTTACAACTTTACCGCCACTTTGCGAACAAAAGCTAAAGCTACGAGGGTCAATTTGTATCCACATATAGCTGGCAATAGAGGACAATACACAACTGTGTAAATCTAGAGAATGGCTTCCCACACACTCGTATTTTGAAGTAAATGTATATTGTTCTCTATGACGTCATATGACATGGCTGCCATTTCATTGCTGCCATTAAGTTTTAATCACTATTCCTATTTGGGCCTATTTGTAAACATACCTCATTAATCGTAAAACTTTTCGAGCGCCAATTCAAAAGTTCAACTTTACTCAATTCCAAACAGTCAACCTCGAAGCTGACACTTGTATTAACAGTATTACTGAGACAGTGAGCTAAATTGGCGAGAAGCATTGATTTTGCCTTCTGTCTTTGTCTATTTTCCCTCGTTTCTCCAGTATTAAACAATAGTGGTATATAAAGATATCACTTCTATTGTTTGAAATATCTATTTCTAGCATTGCAACTTTTATCCCATAAGCTTAAAGTACTCGTACTGGCTTCCAGCACAAGTATTTCAAAGCTTCATTGCTTACACATCCTGTTAATTCCAAATCATGGTGTTAGAAACAACTAGTTCGGAGTTTTTCGGTTCTCCAAGCGCCAGATCTTCACCAATCAAGAATGGCATTAATCTTCTAGAAAGTGGAGTCAATTCTGATAACATCAAAGCTTCAAATACTAGAAAACGATCGTTCATTCGTTCTCCAGACATGTTTTTGAGCTCACCTAATAAAAGACTATACTTGCATAATATGAGTCCTAATGTCCAGTCTAAGACCATCTACATTCCCCCTACGGAAACCAGAGCCAAGCTTTCGGTTAATCAGCCTCCTTTATTGAAGCCTCCTAGTAATTATCGGTCGAAATCATCGATTCCGTTCTCGAGACCTTCATTATCTCCAAAACATAAATTAAGAAGAACCAACTCTTTACTCGGTCTGGGAGGTTCCTTTAGTTCATCAGACAATCAGCAGCTTCTGTTGGACACTTCTTCGGACCGTTTCATTCCTTCTAGACATAATTCTACCTCAAATAAGTTGCAATCAACTATAATTAATCCTCTTCCAAATGCCTCCCCACAAACCCACATTCAAGTTCAAACGTCCAAAATATACCAGCATCATGTTGCAGAAGCTTGCGGGTTAGAAATGAACTCGCGGATCTTATTATATCAACCATTACCGCCAGAGAGAAAGAAACCTGTCAATTTATTTTCAAACTACTCTAACGCAAGCAAAAGAAGCCAGTTCAAGTCATTGACACCTGCAATTGCTTCAGCACGAGCTAGTAAGATCCCCACTGCACCCGAAAGAGTTTTGGATGCTCCTGGCTTGGTGGACGACTTCTATCTTAATTTATTAGCATGGTCTTCTACGAACCTTTTAGCCATTGGTTTGGAAGATGCCGTCTATGTATGGAATGCCTCAACAGGATCTGTTGGTTTATTGTGTGAGTTACCCAACAAAACACTTGTAACGTCGTTGCGGTGGTCGGAAGATGGCTCTTATATATCCATAGGAAAAGAAGACGGACTAATCGAAATTTGGGACATAGAAACTAATACAAGATTGAGAACTCTTGACTGTGAAAACCATCAGACAAGAATTGCAGCCCAATCGTGGAACCAGCACATTTTAACCTCGGGTTCTCGTCTAGGGAACTTGTATCATTCTGACGTGAGAGTAGCGCAGCACATTGTCAGCAAACAGACTAACGTTCATACAGCAGAGATATGTGGAATAGAATATAAATCAGACGGACAACAGCTTGCCACGGGTGGTAATGACAATTTGGTCTGTATTTGGGACGTTAGACAGTCACATTCAAGCTCAAACTCGCAAGCCCAACCTTTATTTTGTAAAACTAATCACAAAGCAGCCATAAAGGCGCTCTCGTGGTGCCCACAGCAACAAAACTTGCTAGCCACGGGAGGTGGGTCTTCAGACAAGACTATACATTTCTGGAATACCTCTACTGGTGCCAGAGTCAATACCATAGAGACCGACTCCCAGATCAGTTCCTTGAACTGGGGGTATGCAGATGGTACAGGGTTGGAGATTGTGGCTACCCACGGATTTCCATCTAACAACATCTCTCTTTTCAGCTACCCTACGCTCCAAAAGACCGGGGAAATCATTCGTGCCCATGATTCCAGACTATTAAATGGGTGTCTAAGTCCAGATTCGTTAACACTAGCAACGATTTCCGGAGACGAAAACCTTAAGTTCTGGTCGCTCTTTGATTTATACAAGCCAAAAGGGCGCAAAAGCAGCGAAAGGCACAGTAATGACCCCAATGATGAATTTGACCTTGACCATGACAAAAGCAAACCGCTTAAAAAGATGATGAATATTAGATAGACATAGCATATTTTTACACAAAAGTAATTCAACGCCGAATATTATAGTTTTACGCCATAAAACGCTTATATTTCTCACTAAATTCATTACAATTAATTACATGAACTATGATTTTTTGCAGCCATCGCCAAATTCGCATAATTTCGCACCTGCATTTCGGACATACTGCATTAGTTGAAGTGCCTATTTTGATCTCTGTCAGACGAGCTAATATTTATACCAGCACTGAGTATATAACCCAACAAAGTAGTAATCCATACAGATCAAGCACACATGAGTACGTCTGTAAGGCATCCTAGTAACAGCTTGATTTTAACCAACGTTTCTCTCGAAATATTGGAAGATCCAAGGCCATTGATCATAGATCTTGCACAAGGGCACAAGTATTGTATTGAATTGGTAGCATTATCGAAGTTTGGCCGCATAATACTCATTTGCGAGTCAAATTCAGATGCTACCGAAGTCATGGCGGTGTTAAAACGTTCTTCTCGTTGGTCCCAGCTCAATATTACCTACAGTATGCGTGATAACGAATACGGAAACGCAGCCATGAACTCAATTAAAATCAATAATAGCTTGTCTCGGTTCGCCTCCCTGGTGGACCAAGACAACGGCCCAGCTATGGATTATTTACCATTGCCTCTGGAGTCGGAAAGCAAACGTTTTTTGATTTCGCCGCCACTATCTCCGCCACCAGATTGGGACCACTGGGATCGAGTGGAAGAGGGACCTAATACTACAGCCATTTACTCTCCGCAAGATCTTTCACATTTGCTTTGGGAAAAGTTGGGTGGAACTGATAGTTCAATGGTACGTAAATACCAAGAAGCTGATTTGGATGCAAAAATTGAAACCGAACAGTTCGATATAAAAGCAACACCAGAGGTGCTATTCGAAGGCTTGGACCTGGGGGTGCCTGCTATTATCATAGACCCGTCTAAAGTGGTGCCATTTCAAAATAATCAACCCAAACCGATCCCAAAAACTGCTATACCTCCTGTAAACGAGTAGAAAATTAATGGGAACTGCAGTTACTTCGGGAAAATAGTCTTGTATATCTATCTGCTGAGACTTTTACGTTTCAACTCTCCATCTACTGCCTAACTATGCTGACTATCACTATTTATTATTAAATCGGCGCTACCATAAACGCCGTTGGAGAATAAGTGGTTATTGCAATCGAGGAGTTCCGTTGAAAGTTATGGTGACTTAATAGTACTATTAGCAACGAACACTGTACTTGCTTTCAGCTGTTTTAGTGTTGTTTAAAGAGTTATTGGTGCTGTTTACAGAGATCTATCTGCTTCTTCAGCAGAACCTGGAGCTGAAATTTGCCTGATTTTTCCCAATTTTTTCAGGGAAAGGAGCTACCAATCCAAAACTCTCTCTACAGATCTATCACACTCTGGTCTACTGCAATTCATCTCAACAGCTCCATACTGCTCGAACGACAGCCAATTTGCAATCAAAGGTGCCTTGGTTATCTGCAGTACGGTTTATTTTGCGATGAGTGCGATGAGGTGAAAAATTCCAACTCTTTATCCAAGAGTATTTACAGACTAGTGCAATTATAAGTAGATATGGCTAGAACTAGATCCAAAGTCGCCGAGTCTCCAAGAACTCCCAAAACTCCAGTTTCGGCTAAATCAAAAAAGGTAGGTGCCATCAAAAAGGATTCTCCAGCAGTTTCTCCAAGTGTTAAAAAGACTAAAGCTAAGAAGCCTGTCAAATCGAACAAGAAAGTTAATGTAGCTGAAGTTGAAGCTGAGCCTGTTGCTGAGCCAGAAGCTGCTGCTGAAGTTTCAGAATCTAAACCCTCTGTTGTTTCTGATAAAATTGCCTTAAAAGCCATCTCCGAATTAGCCCAATTTTTAGTCAGAGAAAAGGCTAACAAAACCAACGATAAAGAGCAATTATTTGATGCCGAGGATGAAGATGAAGAAAGAAAGTTGTATGTGCAAATCAACAGTAAGAAATACTTCTCTGACAAACCCGATTTCAAACCTAAATTAATTCAATTATCTACCCCAATATATCAACAAGAAACTTTAAAGACCTGTTTAATAGTCCGTGACCAATTAGTGTCGACTACCGCCCAAATAGAGGCCCTTGAACAAGAAAACCTTCCAACCATCACTCAAATAATCCCATTAAAATTATTAAAGACCGACTACAAGAACTTTGAAAAGCGTCGTCAATTATACTCACAATACGATTTATTCATCGTCGATGATGCGGTTATGAACTTAATGCCTACCTTATTAGGTAAGATCTTCTACGATAACGGTAATAACAAAGCTCCTTTACCTATTAGGGTTACCAATAGTTCAGATACCAAGAAATTATCCATTGTTACTTTGAGAAACCAATTGGAAAAATGTCTTAAATCTACCTACTACTTGCCACCAATGGGAAGCACTGTCAGTATCGAAATTGGTTCCATTTCATCCCAATTCACCCACCAAGACTTGGTGCAAAACTTGCAGGCCGTTATAAGCAAATTTGATGCCCAATTGTTGAAGAGTATCATGGTGAAAACTACTTCATCGCCATCATTGCCATTATTTTATACTAAAGAATTATACGGTGCCAACGACATCGAACAAGAAGAGAAACCAACCAAACAAGAAGGCGCTCCAGTCGTCAAATTGTCCGCTTTCGAGAAGAGCTTGTTGCAATTGGCTGATGCTAGTGAGGTTAATAAGGTCATCGGAAAAAAACTTAACAAAAATCGTAAATTTACCGCTAAAAACTCCGGAAAAGTTACCAAGCCCATCAAGGCTAACCCTTAGAGTCTAGTCCGCTTCTCAAATACATAGTGTCCTAGGAAATATACAATTGTTGCATAATATAGCTGTAGAGTACTTTATATAGTAGCGTGCGTTTACCGATTATCTTTGGCTAAAGCAGTCGCACAGATTAAGTTTTAGACTCTTTCTTAATCAGTACTCTTTAGTGGATAATGGTGTAGCATGTGGATAATACGCTACAACTCGGGTATGTGAGAATTGTGTGTCAGGAGATACCCATGTTTCTTTTTTGGGCGATTTTGGCCGCTTTTGGCCGCTTTTGGCCGCTTTTGGCCATTTTAACGACTGTTAGTCGTTTTTGCAGCCTTTTTACTAACAGATAGAGGTCAGAAATTTGCAATTAGATAAAACCTATTTGATTGGAAGAGAAGATGGCTGTGATTTTCAGGTCGACAGTACTCTAGTATCACGGCAGCAATTGCAGCTTGTAGTTGGCGAGGTTTCGTCCCGTCATTTGTTCGACAGCACCTACAGAACTCCATTGCAGATCAAGGTCTTGTCTCGAGCTCGTTCCACTATCAACGGGGAGACATTCAAATTGGCCAAAAATGAGCCAGCCAAACTGTACGACTATTCTCAACTGGACGAGATCAAGATCGAATTTAAACCTAGTAACGCTGGCTCGGACTCAATTAAGCTACAAATTGAATGGGTTCCCTTCAATATTTTACCTTCAAACGCAAATGTAACTTCAACTTTATCTAACGATCTACGAAAGTTGCACCATCAGCTGTTTGATTTGAGGATAGCTAGCGATGTGGCTACAGCTACCCACTGTTATACTCTCTCTGCTATCCCTGCTGGTAATCAGCAGGATGTAGATACCTTGAATATGGCAGTCGCGCGCGGTATTCCTCTCTTGAACCACAATTGGTTCAAAGCAATCGGCGAGAACCAAAGCGTACTTCAATGGTACTTTGATTTGGACTACTCGAAGTACTCGCCCAAAGGGTGGGAGTCACTAGCAGTGCCCAATTCCAAAAGACGACATCTCTTTGAAAACATCACTGTTTTTTCATTTGGTGAACACGAATATTGTTCCAGTTTAATTGAACTCATGGGTGGTAAAATCAAGGTTTTGAAACTAATAGATCTCTTCAAGGATGGAGTACTACAGGAAGATAGCGTTATACGTGAGACAAACAATGAAAAGAGTTTATTTTTGCAGTATATTCCTCAATCGAATGTCACATATACTTTTGACATTAATGGCCAACTTCAAACATTTTTGCAGAAATACAACTCCAATTTGATCGACAAAAGTATCATTATAGACTGTTTACATGAAATTTCCTTGAATAAGTTGAATTTTTTTCATCAAAATGCTCTTAAACATCCCCGTGAGGAGCCTTCATCTTTACCTAAATCCAGGAGAAAGCGAGTAAAATATGAAAAAGTGAGCAAAATGCATTTTTTTGAGTTAGAGTCTACTCCTCTCGAGGATACAAGTTCGTTGGAAGCTCCCTCTGAGAAAAACGCACAGGAATCAACGATACCAGAACCTAAAGCCACTGGTCCCCATGTAGAAGAATTAACTGAAAAACAAGTTGAATCAACGAGTGCAGACAATCATGAGATTAATGACACACTCATGCCCGTGGAAAAGAGCCAGGCTGAAAAGATGGAGGTTAACGACAAAGATGACCCAGAACTTTCTACTAATAAAAATACTAGCAAAAGGAGCAACTCGAAAAGTGATCAGCCAAGAAAGATCCCCAAATTTGTTCCAGAGTTTAAACTTTCTCTTACGAATGCTGTGAAGCAGGCAAAAGAACTTGCTTCAAAAGATGTGAAGGAAGAACTTGGAATTGAAGACAATGCGAATAAAGATAACATCTTGAAAGATTTATCTAATTTAGCAATTGTAGAAATGGTGGATATACCCTTGCGAAAGATTCCAAGTCCACCAAGTGATGTTCTAAATGAAAAGTACAAAGGTCGTAAGAATTTCAAACGATTCAAAAAGAAGGTAAAATCCGACGCTCCTCGACCGCAGATCGCTTTAGAGAACGTGCAACCTGGAAACGAGATCCAATTTGGTGATTTCCAAAGAGAACCCTCGAATCTGGTAGCAAATGAACTAGAAAAAAACTTTAACGGATTGATGAATAATGTTTCCATGCCTAGTAATGGTTTATTTGTTGATGAAAGTGATACTGAAGATATTCCTGAGTCAATTTTTACAAGTTCAAGAGCAGTTTATGCTAAAGAATCTTCTGTTTCTGATTCAAAGAATTTCGGGTTTCAAACTGTCTCTATAGACGATGATAGTGACGACGATGATGATGATGCTGGACCAAAGTTTGGGTTTTCTAGAAAGTAATGAGCTTATTGTATATTTAGTATTTAATTATTTAATAAGAAAGTTTTTAATGCGGTTTGAAGAAAGAATAGTTGCAAAATCCCATGTTTCTAAAGTAGTGAAGGTGAATTTCTAGATACTTTCTGGAAAGGAATCTTAAAAAAGAGATATTGGTAAAGTCACTATATATACATTGAGGGTTATCTCCTGTCATACAATCAACGACCTCACGCTGTAGTGGTAAAGTGTTTCGAGACGATGTGTTGATATAAATCTGGTTATCAAATTGGTAGTATTTTTGTGGAATATTTGGCATTGTAGTTACAATGTCATTTTTATGGATAATTCTCACAAACTTTCTTGCGTAGGAATTATGAACCAACTCATTTCGACTGCCCATAACATCGTCCACCCAATTCACGAACTGCTTATTCCCTAGAACAGGCTGTCCCATAGTTACGACTGATAATTTATCAAAACCTCGATCCAAATAATGCAACCCCAATAAAAGGGCTATACTACCCCCCAAGGAATGGCCAAGAATCACTAATTCGTAGTTATCGCTTGCATTATGTAGTTCCTGAGTAATAGTGGAATCGATAATATCCAAGGTTGTTCTGTAATAGTCATGAAATCCTTTGTGAACTCTACAATCATTACATTTGGGTAAATATTCACCTCGATTTTCATAAGATATCATGTCAATTCTGGAATCGGCATACGAATCTTTCAATGAATTTGTCCCTCTTAGGGCTACTATTATTGTCTTTTTGTTTGTGTCTGCATTGTAGTGAAATATATTGCTATTTGTGGTCGCAATATATCCACAATTGTTATTTAAACCACACCATTGCTGAAGCAAATAAAAATCTGGATACTTTTCACAGTCCAAATTACATCTAAAAGGTAGCTGGATTCTTGAGTGATCAGTAATACAGTAACTGATATCAATCAAATGGGCATAAGTGAAGAAATTCTCATAAACCATTGGGTCAATTGGTTGCAAAATTGGCTGCAAATTAAACGAAGTTTGGTCACCATCGATATTGACTTCGGCGAGACAGCCGATATTGCTTGAAAAAAACACAAAAAATACTACTAAACTCCAGTACGTAAACCATACCATGCTCTTAGGTCTGTGTGTTATTCTTTTCTTTCTTCAAAATCAGTGATCATGATCATGTAAAAAACTTTCGGCGCTACCATGTGAAATTGGTATCACCAGGTAACTGTTGATGGTGCTAGATGAGAGAGCGTAGGGGTGGGTATGGGATCTGTTGGTGTCTTTGGGAGATGATAATGAGTAGGGGAGTTTGGGTTTATGATTTATTGGATTTTAAAGAAAAGCTGATGGAGAGAATGTCACTACCAAATAGAGAAAATGTTCCAGAAATGGAAATGCTGCAAAATTATTCTGTTCCTGTTTGTGTACGTAGCCCAAAAACCATATGAGGAACCAAAACAGAAGTAAACGAAGAAGTGCGAAGTTCGAACTGATTAGAAGCGAGTGTTCGCACTATATTCATCTCACTATATTTAACTACATTGTTCTACACTAGCAATTGAATCAAAGCAGCATCTCATTAGCTAAACTAACAATCGTAAGATACATCGATGTATGTAGTACCTACACGCACTACTGTAGAGCTATCGAGCTACATATACCACCACCCTCTGTGTACGCACCCAGCTCTCGCTAGAGCTACTACCACCGCACCATCCTTTTGTACTAGTCGCACTATTTTTCTTGCTGGAAATTTTCATTTGTACCATAGCTCTTTCCACCATGTTAAGGCTACGGGCTCCAAGGTTGAGCCTTGCTGTTGGCAAGCGCTATAATCTGAACTTGCCGCTTCTGTTTATCGCCAACAATCAAACAAACATCTTTCAAGGTGAAAAATTGTCCCCAGAAGAAAACGATGCTGCGATACCCACCAAACCCATTTTCTTTAACGACAAAAAAGTGTACCAGTATGTGATTAATCCGGAACAAATTGCAGATTTGATTACCAAGGCCACTCCTAACGATATTTTGGTATCGATATTGTCAGAAAACTGTGCTCTTTTAGGTGATAAAAATCACCATGTTATTACCAAAGAAACCGGTGAAAAAATCACCGTCCACACTCTCTTTGCTTACCTAACTTGGTTTTGGCTCGATATCTTCAATAAGCAGATCAAACCACTCGGAGATCTCCAACCAGGATCCCATTTGACTTTTGAAAATAAAACTATCGACAAGTTAATCTTGAACAAGTTCCCCAAGATAGAGAACTTTAAAGGCGAGTTATCCACCATCTACGAAACGCTAAATGCCTTTAAAAACAGTGACGACTTGCAATCTGGGCTCTTGACCCCGGCAGAGGTTTCTAGGACCATTACTGTAGACAACCTTTCGTTGTACCTATTAAAATTGTCGTTAATTAACGAAAACCCAACCTATTTCAAGGAGTTGGTGGGACTAATCTCACATAACATACACTACTTCTCGCCCCAGACCTTGAAACTGTTGTTAATCACCTTAATCGACAACTTATACCTGTCTTCATTGAACACTTCTCCAAGCAAATTGAAGTCATTCAGCCAGTTCATTGTGGATTCGGCTGTAATTCCTTCTGCTATCTCGCAATTGGATAATGTCACATTGGACAAGTTGGCTTTCTTGGTAACTATATCGGGTAACTTTGACTTGGCCAAAACCATATTGGAGGTTTTGGTTCTACAAAACTCTACAGCACCATCGCCAGAAACTTTTGATGCGTTTTTGCTGGGGTACGCTAAAAGCGTATCCGATACCACCAGATTAGTTCGCGACTTGTCGAATTTGAAATCGGTGTTCTTTCACAGACAATTATCGCCTATTTCCTTTAATATATTGTTGGAGACCGTCAACGATGTTAATGACTTTAATCAGTTTTTGAACTTGATTGAGGCTAACGATAAGCACAATAAGCTCTTTACACAGTTTCAGACCTGTCTCTTTGAGAAATTAATTTCCGTTCAGCACGATACTACATTATCGTCACTTGAAAAACTGTTACAAATTACCCAATTGGTTCATCGAATAGTGTCCAGTAAAGAGATCAAGCTTAATGCGAAAACCATTCAACTTTTGGGAGACTTCTACTTGGAAGTGGGAAACACTAGTAATATAGAGGTGTTGTGTCTCTTGAACAAATGAAAAGGTACAAAGGTATATAGACTTCAACCAGAGAAGTCATGGGTTCACTGATAGTAATACAGAAGGAACAGTTAGTTACTAAACACCAGATAGGTGTAGATAATACAGCGCTCACGTAAAGGAGTGCGACTATAGTGTACATAGAATATTAAGTGTCTACTTACCGTTATGTATACCAATATTACTTGGGTTCAATCTCTCAACCCTCTTTAACAAACGATCTTAAGCAGCCCAAATGTCCTTATCCCAATCGTTATTATCCCTACTGTTTTATCCCAACAGTTACTCTAAAAATGTCCAATACTGTTAATGCAACTCCTATGCTAATTTATGCTATTCTTAATGCTACTCTTTATGCTACTCTGTATCCAAATCTCTCAATATGCTTCTAATTTGGCCTCAACTTTACCTGAGCGCTCATTGCTCCGTCTAGTGCGAATATACATCACTATCTCTACTCCTTCTGTCGAATGTGTGCAATTGAATGTCGTCGTGGCTAAGATGCATAGGCATATCTCGACTATCTAGCCGATGGAGACGAAGATGTTCGTCGTGACTGTCGATAGAAGCATCGTCATGGTGGTAATGGTGGTGCACCCAGCCATTATCAAAGTCCTGTGTATCGTTATTTCCCGTAGTGCTGAAAAAGCCTTTCGTGTACACAAAAAAACCGTCGTCACTGGCGTCATCGTTCAACCGATTTACAACTGCCTTCTTCTTCATCTTCATATCGTCATTCTCGTACGTATTGCCGTCTTCAAGATACTTCCTCGTGGAAATACCTCGCTTTAAAAAGCATATCATGGTAGCGATGAATGCGAGCACAATTAACGGAAAGAGCTGAATCCACCCCAACCAAGTCAAATTGTTGATAAATAGCAAAATATCAGCCAAGAATGCAAGTAACGTAGTTAAGAACCCAATAAGACTCAAGCAGAGCATCCCATCAAGATATGGCGATAAGTCCCCTTTAGAGCTCCAAGCCGATTTGGGCAATTTACCCAGTTTGGGACATTTTCTTGCCGAACGGCTGCCCATCATGGGCTCGCTCGCTTCGCCATTCTCCGCCTCTTCGGGCTCGGTAAATTGCTGCATCAAAAACACAAACATTACTAAAAAAAATTGAATACAAGAGATCCCAAAGCTTACAGCATGTACTATTAAGAGCTTCGAGATAGTATAAGTAGCCTGCGACGGCAACTCCACTCCGTCGTCACCAAAGTCCGAATCGTTGGCCAACAAGTAGAAGGCGCTACCCTTTGAAGGATAGCCGATTTTTGGGCTAGAACATTCACCTGAAGTAAGATCACATACTCCGAATACTCCAAAAGCGTAGTGGTTGAATTTGGATAAAAATAGACCATGCAGCGGATGCGTTAACGGCACCGAAATGATGGTCAAGAGCTGTAACGCAAGACACACGAGCGTGAGCACTGCTATTATGACTATACCTTTATCCATACTGGTACATTTTTTGCATTTCGTTTCGTAATGGGTTTAAACGTTTGGGGAAAAATGATTGTGCGGCGCTACCATGTCCTGCCTAGTGGTAGGTTCAATTTCTGTAGTTAGGGAAGTAGAAGGAGGTAGGTGGCGATACATGGCGATGGTTGATAGTAGTACCCTTCGCTATCGTCGCTTGTTGATTGCTGAGCTTGTAGTAATCGGCCCCGTAGTGTTTTCGGTGCTACCATGTCATCAACCCACTGAATACCTGCAATCTGTACAGCCTGCGGTCGCAGATGCGAGTGGTAGTTGCGGCGCTACCATGTAAGGTTACCCAATAATGATTTGGGGTGCAAAGAGTTCGATTACAGGCATTGGTGGTTTAGTTATCGGAAGTGTCGCTATTCGATGGTTTTCTCTATTTTTTACTTCAGCATATTTACTTTTTGCATTTATCTGTATATTTCAAATTAATTTGCAACCAAAGGACAAGCTGCACTCTCAAGAAGATACATTTACGCAATATCTACAAACCACACCAAGAGCTGGAT
The DNA here is from genome assembly GCA_030560825.1 of Suzukiozyma fluviatilis. Lineage (NCBI taxonomy): Eukaryota > Fungi > Ascomycota > Pichiomycetes > Serinales > Debaryomycetaceae > Suzukiozyma > Suzukiozyma fluviatilis. The sequence continues at coordinate 360,746 of JAKTVZ010000001.1, forward strand.
ATTAACTTTTGAACAGCTTCGCAACTTCAATTTCACAGCTTCAGTTTCATAATTTCACTTCAGCTTCATATCTTTTCTGCATCTGCTTCGTTCTCTGCTTCCCTCTTGCTTCATATCAGAACAGGTCATGTGATCTAACACCATTTCAATTCTACTATTATAGCAAGAATCAAAATGAAACTCATTGGCAGGCCCATATCAGCTGGTTTAATCTTACTTTTTTCTATCGTTTTGTTTTATCTTTCCAGATCACAGGTCTTTTTGGCAACTTTCCGTCTATCAAAACCATTTTCTACAGGAATTATGTCAACCTCAGTACCATTAAACCATTTATACAGTAAAGAAATCGAAATTGCTACCTTAGCAGTAAAGAGAGCTTCACTTTTAACAAAGAAATTGAGTGATTCGATTGCCAGTACTCGTAGCTCGGGAACTCAGATCAAAGATGATAAATCACCCGTAACAATTGGTGATTATGCTGCACAAGCCATTATTAACCATGCTATTAAATTGAATTTTCCTAATGATGAAATAGTTGGTGAAGAAGATTCTCAAGACCTTAAATCAGATAAGGAAAAAGGTGGAAATTTGAATGCGAAAATCTTGGAAATTATTAATGAGGTGCAAATTGAGACGAGTCGTTCCAATGACCAATTAGGCTCATTATCTGAGTTGGAAAACGTTTGGCAAAGTATCGACTTGGGTAATTCACAAGGTGGTACGAAAGGTCGGTTTTGGGCCTTAGACCCTATTGACGGTACGAAAGGTTTCCTTAGAGGCGATCAATTTGCCGTATGTTTAGCTTTAATTGAAGATGGTAAAGTGGTATTAGGAGTAATTGGTTGTCCTAACTTGCCGGAAACGATAGTTTCCAACGAAGAGACTTCAGGAGTAGTAGGCGGATTATACTCAGCAATCGTAGGCTTGGGATCATACTATACGCCATTGTTTAAAAGCGAACAATTTATCCCACTTCAGAATCAAGAGAGAATTGAAATGAAGCAACGGACCGAACCCAAAGATTTGATTGTTGTGGAAGGTGTAGAAAAGGGACATTCATCTCATTCTACTCAATCGAGAATCAAACAAACATTGGGATTCGACCCGCTTACTGTGTCGAAACAGACTATCAACTTAGATTCTCAAGTGAAATATTGTGTATTAGCAAAAGGTCAAGCAGATATTTATTTACGTTTACCAATCAGTGATACTTACCGCGAAAAGATCTGGGATCATGCCGCTGGTAATGTATTGGTCACAGAGAGTGGTGGTTTGGTAGGAGATATCTACGGAAACGAATTGGATTTCGGTAAGGGTAGATTTTTGCAATCTAAAGGGGTGATAGCTGCAAATAAAGCGGTTTTCCCCAATGTGATTTCTGCTGTTGAAAAGGTCTTAAATACACCTCATGCTTAGAGAGGTCGATTTTAAGTTACAAACGTTCATACTGACGCTAATGCGTTTCTTTAGTGTAATTATTTAATTACTATGCTTTCTATAATTCTAACTATTTACATTGACCTTAGTGGATCCAAGTATTTGTGGAGCGATTTCTTGGAGCCAACTCAATTCAATTGCACAACAATTTCTACCATAAGCTTTGGCAGTATAGACGTATTCAATATACATGATAGCATCCAAATTGGCTTTCCCAAATAATGTAGAAGAAGGATGGATACTGATAAGCTGCCCGGTACTAAAAGTACGGTATGATCTATCAGGCATTCCAACAGCAGTATTAGTGATATATCCTTTTAAAAACGACTTCAAAACAGACGGTATATCGAACGAACTTTCAGTAACCCCAGACTCGTCATCGCTAAAATCATCATCAACGGTGGTCCTCTCTAGTTGTGATTTGAATATTCTCAATTGCTTGCTTCTTTCTTCTGGTGAGAGCGAATCATCTTGTTTTATCGAGGTAGCCATATATTCTTTCAATTGAGCTTTGACCTTCAACACATTTTTGAATCCTTTGTAACTGAAGAACATCTCTTTACACCACAGCTTCAACTCGTCAATATTACCCTTTCTTGTCAATTGGTCAAAGTAATCAAAGTATTCCTTTAAGGTAATCAAATCCCCCCACTTTGCTCCAAGCGGACTGAATTGTCTTCTTTTGAAATTTACTTCGTCTCGCAATTCTCCATTTCCACCGCTTACGTTTAAGATCAAGTTATCGACCGAAAGACACGCTACAATGTCTATAACTGTAGCTAATACTCCGAACTCTAATGCTGTAATCAATACAACCGAGAGCTGAGGAGCTAACGGCAAAATGGCCATTTTATAGCCTAGAGGGGTGATACTTCCACTATCATCTAAAGCACCTAACGAATACAAGGTATTCAATGCACTTAGGATTGCATCCTGTCCAGGATGTTCCAACCAAGTCCAATTTAAAAGATCGTTAACACCAACTTTCTTTAAAGTTAAAATGGGATAAATGATATCGTTTCTGGTGATTTCTGATTCTTGCTGCTTGGGTAATTTGCTTCTAAACACATCTTCCAGGTACAAGCGGAATACTTTACCAGCGCTCTCTCTACCAGCTCTACCAGCTCTCTGTTTGGCTGAAGCTTGAGAGATAGGAGTGGTCAATAAGGTAGACAATCCTAGCTGATGTTTCCATACCTTAACCTTTCTTAAACCGGAATCGATGACATACTTGACTCCCGAGACAGTAATGGAAGTTTCGGCAATATTGGTGGCTAGAATGACCTTTCTTCTTCTCTTTTCTAGCTTTTCAAAGATCTTACTTTGCTGTGAAGGCGATAACGCGGCGTAAAGTGGCATGGGAACAATGATGGGAGCTTCTTTGGGAAGCTCTGGTGAAAGCTGCTGCAAAATATTCACACAGTTATCAATCTCTTCCTGTCCTGGTAAGAAACAAAGAATATCTCCTTCCAATTCCGACATGTTTGCTTGCACTACGGCTCTCACCATGGTGTCTACTACATCCTCAGTGGGTTCAGCAAGATAATGCTTTGAAACAGGATACATCTTACCTTCAATATAGAGGATAGGTGCGTTATCAAAGAACTTACTGAACAACTCGGCATTCAAAGTAGCCGACATGATAATTAACTTCAAGTCTCGTCTCTGTTTCGTAACAATTAAGCTCTTCAAGAACCCCAAGATCAAGTCTGTAAGGATTGTTCTTTCGTGCGCTTCATCTATAACGATTGTAGAGTATTTGGATAGCTTTCTATCGAGCATAATCTCTCTCAAAAGCATACCATCAGTCAAATACTTAAGTTTTGTCTTATGGCTGGTAAAATTGGAGAATCTCACCTGGTAACCAACTTCCTGGCCAAGTTGGCACCCAAACTCTTCACTAACTCTTGCAGCCAAAGAAGCAGCTGCCACTCTACGGGGTTGTGTAACCGCTATTTGCTTCCTGTTTGACTTCATTAAGAATTGGGGGATCTGTGTGGACTTACCAGAACCAGTTTCCCCGATAATGACGGTGACTTGATTCTCTTCTATATACTTTTCAATCACCTGTTTGTGCTGGTAAATAGGCAATTTCTCACGTAATTGCAACAATTGGCGAGCTTTTTCTGCCATATTCGATTTTTGTGCCTCCGAGGGCTTGTGGAACGAGTTTTTGGCGAAATCGTCTTCGTCATCGTCGATTTCTTCTCGGTCATAAAACACCACGGTTTTGGAGCTACGCTTGGAAGTCGATTTTTGAGGTTTTTCAGCACCTTTTTTTGTACTTTTTTCTTCTGTTTCATCCGTACGACTCTCTGTATGAGTATCTTCTCTCAAATCCTCAGCTACGGCCTCGTTAGTGGGCTCTACAGTCTCTTCTACTTCAGAGACACTGGTGGCAGCAGACGGCGAATCTTTGGTGGAAACACTGGTGTTTTTGATACCATTAGAAATCTCTACTTTCTCACTCTCATCATCATCAAACTTGACCTTCTTGTTGCTCTTGTTGGTGTTGAAATCGGTTGTTGCAAATACCGGTACCGTCTCTTGGGTGTTCTCCAGTCTTTTTCCATTTCTCTTTCTCTTTCTTTTTTTGTTCTGGTTCGTCCCAGAACTTCCCTGGTTAGCGCCTGGCGGAATAGCAGACATAGATCACCACAAAGACTGAAGTACCACTGGTTTGGTTAATGATAAAAATGAATCCACTGAGATGAGCTCGCTGTGCCTGTAGCTAAGCAGATGCCCATCGCACGCTCCGCGCCAGCGAACTATTGTATGAAGGCACTCCATTTTCAACGGTGCTCAGTTAACGATAAGCAATGCTAGGTGCAAAAGCAAGGAACTTGTCCATTTTACGGGCCAAAGTTGGTGCCAACCGTGGCACAATCGTATTCAGTCGGTTTAATTCACAAGTTGCCCCGGAAAATTCCTCGCTAGACACAGTGACTATTATACCTCCAGTGAATCAGCTTGCACAACCAGATAATTATGGTAGCGATTTGCAGTCTTCTTTGGTGGGCCATTTACAGGCCCGTCACTTGGTGGAATCCATCACCAGTGATGATCTTTTCAATCTCACCCAGCCTGATTCCGGGTTTAAATTTAAGTTGTATTGTGGAGCCGACCCTACTGCGCAGTCTTTGCATTTGGGTAACTTATTACCACTAATGGTCTTGCTCCATTTTAGTCTTCGTGGTCACGATGTAGTCGGACTTGTAGGGGGAGCCACGGGAGCAGTGGGGGACCCCAGTGGACGTACCACAGAACGGTCACAATTGCTTGAAAATGATCGTGTGACCAATGTAGCCAAGATCCAAAATCAGATCTCGTCGTTTCTCTCGAGAGGTATTGAGTATGCCAAGTCGAGAAACTACCCAGTAGCACCGGGAGGATCAGTTGAGACCGTCAATAACGCATCTTGGTGGCAATCTATAGGGATGTTGGAGTTTTTAGCCAAATATGGCCGTCATATTAGAGTGTCCGCTATGCTAGGCAGAGACTCCATTCAGTCTCGACTCGATTCTCAACAAGGTTTGGGATTCAATGAGTTCACCTATCAGATTCTTCAAGCGTACGACTTCTGGCATTTGTTCTCGCAAAAACAGGTCAACTTGCAGTTGGGTGGTAATGACCAATGGGGGAACATAACTGCCGGTATCGACTTGATTTCGAGATTACAAAAGGTCTACAAGAAAGAAGGAACTGCCTACGGTATGACAGTACCATTACTCACCACTCCTACGGGGGAAAAGTTTGGAAAATCGGCCGGAAACGCTGTTTTCATCGATGAGAAATTAACCACGCCATATCAATTGTATCAGTATTTCATCAACACTCCAGACGAAATTGTGGGCAAATTGTTACGGGTGTTCACTTTGTTGCCATTAAACACCATTGATCAAGAAATATTGCCAAAACATGAGTCTGACCCCGGCTTAAGAATCGCACAAAGAATCTTGGCTAGGGAAGTAGTGGACTTGATTCATGGTGCCGGTGTTGGAGAAGAGATGGCTTACACTACTGGGTTCTTGTTTCCTACCCCAGATCAGCCATTTGATGATGAGATCAGTGCTGATAAGTTGATTTCTAAATTGAGCAGATCGGGATTATTGCAAACCATCAAATTCAGCGATTTGGAAAACATTGAAGACTTGAAAATGTCCACCTTGTTAGCGCAAATTTTGGATAAATCCAAAAGAGAAACGAAAAACTTGATTAAATCTGGAGGTATTTACTTTGGCTTGGATAGAGTACAATTTGAAGACCCTGAAGATGTCGTTTTGTTTGATAAAGATTCCCACTTGATCGATGGGAAATTGTTGCTTGTAAGATCAGGAAAGCAAAACTATTATGTTGTTAAGTTTGAGTAGATTAAGATATTGTACATAGGAATAAAAAGTAAGTATTAATTGGCTGCAAAAAGTAGTTTTGTAAACCAACCCGATTGTGAACCACTTTTAAAAGGGAGATAGATTTAGAGTCACTTCAGTTTTCATTATCAAGCATGAACTACAAATAACAGTGGAGGGTAGAAGCAATAAAATACTAGATTACTGAGATTGGTTCCATCGTTTTTCATTATGGAGTTAAAAAAAATAGGTTATTCCTGTTTATATACAATATTTTACGAACTATTCACTCTTAATTAAAAGAGCCAAGGGGAACTTACTTCCAAGAGATCACTAGTCAAAAATATATAATAATATTGAATTATCATAGTATACGTTAGTATATGGCATTGTGGAGAAAAATTCTAGTTAGAGATTATGGCAACTTGTCCGAGCGGTTAAGGAGAAAGACTTGAAATCTTTTGGGCTTTGCCCGCGCAGGTTCGAGTCCTGCAGTTGTCGTTATTTTTAAAGTTTATTTTTAGGCTCTCCATTAGAGCACGGGTAATGGAAGGTTACTATGAAGCCGATACAATTACGTTCTACGTTCTACGTTCTAATATAGCTATATATGGGTGTAGAGTTTTCAATTATCTCTTTTAATAATTTTTAAAATAATCCTGTTAAGAGGCACTCCTACACAGCCAGCCTTCTTTATAGTGCGATTTAGTTATACATATGAGTTGCATAAGGAAGACCTCTTGGTGTCTCATCGCCATACAAAAGAACAGGTCCCCTGTTAAACCTCCAAATTGAAGCAATAGCTTTAAACTGAACAATAAACTCTATATGAACTTCAAACTCAATATAAACTCTATATAAACTCCATGCAAACTCCGTATAAACCTCGAGATCCTTAGGGAAATATTATTTACCATATATAACTAGGGAAATCTAGCGCACATGCAATTATATTTTATTTAGTTTATTTATCTTAACGTAGTTATTACTCTTTTATAATGTCATTTTACGAATTACATCCTAAGGATTCCAAAGGCGAGGAGTATTCTTTCAAACAATTAGAAGGAAAGGTAGTTTTAATTGTTAATGTAGCTTCAAAGTGTGGTTTCACTCCGCAATATAAAGATTTGGAGAAATTGAATAAGAAGTACGAAGGCAAACCAGTACAAATCTTAGGATTCCCTTGTAACCAATTTGGGGGTCAAGAACCTGGTTCTTCCGAGGAAATTCAATCATTTTGTTCTTTGAATTATGGAGTTACTTTCCCAGTTTTAGGCAAAATTGACGTCAATGGTGATCATACTGATCCTGTTTACCAATATTTGAAATCTCAAAAGGCAGGTTTGTTAGGTTTAACTAGAATTAAATGGAATTTCGAAAAATTCTTAGTCGATCAACACGGTAATGTTGTTGAAAGATACTCTTCTTTGACTAAACCTCTTTCAATTTCGGAAAAAATTGATGAATTATTGAAAGAGTAATTCTGATTTTACTGATTCGATTGTACCGATATTTAATTAATATATGATGTGTTATTAAAATGTAATTTTATCTTGTTTCAATGTTTTGGGTTGTTAATTCCTTTGAAACTGTCAATTCCCTACATTTTTCAATTTCTTTCAAAGAATAGATGAATTTGGATTTGCTTTCAAGAAGTTAGTTTAATGTTCGTACAATGTATTGGTTTGGTAGCAATATCTAGTTCACTAACAACTATATAAGTTCATTGCTACAAATTAGTAATCAATTGAGGTGGAACTCAATTGGGATTTTACTCTTCACCAGTTTCCGGAATTGTTTTCAGTACATTGTATCTAACAATTCCTCGGACTAGTAAAGGAAACTTCTGCATTTTGGTCAAGTTCCACTTCAATTTTTGTTTCTTCTGCAAAGAATATATCGTTTAGTGTCGAACAGAGGAAGATTTAGGATACATAATTGCACATTTCTATACTAGACGCTATTTGCTTAACTCATTGAATGGACTTGGAAATGAATCTGTTTCAGAATATCAAAATAGAAATCCTGAACTACTAGTGTTTGGCCATCATTAGTTGGTGAGAATCAATGGCTGCAAAAAAATCACATACCTCTCCCACTTCAATTTATGATAGCTAAACCACTATGACATCCTCTAAACTATGATGATGTGCATAGTAATCATCAATACATCATATATAGGCTCAGTACTTATACGGTTGAAATAATTACTCAAGATTATCTAGGCTATAAATTCCAGTGTCCTCGATTCGAACCCTCATTAACACAATTTATACACAATAGTGACTAATGCAATATTACGCAATTAAGTTGAAGAATAGTTCAAGTCTGTGCTGTAAGGATTGGTTTCACAGCCCAACCAGTACGTAGTAGGCTCAATTAAACTTAAGGCTAGATTTACTATCAACCACTCTATTGGTTAAATACCGGAAATTATTTAATTGACCGATGAGATGAGATTGACTATATAGAAGATATTGGGAAGGTGAATTTAGTAGGTGCGAGAACTTTCTAGATTGAGTTGTAGTGTTGACACTCCTACATTCGGTGGCTGTAGCCACGTAGCAGACAGCTGTACCTTATCGAATACTGTAGGAGACTCCAATGCCGTAGTAAATGTTGTTGGAAATTCCTGTGCCGTAGTAACAGTGTAGGAGATGGTTATGAGAGATGATTGTACAGAAACGATCTTACGGTAATCTTCAAATTCAAAGAGGGGTTAAGAGAAAATTGCTTTCAACAGAACATTTCTATTTACTCAGAGCTCCAAACATGAATTCGAGAAATACATTTGTCTGGTTTCATTCGCTTATTTGATACATATTATTGTCAATTTTATGCACTTGATACTTAAATAGGAAGTCTACCTAGTTTGGCTCAATCATGAGATTTCTATTTACTCAACAAGTCAGTTCTCAAATAGGTAAAGTAAATACTTCTAGATTGTTCTTTGCAGTGTACAGGCTCATATCTTTCTGACAAGTAGCTCAAACCAAACATATGTGCCCAAGTAGTAGTCACAAGGATGTCTACCACAGATCAGTTCAAGCCTGTACCACTTACAGCCAAATTCAACAATATAATTGACTCATACAAGAACGAAATTATAGCGTCATACTCCTCACACGACTTTGTAGTTAAAGTTTATCTATCGCACTACACAATTGCGCATTTGGGGTAGCACACGATAATTATATGTAATCTTACTATATGCAGTGCACGATATAGGGGTTACCCCCTAAAGGCATTCTATAAAGAGGAGACGATCCGCACTAGGAGTATGGCTCATATATTATATAGATTTTATTTTATTTTGGTGAAATTAAATATTTTAACTATTAACTTAGTTATTATTAACAGTTGTTGCCGTTAGGGTGGTCATTTTCACTACTGATCTCAGTGATCTTATCGTTAGCAGTCGGTGACGATTTTATTGCTTGAGATTTTTTTTCATTGTTCCAAATTGCAATATTAGTTTGTTTTCTTGTATTTAGTTGATTGATTGTCATTGTTAAATATTGTTGAATAATGGCACTTTGTAAGTATGACTCCGATTTGAAGAAATCGATGAAGTGTAATCAAGATTTGTTGACACCTAATTCTGTCTCTCCCGCTTCTCCTGTTTCTGCATCCAAGCAAGCATCACCACAGTCCGATCTTGCTGCTTATGAAGCAGGTGGGGTTTTAAATGATAAATATCAATTTGTTAAGTTTATCCAATCGGGATCTTTTGGCTCCGTCTCTTTAGCTCATGATTTAGTTAATGATACTTTAGTATCAGTAAAATTGATTCCTCATAAATTGTTACCAAATGGAAAGTCAACCATTACAATTGCCGAAAATGAATTATCTATTTTGAAGAAGTTGAACCACCATAATATTTGTAATTTGGTTGATTCAATTAAAACTAAAGATTATATCGTTTTAGTTTTAGAGTATTGTTCTGGAGGTGATGTTTACGATTTAATTCATGAGCGTGATTTGACTCCCCAAGAAATCCATAAGTTGACTATTCAAATGTATGACGCTTTAGCTTACTCTCATAAGAATGGAATATATCACCGTGATATTAAACCAGAGAATATTTTAATTGATGATTGTGGAAATTTCAAATTATGTGATTGGGGTTTAGCAACCAACAACAGATTTTCAAATGAATTTAACGTGGGTACCGAAAAGTATTTGGCACCTGAATGTCATGATGAAGATAAAGAGCATTATGATTGTTTATATTCAGATTATTGGTCTTTTGGTATTACGATATTGACTGCAATTTATGGCTCTGCACCATTTAAAGCAGAAAACTTATTGGAAGATTTTAATTTTAAACAATTTGTTAATCAAGCTGATATTTTATTGGATGTGTATCCAATAATGAATTTGCAAACTTTTGATTGTTTCATGAATCTTTTGAAAGTTGGAAACGATGAAGATGATGAAATTACGGCTAAAGAAAAGATTGAGTCGAGAGATTTATCGAAATTTTTAGAACAGTTAGTTTTAATTGAAAACTTTACTGTTGATGATGAATTTGAAGAATCTCATGATGAAGTATTGGAAACACAAGATGTGTTTGAGCAACAGTTTCAAAGAGGTGATTTTTCAATCACTACAAAGAGATCAGAAATTGGAACTAGCGTTTTTGATGATTATTCATTACCATCATTAATCAACTCTTCAATTAAATCGAATTGGTTAGATTTTGATGACGAAAGTAATGATGAATTCCATCAACAAATTGATATGATGTGGAAGAGTTTACAAGGTGAATCAGACAAGAAACCTATTTTTGACTTTAATGATGATGTCAAAATTATTAGTTGGGCTGATTAGAAATATAATGAATCATGGATAAGGAAAAGGTGTGGCATATGCATAGTTTATGAAATGATGTAATTTATGAAATACAAATATGGTATTATGATAATGAAATGTTTTTTGGTGGGATAGTATAATGAAAATTTAATGACAAATTTATGATAACTGGAGTTGGTGATTCACTGCTTAGAATTTTTATTTAAGGATGATAGAATAAAGTAGAAGAAATTTAGAAAAAAAAATTAGAAATAATAATCACTGACCTAAACAAATGAAAATGAACTTTTAGTTTGTATATAATGAGATAATATATTGTGTATATGAAATCGATAATATATTGTTTATACATGAGGCAAAGTGTAGATAAGTGAGCTGGTAAGACAGGGATCTGATGTGTAGGAAAATCGGCGAAAAATGTCTGGTGGCTGCAAAAAAAAAAAACGTTGAGGTCGGAATCGAACCGACTTTTGGATTATTCATGGATACTTGTTCAATACTAATAGGTTATGAACTAATGCAAAATACGTACTACTGTAATAGATTAATGTTAATTACTTGATTTATCTGATTGATTAAAAGAGTTGGTTTTTGATTTATTATAAAGATTTTTACAATATTTTCAAAAAAACCTGAAATAAAGTTATCTTCAGAGATTAAATTCTTCAAGCTAGTGATAAATTAAAGTTAACAAGAAAAAGATATGAAACAAACTTGTTAATGTTAAGAAATCAATATTCTACAAGATGATAACGTCTATCTAAAGCAAGAGGCAGTAGTATTGGATATTTTGGCAATAGAGTATGGTCAAGCATGGACGTAAGACTAAAAAAAGAAGCAATACTGACAACCAAGCCTTTTTTATTTACGAACAGAGTCAGATATTTCCCCTTATCATAGTAGTGTCGTACTTTAGTTGTATGCTGGTGACACTTGCAATATCATAGTTCATTCTTTTACGGTTATGATTTCTGTGCATGACGGCATTAAGTGGACGACTTAAAGCTTAAGGCACCAATGGCCGTAGTCAATATGACTGTGACATTTACTGTATCGTATGAAACTTAGCAAGAACCGGTTCAGGATGTAAATGCTGTCCGGAGTTGATTTGTGGAGGCAGAGTTCTTTGTGCAGCCTGTACAGGTCCTGAAAACGGTCTGGCATTTTTCTGTAAGCCGTTCCAAAAGTAATCGTTATCACCTAAATGTAATAGGAGAGCCGCAAGCAGGACATAATCAGACGTGGGGACGAAAATAGACGCTATTGCATACATCGATTAGTCAATAGCAATCTGTTCAATAAATGCCTTCCCACTTTAGCTTCCAGTTCTACAAATAAAAGTTATATTGCAAATTGGTAAAATTCTATTGGATTCCTGTTAGAGTAGTATTAGAGTAGTAGATATGGGATCTTAGATATGTTGGCATAGCATGTGTAGTTATGGTTGATTCAGTGACATTGAGTGATTCACTTTAATACTTGATCCGAAGGACCGAGGACGTCCGGTTGCAGGACCGGTGCCGGAGTGAAAAATTTCGGTGAGTCAGTTCGACGACAACGTCAGATATATAAAGGAGGGTGAACTCATGGTTAAAGTTTTTTATTTCTTTATCTAAGTTATTTATTCAATACTAAAATGTCTTTCAGAAACTCAACCATGAGAATGGCAAGAATTGCCGCTAAACAAACTAGTCAATTAACTGCTAGAAGAACTTTAACCGGTTTATCTTCAGTTGCTAGAACTAACGTTGCTAAATCCAGCAATTTTACTGCTGTTAGAGGTTTAAAAACCATCAACTTTGGTGGTTCTGAAGAAGTCGTCCATGAAAGAAGCGACTGGCCAAAGGAAAAATTATTAGACTACTTCAAAGATGATACTTTAGCTCTTATTGGTTACGGTTCTCAAGGTTACGGTCAAGGTTTAAACTTAAGAGATAACGGTTTAAACGTCATTATCGGGGTTAGAAAGAACGGTGCTTCTTGGAAAGCCGCCATCGAAGACGGATGGGTTCCAGGTGAAAACTTGTTTGATGTGCATGAAGCTATCAACAAGGGTACTATTATTATGAACTTATTATCCGACGCCGCACAATCTGAAACTTGGCCAGATATTAAACCTTTGATCACCGAAGGTAAAACCTTGTACTTTTCTCACGGTTTCTCCCCAGTTTTCAAAGACTTGACCAAGGTTGTTACCCCAGAAAACGTTGATGTTATCTTGGCTGCACCAAAGGGTTCTGGTAGAACTGTTAGATCTTTATTCAAAGAAGGGAGAGGGATCAACTCCTCATATGCCGTGTGGAATGACGTCACCGGTAAAGCTGAAGAAAAAGCAATTGCTTTAGCCGTTGCCATTGGTTCTGGTTACATTTACAAGACCACTTTTGAAAGAGAAGTCAACTCTGACTTATACGGTGAAAGAGGTTGTTTAATGGGTGGTATCCACGGTATGTTCTTAGCCCAATACGAAGTTTTAAGAGAAAACGGCCACACCCCATCCGAAGCTTTCAATGAAACTGTTGAAGAAGCCACCCAATCCTTATACCCCTTAATTGGTAAATACGGTATGGACTATATGTATGACGCATGTTCCACTACTGCTAGAAGAGGTGCCTTAGACTGGTACCCAAGATTCAAGGATGCCTTGAAACCAGTTTTCGAAGAATTATACGAATCTGTCAAGAACGGTACTGAAACTCAAAGATCTTTAGACTTCAACTCTCAACCAGACTACAGAGAAAAATTAGAAAAAGAATTACAAACTATCAGATCTATGGAAATCTGGCAAGTTGGTAAAGAAGTCAGAAAATTAAGACCAGAAAACCAATAGGTTGACTTGATTTAAACACTTCTTATTATACCGAAAACTAAAAACTTATTTAAATTTAATCCTCATAATGGTCAATACAGAATGACTGAATGATTTCAATTCTTTTTTAACTTTTTTAAAACTACGGGTTTTTTGGTTAACAAAAATATACTATATATTGCATTTAGATCTAATGTTTGTTGAATAAACATGTTCTATAATTGAGTGTAGTGCTAGCAATGTGCTAGGTGTAGTTCGGGTGGTTGAATATTTTTTGCGGCCGATCAGTCCCGATATGATTACGGTGGCTGCGCACAATTCTACATTATTCTACATAACCCCCTAATACTATATTTGGTTCCACCACCACCTGCTAGCTATGGTGTCGGGGCTCCAGGTGAGAGCCCTAATGTCACGCGATCGCACATCCGACCATTCCGACCAATTACCGGTAGCATTTTGGCTTATGATCACGTGACCAAATCCCGGAAGAGATAACAGTAATTGAAAAATTTTATTTTCGTTTTCAACTCCACTACACTCTTTACTGAACAACATGGCTGTAGGAAAGAATAAGAGATTATCTAAAGGTAAAAAAGGATTGAAAAAGAAGGTCGTCGATCCTTTCACCAGAAAAGACTGGTTTGACATCAAAGCCCCATCCACCTTTGAAAACAGAGCTGTAGGTAAGACCTTGATCAACAGATCCACCGGTTTAAAGAACGCTGCCGATGGTTTAAAGGGTAGAGTCTTTGAAGTCTGCTTGGCCGACTTGCAAGGAACCGAAGACCACTCTTTCAGAAAAGTCAAGTTGAGAGTCGATGAAGTCCAAGGTAAGAACTTATTAACCAACTTCCACGGGTTAGACTTTACCTCTGATAAATTAAGATCTTTAGTGAGAAAATGGCAATCTTTGGTTGAAGCCAATGTCACTGTCAAAACCGCCGACGATTACGTGTTAAGAGTCTTCGCTATTGCCTTCACCAAGAGACAAGCCAACCAAATTAAAAAAACCACCTACGCTCAATCTTCCAAATTGAGAGAAGTCAGAAAGAAGATGATTGAAATCATGCAAAGAGAAGTTTCCAACGTTACCTTAGCTCAATTAACCTCCAAATTGATCCCAGAAGTCATTGGCAGAGAAATTGAAAAATCTACCCAAACCATCTTCCCATTACAAAACGTCCACATCAGAAAAGTCAAGTTATTGAAACAACCAAAGTTCGACTTGGGTTCTTTATTGGCTTTACATGGTGAAGGTTCTACCGAAGAAAAGGGTAAGAAAGTATCTGCAGGATTCAAAGATGTAGTGTTAGAATCGGTTTAATTTCTCCAATGAATTTATTGAATAAATTGTACTATACTGCTATGTGGGGTGATTATTTAGTTTCTTTTGGGTTATTTTCAGTTTCGAAAATATGAAAATCTTGTATATTTAAGTAAATGTTACGTATTGTCAAGCTGTAGCTCAGATGGGCCCTGCCTAAAATTTAACTACTGCGGCGTAGGATGTTTTCCTACGACAAAAGTTCACTATTGCGGCGTAGGATGTGATTTTTCCCACTTGCGTTTTGAGGTTGTAAAAGTTATACGATTTGTGCTCTTTATCATTGTTTCGCCGTAGTATCATAGCAATGAGCGCAGAGGACGCCGACGACGCCTGGTCGTACTCGTTTCCCCCTTCGACCGAGTCGCTTACTCTAACTGAACCAAAAGTGTTCAGCAACCCCAGTCAGGCTCTCAGTAAGCTCCAGCAACTACACGATGACCAGCAGGCCCTGGCTTCTGGAAACGATGAAAACGACGCCGACAACGATGCCGATATCGGCTCGACCATTTCGGGCGATTCCGGCGAGTTGCGTAACCTTAAAGATAGACACCGTTTGACGGTACAAACCATGACGAAATCGTCGTCACTTTCGTCCTTGTCGCTCCAGTCGCCCTTTCTTCCCAAGTCGACTCCAGCGGACCCGCACACAACGCGGCACGATGCCAATTACATCTTATCTGGCGAAGAGAACGGACGGTCTGATAGTTCGAGAAACTTGAGTAGTCTTAAGAATAGAGCCATTGAGCAAGAAGTTTCGCTTGAAAATGGCCAGGATGCGTCCAATGGCTCGTTACAGTCTCCAGTAACCACCCCAAGCGCTCCCAAGCGATCTGGGAGCGTTGTGGGCAAATCGGGGCCATCTCCGAAAATTATTTCCTACAGAAAATCTAAGAGAACCACTAGCGATGGTAGTTACGGCGATGTTATGTCTCCAGAGCTAACCAAAGACTACGACAGTCGGTTGTACCTGGATGAGTTTTTCAAGGACTCTCCGTATCGATATGCGGTGATGAAGCGTAATATAGACTACCATCAGTTATTCCGATCATTAGACCTAACGGACCGGTTTCTTGATGATTTTTCCTGTGCTTTGAGCAGAGAGATCCTCTTGCAAGGTAGAATCTATATTAGTGAGCATTATGTGTGTTTTAACTCGAATTTGTTGGGATGGGTGACGAATATCATCATCCCCATGGAAGATATCGTTAAATTTGAAAAGAAAACCACAGCCGGGCTCTTTCCCAACGGGATTATAATCGAAACCAAA
This sequence comes from Suzukiozyma fluviatilis, assembly GCA_030560825.1. NCBI lineage: Eukaryota > Fungi > Ascomycota > Pichiomycetes > Serinales > Debaryomycetaceae > Suzukiozyma > Suzukiozyma fluviatilis. The sequence goes on from JAKTVZ010000001.1 coordinate 376,753, forward strand.
GATATGAAGTATATCTTTGCCAGTTTCATCTCGCGAGACGCTACGTACGATTTCATGAAGCTTGTGTGGCAAGAGACTACTGGCAACAAATCGGAAGATGACGAACTTAACGAAAATGATGATGTGAATGACGAAAACGACCTAACGACTCCAAAAATAGAGTCCTACATCATGTCCATTGATGGCGACGATTTCATCAACGACAAGTCCGATAATGAGGGCGATGAAGGTGCTCATCCAAAACAAGTAGAAGAGGAACTTACCACCAAAATCCTTAAATTTAAGGAAGAAAGCAAGTATAAGAATATGGGCCCCGATTTACATGCTCCAACATCTGCTGAGGGCAAATTTACCCCCGATGCGAACGAAGTTGAGCTTTTTAACGAGACTTTTGATGCTCCGTTGGGCGTAGTGTATGATATTTTATTTGGAAGCAGCAATACTTCTTTCCACCGCAAGTGTATCGAGGAACACGATGGATCGGAAATTACAGATTACGGTTTGTTCCGTCCAATGGAAGACGACCCTACAAAGCTAGAGAGAACCTATACGTATCGAAAAGCACTCGGGTATTCTATTGGACCAAAGTCCACCAAGTGTGAAGTGAGCGAGGTTATTGAGCATTTGAACTTTGCTGATTACATTATTGTCTTATCCACTACTGTAACTCCAGACGTACCACTGGGAAACTCATTTTCTGTGAAGACAAGGTATGTATTTACCTGGGGACCGCAAAATCAAACCAATTTGAAATTATCATTTTACAACGAATGGACGGGAAGGTCATGGATAAAGACGGTTATTGATAAACAATCGCTTTCAGGACAACAAGATGCCGCGAATGATTTATTGGTAGCTTTAAGAGAAGAAATCACCAAGCATACATATTTCATAGATGGACCTACGATTGTGCAAACTACCACTGCACCTGAAGAAGAAGAGATAAGCAGGAAACCTGCGGCCATAACTAAAGCTGAACCAGAAACCAAACCTAGCGTATCCATATCTCCAATGAAGAATAACCTAGTGAGTGTGGTTTCTGTCATGGGAATACTAATATTGCTCTTGTTTGCATTACAGATAAGAATTTATTCGATGGTGCAAAGCACAAACAGCCTTGTGAGACAGCAAATGTTGGTGAACAGTCACTTGCTTTCGGAGCGTTCTACAGATAATCTGTTTGAAGTATATCCCGACGAATTTTGGGATGTAGTAACGGAAAAGTTTGGTAAGAAATTAACTAGGGAGGAAAGAGTTGAATATTTGCTCAAGCAGTTGAATCATTTGTATATAGAGGGTAACGAAAAAAATGCTGGCAGGTAACTAGCAAACTTAATGTTTATTAAGTATATATGATGAAATATGTATATAGAAAGAATTGAAAGCAGTATTTACAAGCAAGTTATCAACTAGGGTAAAATTTGCTAGGGTAAATTTGGAGACATGGCTAGCACACTCTTAACCCGTTGCTAACATTTTCAAGTTGAGTTTTTTCTATGATGTCTACATCTTCGATTGTATGAACGATAATTTCGTCGTTAAGATCATTTAATTCAAAAATGAAGATACCCGAGATTATTCTTTCAAACTTTTTGTTTTCTTTAGTTAAGCCAATTAAAGTTGAGGTCAACTGACCCAAAGTGGTAATAGTCTTGGATAAGCTACTACCGTCCTTAGATTGTATTAGATCTTTTGGATCTAATTTAGTCCATTTATGCGATCCTAATCTTGCTTGAGAAGTAGAATGAAACCCATTGGGATCGATTACAAGGTGTGGGCAATTTTCCGGGCAAGTTGTCCACCTTACAGAAATCTTCGTCGAGCCAGGATATATAGTTTGCAAATCATTTTCATGAACAACTCTTATTGATTGGATGTGTAGTTTGACTTTAGGACTCAAAACTACAGATGTCAAAATCATTTGAATGGTTTTACAAGTAGCATAGTAAGACACCTGTCCTTTTAACGCCGGAATATAGGCATTGTATTGATCGAAATGGCTGGGACAAATCCTTAATATGATATCGTTAGAGATAATTGACGTTGGTAACGATTTATTGAGAATATTTGGTAGAAGAATTTTCAATTGTTCAATCATTTTACCAAGATTTGCCTTCCGCTCTTGCTCATGCAAATTAATATCATTGAGTTTATTATCGTTAAACCTACAATTGCTTCCACGGAATAACTCTATACCTTGGTTTGCTGTCATAGAAATGGCGGGTATAGCCGAATGGGCCCATCTTTCAAAGCTAATGGGGCCAATCCGAGAGTAACATCTTGTTGAAATCAATGGAAAGTAACTACGAAGCACCCCGATCATTTGATGAAGACAACGTACCTCCACAATAACTTGAAGATAAATAAAACAATCTCTCTTAGAAAAATAATACCCTTTAAATATGTTAGCAGAAGCACGAACTGCACAAGGTACATATAGAGTCTAAATAGTTAAAAATTCAATCAAATAATATTTTCATATATAGCTAGTATGTAGATGGGTATGATCCTAATCCTCTCTTACAACGTCTCGTACAATAATTCTTGTAATCTAAATTCTTCATTTGCATCATCAATTTCTTTCCAATTTCCGATGAAGTCGTCTCCTCTTACAACCCCAGGTAATTGTTTACCAGTAGCTTGTCTCTTCCAGAGTTTTTTAGCTTCTTCATCGGTACCCAAGTCTCTGTATTCGAATTTGATTCCATTAGCTTGAAGAATAGTGGCTAATCTATTGGTCCGTGGTATAATTTGCATACCCCCAGCTAATGATGTAAAGATATATACTGGTTGAGCCTCTAAATGTTTGCGAATCTCTTCGGGGGAAATATCTAATTCGTCTAAATCAAAATCATCCTTTGCTGTAGCTGGTTCTTTTACTGTAGCTGGTTCTTTTACTGTAGCTGGTTCTTTTACTGTAGCTGGTTCTTTTGCTGTAGCTGGTTCTTTTACTGTAGCTGGTTCTTTTGCTGTAACTGTTTCTTTCGAAACAGGTTTTTTCGAAACAGGTTCTTTTGCAACAGATTCTTTCGAAACTGGTTCTTTAGTAATAGGTTCCTCATCAACAGCAGAAGATTCTTTGGCAACAGACTCTTTGGCAAGAGAAGTTTCAGCTTCCTTAGAATCAGTTTCCTCTTTGGAGTGAGCTTCTTTAGCAACTTTAGAATCAACCTCTTCAGAAACAGATTCATTAGCATGATGTTTACTATCTGATTCCTTAGAAAGTGGTTTTTCTGAAACAGGCTCCTCTGAAACAGGCTCCTCCTGAACTACCTCTTTAGAGACAATAGAGGTTTTTTCAGTAGCAAGCGATTTTTCAGATGCATGTTCAGATCCTTCTTTAAGTTTATCATTAGCCAATTCCTGTTCGGTAGCTTGTATCTCTTTTTTAGAAATATCTTTCTCAGAAGGCGCTACTTCCTTTTCATCGCTACCACCCTCGGCAACTGATTTAATTGCACCGACGCCTTCTGTTACTTTCGCACCTACAGACTTCACAAGATTGGATACCCCACTTGCGACTGTGATATCCGACGTTTCAGTAATAGCCTTCTTGTCAGATAAGTTCCCGCTTTCTCTTTTCGAGCTATCATCTTCAACATCTTTCACTTTATTTGCTCCATCTTGTAACTTGTCATCTACCTCTTTATCCTCGACAATGGAAGCATCCTTAGAAGTGTCTAACCCATCTTCAGTAATGCCTCCACACTCTTCATTTAATTGTTTCATAAGTTCATCCATTAAGTCGTCCAGGCTCTTTTCGACAACAGGTTTACCTTTTGATGAGTCAAGTTCCACTTTCTTTGCTGGACTGTCGTCTAAAGATTTTTCTATTTCATCATCAGCGAGTGCAGCAGATTTGTCACCAGGAACAACTTTATCACTTTTGATAGGAAGGTTACTGGAATGGCTATCTTTTTCTGCTACAATTTCAGGCACATCAGCAGTTGATTCAGGTTTAATCAGTTTTTCGTTGCTTGAAACAACTTTCGATTCTTCTCCTGTGATACCTGTTTTGGAGTTGGTTTTCTTTGCAGGGATTTCTTTTTCGTCTGTAAGATCCCGGTCTTTCTCAAATTTGGCTTCCGGTTTACTCACACTCTTAGTCGAGTCATCCTCCAATTCACTTTTTACAGTATCAGGGGTAATTTTCTCGTTTGTGGTCAAGCTTTTTCCGTCATCAGACAATTTGGACTTGGTTTTTAACGACGGATCATTTCCCTTGACATGTAGAACCTCCTCCACCATAGTATCTAAATGGTCTATGGTAGAGTAAGGGTCATCACTTACAAAGGCACCTTCTTTGACTAATTCACCAGGATCAGCATCATTTTTCTCGTCTAAGTCATTGTGAGTGGCTCTTGATCTTGATCTTGAGATAGTTCTCAAGTAATTTGTAGAACTAATTGACCTTTGAGAATACAATTTCGAAGAATCGCCATTGGAGAAATTCTCCGATTCAGGTAAATCAACATTGAAATTAGTATAATCACCTGTGGTGACTAAACTTTGTTCTCTTCTAATATCTTCCGAATGGAACTCTCTAACTTGCTCTTGTTGCTTCTCTAAAGTTTCGATTTTTTCACTCATAGTTAACTTAGATTGTCTGGATTGACGCTCATCTGATTCTTCTACTGATGCTTGAAATTCTGGAGGCAACTCGTACTTAGAAGGCTCTTCTTCATGAATATTTTTGTAACTATCACCCCTAGCCAAATGAGGTTTGGCGGTAGTTGATCTAGAACGAGACCGTTCGTTAGGGTCTGTTGAAAGCGATCTAGATCTACCGTGAGCACTCTCTTCAGTATGAAAATAAGGCGAGTGTAAACCTGAATCCTTAGGAAGAGGAGATCTAATTGAATTTTGATCCACCACCTTAAGCTCGGGGGAATCGAGATTTATCGATTTCATCAATTTTTTGTTCAATTTGATCTGGTCTGAATCTTTATAAGTGGACGATTTTGGTAATCTTTCCGGATCAATTGATTTGACAGAAGAGATCAAATCGTTTACGTTGTTAATTTGATTATCTAACTGATACTCGGAAAGATTTGGCGTAGAGTAAAATTCATTTTCTGGGGCTTTAGTTCCAGTAGTACTGGAAGGTCCAGAAGCTGCAATTTTCGAAGTAGAGGGAGTAATTGCTGGGGCAATTTCTGCTGAAACTGGCGCCAAATCTTGTTTCTCCAAAGGCTTGTCCTGTGGAGCATCCGATACCTCTTCTACGGCGGTAGGTTTAACTTTAGCGTCATTTTTGAAAATGACATCCAGCTTAACATGGCCAGCACTATCTAAAAATTGGTCAAAATCCTCTTCCGAGCCAATTAACGCACCCTCATTGATCAAGTCGTCCAAGGTGGTAGAAGTAGCGAGTTTGGTACCCGAAACGGCACTAGACTTGGTCAGAGCTGTTCCCAGCGATTTTTCTGGATGAATGTAGTTCTTATGAGGAGAATCATCAGCCGATCTCAAGGAAGACCCTACTAAAGAAGGCGTAGATAACTTCTCAGCTTTTTGTAATTGTTCTTCAAAGTCCATAGCAAGTACTTAGGTAAATGTAAACCTATTGGCTTCGTATAGTGAAAGAGTTAAAATAAAGAGCAATAAAATATGTTCTCCAGTTATCGCGAATAGATAACGAAGTGAGGAAAGATGCTGAAAAAAAAACCGGTTGTGGAGTTTAAATATAATGCGGATAAGCGTGAAACAAAGGTGAAACAAATGTGAAACAAGTGCGAAAGAGGCAATCTGGAATGGGTTACAAACGTCCTACAATTGGATACAGTTCTGTAACAAGTTGGCTACAATTGGGCTACAATTGGGCTACAATGGCTGTATTTATTTTCCTTTGCTATCTATCGGTTGTTTCATATAGCAGTAGTGTGTTACATGTGAAACAAATGAACAAATGAAACAAGAGACGGTACACAGACGGTGTATAATATTGATAAAGTGATTGGAGATAAGGGACAGAAGGAGAAAAAAGAAAGTGCTAAAGGGAGCTGCAGCTGAGTTAGTTAACGGAAGTCAAGCGAGTAAAATACGAGTGTCAGTAAATACGAAGTGTCAGTAAATACGAGTGTCAGTAAATAAAGTGTCAGTAAATAAAGTGTCAGTAAATAAAAAGTGACAATAAATAAAAAGTATTGAGTAAAAAGTAGTAAGTAAACTAAGGGTCTAGTAACAAAGTTATAAAGAAAATAGTGAAATAGTGAAAGTAAAACACGAAACAAACAAATAAAATAACTAGAGTGAAACGAATCAATTAGTACATGTAAATAAAATCAGCTACATAGAAAAATGAGACTGTGAACAAATAGAACAAAAGACTGACTGAATGAGCAATGTGTACAAATGATCCAAAATAAGACGGACCACATACAGACACTCCCCACAAGTCTACACTGAGCACGCACAGATCATTACCACAGAGTCGGACACAGATCATCAGTAACCCATGCCTGACGTACTAGGCTACAAACAGTAACGCCGGCAAAGTCTGAGAAGCTCATGGAATTCTACCGGAATATGCCAGAAAAGGCTAGCACCGTAGAACAAATCTCCCCCGGTGCTGCAGTACCACTACCTCCATTCCTGGGGGATGACTGATATAGGCAAAATATTATTCGGTCGATCCGTGCCGCAAGCAGGAAAACCCCCGAGCCGCAAGCGTGGGCTCGGACTACCTGCAGGACACGTTTGCCACAAATTTTTAGTGCTTCACTATATATTTGTGCGAATTGCCATTTGTATTACCTATTCTTAATATCATTAACAACCGTTTTATTAAATATGGCTAGACAAAGAAGATCCGCTCCAGCTCCAAGAGCCCAAACTAGATCAGCTCACACTGCTGCTGCCCCACAACACCATGCTCCACCACCAGCTTACCCAGCTGCTCATCCTACCCCTGCTCAACCAGTCCAATCTCAAGGACCAGGGTTATTTGGACAAATGGCTTCTACCGCCGCTGGTGTCGCTGTTGGTTCCACCATTGGTCACACTTTAGGTGCAGGAATCACTGGTTTATTCGGTGGTTCTTCCGCTCCTGCAGCCCCTGTAGAACAACAAGTAGCTCCAGTTCAACAACAATCTAACTACCAACAACAAGCTTCTCAATGTGATGTAGACGCAAGAAACTTTACCAGATGTTTGGAAGACAACAACGGTAACATGCAAATTTGTGACTTCTACTTGCAACAATTGAGAGCTTGTCAAGAAGCTTCAAAACAATATTAGAGAGGGAAATCGTCTTATAGATCTTCTCTATGCTTTAAAACTACGTAACATCTAAGAAGATGTGAAAACTTTATTTATTTATCAAAAAATCTAAATGTAAATAGACTAATTAAAAGTATTCCTAAAGATAATCAAAGATATGTAGTATCCATTGATCAACTTGGTGCCTTCAATTTGCGGGGTCAACTGCGTTATATTGCCTCCCAAGATTATTAAGCACCTCATACTAACTCTTTACTACATCCAAAGTAGTTTTTTTATGGAGCAGACTGCTCTGAGCAGAATTTCCTAATGCGTAATACCACATTTCTAATCTAAAAAGAGAGGTACGGATTTTTACGATACAGCCCTGAAAATTAACACAACAACGTCATTTGTCAAGGTAAAGACCAAAACAAGTTACATGTACACTAACCTGTCATTCATTCAATTAAAGCAAACTTCAAACAAATTTGAAACCTTAGTTTGAATGGCTGCAAAATTTCGCACTTAAAAAGATACCATTTAAACACAAGTGTTTCTTAATAAATTATACCAGAACAAGTAGATTAGTCTTTAAACTTGGGATCTACTATAAGAATCACCATATGAAATTATTAACCCCTTTAGTTGTATTCGTTTCTGTATACGCCAACATTGTCTATGTAGTTGTTACTGATATAGTTATGCAAGCAATTAAAACCAGTTTAGCCAGCTCAGTTATTCCATCTGCCACAATATCCGAACAGGAAGTAGTTGTAATTATTGTTACACCAAGCTCAGGATCTCCAGTCCTATCGCTGCCATCTATTATTTCTCCCTCCTTAGAACCAAGCTATGTTCAAATCTACAGCCAAATTTCCAATACGGGAGCTGATGAACAGTATTCCAGAGCTATTCTAGATGCACATAACTCAAAAAGGGCTATTCACCATGTTGGAAACTTGAGCTGGAATTCCACATTGTATCGGTATGCCCAAGATTATGCCAATAAGTACGATTGTTCAGGAATTTTGCAACACAGTGGTGGTCCATACGGAGAAAACTTGATAGCAGGAACCGATCTTCATACTGGAACAGATGCTGCATTAGCATGGTATTCAGAAATTGACAGTTATAATTGGACTAACCAGAACCAATATAACCATTTCACTGCCATGGTGTGGAAATCTACCACCCAATTGGGGTGCGCCTACAAGAACTGCCAACTGACTAACTGGGGCTACTATACGGTTTGCGAATATTCAGAAGCAGTTCCCAACTTGGTAGGAGCAGCGAAAGAAAATGTAATTCACCCGTAATGTCATCCGCCCAAATATGGAATTCATTACTATATATGCGAATTTTGGATAAAATCAAATGTATTATTTCTATATATGTGATACGGACATTAAAAGGTCGTAAGGATAACAAAACAAACAAATCATGGAGAAGGGCAATGGATGCCAAGTAAATTAGGTTTTTGTAGATAAAACTATCGAAGAAGCCTCTGGTAGACTAAATCATGTAAAGTGTCTAAGCTTTCTTTTCACGAGAATACACATAGTATCCCACACCGCCTAATCCAACCAAAGCTAAAGGTAAAGCGTAGCTGGACGATTTCTGTTTAGCCTGGAATTCTTCACCCCTTTTATAGATATTTTGCATTTCTTGCAAGTTGTCTGCATCCAAATCGTCCTCTACTCTGGTTTGGGTTTCGAGCACCCCAACTTTATGGTCTACAGGAGTCTCCCCCAAATTAATCACTTCCGCATCATTAACGTTCGGGTTTACTGAAGATTGCACATACTTTTCCGAACCAGAGTATTTCTTACTTGGTTTCGCGTTAGTTATAATAGCCGTATTAGCAAAATTAGACGTGAGTGGTACCGATCCTTTTGCATCAGCTACAGTCTCTGGAGCTTCACTAACCTCTTCACCCCCTGCCACAACTTGGGCCGTAGAAGCCTCTACTTTGAGCGATTCGTTGGCTTCTTTCGAGAAAGTTTCTAACTCGATTTTTTTAGCTGCTTCATTAGCAATGTCTTGTCTAATAGCTTCCTGGGTCAATGGAGGCACCTTTGGTTCTGATACCTTGGGAATATAATCATAACGAAATTCCCATTCATTGATGGACGTTTGAGATGGCAATTGAAAAGAGTCAATAGTTGATGCATCTCCTTTCGCCATAAGTTTAACTGATGAAGAAATGGACCTTATGGCAATCAGGTTACCTTTCAATTGACATAACTGTTTCACTAACCCCTTACGAATCATGATAAAATATGGGAAATATATATAAATGCAAATTTGTCTTGAAAAAGATTTAAATTTACTGGCTAAAATAGTTTTATATCCTACACTACAGTCTATGTATTATATACCACACAATTATTATCTAGTGGTATCAAATAATGTTTGACTGACTTGCTTCTTTGTTGGTGCCTGTAGCCGCTGCACTCCTTTTATTGCACATGATTCCCTTGATCCGAGTGACTGAGAACCGAAGCAGAGACGATGGAATAGCCAGTAAGAGGAAAGGGAAAAAACGAGATGGTGGTTTTAGACTAAGTAGTAGTCTACTGAAGGTCACAGCTACCGAATTGATCATAACATACCTCTAGCTTTCGTACACCGTGTGGGCCCCTGGGCTGGTCGCTGGTACACTGGGGGAAAAGGTCACGTGACTAGTTCATAATTGCGTTTTTCGTCTTTGTCTTTCGTCTTTCGGTGTCTGTGTGTGCGGTGATGGCTGGGGTGTTCGGTGAGCTTCGGCTGCTGAGGGTAGCCTGTGTATGTCGTTCAAAATTCGACAGTACTGGCACAAATAGCTGGAAGTAGAACCGAACCAGGCGTCACGTGAATTTATTATGTATGAGTGTGGGGATAGATAGATAAAGCAATTTACCAAGGAGTGCACATAACTTACCAGCCTAAGATTAGTATCAAGCCTATAGTGGTGGGAGATGTAGTTTGCAAGGTTTAGGGGTTCCGAGAAGATCAGAACAGTGATAAATGAGATACTAATATGATTATTTTGATTGAAGGATTTTAATTGGATTTTGCGAAAAATCAGACAAAAGAAAATGTACTGCTTAGTTTTTTTGCAGCCATTAATATATATGTACATTATTCTGAGAATATATAGCATCAAGAAAGTAACTAAAGCATGGATCATCTTTGATGTTTCGTGATTGAACATTACTTTACTAGTTTCGTCAAAAGTTTGCGTAAAATATGTTTTTATAAGTCTATAAAAAAATCTATATATCATTTAATAAGTCTTCCAAGTACTGTGAAGGCGGCCTGGATTTAGTAGTTTTCATATCGTATAGATTGTTTATCTGAGGCGATTTTTTCATTTCGCTTTGTGTGGTTGCATTCAAATGGGATGTATTGTCTGAGGGTATATTGTCTGGGGATGTGTTATCTGGCGATGAATTATCTGGGGATGTATTATCTGACGTATTGTGCGTATTGGCCATGAGATCCATATTGCTCATATTGTCATCAATATCACTGCCTAATGGCAATGTGAACGAAGACCCAATGGAGGAGTTTGCAAACATTGGCTTATGATATAGAGGTAAAGTCAAGTCACTATTATTCTTCTGGGCCATAATATCTAGAACAGGAGATATGAACATCGAGTTTCTATTAGATTTGCTGTCTGCCTTGGTGCCAATGATAGATTCCCGATAAGATCTTCCTGGATTTGTATCTATTAAAGTTGACATATCGTAGGAGTTATTTGACAACTTGAAAAGTGACGAGTTTGACGAATGGTTTTTTTCAAGGTTTATTGATGAACAACTAGTGAAATCAATTGTGGAATTATCGCCTCCCCAAAGAATATGATTGTTGAAATTATGATAATAGACTTCTTTCTCATTTCTGGCCTTCAGATTATGAATTATATACATTATTACCCGATAAATTATACACCCTGCTAATATAGCAGCAATTATTGATCCGAAAATAATGAAGAGCAACCCTTGTGGTAGGGTAGATTCAGAAATATACGGATTCTTACTATACCCATTGGTAGCATGATCGCCAGCTGGGATGCCCACAGAGTACGTGGGTGAAGGTTCTTGTGTTAAAGTAGTGAGTTGAGGTAAAGTAGATAATGTAGGTAGAGTGTTGTCTCTCTTCAATGGCATTGCGCGACGATGTTGGTGATGTTGGTGGTGTTTATGAAATGAAGCTTGCGTAGTCGAGGTGCCTGACGTAGCAGTGTGAGAAGTTGTAGTAGCAGTCAGCATTGAACTGCTAAAACTTGTTGGTTCTTCTGCCATAGTCAACAAAGCTAAGAAGGAAAACTAAAGATTAGATAAAAAAACTTGGAAATGTATAGCATAATATTACATAGTTTTCTTCGCTACATAAATGCCTTCGTCTATTGTTATGTTATGTAAGGTTTATGTATTGTTTACCAAATTCACCAATCATGTAGATAAAATTAATATAATAAGATTTACTGTAAACAAACGCGTATTACACGTCCTAAATTTTCTAGGAGCTCATCGCGGTCCAAGTAAGCGAAATAAAAAATAAACCACACCAATTCTTTCAGAAACCAGGGAAACCACCACACTCAATACTGGGAACTGGGACAATAATAGTGTCATTTGAACCGTGGAGAAGAATAGAAGCAATTTGTTTGATAATTTTTCCGAATCCTTTAACCGGTCATCTCGTATATTTATCCATCGGAGCGCTTGGATACCGTTTAATCTATGGTGTTTAAAGTTGCCTATTTCGTGAATCATTGTCAATAATATTCAATATTTTATCTTGAAATGCTTCTCTAAGCTTCGTCATGCTACGTCGGGGCGTGGCTTCTTGTAATAGTGAAAATCTCAAACTTGCACACATTTCATCCCTCGTCTACATATGCTGTATGTCATTACTTTTATTTCCTATTTAGAATCTCCAATCTTCGTCTACAGATTCAATGGCCCAAGTAAATTTATCTCTCAAGGTCTTGGTAAACAACTTTTCGATTGGTACATTAAATTTCTTGGAAAACATCACCGTCAATCTTGGATCGATATAATTCATCTTGGATGTACCCAATGAAACTTCGGAATTATCTTCTTTATCTTTTAATTGGATCTCGGTCGTGACGATTCTATTTTCAATGGTTTCAATTTGTTGCTTTAACTTTTCTACAGTGACCGATTTTTTAATTTCAACTTTACCAGTTTTCAATTCTTGCGCATATTCCTTTTGCAATTGATCAATCTTTTCTAACTTATCCTTGATATCTTCTTCGCCTAATTCTGGCTTGTTCTCAAGCTTCAATTTTTCATTATCTCTCTTCAATTTCTTGAAAACTTGATCACGTTGTCTTTCGATTATAGCCTTATGAATGTGCTCTTCATCCTCCTTAGCTAAATCATTGATTTCACAAAAGTAATGTTTATCCTTCTTGAGTAAATTTGGCTCAAGCTGTAATATCATTTTCTTCAAACGAATCTTTTGCCATATCAATTCTTTCACCTTATCGCTGATTCTTTGAACAGAATCTCCATGCGATTTAGCCACCGTACGCTGATGGTTACATAAAATGGCCACGGTTCTATTTGCAGCATTGAACTTCATGACTTTTTCCGCCACTGAACCTTCATTTTCAATCAAATCTAATTGATCTTGCATGGTTTTGGAGGCATTATAAGTACGGAAAACCTTAGCAGTTAACCCTTTCATATAATTCTGTAAATGCTTATTCAAGATACCAGGGTTGATTCTATCAAATAAATCATCCCCAATAGTTTTGGGAGCCTTTTTGAAAATCATCAAATTCTTGAACACTTGTTTATCTACTTCCACTTGTTGGAAAAATCTAATGGAATCTTTACCCAAGAAATCGAAAATAACTTTATTAGGTGGTTCTAAGGTAATATGTTCAAATCTCAAAGAACAACACCCTACAGTATCAGCTTCATCTTCAGACTTTTCACCCCCCGCTCTCAATGCAAAGATATCAATAAGGTAAGTGGCAGTTGCCATTTGTCTTTGTTGCATTAAGTCGGACTTGAGCATTTTTGTATAATCAGTTCTGATATCTTTAATGTGATGCTTTAAGTTCCTTGCAGTTTCAAACTTTTTGAAATCAGATTGACCTTTGATGGAAGAATTATTGGCAAATCTGACATATTTGGTCGAATCAGCAATGTTCTCTTTCCACATTGCTAACCAAGTGACCTCTTGATTGTGTACGACCTCTTGCCAGTTATGTCCTGGAGGTGGGGTTGGAACTTTGGCTCCTAAACTTAAGTTAAGAGTCACCTGTTCTGGGAAAACCCGTCTCTTTAGCTTACCGGTTTTTGGATGAGCACCACGTCCTCTAAATAAACCAGGAGGTTCGATTCTAAAGTTACCCACGGCTTCTTTTCTTCCGTTCAACATACAGAATTTATATGGCTCTTCAAGCTTTTCTTTATCTAGCTTGATTTGCTTCTTTTCTTCTCTAGTCAATTGCTTCTTTTCTTCACGCTGCTGCTCGAAGAATGCTGCCATCTTTGTAAAATTACATTTTTCGTACTCTATTGTATCAGCCAAACTATGGTCACATTCTTTCAAAACTTGCTTGAAATCTTCAAAGAAATTCTTTTGAAAAACCGGGTTTTTGGCATGCTCGGTATCAATCATCGCAGCAAAGAACCCTGCTACTTCTTCTGCTTCCTTTGGTAAGGAGATGGGCTTACCATCGTAGAGAAGCTTCACATGAGAGGGCAAGGGCTCGTATTCTGGAGGAAATATAACCCCATTGTGTTCTAGAGTTTCCCATTTTTGCTCACCATCCAAATCACCGGCTTCCCACCATTTGAATACATTTTCATCTTCTTCCGGAGTTTGTTCTTTCTCTGAATCGGCTTTTGATTCCGTCTTCACTTTAGTTTCTTTTTTCGCACTTTTTTTCGCAGACTGTGCGGTTTCTTTCTTGTTGTCCACCATCTTCTTTGGTTCTGATTTTGGAGCTTTTGAGGTTGTTTCCGACTTGATATTCTTTGTTGATTTGGTTGCTTTCGATGGATTCTTGACGGTTTTTTTGTCTACTTTTTTGTCAATTTTCTTGCTATCGGCAGCCTTGGTGCCATTCTTTTGTATCTTTTGTTTTTTGGTTCCATTTGAAGGTTCATGACCTTTAGCACTGCCATTCAATTTTCTCTTGTTTGGTGATTCGTCAGGCAATTGCGATAATGGAGTGTCCTCATCGGAATCAACAATCTTTGAGCCAGCATTACGTTTGGGCACCCTGGACAATTTCCCAAGGGCAATTTCGTCCTCGTCAGAAGAACTCATACCTATTAAGTGAAGTACTGTAAAACTTAAGGTTAAACTTTAATGGAATTTTGCACAATAAATTTCAGACACGAAAAAAAAGATGTGTCTGATTTCGGACACAAGCTGCAACCAATTCAAATCTATCAAGATAGTAGAGTACGAACGAAAGGGACAAGTAAAGAGTATATAGAGTATTCTCTCACTAGCGCGTTAGTATGTTAATCCTGTAGCGGACAATCTGCATTGGATGGTACTAATTTACCATCTCATCGTGCTAGCAAGTCTACGAATTTTTCGCGTTTTTGCACCCAATTGCTACAGTGATGCAGCCAAAATGTGATAGCAGTGAATCTATAGCTAGCACAGATTGAAGCACAGTGAGCTATAACTGGTGAGATAATACAAGGAATCAGATATGTAATCAAGAGATTTGAATATATGGTTTAAGTTAATTTCAACTAAAAAATCAACAGTTGATCGTGTGCTCTTACGCTTTATAGCATCGTTAGTAAATGTTGTAGACAAATGGCTTAGATTGGGTCATATAGTACACTTATCAGGTTTATGATGATGATTTTTTTGAGTTCATTTTGTGTAGAAAGTAAATTTATTGTTTCTTATTTTGAAAAATCAGATAATTTTGCACCCGAGGAATCCATATAACGAACAGAAAGAGATAGGTTACAAATCATTGTAACGAGTCAACTTATCGTAAATGCTCTTCATGATGTAAGTCGTGCTAGGTCTGAATCATTTCCGAATATTTTGCATGGAGAAGGAGGAAGACGAAAATGGTAGGAAACAGAGACAGGTGCAACAAAAATTGGCGGAGTGATTACATCCAATGCCACAGAGCTAAATCGGTCCTTCGGGAGAGGTGACGAGGAGACCCGATCTTTTCGGGTTACAGTTGTGCATAGAAATGTAGATTGGGATGATTACCAAAAGCATATCTTCTGAAGGGATAATCAGAATGGCGGCGTAAAGTGCAACCATTCCTAAATGGAAAATATATTTTCGTAGTTCTGTGATATCGAGACAGGGAAGTGATAGCGGTGCGATGCAAAATGTACGAGAATGTGATTTTGCAATCATTAATTAGAGCTTAAATTGACCATAATCTAAGGATTACTAATGTAGACTGTTATAAAGTTCCATGTTATGTTATTAGAGGGTACCACGAGGATTATGGGTGGCTAATATACCAGAGGTATATATTCATTTATATTACAAAATTTAACCCCCATATACTGTCGCTTCTTTAACCCCTTTAGATTTATCGGACTGCTCCGAACAACACACTAAGCAAAGTAACCCAAAACGATCATCAATGCACCCCACATTAACCAACTTTATCTTGAATCATTCTAGGACTGTTCAAGCATTAGTTCATCTGCTAGATGAAAATAGAAGCCTGAAAAAAGTAACCAAGTGCGAATTTTTCACACATTTAAAAAGTCGACTCTTCCAAAAACGGCAATGCACTGCGGCATAGTCTTCCAAATTGAATTTATTATATAATGTGATAGCTGTCGGTTTCCTATCCTAAATACAATCTTATCGTAAGCGCGGTAGGCACCTTACCAATACAGACTACTTGGATCAGAACCCCATAATTTAGCCAGATAGTTGTATATTTACTACAATCAATTCATTTAGTCAAGGTAGACTCTAGGATGAAAAGTTTGCAATGGGTGCGATGAGATGCGATGAGGGAAACTATTAGTGTATACAGAAGATCCCAGAGCTTAGCCCGGTTTTAAAAAAGGTAAAGCCAGTTCTTTATGCAACGGACTTAGCAACATCAATTTTGACCATTAGAGTAAGCACCCCGTAGTAGCAGCACCAATCGACTCTGCATCGTAACTAGCATACCATAACACCAATTCACAAACTGAAGTCGTTTTGCAACACTTACTACATCTCTACTCTGATTTCTCTCGCCCGAACTCTGACTGGACCCTTCTAGCTTAGTGCGCACTTGGCTGCAAAAATGCCATCGGAAAAATTTTTTAACTAAGGCAATTTTTGCGGCAAAAGAAATTGCAAAATATCTAGATTCGTTAATCAACATTCGCTTCACCATGGACAATGGTGTGTAATGTGTCACTCCGTATCATCAGGGGCATGCGATCTCCACCTTCCCATCTGTGTTTCCGGTGTTCCTACCCTTTCTAGGAACGAGCACCATCTTTGCCATCTACGGCTTTTGCAGTTTTCTTAAGGTGCACCGTTGAAAATGCCGTCAAGAATAATAATGCCTTTTCATAAAATATGCCCGTCCTGTACACTTTAGCGACGATACACTTTTCATTAGGCATTTTGCAGCGATTTCTTATATCGAAATAGATTATTTTTAATGCGGTTTGTCATTACTATGACTTTATCTGGAGGGAATTTTTTAATTTGTTCCATCTGTAACTTGATTAAAATTTCCTAAATTATTTAAATAGTAAGGTCGCCGTAGTGCAATTCATTTGCTGCAAAAACTAATCTTTATTTGTTTGCATTTGTATTTGCTAATATAGTTCAATAAGCTTTAACTACATAGCTAAACTTTTACAATGCATGATCTTGAAAAACATTTAAGCAGTTCCTCACCGGAGTTTCACAATGTTAATACCATCACCTCTCGTCAATCTTTGTTCATCATCAATGATGACAGAAAAGTAAGTGAGTTCATCGATGACTCCGATGAAGTCATTGAAGTTACAGAGAATGAAGTCAAAAGATCTTTGAAACCAAGACAGATCTCTATGATCGCTATAGGTGGTACCATTGGGACTGGTCTTTTTATTTCTACCGGTAACACTTTAGCTAATGCCGGACCTGCTTCTTCGCTTATTTCGTTTGCATTCATGACTACCTTAGCCTATTCTGTCACTCAATCGTTGGGGGAAATGGCTACTTATATCCCAATCACAGGTTCTTTCACCCAATTCGTTGCTAGATGGTGTTCTCCCGCTGCTGGGGCAGCCAATGGTTGGAACTATTGGTTTTCTTGGGCCATGACTTATGCATTGGAATTGTCTGTTGTCGGTCAAGTGATTGAAGTTTGGACCGATAAAGTACCATTAGCTGTCTGGATCACCATTTTCTTCGTGTTACTTTGTACTATTAATCTTTTCCCTGTTAAGTTTTATGGGGAAATCGAATTTTGTGTGGCTACCTTGAAGGTTATTGCCATTATTGGGTGGATCTTGTATGCTCTTTGTACTGCCTGTGGTACTGGTAGTACTGGACCTATTGGATTTAGATACTGGAGAAACCCTGGTGCTTTTGGTCCAGGTCTTTACGTAAAAAACCCAAACACCGCCAAATTCTTAGGGTGGATGCAATCATTGATTTCCGCTGCCTTCACTTTCCAAGGTACCGAAACTGTTGGTATCGCTGCTGGTGAATCTAGAAACCCAAGAAAAACCTTACCAAGTGCCATCAGAAAAGTGTTATTCAGAATTTTGGTATTCTATGTTCTTTGTATGTTCTTTATTGGGTTATTAGTACCATATAATGATCCTAGATTAGGCCCAAACATTGCAGAAGGAAGTGGCTCAAATTATACATCTTCATCTCCATTTATCATCGCCATGAACATCTCTGGAACCAAGGTATTGCCAGATATATTCAATGCCGTTATCTTAACTACCATTATTTCAGCAGGTAACTCCAATGTCTATATTGGATCTCGTATCTTGTATGCTTTAGCTCAATCCAAAGTTGCTCCAAAATTCTTTTTGAAAACTACTAAAGGTGGTGTTCCTTACGTTGCTGTTCTCTTCACTGCTTCATTTGGAGCATTAGGGTTTTTGGCAGTATCTGAAGGTGGTAGTCAAGCATTCAATTGGTTATTGAATATCGCTGGTACCGCTGGGTTGATCACATGGGGATGGATCAGTTTCTCTCACATTAGATTCATGGCCATTTTGAAAGAAAAGAATATTAGCAGAGACTCATTACCTTTCAAAGCAAAATTCATGCCTTACGGAGCATATTATGCTTGCATTTTGATTGCAATCATTACCTTTATTCAAGGGTTTGGAGTTTTCTTCGAATTCAATGCCTCTGATTTCTTTGCAAACTATATTTCTGTTATTTTGTTTTTCGTTTGCTGGATCGGGTTCCATTTCATTTACAATGGAGTTAACAAGAAATCGCTTACCACCATTTTAATTCCAGTACAAGAATGTGATATTGAAACTGGTACTAGACAAATTGATGAATTGGAATACGATGAACCAGAACCTACTACCATTTGGGCAAAATTCTGGGCCTTTATTTCTTGATCAACGGCTACCATGCTGTTTCAATACATTTCAATTCTTCAACTGGTGTGCCATTTCATATATTACTGGATATTATTTAAAATTTGCATCGTGTATAATACTCGTTTAATGAAGTTTACGTTTTATTCCCCTAGTAGTTGCCACTTAGAACCATCTGTAGAGTATAATTCCTTCTTGTCAAATGGCTGCAAAAAAATCGCATTTTCTTCTGTAGTTCAATATTTACCAAACTATTTGCAATGGTCCATTAACAAATAATACTCACCGCAACAAGAGCTATCTAACAAAGTAAACTTTGTAGGTTAATGAGTTGTTTGAATATTTAAGTTATCCAGCGGGTGGAATGCCTTGCCAGAAGAAAAACTCAGCCGCCATAATTTTTTCTAAGCGAAACCCAATCGGAGGGAGTCTGGAGAACGAACCGAAGTTAGGAGCGTCTACACCAACACCAAAGGCATTATGATTCCATAGAGGATCAGGGGTCCAATTGTTCCCAAAAAAACAATAAATACATTTTTCACTACAATTGCACCAAGTGCGTATTTGGTGTTACCTTCATATAATCTTAATATTTACTAAAACTATTTAAAACAATAACTAGGCAAGTAATAGTTCAATTCAACATCGAAAACTTGGCATGTATCCAACGTAAAACACAGAATTCAATTTTAAGGGGTATCGTATTAGAAATAACAGCAATGGTTATAAACCGTAATTCGTTTAATATAAAACAAAAGCAGCTTGACCGCTAGTAACACCAACAGTACACCCGTCGGAACCGGCATTACCATTGGTATAGTAAACACCGTTTTCGTAAGAACAGGATCCAGAAACACTGGAAGAACCATCAGCAACAATCTTAACATTGAAGTTCAAGGAGTCCTTGTTGTTTGGGTTTGGAATTAAAGATAAGTAAGCAATACCGTTGGCGTAACCAGCACCAAAGTTCAATGGAGCCCAGTTACCAATACCAGAGCCTGGAGTACCCCAGACACAACCATCAGTGTAATCAACACCAGCGTTGTTAACGTAGTATTGAGCTGAGGTTGGCTTACCTTGCCATTGATAGTAGGTTTCTTGGTCAACAGTGGTCAAGATGTTAGATTGACCAGCACCGACAACGGTTGGGATAACCATGTTTTCGGTACCAGGGTAATCAGTTCTACAGATAGCAACGGAGCTGGATAATTGAGAGTTCACAACGGCTTTTTGAACACCCCATTCACACAAGTATTGGGTGGAAGGATTAGATCTTCTCAATTTACCGTTAACACACAATAAACCACCAATGGAGACACCATTGGCTGGTTGACTCAGAGGCCATTGGGTCTTAGACATACCTGGTTGACAGGCGTAAGAACAGTAAGAACCTTCTTTACAGTTACCACCGGTAGAAGAGTCGGAGTTTTCAATACCAGACCAACCACCAAAGCCCAAGTTGTCTAAAGCAATGACACCTTGACCGGCTGGGAAGGTAGAACAGTCAAGAACATCATCTTGGAAAGCTTGGGAAGGATTTTGGTAAGCAGCTAAGTCACCAGAAATACCGTTAGAAGAACCTACGGTGTAGGATCCAGAAGAAGAGCTGGAGGCAGCAGCAGTCGACGAGGTGGAGGTGGTTGGTTTTTGAGCAGAAGAAGAAGCTACTGAAGAAGTAGTGGCTTGCTGCACAGTAGTTTGTTGCGAAGTGGTTTGCGAGCTTGCTTGAGGTGCTGCTTGGGATAAAATCGAGGTTTGGATGGTTTGATGGGTGGTTTGAGTGGTCAGGATTGGTTGACCGTTAGCATCAACGGTGACGGTGATGTAAGCGTAATCGTAGACAACTTCTCTCTTGTGTTTGTGGTGAGCATGTCTTTCTACAGTAGGACAGTCTGGATCAGCAGCAACGGGAGCTGCAACTGACAAAGCGGCCACTGCTAATAAGGAAGTTAAAAGTTTCATAAAGGAAGGAAGGACTAACAGTTAGTAATTTGTGAAGAAAGAGATATAAAAACTAATTAAACCAGTTGAAAACGACACCACATTCCAGGTTCCTTCAGGCTGTAACCAAAAATAAGGTAAACAATAAATCGCGTTTTTGTGTAACGTTCTGCAGATAACCAGGACAACACTTGGCTGCGGTTAATTTCGTGGCGATCCTGGCAGTTTTGTGTAACTATTTCGCGGTCGTGTACGAGGACCCTGGAGGATTTACCCATAAATACAGGCTATTGCTAGTAGCTACTGGGTAGGATGAAACAAGGGGTAGTAAATATCGCGAAGGACTGCACATATGTGGTGATGTACGATGATGACTAGTTGAAATAGTTTAATTAAAATCTACATACCTTTAGTTAATAAGGAATGACTTAAGTTAGGTGGTGAAAAACAGGGAAAATTTGTCGAAATTTTAAGGTGAGCGAATTGATGCCGTTTTAAACAACCTGGATGTTACAGATTCATAAAATAACCAGCGACATTAAACTCTTGTATATTTTTTATGCATATGGATTCTTTCCTATGACTAAAATCCTTGTTTTCTTGTTCGTAACCGGTCATTGGCTAAAAAATAGTATTTTCTAGCTTTGACAGGTGTGGTGTGCGCTTGATGTAGCTGTATTGCAGCCCAATCCGGAATGTGGTGCGGCGCACTTACTTAATTCGGATGGGAGCCAGGATATTTTCTAACCATGCATAACCGTTGGTGAATGTAAACATGGTGTAAGAGCGCATGAAACAGAAGAGTGGTAAACTTGAAATAATCCAGCAGAATGTTAGTCGAAATCTGTGCACTGGTGAACACATCAGTACCTCGAGATTAGTGGCGATGGGTGCATGTAGACTATATGAGAGCCCGCAGGGGGTTTGGAAATTAGATTATTGACCTATAAGTACATTGTAGTGCAAATATCAGTAAATGCATTGCGGTAGAAGTTAAGATTTGTCCACATGGTGTTTCATTTGTTGATCCGTCTTTATACTTGGCCGACGGAATCACTCTCACACCCAATGCGACCTAATAGAATGACCAAAGTGGGGATTTAATTGCACTGGTAATAATGCGATTTCTCATCATTGAATAATGTGTTGATATTTTGTAACACAATGTAAAACATGAAACTAGTAATCTGCAGCAAAACTCTAAGTTCACCAATCGCAATTAACCATAACACACAAACATCATTGCAATGCCAGAATCACCAATTGCAAACTCTTATTCACGAATTCTACTTAAATCACCAGTGACTGTCTGGGATCTGTACATCATCACCAATTGCAGCTAGGAGCATTTGCATCATCACCAATTAGAGTTTCGAGACTTTTGCTCACCACCAAGCGAAGAGTTACAGCACAAGACTATCACTTGGACGACAAGCAACCCTTGGCATAACTATAGCAATAGGATCGTCATGCCAACATAGAACTCTATGTATACATCTTGAAACATTTATTAAACTGGTTGCAATGAGCATTCTCTGAAACATTTCGTAGACACATAAAACATAGGGTCTAGACACTTTGCGAGCGATAAAAAATCCTCTTATCTTCTAACAAAGCTTATTCACATTCCGCTTGAGATATGTCTCTATCTACTTCTTGTGTTGGAGAGTAACTTCACTCTTTTTCATTGACCTCCTCATCTAACCATCTTCAGTCTTTTCGGTGCTATTGACTTCTGTGCAAAATATTCGCTAATACCTCGCTAACTACTTTTGTGTTCTACCCCATACTAACTTCTTTGTCAAAGCAACCCCCGATACCAGGATCACCGCATGCACTTCTGGTTTACAACCTACCGGTTTTCACGGCCAGAGCAACTACCAGGGCTACCGCCCTTAAATCAGCACTTATCACGTGACAAGACATAAAAGTTTCCCTAGGTTTATCGGCACTCCCACAATTCCCCACACGTGACCGAGCTGGAATTTTTTTCAAGGCTACCAACTAGTCGAATCTTGCAGGGAGAATTTTCCACTAGTAACAATTTTCATAAAAATTTTTATCTTTTAAAATTAGTTGATTGAATAAATTTTGAAGTTATATACTCTACAAGTAAAGATGTCCTTACCAGCTTCATTTGACTTAACTCCAGAAGACGCTAAATTATTATTAGCTGCCAACGTCCACTTAGGTTCTAAGAACGTTCAAGTATGTGCCAACTAAATCAAGAAATTGTATGGGTATATTGTATTATGTGATATTTTTGCATCGATAGTAGTATACTTGTATTGTTTCCATTACCAAAACATGTGTAACTTGTGTGAAGTGTAGTTTCTACCAGGTGTAAACCCTTAGCCCCCACCATTGATGGAGTGGCATAATTTTTCAAATTTGAAAAATGAAAAATTCTGTGAGAAATTTCACACAAGTGATATATTTGTTTATCGCTTGCAAAGATTATTTTACTAACAATTTTAGGTCCACAACAAATCTTACGTTTACAAAACCAGACCAGATGGTGTCAACGTTATCAACATTGGTAAAACTTGGGAAAAAATTGTTTTAGCTGCTAGAATCATTGCTGCTATTCCAAACGCTTCCGATGTTGCTGTCTGTTCTTCCAGAACTTTCGGTCAAAGAGCTGTATTGAAATTCGCTGCTCACACCGGTGCCACTGCTATTGCTGGTAGATTCACCCCAGGTAACTTCACCAATTACATCACCAGATCTTTCAAAGAACCAAGATTAGTCATTGTTACCGACCCAAGAACCGATGCTCAAGCTATCAAAGAATCTTCTTACGTTAACATTCCAGTTATCGCTTTAACCGATATGGACTCTCCATCTGAATACGTTGATGTTGCTATCCCATGTAATAACAGAGGTAAACATTCTATTGGTTTAATCTGGTGGTTAATTGCTAGAGAAGTTTTAAGATTAAGAGGTATCATTCCAGACAGAACTACCGAATGGTCTGTTATGCCAGATTTATATTTCTACAGAGACCCAGAAGAAATTGAACAAAATGCTCAAGAAGAACAAGTTGAAGCTGAACAAACCGAACAAGTTCAATCTACTGAAGCTGAAACCGAATGGACCGGTGAAACTGAAGAAGTTGACTGGGCTGACTCCGGTGCTACTCCAGCTGCTGAAAACGCCGCTGCTTCTAACTGGTAATTATGATTAATATTTATATTTTTCATTCTTTCAAATAATTAAAAAATATATATAAGCAATTTTATTTATATTTTGGGGAGTATTAATTATAATTTCTATAAAAATCTTTACACACATAAATAAATAAAAATCCGTAATTAGTTTTAGTTTATTTATAATTTGTATATGTACTTATAAACGTTTACTATAAAATGGGTGTAGTAGTAGTAGTGAGATTGTTGCAGTGGTTTTAGAAGTAGAGCCAGTAGCAGTATTTTTAAAAATAATGCGATATTTCAAGCTGTACTAGCAGGTAGTGGGACAGTAGCAGCTGTAGAGAGACAGTAACAGCGGCACTAGCAAAATAATGGCATATAGTGCAACACTTCGTAAAGACCCGTGCCTCAAGCGCAGTACTAGCTAATTGCTGCGAAAAAGATTGACACATTTGTGAAAGCCGCCCAAGGCATACCATCCCAGAACCGAAAACCTTTCAAAAACCACAGTCCACCGTAATGTAGCTTAAACATCACAGTGCCATATTTACCACCGCCATATCTACCACCGCGTAGTCTCATACCCACAATTAGTACGTACAAAATTATCAACTATAACAGTAAACCCTAATCATTTACCCGGATTCGCTCATCATATAAAAAGCAAATGCTGGAAAATCCAGGTAAAATTTTCTGTTCTTTAATTTGTTTACCACGGATTTTCGTATAAAATCAAAATTACCTAGTCGGATTTATTGTCAGATTTGAACAGCGGGCAACTGTTGTTTAACTTTGGTTCTTGCTTTGGGTTCTTCGTTCTGAAGAGCTCATCTCAGTGAGAATAAATAGATCTCGATGCCAAATTGATTAATGCTTTAATTTATTAAAGGTCTTCTTTAATAGATTAAGTTCAGTAGAATTAATTGCCTTTTGTTTTTAGGTAAATGTTTTGTTTTGTAGTTCCCAGATAAATATCCCGGTTTATCGTGTTTTTACTTTTTAATAGAATCAGCACTTCATGCCCGGGGAATATATATATCATATCACATGATATAAACGTAACACACCGTGCCAATAAGCTCACCAAACTAGGATATCTTAGGATATCCTAATCTCCAGCTGTTATAATTGGCAGATTCTTGTAAATGCTATTAAATAGCAATGTAAATTTTGCGTAATATGTATGATGTGCGCTCCGATCGATCTCTGACTACCTACGCAGGGCCCAAATAGGACTCCATGAGCGTGTAATGTTAATCTAAGTGTTAGCTTATCTATTTGTAGTGCAAGATCTCATTAGTGCAAGATATCGCCATATTCGGTTACTTCCATCAAAGTGTCCATATCTGTCGATCAAACTGTCACTTTTGTCATTCTGTCATTTCTGTCATTCTGTCACTTTTGTCATTATTTCTTCCACGTTTTCTTTATCTCGCGTTTCTTTATCACTCATACAACATTGTTTTTATCCAAAACTAGAACTTTATTTTTATTCCTAAGTGCCTCTCGCTCAACTATTATTCGTTCTAAGCTTGCAATCGCTAGAATCACTCCATTGTAATTATGCGCATTGTCAATGTTGCATAAATAATAACATAAACATACAGGATGTTTAATTTATACTAGTTTTATACTATCAGCAAAGCGGTAAATACATGTAGATACCACACAAGTAGCATATCTTCATTCATCCGCAGCAGGTCACAATAATCATTGTAAACAAATCTTTTCAAAAGACCGCTTCGGAGATAAGTTAGTGAAAATATACCACATTTCACGCAATACTAATGATAAAAACACCAAAGTAACACCATTCTGTAGCCATTGTCGAACACTACTTTTCAGTCTAACTTTATCATCATATTAGCCAATTTGCACTACAAGCGACCTGCAATTTTATTTGGGTCGGTTTTGTGTTGTATACGCGCGTAGGTGCAAAATGCGAAATTTCAAGAAATCAATTTTGAAGCAATTAGTTTTATTGTTATTCTTAGCACTAGTTCTATTCGTAACATTTTCAACACCTAATCCATTCAATTTGATAATATAATGCAATTACCCAAAAAGGTCCAGGAATGGATCTATTTGATAAGCACAAATGATAAATACTCCGAATGGGATTACCGGAAATCATTTAATCGAGTCAATAAACCACAAGACAACCTTTATAGTCACCATAATCTTTCCACTACTGGTCTCATTGGCCCCGACGGAGACCACCACGACAGTGTGATCAACCTCGAGAACGGCGACAATACAAATTTTAGCAGTTTAGACGGAGTTCATGAAGTTAGATTAGCTTGGAGACACATTAAGAATTGGATTGATAGATATAATCCCGATTTAGCATCTTCGCTTTTATCCAAATGTACCGATGACGACTTGCATGATTTCCAGAAGGATCTAAATATCAAGTTACCAGTGTGTGTGCTTGAATTCTTTAAGTTGACCGATGGACAAGGCAATTTTGGTAACGATGTAGATATAAACGGCTTGTTTTTTGGTCTCAAATTGATGCCACTAGATGAGATTTTGATCTTGACCGAGCACTGGAGAAAAGTGGCCCAAGTCTTGAACGAACAGCAATCAAAAAATAAGGTGGAATTGCCTCAATTGCAATTATCTTACAATAATCCAAACCAAAAGAAGCCTACTTCTTCTCCATTTATAGTTCCACCTCATCCATCATCTTCTTCACAAACGCATTCGAAATTGAAGATGAATACCCAGTCTTCAATCCCTCCAAATCAGATCTTGAATACTTATGCTCATCCAATGTGGATCCCTATAATTACTGATGAAGTAGGTAACTGCATAGGTATAGATCTCTCCCCTCCAGCAACAGGAACCTGGGGTCAAGTGATATTGTTTGGAAGAGATTTTGACGTAAAGTACAAAATCGCTGATAACTTTGGCGATTTCCTTCTTTTATTTGCAAATGATTTGGAAATCGGTAATTGGGATTTAAGAAGATCCAAGAAGAACGGGGACGGTGATTTATTCATTGGTAACGAAGGTGAGTTGATATTTGTTGATAAAGAGACAAAGTTGGAAGTACCTTACTTCCAAATCTTGAAACAAAGAGCAATACATAATTGGATAACGAATCTAGAGAAAGAGAACAGTGAAATATCTCCCGAGAACAAAAAGATATTGCAAGACATTACAACCAAAGACAAGACATTACTTACTTATAAACCGGAAACTATGGACAAATTTATCAATAATAATATATCCGATATTGATGCCATGAATCAACCTATGGCTTCCAACTCCAGCTCCAGTTCAACGTCGTCCTTACCATCAGGGGTAATGACTTCGACATTGCCAAGTAAAGTGAACTCTGGAAACGCCTCCAAGATCAATTCTCCTGCAACTAAAGTAATTATAGAAGAAGACATCGGCGACGCCAAAGGGCTCCAAGAAATTGATATTTAAATTTAGCTTATGACTTAATGAAATTTGTATTATAATTCAATATAAAGTATTATAAATCCATCATTCTCTGAACTGAACCTGTCACCTATCACCAAATAATTCTCTGAATACGATCACCTTCGCTGTCCCATTTGATTTCATAATTGATGAAAACCAATACTGTGAAGATGTTGATCAGATTCAACCAAATAAACTCTAATATCGACCGGTTTCTGTTCACTGGTTTTATGAACAATCTGAAGATTATTAACGGAACAATGTAGTATCTTGGTTCGAACAACGGGGATGGGATCAACGTTAAGCAAGTTGCGCCCAAGAATGTGATAATTGTAAGTGGAGAAAGAGCTAATCTCTTGGAGCTATTCAAGGTTGAAATCACAGCCCAGGTAGCAAAATGATATAATGGAATAGTAATTATTTGGCTGTACTTATGAGTTAATAACCTTTTGTAGATGTAGAAAGTATAGTGCCGGTTATCAGCTAATAAGAACGGATGGACCACGGTAAACTTTTCAATTATATCACCAATGAATACAAGTGCTAATGAATTGGCAACAAAGTTGAAACCGTAGTTACCGACCATGAACTCAAGGTAGCGAATTAAGGTATTAGTGTCCAACCACACTGGCCAGGTGAAAAATACTATGAAGGTAAAGCAATAAAACACTTGAACCAAGTGAATACTTATTTCGTGGTTTTCATTATCACCCAAAGTAATGCCACCGTTAAACTTCAAGAATGCCACAAACAAGACGAAATTGATGATATACGGTATCGTTTTGGCATAATCTTTGAAGAACTGTTTTACGAACAAGGTAATTCGCTCCCACAAGTTTATTTGTTGATTTCTCTCAAGCACTATACTTCTATCAATGACCAATGATAGAACAAATGCTAACCAAACGATATTGGTTTGTCTGAACCACAAACTGGCGAACCCAATTAACCCACTGAGCCAGCATGTGGCGTTATTCAAAGGTTTCTTCAAGATGAGCCCAATAGACCATACGATAAGAATGGTTGACCAAATGTCAGTATAGAACAAAAAGTAATAAGTGAAGAGTAGAGGTTGCGCAATTACATTGACTGACCAAAATTGGAAGTAATTGAACGTTTTAAACAAGTGAAGCACCAATGGAAATACAATCAACCCTCCTACTAAATTGAGTGATCTGAGAAAATTGATATTTTGACAGAAATCAGTAGTAGCAGAGAATAACAGAGCCGTTTTACTGTACAAAAATCCTGCGATGTACAAACCTGGTGGAGTGGTTATCTTATTATCCCAATTGAAGAAGTCATAACGACAGTAAGTTTGGCATTGACGAAGGTGAAAAATTTCATCAATGAAAGGAAATGGTAGCAAATCGTTAACTTTATTGAAAACATAGACACAAAACGCCACAAATAGAAAATAACAAGCAGCCTTTAACCATTGCGATAGTAAAAACCTTCGATTACTGAATAGAACTAGTGGCATTTTACTAAACAGTGGTAGAAAGAAATTAAATAGTAACGTTGCAGTAGCTTTATTTCGCACACAAAAATAAAAATGGCTGCAAAAAGTAAAACCTCTTTTTCTTGACTTCTTCGGCCACTTAACATTAGTTTCGTATAATAACTAGTAATACCTACCCACACGCTAAATATTGCTTTAGAGTTAGCTGTACCAGTTTTTGGGGCGGTTTTTGCATTCTTTTTGCTAATTTTATCGCGTCACAAATACAATCTATGGGATCAATCTTAAATAATGAAAACGTTTATGATAAAGGGAATCGGCTTATTCCATTGAACGCAAATGCCCTGGTGTATCGTTACAATAATACGTACCAGATTGAGCAAACAACTCATGTTCCTAAAATATCCTTAAGGAACGATATATTGTTTGTGGGTATGTACAGTGGTCAAGTAAAACAAAATCAGCTGGCAACGGATGTCAAAACATACCAGCAAAAGGAATTAGCTAGTGCTCTTGGATTCAACCTGAGTTCCTCTGTTTTCAACTATCAGAGCAGGATGTTAACATCTAAACCCAACCTACTTGATATTGCTGGCCCATTAATTTCAAATATAAATACTACTACAGCAGCGGCTGCTTGTGCTAACTACAATACTAAACCGAAGTCAAAACAAAATCAAATAGGAAAATTAGTTGCTATGAGTATACTACAAGCTCCCGGACTAAGAAATGATTTCTATTCAAATTTAATAACTTGGTCGACTATTAATAACAAAATCGCTATCGGACTAGGCACACAGATTTATTTATGGGGAGTTGATAGTGCTATAACTAGATTTGACATTATCAATTATGAAATAGTCACTTGCGTTTCATCATCTCCCAAATACGATTATTTAATTATAGGCACCTCAAGTGGTACCTTCCTGCTTCTTGACGAAAAGAGTCGACAAATTTTAGCAAAGATCAAAATCCATAATAAAAGCATCTACTGTATAACCTGGTTTTCTAATGGGATAACCTTCTTATTAGGCGACGAAGAAGGTGATATATATGCTTTTGAAATCCAACAGAGCAAATTCAGTTTGATCAAAAAATTCAAGTGTCATCACCAACAAATTTGTGGTATGTTAAACTCCAAATCGACTCGGGGGAATCTCTGGTTACTAACATGATTTTATAGGTATTGTCATAAATCATGAAGAAAATGAAATTGCAGTTGGTGGTAACGACAATTGTTGTACCATTTGGGATATAACGAATATTATGGAACCTAAACTTAAGTTTAAATTGAAACATGAAGCTGCAGTTAAAGCGTTAGCCTATTGTCCTTGGTCCAAATCATTGTTGGCTACCGGTGGAGGAAGTAAAGATCGAAATATTCGTTTCTGGCATACTAAGACTGGGACTCTTCTTAACAAATTTTGTACGAATGCCCAAGTTACCTCAGTGTCGTGGTCCAAATTTCACAAAGAAATAATTGCTACCTTTGGTTTTGGAAACCATAATAAAATCCTGGTAGTATATTGCTACCCAAGCATGCTACCAAGATTAGAAATCATTGGATCCACTGGATTGAGGATCTTAAGTTCATCCTTAAGTCCAGATTCTACGTCAATTGCAATTGCAGCCAATGATTGTACAATTAGGATTTATAAGATCTGGAAAAAGACGGCTACCATAGTCTCTGCCCCAGAAATTCATGGCGTTGGCACATATGGTAGTACTTTAATCGAACACGCAGAAGGCATTCACCACAAAGCAGCAACGTTACGGTAAATAATTATATATAAATATACATAGCTATCGGCGGTATTTGCATAATTATCATCAAGACAGCATGAAATACTAGCAGCACCATCTTTCATTTCAAGGCATTTTATTATTTCTCTTCGACAACAAGTAAAAACCATCCAATAAAGCATATATTTCAAACCATGTTCACCAAAAATCAGTACAGCACCAGTGAAACGAATTCTGCCCAGTTGCTACCATGCTGCCTTCATCTGAAATTCCGTCTTTTTTTGCAGCCATTACAATCACCGAGACCTGCATACATCACTCTCAGGACACACCCATCATAGGCAGTGTTCTTTATCTGGGATACATTTACAAAAGAAGAAGAAATCAATCCATTAAAGTTACTATGTCTGTTCCTTTGATTAATAGATCCTTGACTACTATCAGAACCGAGTTGGAGTTCTTGAAAGATTCAGAAGTTATCAATGATGCCTTGTATGAGAAGTTGATGCAGGCTATTCCTGCTAAATACCAAAAGGATATGCCAGCTTGGGGTCCGGAAAAGTTACTCGCTTCAGACTCAAATCAACCTGCGCTAAACGGAAGATCTGATTCGTCGTTGAATGCAAGCAGTACCACTGCCGCAACCGGACATTCTCTGACGGATAAATTGACCAACGATTTTGCTGCCGCATCAATTTCATCGCATTCGCAGTCTCAATCTATCCCACTACCAAATGGACCACCACCTTCAAAAACACTTGGTTATTGTAGGGCCATCTATGATTACAAATCGCAAGAGCCAGATGATTTAGAATTTTCTAAGGGTGCCAAAATCGAAATTTTAGAACACTTATCTGAAGATTGGTGGAGAGGTACTACCAATGGTAAAACAGGGGTATTCCCTTCCAATTACTGTGTTTCTATCTCAAAAGAGGAGTTTGAAGATGCCAATTCGGGTGCTAACGAAAAACCAATCCCTAATGAGAAACAGCAATATGCGGCTCCACCACCAAATTACGGCCAGGCAAATTATGGACCACCTTCTTTGCAGCCACAAACTTCCTACGGTGGGTACGCTCAGTATCCTCCTCCTTCTACTAATTACTATCAACAACCACCACCACAACAAGCTCCACCACAGCAAGCTCCACCTCAAGAACAGCCTCAACAAGAACAGCACCACCATCATATGTCGGGAGGGTTCAAGAAGTTTGGTAGCAAATTAGGTAATGCGGCTATCTTTGGGGCCGGTGCCACTATTGGTAGCGATATCGTCAATTCTATCTTCTAGGTAGAACAGGAAAGGTTATAAAGAATGTGTTATATGTTGGATTTTATTGATACTAGTGTTTATATATAGTTAATACAAGCAATCGTGTTAATTTACTGCTAAAAGCTCGTGCCTTTCATATATTCTTCGCTATTTACAAGGTGTTTTTCAATCATTTACGACTATCGGTAATAGTATTCAACAATAAGGTATCGTTGTCCAATACAATCTTGTTTGGAGATCTCGATAAGATCGTGGCGATTTCTCTGGCAGTGTCCAATCTCTTCAATTCAACGTAATCTCTTGATTTCTTGATGGCCTCACCAATCAACTCGGCTGATTTAGCTTCCCCGGCAGCTTTAACCACCAATTGTTGTTTTTCTTGCACAGCTTTGTCCACAACGAATGCTGCTCTTTGGGCATCTTGTTGGGCGATTTGCTTACCTTCAACGGCAGCACTAAATTCTGGGGAGAATGTCATTACTGTCAAGGAGACATCATCCAATTGAATGTTGAATTTAGCAGCTCTACGAAGCAAATTCTCCTTGATTAAACGAGAAACCTTTTCTCTTTGAGTAATTAATTGCGAAGCATTGAATTGCGCAACCACAGACTTCAACACTTCGTTAACAATCGATGGCAATACTTTTTCCTCATAATCTACCCCTAAAGTACGGTAAATGTTAGGTAATTGCGCCACATCGGGCTTGAAAAGAACTCTACAAGTAATATTAACCATTTGCAAATCTTTGGTACCAGTTAAGGAAGCAATATTTCTTGGTTTGGCTCTGACATCAAAAACAATTGGTCTTTGAAACCATGGAATCACAAAATGAGTCCCTTCTGGGTAGATTTGTGGCTGTACCCCGTTAAGTCTGGAGTAGACGATGGCTCTCTGACCACCATCAACATTGAATAAGGCATTTTGGGCAAAGATAGACACCCCTCCTAATAACAATAATCCACCAATACCGGCAAAGATACCAAATGGCGATCTAGGAGCTCCTCCGCTTCCACCAGTGGTACGGGCTGCCGCACTGGCCCTACGTCTCAATTCATCTTGCAAATTCCTCCAATTTTGTTCACTCATGGTATCGTTCGATTAAAGAAGTCTATTCATTCGTAGGAGATTTTGAGTACGTTTAAATTTGCCCTTGGGAAAAATTGGAAAGGTGCACGACTAAGCTCAATTGCCATTGATTTGCAATAACTGAAGTACGATAGCGATGGGAGGCTGGAACTGTAGTCTGCTTGGCACACTAGGTTGCGGTAGATGGTTTTTGCGTAGTGTTCAAATTTCGATTATTTCTGATTCAAATTGCGTCAAAAAATGGCGATAAACAAAAATCCTGTGAGCAACCTAAGGTCTTAGAGTAGCCATGTAGAATAAACATAGCAGTGTTACCTCAATGGACTCATAATGTGTTTGAACATACCCTTATCGTAGTTCTGTATGTATTTTGAAAATTTGTTCCATTCTACTTGTTCTGAATCTGTGTAAGTTGAGCCGTAAATGAACAAAAGCATGATGTTATAGCTTCAACCGGCAAGTTACGATCTATACGTCCATATCCAAGTTTAGTATGCTCTGTCTATAGAGTAAATACACATGACTCTTAATCAGGAAAACCACCAGGACCTAGGAGGGGTTATTCTGAACCAGGGTCTCAATTTCCGTAACAGTATGTGGACCTCGTCTCATTTCGTATCTAGTAACCTCCAAAGTGGAAACCTAGGATGGAACCCCCTCATAATCATGCTTCTCGTTATACTCATTAATTACCCGCTTCCAATACGTCTTTCTATTGGTCTGTATAGGGTTGATTCGGAGGAACTTCTCTAAAAGGACCAAAATAATAATGAATGCCGCTACAGAAAAACTTGGGGCAATCATTTTAACTATCTTCGACCTAGAAACAGTTTGTTTGTAGGGACATTGTGCATACGGACCTCCCGAAACAAAACAATTCGTAACCGTAATATCGTTGAGGTCGACCCAAATCGGATATTCCAACGAAGCCGACAGCATGGCCCTGATTAGCTCCAACACATTATCAGCCAGTCGCGGTACCGCAAAGCTGTAACCACTGGGACACGAATCTTCGTTGACACTTTCAAAATAAGCTTTTTTATCCTTAGTGGTTTGCCATGTAGTCGTAGAGTTTATTTTCAAACAGGCAAATGGATATTCATTGTAGCAATTGTCGACTCTAAAGCCGTCTTCATATAGAGCCACACAATTGTACCCATAGGTCGAATTGTTCAGCCAATTAATTGCAGGAGCGGACAAATTCGCTTGCAATGGGGGCAAGTTTGCAACCAGGGTCAAGTTCGCAGCACTGAGATTCGTAGTAGGCTGGTTCAAACCCCAGGCCCACGACGCAATCGGGATGAATTCACTGATCTTGCCTATCAAGGTTACGTTTTCCGGCTGGGTGTTCAAAGTGGTATTTGATGTAATAATGGGAGAGTAGCCGCACCGCATATAGTCTTTAAGGCTCGAATTGTCGAACGGATTAGCGTTAGAGTCGATTATAAACCGAAAGTCTGCGGGACCGCTGGTTAGACTCGTAGCAGTACCATTTATTTCATTATGGCAAATGCTGTGCAACTCACTCGACGCCTCAAGAACGCTGTTTGTGACTTCCTTGGGGAAGAATATCATGCTTGAGTCGTTATCGGAAACGTTGTAAGTTTTTGTAGAGTTTACGAGTGAATTCAGCACCACATTGTAGAACATTCGTTTCGCTTGAGAGATCAAAAACGTCTGAACTGACGGAAACCGGGCCGTAGCGTTGAACTGGTTATTATACTTATCTCCCTGTTGCGACTGGGCGTACTGGTCCAAGTCTGTAGGCAGAAAAAGGTACTGTCCAAGCGGTGTCAAAGAATCACTTAAACTGGAATTACCCAAATTTAGATAAGGAGACGACAGTGGATAGTTGTACATGGCACCTGCTGTCAGATTTACTCTCTTATACTCTATAGACTTCAAGTTTATGAGGAATTGCAAAACATTCGAGTCCAATACTGTATTTGTTTGCATTATAAACACATGAAGCGTCGCTAAAAGATTGCTCATGGTCAAACCAGGCTGGCAGGACACCAGTTTTCCGTTCCAGGTCAACGGTACGGTTGCTTCTAGGTCGTATGTCTGATTATACGGTATAGGAGCCGGGCAAAGTTGCCATTTTCCGGTGTATTCGTTCCAGTATAAGTCTAACAGATACACTTGGATACCTAGGTCAAACATTGTGTAAATGGTACCGAGAGCATCGGTGCTGTAGCCCTCGATGTCAAACACCTGGGTGTTTAAATTCACCCCGTAGGCGGTGATATTATTTATCGGTAGGGGAAGAGTAAGATCTCTTTCAGACCTTATCGCTATTTCAATTTGAGATCCTACCAAAACGTTCAGTAAAGCATGGATTGTTGTGGCAAGGGCCACCAATGTTGTGATAAGGTGTGCCGCTAACATAGTAGCGTTTCAGCTTATGTTTAGCAGCGGGTGTGGGTGTATTGTGGGGGTTGTTTAAAGAAGAGATGATAGCTATGTTTTTTGTTACTGTATTACTAGTGCGAGGTGCTAGCGAGGTGCTAGCGAGAGGTGCAGCAGAGACAGTGCTAAAATTGCTGCGAGCATGGTGATCAAATTACCGCGAGCATGGCACTAAAATTACTGCCAGGATAGAGCTACATTAACGGCGCGGCTGGTAGCAATTCTCGGTCAGTGCGGCTCATTACTCTACTTCAAGCGCGTATCTAAATACTACAATCCATCTACACCTCTATCTATCAACACCAGCCAAACAATGGTTCCAGCACCAATTTTGGCTCCAGAAACTGCCAAAGATACAGCAATAACACGAATATTGGCTGGGTTGAATTTCAACCAGAGAAGAGCAGTCACAGCACCTTCTTCTGGACGGTTGCAAATTATCGCCGGACCCGGTACTGGAAAGACCAAGGTATTGGTTTCCAGAGTAGCATTTCTCTTGCTTAAAGAGGGCATTGCTCCCCACAAGATCATCGTCACTACGTTCACCAAAAAGGCTGCCAATGAGATGACCCAACGGCTCAAATTGTTGTTGAAAGGTGAATCCATTGACCTAGATAAACTTTTGATAGGAACATTTCACAGTATTTGCTTTCGAATTATTAAGATTTATGGATCCAAAATCGGACTACAGGACTACAGCATCGCAGACGAGCGTGATAGTAACCAAATTCTTCGAGAAGTTCTTGAAAAATTGAATAGTAATGATCTAGTAATGGCATCAAATGAGCAAGAACAGGCCATGTTTCGATGCAACAAAGGCGGATTCGATGCCAAACGCTTGAAAACACACATTTCCAAGTTAAAGTCCAAGAATATCGTACCAGAGAACTATCATAAAGGCGTTTGTAACCGATTCCTTGCTGTTATCTATAGCAAGTATCAGGAGAAATTAATGGAAGAAAAGGTGTTGGACTTTGACGATTGTTTGTTGTACTGTAACAGACTAATCACTGCACACCCGGTGTTGAACTTTGTAGAACATGTTCTTGTAGACGAGTTTCAAGATACCAACGAAGTGCAACTACAACTCATGTATCAATTCGCCCGTGGACACCCTTCAGACCCCTTGCTCCAAGACAACATCACTATAGTTGGAGACCCCGACCAAAGTATCTATGGCTTTAGGAACGCTCAATCACAGAATTTCGCGAAAATGAAAGAGTATTACACCAGGAAACTCGGGTTTGGCTGCGATGAAATCCAGTTAACCGATAACTACAGGTCCACCGACGGTATTCTTAGACTCTCAGAGGCTATAATGAGACAGCAGACCACTAGAAGTGAAAAGAACCTTACGTCGCTGTTTGAAACTTCCTTCAAACCCACCCACAAAATATTGAATTCGGCAGAACAGGAAGCAAGATGGATAGTGTACCAAATCGAGCATTTAATGGCACTTCCGAATATGCCATTCAGTTTTAATGATATGTCGGTGATTGTAAGAGCTGCCAGTCAAACTAGAGTCATAGAAAATGAGTTTACTCGCAGAAGGATACCCTACACTATGGTCAGAGGAAAAGCATTTTGGGACAGGAAAGAAGTGGTGACAATTTTGGATTATTTACGGGTGGTTGCGTCTGAAAATGACCGTATTGCCTATCTAAGAACGTTGAACTATCCGAAACGAGGGTTTGGGGACAAAGCAATGGAAGTAATAAACGCCACTTTTGAGTTGAATGCGACTAATAATGTTCTGGCTTTCAAGACATTAAAAGGTTTAGCAATAGGCAAATACAACGCCAAACTCAGTACGAAATGTATGTCAAACTTAGTGTCCTACTTAGCATTTATAGAAGAAGCTAGGGACATGTTGACAGCCTTTTCGAAGGTTCACGAAACCAAACGAGAGTCCACTTTGATGAATATTTTCTCATTTATCTACAGCAAGTCTGGTCTTCAGAGAGAAGTGAGCGAAATGAAAGACCAACACCTCAATATTATGGAGGTGCAAAAGCAATTGTGTGAGTTTACTCCGAAAGAAGAAGTCATTTCTACCTATATTGGTGCACCTATAGAAGAAGCGCCAGAAGATAACACCAACTTTTTAACTAAGTTCATTCAGTCTATTGGACTATATGAAACCCAATCAAATCTTGCTGTCGGAGACACCAAGGAAAGCTCAAAGGGAATCATATCTATTTCAACAATACATGGCTCCAAAGGTTTAGAATGGCCTGTGGTTTTTGTGCCTGGACTTACAGAAGGGCTCTTGCCTGCTGCCTTCGCCATGAGAGAGCAAGATGAGGAATCGATCAATGAAGAAAGAAGATGTTTCTATGTAGCCACTACAAGACCTAAAATATTGTTGTACTTATCTTCGTATCTAGAAACTGAAGGTCTGTGGGGTCGTGCTCCTATGACTGAAGTGTCCCGATTCTTGACTAAGTTGACTACAAAGAGGTATGTTTGCGAACAGCAGGAAGCATTCAAGAGCACTGACTATCTTCTGCGCCTATATGAGCTTGTTCAAAAAGGTGATTTAAAGCCAAATTATAAAACTTTCAACATGAATTGCTTTAAGAAATTATACGAAGATCGTATGTGGAGTTTTGTCAAAGGAACAGATTTCAAAATTATAGATGAAGACTATTCAAGTGCAAACTTTAACCAGGTGGGCAATAAATTACCATCTGCAATGGGGTTTACAAGTGCTAAAAATGAGTTAGGGAAACAACTCAAATATCCGCCTCTAGGACTAAGAAGGGTCAACAAGAAAGATACCATCATTGAGCCCGAATCCATCTCTCAACCAGACGTTTATTCGAGTATGCTAGTAGAAATGGGAATCAGTCAACACAATGATCCTATCGTAAAATCTGAGATGCAAATTGATTCTGCAGCTTTTAGCCTAAATTCTACAACTAAACCACGAGCAATTAAGAAACGAAAGATAGAATCTGCTCTGTCAATGTTTGCACCTGTTGGAAATAATACATTGGCAGTTGCAAAGATGTTGGAAAATCGAAAATACCCACCAAATAAAGTCGTTGCAGGAGGATTAAAGCAAACACAAGATGGTGGTCGGGCAGATTTACTGAATTCTAACGCAGAGTGTAGCAAACCTAAGCAGCGAATGAACAGTTACGGCTCAGTCATAGCGATGCTCAAGAGAAGTGAAACTAGTCAGCCAAGTTTTCCAAAAGTAAACTCGGCTCAACCAGCTTCAAACAGGGCACCATTAGTCGATATTAATAGACAATCGGCACCAGTTACGAACAAGGCTCCTCCCTATATACGAAGCGGGCAAGTCCAATCTACATACATACCCATTAAGAGGGCACCGGCTTACATTCCAAATCATAAATGAAATCTACATTTTTCGTCTCCTACTAAGCTGCTGAGACTGGTTCGTTAGTTAAAATTGGAAAGTCAAGGTCTCCCACTATTTTGCTTGCCTTTTCTTCGCAGGGAAGTCAATTGAAAATGTGGTCTCCCACTATTTTGCTAAGTCTACATTGTCCATTCGATACAGCTAGTAAACTATGGTATATCCAGCGATTGTGCCATTATAGCGAATTCATTAAATTACAGATTGGGACGGCTACTATCAGATAATTTGGGATTTTGGCTTTCTAAAAACAAACTTACCTCTAGATATTATTAGAGTTAGAGTGTCATCAAACGCATTTGTCTGTTCAAACACATATATTTACAGCATATTTATAGCATAATTATAGCATATTTTACAGCATATTTTACAGCATATAGAAATACTTAGGTAAACCATTCAGAGACATGTATACATTATTTTGAAATAAAAGAGTGCTCTGGAACACATATATTGACATCCACTTTGGTCAAATCTCTTTTATTGTTACAATATTGGCCAAAATGGCAATTTCCTTTAAATGATGTGTATTTAATGAATTGTAAGTATATTGGAGAATATGAAACCATGGTGAGCAATAAGCCTTTGATAAAGAAATTCTACTAATTCTAAGTATAAAACAGTCTATTTTGTAATAGCAAAACTCCAGGTGAAGCTCAAATGAACAGTTTTGTCGTCATCGACAAATTTTGTAGTTGCAGAATAATTACCTCTAGCTAACATACCAGATGGAGCTTCAACTTCTTGGAATTTTCTTTCGTAAAATGGCTTTTCCACAGTATTTGGTGCGTATGAACCCAATGGTTCGTCTACTTTTTCCACTCTAATACCAGTTTTTTTGATTGAATGCAAATACTTCAACCCAGTGATAATTTCATGCTGAACTCTAAATTTAACATACAATTGATAAACAGATTTTTCTTTGATATTGAATTTAATATCTTTGTCTACAGTATTACCTTGGGCATCTTCCAAATTGAATCTAATTGGTTCCAATTCGGGTTGTTCAGGAAATTCCAACCCTATTTCTACGACAACTACACGACGTTTATCGCCAGCTTTAACTGGATAAGCTGATCCGGTATCAGTTAAACCTAAGCTTGCTTTCCATTTAGCTAAACTTTCGTCTTCTGCATCCAATTTGGCATATTCTTCAATTGTTTTTTTTTCTCCAACAGTGTATCCACCAACAGTTTCTGGAACCAAATCGTCGTCGTTATTACTCATTTTCAAATATTTTTCAATAGATCAAACGAAAATATGTTTATTTATATTCAGATCAATTGAGATCAAAAGCAGATCAAGAGCTGAAAAATTCACGTCACTATACACAGGACTCGAAGTGTTATTGCTAAGAATATTGATTATTGAATGAAAGACGTGTCACACATACTCCAGCTACGTGTAAGAGAAGAAGGGGTTTACTACGGTAAAAAATAATCGTTCGTGCTCTTTTTGGAAGAATTCCGAAAAATTTCACTTTTGGGCTCTATTATGTATATAAGTCTCTATCATGTATGTCTTGATTGATCAAATTGTGCTTTTTTATACCTCTTGACTTGTAGGTTCCTTGTTTCATATCTGAAACGATACAGTTTCGCTCTATTATAATTTCTGCAGTTTCATTTACCACATTTTATCTCCACATCTCTTTGTTTCATATTATGCACCACATTTACCACATTTACCACATTTGACCAATTATTCCTATAGGACAGGCTCACACTTTTGAATTATTGCTGCGGCTGTAGTTATTAGTATCACTCTTTTGATTAGGAGCTAGTGGGGTGAAGGGAAGAAAACTCTTCCTAGTCGAATTGGATTTCTTTTTGTGGTTGGATCTATTCTCGGGAATTATTATATATGGATTGTTCAATAAGCGCCTTTCTGTTTCCTTATCGTACGGAGGAGGCATCCAATTATTTGACTGCATCATTTGGGGGTAATAATACGGTGCCATCTGCGGCGAATATTGACCGGTC
This sequence comes from Suzukiozyma fluviatilis, assembly GCA_030560825.1. Classification (NCBI taxonomy): domain Eukaryota; kingdom Fungi; phylum Ascomycota; class Pichiomycetes; order Serinales; family Debaryomycetaceae; genus Suzukiozyma; species Suzukiozyma fluviatilis. The sequence continues at coordinate 417,377 of JAKTVZ010000001.1, forward strand.
TGGGCGTAGGCATTATATGAGTATTGCGGGTTTGCAGGATTTGCAGCAAACTGAGGACTGTGAGGCATGGGTATTGTGTAGCCCATAGGCATCGCCATGGGGGGATACGCTGAAGCATAGTTTGTAGCGTACATATTCGCTAGATAGTCTTGATTCATATATGCATTAGTAGATTCGTTACTTTCGTTATCATTATCATTATCGTCGTCACTAAATTCGTAGGCATCTTCGGATTCCGTGCTTTTTGCATCGTCTCCGTCGGTGTCTCTGTCGTTATCCCTATCGTTATCCTCCTCATCCTCTGCCTCTGCCTCTGTTTCAAATATTTGCTGTCTAATTTTCAAGTAAAGCGCATGTTTCGAAGCCCTTTCCGTTTCAATTTTCGATATATTATCAGCCGAGGTACTATCTACATCCTTCTCACGACCGTCTGATGTTTTATCTTCGGATTGCGGTGAATCCTTTCGTATAATTATTTTGCGACTGTGTTTAAGCACAGGTTTTTCCACCGGTGTTTCCTTCTGAAACTGCACTGCCACCTGCGAGAGCTTCGTGAAACCCGGTTCACTTAAGCTCTTGTAATCAAAGGTGTCAGTCGTGGAAACTAATATCTCATTGAACTGGTTATTCCAATGGCTCAAATGATAGTACTGACATAACTGATGACTCAACAATCGATAGTAGCTGTTTTTGAGGTGATGAGCTTTAATAACGTACTCATTCGTCTTGGAGCCATCCCCAGCATCCTTTCCCGCAAGGAAGCCATCAATAAACTCAGTCAATTCCTTCTCGAGGTATAAAAGATACTGCCGCTCTTGCGACTTCGATAAAGCGGTGCTAATAGGTGCAGGAACTTGATCTGGCATGACAAATGAAACCTTCTACCAATACTCTAGCAATTCATGCAACAAAACAATGGGGTCCATATAATAAAAGATTGACTGATAGCTTGATTGTTTGCAGCAATCATCAAATCACAAATTTCAACATTTTTCATTTAATTAAATTATCCTGCAGCTAAGAAGAGCTCACTAAGCGTTCACAATTGGTGTTGCAACATTAAGAGCTATTCTTCTTCTCCTCCAACTAGCGGTATTTGAACAATTGTGTACTGTGGACGTGCTATAGTATACTATGAGCGCTGATGACGTATGTGGACAAATTTCACCCCATTTGGCCCAGTTTTGATGTGATTACTAACAGTTTAGATACGAGCTAAGAGGCTAGCACGATTAGCAGCTGTTGCCACTCAACAGAACCCACTGGAACCTTCGCCACCGCAGCCTACATCACTGCCAGTACCTCAAGCTACTTCCGGCGTGCAGTCCCAGCCTGAATCTAATGAACCTCTGCAAAATATTGTCGTTGAAGTTAGTCAGTCCTCTCCAACACCACCTTCTCAACAGGAAGACCATAAAATGCTTCAAAATGATACCTCTGGTACTGCTTCGCCTAAGGTAACGGTTCCACAAAGCTCTCCCGAAGAAATTATTGGCAAATGGATGGAAGAGATGCTTGAAAGAGTGTTCTACGCCACTATTGATCCCCAGCATAAGTCTAAGGAGTTGATCTTTCTTCCATCTCTTAGTGAAGAATTGAAATTGAACAACTCCTTGCTTAATGAGGACCATCTAGAGTCCATTTTCATGGAAATCTTGACGGATATCGGGATTCCCTCGGGTTTTTCGACGTCTATTGAATATCTTTATTCTATCTACCATAAGGCATATAATGAAAGGAGAAAGCCCGAACCCAAGGCTAAGTTACCTATTTTGAAGAGAATCATAAGTTTAGCTTCATCTTATGGGTTTATTTGTTTCCAAGTTCCGGAAATGTTCATTAATAATAACCTAAAGGACTCTGTAGATATTTTTGTGCGGAAATTCTCCACATTATCACCATTTTTGATCGAAATCGTCAATGCAGCTATTGAACAGGACGGATTATTGGAATTATTGAACTTGATCTTACCAACTATCTCGTTTGAATTGCATGGCTTGAATCTTAGTGATCGTAACTATATCAATTACGTTTCCATCTATGAAACTTTAGTCAATATCAAGCCCGTTGCCGCCATTTTCTCCACTGTTGACGGGTTTCAACCTCCTTCACGGAAACAGGGCTTGGACTTTGAACACAAGACTTTATTGGGACCATTGTTAAGATTGAGTCCGTTAGCAGAACCAGCTGCTTCCTATTACTTCACCGAAAACGTGAGAAATCTTTCGCAAGTTCAAATCAATAATACTTATGATTCGGTCAATCACGAATACAAGGTATTGGTGGACAGACTATTCTTTATCGTAGATAAATTAATAAGAGGTTCTCCTAAAACGAGACAGGATATGCTTACTTGGTTTGCTGAATTGATTAACCATTCTCATTTAAGAAGAGGAGGACATGCAGATTTGGATGCTCTTGCAAGTGATTCTATCACCTTCAATATATCGGTAATCTTGCTTCGATTAAGTTTGCCATTTTTAGATTATCCTTTGTATTCTAAACTTGACAAGATTGATATGGACTATTGGGGGAAGTCGAAATTGATAGATATTCTGGATGAAGCCCGGGTCAATTCCACTATAAAGGAAGCGGAAGAATATTACGAATCGGTCACTTTTGAAGACACCACCACGAATTTTATATCAGACTGTTTCTTTTTGAGTTTATCGTATTTGCATTATGGTCTAGGAGGCGTGCTTCTTCATTATGATCGTATCAAAGACCAAATAAAACATCTCACTGAACGAGTGACCATGCTCGAACAAAATAGAGTTCCACCAGGAGTGAGTCCCGAGATGATGACTATGTATAGAAGGCAATTGAAACCGCTCCAAAACAGCCTTAACAAATTGCATTCCCTCAAACATGCAATACTGGCTCTTTTCAGCAATAGACCACTTCAAGAAGAGATCTTTGACTTTGTGATTGGTTCATGCAGCTTTTTTGTTAAAGCAATAAATCCAAATCCAGGCAAGAAAATCCAAATACCTATCTTTCAAATCAGTAAGGTGTCGGAGCTTGATGATCATGAATTCTTGAAGACAAAAACACCAATTCCGTGGAAATTTTACCCAGAGTTCATGTTAGAAGGTATTGTGAATTATTGTAGATTTTCTACTAACTTCTCTGGTTGTCCATTTGTTGGTAATGATGCCAAATTGCCTACTTTTGTTGAATTCGCAATAATATTGTTAAGATGCCCTGAATTACTTGGAAATCCGCACTTGAAGGCTAACTTGATTCAGTTTTTATTCATAGGTACAGTGCGATTGGGAAATGGCCAACCTGGTTTCTTTATGGACATTTTCAATGGAAATCAATTAGTAAAAGATAATATCTTGTATTCATTATTAGATTTCTATGTTATGGTTGAAAAAACGGGAGCATCATCACAATTTTATGATAAATTTAACACAAGATTTTATATTTCCAACATTTTGGAGGAGTTATGGAATAACCTAGAATATAGGAAACAATTGGAAAACTATTCGAAAAACAACGTTGAATTTTTCATTAGATTTATTGCAAGAATGTTAAATGATACAACCTATTTATTGGATGAAACGTTTTCCGAGTTAAACCATATCCATGACTACCAAAAAGAAATAAGAAATAGAAGCCAAGGACGGGAAGCAAATTCTGAAGATTTTGGAACTGATGAAGAGTTAAATAATAACTTAGATTCCGCTGAAAAAAAGACCAAGTCATACATGCAATTATCTAATAAGACGATGCAATTATTCAAGTTGTTTACTAAGGAAGTCCCTGAAGCATTTGTTTTACCAGAAATTGTTGATAGATTAGCCAGTATGTTAGACTACAATTTATCAGTTTTGGTAGGTCCAAAATGTTCAAATTTGAAAGTTGAAAACCCTGAGAAATATGGATTCAATCCTAGAGAAACATTGACATTGCTCTGTGACATTTATATCAATTTATCATCGCAATCTAAATTTGTAATTGCAGTTTCCCGAGATGGCAGATCATTTGATTACAATTATTTTAAGAAAGCAGAGGGTATATTATTGCGGAACTTTGTTGATTCGAGATCAGTTGATAAGTTGATTAAGTTTGCAGAAAAAGCCGAATCGCAACGTCAAGCCGATGAGGATGAAGAACTAGAATTGGGAGAGATTCCTGATGAATTCTTGGATCCATTAATGTATACATTGATGAACGATCCCGTTATTTTGCCCGGTTCCAAGGTCACTATCGACAGATCAACAATCAAGGCACATTTGTTGAGTGATTCTACTGACCCATTCAATAGAATGCCATTGAAGTTGGAAGACGTAGTAGATGATGTTGAAATGTTAGAAAAGATTAAACAGTTCAAGTTGAGTAAAAAGGCACCAAAACCTGAAGCAATGGAGGTTGATGGTGAAGACAATAGAACTTAGTTAGTTGTTTGCAATATAGAGGTGTTAGTTGAATGCACGATGAACAGAAAGAAAAACTGAGTAAAGTACGCCAAAACAGTAGCCTACTCGTTTGCACTTAGACAAGTTAGTTGCGATAATTGCAAATAATCATGCTGTTCTACTACTAAGTTAGCATCACCTCTTTTTCTACATCTACATCTACACCAATACCTAAATATTAAAGCGTCGAATTAATTATACAAACATGAGATCTAAAAACTCAATTAAGCTTTAATAGCAAACTTTCTTTGTGGGAAAGCAATTCTTTGTTTTCTAGCTTTGTCAGTTTCTTGAGATTTTTCGAATTTAGATAATCTTCTTCTGATAGCTCTGGTTTTCTTGGCTCTTAAATCTTTTGGTTGGTATTTCTTACCTTGGTAGAAAGCTCTAACATTGTCTCTTTGGTTTAAGTTGATAATGGTTAAAACTCTAGCAATATTTTTTCTAACAGTGTGGATTCTTGGTAAAGAAGCTTTTTGGATTTTTTGAACCTTCAAGTTAGCTAATTCTTGTTTTAATTCAACTAATTGTGATTGTAATTGTTCCTTGGATTTGGTACGTAATTCGAAAGCTTTAACACCGGCCTAAATTGTTAGTATTTGTCAACGTGAAAATTTTGAAATTTCTTCAAATGAATGACGATAATCTACGGGTCGACTTGGAAGATTGTAGGGCGATATAGAAGCAGAAATATTGTGCTAGTTTTGTCAAACTACTGGTATCTTTACTTTGGTTCTCTACTCTAATTTGCACATTATCTGCTCTTGAGTCGCCAAAAACACTCAAATGATAGTACGATTTCTGGCGATAGATATAGTCTTCTTAAATAACATTAAAGTCTATTACTTTCAACAGATATTTTGTTCTGTTCTATATCTCTTCTGAACAAATGGTACAATTCTACCCTCCTCAATCTACTCCACTGGATAACGATATTCTACTTTGTTTGCTTCATTCACTTCGTCTCCCCGATATCGTCACATATACTGGCTCAACATACCATTTTTACTTATATGAACTATTAATAATTAACACTTCAGAAATTATATATTGGTAGAAAATTTTCACTCGAAATTAGCACCATAGAATGAAAATTTCTGGAAAACAGATCACCTGACCAAGATCCTGCAAAAACGGTAATGTATCGTGTATATAACCAGGTAAGATATTGGGGCTCTTGCCCTAAAGTCACGTGCTGGTGTGACAAAATTGTATCCTGGATATATACCGGGGTTTGCCAGGAAAATGATCATGGGTTTGAAGAGTACGATATGGTTGGTGTTGCTGTAGACATCGGGGTTAACGATGGTTGTGAAGGTAGAACAGCTGGTATGTATTGTACTATCCAGTTTTGAGTGTATGCTTTTACTGCAGTAAAGGATTTTTATTTGCAGCGCAATTCTAATGCGGACTGTATGTAGTTCCGACTTCTTATCAGTACATCTACAATGATATTGCAGTACTTTGATAGAGTGTTGGTGTATCTGGTAAGAAGGTTCTCATCGTGCTAATGAGAAGATCCGAACTCAGATTCTTCTAATTAAGCATACCAGCGTTTTTCAAGTTTTTGAATGTTACTTTTTTGCAATTCGAAATTCAGACGCCTCGTAGGATCCCTGTAGTAAATTACATCAGGTTATTATCGAACTCTAGAAGTAGTCGATGTTAAACTATATGTCTATGTATACACTTGTTGCTTTAGTCTCTTTGATTGTGAGTTTCTATCATTCGCTATCTTTTTATGATTTCAGTACTGTAGATAATGAGGGTGCAAAATAGTTTTTGCAGCCAAAAACTGTTACAAATAATATTTATATTCATAGTATGTTGGACTTTCAGGTAATGTCTTGTTTCTTTCTAGTAATTTAAGTAAATTCTCTCTTTCGGTCGTAGTGGTAATATTGGTTGCGAACAGCTCTTTTATACGAAAACGCTGATTCCTTTGCAATAAAATGTCCTATCTTATCAATACCTTATAATATCCGTTGATTACTGCTCCCATACATAGCATTCACCTAGATTTATGAGTCGAAGAGTATCATATTTGTCTCTTCACAAATAATACATTCATTTTACGGATACTCGAGCATTTATATATTGATTTGCATTGCTTCTGATTTGTGAAATATCATATTATCTGATTGACTATGTGAGAAATTCCAGATGAAAGTTGACCGTATAGAAGAGAATATTCCATTTGTCTGTTGAGGGCCATTAACTTTGCGTTTGTCGAAACTTAAAGTATTTTAAAACATGCTTCATCTATATTCATTCGGTAAAGCTCCAAAGATATCTTGTCCCAGAACCAGAAGTTGTTGTTAACTCTGCGAACATCAGCTAGCACCAACAAGAAATCCCCAAAGAACTGAACTCAATTGCTTTGCTTAGCCTTGTTTATATTGAAATTAATACTGGAAAGCCCAATTGGATTATTCAATTTCTGGCTGTACTGGTGTTGAGTATTTCTGTTTTCTTTCAAACTACATTAAATGTGTATCGATTGCTTTGGTTAGTTGTACGATCTTATTCAGAACAATAACTACACCTGGATTCTCACAATGTTTGTGGAATCTACGAAAACAATCTAATACTCAAGAATCAAATTTGGTGATTCGATAGCTACGATCTGGCTCTTCATGCGCCTCCTTATCATGATTAAGATAAGCAAACTGGGGAAACATCCATATCACCATATCACCGGCATCAAGCTCGTTTCTTCGTAATAATTTCTTAACTATTTCTTCATAATCATATAATCATTCCATCACATTTCATCATGGTCATTTAAGCATTTCTTCCTTTGTTGCTACAAATCTACTAGTCACGGTATATCAATTAGTCTAAATACTATCTAGGGTAGAATTGAACAAAACGATGAGAGTATCCAAATATTTCAACATATATTCAATACATTTCAATATTGCAAACTAATTTTAATGAATACTTATAAATTCATTATAAAACATACTATAAAGCGGAGAAAGATTATGTGAAAAAGGGAATCCACTGCTGGTTTATGTCCCGAATACTTTCGCGGGTGAAACACAAAGGGGATGAAATACTTTGCGCTGCAGCTACACAAACGTTACTCGATAACAAGGACATCCGCTTAAGCCATAAGTTTAGTAATAAACCTAGTTAGAATTCTTCAAGTTAGTAGACAACCATTCTAAACCTTCGTACAAACCGTCCCCGGTGGTGGCACAAGTGGCTTGGATGTACCATGGTCTTTGTCTAATAGAGTGTAAGCCCAATTTTTCGGTGATTTCTGCCGCATTCATGGCGTTTGGTAAATCTTGTTTGTTAGCAAACACTAACAACAAAGCGTCTCTCAACTCGTCTTCGTTCAACATCTGTTGCAATTCTTCTCTGGCTTCGGCAATTCTATCTCTATCGTTGGAATCGACTACAAATATAATCCCTTGAGTGTTTTGAAAGTAGTATCTCCACAAAGGTCTAATTTTATCTTGTCCACCGACATCCCAGACGGTGAAACTGATATTCTTGTATTCCACGGTTTCGACGTTGAACCCAATGGTAGGAATGGTGGTGACGATTTCTCCTAATTTCAATTTATATAAGATGGTAGTTTTACCAGCGGCGTCTAAACCAACCATTAAAATTCTCATTTCTTTGTTACCAAAGAGATTGGAGAATAACTTTGAAAATGATAACCCCATACTTGTTTGCGATGATTTCTACGTTCTAAACAACCAAAACTGTGTTGATTGATGATAAGTGTCGAGTTTGTAAAGCAAGTAAAATTTTCTTCCAATCTGAACAACAAAACAAAATCAAGTGAATGTCGTGCGCGCTCCGGTGCCTGCGAAAAAAGGCAAAAAGGCGTTTGTCCCGAGCGGTGGCAGTGGTGGTGGTGTCTGTGTGGCTACGCCGGGAGTTACTACGGTGTATTGTAGGTTGTGGTGGTAGATCGTTTACTAGTTTTAAGTGTATTGGTTCTATTGGTTATATATTGGTTATATATTGGTTCTATATTGGTGTTTCTATTGTGTTCTATTTTGGTGTCTCTATTGTATTCTACTGTTTTGTACTGCTTTCTCTTACTTTGTCTACTTCTTTATTGTAGATCTTTTTGTTCGCATCTACTCTCTAATGCTTAGCCTTGGTGTACGCTACTGCTTTCTATTTTCGCTGGCTCGGTCTCAGTAAATTTATGTTCGCGTCTGTCTACTGTCATGTGAGGTTTACGAATACAACAATCTCGAATACCAGAACAATGTGATATTTTCGACCTAGAGTGCAACTGGTACAACTATAGCCGGTAGTAACTCTCGTACAGCTTTGGTTGAGCTAGAAACTCTTAAATCTCGCCATATTTGTTCGAGCTAATTTTTGCAGCCATACCCTATGCATATGATATAGGCTTAATCCTACACAAAATAATACTGTATTTGTACCATTTGAACAAGAGTAGGGTATGGTAATTATACACAAATCAGAAAATCAGCTTTTGTAGCTAAAGTAGTTATTCAAGTTGCGAAAGAGAATATATAAACGCTAGAGCTTGTAGACGCTTGAACTTGTACACCTTTTAATTTTACACCGTAGTCGTATATTATTAATAGATAGCAATAAATTAAGTTTGAGACACAAACGCTAGATAACGACAGGAAGGGCCCAATGGCTCTTAGCTATCGTGAGAATCATTATTAGCCAATCCTGTGTATATCCAGCTCGTGGTACTCGATCAGGTAATCTGACCATATGCAATTAGGAGTCAGGCATTCATGCACAAGTAGAGATATCTAGCTAGTCACAAGTTGCTGTCATTTAAATACTTCGCATATTTGTGAGCGATTTGTATCCAATAGATAAAAATCTTGCTGAATCGCATGTTGCTCCTATTTTTTCATTAAAGCAAAATCTCATTCATTCATTTAGCAACTCTAAGAGCCATTTCAGTAAACACTCATTAGCAGCTCGCTTCATATCGTAAGCAATATACTTAGATTTAATGAGCTGACATTACTTTACTATGCATTTTCTCATTATCTTCAACTGCTGAACTAGTATCTTATTATGCTCAACATTGTATAGATTATTTACCCACATTTATCTTACAGTGGGCATAGTTTTGCAAAGCTCTCAAGAAGATAGCGTAATTGACATCTCTATTATCAGGTTCCCAGTAGATTTCTGTCAATCTAATGTGCCATGGAGGATAGTCTTGTAAATCCAAATTAGGGCCAAAACTAATCAATAAATCAGGCTCGGGGCCAACTAATTCGATTAACTCTTCGTCAATCAAATCTATAGTGATGTCCTTAATGGATAATTCTTTATTTATTGCCAATTCACTCATGGTTTTAGTTAACTCTACAATTGTTGGCTTACCGTCGGTTCTACTCAACAAGGAGATCTGCAAATTGACCTCGGTGTTGCCGCCAGTGACACCGTTCGAATAGATAATCAAGTTTTTGTGGGGGATTCTGATGGAGAACACAGGCAGAGATTCTGAACCAAAGTAGTTGGCCAAGTTTTTGTTCAAATACTTCACCAATTTTGGCAAATAAGTTTGGTAGTTGTTGATTAACACTCCGTTGTACTCATAAATCACCAAATTGGGAATTCCAGCACTGATTGACCAAGCAGTTAGCTCGCTAATGTTATTGATCAAGCCTTCAATGCCTCCATTTTCGTCGTGACTGTGTTTTAAGTCCAAAATACAACTAACACGCTTGGGAATTCTCGGTAACTTATTAATGTCGTCTCTAATTACTTGTGGTGACCTGTTTGGATAGTAAATTAGAGTATAGAATTTAATCAAACAGTAATGATACCAATGAATGGCTTGATTAATCACGGCAATGTTGATAAATATGAATAGTAACACAAAGTGATTGACGTAGTGCATCAAGGCGGAAATAATACCACGAGGAGCGTTGGATAAACTGGTCAGAGAGGTGGACAAAATGGCTCTGGTGGAGGCATAGAGCGATGGTTTATTTGGTTTTATGACGACATTTTCTGAGTTTTTTTCTACAATAGTGTAGCTTAGGTCGGTACTATGCTTGGCTGTGTCGGTGGACACTCTTAACTGATCAGAAACCTTGTTTGCAGACATACCGATGAAAGTAAAAGTTGGTACATTTTTACAGCACACTTGAGTTTAATATCGTGTCCTGTATATTATGCCTGCATATAACCTGACACAAAATTAAGGCTCAGACAGCGATTAGTGGCAGGACGGTAGCAGCTGTGGAGCATAGAACGAAAGTGGAGCATAGAACGAAGATGGGGGCTGTGAGGTACGGTTCAGGGGGTAAAATGGTGGGAGTAAGAGAAATCAGAAGAAAAAAAGTTTATTGTGATGGCTTTCGGGTGGAAGGCTAAATAAGGTTCTCGCTAACGTCTCACGAAGATTGTCGCTAGCTAGGTCAGTGACTGGGGCAGGTGGAGCGGCAGATCCGACTTTTAGTCCACAGCATGTCACTAGGCTTTGCATCATCTACGTCTATGTGGTCATCTACCTGTAGGTATATTCATGGCTCCATCTAACCGTACTTCACATCTCGTTTATACTTATATTACCGTCCTCTACTGTAGCACCTTCTCGTGAAGACTCTGTAGCTGATGGGCCTGCGCAGTAGACTCGTAAATCTTTATCGGTCTACCCTGCCCCTACAACGAGCCGTCAAGACCCGGAAAACTACACCATTAGTCTCTGCTTGCTGCAATTTCACCGACCTCAGCCATATCTGCCTCCACAATAGCTTCTGCTGCCGATCCGCTGAGCCAATCATTCCAGATCAGATCTTATCTCCTGGCTTCTCTGCAGTGCCGCACCTTCATCGCACTAATTTTCGCCGAATCTCCATTTCTCTGACTAATCATTTCTCTCCTCACCAGAGCCCTCGGCCTAGTGATCACCGCAACCCTCTGTCTAGCCCTGGCCACCTCTCGCTAATCTAGGCAGTTAAGGTTTTTCTCATTTGCTCCTGTACCTATTATTCCCCATAATTTCTTCTCATTACATTTATCCTACTACATCTACACTGTTCATCTACATCGTGCCGCTACTTCTCGCAAGCTCCGTGCACATATTTACCTTCTTGGTCCCTGCCAGTCGCAACTTTTCATTTAACTGATCCATCAGGTCGTTTCGGTGCAAAGATCACTAGTTCTGTTTTGTTGTAGCTATACGAAAGTAAAGCTCCAGAACGACTCTTAAAACTGTGCAAAAATCGCCACAAAATTCCCATCTTGTGGTTCCATTAGATTCTGCTACGTCTAAGCTTCATCTGGTGTTTTTTTTTGCTGTCTTTGCGGTAGGTGGTGCTGGTTTTATTCACCATCTTGCAAGCTTCTTTTGATTCGAGGTTTCTTTACCGTTACTGCTTATTTTCACTTCTCCGTCCATATTTACCCTGGTCCAGTGTTTCCATTCACTGCTGTTGATTTTGGCTCGTCTAGGTTGTTCGTAGGTCGAGTACTACCCATATTAATTCGAAAATCGCGAAAGCTATTTGCAGCGCTATTTTCGTCTAAACCTCGCTAAATCTCACTGGAAGCATATATCCTTGCCCATAGTGCGGTCTGTAGTATCCACACGAGTTTTTGTTGCGTTTTTGCCATTTAAATCGGCTTTTACTAAGGTGTTGTCTACTATTTACTTGATTATATGAAATGTGGCATGTTCTAGAGCAGTTGCTTTACGATAATACCATCGAAGAAGAGTACTGGAGGAAAATGCGACAGAAGCTGTCGTCGAATTCGGCTATTTTCGTCGGTTTGGTGGCTGCTATTGGGGGTTTTCTTTACGGTTACGATACAGGGTTGATTAACGACATCATGGAAATGCAATACGTAATGTCAAGGTTCCCTGCAAATCACGTAAGCTTCAGTACTCACGAGAGAGCACTAATCACCGCTATTTTGAGTTTGGGGACCCTTGTTGGTGCTATCATTGCCCCTCTCTTATCAGACAACTTTGGAAGAAAGTTCTCAATCATTTTATCAGCTACCGTCATCTTTAACGCTGGAAACATTTTACAAACCACCAGCTCCACCATAGCCTTGCTTTGTGTCGGTCGAGCTATATCTGGGATTGCCGTAGGTATGCTTTCTGCCGTGGTACCCTTGTACCAAGCAGAAGCCAGTCCGAAATGGGTCAGAGGGTCCGTTGTGTTCACTTATCAATGGGCAATCACCTGGGGCCTTATGATCGCCAGTGCAATCTGCCAAGGTACAAGAAAAGTGCCCAACTCCGTGAGTTACAGAGTCCCCATCGGTCTCCAATTTGTGTGGGCCATAAGTTTGTCCATAGGAATGTTGTTTTTACCTGAATCTCCGCGGTATTACGTACAGAAAAACGATATTGAGCGAGCTTTGAACAGTCTATCCAAACTACGTCGGTTACCAACAGATGACCCTGATTTAATTGAAGAGTTGGTAGAAATTAAAGCCAATTACGACTACGAGTTATCTTTCGGAAAGACTACTATCCTTGACTGTTTCAGAAATGGTGGGGGTAGACATAAGCAAGTGCTAAGAATGTTCACGGGTATTGGGGTGCAAGCATTCCAGCAATGTTCCGGTATCAATTTCATCTTCTATTACGGAACTAATTTCTTTTCTTCGGCGGGGGTTTCTAACTTCTATATGATGAGTTTTGTGACATATTGCGTTAACACAGTGTTTACCATACCTGGTATTATTCTAATTGATACTTTGGGTCGACGAAAGTTGTTAATCGGAGGTGGTGTTGGAATGGCTACGTCCAACTTTATCATTGCCATAGTTGGTGAATGTGTTTCTTCAACCTATATTTCCTCCACCATCTGTGTGTCATTTTCGTGTGTTTTCATTGCATTTTTTGCCAGTTCCTGGGGTGGTTGTGCTTGGGCTTTAGCTTCAGATATATACGGTATCAGTATTAGACAAAAGGCTATTTCCATCACCACCGCTACTAATTGGCTAATGAACTTTATTTTTGCCTACATCACCCCGTATCTTATTGATACCGGTAACCATACCGCATCATTGGGAACAAAGATATTTTTCATCTGGGGTGGTCTCAATGCGCTCGGAACCATCTTTGTATATTTCACGGTTTATGAAACAAAAGGGCTTAAATTGGAAGAGGTTGATTACATGTATTTGCATTGTAAGAATGCTATGAACTCAACTAAATTCAAGTCTACGAAAATCGATTATCAGAACTACGATAATTCTCCAGAATCAAACTCATCTCTTTACGAAAAAAATAATCAATATGCCCGTTCGAATTCCTTAGATCAAGGGCATTCCAAAGATATGTCAAACACCCACTCATCCTACACAGGAGATTCTCGCGACCAGGTGCCTGGAGACATCAATAACAATGAACTAACCATTGTTCCTTACGATAACATGTTTTCCCCATCGATTTCGAACTCGGTGACATCCACAGATTGGCGAAATGCTAATTTCAAACCGGTAGTTCAAGAAAAACCGGTAAGTCAAGTCCATGGATCGCAAGATTACCACGATTACATCAAGAGTCTATCGCAAGATCCAATTAATGACAAACCCGATTTTAATCACGACAATCAAATTTATTCATTTCATGCATCAGATATTAATCATATGGACACTACTATTGTAACTATAGCTCCATTATTGAACCAGCCGCCCGATTCTGATTCCGATAGTGAATCGGAGTCGGACCGATCAACTACAGTATCGACTTAAGATGATTTCGAGAATCATTGAAAATATAAAATTAATGTAATTTAGATGAATGATTAATGAAGATTTTGTAGAAAAAGTAATAAAAGTGGTTAAGGACGTATTCCGTTTCAAGAGAGCGCGCATCCAGAGAGACAGAACAAGTAAATAGAGAACTCTAAGAAGTAATGGAAACCTCCAAGAAGTAATGAAGAACTAAAGCATAATAATAAGAAAGCAGTAGATAGGTTAGGAGAAATGAACGACTCGATACAGGCACGATTGTTGTTGGCTGCAAAAAGTGTGTAAATGCGGTTGTACACCATCAAGTGGCTCAATTCGTAAAAACCTGAGGCAAGGCTGGACTCATTCCAAATACAGATACACCAAAAAAGTTCACTTCATAAACAGATCTAGCTCTATTGCTATGCTTAGGTTGCTATCAACTGTAGTATCAGGACATAAAAACGTAAAGATTTATGCAACTCGGTAAAACCCCGTTCGGGTTGTTTATTATCACATTCAAATTCATAACATACAGAATTGAACTTGCAAAAATGAAGAGTTTGATACAGAGATATACAGTTTAGGTTGTTATTATACGTAGTAATACATGGGCCGTACAAACTGTAAAGTTACAAAAAAAAGAGCGTACGCTATAGGTGAATTGTAGCTGGAATGTGGGTATTTCATTTGGGTGCAAATCATAACATTAGATAGGCGAAATTTGGTACGGCCACAAAATAGAACTTCAGACTATTACACGTCGAAGAAATTTCACCCTGGCATTGTACAGCTAGTTACATTAAAATAAAAGTTGAAATTGTTTAAACAAGTAAAATCAAAACAAATGGTAGTTGAATTTGGTTATCAAGTTTTTCACCCTCGGAACTTTACCCTCGTAAACCATTACAATTTATCCTCGTTTCCGGGTTCGGAACTTCTCGCGAGAAATGGCCGACAAATCGCTCGCAGGGCCGATACAACCATCACTCCACAAGATGAGGGCAAGATTTCGTAACAGTGACTAACTGTAGCCGAGTATAAAACTTCATTTTGTAAACTTTTTGTTAATCAATTATGTCGGAGAATAAGTACGCTGTGCACGAAGCAATTCGTGATGGCAATTTCTTGATTGCAAAAAAGTTGATAGATGATAATGCCAAAGTGATATTTGTCGGCGATGAAGATGAACGTACCCCATTACATTGGGCCGTAAGTAAGAATAACAAAGAATTGGTAGATTACATAGTTAAACCACGCGTAGGAATTAAAGCCATTGATATAGACGATATGGTGGATGCCGCGGGGTGGACCCCTCTACATATAGCAGCATCTATCGGTAATGAGACCATTTTCGATAGATTGATGAGTATAGATGAAAAGCCCGACATTGATTTAACTACAAATCAAGGTGTGACGGCAATTTGTTTAGCCATTTCCAAGAATCATTATGAATTGGTCAAAAAAATCATCGAAGTGTATAAAGGCAAACTCTCTATCAAGGATAATTTCGGCCGTATCACTTTACATCGCGCAGCCTCCTCCGGACTGGAAGCAATAGTCAAATTGTTAATTGACCACAAGGTAAAGGTCAATGCCAGAGATAATCAAGGATGGACTAGTTTGCATTATGCCTTGGCAGAAGGGCACGGGAAAATTGCCATTTTATTAGTTGAAAATGGCATTGATGTTACAATCAAGAGTGAAGATGGAGAGACTGCTGAACAAGTAGCAGTAGACGATAAGGTTTTACAATTTTTCAAAAGTAATATTTAACCACCACCTAGAGAAACGGAGCAAGATATGTAGCCAGCATTGCTCAATTGGTTAAATGTGGTGCATCGAATTCTTAAATAATATTAGGCAAGGAAATAATACATGGAAAAATCAGACTCAAAGTGTACCTTGAAATGGACAAACGCAGTCCTTACAGTAGGAAATGTAGTCGTTACAATTGTAGTCGAATGGGATAGAGGTCAATTCACGTAGTTATCTGTATTGGAGTTTGTACATGTTTAAATGGTAGCTGAAGCGTGATGGTGGTAAGATTCACAGACATAAATGGCCCGTTCGAAGGCATCTAAACCACAATTAAAGACCAATTGAGCAATTACATGTCGGAAATGAACATACGAGGAAACCGATTTTGTGCCGACCCAAGAAAGTGGAATTCACCATGAAATAAATCAATATGGAAACATACAAAGGTATAGAGATAAACTGAACATCCTATTAGATATATAGAGAGAGATAACCTCGAAACTAAAACATACGAGCTTCGAATTATACTATATATATGGTTTATATAGAATATGGCAGACCAGGTGATTGCTGCCCCCGGATTGTAATCCCGCACCCGCAAATGATTGCATCATCCCTAGTAGCAATTGACCAGCCGTAACGTATGATTATATGGAAATAAGACGGCGAGAGTTAGCCTGAGAAATGCCGCCACGAGCCATTGCACCTCATACTACTGTCAGAACACCATAAACCTACCAACACGGTGATTATTGGCAATTCTACAATGTTAGTACCAGTTGTATTTGGAACAAGAGTAGCAATTATAGGGAACCACCTTGGATGCAGCCTGCATATTCCGACCAAGCTGCCGATGCACATGCCGGTATGCATGACATTATATGGCAAGTAAATGAATAATGGCTCCGGCTTAACCGTAAGTAAACATGACTTAGCCCAATTGGGACGATATTATTAAAATGGCTACATAGTGTACATGTATTCAATTGGAAGCAAATTTCATTTATATATTGTTATCTTTCAGGACTATATTTATATTAGTTTTTATTTAGCTTGTTAACTTAATTTTCATTTGTAACTTTTATATTAAAAATGTTGGCTATTGGTGATTCTATTTTACGTATTATTAATTTTGTGTTCTTAGCAGTTGCCTTAGGGTTAACAGGGTCTTTAGCTGCCACCACTGTTTACAAGACCAATCCTCAAGTAAGTTTCGCTGTGTTCGCAGCAGCTTTCGGTATTTTGACCAGTTCAATCTACGGGGTCTTTGCCTACTTCATTGCTGCCTTTGCTTGGCCAATCTTATTGGCAGTGTTCGACTTCTTGAACTTTGTCTTCACTTTTGCTGCTGCCACTGCCATCGCAGCTAACATCCACGTTCATTCTTGTAACAACCGTGATTACTTGGACCACAACACCATTTCCCAAGGTGTATCTAGTAGATGTAGAAAAGCTCAAGCTTCTGTTGCTTTCTTGTACTTTTCCACCTTCATCTTTATTGCCTCCACCATCTTTTCCTTCATTGCCGTTGCAAGAGGGGGTTTATTCGGGGGTTTCCAAAAACGTTCTACCCCTAGAGTTGGCATTCCAACCATGTCTCAAGTATGATTGATTGGGTTACTCTGATCAATGCAGTTGATCAATTGCATCAATTGCATACTATTACATCATACACTACTATATGTAGAAAATTGATATGTTCGTTTTTCGTGTTATGGAATCTTGCCATTCATTAATTCTTGTTTGATTTATCATATATACCTGTTTTAATATATTAATAAAAATCTCTAATGTTGTAGATATAGAGGGAACTAGTAGAGTGATTGAATTGGATAATCTAAACAGATATAATCCTAGTACAATATTGAATGTTTTATGCCTACAAACTAATATTAAGACAATCTAATTACTAATATTACTAGCGGACAAGTTAGAACTCTTCTTAGTGGAAGAATGAACTATTAACGACTATCTTCTAACTACCACTTACTAACTACTACTTGCTATTTACTAACTACTCCTTACTAACTACTGCTTACTAAATAACACTTACTACCACTTACTAACTAACTACTATCAGCTAACATTAACAGGGATGTTTTTATTTTACTGCCTATCAATATGGTTACTAATTAGTGCAGTCACTATTTCATCGATGACTAGTACTATTATATCCTGATAATTGCTAGGGCCACATTTACTGTACTATACTGCACTGTTTAATATTAGTTTCTCGGTATTGTTTGTATTATTGCCTACACCGGATTACAATTACTGTTATCTCCATTAATATAGACTCGTATACCACTATCAGTACCAAGTATGGTACTAGCAAGAACCTTTGCTATAAATATATCAGTGACATTAACGTATGTAACTGTTACATCACTCTTACATCACCGAACCCCTTCAAGTACCTGATCACTAAATTATTAGGCTTATTCATCATGTGCTAATAATACCTTTGCTAAAAGGATAGGAAGGAACGAGAAAAAATAAGATGAAAGCAACAATAAGCAATTTAAGATTACAAAGAATGTATAGGGTTACGAGTGATTCTATACCGTTACGAGTGGTTCTATAAGAAATGGGGTAACTTCGCACCTGAGAGTTACTGAAAGTAAAAGAAGGCGGCCATTTAAGCAAGTATAGGTAAAAGCAAACGAAAGCTAAGGAAAGTATAAGAAAAAGGTATACCAAGAAAAAATAACAAAGAAGCAATCGGTCCGAGCCTACCTAGGAGATAAGCAAGTGAAGCATGAAACGAAGTGGATGAAATTTACCACCGAACCGAGCAATGTAAATCGTAATGAAACGTAGAACGATGAATAACCTAGAGAATAGACAATACGAAGTAAAAACAGGTTAATATAGTTTTAGCGAAGATATACTTTTCTATACTCTTCTAGAAAATCATCTCTTGATCTTGGAGCTTTTCCACATGGTTAAAGTTGAAAGCTAAAACACTCAAATAATCAATAAGTCTACATGAATTGTAATAGTTGTCTCTATTATAAACTAATCTACTTCTTACCTTTACGTAACTTCTTTTCTCTTTCATATTCATTCTTTTCCGCACCTTCAATGGTAGAAATAGAATTAACAATAGAAGCCATCTTCTTATGATAGTCTTGATACATCTTCTTCTTTTCTTGGATTTGCTCTCTGGCAACAAATCTGGTTTCTTGTCTAATGTCTTTCAATGCTTGTTTTCTTTCCTTCTTGAATTGCGCCTTGACCTTATTCAACTCTTGTCTTTCTACGTTAACATCATAAGATTTCTTATCTGGGTTGAAATTCTCTTCGAATTTAGGAACATAGGTAGCAATTGCAATGGCTCTATGGGTTTGTAATGTCAATGGTTTTCTCTCCTTTGTCGCCATAGCTTGTAATTTAGTTAATTTCGTCAATAAATTAGTGGCTTGTGGTAAAATGGCTGCAAAATACTTAACAAAATGCTTCAATATGGTGATGAAAGATTGACTGATTTCAACCAAAAGCGATTTATCCTTCCAAATATTGGTTAACTTGTCTACTAAATAGATCATCTTAATGAGGATCTTGAATTTAAACTCGTCTGCCGTGTTGTCTGCAAATATTTCGTTTATACTTATGCTAACATTTTGCTCGTCGTAGCGATCAAACTTGACCTGTTTGGGCAAGTTTAAATCAGTCTCTATTATCTGGTTGATCGATAACATGTTTTCGCTTTCAATCAATCTAGGTTCTGGTATTAATAGTAAGAATGCTTTCTCTAAGAAATTGACCACTTCTGGGATGTATCTCTTGGAAAATCTTTGATACGTCAATAAGGTATCAGCAAGTAATACACCTTGGTATAATTGTGATAAAGATGCAGTTTTTTTGTATATGAACCCTGATAACACTTCGTTCATCAAGATTACTGAGGGAGTGACTACTAAATGGTAGTGATCAGATGTCGAGAACAAGTACCCTATTAAGACAAAGAATATAGCGTCTCGTTTTAAAAGAGATCTATCAATTACCCTCAATTGGATAGCGTCAATCTCTCTTCTGATGCTCTCAACGAGATCCTCGTTGTATTTTTCTGACATCTGTTTGATCATAGTCATCAAGTTCTCAATCAATTCGTTGTTTGGAGTTTCCTTCTGTGCTAAATGTAAAACATATTCAAAAATGATGCCTACAAAGACGTTCATTTTGGCTTTATTTCCCATGGCCAAGTTGGGCTTGTAATGGTCAACTATCCTTCGAATGTAAGCTGGTTGTTGTGGAGGAGAAATATCTTTGATTTGCTCCAAGAATTCGTCATGAGAAGTGGGCATTATGATGGTAGGTTTTCTGATCGATTTGGGTCTACCAGAAGGTTCGTTTTCTGAGTCACTATCGCTTTGAGAGTCTTCGTCTTGTTCCTCCTCATTGTCTACGGTGAACCCATCGGCTTCATCGCCACTTCCAGCCCAGAAATCTCCATCCAAGTCGTCTGCTTCCCCTTCACGGTCGTCTACTTCAAGACCCTCCATTCTTCTTAATCTGTCTGCCTCCAACTTCTTCATCTTGTCGTCGTGCTCCTTTTGTAACTCTTCCTGAGTCTTGGTTCTGTCTGCTGGTACAGACCGCTTTTCATAGGTCAATTCTCGCACTTTGGTGTCGTAATCAATATCTTCTTGGGATTTGCTTGAAAATTGAGATTTAGGTGCTTGAATCTGGTTGAATTCTTGTAAAACATCAGCAAATTCGTCATCCAAGTCCATAATGGTTTCTTGGGTCTTTTGCTGTTCAACTTGTCTCTGGTGTTTGTAAAACTTTGACTTGGCAATGATCTCCTTCATGACGTCTTTCTTTGACTTTTTTCTTGGAGGTTGGTCGTCCATTTGGTCCTCATCAACGTATTTTACTTGCGATTTTGCCGCGGTTTCTTCGTCCACTTCATCCTCATCGTCCATCACAAGTGATTTACCACCATGGGTCAAAATGAAGCCGTCATCGTTATCTGAATCGTCTTCATCACTGGCTAAGGAAAAGCCATTCTTCTTAGTAGAATGAGCTTGTCTTTCCCGGGTGAATCTTTCCAACATTTTCTCTTCGGCCGATAAGTGTTTGTTCGATTCCCCAAATCTTCGATCGGAAAAACCACCATTCTTACCCTTTTGCTTCTTCTCTAAGTCGTATTGAAGTTTCATGGATTTTTGAGTTGAGGTATTGGACCTGGTAGCGTCGTTGTGTTGCTGGGATCCAACAGTCACAAACTTTCCACCTTTGATAACCGTGACATCTCTTTTGGAACGGTTAATCCTTTGGTCAAACTTGTTAAAATCAGATCTAAGACTGGAAATCACCTTTGCTTGATCATCTCTTCTAGTTTCCGATGGGGTTTTTGACTTCCGGTTCTTTTTTTTGATATTTGTTTGTCCAATTAGACCTTTTTCCTTCAAAGCAGCTTTCAACTGCTTCAACTGTGATCCGGCCATGGCTATAGGAAGATGTGAAGTTTAGGTTATTCTCTGTCTTCTGGCATAGAAAAAATCCAATCTCATCATCTCATCGCGAAGCGATGAGTTTGCATGGTAGCGCGGCGCGATAGTAGTAACTACTAGTGAGAGCTAGTGTGCGCACTTCTGTATTGCCTGTATTCTACCACCATTCTACTGATGGTGTACTACCATTGCTCTGTTAATTCGCTACTAGTATTACGCTAGTTTAATAATATCATCCCTACCACTTTAATCAATAAGCAGTTTCTCTACTTTATTGCTACGACTTTTTCCTCTTTCCTACTCTTCATCTCTATGACTTTATCTTTATTCCTACTCTCCATCACTACATCTTCACCTAATTCATATACCTCCATTGGTCATATAGTATATACATACCCTGCTCGATAACCCACCTAAAACACTAAAACTAAAACTCCTAACGGTTGATTTCTTGTTTGTAGAATTGGTTCAACATCCCAAAAACACCAGACTTCTTGCCAATTTCTCCATTTTTATCTGCTGCATCGTCAACTTCAAACTTATAATTAATCGAGTATGAATCATGTAACTGGTTCTCAATCAGAGGCTGGATTAGTAACGATGGAGTTGGATCTATGGCAGTTGTCTTAGGCTTCTTCTCGGGAATCATCTTGCTGTTCTGGTTCTTGTTTCCGTAGCTTTCTAAAAAGTACATGTAAGATCTTATCATCTTCTCATCATGGTAT
Organism: Suzukiozyma fluviatilis; assembly: GCA_030560825.1. Classification (NCBI taxonomy): domain Eukaryota; kingdom Fungi; phylum Ascomycota; class Pichiomycetes; order Serinales; family Debaryomycetaceae; genus Suzukiozyma; species Suzukiozyma fluviatilis. The sequence goes on from JAKTVZ010000001.1 coordinate 439,418, forward strand.
AAGTTTCCGAGCTCTTCTTCATCCTCGTCCTCATCCTCGTCATCATCTTCCGGCTCTGATTGAATCAAATTTTCCGGTTTCTTATCGATATGACGTATATCATTATCCACAATCTTGATCTTTGGTTTCACTATATCTAGCTCGATATGTTCCTCCGGTTGGTATATTTTCTTCTTCATTCTCTTATTTTTCTTTCTCTTGTTCAAATTATACATCATATTCTTATCTTTTTCTTCAAAATTAAACATGGAGAAGTAACATATATATCCTAGTCCATCCACATGAATTGAATATTCTCTAAAAAAGTCAATTATGGTTCCAGAGTTATTAGAGACCTGAAACCAGAGGATAAATGGCGTCAATATTAAACTGAGGATTTCATTAATAATGATGATGATCTTTAAACTGTACAACTCACAAAACTCATTCTTAACTTCCACGCTATGTAACCGGCCATTCCATGAACTAGGCAAATAATGAGTAAACTGTGATACATATCTCAAACTAGCTTCAGGATCATATACAAACGAAGAGGTGTTGGTATTTACGTTTTCGGCGGAGACTGAACTTGTGTTGGGGCTATTTAATGTTCCAGCAGTGATAGCCCAAATTGTCCCTAACAAACTAATGTAGAATAACGTTGATTTCCCTTCCGTTAATTCAAAGGACCAAAAGGAGTGGTCTTCATCCTCAAACCACAATCCCATGATTACCAAGATAGCAGTTATGGCTCCCAGAATAAAGTTGACCAAAGTCATTAAATTCACCACCAAGAATCCTCGAGGAAATTGGTTAATATAAGTATTAGCTGGTCCAATGGAAAGATGCAATCTTCTTATGAAAAAGTGGGATAATTCATTGAATTCTCTCAATTTCCATTCGGCATAAGGAGTGTACTGTCTCAACCCTAAGATGGAAGAAGGGTTTGATTTGTACTCATTGAAATACCGGAAAAAATACAACAAAACAAAGTAGATGACAATGAATGGACACAACACTAAGTTTATGATGGCAGCCATTTTGAATCGACTGTTCAATTCTGACGCCAATTGGTTACGGTTTACTTCCTTCAACACTTTCGAATTAATATGGCCCTCTTGGTTGAAAATAAAGTTATTGATGCACAACTTCAAGTTCCATTCCAATGTTTTCGTCAACACCGATTTGTTGTTCAATAGAGGAATGTACTTACTGCCTATTGGAATATCCACCGATAAGTCCAAGATATCTTTGTTGATTAAAGCGATCATATAGTTCTCCATTCGCATGATTCTATTGGCAATATCATGGGCATTCAATCTAATTTTCGAGTTCAAATCATTGATATGCATTTCGTTGTTGTTTGTATCGCTGGTCAAGCTGTTGTAATCTTTCAATAGCATCAATCTTTCCACTATTGTGGACCAAGATATGGTCAAAAGCTCGTTATCGTTGGAGATATTCAACAAATGGTGGTAGAAGTTTTTGATCTCCTTCAACTTATAGTTAAAATCGAAATATATCTGGATCGATCTTAAAATGACATAATTCAAGAAGCCAAAGAGGAGTAATTTGACGGAAAATGGAACTTCATTGTACAAAAAGTTGTCTATGATCAAATCCTTCAAGGTAATGTGATTATCGTACTTGTAGTTCTCGAAGAAGTAGTCGTAATTGATCCCCCACTTCAAAAATACCGAAAAGCTCAACACAAACATGAGAATTACTAGGTCGATGCTTCTTGTTAGCACAATATTAGTGAGGCCCTTGCCGCGATAGTAGTAGTAAATGTCGGTCAAAAACTCGTCCATGTTGGTAATATTAGCCCAGAGGTACAATGCTCGTTCCTTGGGCGGAATTACGAACTTGGGACGAGACTTTCGGTTCCTTTGGTATAGATGCTGATTCGACAGGGATTGACCCACATTTGGCGACGGCATTTGCTTCCGAAACGACGTGGTCTGCGAGTTATACAATGGCAACTCGTCGGTGTTTGTTTTGCCAAATTTAGACAAGATTCGGGGCAATTTGAAGTTGATTTTCTTGGGCCGGTCCTTTATCGGAACAGCATTTGTGGCAATAAAAGGGGCAGAATCGGTCAAATTGGCACCAGAAGCGGCATCTTCATGGATCCTACGCTTGCTGGAGCTTGGCTCCGCAAGCTTGGCCAATATGGGCAGCGAAGTTTGCGATGGCGACAGAGATAGGTCCAGATCCGATTCTGAGTCAAGCAAATTGTTGGAATTGGAGCCACTTTTCGACCGTACGCTGGACCTGTCCTTATCCTGGGACGACTGCGGTACTAAGGGCGTGGTAAAAATGCTGTCATGGTGGAATTGTTGCTGTTGTTGCTGGGATACTTGTAATTGCTGTGCTAAAGTAGAGTCAGCTTCAGGATCGTAGTACTGGTAGTTATCCAGTAATTGATTGTATATTGAGTGGAGGCCGAACACACGCGATAGGAAGGTGTCGCTTGTGTCTTTATCGCTGTGGCGGCTCGATGTCATGGCCCATAGGTGAAGAGAAACTAGGGTAGATTGGATTGCAATCTGATGATGGTTATCTACGTCGTACAAAATGACAAAGTCATGTGATTAAGGTATTTGCGACACAAGTTGCGACACAGGGGAATGGGAAGGTAAGGCAGGTTGAGGTGGCAAGGGACGGAAGGGTGTAGGGCAAAATCTGGCGCGGAGGCGAAGATTCTTCGGTCATTACTGTGCGACGTACGTCGTGTTTTACACAGACACCGGAAGAAAATGGTGGGATTAGGCACATGGTTTACTGGTATTGGCAGGAGCGCGGTTCGACAAAAGTTGTATCGCCACAGTTATGGAACGAACACAATCTGACTTACGATAAGACTTACGATAATAGCTTCTACGCCTTCGGGGAACAATATCATCGCAGACTACGTGTAAAAATAACTTAGGCCGAAGAATGAAATTTTAGGCGAAGTATTATGCACGATTTTGCCTCTTTAGAGCGTAGGTCAAATTATAGCTTGAAACACAGGCTTACATGGGCATTCGCTAATAGTGTACAATTTAATCATACATGGGAATTTGTTAGCGTTATGTCAGAAAATAACCATTAGATCGAATGATGTACATTGGCGATGGAAGTTGCTGTGGAAGGTAAGGCCCCGGTACCTACAGTGGTGGTGGCACCCAGTTTTTCTGTGTTGCGACATGTTGTGTGGACCCTGTAGGTACCAAACACCCCAGCGAATCTTCGCTGTGGGGTGATATTTAAAGTTCAAATTAGACATGCAAGGAGCAACCATTGTGTACAGTTTAAGTTTAATGTAATCCTTGGAATTTCCGATTGGCCAAGTCGTGGAAATGCTTCTCTGGTAATTTGAAATAATTATTCATACATTCTGCAGACCATAACCAAGATGCTTGATCTTATAGATTCGTTAATTTTTCGACTAATTTACTAGGTAGTTGGTTGCATTTTTTAGTTCTCGACTGCAGTATTACCTTGCTGTACTCTGATACTCCGGCACTCCACTTAGACTACAATACAATACTCGGTTACAGTATCTACTTCTTCTGCAAGTTATGACATGATTATGCATAATTGTGCATAACTCCACTCATTGAGATGCAGAAAACTCTAAAAGTTAAGTTACTAAAAACCCTCCTTTGTTCATGGCTCACTTGTACGTCGCCATAGTATTGTTATCTCGGTTGAATGATTATCACCGAATCCGAAGTTTTATTCTTTTGATTCTCAGATAAAGTTTGCATCATAATTCTATATGTAGATAGCGCAACTATTACCCAGTTGCTATATAAGCAGAAGGTTTGCCTAACCGTTTTTTTTTAAACTACCGTCATATTATCCTCGCTTATTCATTTACATTATCGCATTACTCATCACACTAATTCATTTATCACAATTGTTAATTCATATTAACGGTTGTTCATTTTTATTCATAGTCATCCATCTTATATTTTCACTATTATGTATGTACCGCATGGCTACCCTTACTACTATCCCCTAGTTATTAATCACATAAACATCAGAAATGACAAACTAAGGTCTCAAAATTCAAAATTAATAAGAAAGAGAACTCGTACTGGTTGTATTACTTGCAGAAGACGCCATATCAAATGTGATGAGCGCAAACCTCATTGCTCCAATTGTGAAAGGTCAAGAAAGATATGCTTGGGTTATGAATCCCCTACAAAGCTGAACAAAGGAAATAGTTCAAGTGCCAAGAAGGCTACAGAGGTAAATAATAATGCATCTAGGATAGAATTGAACGAAATAGAATTGAACAAAGTGGACTTGAAGAGTATTGATCAAAAGACAAGTGCTACGAAAATTTTTGACCATCACAATATCGATCAGCACAATATCGATCAGCACAACCTAGATCAGCACAACCGAGAACAGTACAACCGAGATAAGTACAACCTAGATCAGTACAATACCGATAATCCGAATAGTTCTAATCACAAGGTGGAGTTAGAGGAAATGCAAGGCAAGAGCCAATTAAGACGAATTTCTGTGGACTATTTATTATCATGACACTTTACTAATATTCTATGCACGACATCGCTTCTTATTTTTTTCTGCTATAGTCAGTCAATAAAGATTTACATTAATATATTTTAACTTTGCCACATGAGAACGCAAGCTTCGTATTCAGTTCGCCTATACTGTAGTCCTGTATATAATTATTAGGTGGTTTTCTTGAAAAATGTCGGATGGCAGATGCGAACCGAGTACATATGAATAGATAAGTATCGACAGGGGTTTAATCGGGTTATTAGAATATGCTAGTAAAAAAAGTTAGTTACAATTGTATTTACGCTTATTGATACGTTAATGTGTATAAACTATTAATTATTGCATTTTTTGGTGTTTTTGGAATTTTTTGAACTTAGTTGCAAAATGTAAAATGGTATCAAAATAATAAAGCCAAGATTTACAAAAACATAAAAATTAACACAATTAACACAATGAACCCATACATACAATAGACACAATGTACACTACCAACACAACAAGGTGTTGAAATATCTTCATATAGACTGAACAAGAAGAGATACCATTATGAATATGTTCTCCTAAGTTAACAAACTACTAGGTTGCATTCGTACATGCGGAATGAATTGCATAAACTGCAGTTCAATGAATGCAGCGATAGATAGGCCAAAAGGTTCTACATAGATGGTGTATGATGTTCCTATTGTTTCCGGAGCAGATTGTTCGATTCGTAAGTGCAGTCCGAAGCGGGTACCTCATCCGGTGGGGACAGTTACTACAGTAAACTAGAAAGCGGTACTTTGGCGATAACGATACCAACGGTTATTAGATGGTGACGTAAACGAGATCACAACCGTGGTGACTTTATGAAACTCCAGTAGGAAAATGAAAAAACAAATAGAAACGAAATTAACTTCATCTATGCTACATCTCGGAACATCCTTCCTGAACTTAGGACTTTTTTCTTAGCGATACACTAGATAGACTCTCCAGAAAAATAATTCTGATGTAACGGCTTGACGGATGATAAGCCAATCAAATGAGAGATCTATGACAAAGTAATTTGCATCCACTTTATTGGCATTAAGTCCCAATATTCTAATTCAGCTATTACTGTTGCACCCGTCTTACATCTCTTAGACTACATATGGTGAGATTCTACATACAGACATGCAAGGATTTCAATAAACAATGAAATGTTGTACAAACAAAATACCACCTATCCATGGAAAAGATCCCAAAATAATGACATAACTAGCGAATAGAATTCCACCTCTAATTCCAAGTACTCCTAAGATAACTAAGGTAAATCGTTTGATGTTTCAAAATTATCGGAGCCGAATCGTATTTCGGTTATAAAATGTACTTGAGCCCAGGCACTACCCCACTTAAACGATTTTTGTGGAAAGTTAACCCCAGAAAACTGGGATGACTAAACAAGCAAAGAAAACTATGCCCGGGATAGCAAACACAGTAGTAATGCAATATTACCACAGCAAAAGTATAGTAGCGAATAGAAACTACGGGGACGTTTTCAAGTCTGATAGACGGCTTTTTTCTGTGATCAGTCTGGGGTGCTTCCCCATTTAGGGAGATTTTTCTGAATCTTCCCCACTCTGTCGCACTTATATAAATAGTGGTGTGCTATACTATTTTTTAAATGTCTAAAATTTACACCTGTGGGATTTTTTTATTAAAGTCGTAAAGTATAGGTTTATAGTTTATATTCTTTATAGGTTATCATAGTATTGTATATATTATTGTATATATCTTGTATAATCTTGTTATTTCTAGTTTTGAAGAAAAATTTTCGTGATTCTTGAATTTGAATTTTGAATTTGAATTTTTTGTTGAGTTTTTGATGTCTACTTTATCACCCACTACTAATTATGGAACCAAAACAGCTGCTGGTAATCCAAGAATTTATAATTGTAAACAATGTAATCGAGCTTTCACTCGAGAAGAACATTTAACTAGGCATACTCAATCGACTCATAATAAATTGAAACCATTTACTTGTGGAATTTGTTCTCGCCCGTTTTCCAGACGGGATTTGTTATTGAGACATGCGAAAAACTTACACCAAGGGTCGGAGTTGGCGGTTTCTAGAATACGAAAATCTTACAAGAGAACGGAGACTTCATTGAGTTTCAAACAACAAGAAGATTCCATTCCCGCTACTCCAGTTTTACCATTGGATAAAAACGCAACCAATTATGATACTCCTGAGTCGAGAAAATTGAAAATGTCTGTAAACATGCTAGTTAGTTGAGCAGCCAGTAGATCCAATTCATTCATGACAAGTATAATATTCAAATCACATAAAATATCATAATCATCCACATTTCAAAATTCATATTTCAAAACAATTCATATTTCAAAACAAATTCATATTTTAGGTAATTCGGCAGAAATTAAACTCAAAAGAAATTCATATTCGGAATTCAAGTATAGGAAGCACAGATTCATTCAAAAGAGAACTTGACTGTCACTTCCTGATAGGACTGAATATGTGCATAGTGACATGAATTACCACATTCATAAGAAAATTAGTAAAAAGAATCTTTTACATTGTCATAAAAGAAGGGAAACAAAAGCATTATAAGGGAATAATGTAGCAAAGAATAGTTGTTTCAACTAGATTATTTATTAAAAAATGATATTATATCATCCTGGCAACAGGTTTATTTATTAAAATGGTTAATCCATCCTGATTTTCAGGTTTAGTTATTTATTTATTAGTTATGGTTACAAACTAGGATGGTTTATGTATGGAATAAACGGTGTTTTATTAAGCAATCATTTCTTGTAAGCGTAGAACCTTGGTTCATTAAAAACCACTTCAACTCTTTACAAATTATTGCTATCTCTACCCAGACACTATACTCAGAGTAGTCTAAAATGTAGCTATTATTATGCTCGTTATATAATAATTTTAACTTTTGCATGTATGAAATAGATGAAGATAAATGATTGAAAAGATTAGATTTTTACGCTCAATTTCAAGAAAGATATGTCAATTATTAGGCTGGTCCTCTAAGTTAAGCTAACCCTTCCTAACTTCGTTAATTGACTATAAACCTACAAACAAACAATGTTGTCTCTGGCTTAATGGCTGCAAAATCATGGGTTACATACAGGCGCGATGGTTAAATATTCATTCTTTAGCGATAAATCTTAAGTTTATCTTCTTTATCGATGAACAACGTAGGCTATCCAAAGTTCCAGTATCATATCCCCTACGATAAGGACGATGACTGGTATCTAATCCTCACTTCTAAGCGAGTTCATTTTTACTTTAACCAGAAATCTAAACTCTCGTTTTGGCAACTTTCAGATCTCTTCCAACACTGTCCTTCTGTAGTACCAGATGATTTCATTAAGGCAATTGATTTTAATGAAACAGCAATCTTATTCGCTAAGAATAATGGTGTGAAAATACTGTCTAAAAGTAAGCTTCCTAGGGGAAATTCTGCCCATGAACCTCAACCTGATGAAGTTCATGATGAAGGAACAGCAGACAAAATGATACCCATTGTACATTCCCAGTCTGAACCTAATGATGTTAATGATGAGGGATACTCGACGGAAGAACTTGTACAGGATGCAATGGATGAAGAAACTAAGGACTCTCTTATTACGGATTTGTTAAGAGAAGAAGGTTTATTGAATAGTGAAGATGTTGACAAAGAACAAGAACAAGAGCAAAGTAGCGAAAAAAAGGAGACAAAACAAGAGAAAAACAACAAAACGGAACCTGCACATCTAAATGTAGTCTCTACGGTGATTCAGGGATACTCTTCCAGTGAGGAAGAAGACGAAGAAGACGAAGAAGAGAAAGATACAAATCAAGAAAATGAAGAGCCAGATCAGCAATCAAGCAGCGATCAAAACAAGCCAATTGTAGAAAAAGATGCAATAGATGATTTTGAACTGGGTGCGAAAAAAGACGGTAATGAGCATATAGAGGAAGACTACGTAGCCACTGATGAAATACAAGGAAACGAGAACGAACCATTGTCGATAAATCTCGGCCTAGGAAATGATTTAGACCTTGACCTAGAGTTAGAAAGTGAAGACTCGAGGAAATCCGATTTTATTGAGCTATTGGATAATTTCAAATCCAGAATATCAGTGTATGAACCATGGAGTTTAATTGAAGAGGAGTTGATCAACGAATTAGTTAAGTGTCCTCAATTTTTTGCCATAGATAATACGGCTGAGAGAGAACAAATATTTAATGAATGGTGTGTTAAGCAAGCACAAGACAAAAGTGACGAACCAGAGACCGAGCCAGAAGAAACCTTCGAGGAGGAAATTGATGGGAAATTCCCTACGCCAATGTTGTCTTATTTATTTATATTGCAAGATTTCAAGAAAGAGATCAAGAAGAGTTATTACGACGAGTTTTATAACAAAAAGTATCGAGAGTTGGCTCAGATAAAGCTAACCAAGAACAAGATGGAAGAAACGTACAATAAATTCAAGACCTTTTTGAATCAATTTGCAAAATACGAGAAATCAACCAAACAGTCGCCGAATTACGATGCCACTGTTAACTTAAAGAAATTGAAGTTGCAGAATTTCCTTAACAATGCCAAAATAGACATACAGCTGGTTGAATACCACATAAACCCCAAGCTCACTGATCTGCAGAACTGGATCCAACTAGTGAACAAATTCGAATTTCCAGAAACCTTGGTTGAAGATTTGAACAACTTCATAGTTGGCGATGAGAAACGCTTACAGTGTTACTTGGAGCTCGTAGATCTGACTGTCCATCGCTAGCCCAACCAAAATTCGGAGAGAACCATCAATCCAGTTTGCGCGGGCGCTACCATACACGGTTCCAAACTAGGTAGGCTCGAAAAGTGAAAAATTAACGAAGTGAAAAATATGAAATATTATTTAACATGTCGAACCGAGTTGTTGTGACGGGGATTGGCCTCATTACACCGTTAGGTGTTGGTGCTGCTACCTCGTGGAGTCGGTTAATCGCAGGGAAGAGTGGACTCATCTCAACCACTACATTACCTGATTATGAAACACTGGGCTGGGACAAGATTCCTTCCAAAGTCATTGGAAAAGTACCTGAAGGCTCAATTGAAGACAACTGTTGGGACAGCCTGGACCATTTCTCCAGAGGAGACTCCAGGAGACTAGCTTTGTTCTCGCAGTATGGAATGGTAGCTGCTAAGGAAGCATTAGTTGATTCTAAGTTGATAGATAACAATTCTGATATTATTGCCAATAAAAAGAGGATCGGTGTTGCAGTTGGAAGCGGTATAGGTTCCTTCCACGATATTTATGAAAATTCTGTCAACTACAATCAATCAGGTTACAAAAAGGTCCAACCGTTATTCATTCCAAAATTGTTAACTAACATGGCTGCAGGAAATATTTCTATAAAATACGGTTTGCAGGGTCCGCTACATTCTGTTTCCACCGCATGTGCTACTGGTCTTCATTCCATTGGTGATGCATTCAACTTTATTAAGAACGATTACGCCGATGCCATGGTTTGTGGAGGTACCGAGTCCTCAATACATCCCTTGGCATTGTCAGGCTTTGCGAGAGCTAGGTCTGTTACTACCGACAGCAGCGACGATCCTACTGCAGCTTCGCGGCCATTTGATGCCAAACGGAATGGATTTGTTCTAAGCGAAGGCAGTGGTATTCTTATCCTAGAAAAGTTGGACCATGCATTAGCCAGAGGGTTGACAAAAGACGATATATACGCCGAGGTCCTAGGTTACGGTCTCTCAGGAGACGCTAACCATATCACCGCTCCTTTGGAGGACGGTTCAGGCGCATTTATGTCGATGGATATGGCGGTAAAGAGATCCAAAATAAATGCCCAAGATATCGATTATATCAATGCCCATGCAACTTCAACTGTTATCGGTGATCGTGCGGAGAACAATGCCATAAACAGGTTGTTTGAAAACAGCAATAAGTCAAACTTGCATGTGTCATCGACAAAATCGTCAATTGGCCATTTGTTAGGTGCTGCAGGTGCTGTTGAATCGATATTCACTATAAAAGCTATTAAAGATGCCATTGTCCCTCCTACGCTCAATTTGCAATCTCCCGGAGGGCATGAAGAAGACGATAAATCGAAATTTGCAGGGATTGATTACGTAGCAAATGCTGCTAAAAAAGTTGACGTTAAGTACGCTTTGTGCAATTCCTTTGGCTTTGGTGGAGTCAATGGCTCCTTATGCTTTGGAAAGTACGAATAATATGTAAATAGATAATGAAAGTCACGACAATAATGAAATAGACAGCTTTTTAACGAAGTAGATAACAAGTGGATTACTATAAGTGATCTGTTTAGACTAAACCGTTTCGTCATCACTATCGATTTTGAAATGCTCTACACTGGGCATGTTGTTGAGTTCAAAACCAGGTTCTAGATCATCCACCGTATCTCCAGTTGGCACTTGGTTATACCTGACACCTCTATTTGCGCCAAATTTATTCCACAATTTGTCAGTTACAAAAATAAACTTTTCTTTCGTTCTGGAGAACCATACTCGTTTAGAGCTACCAAACATCAACCATACTATAAAACCCATAAGTAACATGAATATTGTAAAACCTGCCCATCTGTGGGGTTCAATTTCCCATTTCAGGATAGAACTCTCCAAACTTGGAGCATTCTCGTAGTCAAATGAAGGGTATTTTTCGTCGCCTCTTGGAGCAACGAATTGTGGTCTTGGATATACTCCATTTTGTTCTGCTCCGAAATGATAAACGCTCTTTGAAGCCGAATGATAAAACCCTGGTCTTTTGATAGGTTTCTTTTCTTCCCCAGGCAAACTCTGCGAGTAATTGTTGTATGCTTGGACGTACTCGTCATTAGCGTACAAAAGCGCCCTTCCCAAGGTCCAGGTAAATGGAGAACCTCCCAATTCTTCCACAAGCTGCAAAGAAACAAAGTCATCGGACTTGTTTGGCAATTCATCGATTCCAAAACGAGGAAATCCTAGTCCAATATGCAAAAAATTCAAAATCCATGACGATTTGAAACACAACTCAGCGAGATCGTCTTCGTCCATCCTGTTACTTTTAGATTTTTCGTTGTTCAAATCCATTAAATGGTTGAAAGATTGCGAACAGAGTCTCTTAGTTGCGTTGTACATCAATTGGTAGTCGTAAGTGCTCAAGGAGTCGTTGCCGACACTTCTGGGTGCTTTATCGTAGGAGAGAAGGCTTTGAATCGAGTCCCAGTATCCACTGACGCCAATGAAATGGTTTACGTCAAAGTCGAACGCTGGGATTAAATCATTGAGCAAACACGAGCTTACTTCGTTTCCTTCGCTGAGCTGCTTGCAATTGCTTTTAGGCGGCACATTACCACCATTGTGGGTGCTGTTGGAAAGTACAGGGAAAATCACCTCCAAGCATTGTTCAAAGTTGCTTCCACCTACAAAGTCCACTGCGAAATCGTTGATTTTCTCCTTAAAGGTGAAGCCTTTTGGCAAGCATGGGTCTACGATGGGCGAGTGAAACTTGTTCTTATCATTGACATTGCGGCTGTCCACCAACGATGTGAGGTATCTGTTTCGTGCTTGGTACATGCCGAAGCCTAGGAACGAATCAGAATACACATCCAAGCTGAGGTCTTCTGGAGCTGCGTAGCCGGTTTCGTTGTGCAAATTTGGCACTCGATTTAGGTTGATTTTAAACAAGTTGTTGGGGTGTTCGTCTATCTCTGTAGAATTGGGCAGAAACACCACCTGAGTCGAGGCACCACCCATATCTAACAAGCCGTAGGTGGTGTGGTTTTTTCCGTGCATGTGGTCCTCTGGGTGGTCGAGACTTTGTTTCATGTAATTGATCGATAACCAGCCGTACAAGCCTTCTACAGAGCCATCGATGACATTGACGTGAGAGTCGCAATCGGGGACGTAAAAGTCCGACTTCTGCTGGAGATAGGTACAGATATTGTCGAGAATGGCATTCTGTTCCGTAGGAGTCAAGAGCCTCATTCCTGCGGTGGAGTGAAGAAAGATGGGGGTACGGGCGTGCTGGGACTTGGGGACTACGTTTGCTGCCAATGAGAGAAGATGCTTGATGTGGAGTCGGCCAATCTTACGGGGACTTGCGTGGAAGGACGAGATACCAGGCTTTATCTTTTTGTGCCAGTGTTTCTTCAGGAAGATACGCGGGAGCTTTACGTTGACGTTACTTTGGTCTAAGGTACGGTTGGTGCTACCGAAGAGTTTGCCCGAGAAGTCGGTGAGTTCGCCGTCACTGTCGCTGTCTTCGGACTCTACGTCGCTCTGGCCGTCTATGCTTTCATCGTCGGAGTCGTTGTTTTCAGTATTGTTGTCGCTGAGCTTAGGCTCCCTTGAGTTGGCCGGAGTAGGGCCAGCGTTGGCACGGGCCCTTAGGAATTCTTTCAATCCAACTCTATGCTTTAGTGGGACACCGTTAGTTTCTTGGTCGAACTCATTGGCAGATTTTGGGGACATTTGATGCTGCGATTCGAAGGATGAGTCTTGGTTCGATGCTGGGGTAGTTTCATGGTCGTCTACAGCCTTATCATCATCAAATCGACGTACCAAATTGACGTTCCAGGACAAATCAAACCCTTTAGTTAATGCATGGTAGGGGTTCAACCAATTGTAGACAAAGACTCTCGAGCCCTTGGATCCGGAGTCGACTATTACTATGTAATCGTAGGGGATGCCATCCTGAGAATAAACAGGGCCAGGAGTTACTTTCATATCATAGGGTTAGAAAGAATATAAATATAATAAAAAAAGACGAAGATAAATTGATGTAGATCAATATACCTAAAGAAAAAAGAAAAACATAAATTGATGTAGATCAAATTATGTAGAGAAAAAAGTATAGTGCGATAGATCCATAGAAATAAGTATCAGATATAGGGGAAAAGAGAAAGAGGAACGGAGTTAGATAGAAATGAGATAAAGTACAGTACCAAGATTAAGTGTTGTATACGATGGCTATGGCATGCGACTGTAGATATAGGAAGGGACACGAGTAGTTTGCAGCCAGATTGTGAGACGATGAGATGAGCCTATGAGATGAGCCGATGAGATGAGCCGATGAGATTAGACGATGAGATTAGACGATGAGGCGATGAGGACTTGAAAGTTAAAAATGTGGTAAATGAATTGAAGTGATTGAGTAGTTGAAAAGTTGGAAGAAATAGGGGTAGTAGGGAGTTGTAGAAAGTTGTAAAGCTAGTAAAACCTGCTTCAGTAAGAAAAGACATCAACAGATATCAATGGCTGCAAATAGGATACATCTAACACAAGAAATCATTAAATGAAATAGAAGATACAAGCTGAATAAAAGATATAAAGCTGAATAAAAGCTTCAAAGCTGAATAAAAGATAATGGTTATCTAAATGAGATCAATCAATAATCCAGTATCCTAATTTAACCATACAAACACTTTCAAAGTATTACTTCGACTGCACAACAAATATCGTTTGCATAGCCAGTAGCTCTACCACTGCAATCCCTTTGCAAGGACTTATCTATGCATTGTTTTACAGTACATTCTCTCATAAGCAATATAAACAATTTAACCCAACCCAAAGCTATAAAATGCTTCTAAATGAATATAAATAAATAAATAGATAAACAAAATGAATAATCTTGCCTGATACAACAATCACAATGTTGATATCGTGAATATGCCATATTTCTTGTACTAGACCAACCCATCCTAGATGATACTGGACAATCAAGCATGGCGCAATTAATATTCTTCGGAAGTTATCTCTATGCTGACCATCATCAATCAAAGATTGAACAACACTAGATAGCGTAACTAAACTTTATTACATGATAAGGATTACAGGATTGTATACGATTCATCCAAGTCCAATGTAGATGCCATACTGTGTCGCGTAGATGCCATATGTGTGCCTTAACGGTCCTTATACAATGGCACATTTACCTTGCTTCTCCGCCTCCGGATTGTGAACCGATTCTATATTATCAATGAGCTCCTCAAACACCTTTGACACATTAATGTTGTCCTTGACACTGGTTTCGTAGAACTTGCACCCAAACGAATCGGCCAACGCTTTCCCTTGGGCAAATTCAACCTGCCTCTGTAAATTCAAGTCCGACTTGTTTCCCACTAAGATCATGGGTACATGGTCCATGCCTAGGGAATTCAAAATCTTGTCCCGGATGATTTCAATGAGTTCGAACGATTGACGAGAGGTCACGGAATACACCAAAAGATATCCATGGATTCCGATGAGATGCTTATCATTCATGATGGAAAACTCATCTTGCCCTGCCGTATCCAAGATTTCTATATTATAAAGTTGATTACGATAAGTGATTACTTTTGAAAACTGATTCTCTATCGTTGGGTAGTAGCTTTCAATAAAATGATCTTCTACAAATCTAACGGTAATGGACAGCTTCCCAACCGAGCGAGATCCTACAACGGCCAACTTTCTTGCCTTTACCATAATGAAATCGGGTTTTCACAATCTTAGATGTAATAACTGTGATAAACCAACTAGATTTATCAATAAAATAGTTCCCTTTGCCTAGCACCCACTAGGATTAACTTGTATAAAATTCAATAGTTCGTCAAATTTTGTAAATTTCACTCACTGGACACAAATGCGATGGATAAGCCTTTAGAAATCACGATTTTAACGAAATGGAAAAATCGACGTTAATTTTTAACTGTATATAACTTGGACCTAGCAAACTTATTCACTACACTCTACTATATATTTCTGTCAACTTTGCATTTGTTAAACCTATGAATGGTTTAGTAACAGTTGATTGAAGCGATTTCGAACATTTCAATCTCAAGTAAATTACAAATTGGAACAATCCTACGTAGACACAACTAAACTCACCCATACTTTGTCATGTACATATGGGTCGTATGCCGCATCCCTTTCACCTCATCCGACATTCTTCCGTAGCATTTTCTTTAAAATGGACCTAAGATGGGGCTATAAATTGCAACTGAAGTCAATGTTAGTAACACATAGAAACGTATGCATTATCATCCACTGGAACATTCAGACTAGCAGCAGAATCTCAAAGGGTTATTGTCTGAAACATAGACCACGAATCCAGGCTCTGTAAAGATCCATTGTAGCGAAACTGTTACAAAATAATATTCAAATATTAGAAGCTCAATGCAACACCATTACCGCCGATGACAATGCCTGACAACCTATTTAAGCTTACAAGATGACGTCCATCTTATTGTGTAGTATCTAAAAGTCGATATAAAGTTACTGTAGCGTGACAATATTACCAACTCCGGTTGTATGTTCTTTTGGTAAAATACCCATTGTAACGTGGATACTAGAGCATCATGCCATAGGTACAACCATAGATAGATATAAGTAGTGAATCGTTTGCTTTTCCTGCTTAGAATTCATATTATTTGAACTTTAGCTGCTTAATATTCGCCTTATTATTGGTGCTTCGTCGTTTTCTTAATAATCTTATTTTTAATGCTTCAAGTAAGTGTAAGCGATATCTGGAGACGAGCAATTCCTCTTGAAAATACAAAATTAGTAATACGGCTAATAGTGAACTGTTCCTTGTTAATGGAGTTCCATTACTGTCTGTACTATATTATGGGTGCAACGGTACTTGCAATAGCATTGCAGTAAAAAGCCGCTTAAAATTATTTTTTAACGCTTAGTAAAGTAACTAATTACGAAACAAATTATCAGTAGATTGAGTAACGTTAGGAAATAGTGTGTTATCGCGCATCATAATAATTCCAATGATTGACGAAAGATTTTGAAAAATAATGCTACAGCAAGCAGCTAAACTAAACCTCGGAATAGTCGATTTTACCGATATTTTAAAGGCAACATAGATACAGAAATTGTTAAGAATTGGTTACAACTATATGCTAAACCCAACAAATGCAATATTTGCCAAGATACTTGAAAATCGGGAATGGAACAGTTTGTGGACAAACTAGAGAAACAGCTACAGCGAGGCATAGTCTCAGGAGCATAAACGGCATGAAGCGAGGGACATAAAGGGTATGAAGCGAGGAGGGCAACTCACATCTTTGAAGGCATTAACATGGCAAATGATGAGTTAAGCCAATGATAGATGCTTCACATTCTAACTCCGAAAAGGGAAAATAGCAACAATGATGAATATTATCAATAATATTATTCGCCTAATGTTTCTACAAGACTATTCAAATTTAAACAATAGATAACAGAATATCACTGGATGCAACCAAAGAATTTATTTTAATTGTGTCACAGAGTTACAATAGAAATGAAGGCAATTGCAAACATGTACACAACAACTCGAATATCCTTGCCATGCAACACCAGGCGCAAACATAAGCGACGGTTTACAAGCAGGAACACACATGACTTAGGCAAGTCAATTATGATAAAGCTGAAAGCAAGTTTGGGACACAAGATTGATAAGATATCTTGAGAGCTACTATGTATCCCATGAAAGCAGCCAAGACTAATAATCCAAACCTACAAGAGAAAATAGTGCGATATGAAGTCAGTCGCGTAGTTCGCAATCACAAATAGGAAGACAAGCAACACAGCGAAAGAAGCGTGAAATCAGCTAATCGCGAGCAAACAGCAAGCATAGGTATATACAGCAGCAAGGAAATTATTCACGGTTACAGAAATGGTCCAAGCTGTGAAGAGCAGATTGACGTGCAAAGATATGTGCCTCTACCTTGACTTACATTGCAGGGTCTGACTTGGTCAGGCGTAAAATTCAACGTTTCCAAACAAATGTGAAGATGATTTTTTACCACATTCTACAGGAACTACTATCAAACGAAAATGCTACATAGCTATACAAGAGGATATCACGCAATGGTTACATTACAGCTAGAATGGCAGAAATAACCTAGGGCATACCACCGCTACCAGTAAATATGCACTTCAGTATTCGGATTACGGTTTTCTCTTTTAGGGCCGCACCAGCCACCACGGTTAATAGTAGACCCTTATTCATTCCTAACTTTAAATTCATATGGAATTCTGATCAGTATACTGATAACCAAGATAAATAATATAATGAAATTATCAATCTACCCCATTTTATGGAACAAGGGCCATCCCTGAAGTATTTACACCGTACATCACAAATTAGTGTTTAACTCGCAGTTCAGATCCTTTGTTTCACCTCCATGATGTAGGTCGATTAATAAAATTTTGGCATATGTTATTTCAGATAACTTGTAGATTATTTCATAGGAATTTCATTAGCAATTTCATGATCATTCGTAGATTAGATTAGTTCGTACATTCTATTATCTAATAACAAAATTAATAAGGTTATCCTTGTTTAATTTGATTTATTTTAACACTTTTATTGCCCGATTACGTAGGTCAGCGGTATTGACCGATTGGCATTCCTCTAGTTACTGCAATGCAGCATATTAGCCTTAGTATTTGAGAAATTTCACTTACTATTATTTTTTCAATCGGTTAAATTTGAAGCTAAAATATATTTTTTAGGCGTCCTGTAAGGGTTGGGATACATGCTGCTCCATTTTGACTTTGAATCAAGTTGAACTTCAAACAACAAGTGCAAATTATTGCTAAATACCGTATTACTCAACGCAGCGTTGTTTCAATCGCTAATTGAGTTTATTAGAAAACTGAAAAACATTCTAACTATGAAAATATAAGGCGTAGCAACTTTGAAGTTGGATACGGCAAAATCAAAAGGTGCATATAAACCAAAATGCTCTCTTTTACGTGCTCGATACTCTTCTCAGTATAATGGAACATGAACGACAGTTCTCGAAATTTCCACAGTGGATAAGAGTAACTGAGAATGAATTAATGCTTATTGACATTAGAGACTCTTGCTAACCTAACTGTAAACCTCAATAGAGCCAATTGCATGCAAAATGGACATCTCGAGTAACCACATCTCTTTTCGATTTCGTGATTACTCGACATCGAGAAATAAAGTAATTTTTGATAATTGAATATAGGTTTGTACTAAATTCAGTTTAATACGACTTCCTTTTGTAAGAAAACTGCTTGGAGTACTCTATCAACCCTTGATATTACAATTGTACCAACCTTTCTTCTCCAGATGTAACGTATCCAGTTGTGGTACCAATTGCAGAACCTGTATCAGCATTTGTTTAATGAAAATATACTCTGATGAATTAAAATGATGGTAGCTTTGTATTTAGTTCTTTTGGAGTAGTCGTACTTGCTTCAAACAGCTCTAAACATCGTCTTACATTTACTTCAGCTCAAAGATTGATCGAACTTTTAGTAAATGGCAATGAAAGTGGTCAAATGTATGATAGGACAGCGATGTCAAGAGTTTCACTGCATTTTAGGTAGTCACAACATGTTGGGGAATAGTAAAGTCTAAGGTTGAAGTAGCCCTTCTTCTAAGAAAATAGATGAGTGATCATCTGCAATTCGGCAGATGACCTTATTCTTGACCCTTCTTTGAATAGGCGTAGCCACTTTTTCACTTCTCTGGTCCCAGAAACCAAAGACCTGAACGATTTCTTCTACATTGTCGTTACTTTTATCAATCAAGCTTGGCTTACTCTCCATACCTGCTGTTATATGCGAGAAATTTTCCATAAGTGTACCATTGGCTAGTTACTTCGTTACAGAGCTCGAAAAATCAGTAAATTACTTGGAGTCGCTTTGAACACATCTATGAACATCTCTGTGTGATTTGAACTTGGGTGAGACTTATGGTTTTGATAACACACTTGTCAAAGTGATTTACTTACCAGAAACACCCATCAGAGCAATTGCCATAGACTTCTTGACACTTTCAAAAAGTTAACGTTAAATCAGTGCAAGTCAATACAGAAAGATACATTTTCTCAATGGAACAATATGATAGAGAGCCGTTTCCTTAGGGTTATCTTCCTCGTTTGCATTTTTTTGCAGCCATTTGTGCAAAAATTTATGTAATTCTACAATTCATGCAATTAACACCAACGAAAGCACATTAGCATGATCTACGTCAACAAGAATTGAAAGGAGATACCAGGAACCTGGTTGTATAAGCACAAAACTGCTAGTAGCAGACCATATATCTGTTACTATCTGGCTCGATGTAATTAGACCTGTACTTAAATGGATAGAAAACCTGGTGAGGTTCAGAACCTTGAAGTTACTAATTGGGCAATATATACTAGGTGAGAAACATTGACAGAACCATTTTCGATTGGGTGATTGCTAACTTTGACTCATATGGGTTTTAACTCGTGGGAATTTTAATGTTTTTAAGGTTAAATCCAATTCGAGAACTGATATCATGATTGTGGCTGTTTCGAGCACTTTGCAAATTACTTGCCTCTGGTTCTACCTCGTTTCTTAGTTTATCTCGTGCGTTCTTGGTCACAGGGATAGAGAGGGGGCACTGCTCAACTGTGCTGCTAGGACTTTAATTGGCCCTCCAGGTTTGGTACATTTGCAGGGAGTCTAGTGTTGTTAGATTGGGTTCGGATAAATACATGTGCGAGTTTTTCCGTTAAGTTTATTTCTATAAACTTACATATCGTTAGATATTGATTTGGCTGCAAAAAATTATAGACGACGTAGCAATCTATAGAGTAAATGTAGCTCGTGAGATAGACAGAATGTATATACTACAGAAGCAATGTAAACTAATAAACGTAATACAAAATTGTTTGGCTCTTGTCCAATACAGCTGTGGTATATCTACCATCTAAACTGGGAATTGTTCATGAAATGTTTCTTGAAATGATCAATTCATTACATCATCAACAGAAACTCGACGGCAGAGTTTATCTTCCTCGTCGTGGCTGCTTTCATCCTCCTCATCGTCTCTTAAATCCAAGCTTCGATCTCTCTTTTTTTTGCCCGATTTTTGCAAATTTTCGTATCCCAAACAGACCTTTTTCGACCGTTCACAGTTGAAGCAGCCTGGTTTTCTTTCATCACACTTAATTCTACGTTTTCGGCAAGTCAAACACCCGGTTCCAGTACGCCGTTTAATAATCCTTCGTTTGGACACTATTATTTGGTTTTCTCCGTAGTTCATTGGAGGGTAACTGTACTGAGGATATCCGTAGTTTGGTGGGTACATGGTTGGGTAGTAGTACACGGGTCCAGGCTGTTGTGGAGGTGCTATCAAACCTGGAGGGAAAGTTTGCGAAGGAGACACCAGGTTATCCACCGCCGTAGGACCAGTGTTACCACCAGAAAAGCTTGGGTAAACTCCAGCCTGCAAGCTTGTGGACAACGGTGAAATCATGTGCGGTGGTGGTAGCTGATTTAGCTGTTTTTTGGTGGTGGGAACATCACGAGAAATCTGAGTTAATGGAACCAATTGCTGCTGCTGAACCGCAGCTGGATGCAGAGGAGGAAACAGCTGTTGTATGTTCTCCTGAGTGGGTATTACGTTAGGTAATTGGTGTAAATGGGCCACTGGGGGCAAGTGTATCTGTGGAGTATGGCTGTAGGAACTTTGCGAAGCATTATTGATTATAGCTGGCAATGAGGGCAACCTTACGCCCGAGGTGGATCCATTTGAAGAATCTGAGTTGCTTGAGGGTAAGGGTGGTCTCTCCATCTGGGGAGAGGGCATACTTATGGCGGAGGAAACTGACTGTCGATGCATCAGGAAGTAGTCTTGCAAAGGGTGGTTTAGAGGGGAGGTGTTGTTCAAGGAAGATATTGTTTCACGGTTAGGGTTGACTAAATGCAGTTGATTCGACTGTTGTGACTGTAGTTCGGAATATTTCGGCATTAATTCGTAGACTGAAGGCAATTGTAGCATACCAAAGAGCTAATATAAACCAAATCCCACTATTAGAATGTAGATGTGATGGACACTAACCAGTAGTGTATCACAAATAACAAGTAGACAATAGATAGCAATACACCGTGAAAACAGTAGGTTGACAGTGATGGTACAGCACAACTATGAAATAAATGTGCCAGACTTTGAAATGCCAAACTTATAACGGTGACAAACTTATAAAGTTTTCACGCTTATTAAAACTTCAGAATTATAAGGGTTTCACACTTATAAAGGTGCCAGAATTACCAAAGGTAGTGTCGCCAAGGGAGTTATAAACCACTGAACCAGTCTTACAAAGATCAGGAACAAACAAGGATGAATGCAAGTGGCAATAAACAAGCTATGGAACGGAGAACCGACACCAAATAGGGAAATAGAATGAACTTCCAATGAACAGAGGAACAAACTAGCAAGTACTAATCAAAAGTGTGAGACTATAAGAGTAACTGGTAATGGTTAGCAGTGACTTTATAGTTGAAATAGCCGAGATATAGTAAGCAATGAAACTGGAACTACAGTGGGGACACGGTTAATTATGAATGAACCAACGGAGTATGTCCCGAAGTAATTAGTTAAACTTGAACTGGACGCGAGGATAAGGATAACCAGACCTAAAACTGACTGCGAACTGAATAGATTAGGATAAGTATCTGAAATGAAGTTGTTAGGAAGTGAAGTCAAGGAATTAAAATTTAGGCTAGGCGAGCTGGGACTAGAAGAAACAAAAGGAATTAATAATTGTACTACCCACACTAACAACAGGAAATATTAACGGGACTCAGACCAACTAGAAATGAAACGACTCGAATAGTCTCGAGGAAAACGTAACAAATGAAAATAATACCTAGGCAGAACCTATACGAGGGTGACCGGATACAAAGCTAGAACTATGTTACGAGCTGATAAAATGAACTAAAGAAGAAAAGAGAATAAAGATATAACACTGAAGATAAACGGAAAGAAAATTGATAGCCAAATCCCTTATAATAATAAAGAAAGCTAAAATAAATAAATTCGACAAAATTTACTACACATAATAATAAATTTTAGTAAAGTAGTGAAGGATACGTTCAGA
The DNA here is from genome assembly GCA_030560825.1 of Suzukiozyma fluviatilis. Lineage (NCBI taxonomy): Eukaryota > Fungi > Ascomycota > Pichiomycetes > Serinales > Debaryomycetaceae > Suzukiozyma > Suzukiozyma fluviatilis. Next base: position 461,772 of record JAKTVZ010000001.1, read on the forward strand.
TGCATAAATCAGATTCTCCAATTACATCATTAATTCTACAAAGCTAAGGAGAATGTAAAATTTCTGACCATTAAGCAGCCAGCATCTAAATAACACATGATAGTAGAGTTGCGATCCTATGTTGGTTTAAACAAGCTACAGTGTATTGGTTATTTTATATTTCAGGGCAATTATTTCCTTTGAATTCGTATTCGACACAAGTATCATTTTGAATTATTTTTACCGGGGTAAATTAGTGCTTTTACAGAAATGAAGATACTACGTGGTACTATACTGTCGCCGTTGTTGTACTTGTATTTCTTTTGGTTGTACGGGACGATGAATCTCGAAATCTAATCGAGATTATTACAAGGCGACGGTATACTTTTGATCTTAAAATAAGATAGTCGTACATTCTCCGCGAACCCAATTCTATTATTTATCACGATAAAAATTATATTATCTAGCATATCCTTGTACGAGGAGTCAATATATTATATAATACAATCCATTGAATTGTATTTGAATATTGTCCTGCTTGATTAGTGAATTTAACCAAGAGGTGCGGCAGATATTTTTTGATCCCTAGACTATAATTTACGCGAGAACTAATTATATTATATTCTGTGCAAATCTAAAAAATATCTGTATTTTATAGGGTTATCGCTAGCTCTATAAAACAAATTCTTCAGTCAGCATTTATATCTATCATTCAGCTAATCAAAATTAGCGTACTCAATTACACCTCCGTGCTTTTTGCGTCATTTATTCGTATTCGTCTTGTTATTTACTGTAATTGTTTTCCATGATCCCCTGCAGATTATTGTTATGCCACTGCAGATATGTAAATGAGTCGCCGTACATATATTCGCATATGCTCATGTAGGCAATATTATTTATCGAATTTCAATTATTTTTTATTCTCAATATTTCTCGTTATTATTGCAAATCATGCAACAAGGAACTATTTAATAAAAATGTGCACAATTTGTTCCCGCTAAAGTATAAATCTCTGTAATAAGATTTTCTCAATACTACGTTCCATGCCAACTTTGATTAGCAACCAGCATTTTATGTAGCAATAATATCCAACTATCCTCTTTATTCAAAGGATCACCAACCACAGCTATTTCTTGGTATCAACACCTTTTCCTATTTATTTATAGCAACCAGGTATCCATGAGTTAAATTATGTTAAATGTACCTTCGATATTCGGCTGTCTCATGTATGTATGTTTTATCGACAATGTTATATAATATTCTTTCATGTATCCCCCATCTCTTCCTCCATCTTTCACAGGCACAAAAAATGGTGCTATTGTTTTTCGTTTGCTACATTGCACCCGTATTTGCAGTAGATAATTTGCAGTAGATTCAAATGTGTTAATTTTGCCAACTCCTCTTACGATTCCTTGCACTCCACTTGTTTGTTTTATTTAGTTTTCCCTATTGATAAGTTTGTAATTATTTTTTGATTTTCTATGAATTAACCGAAAATTGGGGGCGTGCAAGTCTGCCCGTATCAAAATACTTTTTAAGCGTTAGCCAAATAGCATCTTCGTTTCACGTGCACCCCATATATGCCCCAAGTGTAATACTCATTATACCTTCAACTTAGCATTTCGTCACCTTGCTATCCTGAAACGAAAACCCTAAATATGGCTTTTGGGTAAGTATTAGCAAGATGGTAGAAACACGACTACTTCATTGACCATATTCCTTCGAAAATATGAGACGACTAGTGAGGAGACAAACTTGGAATAATAGTTGCAATATCGAGCAGAATATGCTCCTACAGTGTATGGCAAGCTTGCCAGATTGCAAGTGACGGATTATATGCCGGAATTCGCTACCCTTTTAGCCTGTTATGCAGATACAAAAATTGCCGAATGAAGTAACTGCGGATAACTAAGAATAAACCGCGAAACACCAAGCATAGATCGCTGTGTTGGAATAATAATACCATACGATAAATTCTGAGGTGCAAGAAATATGACTAATCGTATGTTATGTTTGGCGGCACGGTGAATAAAGTCATACAAAATAAGGATAGGCTCCATCTTCGCTAACTAAAGGCTTAGAGACCCGTGCAGTAGGCGATAGATTGCATTGTACGACACTAAATCGCAAGGGAGAAAATATGGCTAGCATATCGTAGTAGGCTCATAGTGTAATTCTTTGTAGAGTAGTTTAGATAGTGTAAAATGGTGACAGATGAAACTATAACCAGCCATTAACTTACTTTAAAGTAGAATGCCCTCTACCAGAGCCTTTTAATGCTTAAGGCACTGTTTTCTCTAACCGAAAGGCACTTATTAGCTGTAGATGTAATGGCTCCTCTTAATTGCTAACGCAATGAAGCCAATGTACCAAAAGTGAAAAGCACAGGTGCTAGAAATTAAGTGACTGCGCATGTCGTTTGGATTTAGGTAGCTGTCCCGAGGCTCGTACGATGACATGTTGAGCTATTCTTCTTGCTTAGTATAACCATAAAGTTAGAGTCTTAACTACAGATTTGGAACCTGTTTTAGCATTCGAAAGTACCCTAGGTGGATTTCTGAAAAATCGAGAATGCCGTAGTTGATAAAAAAATCGTAGGGTGATGATGAATTTCTACGGACAAGCAGTGGTACACATTTCTATTCACTAAATGTAACCTCAATACTCACTTAATATATCTGACTAGCTAATTGTAAGCTTTTCAAGTTGTTGAACTCTGAAACACTCATATTTGTTATTGACAGTGATATCTTTAAATTCTTGCAAATGAGAACCGAACAAAATGGTTTTCAACAATTTAATATCACAAATCGATTCGTTTTCAATATCAATAACACCGAATTTATTAATTCTAATAAATTGATTCTCTTCATTAATTGAATTCGAATTTATAATTCCAAATGGCAATTTTTTTTGTAAATAACTAAGATATTCAATTTCTTCGGTATCATTATTTTCCAAATGCTCCAAAAAGTTATAAACATTTATATCATTTCTTGCTAAATCTTCGTTAATTAACTCCTTATTTAAGTTAAATTCAGCTTCTGTCAATCCATCAATTTTACTAAGTATTGGGATCAAATTAATTCTTTCACTGAGCAACTTCATGCATTCAATATCCAATTCATTTAACCCCTTACCAGTAGGCTTAATGAAATAAATGCCAACATGAATTCGATTATCCTCAAATCTTGGATTCCGATTTACCTTTTGCTCTTGTTCAAGAACAGTTAAGTAATTACCTTCAACAAATTTCAAGATTGCATCGCTGTTGTCACAATTCTCAATATTGTAGCCAAAATTTTTCGTAATGGTGAACTTCAACTTCACTGGAATAGATTCAGGCTCAATAATATCCACTACATGATTTTCAAGACTAAATTGTTTGTTTTCGATAGAGTTGTATTCAATTTCTTCAACTGACTCACTTTGAAAATAAGATTGACGGCACAAAGTATTGATGAAACTCCTCTTTCCTATACCGTTTTCTCCAATTAATAGCATATTTAATTGTAGTCCACGTTTGGAAACTTGTTGCAACCTCAATTTTTGAGCTGATTCCTAAGAAGTTAGATATAGAACTTCTTAAATTGAATTCTGGTAGTACAAACAGTAATAAGAGAAGTCCGAGGATTCATGATGCTTTTCATTCTATCAATTCACTAAAGAAAGAATATTAAAATTAGCCGACGTTGATTTGGCTGCAAAATCGCGATATTTATAGTTCGCAAAATAGCCAGAGTAAAATTTACGAGAGATCTTCTAGAATCCAATTCTTCTTCTATACAAGGTACCGAAAGAGTGCAATGGGTTTGTAGTATTTATACATGGTGTATTTAAACTATATGTGGTTGTGATACATGACCTCTATTGTACCTAGTGAAATCTAGTCAAAGTTCATTCAAAAGAAAACCTTAGGTATGTACACATGATTGATATTTGGGTTCGTAATCTATACAAGAAGCTTATCCATTTCTTCAACGGCATAATCTAACATGTAACTTTGTTCGATTAAATCGTCAATTCTGGAGAAATGACGTTCGTTATAAGGAATTACAGATTCGATAATCTTCATTAATCCAGGAATCTCATTCAATGCTTGTTCACTGTAGTTGAATAAGATTACAGATAACAATTTTTGACTGATTTCAAAATTCTTAAAATTGGTATTCCAATCTCTCAACTTTTTGAATAACTTAATTATCTGATCCGAGGATAATTGTGCTATGGTTTGCTCCAACAATTTTGATCCAATTGCAGAGTCACTATCTTCATTGATTTCGATGGCAGACTTAAGGACATTATACAATCTCATGGAATGGTCTAAGGTCAATGCTAATAAAAATGCATTTGACCAATCCTTATTTTTGATGAAATTGGTCAAATTTTGCTCTTGCTCAATCTTTTCCTTGTCTTGTTGTTCTCGTAACCTAATTTCTTCCTCTGTATTATCTTTCCACTCACTGATTTTCCCATCAGCATCTGCAACTATAAAGTAATTACCATCATCATCTTTAATGTTTAAAGACCAGATTCTATTATCATGATTATCAAAAGTCTTAATGTTCTCTTCTGTCTTATAATCCCACAACTTGATCAAACCATCTGCCCCAGTAGAAATCAACTGAGGAGTTTGTTTGTTGAAAAAGCTCACTCGTTGGATAGAATTAGTATGCCCCTCTAATGTTTTCAAGCATTCAAAGGTATTTAAAGACCATACTTTGATGGTCTTGTCACCACTTCCTGTAACAATCAATTTATCAAATTTGTAAAAACTTATATCCCATAACCCACGTTTATGTCCTTTTAATATTCCGACAGTTTCTCCAGTTTCAACGTTCCATACTTTACCAGTTTTGTCGTAAGATGCTGAGGCAAAATATTCGTCGTTTGGCGATACGTCAATGCTATTGATTTCCTTTTCATGAGCCCTACGAGTGTATTCGGATGTCTTAACAACGGTTCCGGAAGAAAGAGGTATTTTCCACTTCTTCACCGTCAAATCGCTGGAACCAGTAATCAAGAAATGTGGTTTGTCATTGGACTTTGAGAAGCTTATGGCAGTAACGGCACCAGCATGACCTTGGAATACGGCGTAGGGAACAAAGTCTTCCTGTTCCTCGTCCCAGTGCCACACTCTAGCCTCGCTATCTTTGGAGGCAGTGGCGATCCATCTACCGTCATTGGACACATCCAAGGCGTTCAACAAATCAGTGTGTCCATTGTACAACTTCACTTTGAACTTTTCATCAGTATCGATGATTCTCAAGGAAGGAGAGTTGGTAGCCAAGGCCACATACTCGAAATTTGGTCCCACGTATCTTATGTCGGCCACAGTACCGTGGTTACCAGCAATTCTATTCACAATAGGCAACTCGTCGCTGTCGCCGCTAAGGTCGATTTCTACCAATGTTTGGTCACTTATCACCAACATCAAGTTCTCGTTCTCCAATTTCAAAACATCGATTATGATCAACTCCTCGTTTGTCTTCAATGGGGTAGGAGACTGTGCTATCAACTGACCTGTCTTTATGTCCCAGAGCTTTAATATATTTTCGCTTCCCGCAGTGTAGAAATACTGTCTGTCCTTAAAGTTTATGAACCCTGAATTTTCAATCTGCTCCTTCACAGGAAAGGTATTGATGGCTCTAAAGCTCTTACTGTCGTATATGATGACAATTTGGTCTCTTCCACCAGTAATGAAGTATTGGTCCTCCTCATCGAACCCCAACCCTCGCACCGCGGTAGAATGCTCATCTATAGTGTGCACACACTTTCTCTTCACCAAATCCCAAATTTTCACTGCACCCATGATATCACCACTGGCTAATTTCCAGTGCGGAGAATTCAATTCACCATAAAATGCTAATGAACAGATGGTAGTACCGTGTCCTTTAAGAGAATGGGTCACATAACCACCCTCGACGTCCCAGACAGTCACCACCCCATCAGAACCTCCAAATGCAAATAATGACGAAGTACTGTCGGCAGCAGCAATATATACTGGAGATGACATTTTGAAAGTTTTGGTTACTTGTCCTAATTGCACGTCAAAGATCCGCAATTGCTGTGATTGTGACAAAATGGCCAATTTGGAGCCATCCGGGGTTATAATAAGATTGGTGATCATTTCCCCATCACCTTCGACTCTGTGGATGATTTCTTGGTTGAGTAGATCGGTGATGATGACCTCGTCCTCTAACGGCGTGGCCAACACAGTTCCGTCAAAGGACATGGTGGCAGAGACACCGCCAGTGTAGAACGGCTCGATGTCCTTGTTTATGTACGTGGTCTTGAGTCCTTCCATGTCTATGTGTGGTGGTTAGCTCATCGCAGTCCTGCAATTTTCACTTTTGAGTAGGCGAAAAATGAGCTTGTCCGGAATTTGCGCGATGATCCCGGAATATCCCTCGGAACTAAAACCGGATATACGTACAATCTCCAACCTCCAGGACTCCATCAACACCTTAAACCCAGTCTATACCCACCGATTTGGCGGTGTTTCGCATGTAAACTTCAAGATAGTCCTCGATACCCATGCCCTGACCGCCATATTTGTCCCCCAACCAAATTTGCCGCATTCGAACAAAGTAAAAGAGAACACTGCTAAAAAACAATGTCACCTTGATTCGAATTAGCTCGAAATATTGCTTCGGAGACTGATGATCTACCAACAAGGAGTCCACCAGCTCCTTCGTCAACAAATTTACCCGGTTCACCGGACTTCCGAACGATTGGTTCAAGTTCTGCATCATTCTCATATTCCGGGTCAAAAACAAGAGCTCTAACGGGAACTTCGATTTATCCGCAAGGAAGTCTCTTAGAAGGTGGTTCAAGTCCCGGTCGTCGGCTATATTACTTCTAGAAACCATTGGATTCAACAGAATCACTGAAGCAAACAATTCCACCGAGTTTATGCCCCATTTTTTGCCGATTGTTTCAATGCCTTTAGTATTCATCAGAAATATATTCTTCCAGAGCTCAGCGTAATCGTGCTTGAACTGAGGATTTAGCGTCAAATAGAGCCCGTGATCGAGCAACACGAGCTGTTGTTTACCGCCAACAAATCGCACCTTTAAGTTGCCCGGATGGGGATCTGAGTGGACAAAACCGTCTTTAAAAGTTTGTTGACCGAGCAATTGGATGTACTGCTTCAACATTGCCTGCAAGTCGAATCCCGATTCGATCAACCGCTCCTTCTCGCTCAAAGATACCCCGTCGATCCACTCAGTCACCAAGACCTGCTTGGTAGTGAGCTCCGGATACACTTCCGGAATGTAGACGCTACACTTGTTCTGCTTAATATACTGAGCCAGTTTGTTAGCATTGCCCATTTCGTGGATAAAGTTGGTCTCTGTGAGCAATTGGTGCGAAATATAACCCGTGAAGAAGCTCATGGGTATGTCAAACACCCGCTCGTAAACACGGGAGATAAACCGGTACACCCAGAGATCTACAACTACTTGCTGTTGGATATAACTGTGCTGCACCTTCAAAGCTGCTGGTTTTCCGTTCTTGAGGATACCCTTGTGAACTTGCGCTATAGAGGCACTAGCTATAGGCTCGTGGTCAATAGAAAGAAACAATTCCGACTCGTAGTTCCTGCCTAGGTTCCTTTTGAGAATTCTATCTACATGGGCCCAGGGTTCGAACGGAGCATCGTCATACAATCTGGCAAACCGTCTCTGGTAAGCTACAGGGAACAAGGAGCCCTGGTTGGCTATAGCCTGTCCTATCTTGATGTAGAGTCCCTTATTAGTTAAGAGTAAGTTGAGCAAGCTTTCGGAAGCAACTTCGTGTAGATGCTCCAAATCGGGGTTTTCTCGACTGTAAGCGTAGGAAATCCATAAGAGCACGTAGAGGGCCCTAATTGTTCTTGTTAAGAGCGAAGAGTAGGCCCATTTATCGACTAGATATATCGTTCCTCCAATTCCGATCACCACCGTTACCGGACGAAGAATCTTGACAAAATGGCCCGGAGTTGGGTGAGTTGCAGTCTTTGGGGTTGCAATATGGAGCCTAGATGTCCATGTGCGGTTTATACGAATCAATCGTAACATCTACCCCAGATATGCCAATTAGTACTGATGTAGAAATTGATGATGGGCAGAAAAGACGAAAAATAACGGGAAATTGCTCGTTTTTTTAAGTTCAATGATCTTAAACCGGCTCTATTAATCGAAAAATCAACTAAAACTCGCAAATATGGCCGTCTAATACCAAAATACAAATGTGATTGCAAAGTGATGATTGGAGGTTAGAATTTAGATTAAGTCGCACTCTGAAAAAATTGTTGAAGAAATACGCTTTAAGTTTCTTTATCGAGCTGCAACTATCGAGATGTTTAGACCAATTGTTCGTCGTTACGCCACCGCATCCGTTTCCACTAGTGCACCAGTTGCCCCTGTGAAAAGAGTAGGTTCTTTTAGAGGCGGTATCACTGGATTTTTACTTGGGGTTACTACCACCAGTATTGCTTCTTACTATTATTTATTAGACGAATACAAGAATGCCAACAACGTCATTGTTGCTGATATTGTCAGTTTACAAAACTCCATCAGCAACTTGGAAAAACAAATCAAATCTAATTAGGTTTATTCCATGTATTTAGAAGACTAGTAGTCCGTGTGCAATTAATTAGAAAGGAACTATTGGCTAATTGATTTATAGTTAATTTGATTAGTTTGCAATTAGTTACTTTGATTATTTGCAGTTAGTTGATTAGCTTTGAAAATTACACTATTAGTTAATTAGTTAACAATTACTCTATCAATATTAATATTAGTATAAGTCATTCAGTCCATATGGCCAGTATTTAAATCAATATACAAATATACAGTGAAGAAGATAAGGAAAAAAAGACAAGGAAAAACAAAAGCTAGTGAGCAGTGAGTGTCAGGAAAGACCAAGCATGGAACTGAGACCAGCGAAAAATAAAAAGAGCCAAGAAGAAAGTGAAAAGACCTCAACAGTCAAAACAATATTTGTGTTTGAACTGCTCATTCTGATTTCGCAGGTATCTCAGCAGACTTCATCTGATTTTATCAGACTGCCCCCATTGCTTCGCCGTTGACTCTCCGCTTACTGTTCTACGATTGCTTGCACTACGTTTCCTTAGTCTGTAGCCTATATACATATGCAATATCTATATACAATGTCACCTTTCATAATTCGTTAACCAATTTCCTTGCGTCTGCTAGCAACAGTATCAACTGCTCCTTGCTTGTATCTCCACTGACCCCAATCAAATTAACTTCTATTCTCCGTCCTCCAAGTTGACCTCCTTCCACTATATTCACCTCGATGCCTCTGTCTCTGTAGTTAAATTCTAATTGTCTTCGGCTCGAAACATTAATGTACTGGTACCGCACAACCTTACCGTTGATGTTCAAGTCTATGAACGGTTCAATAGACGAAGCACGGTACCCAGAAAAGTCCAAGGTACTGCGCTTCAAAAACTCAACGATTCCCGGTTGCAGATTAAACCTGCTATACCGCTCCGTCGACTTCAAGATATCCTCTAAAGGCACTGTTGCGTCTTCAATACCGGTATCAACATCGTGGTGCTCTTCCGTTGGCTCATCACTGCTCTCAAGTACATTACCGGTCAACTGGCTGCATATCTTCAAGTCAGACTTGGAGTTAGGCAAGGGAACATAGACATTGTTCTCTCCCTCTACCGTAACCACACTCATACTGTCGATATACGGAACCGAACGAGAGTTCAAGTTCATCCAAATCTCCACTGGAGGATACTTGATGTTACCTACGTCCTTCTTGTCGTAGGGCGACGGAAGAAACTTGAGCTGCACTAAGTAATTATGTGGATCCCAACTCATAAACCGGTTCTTATCCTTCACTGTTAGCTCGGGAATGTCTGAAAGGGGCAACGAAAGTACCTTGTCAACAATTAATGGTAAGTTTGTGCTGAATTGGAACTGGGAATCGCCTGAAAGCTGAGGTTTCTGCGTTATAATCGACTTGTCCTTCGATTCTCCTTCAAATAGCAAGTCCCCAAATGTTACTGTCATGATAGGACTGAGAAGCTTGCTGTCTTGCTCTCCATCCAAGTCTTTTCTGTACCCAAAATCACTCAATTTTGCGTACATGGCGTCTATTTCTTCACTGGAGAAACCAGTTGCAGTCTTTATGTCTGCCGATTCGGCATCAGTGATTTCTTGTTCGGTCTGTTTGCACTCAGGCTCGGGTTCTTTCGCTACTATGCCTAACCCTTGCAATAAGCTCCAGTTCTCGTCTTCGAGAGCTTGTGTGGCTACACTTTTGGCGTCTTCCACTATGTGTTCGTACTCAATATCTGTACTTTGCAACTTTTCATCAGAAAACCGCTTGAGATCATTGAGGTATAGGTCGCTCTTTTTCGCATCATTGGAGGCTGATTTCAACTTCCACAAGTTATGGTGCCTCTGGTTCCATGAGAGCGAGATATCGTCCTTATACGGTACGAAATCAGCCCTTACTTCTGGCCCAGTTGACGAAGAAGTGAGGAACAAATGGTCTTTGGTGTGTAAATTATAGTTAAGCAACCAGATTAGCAACCGTTTGGACCGCTTGATCTGGTTCTCGTTGAGCGTAGTCAATTCATAGTTTTCGTCGTGCAAACGATTGAAGTATACCTCGGTATTCTTGCCTACTTCCGACAACGAAAACTCGTTGTACTTCTCTACAAAGAGGTTTTTGATGCTGCCAAGATCGAGAGTTTCCCTCTTGGCCGATGAAAGAATGTTGTTAAGCATGATTTCGGCACTGTTGACCTGGGACTCGGTACCTACAAACTGAATACCTTTCTCCGAATCAAATGAGATCTTAGCACCTACCCGTGAAAGATACTGAATCACAAATCCGTTCTGTGAAAGAAGGAGGAATAAGTCTGCCTTGGACAACTTTACTGACCGCTTAACCAACAAATCGTCCATAGAAATTGTCTCAGAAACAGACAAGTTCCATACATTGTCCATGATAATTCCCACCAATTTGCTCTTTTTTGCCCGCGAAAAAGCTACAGGGCCATGATACTGGCTCTTCAAGTACTTGGTGAGCTGTGACTTTGTGAAGGACGTCTCAATGTTCTTTTTGAGCTGGTTGTACTTGTTCTGAGATATATTACTACCCTCAGGTTTGAAATTATTTAGCGACAAGCTGGGATTTTCGTCGTTGAAGAAGAGCGACACTGGCAAAGTGTTCGTAGGCATCTTATCAGCCAATTTGATATCGTTTACGTATTTGGAAAAGCGCTTATCGGCAGTCTGTTTGTGGTTCAAGAATATTTGCTTGGATCTACTGGACGTAGGTAAGCGTGAAGTATCATTTAACTCATCGAGAATAACTCCGGGAATAACCGTCTTTTGCCTCAAAGGTGATGTTCCGCAGAAGAACCGACGACAAATCCTTGCTTTAAGCATACCTGTAGCTGTTGAGACGTTATTATATAAAGCTTACTGCCTAAATTTTTCAAAATGGTCTGGAGATGAGGTCACGTGATTTTCTTTAAAAGTCGAGTTGGATGATATTGGGAGCTTTTCTGGGTGAGAGATGGGATGGAGCATGGGTGTGAAGGGGAAGGGGGATAGAATGTAGCGAAGAGAAGAGAAGGAATATGGTGGAAAGTGGTACAAGTGGTGGAGTTGAAGGGTTATAGTTAGGATGCTCTGGTGCGCACTAGAAAAAGTAGGTCTAGTACCAGAGGCAGAAGAGACTACAGAAAGAGAAAATGAATGGGTAGAACGGGTTGGATAAGACATATGCAAGTATATTGAATGGATAAGAATATATATGTTCATTGATTGTTTGAGGGGTTGTTTGGGCCCTTTTTGGTTATTATATGCACAAAGAAGTTGCAAAGAGTAAATGGCTGCGAAAAAAGGTAATTTGCAGCCAACGGCAGATATCCAGAAACGAACAAATAACAAAGTTAGAATGCAAGAGGTAGTTTAATGTAATAAATGGGAAAACAAAGTTAATGTAATAGAAAAGATTCAAAACCGGTTTCCAAGACTATTTAAGATTTTTGAAAAAGTTACATTCAATTAACAAAATTAGCTACAAAACAGGTACCTTATGAATGAAAGAGAGTAGGTCAATCAAGGTTGTTGAAACAAAATGAAGCAATGCGAGATCAATGAGTTTACTGGCATTGAAAATTCTTAAAACAGTCATAGAGATCTAATTATGTCAACAATAAACATTGCACAAATCAAACAAGAACGATAGGGTTGCGTAGAATGATAAGAAACGTAAAGATCACTTAGAGGATAAAGATAGACCGACGAGATAACAATTATGACGTAGATATGGATTTACTACATTACCATGATTTGCCAGATAAGCAAAATATCTGATAAACCGAGGCTACAAGTATAATGATGACAAATGAAACCAATAGCAGATAAACAATAAGTGATTTCAGGTCATCGATATGAGACATAAACAGATAGTTCCAGATAGGTGAATACGATATCTGGTAGTAAGATCCATGCCGCAAAGATCCCTGCCTCAAAGTGAATAGATACACAGACTACAGATAACGAAGTCTGCATGCATAGTACCAAGATAGGTGATAGGTGGAGAAATATGAAATTGGAGAGTTTAGGTGAAAGCTGCCAAAGATAGCCAAGTGACCGAAAGGGTAACCGAAAAAGATAGTACGATAAATAAGCTTATTTTGAATACTGTGGATTCTCGCAGTAGCTTACCCTAATCGATTCCACCCTTACCTGCAGTACATAAAATTCAGGTGACCATTACCTCGCTTATAGACGGCTAGAATGAAAGTGGCCGTTCTTCAGTTGGCAGTTTACCCCAGAGTCCCTATCTACTGCAAAAATGGACCACTAAGCAGAACAGGCAATTAACCGCGATGACACATCGCCGTTAGTCTCCTATTTACATTGGGGTCAGCATCAGAAATGGACCAGTGAGGCGACATGCTTAGCAATCCGACATGATATGCCCCAAAAACGATAAAATATGATCCACAAATCAAATCAGCTAATAACTCCGATTGTTATAGTAACATACCAACCGACAATTTTTTATTTTTCCTCGCTTTCATTTATCGTTTTTCAACCCCCCCTGGGGTTTTGTGTAACATATCGCTAGTTTTTACCCCGCGACTGACAAACTCCGTCGCTTCGGTTAACCATTTCCACAGAAAGTTACCTACAGCAGGCGATGAGGTTCCATATAAATACATCACGGTTATTCCAAGACAAAAAATGCAAACATCATCGCTGTAATGTCTTTGTTTGTACCCTTACGCTATGGAACAACCCAATTAGTCAAGCCAAGAGTGTTCTTATCATGTGCTTCCTTGATGAGAAGTTTCCATGAGACACAAAAGCAAAAGACTACCATGGGAGTCGAATCGTTAAAGCAACCTTTAATGACTCCTCCTTCCAACAAAACCGACTCTTCTTCTTACTTAAGTGATTTGAAACTTTCGGAGTTATTATCTTACTTCTGTATCGGAGTTGCTACTTTAAATAAACCAATCTTGCAAACCTGTATTAAACTTTTCCCCTATGTACCTTTACCTGTCATTAAAACCTTAGTTTATAATATTTACTGTGGTGGTGAAAACATCCAAGAAGTTAAGAAAACCGGGGCCAGATTAGCTGCTCGCGGTATCAACAACATGATGATCTCTTTAACTATTGAAGCCTGTAACGGGAACGATAATATCGATCCTAAGTACATTGCTGAGGAAACCGCTAAATCTGTTACCGATATTTTGGTTCCTCATACCGTCTCTATGATTGAAACTTCCGGTAAACCAATCAACTCGATCCCACCGGGTTATGTTGCCTTAAAACCAACTGGTTTTGCCAAAGATGCCGTTGATGTATTGACTTATTACAATACTACCCACGCTAAAGAATTCGATGAATTGGTCGAAAGAGCTGCCACCGTTTGTCAGACCATTTACGACTCCAACGTCAAATTAGCCGAACAATACCCTGAAAGAACCGCCCCTTTTGTAGTAGGAGTCATTGATGCCGAAAAGTACGACTTGCAACCAGGTGTTTATGAGTTACAAAGAAGATTGTACCAGAAATTTAACCCAGTTAACAAGCCAGTTTCCATCGTCGGAACTTTGCAAATGTACCTTTCTGATTCTGCTGCATTATTGACCGAAGAACACAAATTAGCCGAAGCTGGAAACTACCGTTTAGGATTGAAATTGGTCAGAGGTGCTTACATCCACTCCGAACCTAAGAGAGCTGTCATTCATGCCACCAAAACCGATACCGATAACAACTACAACCAAGGTATTTCCTTCTGTATCGACTCTATCTTGGCTAACCCTAAGAACGAGTCCACCATTGGCCATTTAGTCGTTGCTTCTCACAATGGAGACTCTTTGAAACTCGTTACCACCAAATTATTAAACGTTGAAAACAACAACAAAAACAACGTTGTTTTGGGGCAATTATTAGGTATGGCTGATAACATTACTTTCAACTTGATCAAGAACTACAACGTCGACAACATTATCAAATATGTTCCATGGGGTCCACCATTAGAAACTAAAGAATACTTATTAAGAAGATTGGAAGAAAACGGTGATGCTGTTAGATCCGACAATGGATTACAATTGCTTAAAGCCGTTGTTTCTGTTCTCTTTAAGAGAATGTTTCGCATGACTTAGATATAGATCGCTAACTGGCATAGATACCTTTATTTGCATATTTATATATTTATATATTAATTAATGAATTATGATTAGAGATTTGTAGCAGATGAAAAGAACATCGTTAGTAAGAAATTGCACTTATCAGAACTTGGATTATCTTCCAGGTTTAACTTGAACCGAAAGACAAGGCTGTTTTTCATCTGGTACTCATGGAGACTCTTCTTGTGAAATCTAGAATGATTTATAATTGATGGTTATTCTAATTTTACTATATTAATTAATTGTATTATAGTACTTAACTATGTCTATCTAATATTACACCGGTACTAGCTGAGGTTTCCAGACACAGCTACTGATTACACATTGTACTACCCATTCCCAGTTGATTATTCCGATCGTCTGTCCTTTAGTCATGGTTAGCGGTTCCTTGGTCTTTTTATTACCATATTGACTCCTTGTCTTGCGAGTAGACGGCTGCTGGTTCTGCAATTTTGCTGAAACTGTTCCACTCTCATCAAAAACTAAAAGGTTACCTGATTGCTTAGTCAATTTCTTAATATCACTCAAGACTTCAGAGTATTTGCTTCGATATCTTAGCGATCTAACGCCAAAAGAACAGAATATAAACTTGCAAGTTTCAATGGTATCGCTATTTTTCTTGTTGTTCAAAACAATAATATCGTAATCTTCAAGTAATCGGCAATTAAGGTCAATCTGACGGTTTAGTTCCAACCGTTTTTCGTAGTTTTGTCTAAATTGGTAAACATCTAGACTCTTAATAGACTGAAGATACTTTGACTGTCCAGCAGGCAATAAATAAACGGGCCATTGGTCAAATTTAGATTGGCCATTGATGCAATCAACTATAAACATGTCTGACAAGATGGGCCAACCTAAAGCTAACGCTTGCAAGTATTTAGCACTACGACAATGGCTATTCGAAATCATGGCTCCAAACATCACTCCCGTCAAGTCTACGTTCAATTGAATATGACTATCGTCGTCTCCATATGTAAACAACAGATATGGGTCTTCGTTGATAATTGTACCTCCATTAGTTTTGATCAACTCAACTATCTCTTCCTTCCTTTCTCCTTCAATGCTCGTAATAAAGAATAACTTCTGAGAGAAGATCCTACCTGAAGTATCTACACTAAGCTTCTTTAAATTCGCACTTCTCACAGGACTACTAAAAGGTACGCCTCGAATGCTTCTTTCGTTAATTACAGACAACGGAGTCGCGTTTCGAAATGGCGTCTCCAATTGATCCTTGAGGAGGTCTTGCTCACCGTATATCAATTTGAAGTTGTGCTGATGCATAATCCAGTCTGAAATATCCATGTAACATTCACACAATGGAACCGATATTTCGGAGAACTCTTTCGTCTTAGTAAATCGTTGCAAGTGCACAACGTTATACCCACGAATACATCTAATTTGATTCTGCGAATCTGCAAATGATAGACCTGTTACTCTGTACTTAGCTGTGGAATTCTTTATGCAAATGGTATCTCCAATTCTTATATCCAACAAGAAAATGTCCGAATTCTTAATGGAAAATTGACCCTCATCGAATTCAATAGTCAGGCTCTCCTGTCCCTTTTCAATTAAAGACCCCGTGTACATATTGAGATTATAACTTACCCAAACACTGTCTCTAAAACGAACGTCATTTTCACACAAAATCTCCAGCACTTCTGATCTGAATACCACAGGTCTGTTACCACTTGAAGCTACACCCGAATCTTCTTGTGACTCTACAATGTAATTCTTTCTTCTTCTAGCTGCAATGTGCGATGATTGCTTAACTGGTTCCATAGAATTAATACTAGTTTTAGTATGCAAATCTGTAGGAGTTTTCGAGCCCTCGAGCTCGATTACTTCAGGAGAAGATGGCGGCCGTAGATCTTTTCTTCTCAACTTGACACTCTCAGAAACTATAAAGATATCAGAGGAGTCTTTAGTTGGCGATGAATCTGATAGTACGTTGAGGATATCCAGGTTCTTCACAAAAGGAGACGAGGTTCTGATTTCAGTAGGTGATGGGGCAGTAGCAGCATTAGAATTGTTTATAGACAAAGATTTTGACGTATTTTGGTGAGATAATTTTGTAACTTTATCGTCGTTGGTGCTATCTAGTTTTCTTTTGAGCCTCGTGGATATTAAACTATCTTCGGGGAGCTCTGAAATCACCTTCTCATCTTCATCTTCAGTTTGGACTTCTTCAACATCTGCTGTATCTCTGCCTGGACTATAATTCAATCCCTGGTAATTACCTTTTATGGGCAGTTCTTGTGTATTGACCACTTGTGTATGCGAAAGCATGTGCCCTGCAACAGTGTCTGCATTTGCAAGATTGGGACTCGATAGAGGGACATTGGTTTGAGTTACTGAAGGCGATTTATTGTCATCTTCTTCTACTAGAACCGAAGTAAACTGTCGGAAATTAGCATCTATTGTTTCTTGAATGGGAACTGCAATTTGCTGAGTTTCACCCTGGTCACTTTGAAAGTCTCTCGGCAGCTTTGTGGGAAATATTTTACTTTTGTGCAAGGTATCTTCACCGTAGACTATTGGTTGTGTATCATCTAGTTCCTGAATACCCGTCAAAGTATGAGACTGAGATCTTCCGTTCTGTTTATGCAATTTTGTGTGCGGTATGTTCTCTATTACTTGAGTGTCTTTTATTGCTTGTGAATGCTCTATTATTTGAGTATCTGCAATTATTTGAGTGTCCTCTATTACTCGACTTACTCTTCCTTCAACTGGTATTATTGGTTGGATATCGCCTACTAGCTGGGTATCACCAGTCTGCTGTATGTCGTCTATTAAGTGGACAGACTCAGGTTGTTCTACTATTTGGGTGTCTTCAATGTTATGCATACCGTTTGCTATTTGTGCTTCCGTTTGTGGCTCTGGTTCAGAAATAGGAAACAATAATGAATTATCTGGCTCCGAATGTTGGTTTTGGTGTATTTGTGTATCTAATTGAGTATCATTTGCTTGGGATTGGGATAGGTTGTTTGGATCCAGACGTTGCATAAGCTGCGAAACGAAGAAATCTCGAGCAATTTCAGTATCATCACCCACAGCGGTCCCAGAACTTGAGCTGGGCTTACTGAGGTCAGTTCTACTAGGATCTGTCGCGTTGAATGCATCGTTATTTACATTAATCACCTGCGTATCTCCAATTGCAGGCGAAGAATCACCGGAATCGATGATATCCGATTCACTTAATGGGTGGGAATTCAACATGGAAGTAGACGGATGCAAAGAATCAAACGTGGGCACTTCAGCATCCTTCTGGGTCTCAAAATCATTACCAAAGATCAAGCTTGAATTCGCATCCAAAAGATGAATATCGCGGTCGAAGTTTTCTTGTACTCCAGAGAAACCGCGGGGCGGTGAATCATCACTGCGGTATTCATTGGGACTAGATTGACGGATATTCATAGGAGAAATCCCATTAAATTCGATGACTATTATAAAGAACTACTGGTGGATATATTTTTGTTAGCGAAATTTATTTTACTAGCGAAGTATAGTGCGACTGGCATGCACTCCATGCATAAAGATACAGATTTATACATTGAGGAATATGAAGTAAATAGATTTTATAAATACATATACAAGAAGATAATGTGCAATGGTGGAGACCAAGTGTCGTTGGTGAATGGCAAGTATGTAGTACAAGATGAAAAGGGTTTATATTGGTTAAAATTGGAGGACTTGTGTTGGACTGATGGAAATGGCTGCAAATGGGTGTTAAATTAGTGTAAAAGTTTGCAATTGAAAACGTATAGTGAAAATGAAGCAAGTAGTGCCAATGCATGGTAATGGAGGGAACTGGTATAAATTAACGGAATGGTTGCAAAAGGATGGGAAAAATACAATGGACTCTTAAAAATTAATTACCACCTAATTGGCTCATGATTGCACTAAGTGCGGACGAAGGTTCATCGATAGATTCGAATGGATCAGGACTCTTGGGCTCGTAGTCTTTTTTAACTACAAACAACGCAAACAATCCTATTTGCAGACCCTTTTTATGTTTGACAAGGTATGAAGGTAGTTTCTCGTCCCGGAAATCAATTGGAATTAAATAAGCATCTTTGACGAAATATGGCTTTCCACTCAACACTCCCACTTTATTCTTAATAAGTAAGTAATCATATAATTTCTGATATTGATCGTCTTCTCCTATGATTTGTATTAAATATAAATCTCGTGAGCTTATTATTATATTTAAGTATTTATCAGCTTTGTCTCTATCTAATCTACCTTCAACTTCGTAAGCATTTTTCGATAATATTTCTTTACTAATCGACGTACTAATATCAACCGATGAACCTTCATTCATGGTTGCCGTACTTGAATAGAAGCGTCCAGTAGCATTAAATGTAGCATAATCAGGAAAGGTTATTTTCCCTTCCCAAACGTTTGCTCCAACGGTAAATTTGTTTTTAGGCTCTCCAGTTAATTTTAGTAAAAGCTCGTCGTTAGTTGGCTCAGTAAGATGATCCACTTCGCTGAATTCAGATGTTGATTCTCCTCCAGTTTCTTCCTGGTGTAATGCAATCTCATTCGATTCTTCACCATATTCTTGTTCATCTTCGTCATCAGAATGGAAATATGTACGTTGTTGAGAGATATTTGGCGATTTGGTAATTATCTTAACCTGAGGTACTGTCTCCTCTTGTTCAGAAAATCTTCTATGGTCGACACTTTTAGTAGTTATACTTTCATCAATTCCTTCTGGTTGTTCATTATAATTGTCCCTGATCTCTTCACCTTTATGAGTACGTCTGATTATTTGACGTTCGTCTGCTTGAACTAAAACAATATTTTTGATATTTTGCTTAAGCTTCTGTTTGACTTGCTTAATGGTTTGATTAATTTCTTCTGGAGTTTTGTTAACTAATTCATGAAACGTTAAATTACCTTCAATCAAATCTCCCATAAATCTCTTTTTCAATAAAAATAGAATTCTTCTACTTTCGCTATTATAATTTGCTTTGGGGAATTCATCATGAATAATGTTTTCAATCTCAAGGGCCCATTTTTTTGAAAGAGACTCTTTATCGAAATTTTCAGGGAACTTGTAATCTTCAGGGAAACTGGTCTCGAAGAAATTAGCAAAAGCTTTAGCTGTGCTTATTCGATGACTTTCTTTTAAGCTGCTAAATCCCGATTTCTCACTGGGCTTCTTTTGAGTTTTCTTGACTATTCCGGTTCTGACCTCAAATTCGGCAGGATTACAAACGTTACATTCAAAATGGTCAGGAATGGCTTTGTCAGATTTGAATCCCATACACTTGGCATGTTGCCAACTATTACAATTATCACATTGAAGCATGGTGCCCCAGTATCGGTGGCTTCATCATAGTTGGCATTTGTGAGTCCACAGGGAGTACATCTTACCATACTCTCATCTTCTTCCAAGTTTTCGTCAGAAATATTTTCTTGATCCGCTTTACTCTTATAATCTTCATCTGTTTCAATTTTGGCTATCTTATGGTCTGGTTTACCAGGCTCATCATATACTTCGTCAAAGCTTCTCTTTGAGTGCTGGCCCTTATTGGCCCTCTGAGACCTTCTTTGCTCAGACATGTGATCAATACGTTAACTACTGGTGAAAAACACTTTTAAGATGAACAGATAAATTAAATACAAATAATACTGATACGGGAAAAATCACACTAGTACTAAACTAAAGAAATTCGATTAATTTTCCAGAAAAATTAAGTTAATACGAAACAAATGACTACACAAGATTACCTCGCTGATAAAAACTCTTAAATCTCGGTAAACTTAACTGATTCAATTTGTGAAGATAAAGGCTTTCTCTTATTCTTTGCCAATTCCAAAAAAACAAAATTTTAAGTGATCATGGTAGCGCCTATTTTATCCATGCTCACACGACCGTAACTTATGGTAATGGCTGCAAATTCTATGTTCATGTTTCACTACAAGAAGGTTTCAAATAACGATATTAGATTATGTAGTATAAAATGATATATAAACGATAATTTAACATGATATCGCAAGAAAACTGTGAAAATAACTAAAAAAATCCACCAAGTTCGCCAAACCTTGGACATATGCCAGAGCACTGGCAAAAAACAAACATAACCAACTAAATCAATACCTCTCAATGAACCTTACATTGAATTACCTTTAAACGAATAACCTTGTATAGAACGAGCCTTCAACACTCAAAATGAGTCTCAAACCGGACTTTGAATAAACATGTGCAGCAAACTTAACAGAACTTCTAGAACCATTCTACAACCCTTTAATCAATGACAAGAATTCGTTGTCGTCCCCCAACACTTCTTCGATATCCGCTAATGCATTTTCACTAAATAAACCAGATTTAGTTGGTCTGAATCCTTCGGAGACAGCCTCTACGAAAGACGAACGTCTTCTAGCCTGTTTCGAAACAGCTGCGCTTTCAAGTGCAGTAGCTGAGGAATTTCTTCTTGCATTAGTCGGTTTTTTAACTATGCCTCTGCTCACAGAATTTCTTCGAGGGTAGACAGAGGTTTGATTGAATTCATGGTTGTTAGAGGGTTTGCCATATTGAGAGTAAATGACGGAATTCTGTAATACAGACTTGTTCCGAAATGCTCCTAATGGTACCTGTTTCTTCTGGTTGTTGAAATCCCGCCATATCTTAGCATCGTTCTCGTCATCGTCGTCCAATTCGCTAATGTTTAATAACTCATCTAACCCTAAAGCCAGATCATCTGCGCCGGTGGGGATAATGCTCTTTCTTCCTTTAGTTCTAGGTTCCATGTTTTTAAGGTTACTATTGGAATTAACCAATGTTCTAGTAGAGAGACCATCGATAATTCCGAATGGTTTGCTATCTAATGTGACCCATGTACCCAAAACAGGAGGTCTATAATCTGCGGTTTTAGATGATAAGACCTCCTTGGCCTTCTTAGATCCCACGTTGGACTTATCAGAAGAAACGGGTAACGATAAATCAACATCAGTAGACTCACCACTATCGTATTCATCTTCCAGATCGAATAACTCGTTGTTTCCGATGTTAGATGTTAATGTTAACAGCTTTCTTCTTACCGGAAGAGCTGAAGACACCGACTTACGATTCTTCTTATTGGCTTCATTCATCTCGCTAAATAAGCCGTCTACGTCGAGCTCTTCGTCTTCTGAAGCATCGTTGTACCGTTCTACATCATCCTCATCATTGGATTCACCAGAGCTGAAAAAGTAGTTCCAAAGATAGGAATCGTCTTCTTCATCGCTGTTGATGACGGAATTTTTGGACGACTTTTTAGCCTTGTTTTTGGACTTATTGTTCAGCACTTGAGACTTACGGAAGTACTGCGCTACGGTGTTCTCTTTATCATCAGAAACATCCTTGATGTCTTCCAAGTCCTTATCAAACAAGGGAACGTTGAAATCAATAAAGTCTTCAAAGTCATTATCGTCTTCATCCTCATATCCATCCGATTCGTTTTCAATGCTACTTTCATACTGCACGACTTGCTTCTTATTATTCATGTTGTTGAACGAAGAGAGCATGGACGAGCCGTGTGACATTTCGTTCATGCTTAGGTCCTCAAGTTCGTCGTCAAAACCATTGTTTTCAAACTCATTCACAAGAAACTTTTCTTCTTCCTTCAAGAACGGGTCATCATCACCTAACGAGCCCATGGAATTGTTTCTAGACTGCCTGAAAGAGGACGAATAATCATCTACTAGCTCATCAAGGTCGTTGTCTGCATGCAAAGTTGCCAATAACTCGTTATCGTCGATTTCGTAGTCTTCATCGGAATTTAACTCTTCTTCGTTGATCTTTGGCACTTGTATTATGGGCGAATCATACTCAAAATCAAGGTTTGTGTTTTTGCCGTCATCTTTAGGGGTTGGAGGTAACGAAAAGTTGACTTCTTCACCTACATCTTCTTCCTGGATGTTGTCGCTGGAGACGGAATCTTGCTCGGCGTCGTTTCGACTGGCATTTTGGGAGCTATAGTCGTATTCAAGGTCATCGTCAAATACTACACTTTCGTTGCCCAAATCACCAAAATCAAATGTGAAATTGATGTCTTCAGGCAAGGCTGCTTCCGACTTTCTTCTACCAAATTTGGGCTTGGGGATAGCGTTCTGGGGCTTTTTCGCTTCCGATTTTCTCCTGCTCTTGACAGGCTTTACTGGAGTAGATGAGACCTCAGAATCAGAATCAGAGCTCAGAGACAGCTCTTGTACCTGTTTATTGTTGTTCAATCCTTTTAATGCATGGACGGTTTTCATGGATCTGGCTTTTCTTTCTGCCTGTAATTTGACGAAATCAACATCGGAATCATCGTCTGAGGAGGAGTACACGTCTTCGTCTTCGTCCTGCGAACTTTGTGCTACGTCCGAGGCATCGCTTTGTTGGCCACTGTTCATTAGCGAGTACAATCCCTCCAAACCAATCTCGTCTGGGCTTTCCAGCTCGTCATCGTTGTCGTCATCGTTGTCTTCATCCTCCTCCATGTCGTCGTCTTCATTATCTTCTTCCATGTCGTCATCATCATCGTTGTCGTGCTTCAGTATTTGGTTCCAGTTGTGGTTACTCCAATCTATCGACTTTTTGGGGGTTCTTTTGCGGCCAGCTTTGGCCGTTTTCTTGTTCTTGGTGTATTTTTTGGCATAGGTGGACTTTCTGCTCGTTAGCTTGTGGTTTTTGTTGGCAAAATGGGTAGAAGTTCGGTTATCATCGTCGTTTTCGGAAACAGCCGTCAAACTCGACTCCGAGTCGGACGAATGCTGGTCTTTGTGGGTGAATGTCTTCTCTGAATCGGAAGAACTGGAATCGACGATACTGAACCGTCGACTTCTGGTGGAATTATGAGGGAAATACTTGCTGGAAGTATACCCTTTGAAGTTCTTGCCTCCAATTGATGGTTTATTGCTTGTTTTTGATAGCGATTTCGATCCCTGCGGGACCTGGGGCAAAGAGGAAGCTTTTCTCGGACTCTTGGCCATATTACTCTAGGAAAAGGGGGTGGCCTGTGCTGTGGTTCTGGTGTAAAATCAGGCTGTGCTGTGATTTATGAAATTGTCTTTATAGTTATAATAATGGATGTTTATAATAATAGCCATGCTCTTGAGGCGTAGTGGGACTCCTATGGCGAATACAGGGAAACTAGCTTGCTAAATGACCCAAATATTGATACTACCGTGAACTATCAATGGAAAACAGTGGGGTCGAGAATTCGTTCAGTTAGGGACGTAAGCGTCTTTTTTGAACGATTAAGTAATGTAGTCGAATACGATACTGCGATGGAGGGATCAAAGCTCAGTATACTCTGTAACAATCCCGGGTTTGTTTATCACCTTATCAGTTATGGTAGCTATTGTTATTTTTCTAGGTGAGAAAAATTTTATGCGATGAGCATTGAGCTACCAGGTACGATGCCACAACTCCGGTGGGAGGTGGTGGTGACACCGCGGCGGAAACAGCGATTTTTTGTGCTGGACGGGGTCTATAGACGCTGGCCATGCTACAGGAGAAATCTGGGTCCAATTGACGCCGTTTTGACCGAGTTTGGCCCGTTGTTATTCACGATGAACTAGGTAAAATTACTATATAGAGTATATGAATCTAAAATACATGCTTAAGAGTTATGTGGTGGCAGCTTGAAGGGTTTTGCTGGGTACTGCGGTGTATACTCCCAGTACGGCCCTTGTAGCAGTGTAGATGCCCAGCACGCCCCCAATATGCCCATACGGCTGCGGTCGGCCCAATCTACTGTCTCTTGTCTGCCTCTGCGCTCGCAGTCAATCTCGCACTCAACTCGATTTGTTCCTTGACAGCTCTGGTCAAGAACTCAATCATCACCACGTCCTGGTTGTGGCTGGCAAACAACTGTTGCAAAGCTGGCAAGTCAGACAACATTTTTGGCTTGTTGAGCAAAGTGTTGGACAATAATCTCAATAACTTGAGATCATTATCACTAGTGGCATTGGCGTCAATAGAGGCCAATAAGGCATCGATGCTGGTGGTTACAGCCTGTAATTGCTGTGTCAAGTACGACAAGTCGGAGTTGAGCGACACGGATGACACATTTACCGACTTGTTCTTCAACATGCCAAAGGTCAAGCTCTCGGTGGCATTGGAGTTGACAATCTTGTTTGGAATAGGCGTGAAAATGTACGAGTTATTGGTGGTGACGGTCTTCCAGCCGATCTGTTGTGGCTGGTTGCTGCTGGACTTACCGATAGCGGCACCGATATAGGTAGAAATCGTGGGTAAGTTGATCTTGTTGTCCTTGGTCAAAAAGTCTACGTTTAAATATACCGCTGGAAATGGGTAGGCACGGTCGGAACCTTTGGAGTAAAAGTCATGAATTAAACCGGTGGTGGAGTCGATCTCTCCCCAAGAGCCAAACCACCCTAATACGTTCTCTTTGGGGTGAGCTTTCTTGTATAACTGGTAGAAGGTCTTGTGCGCAGAGTCATCTATGACAATTGAGTCCCCAGTATCGTCACAAGGAACCATGAAAGCGTCTCTAATTTCAAACTCACTACCGTCGTCTGATCTTATACCCAATAAGGTACCGATAATACGGTTGTTGTCTGATAAAACTTGCTTGGAGATGATCTCTAAGATCTGGAAAAGGGCTGCGGTGTGGATTTTGATGATGGCGGGTCCGTTGGCCGAGGAGGCGGCCGGGGCAGCGACATTTGGTCTCACCAAATGCATAAACGAAGTTTCCGCTGACATTGACGAGGTGGGTGTATAATCAGTAGATGTTTAAATGGTAGCAGTCTTGGTGAAACTTTTGTGTGGAAAATTTTCATCACCAGATTATATGCAGGTCGCGAAGGTCAGCGGTGGATCTGGGTCAGAGGGTAGGTTGAAAGGGGGAGGGAGGGAGGAAAATAGAGTTGCGTGGAGGTGGGATGGCAGATATGGTCGTTAGGATGGGGCTGGAGAAGTTTGGAGATTAAAGGGATGAAAATGGCTGAGTTTGAGCGTATATACTTCAATTTTGCTCCTTTTGGGCTCAGAAAACGCTGCACTATACATTTTGCGCGCACAAACTCGCTAGAGGTACCAGACCCTCATTTCTTGGCAACACACTATGGCATTTCCTGAGTTTTTCGAAAATTGGTAGGGACACGACCACCATATTTAAATCAGACCGCATCTGTTAGCAAGATGATAGCAGCAACAGCGATGGAGGATGAGAGTACGTGGTTGTTTCTGGACGACAGTTTCATTAAAAGCACGCCGAGTCGTGCTGCGAAGATGACGGTGCAGCAGGAGTTAAAACAGCGCGAGTCGATGCACCACTTCATCATCCGCTTGGGGTCCAAGCTCAAGCTCGACGGTAGAACCATATTGGCAGCCACTGTCTATGTAAATCGCTATTATCTGCGTATGGCCATCTCGCCGTCAAAGTATTACGTAGCCACGGCCGCGGTAGCAATTTCGTGCAAATTGCACGACAATTACCGGCAACCAGACAAGATCGCTCTCGCTGGGTGTAATATCAAGAATCCCCATCCTTCGCGGCCTATAGACGAGCATAGCGAGATATTCTGGCGGTGGAGGGACCAGCTTTTGTTCCGGGAGGAGTTAATATTGAAAACCATCAACTTTGACTTGAATATAGACCTACCGTACAACATTCGAGATGAGCTCTTGAAGGAGTCAGAAAACGATAGAGACGATATAGATGTTGGAGAGAATGTAGAGGATGAGAATCAGTTCTACTCGAAAAAACAGGAAATCTTGAAAAATACTATTGCTTTAGTGGAAGTTTTGTCCAGTCTACCTCTTTTTGTAGCCTACGATACCTATACCATCTTTGGGACTAGTTTGGTAGTAATTGTGTACGAAGCCAATAGGAAGTTCAGCGACGAGGTGTTGCACTTGCCGCGCGACTACTTGCGGGAGAATTTACAGGTGGACGAAGCCATGTGCTGGCAGTGCTACCAGTACATCCTTAGACTCTTGAAGTACGCAAAGAGTGATCCTGCGGTGCTCAGCAACGAACCAGCGATCAAACGTATTCCAAATTTGCAGGAGAGGGTATTTTTCGCCATTGCCAGCGGCAAGCAGCTCCGTGAGGCCAAAGAACTGAGTCTGGTGCCACAGAAGTCAGAAAACTAGAGCATTGGATGCGATCTAGACAACCTCGGTGCAAAAGATGGCTCTTCCGTGCTGAAATCAGTTCTACGCACTAAAATCAGTTCTACCGTACTAAAACCGGTTCTTCTATTCTACAATTACCACAGAGGTCTACAATCGTGCAAAGATCCATTCCTCAAACGAAGTTGTTCTTTTCTGTACTTCCAGGGTCCCAGGTTCGAGGCTCTGACTACCCATCTCACCCATCTTTCACTGCACCACTTTCACCTCCAAAATGGCCAAAACAAACCCAATCCACCCCATTTTTCGCCAAATCCTCCACAAACACCAGCCAAAACTCCTAGCCAACTCCCATCTCACCACCCCCTTCCCTCTCCTAATCACCTTCTTCCAAACCCTGGCAAAATCATCTGCTCCACAAATTAAATATACACCTGCATATAATCTAACCTCTATAAATATCACCGTTTGTATGAGCTAACTCAATCCACCACCATGGACGACCGAACAGACATCTTCCGCGACTTGGACACGCTGTTTCTCGAGCTTTTGCATCGGGGAGCCTTGCGTGAGTTGGTGGAGGAGTTAGATGGAGAAGAAGTAGCCATGCCGCTCGCTTCGTTGGACCAGCTTATCTTGGCCCGGTTTGAAGCCTATATGGAACAACGTAGAGCCAGTGTATACCTAATTTGGCTCTTTGGATTGATCCCGTTACCGGTGATCAACTACCGGAGTATTTGGGGCCGGAGACGGCGCTTCAGCTTTACTCGGTTCGTGGTATCGTTTTTGTCATCTACTGTGTTCACAGTATTAAGAGTAGCTAGGAGCTTAATGTTCCTTATTGGGACCCTAAGTTACTTCCATAACGTGCTACGATGCTTCACTATGTTTGGTGACGTTTTGGCGTTTTCAGACAATCTTTTCCGCGATATGATGACGTTTATCTTCCGTAACTCTACCCAGTTGATCCAAAGGAATAGGACCATTGCTGGCCATAGCGGCGACTGCTTATACTTCGCCCGCGACGACACCTCGACCTGGAAGCTTTTGACGGTAGCAGGGTACAATCTCGTAGCGAAGAGCTTGAGAACGACTTGCCCTTTACCAGATGACCTAAATGGCTGTAAGCCTATGTCAAATACTGACGTTTTTGCACGGGCACTCTACAAACAGACGCCAGCACTCATTAGAGAGTGTGGGGTGATGACGAACTCGCTCCCATTCCGTTTTGCTGGGGTTATTACGAGGTTTTTCCCACATTTAAAGTCTCCGGAATACTCTTCTACATTAACAATGACTGTAATCTCGTTGTTTCTTTTGTATGCCGTAGTAGGCGACATTCTCTGCTTGAATGTGCTTGCATTCTTTTATTTCAATCTCGGGAAGAGGATTCTAGTGTATAAGGACATGTATATTGGAGTGGGTAAGTTGGTGTGGAAGACATTTGGGGGAATGGTGGGGTGAGATAGAAGCAAAGATATTTGTGCGCTAGTGTGCTAGCGAATAGAGCGAGATAGAGAAGCAGAGTGGAGGAGAAAGGATATGGAGCAATCTAGCAAGCTAGCCAACAAGTTAGGCTACGTACAGTAAAGAAAACAAGAGGGAGAAGCTAAATTGGGTTCAGAGCGAACTAGATCTCTAGAGACTCTCTAGTGAGCGAGCTATACAGGTCTAGACGGACTTGGTTGACCTAGACAGCTCTGGTCAAAGCTAGAAAGCTAGAGATGAAAGACATCTCCACAGACAATTATGTCCTAATTAGCAAATTTGTGCCCAATTGAGACGTTTCAATCCTTATAGAGCCAACCAGCTAGAAAAGTGCGCTAATGATAGCTACGAAACGATACTAGCAGAGAACTGAAATAAGAATCCTAGATACACAGAGCTACAGAACGAGAGAACGGCCCGCGGCACTAATTCTGGACCAAATGCACATGGCCCTAGGCGGGAGTGCCAGAAAGAGCCATCCGAGCTAGACAAAGCAGTACAATCTTCACAGAACTTTGTCAATTTCCCCAAATAAACAACTCAGCTCTCTCCACCACGTCTCCACCACACCTACACCACATCACCACTACTACATCACCATTTCCTCCCTGCATCATCACTTCCTTCATCCCATTCATACCTTTCATTTCATCAAGGTTCACATCCTGTATATAACTCGCATCCGGTTTTTGTGGGGGATCAGGCAAGAATGGGCAATTCAATTTTCATATTTTCCTTTAGCACAACGGACCACACAACTAACCTTTTGACCTACAAACACTCCAATCAGACACAAAATACGTAGAACTACACAATGGCGGTAGAAATCCCAGAATACATGAAAGCAGTCGTTTTCCACGGCCCTTTTGACGTTCGTACCGAACAAAGGAAGACTCCAACCATCCAGAACCCCGACGATGTCATATTGAAAGTGCGCTACTCAGGAGTTTGCGGCACGGATTTGCACAGCTACCGTGGAGATATAAAGGGACCAGTTGGAACCATTATTGGACACGAATTTCTTGGAACCATTGTTGCTAAAGGGCAAGAAGTAAGCGACGACCAGTTCAAAATCGGCGATGAAGTAATCAGTTGCTTCTCCATTCAGTGTGGAAAGTGTTGGTACTGCAAAAATGGGTATTCTGGCCAATGTGACGTCACAAATACCTTCGGTAAAATAGGTTTGGACGGAGGACAAGCCGAATACGTGCGAGTTCCTTCGGCCGTCAACGTCTTGATCCCTAAACCTGTGGCCAACGACGACATTGACGACTCGGTGTATGTTTTGATGGCAGATATCTTCACTACCGGTTATTATGGGGTGAAGAAAATTGTCGATTTCTTGAACACAAAGCCAACAGCGCAAACCAAAGCTCAGTCTATCAAAGATGTGTCGGTTTTACAGCTTGGGGTGGGACCAGTGGGGTTGTGTGCATTGAGAGTATTGAAGCACTATGGGTTTGAAAATATCGTAGTTGTTGACAGCGTGCCTTCGAGATTAGAAGAAGCAAAGCGCTTAGGTGCGTCCAAAGTGATCAATTTTGAGACTGAAAAAACCGCAGTAGCTGATTACATCAAACTGAACTTAGAAAACGGCGGATTTGACTGCGTTTTGGAGGTAGTTGGTGCTCCTTCAGCGTTAAGAACTGCGTTTGATTCGGTGCGTCGTAATGGGTTTATCTCCACAATCGGTATGGCCCACGGCCAGCTTCCGTTTGAGGGGTTAGAGTGCTACTTGAAAAACGTTAACATCTCGTTTGGAAGATGCCATGCTTGGTCTTTATTTCCCGAAGCGTTAGAGTTGTTTGAGAAGTTAAAACCGGATTTTGTGCATTTTATTGACTATAAAGTAGGATTAGACGAAAGTAAGACCGCTTTGGACTTGTTTGATAAACACAAGATCAATAAGGCTGTGTTTGACACCAGTTTATAGCTGTATTAGTTTATAGCTGAATTAGTTTGTAGCGATATATTTCTTATGGCCATAATACAAGAGTATAATTCATACACAAAACCACAAAGGTAAGAGCTCAAAACGCTACTTGACTGTGCATGGATGCATTCCTGGTTCTCTGCAGCAAAGTGCTGTTAATTGAATATGCAGCCTAATGTTCAAGAAAAAATGTGCCCATGAATATACATCTGCCACATAAACTAACGCAGATGTCAAAAGTCAGAAATCGCCTCTATGGCCAAGTTGGTAAGGCGCCTCACTAGTAATGAGGAGATCCTCAGTTCAACTCTGAGTGGAGGCATTTTCTTTTTTCACTTCGCCATCAATATTTTTTTAACTTTTAAAACCATCTCCCAGCCAATAAAACCTCAACCCATCCATACACCCAAATAACCACGCCCCAACCCATACCTTCACACCCTACGGCCCGATGCATTTCTCACCCAATGATCGGCATGGAATTTTCCTGCACAGAACTTTAAAAAGCCAATCTTAACAATCTGATCCGATAAACACGGTCCGACTGGAGCTTTTTTTAAATTTTGCAGCAATGGAGAAAGATACATCTGGCACGCACAACCAAGCTTTTATGGGTAAGGACGACGACGCAGGAAACTTATACTTGAACGACAAACAAACATACCCCTCCTATCAAATTTGCCAAGAAGATTTATTTCCCTTAAAAAACAATCCCAATTTTAAAGTTGCAACCAACATTAACAGCTATCTCCCCCACCCTGTAATGTATAACAACCCCTCTGCGACCCCATCTTCAATGGGGACGCACCCTGTACCCCCAAATAAAGACAACGTTCAGTTGCAGCCAATTCCCTCATCAATGCAGCAGATGGCACAGACAAATTTACCTCGTGGTAGATTAAGAGTAAGCAAGGCTTGTGACAGATGTAGAACGCAAAAGATAAAGTGTTCAGGCTACCATCCATGTACCACTTGTGTAAAGCACAAGAAAGAATGTCTGTTCTCTTCTAATCAGCCTGGGAACCAGACGCATGCAAATACTAGAGCTAATAGTCCTCAGCCATCTGAAGTTCGTACTGTCAAAAGACAAAAATTGGACTTTTCAATGACGGAACCATTAGGGTTACCAGTGATAGATAAAAACGATCGAGAGGGATATGTAGAACATCTAGAAAATCGGGTGCAATATCTTGAAAAATTGTTGTCGAACAACTCAAACACCAATTTTAAACAGCCATTTGAAGGTGATCCCCCGGACCCTGAGATGGAAAAATTACTACTTAATCCCAGCTCGAAGTGGAGGTATTCTAGAAGACACCAGAACCTTCTTATTGTGGATTTGTGTCGGTCTATGTATGAAACATTGCCCGAAGAACTGAGGAAGAATGTTGTCATTCCACGACACCAGTACTTCTGCTGGAATATGTCGGGAACATTCTATCTTCCTACGCAGAAGTTGCCTGAACCTCCTGAGCTTGACCCTCGTTTGAACCCAAGGGAGCTTACAGAGTTCTATTTTCGAGAGATTAATCCATTGTTCGCCATATTGCATGAAAGGGTGTTCAGAGAGCAGATAGAAGCTTATTGTAAGCTTGTCGGCGAACAGAAACTGACATTGGACGGTCAGGGTTCGAAGACTTATCTGACAAACTTATTCACAGCACAGTTGTATTTGGTGTATACTCTAGCCATCAGGATGACAGAGATGCAAAAACCAAAGAGTCCTAACGTGGAAATATTGAAACTTGAGAGTGTTTTATTCAAATACAGTTACGAAGTAATCAGCATTCTCAGTTTTGAATGGGAATCATTTGAGTTGATCCAGGGCTGGTTATTGATTACTCTCTACTTGAGAATCTCTCATAGGCAAACCTCGATGTACCATGCTTTGGTTTGTGCAAATGCAATGACCAAGTCTATGGGGTTAGGGCAAGATAAGTGCTATTATATAAAGGCAACACCATATGAACGATTGAAAGCAAAGAGAATCTTCTGGTGTGTTTATACCTTTGATAGACTCTTCGGAATTCAGACAGGTAAATACAATGCATTCAACGACAACGATAGGAATCGTCTGTTTCCCACTTTGGACTTCTTTAGCGAAACACAGCGCGACGACTGGATCAGTTTACCAGCTTTTGCCATGATTCATATCGCAAAGATAGCTAACTACATTCACACATCCCAATTGGATATTCTTGATTTAGTTAAGGTGCAACAAATTAATACTGAATTGGTTGTGTTGTATCAATGGCTAAATGCTAATGGGTTTAAAAACTCGGATTTGTTTAAAGCTTCAAGCCAACCGGATATAGTTGGTATAGCTGAGAGCCATCGCAATACCACTAAAAATTCTATAAGCTCATTAGTGAAGGCGCAAGTTAAATTACATTACTACGATTGTATGATGTCAGTACATGGTAAGATCTTGTTCAAATACACTGGACGTACGGTTTCCGAAGGGTTAAAAGTAAGTATGGTTGTTGATGCCTGCAAAGGAATTACTGAGGTAATAGGCAAAGTACACAAAGCTGGCCTCTTATTCACTCCATGGTACTTAATGCTATTATTGTTATTTAACACATCAATAAGTGCCGTGGCACTATTACATGGAGGGCAATATGTCCAGGATGCCAGAGAAATTCTTAAAGAGTCTACGAGATTATTAAATGTGTTGATGAAGTCTCCAGTGCGGAATGAAAAGGGTAAGATAATTGCAAAACAGCGATTCACCATGGTTAAAGAGTGTATGTGGGCACTCAAGATGACAAACCACATAATGAGCTTAAGATTTCAAGAAGATCTAAAATCACTTAATACAATTGGAACTGACCACGGAAGTTCTGATGTCAATTTACAGACATTTTCACAATTAGGATATAATACGACTAAGACGGATGGTAACGAAGACGAATTCAATAAACTACTAGCTAAACAGTTACATCGGGGTGAACACGAAAATACACTCGAACAACAAATCACTACTCCAACTTCGTCGGTTTCTACAGACAATTTATTTGCTGAAGATTTCCTTGATACAAAACCAATAAAAGACATTGACAGTTTACTAGGTAATTTACAATGGTTTGATCAATGGCTTGATTTTTCATATGATCTCTAGAACATCGGACCAGATGAAATTATTAATTAGCGAGAATGTCAATTACCGAGAAGAGCAATTAACCAATCGTTGCAAAACTTAAACCCTTAAATTGCATACGCCGAAGCAATGGCAAGAGTTTAAGCGATCAATTGCCGGGGATGTATTACGATGATTGTGTACTCCAGCATATCTTGCTGCATAAATCTTTCAATAAAATACCTAATTAGGCCAATGGCCTAATTAGGTGTGAAATATGTTCTGCAAAGACCGACATGAAGGATTCCCCAGTCCCCCATACAGAGTGGGGAGGTCGAATTCGGAGCCACACCGGAAACTCTCGGCATTTACGATAAATCCATGTTTGTCATTATCAGTCGATATTGCACGATTTATTAGCCAATAGTAGGTATACGAGATGAAGGCAAGCCTGGAACCACATTAGAAGTTATAGTTTACAACGAAGGAGTTAATTCAAGGGAGATAAGTATCCGATTTCTGCATGTTCTAGACTAACCCTGCACATACAAAAACTAGGGCTCATATTACCAGCAACCGTTATCTATAAAATACTAGTGATTAACACAATGGACGGATACGATAGGATACGGCTACCATGGTAATTGAGAAGTAGAGACTAATGAGCAAGTACGGATGCGCAAAGAAATACTGATTACGGAAACAATGCAATAAATGAAGAGGTTTAAACATTTAACAATATGGAGTACTGGAGAAATAAGGGACAATAAAAGCAATAAAAAGAGGAAATAATGAATGAAACGCAAGGAATATTTCAAAGGAGTTAAGGATCAGGTTATCAGGGATTAAGGATCAGGGGTCCAGTAAACGCTCGCTAACCTAAAAGCTTCGATTCTCTATATATAGAATGAAGCATGTGAAAGTCAAAGTCGAGATCAATGTAGGTAATGCTTGAAGCATATGAAACTTCCCCAAAACCCCAGTGAGCAAATGTACATGACCACTGGGGATGAATCACATGGCCCTTCTTTTGTCGTCCAATTTTAGAAAGTAAACGGTTAACGATTAGACTGATGGTTGCCTTTTGTGTAACAACATGTAAGGCTATGTAATAATAAATAATAAAAGCCGTCGTACAAAAACTTGCACTCAAACGCTTTCATGTAAACTACTATATATTACTCTGCAAAACAGCGATGGGCCCACACAGTTGATGCTCGCCAATGTACCACATTTCTACTCCAGAGAAATACTTGCGGATTATCTTCGGATAAATTTTTTGCATATGCATAAAAAGAAACGGAAATATTTTCCTCATCCCTCACCAGAAATAACATCTTTGTATGGTACAGAAACGTTAAGCAATAAGATTGTACACAGTTATGCATAATATGCATATCAACAAAAACGTTGAACGAAATAAATATGTCACGAACTGCAGAAAATTTAAAATTTTATTTTCCAATTAACTCTTCTTTGCTTCCTTTAAACACCAATTTACTATATATATATTCTGAATAGCCAATACAATCTAAACTCTATCTACACTTATCATGCCTCCAAAGGAAAGAAAGAATAAGGAAGATAGACCTTACAAATGTACCTTTTGTGAAAAGGCATTTCACAGGTTGGAGCACCAAACTAGACACATCAGAACCCACACCGGAGAGAAGCCCCACGCTTGTAACTTTCCAGGTTGTTCAAAGAAGTTTTCTAGATCTGATGAGTTGACGAGACACTTGCGGATCCATAATAATACCTCCGCGAGAAAAAGAAAAAATAATAAGCTTGACGAAACTGCCATTGAAATCCACGACTCGATTCATTTATTGCCTAATTCCATCCCAGTATCCATCGATAGAAATGGTCAGAAAATCTACCACCAAACCTTTCCTATCTACTACGTTCCCGCCACCACTGGCCATCATATTCAACAAACTTCCCCAATAGGGCTTAGAATACTGCAAGCAATCCCGCAGTCAATTTCTCAATCTATCCCTCCACACTTGCCGCAAAACTTGCCGCAAAACTTGTACCAAATGCCACAAACTGGCGCAGTTGCACCGGAGACATTTTCTGGTCCTAATTCTCCGCCTTATTTGCAGAAACCTGTATCAGTATCGCGGACTCCTAGTTCTTATACCGGAAATAGTTCGCCTATGGTAGGCAACTTTGATCAAGCTAGTTCAGTTGCCTCGCAACAATTCAGCAATGCTAATACTATGTCGACAACAAACTCGGGAATCCATTCTTTGAGCACATCGCCAGATTACTTTTCCAAGAATAATCCTTCCTTCAGCAATGTAAATGAGTATTTTACTAGATATCATACGTCATCTTCGTCTAGCCTATCCTCCTTGGGCAAGAACAAATCTTTCACCAATTTGGATGGAATACATAGAATGACACCTTTAAAATCCGGATTATCTTCCAGTCATTTGTCTAAACAATTCAGTTCTAGTAGCCTAAACTTGGAGTTTTATCATCAAAGCCAAAATCAACACTTTCAACAAAAGAAATCAAGACCAAATTCTCCCACCTTATCCCAAGGACAATTATTTATCAATAACAACTTAAATGTTCGTAAACCCGAACCTTCCCACTTTATAATTAGTCCATCAGATACCCCATTACAAACTCCTAGCCAAACGCCTGGACAAACTCCAAGTCAAACTCCATCGCAATCGCCTAGTCTTGCAGCAAAACCGTTTAATGCTCATCACCCAGTACAGCCTCAAAATGACTTATTAGAGGCTGCAACCAAGAAATTACAGAATGAAAATACGTCTATTGCTACAACGGGGGTCAATTTACCACCAATTCGCAAAGTGTTCAGTTTTACAAATTTAAACAAGTTTCCTACTCCAGTAATTCCTTCAGTTTCAGCCACAACTACTGCTGTTACTGCTGATAAGAAGAAACTGTCAATGGACTTGGCAAGTTTATTAAGATGAATAAGAGAAAGGCGTCTGCAATTTTGCAGCCATTATGAAGCTACGAATTATGACTAGGTTAAAGAGAGAAAATATACAAATACCAACGACTATAAATAATAATACACTAATAAATAAATACTACGGCAAAATATATAGCATACACAAACTAATACAAGAAATAAAAGTTTATAAGAGTAGCAAGAACTAACCTAGTCTTTGTATTCGGCAGGACTTTCGCAAAATTAGAAATTATTTTCTGCCCACGTTATCCCCAAAAAATAATCCAGATATGGGGGGATCGCCGAGCGAGTAGTACGAAGCTAGTAAGCAAGTAAAAGCCGAGGCATCTCGGTCAATGTGGGATCGTAGTGAGCAAACGCAGAATATTGCGCTGTGGATAAACACTTGGTACAAGGACATTGCAGTTAAAAAGCTGCCACATTCGGAAATTAAGTATGGCGTATTTGGAAACTCTTGTTGGAAATATTCGCAACCGAGTGAAATTCCGACAAGTAAAATAAAACTGTATTGGTTGAAATTATTCTTTATGCAACCGGAAGCGGTAGTCTCCCCCAAGATTACCAGTTTATTTGGGGAAGATTACCAGTTTAATTGGGGTTCTAAAGCTATTAATTGTTGGCAAACATAGTGGAAAAACTATGTATAATTAAAGCACTCCTTACATCATTCCATATATTACCCCATGTACCCCATATCCCATTTAGCTGGAATAATGGAAATCGTACCATTCCTACAGTTGACTATAATAGATACAGATAAATTGCTACATTTTAAATGGCATTGTTCCGGATATCTCACGACAATTAACCATAAATTTCCTCCTATATGCGCCACGGTACAAATAATATCCAAGCAAGGCAATACATTCCAAGTTCAACCATGAGGAGACTCTTCAGTTATCGGAGTGCGGGCTGTTGCCTCCGGGCCAATTACCCTTCTTGTTGATGTTTCCAATTCCACGGAGCGTCAGCCTCACCGCGCAAAAACTACAA
Source organism: Suzukiozyma fluviatilis (assembly GCA_030560825.1). Lineage (NCBI taxonomy): Eukaryota > Fungi > Ascomycota > Pichiomycetes > Serinales > Debaryomycetaceae > Suzukiozyma > Suzukiozyma fluviatilis. The sequence goes on from JAKTVZ010000001.1 coordinate 498,968, forward strand.
CGTTACATTAAATTTAGTATTTTCTGGAGATAGGACACACAGATAATCCGATTTTAGTAGTAGTGTGGGGTGCTGTCAAATCCAGATCTCATTATTCACTTCCAAATCCTGAAACACGGCTACAAAATATAAACGCCACGAATGCTATTCATATCTAGCTCCATCTACTGGTCAATGCCCACGTTGAACTTTAATTAAATCGTCGCCAAGTTGTGGTGTTGGGTAATCAATTTTTCCTGTGCACCATAAAATTATTCCGAGCATTATGCGTTCTCCATATTTAAGGGTGACAAATAGTATGGAAAAATGGAGTTGAAAATTTTCTAGTCAAATATTTTTGCAATTTCTTTCTAAGTTTCTTTCAAGTTTTTACCAAATATTTTATCAAAATGTCTATTAAGTTAAACTCCGGTCATGAAATGCCATTAGTTGGTTTTGGATGCTGGAAAGTCACCAATGATACTGCTGCTGAACAAATTTACAATGCCATTAAAGTCGGATACAGACTTTTTGATGGTGCTGAAGATTACGGTAACGAAAAAGAAGTCGGACAAGGGATCAAGAAGGCTATTGATGACGGATTAGTTACTAGAAAAGAATTATTCATCACTTCCAAATTATGGAACAATTACCATGATCCAAAAAATGTTGAAACTGCTTTGAACAAGACTTTGTCTGATTTACAATTGGATTATGTTGATCTTTTCTTGATCCATTTCCCAATTGCTTTCAAATTTGTTCCAATTGAAGAAAAGTATCCTCCTGGATTCTACTGTGGAGACGGTAACAAGTTCATTTACGAAGACGTTCCTCTCTTGGAAACCTGGAAAGCTTTGGAAAAATTAGTTGCTGCCGGAAAAATTAAATCTATTGGTGTTTCTAATTTCTCCGCCGCATATATCTTGGATCTCTTAAGAGGTGCTACTATTAAGCCTGCTGTTTTACAAATTGAACATCATCCATACTTGCAACAACCTAGATTGGTGGAATTTGTTCAATCGCAAGGGATTGCTATTACTGGGTACTCTTCTTTCGGTCCACAATCTTTCTTGGAGTTGAACCACCAAAGAGCTTTGAATACTCCTACCTTGTTTGAACATGATGCCATCAAAGCAATTGCTGCAAAACAAAACAAAACCCCAGCACAAATTCTTTTAAGATGGGCCACTCAAAGAAACATTGCCGTAATTCCAAAATCAAACAACCCTGCTAGATTGTTACAAAACTTATCAGTTCTTGATTTCGACTTGACTAAAGACGAGCTCGATACTATTTCCAAGTTAGATCAAGGCTTGAGATTCAACGATCCTTGGGACTGGGACAAAATTCCAATTTTCTACTAGTTTACTTAATAATTAATAAATGTATTCTGAGAAGTACAAAAACTTTTATTTTTAATCCATATATAGGGTCTCGCCATGATTAGATATCTTAGAGTACTAAGCGAACTAAAAAGCACTAAAATCGCACTAAAAAGCACTAAAAAGTACTAAAATAGAACTAAGCCAACGAAAATCTCACTAAAATTGCATTTTAATCAGTACTGGTCCTATAGGTGCAAAATCCCCGTAATGTTACCCCAAAACTCTCCTAGATGGCATCCAATACTGCCTTTCTTCCCAACACCAACAACTTCAACTGGCTCACAAAATCGTCCCGATTATGATAAGCCCCACACATTCTTCTCTTACCAGTAAACTCTGTCCTAGAATGGAAAACCCTCCAGTTGTCAAAAATCAAGCATTGGCCCGGTTTCAACTGGTAGAACAACTCGTTTTCTGGGTCAGAAATTAACCCTACCCAGTCCTTAATAGCCTGGTAGAATTTGGGCACATCTTCAGGGTCCCTCCAACTATCCATGGTAGATCTATCGGACTGGTTCCATCTCACCTGAATAAGGTTTCCCTCAAGATCCAACTTGAAGATCGGTTGAGGAATATCAGGCTGAATGCACACAGTTTCTTCTCCAGCCGAGTGTGCTGGAATGGGAATCTTGGTGAATATTTCGTAACTTTGTGGGTACTTCTGTTTCAAGATTTCTGCACATCTGAATGCGTCCACTAAGGAAGTGGTTCCTCCGGTCCCGTCATGGTATAACAAGTGAAATAATTGAAGCCCTGGCGTATCTGACCAATAGGTACCGTCGGTATGGTTGGAAATATCGATATTGGTATAGGCAGTGTCTGCTTTCGATAAGTCCGAGGTAAAGTCCCAGAAACCACCGTAATGTGTAGGACGAATGTAGTCCAACTTCTCACACAAACGTTGTGTGTCCTCTGGCGTTACTGGAACGTTATCAATGAGACAGAAACCATACTTCCAGATCTTCAAACACCAGTCTTTTATGGCACTTTTGTCTGCCTCTGTTGCAGCCATTATGTCGTTAAAATCAACTTTAGGTAAATTATGCGCTATATCTTCAACCTTCCAGTACTGGTGTGCTAGCTGCTCCTTTTCCCCCACTAATTTGTCCTCTAATGGCACTAGCCTTGGGTTATAGGCATGAAGAAAGAGCCAATTGGCAGTATAGGTACTGGCATGATTTTCTTGATTCCAGACAATTTCCACCGACTGGCCGTCACCAGTAATCTCTGAGGCGAGCGGCTTAATGTCTGGGGCAATAGTAGCTGAATTTAAGAGTCTCTGCTTGGTAGCATCGTAGTAGCACTGGCTGCAATGACAATTATCACGGAGCCAAATATTGTGGAACCGCGCTGTCTGTCCACCAACCCAGAATACTTGTACATCTGTGTCTGAAACGACGACTTTACTCACTTGAACCATTCTATACAAGGTGTTTGCTGGGGACTTTATCGTTGGAAACTTCCCCAGTTTAAATAGCAGGCCGTGCTGGTAGCGCCGAAGATAACCTGTATATAACCGTGCATGCAGCTAGTTAAGAAATGAATCAAATTCCGTGGCTAGTGTCGGTCCCAATATCGACAAAAAGGCGCCATAAGGGTCTGGTGGGGTACTGCTGGATCTGATTAAGATAGACCGGTGCGGACGCTCCGCCTAAAGCGGACAGAATCTCCCAGTTAACAATAGTTGCAGGTACTAAGACAAATCCAAGCGGGCGGAATTTTGCATGGTAGCACCGTATTCCCACACGATTGTTACTGAAAGGAAAGATAAGGCGATGGAGACGTCTACTATGAAAGTTTTGGTTGCAAGATTGTGCACAAGATGCGCTGGGTTGTATGCCATGAAATTTCAAGAACCAAATGTTCTACCCCCGTATGGCGTGACTGCAGAGAGTGATTGTATGGGGTGATAACTAAGCGCAAATAGCTGGATATTGACCAATGGCTAGCGAAACTTTCTGGCTTTTATATCAAGATAGTAGATTCCTTAGCCTTATCAGCAGTAAATCGGATATGACCTCATTTGCTCATAGTGGTTAGCCAAATCGGTTTGTGATCTGTACATGGTAGCGCTGATTTAATGTTAGGATGACAAGTATAGTGCGACAACACCGGCAGCACACCAGCTCAAATTCTCTCTAATTACCACCATTGACTCCCTCAGACACCATAGACCCATTCTACCACCAGCTAACCACTACCCACCTCCATCGGCCATTTCTTGCCTGGGAAATAGCAACAAAAGATACCGACCTGCACATAACCCAGTGCTTCTATAGGAGCTTTTTTTCCATTAACCCTTAGCAATTGAATGACAACTAACTCGACCAGAACTAACTGATTATAAAGCAGAAAATTGCCGTTAAAACTGGGTTGAGCGTATCATCTCGGTATTTTTGCGTAGCTGGCCTCTTTAGTTGCCGGAAATATGTCAATTATAGCCGAAGATAACGTATCGCACCGGCTAGTCCAGCTGCACCCAGATTGGGTAGCAATGGACATGGAAAGCATTGGTAAGTCGTTCTACAACGGCGAAGCGTCGTCCAGTGACCGCGATAGGCTTCTGGGCGCTACCACTTTGTATCAGCTCTTACAAGAGCGGGCAGCGTGTGATTCGAGCACTTCAACCACAGAAGAAACTAGTGGTGATTCTGCTCAAAATACCACCGATCGGGCCCAAAATACACCCAGCGATGCCTCAGTGGGAGCCGAGTCTCCTGGCGAAGAATCAGCCGCTCCGGTAAATTATTTGGCCCAATTTCGTGCTATCGCACGAAGTACTGATGGCTTGATTAATAATGATCTACGGACCAAGATCTGGCCCATATTGTTAGATATTGAGGATTCGAGTGCTAGCACACCAACCAAGTCTTCCAAACTTACTTCGGGCTCAACCGGATTCGTACTCGAAGATTTAGATGCAATTGATTTGCCTCCACACAAGGACGAATACCAGGTCAAATTGGATATCCAGCGGTCGTTTACCATTCTAAACCATATCCATTCATTACATAATCTCCAATCTGAAAGTTTCACCACCATATTCTCCAAATCCGATACCGATGAGTTGAAAAAGCATCTCTCCAATTTGATCATCAAAATCCTAAGAAAATACCCCATTTTGAACTATTATCAGGGCTACCACGATATAGCCAGTATCATCTTGTTGGTGTGCCACATTCCGTCCGATACGTTGAAGATTAACGAAGAATTGGCCTTCAAATTGTTGGAAAGCTTCACCTTGAAACACTTGCGAGACTTTATGATTAAAGATATCCAGCTCTCGGTGAACCATTTGCGGTTGATTCCGACATTGTTGGAGAATATAGAACCGAAGCTATTCGAGGTGATAAAGCACAGCTCCGTTTCTTATACTGTAACCAATGGAGTGTTCTATGACTACAATCTTTACCCAGCACTTTCTTCCATTTTGACGTGGTTCAGCCATGATATCACCAGCTTGCAGCAGATTTTGCTCATCTGGGACTTTTGCTTGAGTTATGATTCTGTGCTCGCGAACATATACATCTACACCGCAACATTAGTGTACTTTAAGGACGATATCCTCAACCAACTAAGTATGCTTTCAGTTGACGACGTGGAAATAGACTATGAAACCATCGACAAGGACTTGCTTCACACTATGATATCGCCTGCGAACCTCTTCTCCAAGTTATCTGACATAGAAATGACGAAGATTCTAACGAGAGCCAAAACATTGATTGAAACGTACCCCATTCACACTTTAGAAAATAGTGCTTCCACCTACGACGTGTGGTTTAAGGAATACAACAAGAACTCAGTGCTAATGACTACCTCAACCATGATAAACGACATTCCAATTAAGCAACGGGAATATCGCCGCATAAAGCAATCTATTCTGGAAATAGTGCCTGTACAAGACGAAGAGATATTTCGCCAAACCAACCACGAGGCTTTACTACAGCAAAAGATATTGGAACAACAGCAAGAAGACGAGGAGGCATTGTCTTCCAGCATTGATTTAGATAGCAACGGCAACCTGTTGTCTTCGTCATTGAGCTTGAATAGTTCGACTTCTACACTCAATTTGAAACTAGCCAACACCTCTTCGATGATCTTCAAGAAGTTGTTTAAGAGCGAAAGCTGGAAATCGAGCGATTCGAGTGGAGATGAAGCACAGAAGGAGGTTGTTCCTCGAAGTAGAAAGAATATTCTTTCCTTCAATAACATTTATGGTATCAGCTTTACCATTGGGTTTATTGGCTTTTTGATACACTTTCTCCTCATAAGAAACGACGAAAACATGAACCACTTCAACATATTCAAGTATATGAACATTTCTCCTGTGAAACGACTCGCCACGTCTATGTTGGACCTCGATTCTATGAGCACAATAGGATCGCAACTATCGCAGATTAGTGGCGATGCTGTTCGCGAGATTGCGCTCTTGTTCAACAATGTGCGACAGTACACCCAAGAATCAGCGGTAATACACCAAGGTATTGCTCTTGGTACTATAGGACTAGGTAACATTCGAAATACGATTTATGGTTTTGTTAGTTAACATACCAGACTTTATAACTTGCAATATAATGTATAGCAGTATCACGATAACGACATTAATTTATGTACAATGTGTAGCACTGGATGTGTACAACTTCCAATATCTATATTTTACAATATGCCATGTTCATACAAGTATGTTCTATTCTTACAGGTATATTCTATATAACAATATTATTACAAGTTTTGTAGCAACATATCCTTTAACCGTATCATAATTACGTATGCTATAGCAACATTCTCACAGAACGATATATTCCAAAAGATATATTTTATCACAACATTTTCACATACGATTGGCTTCAAGCTTTTCTGTTTTAGTTTATCCAACTAGTCTTCCTGCTGTATCATGCAATATCAATGCTACCCTTCAAAATCAATTTCATACACAATCACGGCTTCGGTATAGTTTGCATGTCCCCAACCACGGTTTCCACTGGCACTTACCATGAACCTACCAGTCTCATCTACATACAAACAACTCAAGATACCACCCTGGTGACCAGGAATGATCAAGAATGGCGTAGCAGGCTTTTTAGACAGCAGTTTTTGCGCAGCAGTAGCCGTACCCAATTCATCGTAAAGTTTCAAATTGTATAGTCTAATGTTATCGTTCGAACCACATAGTATAAAGTCATTGTTAGGCATTGTAGAAAGCGCCGTTACAGGACCAGAAATCTTGGGGAATTGTAATACCTTCAGCACATTCGGCACCATGATATCCTTCAAGTGGCCCGTTGTAGATCGTTTGTGAGGCATCTTTATGGAAAACTCTTCCACCGTACTGTTTCTTCTACCAGCATAAATGAAGTCTCCGCAGTTGGACCATGTAGATGACATACACCATGGTGGAGTTCCTTCAGAAATACCGAATTTCAACACCGGATCTTGCGTTCTAACGTCCCATATGTTGATCGTACCGTCTATACTCGAACTCATAAATATAGACTCGTTATTATACACTTTGGAGGTAGCACCGTTGCTGGACTTTTTGTCGTGCTTTTCCTCGCTCCGGTGGTTTTCGTTTTCGTTTTCGTCTTCATCACTGTCTCCGAACAACGAGTCCACATCCTGTTCTCCATCGGCTTCAGGCTCGTTCGTCTCCTCCACAGATATGGTCAAGTCCGTCAATCCCTGCGGACGGTACTGGATATTTGAAAGCTGCCCAGTACTGGTAGCGTATTTAGTGATACATTTTCCGCTGTTAAGATCCCAGTGTCTAATAGATTTATCCCACGAACCGGAAAGAAGTTTGTCCTGTTGCTGGTTCAACTTTAGCACCGAAACCGTATCGGTATGACCGTTATTTTTGTTTTTGTCTCCATGGCTGAAATAGTGGTGGATAGAGCCTTCGTTGTGTCGCATGGTGTAAAGACTTATGCCTCCCGACGACAACCCAGATAAGCACCAGTAGCCGTTCTTTTCCACCTCCAAAGCGTACACCGGGTTCACCTTGGGTTCGTAGGTTATTATCCCCGTGGTGAAGTCGCTGGACTTCATTTTGGGATTAGCTGCCAACAACAGTTTCTTTGATATCGGCTGTTCATTTTCCCAGTACGTAGTAATAACCCCAGCTTTTGTCACTGAGTCCACCAACGACTGTCTTTGCGCCGTGGTAAGCAAGTTCTTACCCTGTATCGAGGCAATGAAGTCGTACTTGCGGATAAACCCGTCTTCTCCTCCAGTAAGTATCCATTTTGGTCCTTCGGTAAATGCTAGCGATTGACACTGCGAAGCATACGGTATGGCCACCGAAGGAACTATGTCAAATTCTGTGGTGATTTTCGCACTCTGGATGATCTTTTGCCGCGGCGAAAGATTGGCAAACTTGTCGCCATTATTGGAGTTATCGTGGTCTATCTCCATCTTGTCTTCTTCGTTATTTTCGGCAGTCTGGTCCACAGACTTCGCCCCAGAAGCTGCTCTTTTCGTCTCGCTACCGTCCTGTTCGCCCTGACCGTCTTCAGCATCGTTACGGCCATCTTCACGGTCGTCGTCGTCGTCTTCGTCTTCGTCCTCATCGTCTTGATTGCCATTTTCGTTGTCTTCATCGCCGCCAGCGCCACCATCATTGGTGTCCTCGTCCGCACCATCATCCTCATCATCTTCATTGCCTTCATCGGCCTCATCGTCATTGCTGTCGTCGTCGTCGCTGTCGTCATTTTCATCATCTTCATCATCATCGCCATCTCCTTCACCATCACTGTCCTCCATGCCGTCATCGTTCACCTCGTCGTTCTCCGCGTTATTTCCGTCCACCTCATCGGCTTCTTCGCCGTCATCGCCGTTGTCGCCCATGTTGTAGTCCTCTTGCTGTCCATCATCTTCGTCGAGCATCTCATCATCCTGGATATTGAAGATATCATCCTGTTCTATCGATGCCATCTTGTGTCAGGTTCACTGCGCACTTCCTCAACCTATTTCGCAGAAAACAACAACAACTTGGTCCACTATTGTGTTGTAATGGTCTTGTTAGTATAAAGTAAAGACAGTTTAAACCATTTGGCTACATGCAGTGTGGTAACTGTAATTGTATGCAGTTTAGAATCGTTTTACTTATATACAGGATGATATAACATTGTGCAGGAGACGAAGAGATGGGACGAATCTAATGGGACTACAACAGGACAATGATACAAGGCTACGGAGTGTCTACAGGACTAGGATAATACACGGTGTATATTAAGGTGGATGCGGCGCAATTGGCCAATTGGGCTAAGCTAAAACGCTTATTCGTAGATCCATCCGAACATAGCTGGTTTGTATTCAACTAATTCTTCTTTCTTGAACCATAAAGCAATTTCTTTGTTGGCAGATTCAACAGAGTCAGAACCGTGAGCAACGTTTCTACCCATGTCAATGGCAAAGTCACCTCTGATGGTACCTGGAGCGGATTGCAATGGGTTGGTAGCACCTAAGATGGCTCTACCTTGTTTAACAACGTCTTTACCTTCCCAGACAGTAGCTAAGACTGGACCAGACAACATGTAGGACAATAAGGATGGGAAGAATGGTTTTTCTTGCAAGTCTTCGTAGTGTTCTCTTAACAAAGTTTCGGATGGTTGGGCTAATTTAATAGCAACCAATTTGTAGCCTCTGTTTTCGAATCTGGATAAGATGGAAGCAATTAAGCCTCTTTGGACACCATCTGGCTTGATAGCAATAAAAGTTCTTTCGTTGTTGGACATTGTGGATAAGGAACAGGGAAGAGAAAAAGTTTTTGACATTGAAAAATTTTAATTAAGGCCACCAGGGCCTGGATTGTGTGCAGGTTTGATTTGTCCGGGTAACGGTGTGGGGGGATGGTTGCCGTAGGTGGTAGGGATAGATTTGAATTAGGGTCAGAGGTGCAATGGGGGAACAATGGGGATATAATGGGCTAGAATGAGGTAAGTGTGATACAGTGAGGTGCTATGAGGTATAATGGTGGTAGAATGGGGGTGGAGTGGGGGTTTAGAGCGGTGTAGAGAGTGGAATTGAGCAATGGAGATTTTCGAGGCGGGCAGGTTTTTTGGGCTTAAAGTGCGTAAAGAGCGAACACTAAGAAAAATGAGCGAACACAATAATGTTCATTCTAAGCAATTGATGTAGGAATTGTATTCATGTAGATGAAACCACCCAGTTGTGTAAAAGAATGAACAAAGAAAGGATACTGAAGGAATCGGTCGAAAAAAAAAAAAAAATAATGGTACTATTTTGCAGCCATTTAGCAATGGTAGATTTATTTTAAAGCTAGGTGAGTAAAAGAGGTTAAATGTGTTGAAGTGTGATGGGGTAGGATGCTTTTGTAGGTTTATGTGTCTGAAAGTTTATTTGGTATTTCGAGTGAGTATATATGAGACTAGATTATTAATTATGTGAAGGAATAACATTATGGTAGACAAACTAGTGATAAGTGGATTGGATATATTGTATGAAAGAATTCTTGTAGACGAAGGTATCAGTTGAAAAAGAGTATGAAAAGAGTATGAAAAGGGTATAGAATAAGTGTATAGAATAAGTGTATAGAATAAGTGTATAGAATAAGTGTATAGAATAAGTGTATAGAATAAGTGTATAGAATAAGTGTATAGAATAAGTGTATAGAATAAGTGTATAGAATAAGTGTATAGAATAAGTGTATAGAATAAGTGTACAGAATAAGCGTATATAAGATTATAAGAGTATTGAATAGGAAACACAAAAAGAGTACAGATTAAGACACCACAAAAAAATATACGAGAAAAGATAATCAAGATTACCGCAAAACAGTAGCACTCAAAATAGCTTAGCTTTTGAAAAATACTACATTACAATAAAATAGCCAATAACACACACACCACACTCTCTAGCTCATAATATACCACATAATATACCACATTTCCAACAGTTTCTAAAATTACACTCTCCAGTGGCTTGCTATATAAATACAATTACCAGAAATGTCATCGCATCTCCACATTAATCAGCATTCCGACTATATGCCATTCGCACCGCTGAATCGTACAGTAGAGCCCAGGATCTACGCCGTCAATCCCTGGTTATTGTTTCCCGGGGCTACGGTGCCGGACCACCACGGTGGAGCTCTTGTCGCACCACGCCGCACTAGATCCAGGTCCAAGTTACCACCAACCGCGATTGGTGTTTGTTTGTTTTGATTTAAAGTAGTGGAACAATCCATTACAAACACGCTTAACATTTGGAAAAATTTTAAATTCTTTCTATGTTAGCAATAGCAGTATACTAACTATAGTCTTTCTTTAGAACGTATGTAGCACCCTACGTCTTGTATGGAGCATCCTCAGACCTACCATCGCAATAGAACTTCATTTCCTTTCATTTTCGTCTCTCTTGACGTTGAATTACCCGACCTGATTCTTATAAGGCCCAGTTACAGCAATTACAGCTTGTTTCTGTGCCATTTAGAACGACCACAGGCTTGATCAGGGCCATATCTTTACTGGGGTCTTCAGCGGGTCGTAGATCAGCCCGTTGAACAGTCCTAGAACCGGCCCCAGTATCTTGGGCTGTGGTGTATGGTCTGGTATATGGGAGTGTGAGCTTCTGCGGTGGCTATAGATGCTCTTGTGGTTCCCTTCTGACGTCTGTGTTGTGGTTACGGCACTTAATCGTCTTTTGGGCCCTTTTTCTTCGCATACTAACTTCTAGATGGCAACACTTGTTCAACAACAGTCTGCTCTGTCTTACGATTACCCTGGGTACCCATCCTCGGTAAACGTGGACAAAGTAGTACAATCGGTTACTAATGCTACAAAGCGACTTTCGCAAATATCAACTTCTACTACAAACTCAAACAAAAAAAGAAAAACCCAAAACAAAATCGGGCCCTGGAAACTTGGCCGAACCCTTGGTAGAGGCTCTACCGGACGGGTAAGACTAGCTAAGAATGTAGAAACAGGACAGCTCGCTGCGGTGAAGATTGTCCCCAAAGCTAACTTCAAGAAACTAGAAAACCCCAAGTATAAACGTGCTTCTATAGCCAATGGCACCGATAGATTGCCCTACGGCATAGAAAGAGAAATAATCATTATGAAGCTCATAAACCACAAAAACATCATGGGGTTGTACGATGTGTGGGAAAACAAAAACGACTTGTACTTGATTTTGGAGTACATTGAAGGTGGAGAGCTCTTTGACTACTTAATTAAACGGGGGAAATTGCGTGAAGAAGAAGCAATCCAGTACTTCAAACAAATCATTAACGGGATTAATTATTTGCATCAGTTCAATATCTGCCATAGAGATTTGAAACCGGAGAATTTATTGCTTGATTTCAACAAAAATATCAAAATAGCTGATTTTGGAATGGCGGCTTTGGAAGTGAGAGAAAAGTTGCTAGAAACTTCCTGTGGTTCTCCACACTACGCTTCGCCAGAAATTGTTGCTGGCAAGAACTATCACGGTGCTCCGTCCGATATCTGGTCCTGTGGTATCATTCTTTTTGCATTGTTGACGGGGCACTTGCCTTTTGACGATGAAAATATCCGTCAATTGTTGTTGAAGGTTCAAAGTGGCCAGTTCATTATGCCCGAATACTTATCCTGGGAGGCTCAAGACTTAATTTCGCAGATGTTGAGAGTCAATCCCGACGATAGAATCACTATAGACCGCATTATGACCCACCCGCTTCTTACCAAGTATCCCAGCACGTCTGGATCTGCAGTTCCATTTGATTTGAAAACAGTTAACTTGTCTCCAATTGAATCAGCAGAAAAAATCGACCAGGAAATATTGAAGAACTTGATTGTTTTGTTTCATAATTGTGATGAACAGACTATGATTTCACGCTTGTTGTCGCCAGCAAAGTGTCCTGAAAAGACGTTCTACTATTTGCTAATGAAATACAGAAACGAACACAGTCCAATTAATAATTCTTCTACAACTTTGGACGATGGAAATGATGCATCATCTATCCAATCGATTCCTAAATCTGGGTCCATCATAAAGACTACCATCGTAAATGATAGCACGGGAAAAACCCATACCACCATCAAGAAGGCTCCTAAACAAGCATCGACTGCGAAGAATGTCTTAGGGAACATTACAAACACTTCTTCAACCAATTCAGTCAAAAACTTCAAAGCATCAACATCTTTCAGCAAGAAGAAGACTTTAATGAATAACCAAGTCATTTCACGAACCACCTCTTTCAATTCGCAGAGATCTGGCAAGAAGTCTGTTTCGCCATCTGCATCAGCCACGGGTCCAAATAGAGCAGCAATGTCAGTGCGTCCGTCACAACCTCCTCCCAAAATTAAGCGTAAATTGACTGGATATCTTGATTTAGATGCTAGCGCGAAAGAAGAGGAGCTCGTAGGTGAAAATAAGGAAAACGAAGCACCAGCAACAATTTCCAAATCTCAAGTTTTCACAGCAAAGAATAAGAATAAATTTGGCGGCACTAACAAGTCTTTGCTCAACTTTGGTAGTATTATTGATGAAGCTTTCAACGAAGATAAACTTTCCGGAAAATCTGGTTTGCAATCAAAAAGAAAGCTGTTGAAGGAGAAGGAACTGGCATTGGCTGCAAGGGTTCATCAGATCAATGAAGAAAGAGAAAGAAAATTGCAACTCCAGAAAGAAGTAGAAGAGGTTATGAAATTAGAAGAAGAACGTCAATCGTTAATATTGAAACAAAAGCAAATTGAAGCGTTGGAGAAGTTACGAGAGAACAACAAAATTAAGCCAACTACTCAACCTAATACTCAAGATCGTCGATTTGCTACCGAACCGCGGTCAGTTCTTGCGCAAAAGTCTTCATTAGATCCTAGAACGTCATCCTTGTTGCGGGCTAAATCGGTTGCAACCCGGTCATCATATTCATCATTGCGATTGAATAGTGTGACTGGTCAATCAAATCCACAAACTGTTTTGAAAAGTTTAGGTATTGAGGTTAATATGCCCAAGAAACTTGCACCTAATCTTAAAAGCTCTGGCTCTAGAAATTTATCGAGTTATTTGAACTTGAATGAGCAACTCGAAGACACGAAAGATATCTCGTTGAATGAGTATAATAAACTTGAAAGCTCAATTTATGAAGAGGAAATTGAAAATGAACCGGAGACAGGGGTCAACCGTAACTCCAGTCATGCTACTACTTATAAATCACTTGTTGGAACTCTGATTGATACGGCGTCAATAACGACTCAAGAAGCCGGCAAATCAGTCAAGAGCAAAACAATAGATGAGGATGAAACGTTAAATCGTTTTGATGACACTATTTCAACAAATAATCACGAATATGATTTCATGCCTAATTTGAGGTTCTCAAGGTTTTCTATGGGAGGTTTATTAAATGCTAATGTAGGTAATGCAGATGGTGACAAAATTATACAGCAAAGCACCTTAACATCAAGTAATACTGTTAAACGGAAATCAAGAAATCAACTTCATGAAATAAATGAAACAAAAACTTTGCCTACAGTCCCTGGTACTGGCATGTTAAAGAAGTCACCTACTAGTAAATTGCATGGCTTGGGTATAAATATGGAGAACAAACAGCAAAATACCCTTGATTCAGAGCAATTTGTTTCTATTGACGTATCTGATGACACTTTTGATATTTCCATGTGTAACTTTGAAGAAGATGATGCCATATCTGATGACTCGGAAGATACCATAATAGATTCTGAATATCCACTCCAACACAACCATTCTGTGAAGACAACAAACTATTTGGGAACCAGAAAATCCATGCTTCTTGAGAGCGATATTTCCAACTTTGATATCATCAGTACTAGAACCGCCAAGGTTGCCAAGAAGAACACTACAAAACCAAGCATTATAAACCTGGTGGGCAACTCTTTGGAGGACTTAAACAATGATAACGAAGCCAACGAATCTATAGAAACCATGTACAAGAATTATGAAGGATACGTTGATAAGAGGTCGACCAATTTGATTGAAGTTAATAAGCCAGATTTAAGATCGGAAGAAGACTGCAAGTCCAGTCAAGAGAAGAATGAAGCAAACGAGGCACCAGTCACTTCGCGTAACTCGCCTGAAATAAATAATGATACAACCAATGTTGCTTATGAGAAAACTCAAGTCGCAGAGAATGGAAATTCGAATTTAAGACCTTCTCGAAGCTCAACAGGAATTTTCAGTACCATGCTAAGACAAGGTACCTTTAACGAAACAAAACCAATCGAACCTGAAGAAAACGATTTCAAGATAACGAAAGAGAAGCATTATGAAAATAGAATCAGTAATATATCAGCATCTTCGCCAAAAGAGAGCGTTGTGCGGAGATTTACTTTGAAACCAAAAAGAGATGCCCCAAAGGCACCAGAGAGTTCAAAGAAAGGACACAACAGATTTTCGAGAATTTCTATTCTCTCGAACTCAGTTGGCGAATCATCTGTAGCCGGCAAGAGAAATTGGTTCAAGAAAATAATTGACAGTTTCACCACACAAAAGTCCATGGGAAAGAACTTTGTTGTCATTAACTCGCAACTAACTTCCATTGCATTGATCAGAGTTATTAAGAAACAACTACAGTTGAAGAAAATGGAGGGTTCAATAAGTAAGGTGGTGATGGATGAAGAATTTGGTTTGATTACCGGAGAAATTCCAGCAAAGTTTTCTCACGGAAGAAAGCTCAAGTTCAAGATGGAGATTATTGATTTGATGGATTCGTCTTCGTTACATTTACATAAAATCAAAGGGGGCGAGAAGGGGTTCCAGAATTTCGCAAACGTTGTTAGTTACATTATTGAGCAGGAGGAAGCCGCTCAAGCCAAAAATTTAAGTAAATAATTATATAGATTTATACACTTAACATGACATTATGCGATCAGTAGCAAGTAGAGATTTGCAGCATTGCCAATTAATTCTCTTACTACTTTAGTTTACTATTAGTTTACTTTACTTCTATTGCTTTACTTCAGTAAGTACACTTGATTTACTACTGCAGGCAGGAACATGGACTTCTCTAAATGGCTGCAAATGAAAATCATCACCTTTATTTGCTGCCCAATTTCACAGAAAGGACTACCACCAACCATTCCATTCACTCCAATCACCATAATCTCGAACCTCCACCAACCCTTCATCTGTCTCCATCTCACCTACCTCCATCACCTACCCCATAAAACGCAGTAAAAACGGCGCTACCATTCGAACCTAGATAAAGTATTTCTTAAACCTCCAACTTTATCAAAACTATTCCAGCACCATGAGCGGGTCTATAGTCAGGGCGCTCAATTGGGACGTTGGCTGCGAGCAACAGTTCATTGCGGTTAACCCAATCGGGGATGAGGTGTTATTGTACCAAACAAACCACTCCGATGTCAATCTTGAGTCCAACGATATCATCAAGCTTACCAGTAGAACAGGATTTGAAAGCATCCAATGTTCATCGTACTCACGTGTGAATCGTGGTCTTGTCGGGGTTGGATCCATCAACGGATGTGTTTCCGTTTTTGACATAAACTCCGCTGAGTCGTCCATGTTAAGACTTCGTGCTAAACAGAACCGACCCTGTAACGACATCTGTTTCAACAACAAAAACTTGATCGTAGCGGGGTTTGATAAGGGCCGCCAGGACAGCTCGCTTCAGATCTGGAACATCGAGCATTATGCCCGCCAAAGTAGTAATGAACACATCAAAACCCCCATGTCAAGCTTTCTTCCTAATGAAGCCATTGTTTCCACCACATTTTACCCAGAAAGTGACAGTATATTGTGCGGATCGTACAAGTTTCTTCGTGAGATCGACTTGCGGAGCGATCAGCCGGCGTTTCAGATGGCTACGAAGTGTACTTTGGGGATAAATATCGATCCATTCCAGAACCATTTATTCCAGTCCTACAGTGAAGACGGTTCTTTGGCCATCTGGGACCGGAGAAAGTTGATGAGCAACAGCAAGGGAAGCAAGTCTACCAGCGTTGTCAATGAGTCGCCGGTGTTGCAGTTTCCAAAGCTTTTGAATGATAACTCGTCACGCAAGAACCACTTCCCGGCGGTACGATATTCGTCCATAAGACGGGGAGAGTTCGCTGCCGTATTCAACGGTGACTTGATCCGGCGTTGGGACACTCAGATCGTGCCCACGTCGAAGGCTGTGTACGATAAGCCGAAGAAAGACTCAGATTTGACGAGTTTAAAGTACCAGGCATCGCAATTATACAAGCCTAGCGAAGAGTCTTTGTTTGTGTCGATAGTTTTGGACGTAAAGACGGATTTTGAGCGGGTGGTGTCGTTTGATTACTCCCCTGATATTGTTTCACCCACTTCGTCCAACTTTGTGTGTATGAGACAATCGGGGTCGGTATTCAGAATGCCGGCAACTGAGTGTATTGAGGCCATGGACTTTAATTCGTGCAATGAGTTCAGCATATGTGGTCCAGAGGGTACGTTGACGAAGTTTATAGAAGATTTGGATGAGTGCAAGACCACGGACCCTGCGCAAGAAAAGAGCAAAAATGCAAAGAGAATCGCCGACTTTTCTTTGATTGACGATTTCAGAAAATACAGCATAGCAGAGTCGCTGGATTTGGACTCTACTGTGGACGACGAGAGCGCAATAGGACCCAATGAAGTGAACCAGTTTCATGAAGACGACGAAGAGTACATTCCTCTCAACAAGTTCCTAGACTCCAAGGACGTTATTAAGAACGATATATGCTACATCATCCGCCGTCGTGCTCTAATGGGATACGGTATAAACTACGAGAAGAACATCTCTATTCTAGAGGATATCGATACTATAGACGGGCAATTATCTATTCGTAACACCTGGAAATGGGTGGGTTTAGCCAAAAAGTCTCTCGACAAGGGCACAATGGTTAGTGACGGTATAGATTTGGGCTATCTAGGTGTTTTGGGCATCTGGAAAGGTATTGAATCGTTGCAAAATCAGAACCGGTCTTCGCGAGATCGAGGCGAAATAACAGATGCTTGGTTTTCCCATGCTGTGAAGGCAATTGTGTCTTCTAAAGGTAAGAAAACTGCCGGCATCAGTATCCCCAGTAACTCTGAACACAAAGCACAACGTAAATTGTGCTTAATCGTCAGTGGTTGGTACCAGGCAGACACTGAGTTTGAGGAAAAACTAAATATCTTGATCAACTTGGGGTTCGAAACAAAAGCTGCCGGTTGGGCTGTGTTCCATGACGATGTACCCAGGGCCATTGATATTCTTGCCAATTCAAAATCGGAACGATTGAGGTTAATAAGTACTGCTGTTGCAGGTTATTTGGCTTATAAATATTCCAATGTGAATAGTCCATGGAAAGATCAATGCCGAAAGATGGCCAGTGAGTTGGACGACCCTTATTTGAGAGCCATATTTGCCTATATCGCAGATAACGATTGGTGGGACGTCTTGGATGAACATTCATTGCCTTTGAGGGAACGTCTAGGAGTAGCTTTAAGTTTCCTTAGTGATAAGGACCTCAATGTCTATTTGAACCGTATAGCAGATACGGTAGTTAAGAATGGGGAGCTTGAAGGGTTAATATTAACTGGTATTACTTCAGAAGGTATCAACTTATTGCAAAGTTATGTCGATCGTACCCAAGATGTGCAAACAGCTGGGTTGATTTCGGCATTTGCGTGCCCCCGGTACTTTGTAGATGAACGAGTAAAGCATTGGGTTGATTGTTATCGACAGATGCTTAATAGCTGGGGATTATTCAGCATTAGAGCAAAATTTGATGTCGCTAGGACAAAATTATCCAAGAATATGCTGGGTCAAGTAACCTTGAAACCAACCCCAAAGCAGGTATATCTCCAGTGCACTCGATGCAATAAGAACATTTCCAAGAAAACTACTGGTACTAATGCTTCTATGTTGATAAAGCAGTTCAATAAAATAAACAACCCTAAATCAGTGCATGAAGACATATCGTGTTGTCCGCACTGTGGAGCGCCGTTACCGAGATGTTCTATTTGTTTGCTAACTTTAGGTACCCCATTACCGTTGCAACCTTCGGAAAAACTACCTGAGACAAGCGTAGGAAATAAAGTGGAGAATCGATTCCGAGAATGGTTTAGTTTCTGTTTGAGCTGTAACCATGGTAGCCATGCAGAGCATGCCGAAGAATGGTTCTCCAAGCACTATGTTTGCCCGGTTCCAGATTGTAACTGCCGATGCAACAGTAAATGAATGAGTGATAATTTAAGGTAAAGATGACAATTGGTAGTATAGACTTTATTGAAGATGCTGTTATTGAAGACCAATTGCCCTATGTCAAACAATTGAAGATTTAAGAGCTTGAATAGTTACGTTGCTCTGAGAAACGAGGATGCTCGGTAGAATAGCCTGCGTTATAATAGAAAATAGTTTGGCACATGTGTACAGAATTAAAGTTAATACGTGAACAGAATAGTTGATGAGAATCAAGCTAAATACGTCCATATGAACAGAATTAAACTATAATGCACCAACTAGCTCAAGTACAAGGTCGTTACCCAAATCACCTACATAGACATATATTATACTCTGCTCGTATAGAACACAATCTACGACTACACTCAAATATCCCCAATTTCCCCCGTTTTTGCACCAAAACCCACCAAAACAACCCAATTCACCTCCGTAACCCATCCCATTGCCCATTCCACCCCAAATAGCCCACACCTCCCACCATCCCCGTCCCATGAAAATGACTAGAATTGGTTAAATAAATTCACGTGACGTGATCTGGATCATTTTTGGAAATATTGAGTGTCAAACGATTTGTTTATTTTTACAACGGCTCTTTGTAATACATTATCATCATCATGTCGAAGACGGAAGAGGTTTTGAATGACATCCGGGCCAAGATCGACAGGGAGAGGAAATTGATTCAGGGGTTCCAGGCGATGAAAAAAAAGACAAATAATGGTGAAGTAATTCAACGGTGTAACACGCAAATTAGAGAGACACAAACCAACATCGATTTCCTTCAGGAAACGTTGGAGAAGGTGCGGTTACAGGCGGAGGTTGGTGGCGGCGACTCTCCTGAGCGGAATCGGGATTTGAAGCCGAGTTACTCTCGATTTGATCTCATCAAATATGACTGCCCATCATTAGGCCACAAGATTCAGCATATGTTGCAGCAATTGCAGTTCAAATTGCAGGTGGAGAACCAGTATCGTGAAGCAAACCAAAAGATCTCACATCTTTACTTAATGGATGGTGATAAGTACTCTTCTAACGCTGCCGAAGGGGGCAAACTAGAGTCGGACCAACGTATCCAGTTGTTGAACAAGGCCTTGAGAAAGTACCAGAATATTCACATCGACGTTGAGGACTTGAACCGTGATTTTGAGGTGCTTTCGACGCCAAAACATGTTCGAAAGGAGTTATCGGGTAAATTGACGGTGAACATCGTTTGTATTCGAGACATCGACCATGTTGCGTCGCCGCTTTTTTCAAAGAAGTTGGAATCGGTTGTGCTTATCAAGATTGATGACGTGGAAAAGGCGAGAACGAAAGCGTCGAGATCTGACCGTTGGAACGAAGAATTGGTCATTGACGTGGAAAAGGGTAACGAAATTGAGTTTTCTGTGTTTGACAAGGCCAATAACAGCTTGATCCCTGTTGCTGTAAATTGGGCGCTTTTGTCGGACATTACAGAAGAAATTAGAAAGAAAAAAGTGGCTAACGAGACTGGTAGTTCGGGGTGGTTGGCTGCTAATAACCTTCCACAGAATAATGCTCCTTCAGCAAACGTCTACGATCCTTCTACAGCAAATGCCACCACTAATGCGAGTGGTGCAGCTCCATTACAAGCAAATAACTCGCCCTTTAATGCTCCTGCCGTAGACGATGCAAACTCGAAAATCCAAATAAATACTTGGCTCTCGCTTGAACCAGTGGGTCAATTATTGCTTACATTATCATTTGAAAAGGCCAGTATGCCTGGAAAGACATTTGGGGGAGGTATTGGCCGTCATGGTGCTATTAGACAAAAGAAAGAGGAAGTGTTTGAGCACCATGGTCATCAGTTCGTGCAGAAACAGTTCTATAATATTATGTGCTGTGCTTTGTGTGGTGAGTTCTTGAGATATACTGGTTATCAATGTCAAGATTGTAAATTTTTATGCCATAAGAAGTGCTACACCAAAGTGGTTACAAAATGTATAAGCAAATCATCAACAGAAGCTGAAGACGAGACTATGCTTAATCACCGTATTCCTCACAGATTCGAGCCAGTTGCTAATAGAGGTACTAAATGGTGTTGTCATTGTGGCCATATTTTACCTTGGGGTAAGAAGAATGTCCGTAAGTGTTCGGAATGTGGAGTTATGTGTCATGCCCATTGTACACACTTAGTTCCAGACTTGTGTGGTATGTCCATGGAAATGGCAAACACGATTTTGGCCACTATTAAACAAACTAAACCACTTAGATCACAAGCTGGAAAGGTAAGTAAATTACCTACATCACCAAACAAACTAAGAGACATCAACGAGAAGCCGCAACCTCAACTTCCTCATCAATCGAGAATTCAACCTCCTGCTCCTCAAACACTAGCTCCACCTCTGATCACAGTCAGTACTTTTGCTGAATCGAAGGCGGATTCATTATCAGACGAAGAAGGTGAATCCAAACTTCCAACTGAAAATACTAATAAATTCCAGCAACCTGTTGAATATAACAGACAAAACAGACGTGCACCTCCTCCAGCACCACCTGTTCCGTTACAGGAAGACCAACCTCAACCAGAAGTAGTGGAACCCACAGTTGAAGTAGAGTCTTCGTCTAATCCATTCAGAGATCAAAATGATACGAGTTTCTCTAATTTCGATTACAACAACGTTCACTCACAACAATTGATGGGAACTAGAAAAGATGACTTGATGGATATTGATGAGCCATCAGCATTACAAAAACAAGTTGAAGAAGTACCAGTTAAACCACATAAACATAGAAAGAGAAGAAGAAAAGTCGGATTAGATGACTTCCAATTTTTAGCGGTTTTGGGTAAGGGTAATTTTGGTAAAGTTATGTTGGCAGAATCAAGACATACTTCTAATTTATGTGCCATCAAGGTATTGAAGAAAGATTTTATTGTTGAAAATGATGAAGCCGAATCAGTCAAATCAGAGAAGAGAGTATTCTTGACTGCGAACAAAGAAAGACATCCATTTTTACTTAATTTACATTGCTGCTTCCAAACTGAGAACAGAATTTACTTTGTTATGGAGTATATTAGTGGAGGTGATTTAATGTGGCATATTCAAAAGTCTCGATTTTCCGGTAAACGAGCTAAGTATTATGCTTGTGAGGTATTGTTGGGGCTTAAATACTTTCATGACAATGGTATTGTTTATCGTGATTTAAAATTAGATAACATTTTGTTAACTACGAAAGGGCACATTAAGATTGGTGACTACGGTTTATGTAAGGAAAATATGTGGCACAAATCTACTACTGGAACATTTTGTGGTACTCCAGAATTTATGGCACCTGAAATTATTGCTGGTAAACCATATGAAAGAACTGTTGATTGGTGGGCTTTTGGGGTATTATTATTCCAAATGTTATTGTGCCAATCGCCATTTAAGGGGGATGATGAAGATGAAATTTTTAATGCTATTGAACATGATGTAGTCAAATATCCAATTTCCATGCCGAGACAAACTGTGTTAGTATTGCAAGCTTTATTGACAAAGGACCCAAATCAAAGATTAGGTTCTAGTGAACGTGACGCAGAGGAAATCATGGAACATCCATATTTCGCGGACGTTAATTTTGATGATGTATTTAACTTACGAATTCCTGCTCCATATATTCCTGAAATCACTAGTGAGCATGATTACTCGAATTTTGATCAAGAATTCACCTCCGAAACTCCGAGATTGACCCCAGTTGAAACTTTGTTAACTTCAGAAATGCAAGAGCAATTTAGAGGGTTCTCTCACATCTCTGAGAATGCTACGGTTTAAGTATGACAGAATGGTTTTGGTTTAGGAAATACACATATTGTAATCTTGTCATAACCACGTAAGGCAACTTCACTAATGGTCTTATTATCTATATCCTCAAAAGAATATACAAATTATATTGACTCTGTTTTGGCGGTAAAAAATAGAATTTTTTATTTTAAAAAATATTGTAAATTATGTAGAAAATATCTTGCAATGAAAAAAAGTAAATTTCTTTTTTTTTCAGATTTTGCAACATCTGGATAGAACGAATACAAGAGAGCTTAAAATATCGTACCACATACCCAAACTGCTGGAATAAAAAAGAGAACCCAGCCCCTATCATAGGTGGTTGCTGTAGTTTTGTTGGACTTGAAAATTTTTGCTTTAGGTCACACTTCCGATTCAAAATCCTTCATGTTGTGCAACACGAGTCCGAACTAAAAATTTTAATAAATTGCCCTTGTTGCATTAATTAATTGTTGCTTAGTATTATGAGTACGGATATATCAAGTGGTTCTCCGCTTAAAATAATACTATTCACGAAAAATCTGCAAAGTGGACACCAAAAATATCAAAACGAACATTCAAAACCTAGTGGGGAAATATATGCCCCCAAATAGTACCATCTCATTACCACCATCCAAGTTCCCATGCATCAGACTGATTTATTATTGGAAGTGTCAATTTTTGTATTGTAGTAATCATTTAGTGATGCTTTCAATTTCCTATCGGGCTTCGCTGGAAACGCTGAAAGAAATAATAATATGAAACGTTGCATTAGATCTATATAGATCACTAGGCACTCGAGAAGTAGACATTTTAGGTTATCATAGCCTAGCGGTAGTAGTCTCTTATATGTAGATTTTAAAGTCACGCTACGTCTACTATATATTAGTACATTTCCCTATAAGCTACAGAAGAATACATTTTAGTGGCTATATTCCTACTTAAAACCCCCAAAACTATAATTAATATTAATAATGCAATAATGAAAAGTACTTCGCTCCGAACTACTTTAATATGTAAATATCATTTAACGATTGAATGTAATCGTCTTGATTAGAAATGCAAATGATTTGAAATTGTATCAACTTAAGTTATAACACAACAATTTTGTTTCGTCTCAGTAGTGATTTCTCTTACAGATTGTTTTGCACGGGTATCTGTACTTTTGAGGGAGCTTCCTTTATGGGTGACGGTAGGTGGTACTTCCTCGTCTGTAGGTAATTGGAAGCTATCTACTACTGATAATTCCGCGGAACTACTATTAACAACTTTCGGAGTAGTCGAAAGTAATAATTTCTGTGGGAAAATGTACTCAATAACGGGAGCAAATGCCTCGTCTACATTGATATTTTGTTTAGCAGAACATTCCACAAATCCCATCGCGCCTATTTCTTGTGATAATTCTAGACCCTGCTCGTATGATACTTGACGGTTATCGTCTTCATCTATGCACGTAGCAACCAACATTATGGGGACATCATTTCTAAGTGATCGTATTCTATTAACATGGTCTTCGATGCTCTGAAACGAAGCTTCTGACGCTATGGAGTAGATGAGAACAATAACTCGACTATTAACAATCTGCTGTTTTCTCGAGCTTGAATAAGTATCGATGCTAGACAGGGAATCCAAGAAGGTGAACTCATAATATTTTTTCGTTTCAGGATGGATTATCATTTTCCTATACAATTCCTCCACTGAAGGCAAGGAATCAATAAACTGAGAATGAATATATTGAAACAATAAACTGGTTTTCCCAGTTTGACTGTCTCCAATCAATAAAAGGTCGAAATTTGACTGTAAGGCTGACAAACTATTAGACATATTTGCAAAGGAATATATAATCTTTAGCTAGAAAAAGAAATAACAATAAATGAGAAATAAACAACTCGTGTGAAAAGAAGATCAAACAAAAACTTCTTACAAAAACCTAGCACGACTGTTAGAGTGGGGGAATTTTACAATTTAAAGGCAACCTTCCTGTGAAACCTCATCTTTTCTTCTTCCTGCAGATATTAGCCGAAAAACGGTTTTTTAAAGAAAAATATTGGTGAAAATATATGCATCTATCAGAAAATACTTTTACTCAGATTCGTCATTTAGAACGCCGAAGACAAATGCCACATAGAGTCATTTTTATAAGATTAATATGAGCTGAGGTGGTCTAATTAATTTAGGTTCGCTTAACAGTGACTTGGTCTAGTCTTGTTATGCGCTTAATATATCTTCCTCTAGGTGATGGCATTAGTGAAAAAATATCATTGGTCATAATGTCACAATTTATAAATTCTGTCAGTTGCAAATGAAAATCCAGACACCGAGATGCAGAAGATATGTACTGTTACAAATATAATTGCTGCATCTATTTAATGGTAACATTAATTCGCAAGACAGTTAATAGAAGGTTCTTCATATTAGCAATAACTAGACCTTGCTCCCCTCAGCCACTTTAACTTGATTACTGAATTTTTACACATGTTATAACCATAGATATAGCGTTTGGTACTGATTTGAAATATTGGAAGCGGCTATAGAGGAATGTATGTAGATGCATCTCCATTAGAGAACCCTAAGGGTATATTAATCGGGCAATTCAAATTGCATCTGTGCACCTAAAATAGATGCAGATGAGATATGTCACTCGTGGCTACTTATTTTAGCTTCATTTGAATATTATTTACCAGCCAGCCGAAGATAAATCCTTTTTGGTTGCTTTTGCTTTTGCTGCATCAATTCGGAGATTTTCTTGCTAATTCCTACCAATCAGGGCTACTTCCCTTTCCGGGTGAATAGATTCAAAGAGTGGCTTAAATTCCAGAATCAGATCTTATCAAGATTGCTTGATTGTGATTACATTAAGTGACAAAATCGCTACTTGCATTTTTTTATTTACATATCTAATATACAATTGTCTAACTGAAGTCTTCATCTTCTGAATTTAAATATTGAGAATAATCATCAGCAGATGCAAAGACTGGTAATTCCTTGAGCTTAGGTTTCTTTGATTTTTTAGTAGATGATTTACTACGTTTCTTGGATGCTTTTTCTTCTTCTTCATCTTCATCCTCTTCCTCTTCCTCGTCATTGAGAATAAGTTCGGAATCAGAAACTTCGTCTTCCTCGTTAATTCCGAAGATTGATTCTTCGTCTTTATCGAAATCACCAACTGGTTCGTTCTCATCTTCTTCAAGCTCTTCATCTTCTTCAAGATCCTCTTCTGCTTCATCGTCAATAAAGCCTGCTTCTTCACCTTCTCCTTCAAGTTCTTCGTCGTCACTCATGTCTTCGAAATCAGCTTCGTCTAAGTCGGAGAATCCATCGTCTTCGGATCCATCGTCTTCAACATCAGGTTTAGACTTCACTAATGCTTGCCAGACTTCATCATCGTCGATAGCTTCGACTTCTTCTTCGTCATCTTCGATTTGTTTTCCTTCTTTATCTTCTTTCTTGTTCTTCAATTTACTGACCTTAGAAGTGAAATATTGATGGAAAAACATTTCATCTGGCTTGATATCTTCAGCTTTCTTCAATAACCAGTTCTCAGTATTAGCTGGAATCTCGGTATTGATAACATTAGTAGCTTTGACTAATAAGGAACCAGTGTGAGCACCCCCTAAAGGTTGCATAATAGACGAACCTTTGGTTGTTGGTTTTTCTTTCGAATTCTTGTAGACAAATCTATCCAAGAAATGGGCCAAGGAGAACAACCCTAAGTCTGGTTTTGGTTGTTGTTTACCTTCTAACAATGATGAAGCGTAAATAGAAATGGTTGGATGGTAATGATGGATGAATTGACTCAATTCCCATAAGGAAGATTGATCGGCATTAGCATGCTTAGGGTCTCTCTTACGACTATCATATTCTTTGGTTTCAGATGATTCAGTTTCTTTGGATTCTGAAGCTTTCCCGTCGTCTTCTGGATCTGGTCTTGAGGCGAAATCAATCATTAAATCTTGAACTTGAGGGAATGTCTTGGATAATTCCATCAACAAGAATAACATACCTGCAATGGAACCCACATTCAACCAATGACAACAAATTTGCAAGATTCTCTTAACAAAGGCAGAAATACGGCCAACATCAGTGTCTTGTTTTAAGGATTTGAATAACAAGTTTAAGTAAATACCTTGTTTCGAGGTAGTAATTAATCTTGGATCCAATAACGATTCATATAACGTTCTGTAGTATCTATCAGTATTCAATTTTTGCTGACTTATTATATGCTGAACTAACACCAATGCTTGAATGGAAGTGTTGAAATTGGAAGAATGAGTGATCTTGAACAAAGTGTCTAAATGCTTCTCATAAGTATCACTTGGTAAGTTGGAAAATGGGAAGGCACGATTTAAACCAGTTAACAAAGCAGAAAATAACTTACTGTTCTTTTCTTCGACAATTTCGTTCTCCGATTTGTCCTGTTGCTTCACAGATTTACCTCCTTTCTTTCCCTTTTTGAAGTTCTTTCTGTTATTCTTTCTTCCCTTTTCTACTTTTCCTAAGGTGAGATCCTCTTTGGAGTCTACATTGTGGTGATCGGTCTCCACAAGAATAGTTTCAAAAAGTGCAAAGTAGGTCTTCACCAATGAATTGGCCAATTCTTCATCTTTTCTTGTCAAAATAGTCTGGTTCAAAGTAGTGATGGAATAGTATTGTGCATTGTGTTCATTATTTTTTTTGAAAACAACATCAATGACGGCATCAACGATGATTTTCTTCATGGCTGGATGTGCTTGTTCTAATTGTAAGATCTGATAAGAAGCCTTTGAAGCAACCTTGTTATCTACATCCCCAATCTTGTTGACTCCCAATCTTAATAAATTGGCTTCTTGTTCTGGTTTTGCTTTAAGCAAGTCAAAAATATGACTGATGACATTCATCTTTACGTGGACAATTGGATCGTGTGAGAGTTTCTCTAAAATACCCACCAATTTGAAGTAGGCTTTCTTTAAGTAATCTTCAAAGTAATAGATGGCACATTGGGTATCTGTGAGAGTTCTTGATAAGGTTTGCTTATCAAATGCTATTAATTTTCTGTCTGGTAATACCCCATTCAATAACAAATCTTTCAAGGCATTGATCGATTGTAACGATGCTGTTCTCGATTTCTTGTCACAGTAACTCATTAAAGTGTCTAAAGCCTTAATGTTATGTAAAGGAGCTTCTTGGATCAATAAGGTCAAAGCAGAGATCTTATCGTTCAAGGTACCATCGGATAAAATTTGCGACAAAAACTTCTTCTGGGAGTTGTTTGATGCGAATTCTTCAAGGTAGACTTTGTTTTCTTGTTCTACGATCTTTTGACCCCTTTCAAAAGCTCTTTCTCTTCCAAATCTGTCCAATTTTTCAGCATTTTCAACAGGACCTAAAGCAATGTTGTACCAGTCAGTTCTGTTTGGAATTAACAATTTGCTGGAATCAACTGAATTGACGTTGGTGACCTTATCTGGCTCTTCTACTGCAGCTTTCTTCTTGGGAACTTCATCTTCTGCTTCAGATTCAGATTCAGACTCAGATTCAGATTCAGACTCAGATTCAGAGGATTCGCTATCTTTTGTCTCTTCTTCCTCTTCTTCTTCGACTTCTTCATCCTCTTCGTCCTCTTCTTCGATTTCTTCGTCCTCTTCTTGTGCAGCTTCTTCATCGTCATCTTCTTCTTCATCTTCTTCTTCTTCGACTTCTTCTTCCTCTTCCTCTTCAATCAACTCTGGCACTTCGTCGTCACTCACAACCTCAGGCTGGGTCACGTCTAATCCAATACCTTGCATGAACTTGGATAAATCGTCCTTGAAAGTCTTGTCAATCTTTGAATTGTCGGTGAATTCTTGTTCACTTTCTTCTCCGTCATCAATACCGGCAATTAATGCCAAATCTTCGTCGGTAGCGCCCAATGCTAAGGCTTCTCTACGTATAGCATCTTGTTCTGACTCTTGAGTGGTTTCTTTGTCGGTGTTCTTTTCAGAATCCTTGGTTTTGTGCTCTTTTTTGGAAGTTTCTTTCTTGGAATGCTTGTTGTCAGCCTTTTTGTGTTCTTTAGCGTCATTTCTGTCGTTTCTCTTGTGTTCCTTAACATTCTTCTTGTCGTTCTTATCGTTCTTCTTAGAGCCTACATCTTTCGACTTATCGCTCTTCCCTTTCGATTTTTTGTCCTTCACATCCTTCATTTTGCTTGAGATCTTGTCCCTCAAGGAGGACAAGTTCAATTTGGAAGTATCCATAGATGCTGGTGTGTAATGTGTTTGCTAAAGGTACAAAAATTTACCTAAAAAATAGGTGCGATGAGATGAAAGTATGGTCACGTGATGTTGTACCTCATCGCCAGAATCGATGCCCAGGGAAGATGGATGTAGGACATGGAAGGAGAAGGTGGGAGATTTTCGTCAATGGGTAGTTCTGATGAGCATTTGTAGTGGTATTGATGTAGTTGTTCTGTATTTCGTTCGGATTTCTTGTATTTGTGTCTGTGTGAACTGTTGCAAACACTGCGTTATTCGCATTATAGTGAGAAGCATCCAACCAGAGATGGACTAGGAGCTGTACTTATCGTTGTGATAATGAAATTGTATGCTTGTAGTGGCCACAGACTGTCTCTTAATGTGTAGAATAAGAAATTTGAATTTATAACTGTTTCTGAGGGATTCAAGACGTTACTTTTAGGAATTGCTCTCAGACTAGGTCTCTTCAGTTTCCAACTTACTATTAAACAACTCTACTTAAACTCTACTTAAATAATTCTTATTAAACAACTCTGCCTTAAAATGAAATGATCCTTCATATATAGAGACTTTAATTTGTGTCTCTATGTTTTTGGAAACAAGCATGCCTCTATGTGCTCCGGATCAATATCTCTGTAATATGGAAGAACTATAGGTAAATTTCCAGCCTTAAGTTGGGGATAGTGAGTGTCGATCGCACTCACAACCTCTTGGTACAAAATTGAATACCCTAACGTAGTGAAATGCACACCATCGTACAATAATTCACCCAAATTAATGTACTCGTCCTCAGGTGAATTAATGCATGAATTGTACAATTGATCTTGAGTCCAATTGCCGTGCAATCTGAATGCATTCCACATGTCAACAAATGGAACCTGTAATTGGGTGGCTACTGATTTCGCTGCTATTGAGTACAAATGATTCCTTGCGTTGGTAGTTCGTTCTTTGCTTGTGGGTCTTCCACTTTGTTTTAGAGAAATTTCACCTAAACGACTATCAAACAACGCAGGACCAACAATGATAGGCTTGATGTTGTTTTCAAGTGCTAATTTAACCATTTCTACAAGGTTTTGCTTATATTTTTCTGGGGAGAGAGCTTGGATCTTACCTATATTATCTTCTATCTGAGAAGCATCATTAGTGCCAAAAGAAATTACTAACAACTTAATATTGTCTTTTGCTTTGTTCAATTCTGTTTCTAAAAGACGAGGAAGAATAATCCTAGCATGGTCGCTATTATATCCACTGAATCCTCTATTTACAATATCTAATTTACGAGAATACAACTCTTGAAGTTGACTTTGATAGCAATTTTTCCTGTACGAACTGAACTCGGTTATAGAATCACCAAATAGAATGATCTTACCAAAAGTGAGCGACATGGTAACTGATTCTCTTTTAATGTAATAAATTTAAACTTTAACTCTTTGGATCTGAATCTAGACTATTTATTGTTTGCTGGATGGTAGCACCGCACCTTTATATATTGCAGCAAATTAGGGACCAATTTGAAAGTCAGATTAGTCAATTGTTATCGATATTGTCAAACTAGAGCATACGCTTTGCGTCTTTATGGATCAGTCTTTTGTATTGCATTTTACTATTTATTTTTTGCTTTTGTTTATGATATTAACCCCAAAAATTGTCTGCGAATCATGGGGATTCCAAATACACTTTTGCTTTTTTGACGAAAGTATAAAACTGAATATTTAGATATGACAGATTCGTTTCTCGTTTATATTAAGAATAAATTCCAAACAACTTCGTAATGGTTGATGGTCTCGTAGTACAGGAAAAAAAGGATAGTATATTTTTTGCAGCCAATTCAAATTAAAGGAGTTAGGGAGATCAATACGGGGATATCCATTCCACTATTTACATCTAGAAGATTCCTTATCTACCAAGATCACGAATTTGACACTAGTGGCAATGTAACCTTTTGTCTTCTAAGAAATCTTGAATTTTAAATTATATACTACATGCAGCCAATATATCTAAAAGTCAATTATTTTGCTTATTTCTTGAGTTTTTGTTTCAAATTTCAAACGTGGACCTTTATTTGATTCAAATATAAGTTACATTTGATCATATGGATTTCATTTCATCAGAAACTGTTGAGTAAGGAGGCGTTTATTTGATCATCAGTTAATTTTTATTTTCGGATTAATTCGTGCATATTTTCCGGAGAATTCGGTTTTGTGGGGCAATTTAGCGAAAACCTTAAGTTAGTGATGGCTGCAATCAGGATATTTAAAATAAACTTCACATTTATCCAGTGAAAGTATTTCCAAATAGCCCATAACTAGTTTCTAAGCAACAAATATGATAGTTGATACTTCTCCGATGTTGTCCGAGCCAGTATGGCCCTCGTTTGACATATTTGTTGCAAAGTCTGGTACTGAGAGCCCTTTTGAAAGGTGCAAATATATTGTTTGCAAAAAATGCATAGGTAATGGTTCCTATTCTTACATTTTCGAATGTAAAAATGTAATAACTGGATGCCATTATGCCGCAAAACGCTATTCCAAAAAGTTGATGTATGGTATGGAGTCTATGTTGCAGCATGAATTTATCGTATTGAAGTCCATTTCAATGAACCATCCCAACATATTAAATTTAATCGATTATTTTGAGACAGAGGAATACCTTTATTTGGTAACAGATTTAGCCAAAGGGGACTTATACGATAGAATAGTGAATAATTCTAAAATTGAAGAAGCTAAGGTAAAGGAGATCACTTATAATTTGGTAGCAACCTTGGAATATCTTCATGAGCACAACATTATTCACCGAGATATCAAAGCGGAAAATATATTGTTTCAAGACAAGGACCTGTCCAATACATTACTAGCCGATTTTGGTTTAGCTAGAATTCTTAATCCTGGTGAATTATTGTTTGAAAGATCGGGAACATTATCATATATGGCACCAGAAACTTTGAAAAGAATTGGATATACTTTTCCCGTAGATATTTGGGCCCTTGGAGTAACTGTGTACTTTATGTTGTGTGGATATTTACCATTTGATTGCGAAAATGATGAAGAAACTATGGAGGCTATAAAGTCCGCTGATTATATATTTGAACCGGAGGAATATTGGAATCATATTTCTGCAGATGCAAAAGATTTTCTACTGTGCTGTTTTCGAGTTGATCCTCACGCTAGATACACGGCAGCACAACTACTTACACACCCATTCATTAACAGTCTTTCTGTAGCAGAGTGTCTAAGTAATCTACCTAGTTCTGCAGCAAGTATAGCAATTATGAAGTCAAGAAAAAACTCCACTATTTCTGGAGTGACTTCCCACGGAGCTTTATGTGATGCACCTGAATTTGTTAGCAAATTTAGTACTCCGATAATGAGTCGGGAGCAATCAGTAGAAAACTTGACTAGGTTTAATATAAATTGGAATGATAAATCATGAGGTTGATTATATAGGGCCGAGGAGAAGTCCTACGCATGGGTAATGAATGTTAATAGTAATATAACGGTAATCTATAGCTTGTAGTAGATGTATTTGTAGTAGATGTAATCAATATAGGTTAATGGTGCTTAAGACCGTTCATGGAAAGGATAAAGACATAATTTTGTAAAGCAAAAAAGTGGTATTTTTTGCAGCCATTTATTGCGAAATTCTTCTGAAGCTTTGAG
Source organism: Suzukiozyma fluviatilis (assembly GCA_030560825.1). Classification (NCBI taxonomy): domain Eukaryota; kingdom Fungi; phylum Ascomycota; class Pichiomycetes; order Serinales; family Debaryomycetaceae; genus Suzukiozyma; species Suzukiozyma fluviatilis. The sequence goes on from JAKTVZ010000001.1 coordinate 531,113, forward strand.
AATGTTTATTATATAAAGAGAACTTTTTTCTTACGATTTGTATTCAAAAAAATTAATTCTTCCTTCTGAATCCATTTCCTTTGTTTCCAACTCCATAACTAGAATCAACGACTCTACTTTCTTTTTGATGAGTATTTAATCAATTTTGAAGAAAATTACAATAATCACTATAAATGATCCAACACTATAAGAACTAGAAATAATCACAAGATTCAAATGGAATCATAAAGGAATCATAACCACTCCTTGTCTTTGTTGAGTTTACTGATGATTACAATCTTCAAATGCTGTATTATTTGTGTTCTTGTTTCTATTTACTTTTTATTTTCCATCAAGAACAGCTATAACTTTTCGAAAACGAGCTTAAATTACTCAACATTCGAGAAATGGACTAAACAGCGTGTTCATAATCGATTAAAGCTCTCTGACCTCCAATTGGATCTTCCTATCACCAGCTATAGCCGCTTAAAATCAAGATAACAATATCATGACCTGCATAATCGAAACCAAAATAAAGCGAAAAGTTTGGATCTTGATTTGATTTATCAAATACTTGTAACAGGAATATCGTGGAATATTTATACTGATGGTGGCCAGTTTATGCTATGATCTATGATATTGTGAAACCAAGAGAAGAACGTGATTTCAAGGAGATTTATCCTGATCTCAATGAAGAAGATCAATTGAAAGTGTTCGTCATCAAAGATGATATAGAACCCCAGCAATTGCCCAATGGAAATGGACAGAACGGGTCTGTAAATGGCCACGTTGAATTTAAGGCTCCTAGCTTCAAATTGCTAGCATCCGTACCGCAACCTTCGAAAGTAAAATTTTCCAAACTAGTCACAGACTATGGGTTTCAGGACCCCAGTAAAAAAAATGTAGCTACCCAAACTTATATACGACCCTTTCATACCACCACCGATTACGACTCTATTGAAAAATTGCTCGACCGGAAAAAAAACCAGGTCGAGTACGACATGGATGAGCAAGATTTTCTCTATCTACAGTATAGGAACACCAGGGAAGAGAATGTTATAAAGTTATCACCAGAAATCTTTGAGATTCTAATCACTATACTCGAGAATGAATGGAGTCTTTTGGACCACAAAATCTCCTTGAATGGAGCTACCCAGTCAAACAAGTATTTCACTCTCGATAAGAACTACGAAAAGTACGGTAACGATGATGGAATTGTGCCGGGAAGCTTGTACGACCAGCACTGTGCGATATGTAACGACTCTGATTGCGATAATTCGAATGCAATTGTATTCTGCGATGGTTGTGACATCGCAGTTCATCAGGAGTGCTACGGGGTAGCATTCATCCCGGAAGGTCAATGGTTGTGCCGTAAGTGTATGATAAACAAGAACCGATCGACAGAATGTGTGTTTTGTCCAAGTAAGACAGGAGCTTTCAAACAATTGGATAACTCGTTATGGGCTCATGTCATTTGTGGGTTGTGGATAAATGAGTTGTACTTTGCAAATCCAATCTACATGGAGCCAATAGAGGGAATGGATAGCATTCCAAAATCACGATGGAAATTGAATTGCTACATCTGTAAACAGAAAGTAGGGGCTTGTATACAATGTTTTAATAGAAACTGTTTTCAAGCCTACCATGTCACTTGTGCCAAAAGAGCCGGTCTCTATATGGAATTTTCGCAAGGTATCCTGGGTGCAATTAGCAACAAAAACACTTTAAAATCATACTGCGACAAACACAGTCCGCCCAATTGGGATTCAGCAATGGTGGAGCACGGAATAAGTAAAACCAGGTTATATTTTCGCGATTTAAAGATATTAGAGAACCAAAATATGAAGCTTAGCAATAGCTACAAAGCCGCTAATAAACTCAATATATTTAAATGGAAAACTGAAAACGATACTCCAATTGCCCCGAAATTACTTGCAGATAAATTGTATTCGGTTTTGTTGTCGTTGAAGATTGAGAATCAAATCGATTTACCAGAATCGAATCAAATAAAAACCCTTCGAATGTTGCCCAATCGTACTAGAGAAGAGATTTTGGGAGAAATCAGTAGAATATCAAACGAGATTTGTCGATACTGGTGCTTGAAGAGAGAATCGAAAAGGGGTGCTCCTTTAATTCGGAAGAACAATAACCTACAAAATCTGTTGATTCTTTATAATGAAAATGAAGAGATTCCAGAGCAAGATTACTGTCAGCAGATCGAAGACAAAATTGAGTTTGCAAAGATTCTCCTGGAGGATATAGCAAAAGTTATAGAAATGAGCAATTTAACTGTCACTCGGCAATCTGTCGATGATGAATTACAGCGAGCAAACCTTAAGGTAATGGAACAAATCTACTTTCCAGTTAACACGATGATTCGCGAACTACTTGATAAATTGAACAGCAAGTATGATTCCAACAAGATAATACTTCATTATACCAAGACCCCATTTAATCTTCAAAATATAATTGATAAAAACAATCGCTATGGCTATAGTACTATTCTGGAATTTGAGACTGAAGTTGACGAATTGAATCGATACTTTATGGAAACCCATAAATCATCGTCCAGTATTTACAAGCAAATGAAAAAATGGATGCAAGGCTTTTCAAAACAATTACCTGATCTTAAATCAGTCGAATCTAAATTTCACCATGGTAAACAAGTAGTTGATGTGCCATTCATTGAGATTAACGGGTATGAAAGCAAGGTGCGAGATTATGATTATCTGAAGATATTGGAAGAAAATGATTTGAGTGATGTCGATATGATGGACGAAGAACAGGAGAAGCAATTACGCCGCTTCATCGGCGAAGAAAACCAATTCCTCGTAAAAAGACGTGTTGCGTAGTAGAGAATTAGTTATTGAATCGCGCTAATGTCAAGCTAAGAGTTACTGTCTACAAGTAACTAGAGTTTACAGAGTTTCTGAGTAAATAGCACCATAATATACGGTAGGATAACTAAAAAAGGCAATCTAGTTAATTCCAAAAAATAATGAGGACCAAGATGACACTATCCTGAGTAGTACGGCTTTTTTTACATAATAGACACTTATCTGAGGAGAACAACTGATTTAGTTTCAAATTATTTTCTATTTCAACACTCACACAATTTTATGTTTCTTCAATGCACGTCAAAAGTTTTTCAGGTTAACCTTACCACCATGTAAACAGCATGTAGTGTCTTATAGAACTTAACAAACATTGGTGGTTTATTCTATATCCGGTCATAATATCATAACCATCGATAAACTTTATAATTATCTTACGTAATAAAAACATGAAATTGGAGTAAGAAAAGGTTACGGAAAACGCCTTTACCGATAAGCCATCGCTTAAACTAACTGCTACACACTGGTCAAAAATAGGCGCCGGATAAACTAACGATTGATATTTTCTTACAAAGATCCAGAACTATGTGAACTGACACACACGAAAAAAATTTGGAAAAATATCAGCTGCATCCACGACCAATGATATCATGATGTCAAAATAGCGAGGTACCTGCGTGAAGCAGGTCCCGGCCATCGTATAATGTACTCCTATATTTTTGTACCCCCACCATCATCACGATCTATTAGTATTTAGTCCAACTATAGACACCAACGCGAATGGTTATTACTATATGGCACTGGTCAATCTTTGTTTTCACTATCCTGCTATTCAAGTTGGCCCTGCGCCCAACTCCTTTTGAAAAAAAAAAGAAAAACAAGGTGTGCATACCCAAGGTTTGGAATATATCTCTTTATTTTTTAATTATTTTTTAGCTACTGTTGCTATCATTACTTTTTGATGTTTTATTTTCTTTTCAAATTAATCATTTTATTCTTTTGTCTATGGTTTGAGTTTTCTACTATTCTTTTCTGTCCTAACTTCAGTCTTTCCTTTTACTATGATGCAGAATCGTTATCCTCATAAACATAATGCTTATGTTCCTGAGAATGTAGCACCAGATGCTTTGGAAGATCTTTCATCAGGAACATTACCGCTCATTGTTGATATTGCCTTGGATAACAATGGTAAACAGTTGTATCAAGTCCACGAATCATCAAAGTTAGTGAGAAAGCAAATGCCCAGGTCAACAAATTTCACTTCCAATGACGCTATTCATAGAGCGTTACAGCCACCGTTGGCGGAGTCGAGAGAGGAGACTACCGAACATGATGACGACGAAAAATCTTCGCTGATATCTAACGATCCAAAGGATATTTGGTCGCCTGATGTTGAGCAGGCATTTGAAGAAGCCCTTCAAATCATTCCCAGAAACGGAGCTAACAAAATCAAGGTCTCAGGAAGATCTTGTGGTAGAAATGAATTAATTTCTGATTATATATTTAATAAGACTGGTAAATTTAGAACAAGAAAGCAGGTTAGTTCTCATATTCAAGTAATTAAGAACTTGGGCCAGAAACCTCACATCATTAAGTTGATTAATCATGGTCCTTCTTTTGATTCTACGGAGAGCCAGCAACAAGCCATAGAGAACTTTGAATCAATTTTCTCAGTGATAAGTCTTAACAAATCTTTGGGAGTTTCCGACCCAGAAGCTCTGAATGTTAGTAAAAAAAGGTCAAGCTCTTCTCTTTCTGATCTAACATATAAGAGATCGAGAAATTCATCTTTTAGCGAAACTCGCTCGATCAACATTCAAAACTTTTCCATGGCCATTAACGGTATGAACGACACAACACCAATATATTTATCGATGCAAGACAATTCCCGTGGGATTCCCAGCTTAAGGTTAAACGAAAATGCTGATATTTCTTCACGATTTCCCGGACTAGATGATTTCCAAAATAGTAGACAAATTCCAATATTACATAACTTGGTAAGACTTATATTTCCTACAATTCCTACGTCTGGTTTCCAATCTAGCTTTAGCTTGAACCACGAATCCAATGGAATTGGATCTTCTTCTGGTCCATATTCATTGTTCACATGTATTTATTCATATGGTAAAAAGGTAATTACTCTTAATGAAGCTGGTATTACATTAAACAATGAAATTCCTTTTTTGGTTAAGTTTTGGAAGTTTTTCTTCAATAAATTTAATGGCAAAGATGAAAAAGAGTGTCAAACTGCTATAAAGGGAATAGCAGTAAAACAAATACTTTACGAAGATGATGGTTCGTTGGCAGAATCTGCCAATATGGTTGCAAAACTGAAGATCAAGTTGGTACTATTATGGGAATTTGTGAGGGTTCTTTCGTTTCAAGAAGCAAAGACTACCACTACTAAATTAATATTACCACCCAAAGTTGAAGCAAGTACTTCGATTACACCATCTGATGTGGCCCAGATATCTGTTAAACATGAGGATGCGCCTTTCAATTTTGAAAATGATAGTATTGTAGCCAATTATCAAGCTCAACAGAGCATTCCCCAAAGCACTTTACAATCGGTTGTTGCTTCCCCCGTGCTTATGGAAAGAAATGAACCCCAATTACATATACAGAGGAAATTCCAATCTTTGCAACGACAAAGTTTGGAGCAAGCTGCACTCCAACAGTTCCCCACGTACCCAGTTTCAGGCAATGTATCTCAGGGTGCACCTTTACACTTAGAAGGAATGGATATAAAGATTGGTGTACCACAAAGTATAGAGCCTAACCCTCAAATTGTAGGATATGGACCCCAACCCACGCCATCAGCGAATGTTGATTTAAGCGTTATACCGACAGAACCACAATATTATCCGGTCGAAGAGCCATATCCAGTTGATTTTGAAGACATAAACAAGAGTGACTTTTGCAAGATATACAAGAACAATTTCCATGACATGTTTTAAGGGATTGTCACTGGAATAGAATGATAAATGTTTTTCACGTAGATAGTGACAGATTTACTACACCGTTAGCTTAATACACAGTTTTATGATCCTCTTAACGGAAAGGGTGTAATTATGTCTGATAGTAAATAATTTCGATATCCCAATCGCTTAGGTTGCAAAATATCGATGAGAGTTCTCCATTTGGCCAATATAAGTATACATGAAGATGAAAATCGTAGGCACAATCTCAGCAAATATCCAAGTTACCAGACACCATTGACAAAGACCTAAGCACAGGTCGAAGTTGGAAGGCTCACTCTGGCCCTTATCGCACCTAGTAGTATTTCTTGTTGTAAAATTATCAAAAACAACTTTTTCGTAGAACGATGCTTCCATTGAGCACAGCAGTAACGTGCTTGAACCATCTCAAATCTTGTATCCATTCCTCACCCTTCGGTATTTTATCTAGTACCACCAAAGCGACTCCTGGTGCTATAGATAAATAAAATATAAATTGCGACAATACCGTCAAAAACCCAACTTTTCTCTTGCTTTTTCTCTACACTGCCCACTCCACCCATACAATCATCCTGGACTATCCACCTGTTGCATTTCACCCCTATATCCTCTAATCTGACCCCAGCACACGGCCAACATAATTGTTTTTGCAGCCATTCACAATATCTCATCTTGCCTGTATGTAACAACACCTAAACTTGACTCGGCATAAATTACTATCTAGCATTGAATTTATTTAACAGAAATCGTTCACAACTTTATTCCACACAGTAAACATGGAAAGTAAAGTCGTTGGTATCCTCGGTGGAGGCCAGTTGGGCCGTATGATTGTCGAATCGGCCAATCGGTTAAATATCAGAACAGTTATTTTGGATGCCGCTGGATCTCCAGCTAAGCAAATAAACGCACTCTCTGAACACATTGATGGTTCCTTTTCAGATAGCGATCTGATTATGAAATTGGCCGCCAAATGTGACGTTTTGACGGTGGAAATTGAGCACATCGATGTGGCAGCTTTGAAGGAGGTCCAGGTGAAATACCCCCAAATTGAGATCTATCCTTTGCCTGAAACTATCAAGTTAATTCAAGATAAATACCTTCAAAAAGAGCATTTGATCACCCACGGTGTGTCTGTAGTAACTTCTTTACCTGTGAAAGAAAACTCAAGACAAGGGCTCTTGGATATCGCTGCTGAATTGTCGTATCCATTTATGTTGAAGTCGAGAACTTTAGCCTACGACGGAAGAGGTAACTTTGTTGTCAAATCGGAGCAAAACATTGACGAGGCACTTCAATTCTTGAACGACCGTCCGTTGTACGCAGAAAAATGGTGTCCTTTCACCAAAGAATTGGCGGTGATGGTGGTGAGAGAAATAGACGGTACTGTCCATGCCTATCCAACGGTAGAAACCATCCACCAAAACAACATTTGTCACTTAGTATACGCTCCAGCTAGAGTAGCTGACACAATTGCCACCAAGGCTGGGTTATTGGCCAAGAATGCCGTCAAATCGTTCCCTGGCTGTGGGATTTTCGGGGTTGAAATGTTCTTATTGCCAGACGGAGAATTACTAGTCAACGAAATCGCCCCAAGACCACACAATTCCGGCCATTACACTATTGACGCCTGTGTTACTTCGCAATTTGAAGCACATGTCAGAGCTGTGACAGGTTTGCCTATGCCAAAGGGGTTTACTGCTTTGACCACTACTAACACCAATGCTGTTATGCTCAACGTATTGGGGGCAGACGTCGCCAACGGTGAGTTAGAGATCTGCCGTAGAGCTTTACAGACACCAAATGCTTCGGTGTACCTTTACGGAAAGACTACGAGACCGGGCAGAAAAATGGGCCACATCAATATTGTTTCTTCTTCCATGGAAGATTGCGAAGCAAGATTGGACTATATTTTGGGCCAATCTACGGACATCCCTGCATCGGTTGTTGCTCAGGAAAAACCTTTGGTTGGAATCATTATGGGATCCGATTCGGATCTTCCAGTGATGGCTGTTGGAGCTAATATCTTGAAGCAATTTGGAGTTCCATTTGAGTTAACTATTGTCAGTGCCCACAGAACTCCACACAGAATGTCTCAGTACGCGATTGAAGCTGCCAAAAGAGGTATTAAGTGTATAATCGCTGGTGCCGGTGGTGCTGCTCATTTACCAGGTATGGTAGCAGCCATGACTCCATTACCGGTGATTGGAGTTCCAGTCAAGGGCTCTACTTTGGATGGGGTTGATTCTTTACATTCGATCGTGCAGATGCCAAGAGGTATACCTGTAGCTACGGTTGCGATCAACAACAGTACCAATGCCGCATTGTTGGCAGTGAGAATCTTGGGTGCGGTTGATTACAAGTGGTTAACTAAAATGAGCGAATACATGATTAATATGGAGAATGAGGTTTTAGGGAAAGCTGAAGTTTTGGAAGATATTGGCTACGAACAATATTTAACTGATAAATTGAAAAAATAGATATGGATACAATAATACGACTATAATGCTTTGAAAATTGTAGAGATCAATGATGTATAAAGAAGTCTCCATTTGCTCGCAGATTGCTCAAGAACAGTTCGAAAACAGCTATGTTGTAAACCTAGCTATGAACATCATAAATTTAATTGCAAATCTGTAGCAAACTGTTGACGAATCTGGAACAACTCTCAATCAACTCTCAAACTACTTAGTAAATCTGAAACACCTGTAACAAATCCCCCACACATCCCTCACAAATCTCTCATCTACTCACTACTGACTCAATGTCTACCTAATATTTATTGAATACTGAAGGTGCCTAACAAACTTTCTAAAAATAACGAACTAAATTAATGCTAATATACATAAACACAATGAATGCAAATAAGTTTCATGGACTAAGGATTATGAGGGGAAATTGTCACCTGAAACAACCAATCACGGTGCACTCTTCCTACACCCCAAGTACCACTAAAGACTACAACCAATTGTAACTAATCTTTATGCTACACATCTGTTCAAAATGCGTCTACAATTCTAAAACTTCATGGTGGCATTCTTACCCTTCTTCTTACCCTTTAATTTCTTTTGGATGTACTGTTGTTTTCTAGAAGTTCTCCATCCCGAAGTGGAAACTTTCTTTGCGTCAGTATCCATTTCTTCAACGGAGTCTTGTGGCTTCTCTTTTGCTATTTTTTCTTGTTGTCTCTTAGTTGATTCGACTAACTTGTCGGAAATTCTTTTGTTTCTGGCATCAACGAAGTTGGCGAATTCCCCACTACGTTTGACCGACTTGGCTCTCAATTTGGACTTGGATCTCAATGATTTACCCATTTTTGCTTAATTTGCGAGTGATAGTCAGGTATTCAGATTTAAAATTTAACCTCATCGCATCTGGTATAAAAGGTAGAAAGATGGTAGCGCCGGAGATGAGATAAGTATGGTAGCGCTGTTGGCCGTGGGAAACAGTACAAGGGGACTTTTAGGGAGCATTCGCAGCCAACGGTACTCTGACCAGGTACTAGATGGTTGATTGTAGCAGTTTCTTTAGGTACAGTATAGTTTACGTAGCATCGTGTGCATAATTATGTGGTAGAGCTGGTGTAGGGTTCAGAGATTCTTATAACTCAGTCGTGATTACTAATGGTGAGAAGCCTACAGGTAAGTATTGGTTAGCCTTTTACGTTTAGTGGAAGTTGCTTCGTGGGACCCAATCATCAGTTCCAGCATCCTAACAACCTTTGTGCTCTTGCAATTGATCTTTATGGTAGCGCCGCGCATCTACGTTTCGGTGAGAGAGAGGGTCAAGATGGATATCAGAGAGGTTAGTAACGATGCGCACCAGTAAGTCATGTTCTACAACGATATTGCAACCCTACAATATTATTACCACTGTACGGCAGAATACCACCATTAGAGATGTTTGGTCATAGCTTATGTAATTTGAATTCTTGATCCAACGTTATCAATACCTTCAAGTTATATGAAGGTCCGTCGATGTGCTTTCGCTCCCAGTAGTGTCAATACCTGTATATTGTCTAGTGCGTTTTAGTAGTACGACCTTCGCAGCGAAAAAAAGGCTGGTAAAGGTCACTAGGGCACATGCCCTAAGACTGTTTTCCCCTCGCTCTTGGCTTAGTCAGCCAAATTTACTGCGATTTTTTTACTATGGAGGTTGCAGCGAGCTTCACTAGTAAAAATTTTCACTTGGTTTATAAAATCTTTCTTTTAGACTTTTGTTGAAACACATTTACTTAATCAAAATGTATGTAACGACGGATGATATAGAAGTGACATGAGACAAGCATAGCACAAACAACAACAGCGATCGAAAAAGCTTTACTAGTTTACTGTGGACTGTGGTTTAAGTGAAGCATCACAATATATTAAACACAATATATTAGCACATTTATTTATCATAGACAATGTCAGATTCCAGTGCTTAGGTAGTAGCAAGAAGCTTATAGCTTGCACTAGTAGACACATTGAATCCATTAGTAAAGTGCCAGTGTTGTGGAACAAGTTAGTGGCCCCCTGTAGTAACAGCCACTGTGGATGAGGAGTTCGCACTGTATTTACACACATCAAGTTTAATTTTCAGTGGTGGATTCTTTTTTCGCTTGCTCCTTTCTCATTGTTTCTTAACCTCATTGGTTCCTTTTCATTATACTAACTTTTTCAGGGCTAATCTTAGAACTCAAAAAAGACTTGCTGCTAGTGTTGTTGGTGTCGGTAAAAGAAAGATTTGGTTAGACCCAAATGAAACTACCGAAATCTCTAACGCTAACTCCAGACAAGCTATTAGAAAATTATACAGAAATGGTACCATTGTTAAGAAACCAGACACTGTCCATTCTAGATCCAGAGCTAGAGCTCTTTTAGAATCTAAAAGATCCGGTAGACACATGGGTTACGGTAAAAGAAAGGGTACCAAAGACGCTAGAATGCCATCGCAAGTTTTATGGATGAGAAGATTAAGAGTCTTGAGAAGATTATTAGCTAAATACAGAGACGCTGGTAAGATTGACAAACATTTATACCACTCTTTATATAAATCTGCTAAAGGTAACACTTTCAAACATAAAAGATCTTTGATTGAACATGTCATCCAAGCTAAAGCTGAAGCTTTACGTGAAAAGGCTCTTAAAGACGAAGCTGAATCCAGAAGAACCAGAAACAAGGCTGCCAGAGAAAGAAGAGCTCAAAGAGTTGCTGAAAAGAGAGAAGCTTTATTTGCTGAATCTGCTTAAGTTGAGTAACTTTTGGTTATGTTTAGTAAATATTAATATAAATATCATTTCTATAATCATTTTATATTGTAATAATAGTTATCAAGAGAGATAGTGTAGATAGTAGAGAATGATAAAGGGAGATGGATAGAATTAGATACTGTCGTTATAATAATATTATTATAGTAGCCTTAGATAAAGAAGTTTAACTACACTATTTTCTACAATATTAATTAATATTAGCCGTATTAGTTATTTCAGTGTCATATATAGTAATATTAGTTGTATCAGTTTTAGATACAGTAGAGTACAAGCTATAGTATTAGTATTATTAGTTATAGTATTAGGTACAGAATGAGTTAGGTTAAGTTAACACAGAAGGTACAACTACTAATGTAACTAATGCGACCGATAAACTAATTTTTGGAGGTCCAATCTTCATAGAGAAGAATCGTAGTTCAAACCTTATAGGGTCCATCCTAAACCTAATCTATTAGTTTTAACGAATTAAATATGCAAGTGTAACTTTGTGTTACGATTGTATGATGCAAATGCAGACAAATCACAAATGGTGTCCTGGAACAACACTAAACACCACCGTCAATATAGCAGTAAATAGTATTATTAGAGCCAACACCCATAAGCTTCGTTTCAATAACAATCTATAAACAAACCGTTCACGGATTCTAATGACTGAGGCTCGGCGTTCAGACTTGGAAAATGATTCGGAGTACCCTAACCAACTCAAGATTGGATCTACAAGATAGATTGACGAAACCAAGCAGTAAAACGCAACCAAATAGGGGAGAATGATTACCGGTCTTAATGACTTTCTGTAGTTCAAAAACACAAGGATAAATGAAACCCAGAACCCAATAAACAAAAAGAAGAACCCCACGATGATTCGAACCATATTTGTATGGTTGACATTTCTAATTGCCATGAAACTTAAAAACCTTGGTAAATGGTCGGCTTCCATTCTGTAGAAGATATACTGCTTTACATTTTTGAACACATCAGGATCGTCTCTTCCGTCGACTTCAATTGACCTAATAATTTGCTCATTTAATTCATAAGGTAAATGCAAATTTTTTTCAGAGTCTTGAACAAAGTACTTCAAGAGTAAGTTATGCGATGAGTCTTTCAAATTGTCTCTAGTGACAAACGATGAATGTTGAGAAAGGGCTGGTGATTCTTTGATCAATTTCTCCAAAAACTCAGGATTGATAATAGACATTCTTTTTGGTGGTTGAGGAAAGTCGCCAATGAAATGAGTGGGTGTTGATGGTGTTGCTGGCATTGCTGGTACTATTCTAGGTGAACCAGTCCGCTGTATTAGTTGAGTCGTCAGTACGTCCGCATCGGATCCATGAATATCTAGAAGTGAAGTGTCGGAGTAATCATTGTCTTCGTCATCGAGAAGTCGTGAATGAGAAGATATTCTCTTTTCAAATGGGATTCTTGGAGAATGCTGCGAATGAAATGAATGAGTCGAATCGGCTGAAGGCTGTGTTGCTGCAATTTTTGGTGAGGTTTTGTATGGCTGAATTTTGGGTGAATGGGGCAAATGTGGGTCAGATCTGTTGTACTGCTCGTATTGACTCAATACTTGTTGTAATTTGGGATCAAGATGATCCATTGAAATATCACCTCTCAAGAACTGTGATAATCTGTTTGAGTCATTATCCTGCAAAATATTATCGTTGATGATCAAATCCAATAGAATGGAAGAAGATAAACTCTTGTGTTTTGATTGCGATGAGTTTCTAAACTTTCTCAAGTTCAACGATTGTTCAAAAGTAGAATGACCAATGATGGAATCTCTCAATCCTTTTACGTAATGCTTGCATAGATTCAAGTGGTTCACTAAATCGAACCAGAAATCAATGTAATTAACCTTCTGTTCTACATCTCTCATAAACTGATAGAAGGTCAATAAATCAACAGGAGACTTGGTTTTGTTGGACAAAATTTCCCCCAAAGTGGGCAACCTGTCGAGCTCTATTTGCACATGCGGATCGTTAAGATGGCTCAAGTTGCTGATATAGTCAGCTGTGCTATCTTTCATTTTACGGATTCAGAATGATTCAATATTGCGGAAAAACGGTACAAGCTATGTTGCTGTCGATGCACGGATGGAATTAGAATGGGTTGAAGATTTGAATGTCACAAACTGATGTCTCCAGGCAAGTTATTTACTGAGTAACTTGGTGTTTAATGATTTGCAGAAACGTCAAATTTCGAGGAAAAGTCTTGCTTAAACCGGTCTTTTCTGAGCGGATTACCAAATCTATGGCAAAGTTAAGAAGAGCAGTAGCAGTTGTTGATTGAATTGTATGCTGTGGCTACTACTACACAGTATTATAGTGCGGTGTATAGGGTTAACTAAGTTGATCAATAGCAAACTTTTCGATACAAAATTTAGCGTAGCGACTAAGCTAGGTACAATAATCACTTGGGCCTGCCAAAGTAAACAAATTCAGAGTGTGATGCCCTGTTATAAGAAAACGCTAATGTTGCAACAAGTTATTTGCTTTCTAAACAATTTTTCTGATCTAACTTACTGTTTGTGTGCAGGAAATTCGCTATTTTGGTAGAAAATCAAAATAGTGAACTTGCTCGCGATGCTCTGGCCAAGCTCTCGTCTATGGTGCCAGGATGGAATGTCTGGTACCGTGCCGCGGTGCATCGATGGTTGCAGTAGTATTTTTCTGGCGGTGTGTCTGGACCTGGGTGGTGATTTTCGGCCCGGTACGGGAATTATCGAAGAGCCTCTCGAAGATGGTTGCACCGTCTGATGCACGGATCTAATACCGGAACTTAACTAGTTACACCGATATCGCATTGTGCAGTTTCTTCCACTTCTGGCCTGTTCGGTTTGCTCAATACAAGAAACGAGATTTTCTACGAGTAAGTGGTTTCTAGGCGTAACGGCAATCCGAGATGGCTGCATTGTTTATTATGGGGTGTCTTTAGCGAGATTAGCGCATTTTGTGAATTTTGTGAATTTGAGTTTTAGTAGTGCCGTGTGTAATGAAGAAACTTTCATTCCAATGTTCTATAGCTATTCATTACAGATATGGGTTGATTTATGGTTACGAAGCTGTAAATAGGAGCCAAGACAAACGAATTCTTGTGTAGTTGCTAAATCCTTAATTCTTAATAGGTATTTTTCCGATTTCTTGCTATGCCATGCCATGCATGGCTGCAAAAAAATGGCGCATACAACTAAACCGTTATTTTACCTAAACTGTAATCAGATTTAGGGAATACAATGGTCTAGTTGTAAATGCTTGAGAATGAAGAGTTTAGTGCTTGTATAAACCTAGTTCGTTTTGTAGACAGTGAACTTGGTATTTACCCCATACTAATGTTGAGTATATAAATTTAAAAGTACTACAGAAAGTGAATTGTCTAACTACTGGCCGAATGGTGCACGGATAGCGCAGATATCATGCAGGGTATTCACCAAATAAGTTAGTCTCCCCCAAACATTGTAGTAAATTCCTTGCATCTAAATGAAGGCACAATTCCCGAGCATTGGGCTATTGATACTGACCATTGTTAGCAATTTCAGAGAAATAAGCTAGCTGTTCCTGATCTAGCAATTACCGGTGAAGGAAGTAATGACTACAACATGAAATTGTAATGTTGCAGCAGCCATTCGAGAGCGTGTTAACAGCATATTAGGAGGTATTTTCTATTTTTCTTAAATCAGGCGCCGAGGGGCCGCATATGGGGCCCCATAACCTTCTGTTTTCATTATTACTCTCGCTAGAAGGGAAGACAACTTAGACAAAGCAGATGGAAACTCTTCCTTATCAAATGAACTTCTAGAACCCTCCGGACAAGTTTAGAATATCATGGGTGGTTTCCTGGTAGTTTGCTTGACTTTTAGTGTAACTGGCATTTAGTGCGGGCCCGAAATACAGTTCGCCGTGCCCATGGGTATAACCATGTTTTCTAAGCAGTTTAATATGTACAACCTGCATGGGTTCGTAGTACATAACTAAAATAGTGCGATAGTTTACCGATCATTTCAGAGCCCTGGTACTAAAGCCAAAACCACCTTGAAGGAAATGTTTAAGAAAATTGGAATTGCAATTTCCATGAATATGAGCTGGATTAGCAAGTTAGTTGTTAACGGAACAAACGTACAAAAATTGGTACATAGTAAAAATTCCCAAACTTAGACATGTGTAATCTCTTGGGTCATGTATCATCTAGCATAATCCACGTTGTTAACAAGGCTTTTGCAAAATTTTGCACCCATTTATCGAGCGGCATGTAAATTTTAGAATGGTAGCCATCGCTGTATGTGGCAGATTTTAAAATTCTAGTTAGATTCGGGGGCTGAAGTACGCTCGGTCTATTGTCTGGTTGCACCGGTAACGGCATCATCGCTAAAGCAATACAACATGTCATCACTACGTTTATAGTGCCGTGAGATTCAAACATCATTATATATACACTGTTAAAAAACTGCCTGTATTAAATAGTAAATTTACCAAATAGCACAGAAACATGTGTTACAAATACTACGTCCATTAGTGTCCATTACTGTCCATTACTGTCCATTACTGTCCTGTTACGTTATTAACTAATTTATATTCATTACAAATTTTAAGGAATCTCACGTATATACATCTAAAGTATCACGATTATGTTTGGCAAGAATTAAAATTAAATGGTATTACTTCGAGTGTAAACCATTTGGCCCTTTGTCACTGTTCTCCCTGGTGATAATGATAAGCCAAGCCATCGAGGGCTGTATTATTATGTTATCATTATCTTGTTATTATCATTAAGTCTCAGTCCAGCTGTTATTCATCTAATCCTTGAACTACTAATTCATGGCATCTATACTTGTCCTGAGGTACTCGAACTTCTATTTCGTACTCAATTCGGTGCGAAATAACCTTGAAAATACTCTATATTCTTGCTTAAGAATGATTTAAGTTTCCTGTGTTCCTATGATGGTAGCGATAATATTTTTGTTGTTGCATTTGTTCCTGTGAATTAACCAAGATTATAGCACCACTATTCTGATAAGTCTTGTTGTTTTGCGGTTACTGTACCATTACATTGCTTTGCTTCTATATGGTGGATTAACCATTGAAAATTGTTTTCAAAAAATTCAAAACATCCAGCACATCTTCCACTGATACTATTTCTTTCATTTGATTTAGTTCCTGGAGGATAAATAAAATGTAAAGCTTTCAAATGAGTTTTAAAAGTATCTCTTCTAGAAAAACCACCAGTAGGATGGCATTTAGTTCCCAAAATCCCGTGTTCTTGGTAAAATGGACAAACAAAAGCCTTTGAAGTGCTGTGTTTTTTCAAATGTCTAGTCAAGTAACCTTTAACTTTAAAGCTGGCATCACAGTGAGGACAATCAAAGGTTGTATCCGAAGTAACAGAAGAAGTTCTTGAATTTTTACGAGGACGAGAAACTGAATCAGATCTAGTCACTTCGATATTATCAAGTTTACGATAGTTGACTTGGCTTAAATAATTGTTTTCATGATGGTGGTCATGATGGTCATGGTGGTCACGAGTAGTATTACTGTTACTCAATTTAATCACTTGGTTTTCTAAATGGAACTCTTCTAAACCTGGTAAAGAAGACTTATGAGTTTTAGGTTGGTTAAAGCTAGGAGACTCAAATTTAAACTTGTCATTTTTCTCCAACTTGTCAAACTTGTCATTAAACTCCGATTCGTATCTTGATTGTTCCAACGAGTTATTCATCTTCAACTGCGAAGATAAGTTTGAACTGGTTTGATTAAAGTCAAACTGGTAATCTTCCATTTTGATTTTCTTATAATCACTGTTGGAAGGTAAATATTCTTCATCGGAAAAGCTTCTTTTCTTTGACTCATAAGGTTTCTTATAAAATTCGTCATCTAAAGGAGAAACAGTTTCCGTTGATGACAAACTTGATGGGAATGGGTTGTTAATATTAGCCTTAGCAAAATCATTGAAAACTGGTTGATAACCATTAATATTGAGGTTAAAGTGTGAGTAGTCGGGGTTTGGGTTCTGGAACTGGTTTTGGTGAATGTTCTGCGACTGATTCTTCAACAAATAGTTAGTGAAGATATCATCAGCCATATCATCAAACACATCGTTTGCCCCGTCGATGAACTCGATTTGGTTTTGGTTGTTCCAGTTCAACGATAAGTCATCGGCAGCGCACAACTTGGGCATTAAGACGGCCCATTTGCAAGGGTTCAAGACCCATGCGAAAATATCTTTTTGACTAAACGCATTTTTTTTGTTGATCAATCCCAAGGAAAACATTTTCAAATATTAGATAGCTTAAGAAAAACTGAAAATCAATAAATGGGAAAATCAATAAATTTGACAAACAGGGTCAATAGTACCTATAGGTGAAGTCAATATGAAAATCAATAATATAAAAATCACTAAATAGTTAACAAATAGTCAACTTAATAATAAATTCAATACAGCTACAAAACACTAATATCGACAAAACTACAAATACTCTAGTTGAAGTAAAATACAAATTTCAAAACTAATTATACCCATTGATAAATTTTACTGATATCAATCATTATCAATATTTTTTAAACTCGTACGGCACTTTTTATTGTGGAGGCGAGCAAATTTTTTACTCAGACCCAGACTCATATTTACTACGATTGCGCGCGGAGGTGGTGGTACTGTGTGCGAGGTAGTGGTATAGGTTGGCCCTCCCGGCAGTGGTGTTTCTACGGGCTTATAGTGGCACGGGATTTTCCTCGTTATTTTTTTCGCAAAAAGGTGATATTCGGTATTACCCCGGTCTATATATCGGAATTGCCTGTATTATTTGTCTGTATACCAGGAAACTTGATTAATTACAGGAAAAGGGCCTATATAGCGACTATTTTCTATGCATCTGAAAGCCTCTTAAAATGATGAAACATTTAAAGGAAAAATGCAACGGGGTTAGAAGGTGTTAGGAATTACAAAGGAGGCGCTTAGAGATAAGACTGAGGGAGTAATCATATGTGATGGAAGGTTAGTTTAAGTAGTACTAGCCTGATTTATGTGATTAAAAGTAATCACCGTTGATTTGTAGAATTTTTATAAGCCGTGGGTTTTTCGGATTGTGGTTCCTACCCCAAATGTGGGTCGTTTCGGCGTGTGGTGCCATTGGCGTCATGGCTGCTATCTTCTATTATCCCCCAATTATTGCTTTTACCTGCATGAACTCGGGATATTCGAACCTATTCCTTCGGAGCAGCAATTGGTTATCAATGTCTACTTCTACACGATAGCACCGTCGTCATATCGAATCACAGTGTATGGAGGGGTTGACAATGGTCATGATTTATATTTTCTCTTTGCTTGCTTGCTTGATTGCTTATTTACAATGTTCCGGGGTATGGGTTTTCTATTTATAAACTTCTCCAACTATTGCATCAATTTTGACGTAGGTCACTATACACTCCTAATTTCGCATATAACCAATCACACAATATTCATATCGTTGATGATAATTGTACAATTCAAAGGTGACCACAATTCATGATGATATTGACACTAACTAGAGAAAATACTAACGCAAAGTTTACCATTCAAGACTGGAAGAAAGTCTAATTTTTATAAATGGTAGGGCACATAAGGAATTTATGCATTATCTTCTGTATATACTGAATTTTATTTAATAAATTGTTTTTGTCGTATTGTGTCCTATTGTTTCTATATGTTGTGATTTCCTTAATGGTGTGAGGAGAATCCACAATATATCTTCTGTCTGTCCAATTATATCGCGTCTCGCCTATTGCATAGATCGCTCTCTTTTGTCTCTAATTCTTCCAATGAATTTACTTCTTTTTAGAAACTCGTACACCATGAAGCATATTTCATTTTCATGGACTCTATGCTACCGGGATTACTCATTTCGGACTGTGTCACTCGCGTGCGGAGCTCATATTATCCTACGAATCGCTGCCATGGTTAGTCGCACCTGGAAAAATAATATAACCGAAAACGGTCTATTGAGATAATCCGAAAAGACGCATTTTCAAATAATCCGCTACCAATGAAATTTGCAAGAAGATTATGGAAGCTTAACGACGTATTCGTTATCTACCTATATTTCTTATCTGAAATCTTCTTATCTATGTAAATGCGCGCTTTTGATTGTTCTCTTGCAATGCAGAAACGGTGTGATTCCAGGCGCATTGCTTAATTCACTGTAAGTACTCATTATCGAGCGCAATGCTCCATGCCTCAAGCAGGTAAAATACCCTATCAGAGCGAATGAAATATGCCGGAGGTATCCTTCACCTACATGACGGGTTTATATGCAGGATATTACTTTAACACTTCTAGTATGAGAAAGCTATTAACACCGCTGGTTCTAATGGCAGTATGAAGCTGGATCTCAGCATCAAAATTATCAATACTTAGACTATCCTCTACTTTGATCTATTCGCACTTGATTACTATTTTGTTTTTGCTCTAAAATTAATATTGTACTTTTACGAAATTGCAGAAAATTTGCAATTTTAAGATAACTTTTAAAACTAATCTAATATCATATCTATAAATAAATCTCATACCTTGATGATAGGAGTACAATAAGTATACCAGAACCTGCTTATTGTTTCTATTTTCTATTCTATTTACACTCTATATCCTATTCAATATTCTATATCTTGCAATGGTAGCGCCGCACAATCGCGTGAACCAGCTACCACCCGAAACGTGAAACTGATCGTGCCCACACCAAAAGCAATGCTTTGAGTTACACACGACTCTCCTCTTGAAGAAAAATGTGCCACTGCTGGTCAAAAAATGTTCACCACAAGAGCTATTCTTTAAACCCTACCAATTAACTACTAAAAATGTCTGCTTTAGATAAATCATTAGATGATATTATTAAATCATCCGGCAAAAAAACTTTCAAAACTAAAAAATTTGCCAACAAATCCAAACCTACCAAAGTAGGTAAGTCTTTACGTTCCAACGTTAAGAAACCAGTTTCATTTAAGAAACCTGCTGCTGCTGTTGCCAAACCTTCGGTTGATTTGACTTATGCTACTAAGGTTGTTGTTCATGGCTTACCAAGGGACTTGAAACATGATAATATTAAGGTATGTTCTCCTGTTGAATTTAGTTATCAGTTGTAATTATAAGTAATCTACCAATAAGTGCTAGTCATTTATATGGTTTTTAAAAATTGCGCATTAATTTGCTGCGATTAAAAAGTTATGAATTATTGTGAGAATACTAGCACGTGACGCTTCGTATGGGCTTCGTATGGGCCAGTTTGGCAGAATTGTGGTATGGGTAGACATTCAGGAATGGATACTCATGGATCATGATATAGAGCAAGAAATTTCATGCAAATGACTGTTCGAATATGGCCCAGATTTCACGTTATGATTCTTTTCAGGTGATTCTTAGAGTGATTGTTTTTTGAGATAATCCTTCTCTGGTGATTCTTGTGAGAGGATTCTTTTCTCAGACGATCTTTTCGCATGTATTTACGATTCTTTCATATTCACCTGAGAGTCTTTCGAATCTTTTAGCTTTATTCTTACATTAATTCATAACTATGTTTAATAATTATTATTATTAAACGATCGACAATTCTTGACATTGATTTGCAAGAAGTATCGATCGCATGAATAAATAGTTGTCTTTGACACTAATTATTCTCCTATCATTTTGGACTGGCTCCAATTTAGTTGTTGACAACTTCCATGATAGGTTAGGATATATTTATTTATATTCTATTTTGCATGAGGGGATTATGGGTATTTATTTCGTCAATGTATTTATTTTGTCGCGTTGAGGGTTATGGGTTAGCATATGGGTCGTTTTGAGATATCGATAGATCTGTAACATTTGTTATTTTGATTCATTAAATCACTTCAAAAGCTTTAATTTGTATTTACAAGTTCAATCATAAATTATACTTTTAGGGGCCGTGATATTAGATTACTTTACCATTGCATTGTAATGATTTATCTAAGCAGACATTATATGAAAATTAAAGTAACGAGCCATATAACCTAGAAGTATAAGCTACAAAATCGACTTAATCGATTTCAGTAGGAAGCACTGATCGATGACTAGCAGAATTGCTTTAGACAGTATTGATTGCATGATTTTATAATGATTTTAAACGCCAATCATTATATCACGATAACAGGATGAAAGCAGGTTCTATCTATCTTAAAAGTACTTGACGATATACATTACTATTTTTATAACTGGCATTAATCAAATTCAAACTTTTTTTATAGAATTATTCACTAACAATTTTTTAGGATTTTTTCCAATCACAAATCGGTGGTGTTCAAAACATTTCATTAAATTACAACGAAAAAGGACAATTTAAGGGTATTGCTACCATTATTTTCAAATCTTCTAAATCAGCTACTCTTGCTGTTGAAAAATATAATGGTGCCCCAATTGATGGAGGTTCATCAAAATTGAAATTAGAATTAATTATTGATCCTTCCATTAAACCATTAACCTCAAGAATTGCTGCTAATAAATTACCAACCCAAAAGACCAACACCAAGCTTGCTGCTGCCAAAAAGCTTGCTGTTGCTAAGAAACAAGCTGCCAAAAAACAAGCTGGTAAAAAAGAACAAAAGAAACCAGCTAAAAGAGTTAAAAAGTCTGTGGAAGAATTAGATCAAGAAATGGCTGATTATTTTGAAACCAATTAATGATTGTGTAGTTATTTAGTTCTATTTACGTCTGTATTTAATAATGTTGTTTTGAGTTAACCTTGGCTGAAGCTATCGATGTAGATTTGCGGTGCGCACTAGATACACAGGCATACTAAATTCACCTAATGCGGTTCAATGGGTATAAATTTTCAGATGCATGTTGCCTGATAATACATAATTTGCTCTAAGAGCCTGGGTAGTTGCAGCTAAGACTAATAAATATACCAAACACTTTCTGCACATATAACCACCACTAACCCAATCTTGCCACTCTCTATTTCTACTCTTTCTACCTATAGTTATTTATATCTTTTTCACATCCTCTACCTGTAATTGCATACAAGCGATTGCAAAAAGACTGCAAGAACAGCGTAAACGAATTCCACGTTGAGGCGGCCAGCTGCGATAAAATTATGGGAACACGCAGGCGCGCTCACTAGCATTATTTCCCTACCCACCCACACTTCGTAGCGCTAGCCTCGCTGGCTCAGGACCCTGAAGTACTATTCGGTGTTCAACATATGAGGCAGTTACCTTGCATAGAAATATACTACCTACAGGAAACATTCATTAAGGTTTTCTTTTGGACCATATACTGCCAATTTAGTTTGTTTCTTCTTATTCATCAGTCTTCTCATTAGTTAATTCACGCTTCGATTACCTTCTTTCCTCACTCACCTACTGCCACCTGTACCATTCTACAACCATTTGTAGCGACTGGACAAATTTTATTTATTTGCAACGTAACTACCACGGCGACTACATCAACACCAACTTCAACTGTACCACCTACCATTGGAATCCATCCACCACGGAGACCACTATTGTTACCACTAAAAAGCACCAGCTACCACCACTGCTAGTCAGACCACTACTGTTGAATTAAATTAGACGTTTGATTAAGCTCTTGAGACATTTACTGGACACCTACCGAGCTAACTACAACTACATTCCCTAACACTGGAGATATAGTCTGAAACAATCAAACTACAGACAAACACCAGTGATACATATAAAGATACTTCTGACTAACCTTCGGTTTCAGATAATATCGTATACTTTACTTATCTGTTAAGTATCCCCAGTTAGTTATCCTCACTGGAACACTCTACGGCTTTATACCGAGTCCTCTGGTGCAATTATACTGAGACCACTTCAGGCTCTTTTCAAGAAACTCGTTTATTGCCTTAATTATCGTGGAGCCCCCAATGAATAACATTCTCTATATTACAACTGCCGAATTCGACATCGATAAGGGCCCTAGTCTTATCCACCAATTCCCAAATGACTTACCAGGAGTAGACAAGTTGTCTTTTCTTCCCGAGTTGATGATTCCAGACCAAATTCATAAACGGGAAGAAGACTACACCCTTTTCCTATTGTATCGAAATAGTAACACCGGTGAATTCCAGTATTTGTTCGATAAAAGAACCTGTGAGTTGCAGCCCTACTTTCTATACACAATCGTGATAAACTTGAAAGACGACCAGTACAGAAGAGGAAACTCCATCAAGTCTCTATCCATTATTACAAAATTGTCTTACTTCAAGAATTTTAAACCAATATTATTGATTGCTTTAGACCTCTACTTCCCAAATAACGACATTGAGGTTTTATCCAGTCTTTATTATGCAATCAACGATCAGAACTTCGATATTTGTACCTCTCCTCATTCGATTTCATTGATCAAAAAATTGTTAATTACCTCGATTATAGACTTGCCTATTAACGACAAGATATACTATGACGAAGTGTTCAGATTGAAGCTTTTGGGAGTCTCTGATACCTCGTTGATCAACCAGGAGTTGTTTATTAGAAAGGACTTGTCGTTCAATTCCATCATCCAATTTAACAACATGAACATTCCCATTAAAATCCCCATGATTGTCTTACCTGATACCATAGGTGACTATCTTAATCCTACGGATTTGAACTTCAAGCCCAACTTGATTCATATCTTACAAGGGAAGTTATCTAGTGTCTATTTACATGACGAATTGACCATTTATGGCTTACAAACTCCACCAATAATCGTGTTAATTAACGCTGTTTTGACTGGTAAAAGAATTATGTTTTTATCATACGAAAATTCAGCAGGTTACATCATTGACCACATCTTGCTTCTATTGAAAATTGTGGGCGGTGGTGGAATTCTTTCTGGCCTTTTCAATTATAACTTATTTCCAATAGTGGACGTCTCTAAAATTGATATTCTAGAGGAGTCTGATTCGTATATTGCCGGTACTATTAATCCTTTCTTCAAAAACAACGATAAACTTTGGGATTTGTTGTATGATTTAGACTCCAATGAGTTGATTGTTAGCAGCCAAAATGCTTCTACCGAATTAGAAATCAAAAGTTCCATCATTTCTGAAGATGCGAAATTTTTGGGCAATTTGCAATTGTCTTTGTTCAATTATAATGACGATTTGCCTACTATTCAACTAATCTTTAGAAGACACATCAATGAGATCATTCGAATATTGCTAAGCTCGAAAAATTTCAACAACAGTTTCCCCGGAGCTAATGCTGGTCACACGCTTTTACTAGACGGAATTGGTTATTACTGGATCAGTGATACTAACAAATTGCTAGAAGTGTCTTGCTATCAATTGATTTCCAAGAAGTTTCAAAGTTTGTTGTATAATGAAAAATTGAGTTACAACTTGTTGCTTCCAAATTTAGCGAACGAATTGAATTTAATGATTGATTTACAATACCATTTGCAGAGTATTAATACTGTGTCCACAGCAGCTACTAAAGTGGACGAAAGAGAGATCTGGTTCAATATTTTGAAGTTTTTGATATCTGGCAAGTCATTAGAGATCTTCTTACTTATAACTTATTTAATTCCTCCCAGCAATGCGACTAGTTTCCAATCTTCTTCTGTCAGCGGAGATTCTTTAACCATATTCGATAAGAATAAGGGTATAGAGTTGTTATTGATAAATTTATTCAATAAGGATGATCAGATAAAGTCCAACATCATTATGATTTTACAAGAATTACAAGATAATTTCTTGTGTGGATGGTGTTTAAATAACTTTATCCAGAGCAATGTTATATATGAGTTGGCTTTTGATGACTTGGTGAAGGATGAGATGATGAGCAAAAAGACATTACCATCTTAATCGACCACAAAAGAAGTCTCAACAGAGAGGAAGAGCGTTTACCATGAGCTTACGGCCATGTTATTTTAATATGTCTCAAACAATATTTATTTCTTGATTTGATTACAAGTCGTAAAGTTGAAAAAGATGGAGTGCCTGTTGGACTACAGGTTAATTTTTATAATGGCAATCTAATACCCAACTTTTGCCTTTTCTGTATTATTAGGATTGAAATATCCAACTAATGTACTAATGAATTCCTTTCCAGGTTTGAAATGCTAGAAGGTTGTAATAATGTGTGTTTTATGGCACAATGTACAGCAATTTGTTGAAATACAATTGCATGGTACAATTCTGTAGAATATAAAATGTAATTGACTATGACATCAGAATATACGCTATGAGATATCATTGAAGTGATTTGAGATAAGAGACAGGACAAGTAAGAGAACTACAGGATGCACTGTCAATTATAGGAAGCACTGTAAACTACCGGCAATCAAAATTAGTACTACAACAAGAAAGTACACTAATTTAGCGTAATATGCACAATACTAACCAGTAAAGCACCACCTTCATACTGTTTCGACCCAACCCAGGGCCATACTATACCATCTTTAACGTTTATTTACAAATATATACAGGAACAGTACCACTTGGAGTCCAAGATGAGCACTGCAAACCCCGAAGTGGTGAGCTTGAAAATCAATACAAATAGAGCGATGCACTCAAACGAAGCACAAAATCTAAGCAGCAACTAGTGCGCCATTCACCATGCTAGATTCGGGTTGAGATTTCTCTTTTTGGTAGTTTCTCTGTTTGTGCGATTTCCATTTTTGGCGCATTCTCATTTTTGTGAGAACTCTTTTCCTCAGTCTTTAGGTTTATCATCCCAGGACTTATCAAAGATGGCCTTCATGTTAAACCGATCTCCTCCTCTTCTGGTAGCGTACGAGTTCCCTGTACCCTCATACTTGGAGGTTCTACCCTGCCCCTCATAACTCAAAGTGGGGTTATTGGTGGGAAAGCCCGGTCTTCTGGAGGTGATTCCAAATTCGTTCTCTTCAGAATCAATTCTGGCATCGGTTTCGAGTCTATGACGCTTTTCTTTGTATGCTGCAATGTGGGTTTTTCCTACAAGGAATAAAGATATGGCCACAGCACCGAAAATACCCAATTTGGTAAACAACCCCTTCCTTGTCTCCATATTGATGTGGTTACTGTAAAGAGTAGAAGAAGCTAAAGACGTTTGTGAATTAGTAGTCTGATTTTGGGCAAAAACCATTCTGACATAAGCATTCCTTATATAAGCCATTAGTAAGCAGATTATAAGCGCACACTAACTAAGAGATTTTCTGCAGCAAAACACTCAATGTTGCGATTGTAGTCAAAGGTTCTAGAACACCAAATAACACGTCAACAGCGGACTGAAGAGATAGCTGAGTACAAAACACACACATTTTCACATCTGGAAACACGACCCCGTGAAAAACAATTGCTCAGGGTCTACACATGGTAGCGCCGTTTTTACCCTGGTTTCGTCGCATTTCGGATAGTGATGGCAAGCACAAGAAGACTGCAATTGAGGATATGAAGTGGGCAGTGGTATAGGAATTAGGATGCTATGTGCACTGCAAAGTTTCAGGTAGATTTCAGCCGTATTCACATCCGTGGTGTAGTGAAAAGATAACGGTTTACGCGGTGGGAATACGACGGATTTACCGTGGTGCAGTCGCGGTGGTATGGGGGGCGCATCGGTGTCAGATCGGTTCGCAGGCGGCTAACCCCACAAAAATACCATGTGATTTAAAATCCTCGGATAGCTTGTTTATATATAAAATAGTGTTTATCTTTTTTATCAACAATTGACTGTAGTTATCGATAAAATGTCGGATGTAGAAGAGATTGCCCATGCTATTGCAGGCGCCGGTGGTGGTGCGTTATCCATGATTGTGACCTATCCTTTGGTCACTTTATCCACCCTTGCACAGACCGCATCCACGAGAAATAAAAAAGAGTCTAAGACTGAATCAACAAAGGAATCAGAAGTTGGTACTGGAACCGTAGAATCCAGCACCACTTCTGGGCGCGGATCGCTCAGTTTAACCACGCAAGAAAAAATCCTCGCTGCGATCAAAAACTCCATCACCGTCAAAGTCACGCAAGAGATATTGCAAACGAAAGGGTTCTTGGGATTGTATTCTGGGTTGGAATCGGCTCTATACGGTATCACCTTGACCAATTTCATCTATTATTACTTTTACGAATGGGTTTCTAACATTTTCTTGAAATCCAATAAAACTAGTGGTAGATCTAGGGGTCTATCCACCATGCAATCCATCATTACCGGGGCCATTGCTGGTGCTATCACTTGTGTTGGATCCAATCCATTTTGGGTCGCCAACACGAGAATGATGACGCAGAAAAAAGATGGTAAGTCTTCATCCGCGTTCAAGACCATTGTAGACATTATTCAGAACGATGGGGTTGCTACGCTTTTTGCTGGGGTGCTCCCAGCCTTGGTGTTAGTGATAAACCCAATTATTCAGTACACCATTTTTGAGCAGATCAAAAACGTCATCATTGCCAAGAACGGAGTCAAATCTTTCACTGCTTCAAAGGCATTCTTCATTGGTGCTTTTGGTAAGTTGATTGCTACCACTTTGACTTATCCATACATCACATTGAAGGCAAGAATGCATGTAGCCAAAAAGGCTAAAGGTGATGAAGAGAAGAACTTGTCCATGATCCAGCAGATTAGAAATATTATTGCTAAAGAAGGGCTTGAGGGGTTGTACGGGGGATTGTCTATTAAGTTGATACAGTCCATCTCCACTGCTGCCTTTTTATTCTATTTCAAAGAGGAGTTGATGTCTGGATCTGTGAAATTAGTCGAGATCTTTAGAATGTTGAGCTTGAAGAAGAAGAATTAGTTACATAGAATCTAATAATATGTATTGTAGTATGAACAGTTATTTAGTAATTGTAGTAATATGTAAGATAAACGGTAAAAGCAGTAATGGCAGTATAGAAGTAATAGTAGAAATAGTAGAAACAACAGAATTAGCAGAAATATCAGAAATAGCAGAATTAGCAGAAGTAGTAGAATTAGCAAAAGTATCAGTAAAATAACTGCTATTAGCAGCAAAATCAGCAGAACAATAGCAGTAACAATAGCCGCAAAATTAGTAGTGGTTACAGTAAAATTAGCACCAGTCGCAGTGCTATCAGGAACCCCCAGCTAAAGAGAATCGGCTAAAGTAGCCTATAAAACCCAAAACTTCGTAATTTTCACTCCACTAGACTTACCCCAGCAATATAACCACCCAAAACGTTTTCAATGCCATTTAGACGTAAAGTTGGCTTGGAATGCCGTTATCTCTCTGTTCAGTCCGCTGATAATCACCGTGCGAATGCCAATTGCCGAATTATACCAGCTTTTACTCCAAAAAAGTGGGAAAAAAACTCACTACACCATCTATAGATGCTCTACACGATCTATCTGATCATTTACTGATGTTTTTATACCATTTTCGCCCATTTTATCGTCCTATCGCTTGCGGCGTTTGGATGCAAAATTTGGTGTTTCGTTTCGCAAGCGAAAATGAAAATACACTCTTTCAAACTACTACTATGGCTGTTTAGCACAAACACCTTTAATTCTTCATTTTTCCTACCATAGAAGGAGCTAACATCTATATATAGCTCCACTAACCATTTCAGTTCACTTTTGGCCCGTGATTATTGAAATTCACCTATATTTGCTGGGAACTTCTATCGCACAGCAATTATTTAGTGCTTATCACTGACTACTAGTTATTTACAGCAACAATTGCCTTTTAACGAGGTATAATCGCTTGATATATCAATATCCGGACTAGAACTGAGCGTGGCCGAGCTTTCGCCGTTTTTCAGCCAGTAGTTGTCGATCATTCGTCTTGTACTATACCTCGGTTTTGTTTCATTCCAAAAATTAAGGAGTTTTTATACATTTACCCGTACAATCTGTTCTCGAAGTTAATCCGATCGAATCAGCAAGGTTTCGTTTTGAATTTTTCGAGTTTATCCGTTTGTGCTACTCAAATTGGTCCGTTTGTACTAAGTTTATCCGATTGTATCTATAAATTTGATCGTTTCAGGTCATTTGCTCGCCTCACACTCGTCCTGCTTGCATTTTGTTCCACTGGCTCGTTCTAGGCACCAAGAGCTTCTACCCCATTTCTTTCAATCCATGGAATGACTAAGAATCCCAAAAGACCAGTGGCTCGTAGAGCTTGTTTAGCCTGTCGAGAAAAGAAAATAAAGTGTGATGGTGAACCAATATCGTCCATCGTGACTATCGATGGCTCCAATAAGATCATTCCCCAAACCACAAGAACTTGCACCAATTGTAACCTTGTTGGCATAGAGTGTATATTCGTCCAATCCAATAGAGGTGGAAGGAGGAAGAAGAACACAAGTAGTGAAGTTTCCTCCAATATGACGTTTAAGAAATCAAAATCAGACGTATCAACACCAGAACCATCTCCCTCAGCGTATCCTTTCACCTCTATTGCTTCGCCAAATAAGTCTGTTCCTAGCATAGATGAGTACGAGTACAAGACACATAAAGTTAGCAGACTTGACAGCGATGACATGCCTTCTATAAACGGTAATATCATCCCTGCTGCCAACGGAAACTCTGCCCCTAATAACGTGGGTCATAATTTCCATCCTTCACCTATACCTCATGGATTACCACCTTTGCATCTACATGTGAATCTGGGCCATCCCGAAATGGCTTCTCAGTTATTTCAACCAGCTACTTTGCCAATGCATCCAACACAAAGCTACCATTACTATCAAACAGACAAACCTATATCTTGGAATTCTCCCAGACCTGGATCAGGAAGTACCCCTTTGCCGTCATCCTGGAGCGTGTATCATAAAGGAGTAGCATCAGCTCCACCAACAGTGTTGCCTGGCTACCAAAACTTTGAAAATTATCAATTAAATCAGCAGTCAATTGGCCCACAAAGTACGGCTGTATCCGACACTTATTCCAATTCGGGCGATCTGATGAATTCAGGAGAAACAAAATCACGGTTCTCCTTTGAGAGACACTCAAAGATTTCGAACGTTAGCAGAAGATTGCCTCCGTTGGATAAAGTTACCAATTCCGCGGTTGTTTTGCCTGGAATAAAGTCTTTCAAAAACTCTCCAAAATTCCAATCTAAAGACAACTTGGACGCCTCTTCGTCCGAATCCGAGTCACCCAAGCCCACTACTACAAAGTTGGTTTCTAACCAGGACTTACCAGCCGAGGATCCCTTTGAGCAGATGTTTTCAGACCTGGAACTCGCCAAGTATGAACTACCAAAGTGGAAGACGCTCAACGAACTTATTGATCTTTACTATCGGTTTCAACATCCAAATCACCAGCTTTTATCTTCGAAACACATATTTTTGTCAAGACTTTCGTTGAATTCTGATAGTTCGTTGTTGCATGTTATACTTTTGAATGTTTGTTTAATCACTGATGATGATATTATACCCAACTTTGATATTGTTCACGATGAAGAGTTTTGGTTACAGAAAGTATACAAGTACATGGATGACTTGAATAATTTGGGGATTTTAATGTGCTATGTTTTGCTAACCAAGTCCAGTATAATAAGATTCAATTTACCTGCCCTAAACGAAATCAACGTCAAGATGTGGGAAATTATCAGTTCAAATAATTACTTGGAAATATACTCAGTTGAAAACTATCATCATATGGGACTTACAAGCCGACAAGCGTATGAAGTAGAGTTGGTTATTCGAGTTTTGTGGAACTTTTACATAAATAATCTTGTACTACTTAGATTGAACCAAGGCTATCCTTATCTTAAGCTATCTATGATAGTGAATGAGAAGCAATTTGACTATGAAATATCAAAAAAAATCGACAAAGTGATAATGCCAAATAAGAAATATTTCTCCTCTTATAAGATAGAGCGGAAAGATGTATCATCTGAGGCTGAAATTCATGAAGGAACAGTTACAGCCATGGTGGGAAAGAGACTTGAAAGCGTCTTAAATGGCATCAGTGAGAACAATTTAGTTGATGATAAACCTTCTGACGTTGAACAATCCGTTTTGCTGTACATGGAAGAAAATTATTACGAAATTAAACATGATCATAAGTTGATTATAATCAATGCATCGTTGTTTCTTAGTTATTTTGTTAGTAAAACATCGAATTTATTGAAGTATCTGTATTTCTTGATGCATATTATGAACTTCAAATTGTTCAAGAATGAGTATATCAATACCAAGGATACATTTATTTTGCCATTAATCAGTGATGTTACCATCGGGAATTTGGCCAATTTTGAAGATTTCCCCAAAGTGATTGATGACTTGAATGAAGAAAAGTTTAATCAATTGATTAGTTTGATTAAGGTAACGTTTGAAATTATCAAAATGATTGAAAGTAATTTCAATATACCTAATCAAACTACTAATATTGACGATTATTCAGTGGTGTTTGGTCCCTGTCATATCGATAAAGAACCAATTGAAGAATGGTGGAAGAATAAGAAATCATACACAACTATAGAACGTAGTTGGTATAGATACACCGAATTTTCCTTAGTTAGTTCCTGTGCTGCGCTTTCAGTGTTGGCAAGTTTGATTGTTTTAACCAAATTTATCAGATTAATCGACAACCAAGGTAAATTGGACGTGGAATTGTTTTCTAGTGGTACTATAAAACATTTTAATATCGAAATTGATTCGCAATTAATCAAAGAATTTACATTAGAAATCTTACAACGAAAGTTAAACCAGATCATTCGATTTATAAAGGTAAGATTGAGATGTTATCATAAACAAGTCACCGTCAACACGGTGATTAAAATGGATAAGATCACACATTATTTGGAAGAGATTTTGAATAATATAAAGTGATATATTGTATTATAATTTTAGATACTCTGGTAGTAATTAACATTAATTTTAAAGAAGATGTAGGTTCTGTAAGTTTTAAATGGTGACATCACCTGGGCGTACATCACCTGGGAATAGAGAGAATGAATGGATCTATATAGCCTAACAGATCAATATTCAATACATACTTCTGCTGCTTTTATAACCACCTGCAAGCAGTGCAGATTTTGCAGCCATCGCGCGTCCTTACCTATTACCTTGCTACACCACAACATAATGATAAGCCAACCAATTAAGGTTCAAAGTGCAAGTAAGTCTCAACTTGACCCAGACTATGTTTTTCCGTGCCATCTTCAGCGTCAGTCATCGCATTGTTTAATTCCTTACTGTTCTAGTGTAGTATACTTTTTTTGCAGCCACGTGGATTTGCATTTGCAGCATTTGATGTGGTCTTATCTGATCTTTGCTCTCGTCTATTATAAATTTGATTATTGATTCATCATCTTCTTGTCAAAGTGTGGGATTTCGTTATTTTTTATCTATTATTTATAATAGTGTCCTTCATATTCACTATGTCGAACTTGATAGCGTTATATAATACTACATCTACAATTGCAACGCCAATTGCACCACTGTATAATTATTCTATAGAATCGCTCACTAGAGATGTGTATGTGAAGCCATTGCATTCTCACAATGATTATTGGCGTCAAACACCATTTTTCGATGCTTTATCTGTTGGTTGCCAAAGTATAGAATCTGATATTTGGTACTTTCCCCAAGATTATGAGCTTGGTAGAGGTAACCAAACGCTATATTTCCATAACGACGATATATATGTGGGACACAATCAAGTATACTTACAACCAAGTAATAGCTTAAACAGTCTTTACTTGGACCCTTTGTTTGATTTCTTATCTTTTGCTAACCCTACGTTTAGCTACTCAAACAACAGTCCCGGAAACCCTTTACTAGAAGACTTTGGAGCTTCCCACAGTATCTTTTGGAATTCGCCGGAAACTCCGTTGTTGTTTTGGATGGATATCAAAACCGATGCCGACGAAACCTACGATGCTGTGAAACCTTTGTTTCAGAGATTCATAGACAATAACTTCTTAGCTTACTACGATACAGAAAACGACAAATTTGTCCCCGGACCTGTCATTGTCACAATCACTGGTAATTTACCGAGAGGAAAGGTTGAGCTGGAATCAAAACGTTACTTCTTTCTCGATGCTCCATTAAGTTTATTTGTCAATGCCACCGACGACCAGGAAATAGCCAACTGGAAATCACTATCTGTAGTTGCATCCGGTTCTCTAGAATCTGTTTTGGGAAACGATTACCTGGACTCTAAGTTCAATCCTTTCAATGATGAGCAGAAATCAAAGATAAAGACTACTTTTGATAACGCTCATAAATATGGCTTGAAAACACGAATTTGGGGCGATATTACCTGGCCAAATTCCATCATGTATTCGCATTTACGAGACTTCTACAGTCTTGGAAGCGATTTGTTAAATGTGGACGACTTGAAGAGTGCTAGTCAACTCATCTAAGAATGTAGGTACATTAGTCTATAATCTATAAATTTAGGGATGTCATTAAGGAAAAGTTCGTTTCAAAAGGTCGTAAGTATAGAAGATGAGGGCGTTAGCCGGCATTGCTCTGATTAAGGTGATTCCAAGTCCATTATAGAATGATTTGATGCCCCCAGCCTTGAACAATTTTTTGCACATGTAGACAAACCCAACTTCATGGGTCTGTTTTCCATTGAGCATTTCGTAAGTTTGAATGTTCGACTTGATTGTGTCCATGGGAAATGCCGTTAAGTTGAACATGAATCCTGCAAAAGCACCGCTCAATAGCAAGGACACATCGCTATTTAAGTAATCTTTTAGATACTCTACAGCAAATTCGTAACTACCAAACCATATGGAAGTTCCAATTATCTCTCTAAAGCAGGTCGAAGACCAACCATGCCATAAACCTAGCACTCCCTTTGTTGCTACAGTATGTCGTATCAATGAAGCGTAAGAAAAGGAAGAAGTATGCGATTTTGCCAAATTGGAAACTTGTAATTGACACTTGATTAATTCTACGGGAGTCAATGCAAAAGAGGCCATAAAACCAGCAAATCCACCCGAGACACACTTGCTCCAGAATGGTATGGACTCTTTATCATGAAGATGCATTTGTGTCATGAAAACGTTAGATGCAAAGCCATAACCGGTGAATAAAATGGATGTTTCCAAGCAAGCACCGATCATAGGTGCCCTCAAACCTTTATAGAAGCCATGTAAAACCCCTTCATTATGGTATGTGTTCGAGATCATTTGCCAAGTGGAGACTTTACCATGAGGAAATGACTGCAAACGCACTTTTATGGTATCAAACGGGTGCTCTATCAACTTTCCATTCATACCAGCAACGGCCCCAAACACTATCTCCTTCAACGGATGTAGTTCTTCATCTTTAGCCATTATGAGCTAGAAAGAACCTATTACTACTGGAATGAAAATTGGTTTATGATTCATAGCTGCAAAATTTTCCCCATCGCGCTTAGCAATCGATTTCCCAATGCAATCATTTTTTGAAAAATCTGCCAGGAATGGTTATTGTCGAGGTGAAACTACCACAAGCGATATTTATCTGCACTGTGCCATGTATCTACATTGTCCAGCTACTCTTTTCGTCATAAAGGCAGTTTTTCGGTCAATATCTCGAGTAGTTAATAATTTGCAGCCATCGCACAGAGCCCAAGGCACTTGTATACTGTGGCCGCAAACCATAGCCAAATGCAGTAATTAGAGAGCGATAGGATTTGGGGACCAGTAGTTACTTTAGTGAAATGACTGTGTCCATACAGTGCTAGGCTTGACGACTAAGTTTCGTAACGGTCCTACGTCCACAGCTGCTGTCTGGACCTACCTCGAGAGGACACAGTGCGCGAGAAACAAATTTTTACTACATATACGCTCTACGTTCTCAATTTAAAATACATTGATTAATCCATTTTTACTATATTATTATAAGACAATACTTATATATGATCTTAACGTAATGGCATGAATCTAGAAGAAGAATTACCAGCTCTACCATGTCTAACTGGAGTATAAGTGATGGAGAATTCACCTAAGTAGTGACCAACCATTTCTGGTCTGATTTCAACATTGTTGAAAACTTTACCGTTGTAAACACCAATAACTGAACCAATCATTTCTGGAACAATGATCATATTTCTTAAGTGAGTTTTGACAGCTTGTGGTTTTTCGTTTTCTGGGGTGGCTAATCTGGCAGCTCTTAATTTTTTAATTAAACCCATTGGTTTAGCATCTAAACCTCTGGAGAATCTTCTTCTGACTCTAGCACCACATAATTTAGCGAATTCTTCGTTTTTTAATTGAACTAAGTCTTTTAAGTCAACACCTTTGAAGGAGAAGGTTCTGAAAGTTCTCTTCTTTCTTTGTTCAGCTATATTGTTAGTAATTACTCTGGTAAGAAAATTGGAAAAATTAGGTGCAAATAAAGGTACAAATAATGGTGCGAAAGAGAATTATCATCAAGGGGTGGAATACCTCACTTTACTCTACTTGGGCCCATTCTTGATTGTATGTGGTTGGCTGAATTCTAGGTAGTGGTACAGTCTCATAAACACACATAAACGGTGTAGTATATGGGTATCACTCCAAGCTTCAGTTGTTTCCATAGTAAACTTTTTATGAGTTATCGACCATTCCACAAACACATAACTGGAGGCTCTTTTCGTTTGCTTTGTTGCTCTTATTCTTCCACTGTTTCATTTTGCTTAGTACATACTTTGTTCGGACATGATTAAGCACTGATTATGATATACTAAAAAAACCAAATTGATCAACTAATATAAATTGAAAAATTTTCTATATAGCAAATGCGACTACCAGGTCTAACCAGTGAAAAAAAAAATTATCGTGCGAAACATCCAGCGCCGCAATAATTAGCGTTGGTAAAGTTATAACCTGCAAATATTTAGTCGCGAGTGTGTGTAGGAGAAAAATTCATCACGGTAAAATACTAGGGCTGAAACCTATTTCACGTGACTTTTATTTTTCACCACACTCAGGGACAACCCATTGCTATTATTGCTAGGCTGATGTTGTAGTGAACAACAGCTACCTGCTATGGTTAGCCAGTGCGTTGCTAGTGGAATGGGCCCTTAAGTTTGTACTAGCTAGGATGTCTTCGAGGTTTTGTGTAACATTTTTCTTTGATAATCTGAGCCTGCACACAAACTGAAAAAAAAATTATTCTCACTACGGTAGCAGTAGTGAAGAATTTTACCTTTGCAATATAGATAAAGATAATAATACTTTAAAGGATAGTCTGCTCTTAGCTTAAACGTGATTATTCTAGTTCGATATGAAATACTTAGCTGCTTACTTGTTATTAGTCCAAGGTGGTAACGCCTCTCCAGCTGCCGCTGATGTTACCTCTTTATTAGAATCCGTTGGTGTTGAAGTTGATGCTTCAAGATTAGCCGGTTTATTATCTGAATTAGAAGGTAAATCCGTCGAAGAATTAGTTCAAGAAGGTAGTGCCAAATTAGCTTCTGTTCCAGCTGCTGGTGCCGTTGCTGCTTCTGGTTCTGCTGGTGCCGCTGCTGGTGGTGAAGCTGCTGCTGAAGAAGAAAAGGAAGAAGAAAAAGAAGAATCTGACGATGACATGGGTATGGGTTTATTCGATTAAGCCATTTAGCCTGATTCCATATTCTAACTATGTAATTATATTTAATAACATACTAATATCATCACAAATTGTAGTTAAGCGAGTACTATGTATGTATTTGCAGTAGTATTGACTGAGTGAGCGTAGCGAAATAGTGTAGGTGCCTCTTGGACTTTTTGCGAAATGTATGTCATAACTTGGTAGTGCTTTGGCGTTGACGTTTAATCCAGCTTGGAACAAGAAGTGCCCATACAAGGTGTGTGATCTGATATTCAAATTTACTTCATCAGTAATAATTTATCGATTTTGTGCGACTGGCATTGAGAACTTGCTCCAGTGCACCAAATTACTAAAAGCTAGAAATTTTACAAATTCATACTTAAAGACGAGTTCAGAACAAAAACAAAATCGCCACCTACGACTTTCTCTAATCTTTTTGTGGATATTTCACTAAAAGTTAAAATCTGTAGCTTGTAAAATGTGAATGAGTTTTCGCAAGAATTTGCAGCCAAATTCAATCCCCATAAAACAGATTAAATATTACTCTCTCAGCAAGCTCTCTATATGGTTCCATATACATACAAATCTTACAATTTAAGACAGCTTCTGGGGACTTACTGTATTGTTATAATTGCCGACGATTTCCCCAAAGAATGGATGCCACATGACCGTTAACTAAGTCATCATAATTCAATAAGCAATATTTGAGTGAGAGAGCCAACAAGTTAATCTTGGTTGACTTAGATTTAAATATATAATTGCCTAAAACTGTCAGAAGTATGAGAATCATGTAAATCAGATCAAACAACAACTGCTGAATATAGATTTTTCTCCTCCTGATTGTTTATCAGATTGAGGAAGACCCTCTCTATCTATTCTTTCTAATTCTTTAATACATTCAGCTTTCTCTGTAGCGGTAAGATTTCGAAATTCTTGTAAACGAGACTCGCTGAGAGTTGGATTCTCTATGAACTTTTTAACAAAAGCTTTGCTCATTTTAATAATTATTTGCTAAGAATTGTAGAAAATAAATATAAAAATATATATTACCAACTCTTTTTGCAACCATTTTATAGTGGTTTGATTTGACACATAATAGATACCCCTAAGGATGTCAAGTGTCTAATAATACCTCAAAATACTTACATATACATATACGATGCCCCTGAGGGAACCTAAATGGGCATTACCCCATTAGAATATTCTTGCTTAAATTAGCAGAGTAAAGTAGGATTAGTCCGAATCTATATAACTTTTTGTAGTAAACATCCTTACGTAGTTTTAAAATATTCAATTTGAAAGAACATAGAACACGATTTTCTATTATCCA
Source organism: Suzukiozyma fluviatilis (assembly GCA_030560825.1). Taxonomy (NCBI): domain Eukaryota; kingdom Fungi; phylum Ascomycota; class Pichiomycetes; order Serinales; family Debaryomycetaceae; genus Suzukiozyma; species Suzukiozyma fluviatilis. The sequence continues at coordinate 568,848 of JAKTVZ010000001.1, forward strand.
GCTAGATTTCAAATTCAGTCTTTGAAATGAACCTAGCACGTCAAAGTACATCAGACTTCATTCGAACAATTATTTTTTAGCACCGTATGTGGCTGAAGCTTGACGATTGTTTTTCCTGTATTTATTTTTTTAGACACAATAATACGAGATTTGCTGCAAAATGCTTCGAGTTTATCAGGTATAAATCTCTCATTCGTGATGCTGATAGTTAACTTAATTATATATAAGAGCTCTTGATCGTGAAATATTTTAATGCGTTTATTTACCTCTTATTGGAGATTTCAACTCCATTTAATGTTTGACTTGGTAAAACATGACTTGGTAATGCAGATTGAGTTTGGTAATTATTTTACATTTTGTACATTTAGCTTATAATCCAATTTTCCAACGAGAATCATGAATCTATTGTTTATGAATTCAATGGCTTTCTGTCTAAGTATTACACTCAAATTTGCTGCAATGTATGTATTCAAGACCTAGAGGAAGTACAGTTCTTCCGAAATATATACAATTATTCGTATAATTTACTAATTTCGCCAAATTTGCTCAACTGTGCTAACTATAGAACCAATCACACTAATCAGTTAGTGAGTTATACCGACTCCCCTCTTTCATTCTTCCCTTCATGCTTTCTTTCTTAGTAGCGTCTGGCCTCAAGAACTCGCATGGTAGCGCCAAATTGTTATGTCATCTTGACCTAATGAAAAGAGAAGAGCTCACTCTGCTAAATATCAACAAACACAGCTGCTGTTCCGTGCTTGCGTTTTTTTGACAGTAAATCGAGCCAACTGTGTCTATATAGTACAGCGGTGATGTTTGGAAATTTTCAGAACCAAAATCCGTTTGCTACCGGTACTTCTGGGTTTGGCAAATCTGCTGCTGGCGGTGGGTTTAACAAACTGGCGGGAGCTTTTGGGAACCAGTCTATGACTTCTAATACTAGCGGTTTCGGTAATACTAACGCCACCCCTGCCTCAGCATTTGGCAGCAATAACAGTAATTCTGGAGGTGCTTTCGGCTCTTCAGGCTTTGGCAATTCTTCTAGTAGTAATACCTCTGCTTTTGGCTCTAGTGCGACTAGTGGTTCAGGATTTGGAAGTAGTGGTTTCGGGAAACCAGCAGCTTCCAGTTCTGGATTTGGTACTTCCGGGTTTTCGTCCCAAGCAACTACATCTGGATTTGGTAATTCCGGTTTTGGATCGGCCAAACCTACTCTGGCGTTTGGATCTTCTAGTAATAATGCACCAGGTGCCTTTGGTTCAACAAATACAAATTCTGCGTTTGGGTCATCTGGATTTGGCTCCTCTAAACTTGGTGGTCAATCTTCCGGATTTGGTAGTGCAGGTTTCGGTCAACCATCAGCTACATCTGCTTTTGGTAACTCGGGCTCTACAGGGTCTGCATTTGGCTCTACAGGTACAACGAACTCTGCATTTGGGTCTACAGGCACTGCCAATTCTGCATTTGGGTCTACAGGCACTGCCAATTCTGCATTTGGGTCTAGTGGAGGTGCGACTACTTCTGCATTTGGGTCTACACCAGGCACTACGTCTGGGTTTGGTTCTAGTGGAGGATTTGGTTCCACCTCCGGCACATCTGCATTTGGTGCTAAACCTACTACATCAGCATTTGGTACGTCTGCTTTTGGAAATACCACAACCTCAGCATTCGGTAACTCCAATAATTCTCCATTTGGTAGTGCCACCAACAGCGCACAAGGAGGTTCTGCGTTTGGAAACTCCGCCAATCCTTCGGCTTTTGCAACCACAAACAATTCTGCTACATCAAATCCCTTTGGTAGCGCCAGTAACCCCAGTCCGTTTGCATCTAGTGGTAGTAATGCCACACCTTTTGGCACAGCAAACCAGCCATTTGCTGCAGGTAATAGCACGTTTGGGGCTGCTCAAACTAGTGGATTTGGTTCCAATCTGGCTGCTTCAGGAGATGTTTCGCAAGCTGCGCTCGATTCGCAATTGGAGGATCTAGATCCTAAAGTCATTGAATTGTTCCGCGCCCCCACCTTCCTGCTTGGCAGTATTCCCGATGTTGCTCCACCTCGAGCACTCTGTGTATAGCTTAATATAGAGTATGTATTACATCCCAGATGTTGCTGTAGATGGTGCGTTGCCTAAATAGCGCGCCTGCCGCAATTTGTGCGAAAAGTTCTCGCTAAAGTTACCGAAGCTACTGCGACACTACCGACACTTTACTGAGCCCTACCGCTACTCTCAGAAGCACTCACTCATACTCTCTGTAACGAGAAAAGCTGCGCGACCAAAAAGATGCAAAATATACCTACCTAGCTTCTTAGCATAGATTAATGATTTGCATCGAATGTGCAAACGAAAACATAGAATGCTTGTACTCCAAATACAAGAGCGAATACATCAAGCTCACCATCTGTCCAAAATGCGGTAAAGTGGCCGATAGATACATCGAATTCGATAATGTCCTACTCTTCATAGATATCTTACTACTAAAGACACAAGCCTATAGACATTTAGCCTTCAATGTCACCGAAACTGAAATGTTGAAGGATGAAAAAACTCATGTAGATTACGAATTTGTAGCCGAATCAACAATTGAAACTATTCGTTCTTTTATACGCCGTTATAAACCAATCTTAAGGCTAATACTAATGATCATTCTCTTCGAGGTGTACTTGATGTGGGCCTACGAAGAAAAAAAACCAAACCACTCGTTGGTGGTGTCGTATATTCTTCAGCAGAAGATCCATAACCAGTATTTATATTTCATTACCAAGCTGTTTACGCAGCAGTTCTATTTGAATGGGTTTATCATCCTATTGTTTCGGCTCTGTGGCTGGGGAAAGCAACAGAATAAACAGCTAAACGACCGCTTCCAATTAGGCTACTTCAACCTTGTATTGTTGGTTACGGTGCTAGTGTCAAGCTCGATCAAGTTGTTTCCTATTTTGATGCTTATATGGCCCTACGATAAAACTGCCGTGTCTTCGCCGTTGATTAACTTCATTGGTTTTGTTATACTCTTGGAGTCATTGAAAATTGTCACTTCTATGAGATATAGCACCATTTTTTGCATACTTTTAGTATCTACGACAGGGCAATTGTTGATGTCAAGACTAACCTTATTATTAATAATCAACTATTTCACCGAGTTTCCAATCGATAGCTTGCTACACAACGAATATCTACAGCTCGTGGAAAACCTACAGAATTATAAAGATTTATTAGCCATTATTAGAGAAAATATTAATCTTTGAATAAATAAAATGCAATAGACTTGGGTCCATCAAGTCCCGTTAAGTCTCCCTAGTTCTCCCACTAAGACCTCTCCCTCCGCACCAACATACCGTCATTTTGAATGAATAGCGCCTCGTTGTTGTCGACCGCAATCAATGGACCGTCTAAGTTCTTTACCAAATTTGGAAACTCATAGGTGGTATTTAACTCACGTCTTTCATCAAGTGTCTGCATCCTATTCTCAGCATCGGATTCTGGTAATTGGCCATTTTCAATGGATCTTAGTGCTATGAAGAAAGACAACGGAATATAACTGGTCTCGAAATTCCATAAACAAAATAATGTTATGATGGGTAATGGTGCTAGAAATGTAGCACAAATATATGCCTTTTGTAATGCTAATGAACCAACCATGGTTATTTGAAAGAGTAGCAAGCCCAATATAATCCTTCTGAACACTAATGGCCATACCTTTCCTGTGCTATGCGGTGGATGAACACAGGCATACAATAGTTGATACTTGTAGACAAAGTAGCCAATTAGAAAGTATACCAATCCCGCGGTTAAGATCTTGGTGGACATGACAGAATACACCAAGGTGATGATAAATATAAGTATTGGTTGAGGTAGCTGTAAGCCAAAGTCAAAAACTGGCGGTTTGTACAAGTTCAAATAATCTCGAGGAGTTTTGCACCAGAATAAATTGCCGATTGGGAATTTGAGAAGATTTCCTAGGAGCAATAGCTTATATGGAAACATACCAATGCCTTGCAAGATGATCAAATCGACATAGAATGATGACAAGTCCTTTAGGGACTTTGCTAACTGATAGGCTATCTTTGAAGTATCGCTCAAAGTATCGCTCAATGACACGGTTCCGAACAATGTGAACACCAAGAACAAGTTGACAAAGATGTAGAAGAAGTTCTTTGAAACTGCCGACAATTCTTCGTCACTATGCGAAGTGTATCCTTGCATTTCTGTGATCCAAATATACACGTAGGGCATAACGGTGTTCAATATTGTGAAAAGATAGGTTGGTAATAACCCAGTCACAAGTGTTGCTGTCCATTTATGCTCCTGCAAGAGTTCTCCTAATTTGGGCATGATTTTTGAGATTGTTTTGATGTTTAAAAAGTTGGCGATGTAAATTACTGGGTACACCAATACAATACTTAAGATACCAATAATCAAGGTGACCAAGAATATTCTGGTATTTCTTTCTCTCCTTGTTAAGCATAGGTTATCCCAGCTGATATCATGCGGAGCTGGTGCCAATGAAGTGATTAGATGATTAATTTTTGGGTCCAAAACTGCCTGAGCAAGCATTTGCGCTTGTGCCACCGATTTCATGGTAAGAAATGCCGTGGTGGAAGCAGGATATTCTCTCGTTCTAGCACGGGTGATTTCTCTATCGATGATATCCAATTTGGCGGTGTAGTAGTTAATGGCGTCCACTTTTGGTCCAAACAATCCGAACCAACCTTTTTTAAACTGGGGCCGTTTATTCGACTCGTCATTTAGCAATGGTAAATTGGTGTTTGACGCAACAGGAGAGCGAACTATCTCACTGATTTGGTCTATAATTGAAACTCTTGATTCTGGAGATCGTTCTCTAGAGAAGCCATATTGGTCTCCGGCAAAACCAGAGCCAGAGCGATCACCAGAAAAACCAGAATGGTTGTCGAAGTTATCGAACATATTCACAGACTCGCCCAAATTGGGATAGAGATCGGATGACAACAAGTCCGTTTTGTTCTTGATACCGCAATTGCGTAGATACTGGACCCAGAAGATCTCTGCCTGTCTTAGGTACTTCTTTCGTATACTGAATAGCTTATTTAGACTGTTCCATTCTCTTACAATGATTATGGAGTCGATTTCTCCGATCCCTAGGTTTTCAATGTGACGTTTTAAGCTCTCTTCATCCCGTAAAATAGGAGGAATTCCGGAAAGCTTTACTGTTTTATCGGTAATTGAGTTCTGCATTCCAAGATACGTCTGTCGCATCGTAATGATCTTCTTTGTCTGGTCAAAAAGATAGTAGGTAACGATACCTGTAAAGACGTACGTAAATACGGTATACATCCACAAATACGTCTCAAAGGACTTGGAAAGTAGGGCTATAGGATCGTCAGGATCTGGGTCGGGATCTGGGTCATCTTGATCGTATTTACCGGTAAATTTGAATCGTATGGGAGAGATTACTGTGAATGCAAAAAGTGCACAAATAGTCAATACTTTGATAGTCATTTTGAAAAACCCCAAAAAAACCACAGCATCGAGTCCTGCAAACTGCAAGATCATATCCTCATCGATGCTGTAGAGTATAGGCATCCATCCAAACAATGTCTGGGGCAACTTCGGTAGGTTCTGTCTACCAAATGAATGGAGATAATTGGTGTTGAAGTTGTTAAAATTGGCTACATAGATCTTGGGGTACTTGAGACGCAACAAGGCGAATAAAATGAAGGCACTTCCACCCAAGAATAGGGCAATTATCAACTGATATCTGGCTATCCTTCCCGAGGGAGGTCTATATGTGGGCTCAGAAGCGACAAAATCCGTGAAATTGCTGTGTTCCATCGCTAAAACTTGCCGCTAGCTTCGACTGCTACAAGGAACCGAACTGGACAAGAAAATCTTCAAAATCGCCAAAATTGTGGTGGATGTTCAAAAGAATAATAGTAATGATTTGTGCCTGAACTCTTATCTACTTAAGAAACGCATCATATTCTCATGCAGTACATCAATAAACAAAAGATTTGGATTTTTTCTTCTTCTTACAAGCGAAAACCATGGAGCATTCCTACGTATTTACAAAGAGGTTTATAGATAAACAAGTGCGAGCGTTAAACCTGCCGCTTGTTTTGGACGATTCGCTCAAAAAACTCGTAGAAAATGGTGCAGAGGAACTAAATCTGGATGATGAGCAACTAGACGAACAATACGACCGATTGACCGAGAAGTTGTTAACGCGAATATTGAACAGGACTAATATCATAATTCGCAAGAAGAACAACCGTTCTTTCGCCCCACAAATAACGAACCAAATCGCACATCAGATCGTCAAGTTAGAGCACCATAAGCTATTATTGATCAACGACCAATTAGCGAGTTTGAACGCCATATTGCCTCCTCTATTGCTACCGGAGTTTGTATCTTCTACCGGACTATCGGCAGACTCAAAATTGGCACAGTTTAAACACGTCATCTCGCAACTACCCGAGGCTAAGTATTTACTAGTAAAAGATGATGTTAACAGTCGCGCGAAAAGCCAACAGACACAAACTACTGATGAGAGCAAAGATGTAGAAAGTACCGAAACGAGCGAAAAAAGGCTCATTGAAGATGACGAGGAACATTTTAGCCTGTCGCGCAAACAATTGGAGGAGAAGGTACAGGCTCAAGTTGAACCGACGGATGTTTCATCAATTCTCGTGCAGTACGATGAAGTACGACAACGGCTCATTGAAATATACAATAAACTAAACTACTCGCGCGACAAATTGTCGTACTTGCAGGATTTACAGGCGAAATTGACCAATGTGCTAGTTGGCGATACAAGAAAATTGCACGAGGATGCTTCGTTATATGATAGTGATGAAGAAGTTGAATCGACAGCTGATACTGCAGCAATTCAAGCCAATTTGGACTGTAATCCTTGGCAGTCTTCCAGCACCTTGAAATCAGAAACGAATCGATTCAAAGTTCTAGTTGAAAAATTGGATTATAAGCTAAATGGACAAAATCTACGTGAATTAGTTACTAAACTAAATCTGCAGAACTAATGCGACGAATTGACAAAACAATACGAATACAAATTGAACAATATCTAAGCTACATGGATAGAGAATATACAAAATTAGATAAGACTAGCGCATACTTATGGTAGTGGCTATCAATATCAGGAATGATAGACTAGTGAGATAGTTGTATGGCAAATAGCTTTAAACTTCAATCTAGCATTATGACGTCATAAAAATAGATTTGTTTCAGCCTTGATTTATGAAACATTGGATACGTTTCCGCCATTTTGATTAAGGGAAAATAAATCTTGGTCTATAGCTAGACATCGCTAGAACCGTTGACGCGTTTCATTCAGCTGGATCACTGACCTGGCTTCATCAAGTTGGATAATAAAAAATCTGCTGCCAAGTGCTTTCAAGTAAGGTAATTTTAGAAGTAAATATGCTTATCTATCTGTTTAAATTAAGAGATTATAGAATATATCAACCATTTTGCAACACCTTACCACACGCGCGTGAGAATATAGTTAACTTGGTCATTAAAACCTCCTTAATTATTTAGGGGGTGGAGAGTATATGGTACATAAAAAAAATAAATTGAGCGGCTATAAAAGGTGTTGCAAAACCCTTATATTTCTATTTCTTTATCAATAATTATTAAAATGAGTAGTAATTTATCGGCAAACGCCCCAGATCAAAGTGCTCTTATTACTCGAGAAATGTTCCAAGAGAAGACCACTGCTGAGAAGGGTGAGTATTTACAAGGTTTGGCCAGAGGAAATCCAGAAATTTATCGTGATTTTGTTACATCGATAAAAGGAGAAATGATTATAATTCAATTTACCGACCAACTTGACCTTTCAAGCCGTTATTCTCTTACTTATGAACTTTTTGTGTATTTTTTGCATGAAGGGATCTTATTGAAAATTCTGATGTTACCGGGTTTCACTCATGTCCAACAAGCTCTTGATGATATGATGGGAGACATGCGATTTATTATACTTGAAAATATATACCATGGTTTATATCCTCAAATAATTCACTTATTGTATAATGAAAAAACTAATTCTTCATTAGACCATTTACTCAGTTCGAGTTTAAAAGTTCGGAAAATAACTGTTAAATCTACTGAAGGTAAGTGGAAACGGTTATCACCTACTTTGCAAGCAGATGAATTAAATCTTGATGAATCTACTGTTGATCAATTCCCTAAAAATTTGAAAGTATTAAGATTAACTAAATGTACCATATTTCCTGAAGAAGTACCAAATACTGTTAGATGGATAAATATTGAGAGAACAAAATTAGATGAAACATTCTTGAATTCATTCAGGAAGGCAATTGATATTACAGCTGATAGTCGGTGGAAACCAACTATCAACTTTAGAGACTGCGATGTCGGAGATGCACCATCTCTTACTATGGGGAATCTATATTCTGCTCCCGTAGTTATTGAAAATCTTCAATCTACACATCTTGTTACATTGAAGGGAAATCTTACAACTTTGAGTGCTAGAAGTACAATTCCGGATACAAACAACTTAAACATCCAATGCGACCTTAGGCACTTAACAATTGACGGGTGTTTAGATCATGTCCAAACCGCCTCCTTGCCCGATTCATTATCATATCTAGAAATTATTGGTAATGGTAGCACACTTGGAAGCATTAGAAATTTGCGGAAATTAAATGTTTTATCCATTGCAAATACCGAAATTCAAAAATTACTTGTTGAGGCTCCAGTTGGAACGTTGGTCTTACATGACAATGTAGCGTTAGTTTCAGTTGACTGTACCCATACTCGTCGTTCAATCACGTTTTTAACAGAAGGCAACCCTATGCTAGGAATAAAAATGCAAATTGGTGAGGATCATAGAGTTCGCTCGAACTCCGATTGATTATCTTGCAAGGGTCCCTAACCCTATGCAAGGGGAATAATAGCTATCATAAAGTGCCTACAAAATAAAGTCGTGTATACGTGCCCAGTTAGCTATCAAAATAATGATTAAGGAAATAAAATGTCCTATGTGAATGGAATAAAGTATATCTTGATGAGGGTACAGTATGTGTTATAATTATATGTGTTTATGTGTTTAAAAATGTGTGTTTATGTGTTTAAAAATGTGTGTTTATGTGTTTAATAATATGTGTTTAATAATATAATGAAGTACGAAAATGTTCCTAGACGCATGCAAATTCATGTAAAGATGCATGTACAATGAAAATGGGGGTATTGGGGGAATTTATATTGGCAATTTATATTGGCTATTCAACTCAATCTTCAAGCAAATAACAATATAATGTCTTTATACGATTTAGATGATGATATTCTTGTGTTAATTTATAATTTATTACATACTGTAGGAAAAATATCTTTTGTTGATGCTGTTCATAAGCTGAAGAGGTTTTCGCAACTCCTACGTCGATTGAAACAGACTCCAGTTCGTGTGAATGCATCAGAATCTCCTTACTTGCAAATGTATGAGCCTTTCAATTTAAACTTCAGCAAACGTTGGAAGCCAAACACGGAAGAATTTTATTCATGGGTGTTCATTTATCAAATACCACACCTCTTTGAGCTACCAATGTTGTTCAATTTAACTTTTCGTATTACTGAATACGAGGATGCTCAGATTTTACTAGACATTTTACCATGGTTAAACTGTAATCACGTCACATATGTGAATATCGAGTTTGCGTGGCAAAATTATCCAATTGATCGCCTAATTGGTCCGATCATCAAACATTTTTCAACTCTAAAACCTAACAACCTACCAAAGGTGCGGTTCGAGATTAATACAAAAGAGGTTTTTAAAGTACCCCCAAAGCTTCCAATAGAACGGTTAAGTGGAGACAAACTTGATATCAGTGGTATGAAGCATTCGGAGAATTTAAAATGTTTAAAGCTTAGAAATCCTATCTATTTACTTACCGGCAATGTTCCTCACGATCTAGCAGAATTGGAAATTTCGTTCGGTGATGAGACAACACGTCAGGCACTTAATGTCTTGAAGAAACTAATTTCACAAAATAAAAACAGTTTGACTAGATTGTCGCTTGATGGTTTTGAATTTGAATCATTTAGTGAGGTTATAGAACAATTAAAATTAGTGCCAAATCTTAAATTAGTGAACACAGATTTCCTTTTTGATCTCAACGAAGTTAAAGATACAAACATACAAGAAATTGTAACTGGAGGTTTGTTAACCAGTTCAATATTTAAGAATTCTAAAACGAATAACACAAAAGGTTTGAAAAGTATTGCAATTGGACAACATGTATATGATAATATTCAATTACCAGTCCTGTTGGAACAGCTAAGAATCCTCCGCTGGGTAAATAAAGATGTATTGATTGTTCCTCCCAACATCAAAGTTTTAGATTTACGTTATTATGGAAGTGAGATAGTACCAATCTTTCCATTGTGTTTAGAGGTGTTTTACTTGGGAGAAAACTCTTTGAAAAGATCCCCAGATTTTCGAAAACTTGCGAGATTGCACTCTTTACATATTTATCTATCAGAGTTTTACACGCTATTGGCTTGGCCTCCAAATTTAAGAAATTTGTGTATCAACAATTTCCAGAGAATTCTTGATGTTGTTCCCTTTGTACCAAAGTTCAATGAAGGTTTGAAAACTCTTTTTGCGTGCTCCAGTAGTTCAAAAGTACCATTAACCTTGCGCAAATTTGAACTTATAGTTCCGCAAACTCGAAACTTGGTTGATACTTACAAATTATCAAAATTTGGCGATTTAGAATCGCTTTATCTATATGCACCAAACCGTTTTGTCGACTTAGGGCCCGTGAGGTGTTCAAATTTGAAATATTTACACATAGAATCCAAGTTTACTTCGAGTAACAAGTCTCCAATTCGTCTTCCTTCGTCATTAGAAATTTTGAAGTTACAATCGCAGGCTGGTGGAAATCTTCACCTTAAATTTCCAAGCAGATGTATTACAAATCTTCAAGACCTTGAAATAAGCAATTGGAAAGTTCCTTTTAAATATTCATATCACAGTATTGGACATGGAAAGTGTGGAACTTTACATAATCGACTAAAAGTTATATGTGCTAATTTTCCCCCACTGTTTGATTCTGAAAAGTTCACCTATCCACAAAAGTACATACTTGAGAACAAAAACAACATAGAAGCAGAAATTTTCTCGTACAAAGACACACCCGAGAACTTACTTCAAGTGATAACCAGCAAAGTAACCTTCCTCAATCGAAATTTAATGAATCATTTGAAAAGACCAAGTGAAACACCCTATAGGAGAAGACAAGATATCAAACGAACGCGCACCAAGGTTTAACTTGCTAAATTTGCACTCAACTGAGTCGTTAAAAATTTCTGATCTGATGTAATTAGTAACTATTTCAAGCCGTGGTTTTACTTGATGAATTTGCGCTTTATAGCAAAAATACCTCGCAACTCACCAATGCTTGAAGTCAAGCTTATAATCGACAATATTGCGAGCAAGGAAATCTTCAATAGCGATCGATTTTTTCGATTTTTCTCGTTGAATACAAGGTTATTGTTCTAACTATGCTCCTGCATTATCTGGCGACAACTGCTAGCTAAAATATTCATGTTTTGTGAACTTATTCCGTAAGCTTGTCTATATATTTGCTTAATCTCTTGTAGCACGTCATCTTTTGTTTTTGACCCATCGACAATATCTTGTAACGATCTCTCCAAAGATTTTCTTAGGAAGGGTTTGGATAAGGAAATGTTATTAAAGTCCATCTTGTCAAAGCCGTCTATTAACCCCATTCCCAAGGGCGATGGTACAAGATACTCAACATTTCCTTGTTTATGCTTGGCAATATAGCCTCTTTGAGCAATCTTTTCTATGTGTTCGGCAATGGTAGCATCGGTACCAATTCCATTGGCATCCATTAGAGCAATCAACTCCGATTCTGTCATATGCTTTGGAGGACTAGTCTTACCTTCTTGTATTAAACCACTAGTGATGTTCACCGTTTCTCCCTCAGTAAAGTTCGCCAACGGTTTAGTGCTTTCCCACTTCATATAAACAAAAATATCAAGGAAATTCCTTTCTACAACCATTAGCCCACTAGCTGTGAACAATTCGTTTCCCCATCTTAGTGTAACCGTTGATTCTTGCCCTACTGCATCTTTGGAGAGACATGCCAAATACCGTCGTACAACATATTCATACACTTTCTTTTCATCCTGCGAAGTAAGGGTTTCAATATTTACAAAATTAACGGGATGGATAGCTGGATGCGCCTTATCATCATGCTTACCACTTCTAGGTCTCTCAAATCCATTATCAAGTAAATTTTTTGCGTAGGAGCCCCATCTACTATCTTGGGTTTGTTTTTGTAAGATTTGATTAAAATCCATGGTAGTAGGGAAACTGTCTGTTTCAGTTCTAGGATACGAAAGAAACCCTCTATTGTATAGTTTTTCCGCAGCATCTAGAGCTCTTTTTGCACTCATTTTGAAGTATTTAGCGCAGTCCTTCTGTAATTCCACAGTAGTTAAAGGTAAAGGTCTCCATTTCGTCACTCTCTTCAGTTCTAGTTTTATGATAGTACCTTGCTCAAAATTCAAGCAGTTTTGATATAACAATAAAACGTAGAGTCTGTCGAAATATTTTCCTTTAACCCAGTTAAATTGAGTCTTTTGGCCATTTCTTAAGATATGAACATTAATAAACCAGAATTTTTCTGGAATGAACGATTTGACTCGCTTATATCTATCTACAATAAAACCCAAAGTTGGAAATTGACAAGTACCGTAACTAGCCAATTCATTTTTTTCAATGATTCTATGGTGCCTCAAACTATCAGTTAGCAATCTTGTGAAACTTGTACCGACTCTAAAGTCTACCTCCATTCTACAAGACACTGCAGATACTGATTTTGTATCCAATTGGATAGGATTGTTCGCGGCATGTAAGATATGAGCTCTTTCCAAGTGACTGAATTGACTACGAAGAATATTGTCTAAATTTAGCGACCGATTCGTCAGTTGGGCTGCTTTAAAAATCTCAAACCCAATAAATTCTCCTTCTCTATCACAATCTGTCCAAATCATCAATTTGCTACAATTTCGTGCTTCCTTTGATATATTTTCATAAACGTCTTTCTTAGTAATGATTTCTATAATTTCTGCATCAAATAGTCTTCCTGGAACACATTTACCCCATTGAAAATTGGCCGGGAAATCTAAATTAGTTAAGTGACCTACTACCGAAGTCATAGTAACGTCACATTGACCAAATTGCTGGAAATGATACTTGAAATCATAATTCTTTATATACTTGTTACGAGAGTTTCTTATATTAAAATTTCCACCACTCAAAATCTTACTTACTTCTTTTGCTATTGATGGTTTCTCTGCAACACATAGAATCTTCATTACATGAAAATACAAAATGGATAAAGTGACACTGGACTCAGGTTTAAAGTAGTGCGATCAGCAATTCACAAAATATCAAATAGAGCAATTAAGCTGGTGTAAATGAAATGGTAGTTGAATCAATTATGAAAAATCTCGTCTTGACGTGTAGCGTGGTAGAGATGCTCTTTAGATGCTTTGAAATCGAAAAAGTGCGGTAAACTCAAATCTACCCGCGACAAGTAGTGTAGTAGTTAACAGTGTGCACAAATAGTATATGCTATACACGGGTTGTATAGTAGAAGAAATTTTGTACTAGTATGTTAGACTGATCTCTTGTAAACACTATTCAGGTATATAAATGTACGCGAAAAACCGCATTGGGTCTGCTTGCGCAGTCAGCGTAATAGCAGTTCTACCACCAATAGCAGTGCTGGTGGTAGAATAGTGGATGCAACGTTGCAGTAATGGGGAATATTAAAATAACGTGATTAATTAACAAACACTTCCAAAAGTGTTCCAGAAACAGCTACCTCCAGGATATTTCGCTAGCCACTGAGATTTTCACTTCTCACTTAACCTATTCTGTGAAATTTTGCACCCAAATGAAGACACACAAAAATTGAATAAACAATTACTATATACAAAGCCTAAAAATACACAGAGCCAAGCAAATAAATAGAACCACTCTGCCACAACCATACTCGAGTTCTTACCGCAGAAACGTCCAAACCCACAGTAGACTACCCATATCACGTTATGTTAACCTGCATCAATTGCAAATAGAATTGAATTGCAAAATAGAAATCAACAAATTCCAAAACTCTGCACCACCACATTAATTCAAAGCTAAAACTCGACCTACACCATCTCGATATGATCTACACTACACCTCTCTCTAATTCAAACCCTCGAAGCAATGTGTCCCTCGAAGCAAAAGTGTTCATCCTGCATATAAGCAATTTGTCCTTGGGGGCTACATGTATTGTGATAAGACAAAGATATAATCAACCCACAGTGGTTCTTCTTGTAAATGACATAACTAATATGAGTAGTGAGGTTTTTGAGAGTGTCAATTTATTCTACAGCACTGACACGAAAAAAACGCCACCAAATATTGATGTAACCAATTTCACCGATGACGATTTAGACCCGATCCAGTTCCTTCTGTCTGAATCACCAAAACCTATACCGAAAGCAACCTTGAGCTCTCAGGAAGATCTTGTTAACGATATCAAATTAAATAACCTGCAATTATTTCTGAACCCATCTATTCTCTCCGAATCTACCAATAGTGTCTCGAATGGATTAAGTGGCTCTGTAGCATTCCCCCAACAGTTTCTTAATAGCCACTCTCCATTGACGTTTTTAAATAATAAGTATCTGCTATTGAGCAACGAACTACGAAATAATTGTCAATTGCATCAATCTGCAGTACAGACTGGGGATGATAGCTTAGCGAAGTTACGATCTATGATTCTACAGAATCTAATCCAGCTTTCGGAAGTTTTTGTTTCATTTCAAGAGCTATACAATCTGGATTTGAACTTCACGAGAAAATTGTATGAAAATTTCCAAACTTGGGACCGTCGTCGTAACAAAATCTTGCATAAAATATCACAAATCAAGAGTTCAGACAACTCTGATGGGGCCAAACTAGCCAGTTTGTTAGACGAGAATACTTCAATTGACGATGAAATCGTGCAATTGGAGGCAAGAATTGAATCTTTGAAAGCAAAGAAAAAAGTCATAGCTTCTGAGATTCAGTCAACCAGTTCTGTTCTAGAGTCGAGATCAGCAAAATACGTAGAGTTATTTAGAAATCTAGACAATCAAGGTTTGCAAGCTATAACTAGTTACATGAATCTGCAGAATCCTTCTGCCAATCTGTCTCCATCGATAATAGCTGTTAAACCAGTAGATGTGACGTTTATTGGAAACTATAACCCAATGGATTCAAAAATTTTAGTTCCAAGAGATGAAATACCCGTTTCAAATTCTCAAAATATTGAACCGGTAGAAACCCCGACAAATTTCACTCTACTGCATGAGTCTACCATAGGAATGAAACCATATATCATTCCAGATGAGCCAAACAATTCAGATAAAGGTCCTGGTCCTGCTAAAACAAGCGAGCCTGATTTCAGAGATCTTAACCATGATCATGGTCCTTCCCCATTTGAACAAGGATATGTAAAAGGGGAAAAACTGGGAACTACTATACGAAATAAGGTCCAAGATCTCATTAAAACCATGATCCTGTCAATACCTGATAAAACATCAAAACCATATCAACCAGGATTACCAAATATAGAAGATGCGTCTAATACTATTTCACAGAAGTTAGACTATGACCCTATAAAGACCACATTGAAAAGTAGAATAGATGCTTTGACAGATTTAACTCAGAAGACTTCCAAAAACGCTACTCTTTTCCACAAGTATAGCTTGGTATGGCAGGATGTCACAAAAGTATTAAAGCAACAAGAAACAAAGTTACAGGATCAAATTACCCAATCCAGCACTTTATGGAATGATTCATCTTTAATATTTATGGATACGCTTAGGAATACCGTCCAGCAACTAAAGGTTACATTTGAAGTACACAAGTTCAAACTGGAAAGCTCCGATTCAAATCTGGCTCTAGTATCCCAAGCGATTTCAAACGAGCTCCGAGCAATATGTAATGCTCTCAGCATGGTTTCTAAGAATGATCATTACAAAACATTGTTCGCTGATTTTACGTCGTTTGGATTCGATGAATATAACACCAATACATAAACAAGCTACAAGGGTTGTATAGGATTGATAGGATATATCAAATAAATAATATTTATTAATGCAAAATTGTATAGTACTTTTATAACTACTTCTTCTTTCTTCTATTAATGAAGATGTTTGGTACACCATTTCCACTGCGTCCATTCCCACCCTTACTTCTATTATTTCCATCGTTACCATTATTAGTTGAATATTGATTATTTGGATTGTTAGTTGTATAAATATTTCCATTAGAATTATTTCCATGCAATGCAGCATTTGAGTTTACAGCATCTCCCAACCCATCTTTTATGCGATTTCGCTGAGCAAGCGATTCATAATTTGTATAGCTTCGCTCTTGATGATCATTTGAATGGACACCTGAAGTATACTGGTGCCTATTGTTTGCAACATTTAAGTCAGACCTCGGAGGGGGCAATTTCCCTGAATTACTAGGGAGTCTGTCTTGATCTCTTGAGTTCAGGTGATTAGTGCTAGCACCTTTATTGTGCAAAGATCCAGATTGTACGTTATTAGTAGATGGTGGTATCGGAGGTAATGGAAAATGTGATGTCCTTGGAGACAAAGTTCCGCTTTTGGTTGGTTCTCCGACTTTATATATAGGTGGTTTCTTTTTCTTTGAAATAGATGCAGAGCTTGCTTGCGGTTGTTCGTCAGTAGAAAATATTGAACTTTTCACATTCGACTTTTTAGTCTTGGTCGACAGCTTTTCTATATTGTCTGCCGAAACTGCTTGCCTTTTCAGTGATACTTCTTGTGCGTCTGAATGTCTTTTAACTGGTTTATTTACTTTGGCAGCTTTTGGCTGATCCTCAATTGCTCTATTTAAGAACCCAGGATATGCATCAGTAATACAATTACGCGAAGTGGCATCCGCTATTAACTTTTTCCAAACTTTATCACGCAGTAACGACAGACTATTTCCAAGAATCCAAAGAGAAGTTCTAGCACGGGTTAGAGCCACATTCATACGACGAATATCACTCAAAAAACCAACGCTTCCATTCTCACTGGCACGGACACAAGACATAATAATAATTTCCTTTTCTTGACCTTGGAAACCATCCACGGTATTGAAATCAATTTCTGTAGTAATTGAATAACCATATTTTCTTACAAAAATATCTTTAATTGTTCTAATTTGCTCCTTATAGGGGGAAATTATACCAATGCGACCTCCAAAATTACCTTCAGGTAAAATCTTCATCAACTTTTCAACTATTTCCAAAGTGACTTTTGCTTCTCCAACATTATATAACGATCTCGAAAGTTCATTCTTTTGATGCTTACTGACGATATTAAAAAATCGATAAGGGGTAAGTGGAAACATATCATGCCATGGTCGTTTGTTTTTCTCCATCATACCTTCACCATCATGTAATTTAGAGCGGTAAAATTCAGCACTCGGAAATCTTGAAATTTCAGGATGCATCCGATACTGAACATCTAATAGATACACAGAATCAGGATAGTTTTGCTGCATTCTTACGAACAAACTTTGTTCATAATTAAGAGATGCCGCCGCTTGCGATAAAACTGTTGGTGGTAATTGATTTGGATCACCAACCATAATACACTTTTTACAACCATACCTCAATGGGATTATACTTGATAGTTCCACACATTGACATGCTTCATCAATAATCACCGAGTCAAATTTGATGGATAAGTTAGCTAAGAAATCATGAGCAGAACCAGAAAGAGTAGAACAAATTATTTGTGCTCCAGATAAGATTTTTGCTTGCACATTTCTTCTTTCTATCTCTCTTGTTCGATATGCAATGGAAACCCTTTCTCTCTGTTCATCCAACTTTTTAGCTAATTCATTTCTTCGTTTATTTACTTCTCGTAATTTCAATTCTGCCATAGAAGTTTCAGATTCAGATAGATTCCCTTTTTGTAATTGTCTTCTAATTTCATCACGTTCCGCAATACATTTGGTATGCTCAACTCGAATGCTTGGATCTGAATTCATATCTGCATTTCTTGCCAGCAATTCTTTATCAACTAACTCTTCTAAAGTTAAATCCTTCACCGATGCATTAATTGCATCTGATCTTCCCAATCTTACAATTCTAGGTTTCATAAGTTCACCCTTATAGTTTTTAACCCCATCTTTGATACGCACACATAATTCATCAACAGCAGCATTACTTGGTGCACAAATAAGTACTTTAGGAAGGTTCTCTTTAACCGGGGTACCTTCTTTACTATCCAGAGGGACGTTTATACTATTATGGTTGATTTGTTGTGACAAAAAATAGCCTACAATACCAAGAATAGTTTTGGTCTTCCCGGTACCTGGGGGACCTTGAATTAGCGAAAATCCTTCAGAAGTGTACGACCCTAAGATTGCTTTAGCTTGAGACTTATTAACATCATAGACTTTTGAAACTTCAAGAGCATCTTTATCACTTATGTGAGATGGTTCATTAGGTTTGGCAGCAAGGATAGAATCACTCAAATCATAATATTGCAAACCCTTCAAAGAAGAGAATTCTCTTTCAACTGTGACCATTTGCATGACACGCATTGCAGCTATTTCCATCTTTGGTGTCAATAATCCCATCATTGAACCCTGGGGATATACACGTAACGTTATATCACAATATTCATTGTTAGCAGATTTAATTTCCCGAACTTTTGCCAAACATGTATTCGTGGTAGGGGCTTTCAAGTATGATGCTAATTTCTCACCTGAACCATACTGAGTAGTGTCTCCATGGCCCAAAACTAACAAATCAGAATCACCTACTTTTCTATCAGCTAAAATGCTCTTTTGAACGGAAGCATACACATCAAAGAATCCATCAATACTAGTTCTACTACCAATAAGTAACACAAAAGGCTCTTGTTTACTAGTTTGTTTAGCTGATTGAATTCCTTGCCAACATTCCAACATAAGTAACGGTTCAGTACACTTCACATAATCTTTTGCATCCGTGTAAACACTTTTGGTAGGGTTGTAAATACTTCTATCACTGGTTGGATAATCATCAGTAGAATTGTAATTCCATTTAAGAAGATTTGAGTACAATGGTTTTAAGTTTACATTCAATCTAAGTCTCATTCGTTCTTCTTCTCTTCTAGTTTGGTCAATTTTCTTTACTTGAGTCAAGTTAGAAACGGGTCGACCCTGGTAATCAACCTCAACAACCTTCAGCTTCTTCTTCGATTCGACAAATAAGTCAGAGAAATCAGCATTATCTTCATTTTCAGAGGAGTCTGAGTCGTGCTTTTTCTTTTTCAAAGTATTGAGTGATCTTCCAACTACCGGTTGTGGTTTTCTAGAATTAAAACCTGCTGGTCTAGGAGGAGCTGGAGGTGCACTAGGTGGTTTATGCTTTGCTAATGGTGCTCTCGAGGAGATTAATTCTTGTCTGATAGCTTCGAGCCCGGTGGATTTGAATTCTGTGTTCTTAGGTGGTGGAGCAATAGGAGCTTCTGAACTGACCACACCATATCTTCCAAGTGTCTGTTGTTTAGGGCCCAAAGATTTCTGAGTTTGATATTTATAAACGGCCAGTAATGGAGGAGTAGCAGACTTTTCCTTTTCCAGATCAACAACTTCATGTATAACAATCTTATTTCGTTGCTGTTGGTTTTCACGAATGATTTTTTCAACCAAGTCATTATCAAATTCTCTTGCTTTCGATAAAATATCGGAACGTTGCTGCTCACTCAATTTGTTATTGAATCGCTTTGCTTTCACACCATATTTGATAAAGACAGTTATGAAGTCTTTTTCAACTTCAAAATTTAAATCCTTTGCCAAATCAAATCCTTTGAAGACAAGCTCAACACAAGAGTTAAGCAATGCAGTGTCTCCTAATCTTAACCAAATAACCACATAATTAAATGAATTCATAAAAACTTCAAATAAAGAATGTGGGGTAATTGTCGAATCCAGAATGTTATCAACCAAAATTCTGAATGAGTCCAATAACATATGACTGAGATCAAGGGTATCTCTCGCAAATTCTATAAGCTCTTCAAGATGGTATTGTCCGGCCCAGATTAAAGTTTTTTGGAAAACCATAATTAAAAATTCCCAACAGTGATCCCATAAATTTTTAATGTCAAGCTTGCAGTTCTTTACTTGGTCAGAAAATGATAGAATACCACTCAATGGATCGGATAATGACTTAATGACATCCATAAGGATTCTTATAGCCTTAGGGCAAGGCTCAAATGCTTGCATATTTGCTAAATTTTGCAAATTTGGAATAATGGAATCAACTCCTTTCTTCAAATCTTTTGATAACCAGCTTTGTATTGCTTCAAGTCTACCACCATCTGTATCATAAACTTGATACAAAATATCAAGGGCTGCTTGATTCATATTAGGACAAAGAATACAAGACCAGAGTGCAAGCAGTCCCTCATTAGTAGTTATTATTGATTCAAGCATGGAGGGTTCTGCTATGCCAAGCTTCTCTAATAATCCTACAAGCAACTTGAACATTGTTCCAACAACAATGTTATGCTGTTGACGAGCCTCCGTAAGTTCTTTACTGATTTCATCATTTTTTTTTGGAATAAATTTAAGCACATTTGTCATATTTTTCATGCTATTAAGTATCATAGAACTTAAGTTGGTGGAAGAATATATTTTGTAGTTTTCCAAACTGTGATAAAGTAAAGGAAAGTAATCGAATAAATTAGGTGTTTTTCCATCTAATAGGATATATGTGTTATGTGTAATAACGTCAATATCGAGCTCTATTGACCTTGCAATTAGGTCCTGTGCAACTGATGATTCATCATTAATAGCAAGATCAACAATCAATGCAGCATTATTATCAATTGCAGCTCTTGCGTCTCTTCTCCTCAATAAATTGATCGAAAAACCTTCATCGCGTATGTCACAAGTAACATTTTCTATATTATAAGCTTTCAATAACAATTCACAACCGATTACTCTTAGTTTTTTAACCTTTTCTAAATTGGTCTTTATTTCCGAAGTATTTGCCTGGTTTAAGATGTAAATCCCCATTCTTATGGTGGCAGTTTGTATCTGGGGGCCGGACAATGCGCCCGGAAGACTGAACATCCATGATGTGAGCTCCGTTAGGTTAGGAGATACGTTCTGCCTGGTTGAGGAAGATGCTAAAAACTTGCCATAATAAGGACTGGCAAGCAATGAGTCCAATAAATTCAGATAAGTGAATTGCCCACAAGTATTCCAAAAGTCTTGTTTAAATCTCACGAGAAACTCATTTAAGACTCGAATGAGTATAGGCAATGGCGAATTACAATAGGACATAATATAGTTGAACAATACTCTGGTTAGAGGGTAAAACTTAATATTGCACTGAGCTGTTCTTATTTGTATATCGGCTGGAGAGTTCAATTTCTCAACAAAGGTTTGGTTATCGATTAAATCAAACAATCTGAGAAATACCGACCAAAATCTGATTGCCGAAGCGTCTGAATAGAACTTTACGTCCTGAATGTTATAGAAGTACTTATGAAACTGATCAAGTGCTGGTCTTGGAACGCTGGACACGGTATAGACGGTTCCGCTTGTCTTAAAACGGGTCAATTCTTGCGTAGCAAAATCCACTTGTTCGGGAGTACCTTCAAATGCAAAATATATGATGCCAGCCGTAAGATCCTTTGGAATGGGAAATGTCTTCAACGGAAGATGATGATTCATAATCTTAACAAACATCTGTTTAAGATCTTTCGAACGACCGAATATGGCTGGGTTATAAAAGCATTCTAATAGTGCCAAAGAAGTTTTACGATCTAAAGATGCGTTTACATTGCCTTGCAATTCGAGGATATAACTGATCAACAAAGGCCCAATTCTATCCGCCTGCCATTTTACGATTATATCAAGAAAGTTATCCACCAGAGCAGGGGGAATCTGACGTTTAATGAGAAATTTCAACCTTAAATAGCTCTTACCTCTAGTAAAACTTGCGATACAAGCTTCGCAATTAGAGAGATTTTGTTCAAAAATAGGCTTGATTACGGACAATGCTTGATTGTCAGGAAAGGAGAACAAAATGAGAGCATGAGTAGCGATGGGACACATATGACTGTCACAGAAACAGTGTCTAGTACTATAGTTCTTTAAGATAAAGTTCACACAATTCATAAGCACTTCCCCTTGCTTATTATTGTCTCCAGTTAGAGTGTGGGACTCTAGAATCCCGCTTATCAAAGACTCGTAGCCTTCAGGCGCCTCCAGCGGGTTTGACATGGTGTTCCACTCTCTAAAAGAAATATAGTTTGCTGTAGAAAGATGGATCAAAAAAAAAGTGCGTTTTGCATGCAAAATTTACCTTCGCGTGGATGGATTTTGCAGCCAAAAATGATCCAACCACAGAATTTTGTTTGGGGGTGGATTTGTGCTATAGAGAGTATATTCGGGTTCACCATGAGGTTTGGTGCTGGTAGGTTCAATTTGGAGCGATTTTGGCCAATTTTGGGTGTTTTCGAAATGGCTGCAAATGGTGCAATCTGATGAGATGGCACTGGATGGATTACTAGCTACCAAGGGCGAACTGAGTACTTAGATGAGATGGGAAATGGTTATATTGGTGGTAGAATAGTGGCTGTGAAACTACAAATCCAGGTGAGTATTTTACGATGTTCAATTGTGACCGGAGTAAGAGGTGGTAGAAAATGGGTGCAAATGAAGAAACATGCCTCAAGTCACTGAGTCATTTACAAGGTTCAGAGAGAAAATACACTGTTTTTGAGTACGTATTGGATTAGTAAAGAAACTACAAGATTAAGAGATTGCTTTCGGGCTAAATTCGAGGTCAATTGCAGGGTTCTCGATAACCCATATAGCTACAGCATATTACTTACCATTCTATCCCGTGTCCTAGAGGCCCTTTGCAGATTTAGTTACGTTGCTTCACCGAAGAAGCTCTGTTCTCTAGTTAATAGCCTACAATTGTTTGAATATCCTTCAAATATTTCATTTTCCATTCTAGAGGTCATATTAGACTGATTGAAAGTAGTCATCCAACCAATCATTCTTGCGACTCTTTCCTACACCGATAACTTCTTCACTTCATTTATTATCTATCAATAATCTTTTTGGGCGTCTCCATCCAACAATCCACCCTTCTTTTCGGTATCTTTTTTGGCATACTTCTTCCCAAATAACACCACCAACAATTTGTCGTAAAGTCTATACAAGTACCCGGCTGCTATCAATAATCCACCGATAATAGTACCCAATCTCGACACAAACTGGAAGAAAGACATTCTCTTTTCAGAAATGATTAATTTGATGGGCTCAAACTCATATTTGAAGTAGATACCGGGGATGCCCTGGGCTTTTCCATAGTGATTCATTTGGAAAGTGTGGTGTAAAGCGGTCAAGGAGTATTGATAAGTGTCAACCTCCAATCCCAACTTCTCGTACAATGTGGGTACGACCTTTGTGTAGTATCTGAACGCTTGTAAATTGTCTTCAGTGATTCTTCCTGTTGCATCCAAAGGATTGTTCAAGAAAGGATAGAATTCACCGTAGGAGTACTCCTGGATGACGTGAGAGAAGTTCAACGCCTCCATAGGAACAACCAGTCTATCTTGATACCCGTAGCCCTTGGCAGTAATATGAAACTGTCCTTCTACATGGTTTACTGGAATGGAACCAAATATATGACAAGCAGGTGCTCCTTCGTTGATTCTAGCTCCAGTTACACTATATTCTGCCTTGACACTCTCCCGCATCACCACGTCCAAATCAGACGAAATTCCGTGGTAATTATCGTCGTTTACTCTGAAAGTCTCAGGTATAAAGAAATTGGACCCTTGGAAATTCAACATTTCTCCGGCCAAATAACGATCACTGGTGATATCCATGACATTGGTATGGATGAATTCACACGGCATGGCCACTAACATGTCAACATTGATCTGAAGGTCAGATTTGATGATGTCATCTACTGCAAACTGACGGTCTACGTATCCACCCATGAAACCACCAATTTCGACCCAAAGTATCAAAAGACCGCAGAAAATCGTCACCATGGTGGAGAAACCTCCTCGCTGAGACCGTACGGTGTGTTCAGAGCCAACCTTAGGGAAAGCATCGAAGGTTCGTACTCTTGAAGCAAATGCGTCCATAGACATTATGAGCAAAAATCAACCAGTCTGTATTCACCACAATTGCGGCAATGTTCGTTCAAATTACTACGACTGTCTATAGTGCTTGGTGACTATAGGTTATGACTCACTGGAGGTTATTTGCCAGTAATTATGACTAGTTGTGATAAACTAGAAGATAAGAGTCAGTAGGTGCACCTAAATGTTAATTTTTCATTCGCACTAAAAAAATCACTACTCTGGGGAAATGAACACAGGTGACCCTAGCGATACCTTAGACAACGATTTTCTTGAGTTTTCTGATGATCCTGTAATACTGGAGCTCCAGTCTATCCAGGCTACTTTTCCGCAGGCGGAAATTCGCATTAATGACCGAGTTGGCAAAATAGCCATTCCCATGAAGTCAGATACACCCATTTTATTGCAACTTGAAGCCAACAAAGTGGTGCTAAATACGCGCCATGTGTACCATCTACCGCCGCTAGTACTAGAATTCGAAATTCCCGCGGGCTACCCTGGCGAACTGCTGCCAAAATTTACGTTAACGTCGCAAATTGTACTGGAAAACGTCTTGAAGGAGATGCAAAAGTCTCTAGAGGAGATCTGGATCTCCTATAAGGATCACGTCTTGTTCTCAGCAATTGACTTCCTACTTGAGAAGTCTCAAAACGAACTTTCCCTGTTGATTGGGGGAGATTCCATTGGATTGAACGACCAATTGTTTCATGCTTGCATTGAATTCGACCGAGACCAATTCCAATTGCAGTTCAACAACAGCTCCTTCTCGTGTCAGATATGCCAAAATGATCACAATGGAACAGCTTGCTTGAAGTTCGAACCTTGTGGCCATATCTTTTGCAAGAGCTGTCTAAACGATTACTTTAAATCGATCATTGTCTCTGGAGACATTGATAAAGTGCATTGTCCCGATTTTAGTTGCACCAAAGACCATGTGGTCAAACTACAAGAGTACTCGGACTTAAATAAGTGGGTTATGAAAGTTTCAGAAGTGGAAAACATCGTTAATAGCTTGCTCACTCCCAATGTCCTGTTGAACTTTTTAGCACAGATAGTAGGAGACCAGCCTGAGCTTATTAACCGGTACTATGAGCTCCACAAGAAAGCACAGTTTGAATTCATAGGTAAATTGTTGCCCAATCGTTTGGTATCGTGTCCAAGAACCGGCTGTGACGAGATCATCTTTCGGAAAGATCTTTCAGATCAATTAGTAGTATGTCAAAAATGTGGTTATGCCTTCTGCAACAACTGTAGAAGCTCCTGGCACACGAAATGGGTCATTTGTAAGTCTACAAAGGCTTCTGAAGATTACTTTGGTGTGCCGGTTGAAGAGATCAAAAATTACCTACTTTACGATAAAGACTCTTACGAAAAGAAAACTCTAAATTCCAAGTATGGCAGAAATATCATGATTCAGGCTTCTAAAGAGTACGAGATGGACCTATTATTCGACAAAATGTTACAAGAAGACAGTTCTGTGGTAAAGTGTCCTAGGTGCGAGATTGTGGTTGAAAAGATCGATGGCTGCAACAAAATGAAGTGTCTGCAATGTTTTGCTTCCTTCTGTTTCCTCTGTGGACTGATAACAGATAATAATTATGACCATTTTGCGGACATCGCTTCTACTTGCTATAATAAATTGTTCAATGGGATGCCAGGAATAGATGATTGGGAAGAAGACCTCGAATTTGACGTAGTTTGAAAGAAGATTAAGCTAGATCATTTTGATTAAGGACCTCGATGTACAACAAGAACTAGGTAACAAAGACGCTGGATAAATTAAAAAGTTATAGTTAAGCTACTATACATTGCATTACAATCACAATTTACGTCCAAAAGCACATAGAAAGTCATTAAATTAAATTCTTCTAAAATATATATTGACAAAAGCTCAAATTGGCGCCTTTGGAGCCCTATAGTACCGGTAACACTCACGATAGAATCTTCTTCTGCGGAACTCTATAGCAATCTCTTGAGACGTCAATTGCACAGGTGTATCGTATATCCAGCCATCGGCCTCATGGTCATTTATAACAAGCGTATGATCATTTTCACAACGTTCTTTAAGGAGAACCTCTGGTCTAAGGTCAATTTGCCATTTGTTAACGAGACCAAAATCGAATTTCCAACCATGAGGAGGTTGTACCTTCGAGAGTAGGTCAACTCCTTGGGGCCGTGTACCGTTTATTCTTTTACCATCTTTCTGAGAATACATCGTCGAACTATAGCAATAGGGTGACCATTCCATCTGTAGTATACTCTTTGTTTGTAGCTCCCACACTTCGACAATCTTCGATTCTGGGGATTCATCGACAATGACGTGGCTCTCGGCAATTTTCAAGATATCTTGTTCACTATTTACCGGCGTAGATTCTTCAGGTTCCACAGGTACCGAGACCCAGTCAGAATTAGGTTTCTTCTTCTTGTCCAGAAGTGCTTTCAAGTATTTCTTTGCACTAGGATGACACAACGACAACAAAATCCAGCCAGTGGAAATGAATATCGGTTTCCATGGCATGTATTGCCCTAAGAACAAGATAGCCACTGAAGCAGCGATAATGCCGTAAAATACAAGGGTTGAGAGCTTTTCGTCTTGAAACGCAATCGCATCATACCAATGGTTTTCTGCCTTGTCCAAAGCCTTCAACACATCCGTCGTTAAGTTCTGCAAATCACGCATATTCATCAACAAGTTAACCTGGTTCTTTATAGCAGCCGAAGTGGAGCTGGTAGCGTCCTCTTCGTCACCATTCGGTATTGGAATTTGCGACAGTGAGAAGACATCAGCTGAGTCTGTTGGCACAATGTCGCTCGCAGACGACTCAAAATCCGGGTCCAAATAGTCATCGACGATACTGGTATCGTCCGAGTCTAAGAGCCAGCTGAAGAGCGATTGGCCCCTTTTTTTCACCTTAATAAGTTCCGGAGATGGCATAGGATGTCTGTAATAGTACCCAGGGATGACTATACCGAACAAAAAGAAGATTAAAGGGTAGGCTAGCACCAAATGGGGCCATAAGCACACGGTGGTGTAGAAAATCAAGTAGGAAAGCGTTTTGGATGGTCTTCTCCATGTAACTATGTGGATTATACCATAGTGAAGAGTGAAGAAAAGACCGAGTTTGCCTGCCAACTTCTTGAAATTGGACGCAAGTCTTCGCATCGATAGCGACTCCTTCTTCTTCCGGTCAGGATCATGTAATCGTTTTTCAAATTCTTTCTTGGTGGTGGATTCGTCTACACCGGAGCTAACCAATCGGTCTATAAGCTTGTCCATAAAGTGAACCGAAACATTAGAATTTGCGGGCCGTTTCTTGTCTTTATCGACAGCAGTGGTGCTGGACACAGCTTTGGTGGTTTCACTCATTGCAATTGGATGAAAACTACCTAGGCAAACTGACTGCGGATAAAAAGAAGCAACTCGCTCTGATAATTTCTGTGGGGTTTTATTCTCACATGAAAATCGGCCCGTCAATGCATGCGAACGGTTTTTTTTTGCAGCCATTCTAGGATAAAGGAGAACAGATAATTAGCGGGAGTTGATATCATTGAATAGAGCTCATCTATATGATCAAGTTGGTCCAAAAATATTTTCATTTGGTCAAGTTTAGCGTGAGTTGTATCTTCTTTACAGATACGAATGGCTGCAAAATCTAATTTTGCTGGAGCTTGTAGCAAAAAGGAACATAAATTGTGTTTAATTGTTACGTAGGTGATGTTGGAGTACTACGGATCATATTGGGCTTTTTAAATAGAAAAATCGAGGGAAATTGGCTATTTTAGGTAGGACTGAAACTGAACACTAGCGCAAGGTAAGAGAGTATGTACAGCTTACTTGCAGGCATTGAACGATACATGCTTGTGTAGAGGTGGATTGAAAGCATATTGAAGTGCCTGTTAGCAGTATCTAGTTTGTTCAAATTACAAAATCTAGTACGTCAAAACTTGAACTTTAATCATGCTTGCTGAAGTAGCGCAGAACACCACTAGAAAAGTCTTATGCTGGATATACCCTACCAGGTATTCTACAATCAGTTAAACCACAACATTACTAGTCGGTTCCATGCTCCATTCGATCGAGTAATCTTTTATTTACACTACAATCTCACAATTCTCTACATGTCTTATTATTACGAATATGTATTCGTAAATAAATCGTACTATCATAACTGAAATAATTCCAATAGTTAAAGGATAAGTATAGTGTCAAAAATTTGATCCATATCAACTGATATGTCGGCTAATTAACTTATAAAGATGGGAAGTTCTTGTCGTTAATTTCTGGCTTAGCAGATGGTTTCTTACCTGATTTACCGGCAAATGGTTTTTTACCAGTGAATGGTTTCTTACCAGATTTGTTGAAAGCTGGTTGTGGTTGTTCATCAGCGAAAACAGCTTCAATGTCTAAGAATTTCTTTTCCTTTTGAGCCTTGGATTTGGATTTCTTGGAGGTGGTAGATTCAACAAATACTTCTTCATCCTTGACGATCTTTTCTTCAGAAGTCCATTTGGTTTCGGCACCTTCGTTAGCTTTTCTCAAAGACTTGGCTGGGGTCAATTCTTGTTGTTTCAATTTTAATTCTTCAAAGTAATCTTGTAAAGATTTGGAAGCTGGTTTGACTGGTTCGGCTTCACCTTCTTCAGCTGCTAATTCAGCAGCAGCGTCTTGTAAACCTTCAGTTTCGGCATCTAATTCACGCTTGGCGTCGTTGTCACCCCATCCTTGTTTGAACTTCTTCTTAGAATCGGTCTTATTAGTTCTAGAGTGTCTATCAAATGGTTTCTTGGTGGATTTAGCTGGAGTAGCTGGAGCATTGACGGCTTTGTTGTTGACTTTGTTCTTGAAAGCAGCATCGTTACCAGTGGTCTTGGTGGTCTTCTTTTTGGCCTTGGCTGGATCAGCAGAGGCTGGAGGAACATCAGCTTTCTTGGAAGAAGTGGACTTCTTTACGAGTTCCTTTGGTGGTAAAGATGGAACTGAATCATCTTCAACATCATTTCCCAATAAATGGTACAAATTCTGCAAAGTTAGTAACAAAAACACTACATCAAGACGAACAGAACCAGGAAATCACATATGAGTAACTTTACTCGGGTTTGGATCAAGTAACGTATACTTCGTCCCCACATAAAATATTGGCATTTTGCAAAAAGTGCCAGAAAATCGCCAAAACTACACTGGCCGACTTACAAAGTTCACTAGTACTGAATAACGGACCCAAACCGCAACTCTAGGCAAACTATAGCTGCCTAGATAGTGATATTAATGTGATAAATTGATTTAACCGCTAGCACAAAATGAAGCAAAAGGTACTACAAAATGTGGCAATTGGGGCATGTAAATTTGTGCTTGGATTCCGTGGTTCCTCATACGCGTTGGTAACATACTTTATTTTCGAAAGACATCCTTCACTAACAACTAACTATTGTACTTGATATATTAGAAGAATTCCATATTGAATGAAAAATTTTTTGAACTCAACGACAAAGAAAGACGGGTCGTGTGCGCGGTCGAAAATTTTAAATTTTTCGACCCAAGAACGAGGTATGTGCAGGCAACGGTTGCTAAGCTCGTAAGACTTCTTGCCTAGGCTCCCGCAACCACTCGTTGCGCAACACAGGGGGTGGTACGACTTCTACCGCGGTAGGTCAACAGCCCAGTACGTAAGCCAAGTTCTACCTGTGGTTGGGGCACACGAGGTACTACAGCTACCTACACAAGGTAGCAACCTATAGGGCAAATATGCATAAACAGGGTCTATTTTATGTTGCTAGCTTCTGTGGACCCTATTGAATCCTATGGAGGGTGGGCATTCACCTTTTTTGTCTCGTTGTAAATTTGTGTCGGCAGACATTGGCCAGGGTCTCTCCGCTGCAATTGTAGTAGTGAAGCCCTCCGGGAAAATACGCACCTGGCTAAAAATAACCTAGAGTCACACTAGTGTTACGGCGAGCAAATTTCAAATTTCGCTAGCCTTAGGAGCGTACGACTTAAAGAGTTGATTCACATCGTATTTGCTGTTTTGTCTAAATAATTAACTATATATCATTAGATTACTTAGTTCTTGCTCAATTATCGTATATTTTGCTTTCTCTTATTGTTGTGCTGTATCAATTCTGTAGGATTCACTGCGTAACTGCTTACTGTACTAGAGCTACTAATGGTAGTTTTTCGTATGTCTGAGCATGGAAATTTTTTAGGCTGCAAAATCTATACTTACTATATTTCAGTAGCGCATACAATATCTATAGTATCAAATAATTGTATATTTTTGTTTTAGAGTTTCTGTAAGAAATATTAAGGGCTAGATATAATGTATACTATGGCTATATCTATCTCATGTTGTCAGTGTTTAAGTAAATTAATTTGTAGCAAACATTAATAATCTTGATTGGAACCTTTTTAATTGTCGATTTCAACTTATGCTTCGTCTCTTTTCAATAAATTTCTGTTGCTTCATAAAGACGTCTCCAGTTCTTGTCAAGAAACTTTGAATAGCTAAACGTAAATCATTAGATAACAGTTTCGAAAGCAAGTTCATTGTTAATTTGTACATTTGTGGTGCATGCACTGCGAAATCTTCTCCGTCTAGTTCAACATAAACTTGGTATATTTCAACAATAACCTTTCTCCAAAGTGTTATGTTTCTTTGTTGACTATTCTCGTCGAATTTGGTGAATCTCTCTGTAATAGTCGTACACAATGGAATGATTTGTTGCATGACATATTGCTTTTCCTCACTGCTTGTCTTTTTGTCATCACAATACATCCGGAACATTATATTTATGTACACTGCAGATGCACTAGATTCTTGTTTTAACAAATTTGGTAATCTTTCAATGATTCCCGCATTCCATAACCTCACTCTCAATTCATAATCATCATTGAAATGTTTAGCAAACTCATAACTAGTATTCAACAATAATGCCAATTTATTTAAATGCTCGTATGGTATTGATTCATAAAATATGTCACTTTCAAACAACTCGCTTAATGATTGAATTAACAATAATTGCAACACGGATTTGAGTACAATTGTCGACTTTTCATGAGTATTATTCAATGTCAATGTTTCGCCATGTTTCTTATTGTTAGACGAATTTTCAGTCAACTCAACTTTAGATGCAAAATCTCCCGATTCTGCTTCTTCCGGTATTTTCGATTTCAATGGATCCTTGGTGAATAATTCTCTAGCAGTAGTCCTTTCAAATAAATCGTTAAATGATTCAATAATCAGGTCCCATTGCTCTTTGCTGAATCTATCAGCATTTTTAACTAATAAAATTGACAAGCATTCACGACCAATCTTTGCAATTGTGTCATTCTCTTGGCATATGCACAATTGAATTAAATGCAAATAGTCGGTAAGTCTGCCACTCAATTGCTCAAAAAATGAACTAAATAAGTCAATCATGCTAGTCAAGGATTGAATGAAAGTTGTTGATAACCATACTTCCACTTTTTCCGGATCATCAAGAACACTAATTTCAATTTGCCAATGGGTCTGCATGTTTTTGAAAAACTTGAATAATAATTCATCACAAATCTTATCCCAAAAGTCTTTATCAAAATGTTTACCATATTGATTTAAAATTTCAAACAAAGAAGCCAATGCTCTGGATCTTACTTCTAATTCTTCACCGTTCATGATTATATCATGAAATCCTAATAGGATTGGGAACCAAAGTTTCACCAAAGTTTCATTACTTGGATCACTGCCATCTTTAAAACTAAATTCCGCAGTTTGTTTCATTAACTTAGAAAGGACATCTAATGATAACAAACTAACCTTTTGGAATCTTTCGTTTTTAGCTAAATTGGTGAAACATAACACCAAATCTGAAAATGAGTCTTGTGCACGAACCTCGACAATATATTCTTTATTAATCCAACTAGCCATTCTATATGTTTTCAGTACAAGTGATTCCTTATTCCCTTTTGCAGCAATTGTCAAGACTTCAAAAATGGTTTTCCAACCAGATTTGATCTTTTCAGCTTTTGCAAGCACCATGTTATTGATACATTCTAAAACCATGTCCTTAACCTCTAACGAGTCATTGTGAATTATAACAAATTCAAAAGGTTTAAGGAATGCCTTTTGGAACTTAAAATGTGCCAATTCATCAATGTCAAAGAACCCCATTGAAAGTTGTCTCAAAGAGTCAAGTGCAAAAAATGAAATAGCTGGATTAGAATGGCAACCCATACTATTAAAACTCTTTGCCATAATTGCCCACAATTGTGACCATTCAAGACGAATACGACCCATATTATGATAACAAACATCCACAATTTTTTGCAAAGAATATGTTCTTGGATTAGTGCTTTGGCCAGACGATTCTATTTCTTCATCCGCAACTTGAGACAATGCTGTCACAAAATCTACAATACCTTCACCAGAAAAAGTTGCACTATTAGTAAATACTTTTTCGATTGCTGTTTCCAAATCATTGTTTGTTAAGAGCAGGGCAACAAGTGGGGATAAATGTTGATTATGGAATTTGGCGGAAGCGGTCTGGCTTGCTGTAAACTGACTGAAGAATCCAGTGCTTGTTGATGTTCTGGTTTCAATAGACGCACGGTTCACCAATTTAGCTGTAGACACATCAGGGATAGATTCTTGGTCAACACCCTGGGCAATAAGTCTTAGTCTGTCAAGCTGCGAAATCGAAGTTAAAATCTTTATCCAAGAGTCTTTCAATCTATTAGCTTCGTTAACTGCAATGTCTAACATCACGTAGATTGCATCAACACTTTTAGGTTTCATCTCTTCATATTGGAAAAGTTTTTCGAACTGTATTAATGCTCCAATAAATGAACCTCTTGCGTAGTCCAATTCAAACATACAAGCAATCTTAATAGCTAACTTGATCCCTTCTAAACAGGTTTTCGTCACTTCTTCTTCGTCATATTCGTTGAATGGTGGTGTCAATCCAGCTAAGATGGACATCCACATAGTATCGAAAATAGATTTAACATGGAAAATATTAGATGCTGAATAATATATCCCATTGGAATCATCAGCCTTTAATCTCTTACCTAAATTCTTAAGGTACTTTTCAGTTTTGTTAGACATCTCTTTAGAGGCATGAATATAAGCTTCTCTATTTAAATCTCTACCTCCAAAAAATCCAATTGTTGATTCAGATCCAGTGATTGATAATTCTCCAGCTAATAAAGCAGCATGTTGTTCGGATTGTAACTTGATTTCATTGCTTTGAATTTCGTTATAAATTTCTTCCAAAAAGTCTCTTGGTAAATCTTGACCATCATCAATTCCAGAATTATTGGCGATAAAACTATCAAGATTCATTCTACTCTTGATTTGGGGCGAATGCAAATCTGTATTTAATATAATAACAGAATACCCAAGAACGTACCCGGTATCAGCATTTGCAAATATATCAGGATTACCTAAGATATATCTTTCAGCGAACTTCAATAAAAATCTATCAATTTTTTGTGCTTCACCGGGTAATCTAAATGCTTGCAAAAACGTTCTCAATGCATCAACGAAACTAGTATTTCTGAATTCCATTTGGTCCACAAATGCATGCATAATTGCTATATTTTTTTCGTCCCCTTCTCCCAAATACTCTCCAAGAACAGCCTTATCTAAACCATCAGTTCCTAACAAGAAAACAGCAATATCTTTTGGGTCGTCTGAAGGAATAAAACCGTTCGCTATTAAGTATACAATACCTTTTTTAGCTTTTTGGTTGAATTGCCTTATACCCTCCAATAATGCCTTCTTTTGTTTCTTCAAATTGTCAAATTGGTCTGGATCGTCTCCACTCTCGTTCAATAATTCCGAATTATTCACAACAGAAGGATTACGTGAAGTGAACCCTGTAGAAACATTGGAGTTAACCGTTCCAGATCTATCTCTATTGAAAGAAGAGCTTGAAGTCTCCTTTTTCGGCGCACTTGAAAATCTAGAATTTCCGTTGTTAAATCCTTTATGGGCCCAGGAATGCAAAGACCGAAGAAATGCAACCGAGCAGGAGATAGATGTCATTTTCAATGCAAATTCAACAGGAAATAAGTTATAAATTTCCGGTTCTGGAGATTTTGACGACATTGTACTACTGATAAGGTTTGAGATTTTCCCAGTATCATAAACGGATATACCGGTTCTCGAGTTCTCATTGTATGCTTGCCTTTGTTGTGGAGTGGTTTCGATTCTGGAAAGTGAAAGTTTGGTCAAATAATCTAAGATCTTTTCACAAATATTTGGCATGGAGGCATCACAATCATAATTCAAATAAAATTCAATGATACATCTCGAGTCATTGCAAATTCTTTCAATTATTGACAATAAGTATCTTTTTTGATGAGGGGTCGAAGTCTTCATTTCCGCAACGGGAAAGTAAATCTCATCCCAAAATACGGGAATCTCTCTTTTGAACTCCGACCTCAAGTTGGAAATAATTAACCAAAAGATTTCCAAAGAAAGCTCGAATACTGGAGCAATTGGAGAAGCAGCATTACGAGACAAGGTCAAACTGATATGATGTCTCACAGCATTGATTAATCTTGTGTGGTCGTTAGTGTTTGAAGATAATATTACAACATCATGACTGAGAAAGATATCAATGTGCTCTTTTAAAATGGTGTGGATTATATGTAGCGACAACAATTTCGATCTTACCGGATGCGATTTCATATCAATGGTGTCAGTTTGCAAAGGCTTTTCCGAAAGTTTACACAAGGTTCTGAAAATCAAAAAGGCATCTTTAACAACGATGTCTTCGTCGGAACTGGAACCGTGTTGCGCAGAACTAACTCTATCTTCATCTACGCTATCAAGCTTCTCTAAATTCTGAAGGGTTAATTTCTCGGGAGCAACGTTATCTTCTTGAGCCAAGTCTATTTTCGATACTGACCCAATAATGCTGCTTGAATGAGCACGCTTATTCTTGAACATTTGAGATTGGGTAATTCTTCGGAACACTGTTCCAATTACCTGGGTCAAGATACCTTGGGCCACCGATTGGTTTCTAGCAGATAATGAATAGATAAAGACATTATAGATTTGTCTGACTGCTTTCAATAAGGATGCTCCATGGCAAGGCATCA
This sequence comes from Suzukiozyma fluviatilis, assembly GCA_030560825.1. Taxonomy (NCBI): domain Eukaryota; kingdom Fungi; phylum Ascomycota; class Pichiomycetes; order Serinales; family Debaryomycetaceae; genus Suzukiozyma; species Suzukiozyma fluviatilis. Next base: position 604,146 of record JAKTVZ010000001.1, read on the forward strand.
ACAATATACTATGCATCAAAGCTCTGGCTACTTGAAGTTCCAAACCAGGGTCAGTTCCTTCGTTTTTGAAGCAGTCCGAGATAACATCGACCGATCTTTCAGAAAAGTTGGCTTTCTCGGTTTCATCATCAAATTGAGCGTAATCGAACAATTTAGCAAAAAGATCGATCGCCTGAGATTTGGTTTCTATACTGGTAGAAACTTCACAAGTCATTTTTAAGGCGTCAAAAATCGAGTCTATGTCACGATCTCCATCACCTTTCAAAGCATCGAGTGCTCTCTGCAAGATACGCTTCCATTCATCGTTTTTCTTTGCTTCTTTACTGGCAATAATCGTCTCGAACGTTTTCTTGAACAAAGCACTATTATCAACGGTAGCACTGGTAGAAGAATTGGAATGAGTGGAGGAGTTTCGGTAGTGACCTGATACTCTTGCCGAAACTGGTGATTCTACAATGCTTGGTGCACCATTCGATTGTATAGCACTAACATCTGCGCTACTGCTACCATTCGAAGTTTGTTGTGCACTCGTGTCTAAAGAAGGCAAATCGAGCTGAGCAGAAGTGTCCGCTTCCTGGGATGTTGGCTCCGATTCTGCTGAGGTTTGTGCAAGCGTTGAGCTGGTTTCTGGAGCCGTAATTTCCTTATCAACTGGAGCTTCAACCGCGTGATTTTCCTCTAAAATTTCGCTGTTTTCAGCCTTTTGATTCGCTGAATCTTCTTCATCCTTATCGTTCTTTTGTTCGTTCTTCTTCTCGCTTCCGTTGCTTGGTTGTTCATGAGGTATACTTGTAGACACGCTGGAGCTATCGGGTAAAGCTTTGGCATCAGAACTAATTGAATCGCTTCCTTCTTCCTTCAGCAGCTTCTCTGTATCTTTGTCTGTTATGGGATCTGTTTGCCGAGCTATCGGAGAGCTATCTGCTACCAAATCAACAGTATGAGATTCAGCAGCAACACCCTGATCCTCAGAGCTATTAGCACCGTCTTGCGACATTTTCTCTGTTTTCTTCAATAGTGGTAATGTTTGCTACGCTGTTGCAACGGTGTGGCTATCAATTGTGATGCTATGCTCAGTAATCCTTAAGTTGGAAGGTGCTGTTTACAACCACTTTGTTTGAACAACAGGATGGTTTTTTTGTTGAACTAATAATATTGAAATGCCACACGACTATTTATTGCTGCGGGCGTAGCGGGAACTCTGCCTGTGATTAGTGAGAAGTTCGTAAAGTAGTGAGGATTTAGTGATAAAGCTTAATATTATGCACCATTACTGTAACCAATATCAATTTACGAAAGTGATTAATATATATACACTGTAGAAAGTACTTATAATGCTTGTTTCTCTATATATATGCTTGACTATCTACTTTTAATTTAAAACTTATGACTATCTACGTTTAATTTAAAACATATTGTATTAACTAACTAAACACATTATCTCTAACTAAAATTCACTTAATGCAACAGCAGTAGCTTGGAAATCATCGTGAGAAATAGATACATTGACTTTCTTAACCCCGGATTTCGAAGCAGCAGTCTTTGCAGCTCCATTCAACACAACTTGAGGAGCACCATTGGAGTCACGAGTGATTTCAATGTCCTTTAATGAAGCACCAGCACCTTGAGATTGGACACCTAAGGCTTTAAATACAGCTTCCTTGGCAGACCAAGTACCGGTGTAAGAAGCTTGTGGGAAGGAAGCTTTGGAACAGTATTCAATTTCACCAGCAGTGAAGTTTCTTTCAATGAAGGTTTCATTTTCTAAGTTGATACTGGACAATAATTCAACATCTACACCAACACCTTTGGATCCTTTATTCAAGGAGGATAAGGCTTTAGCAGTTGCATCAGCACTGCTGCTGACGTATCCTTTCTTGGATTGAACAGCTTTCTTGGTGTAAATCAATTTCTTTTCTTTACATTCTTCAACTCTTACCAATGGGTCTAAGTAAACTGGTTGTTCTAATTCATCAGTAAATGGAGCCTTGTCCTTAGCAACGAAGATAGTGTTCCTAGTGATGGCATTGTGCATGTATCTGTAAGTCTTCTTGTTTCTAGCAGTGACTCTAGTAGCATAGTCATTGTAAGTAGCTTCATCTAAGACAGCAAACAAGTAGTCAGGATGAACAACAACAGCTTGAGCACCTTTTTGACCGAAACCGAAAGAGGTGACGGAAACAGCTTTAATACCATCGGTTTGCATTGATCTGGATGGGTATAAAACGTATTCGTAATCTTCCAAAACCTTATCAACGTTATCAGCGTTTCTATTACCTGGAACAATACCAGAGTTTAAGATTTGAATAGCACCATTCAACATCCAAGCACCGGCAGCACCCTTTGGATGACCAGTTAAGTATTTCTGGAAAACACCGTAAACTGGGTTACCTTCAGATCTACCTAAATGTTTCATCATTTGGTTGATAGTTGCGGATTCATTCTTATCGTTAGCAACGGTAGAAGTACCATGGAACGAAGCTACACCAATGTCATCAATAGTCAAGTTGAAAGTAGCTAAAGCTCCTCTCAATGGAGCAATTCTTGGATCAGACTTGAAGAAGAAGTTACCCCATTGTTTCTTGGCATCAGCAATTTGACGTTTGCATTCACGATGAACTTCTTCAGTTCTTTCACGTAAGAAATCTTTTTCAGAGAATTCTGCACCGTATTCTTCTTTGGCTAATTCAGCTTCATCTTTCAAGTATTGGATTTCGGTTTCTTCCCATGATTTGATTTGGTTCAATCTTTGTTTTAATTGTCTAGATCTGTATTTGACATTCAACATTGGAGATGGGTATTTCAAATCACCATGGTGTTCTCTGGCAGTGGTTAAAATACCTTTACCTGGAGCAGGAACAGATCTACCAATTTTATCAGTAGCAGTAGCAGATAATGCTAAAACAGCGTGAATTGGGACACCCATTTTAAGAGCTAAGTCGGCAGTCATGATAACTTGGATACCAGAACCTTGAGCTTCCATGAAACCAGATCTGGTAGTTGTGGCTGGTCTAGACATATCTCTTGGAGTTCTACCATGTTCAAATTCAGTGACGGCATTAGAAGTGGCATTCATGTTAGCGAATTCGTAAGAACCGTGTTCTTCAAAATCATCATAACCACCAACAATACAAACTTTAGCCTTTCCGGATAAAATGGTTTCAATACCAGTGTCAACAGATTCAACAGCAGTGGCACAAGCACCAACTGGAGTTTTGATTGGACCTGATGAAGATAATAACAACATATTAACCCAAGCAGACATAGTATTAATGAAAGATTCTTGTAAAATGTCATTTTGAACTGGTTTATCGGCGTATCTATCTTTAAACATACCTCTTAAAGCAGAAACACCACCAATACCAGAACCAGAACAGTTACCAACTTCTGAAACATGGACGTATTTATAGAATTCATAAGGATCAGTGATACCAGCAGATAATAAAGCTTCAACAGTAGAAACCAAAACGTATAAGGTAATTGGATCAACTTGAGAAATAGTATCTTCAGGAATACCATAAGTTTTAGCGTTCCAACCAGTTGGGATTTGACCTGCAACTAATCTGTCAAATCTCAAAGCTTTTGGAACGAACAAAGTAGCACCCTTCAAAATCTTAACGGTGTATTCACCAGATTCTGCGATTTCAAAGATCTCACACTTGTCACCATGTTGTAATTTATATTGTTCAGCGGTTTCTTTAGAAGTTTCGAAAGCTTCCAAATCGTGTTGAACAACAACTTCTTGAATGAATTGTTTCTTGTTTGGATCATAACCATCAAACAATTCAGGTTCAATCAATCTAATACCAGAATGGTCCAAGATTTCTTCTTCGTATTTGCTCTTGATTTCTTTGTCTTCAACTGGTTGTTGGGTCTTAGCATCAACCCAACCGGAGTATGGTCTACCTTTCAAGTTACCATTGTGGTATTTGATTAATCCCATAATCCAGGCCATTTCAATACAACCTTCCAAAGAGAATTCACCATTGGCTTCCATTTCCCATCTGGTTCTTGCGTTACCCCATGGACCAACTTCAGCGAACCCGGTGACCACAATAGTAGATTCCAAATCTAATAAACCTTCCAATTCTGGAGCAATAGCTTTGATTTCTTGGTATGGTTTTAAGGTTGGGAAATCGAACTTCATATTAGCTCTTGGTTGAACAGTAACCTTAGAGTAGTTAGCATCGACATTATCACCATTAACAACTTTTTGGTCAATGGAAGATTCAATGGAAACGGCTCTTCTAACTTCAGCATCATCCATAACTTCTTTTCTTAAGTTACTGGTGAACTCTTTCAAGTTTTCAATAAATTGTAAACCACCATTCAAGTCAGCCATGATTGGTTCTTCTTGACATAATTTAACAATTTGTGGGGTTAATAAACCTAAAATGTTAAATGCCATTTCCTTTTGAGAGAAAGTTCTAACACCTAATTTTTCAATACCTTCAGCAATAATGTTGTTAGCACTCATTAAACCAGTACCTCTGGTCCAACCAATGACGGCACCACAAATGGTCAATTTTTGAGCCCAATCTTCGGAGTACCATCTGTTGAATAAAGTTTCTAAAGAAATCTTAGATTCAGAGTATAAACCATCGAAACCAAAGGTACCGTGGTTTGGAGACATTGGTAAAATACATTGAGCTGGTCTAGTATCAGATAATTTTCTGGCTTTGACAGCACCTAATAATCTGATTAAGTTGGTTAACATGATTCTGTGAGCAAATTCAGATCTAGAATCAATGTTATCAATACCATTACCATTTTCTGGGATAGCAGCAAATGGAATAATGGCATCTAAATCCCAACCTAAACCACCCTTCTTTGGTTCATCATAAATGTAATTGATCAAAGAATCAACATCTTGTTTAGAACCTTGATTGAAAGGAACAACGATTAAAGTAGATCCAGATCCACCATATCTTGAGTACATAGATTGGTAATATTCAGTTACCTTCTTGGAAAATCTGGAAGTGGTAACAATAACTTTAGCACCACCAGAAATTAAACCTTGTAAAATTTCAGCACCAATAGAACCTACACCAGCACCAGTAACCAAGACGTATTTATCCTTGAAAGTTAAACCGTTGATGGCGGCAGATTCTAAACCATCCAAATAGGTGGAAGACAATTTTCTATCGTAATCCCAACCGTCCTTAGATTTTCTTTGGATATGTAAGAATGGAATAGTTTCGGTTGGAACAGTTGAAGAAACAGGTTGCAAAATAGAAGTTCTGTCTGGTAATGAAGCAATTTCATCATCATCAGAAGCAGTTGATAATTCGTCATCTTCGTTTGGAGTAGTAGTACCAGTTTGAGTTCCCAAGACAGACTTAGCAGATTGTCTAGTTTCAATTTCTGGGTGAGCTTCAACAAATGAAATCAATTGATCATATACCTTTTGGAATTCAGATTTAGAAGTCTTAGAAGCTTGTTTAGAAATAGCTTTGTATACTCTGGCCAAATCTTCTTGGATAGTTGGTTGAGGTTTAGATTTAGTTAATTCACCACCTTGAGCCATTTCGTAAACATATTGTTCGAATTTTCTTACTGAATCTTTATTAGCTTCCTTGTAAACAATCTTACCTTTAGCGTCAACCAGGGTCTTTGGACCAGTAATTCTGCTAACATCCTTGTAAACTGGATCTTGGTCTAAAGTTTGTTTACAGTTATCAATCAATTGTTCACCTAATTTCTTAGCTAATTTATAAGTTTCCCCTTTGTATTGTGGACAGTGGTCCATGTGGTATTGCATGAATTTAATTAAGGTTGGGTTCGATCTATTCATGATTTGAATACATTGTTGAATGGTTTCTCTATCAACAGAGGTCAATTTACCAAAAATGATGTCGAAATACATGGATAACACATCTTGTCTGGCCCAATTCCAGTAAGAATCGTAAGTTCTGGCTTTCTTAGAAGAGAAAGTTGGTTTAATACCTTTAGCGTAAAATTCACCGTGTTCAGCTTCCCATAAGTCTAATTCTTGTTGTAATACGGCTGAAGCTTCCTTTTCTTGAATGAAAGATTTGGCACCCTTGTTTAAGTCGATTTGTAAGTATCTGGCTAAAGTTTCTAATTGTTGTCTGGCTAAGTTCTTGTTTTCAGCGGTGACAGCGTCTAAGGCAGCAGAATCAATTACAGCACCGCCGGCACCTCCAGCAGCACCTCCAGCGCTAGCACCAGAGCTTAAAGAGATACCAGTAGCGGCGGCGTGTTTAGCAGCCAATCCGTCTAAGAAAGCTTTAGCTTCGGCTTCAGAACCCAATCTTTGTGCTGGTTCATCGGCTAAACCCAACAACAAGATAGAATCTTGTCTACCAGGACCTAACCCGTATCTTGATTCTAAGTATTTTCTGGCAGTAGTAATAGAAAATCCACCAGGCATCTTGGAGGACATCAATCTACCAATTAAAGAGGTAGAAGTCTTACCTAAGTTACCGGAGAAAGTGTCTTGGAATTGTTCAGCCAATTCTTCCAATGGGGTATCTTCTGGTTTTTCTGGAGTGGAACCGAACTCTTTACCCAAGTCACCCAAGATTTCGTTTTGCACGGTAGATTTACCGTTAACCAAGTCCTTAATGGCCTTGGACATAGGGATAGCTTCCAATGGTTTCTTCAATTTCTGTGCAACCAAAACTTGGATCAAAAGAGCTGCCTTTACTGGGGTATCTGGGATAGATTCTACAGGACCAGTTGGAGCAGCGGCGGCAGCAACTGGGGCCGCGGCGACTGGGGCAGCAGCGGCGGCTGGAGTAGCAGCAGCAGCAGCTGGTTCTTCTTTCTTTGCTGGGGCGATATCACTTGGATCTGGGGTGTAGTAGATCTCTTTGGCATCCTTAGAGTAGCACAAAACTTGTCTGTGTAAAGATAAAGCGGCATCGTAAGATTCACATTTTGCCTTAATGGTTCTAGAAGCCATACCAGCTAAGGTAGGCGATGGACCAATTTCAACCACTCTTTCAGTATTGTGTTGTTTCAAGAACACATCTTGGGTTTCAATCCATCTAACTGGAGAAGCAAATTGGTATGCTAATAACTCCGTCAATAAAGTATGAGACAATTCTTGTTCAATTTCTGGTCTCATGGCGAAGATTAGTAACAAATAAGATGAAAAAGTACAAACTAGGATGAATCCTTTGTTACTATGCTTTAAATAAAAGATATGCAATTGCTGCAACTTTATAGTTTTAGAGCGTTTTCCAACATTATTAGGTACAGGAATGTTGATTAATTTTGCAGCCATCCCAACAACTCGCGTTGGGCAGGGTAGCGCCGAACGGTGGTGGGACTGGGGCGATGGTGATGGGATGAGGGTAGAGATGGTACCAGGGCTGGTGCTGCAGTGGTGGGTGTATGTTGGTTGGGCCAACAGCGATAGAAGACATCGCCAACGGTTAGATGGACAGTTATCGGTTCCTGGCAGAGCGACCTGCATAATTGCTTCGGACTATCCAAGCCTCAGCACTAGTAGTGGTGATTTGGTGTATGGGTTCAATTGGTTTCGTATTCAAGTCGCTTATATCTACATGTCATATGTTGATGTGTTCAGTTTTGATATCGTCAACTCTTCGTCTCATCCTATTTCTACGTATTTTTCTCTACATCTCTTTACTCTTCTCTCTGCATGTACTATGCAACTCTACATTGTAATTAGTTATACGTCAAGTCTGTTTTGTCTACAAAGACAATTCCTGGTCTGTGATTACACCTATCACAGCTACGTGTCTACAGTACAGACTACTGCATCTTCTTAGCACTATATGGTGGTCTACCCTACAGCTTGGTTCCAGACCTGCATATCACCTCGCCTAAACCATTCAACAATACTGCACGCCTAACGGTTTCCAACATTAGCCAATTACCCGGATTACCAACGTGAGGTCTGAAAATCAGTAACTGAACAAAGAATTCTTACTATACCGATATCACCCGCCGCAGTTTATACAACCTCATCTTAAATATCTCTCCTTCATCCAAATACCGTTTACAACATACCATCAAAAAGCTGAAAACTCCGATTTTGTGATTTTGTGGTATATTTTTCATAGTTACCCGGACTTTGCATCCACTATAAAAGCGTTCGAAATTTTTTCTTTAGCTTCTATTTCTACAAGCACCATGATCGTTTTCGGTGGACATAATTATTGATAGGTTCTTGATACTGATCAATAGGTATAACCATTGAAAGGGATTATGTCGTTTCTAGAACCCAAAACTTAATGCCTTTTCACTAATTCTGGTTTATTCATTTAGGCTAGTTTAAAGTAGTTTTTGAGAACACTTTTGTTTTGGAATATAAATGATCATCTCCACCCTAATATAGTTTACTTCGGTATATGATATTATTTTAGGACTTTTTACATTGATCAACATCTGTAGCATGTAAAGTTTCTGTAGACTTGTAAGCCTGTCAAGGCATTGGTACTATACAGTTCACGCATTGTTTCATAATAGTGAGACAGTTGATTTGTTGTACCCTATAGGTTCTCTTCGATTTCTGTACCTTTTTCAAGAGTACTTTCTTCATGCGTGCCTTCTTACTGCTTCATTTTGAGTTGATTCTAATTGTTCTATATTGGTATTGATCCATAGATCTTAGATCTGATCTTATATATTAGTTCACTCAGAAATTGCGAATTTGGCAAATTTCTAGTGTTCAGTAATTCATTCTAAACATTCTAAACAGTGTAACAGAAAACAATATGCAAAAGCTGACTTCCTCTGACCTTAGCTCATACTATTCATTTCCATCTTCTCTCATCAGATTGATTAATATTATATTGGCACCTGCATACGGTCAACATACCGTCAGACTACCTTAACCGTAATTTTTCAACTAAAGTGTTTCAGAATACGCAGCCATGTTTCAAAGTTTGTTCAGGCGGTCTGTTTCGAGGCCAACTCTCGTTTTCAATCGTGGTTTACCAGCCCCAGTTGTATTTCGTAATTTCCACGCCACTCCCCTCAATTTTGCTAAAGGTAAAAAGAGTAAAGGAAAGGCAGAAGTGGTAGAAGAAGAAGTTGATGATACTCCATTAATTGATATTGAAGATGCAACCACCAAATTCAAAAATGTCGTGGAAAAGTTCACTAAACAAGCAAACGAAGTAAAGATGGGTAAAGCTAACCCAAGAATATTTGATAAATTTATGGTAGATACTCAAGATGGTGAGTTACAATTTACTTCAGTAGCACAAACCACCGTAAAAGGTAGAAACTTTATTATTACTCTATTTGACCCCGCAAATGCGAAACATGTTATTAATACTGTTTTGGGATCGAATTTGAACTTAAATGCTCAAGTTGACCCCACAAATAAATATACATTGAAAGTTCCTTTACCTGCAATTAATACTGAGACTAAGAAAGATTCAGTTAAGCAGTTAAAAGAAGTATTTGAAAAATTTAAACATGGCTCTCAAAAGAACCAATCGTTATCGGCCATTAGAGCTGATGTTAAGCATAAGTTTCAAAACAAATTGAAAAAGAAAAAGCCAACTGATTCAGAGCAAAAAATGCTCAATGAATTTGAAAAATTGCACAAGCAGTACACTGATAAGTTGTCAGATATATTTAAGGCAGCAGAAACTGCTATTATGAAGTAGCCTATATATACTATGCATTGTAAAAAGTTATCCCCTTTAATAAATATCAATTATTATGTCTCAAACTCATCTATGATGTCATAAGCGTCTACAATCTAAAAAGTTATGCCATTTCCAATAAACAACCGATTCTCGTATTTTTCACACCACTTGATGATTCGTAGACTGTACCCTATGAGAAGCTTTGATGAGATATTTTCATTGCAAACACAATAAAACTCGCTTTTTTCGTCGGATAACATGAACCCTGTAACCACGGACCCTTTCCCATTCCATCTCATGTAACTCAATTTCCTGGGGGCAGAAACACCTCCACTACTCAACTTGATTGAGACTGCTTTATTATTATGTAGATTGGCATAGAAATATACCAATTGTAATATGGAATTTTCACTTGTATCATTGTTAAAATGGGAAATATTACTCATAACAAACTGGTTTGGTTTCTTCAATTTGTATATGAAATGTTTAATGTATTGTACTCTGATATCATTAGTGATAGATAACTTTGCTGAACCTAACAATTCCTGATACAATTTGCTTTTGAGTGATTCAGTCTTGACGATTTTGTGGATTATGTAACTTGAAAGCTGTTGCATTTGGTAAAACGAGTTTTTATTACCACTAAGTAGAATTATCGATATTTGTTGCGGATTACCATTATCGTAGAGATCAAATTTCTTAACGAACACATACAAAAAGCCATTCGCATTGAAATTGGGCATACAAAGTGGAAACCACAAATCCTCTTGCGATTGGAACTCTTCAATCTCTTGTGCTTGAATCATCGATATTAAAATCTTGATGTCTTCATTACACAAATTGTGGTTTTTTGGTTTCATAAAATTGATCAATTTATTGCCAGACATGAGCAATGCAAATAATAAGTCTTCACCAACATACTCTTCATCGTCTTTCAATTTTTTGCAGCTCAAAAGTATGTTATTTAGCTTAGTTCGAATGGTCTTTGAAATCTTGATGCTTTGGAGACACGAATCCAATAAGTCACTAATGAAGAAATCAAAACTCTTGGTATCGGATCTTGAAATAGGTAGCCCATACGTCAATTTCGTACATAAAAGATCCAAGTTTTTAAAATCCAATGGGTTCAAAATCTTGCGCAAATCGTAATTCATGCGATTGTGGAAGTTCTTATCTATCAATGGCTTGGAGAGAATGGATAGTAAATAGTTGTACAATGTAAGCAATTGCCGAATCAAAATATCATCTGCTTTGACCCCCATCGATTCGTAGGAGATTTTAGACACCGCCACCAAGATTATGGGCGCCTTGTTCAAGCAAACGATTTTACTACCACCAATCGTGATCGACTGTATTTCCTGGTGCACATTTTCTTCAAAACTAGAAACTATGGTCGTTATTATCCCCATGTAGCCCAATATTAAGTCATCGTTACCGTTGAAGGAATAGATGGGTTTTCCGGCCGATGAAAGAATGAAAAAATGCTTGAGTTTACTCTTGAACGCCAGTTTGGATATATTCTTTTCATTGGCGATATACTTTTTGTAGAAATCCTCGCCATTTTCGGTAGTGGCAGCGTTAAAGAAGTTCAATTCTTCATAATTCATGGGAGTACTGACGGCACCATGAACTACATCGTCACTGATCAAACCAGTGAGCATTTCCTGGAGCACTTCGTCGTCTTCGTCCGACGAATTGTGGCTCGACATCATCGAATTACCATCGTCATTGATACTGACGCCAGAAATTTCTATATCTGTCACTGAAGGTAAGATTGCTGACGATTTCCTCTGTTTAAGTGATGGTGGGGCTAATCCTGTGGATGTACCATTGGCAGCACTAGTGACATTGGGCCCACTATTGAATCCAGCACTGTTGGAACCACTATTGGAACCAGCATTGGATTCACCTCCGTGAAAACTACTACCGTGTGAACTACTACCGTGCAAGCTATCACTGTTATCAGTAGCAATGGGTGTACTTTGTTTCAATGGTTCTATCACTATAGGGCTAGTGCCATTTTCCGGTAAAACATCGCTTTGCAGCTGTTCTTTTGCCACCACATTCTTTGTGATATCGGTAACTACTACGTCGTCGCTACTGCCATTATCATTCATATCAATTCGCCAGCGAATACGTGATAATTTCCTTCTTTACTTTGCTGTATTTACAGTACTGTTTTTCCTGTGAGACTATATACCTACGTGCGGCTTACACAATGCTAGGGAATTATAGATCAGTATAAATAATACAAAATGGGGGCAAATTGCTCAATATTTGGCATAGGACATGTATTAGCAGAGTATTTGCTGTTTGTGGCGAAAAATGGAGAAATTTCCGTTTATGGATCGCTTGTAGTGGACTATAAGAATTTGTACCAGATGATGAAAACGAATATCAACGCTACCCCGACAATGGGGATATACTGCTTGATAAGGGCCTCCAAGTTAATTCTCTGGGCTCTCTTCCTGTACTTTAAGGAATCGGCCTTCAAACTACTCGATAAGTCGGTCATTTTGTCCAAAGAGTCTCCACGGTACAACAAATCTTCAATATTCTTAGTCATGACCTGCTTGACGTCGGCAAGATCGTTGTTTAACTTGTCCAAATTGGACTGCGCCCTTTGGTCTTGGTAAATCTTCTTTGTCTTGTGCAAAAAGTTGTCGAAACTGGAGAATCCAAACGGTCTGGCGCTGGAGGATAACGCTTCGGCTCCGTGTGAGTTTTGGAACTCGTGATGGATCTCTGAAAGGTAGGAAAAGGCCAATTTTCGTGGATATGACTTGTCACATATGGTTAAGTAGATGATGGAATCGGCAAATAAGTAGTGGATGTTGTAGCTACCACTTTCAATGGTAGCTTGTGGTTCTGAGTTTGGAGTCATTCTCGAGATTATTAATTTACACTTTTTCTTCTGTTCCAACAATCCAGCATCGTTTTCGTCGTCTACAGACCCACAGAGTGGAAGGGCTAAAGGTTAGTATTTCTGGTGCAAGAATAAAAAGAGGTAGTTTGGAAATTTGCACATGAGAATTGAAACAAAATGGTGTATTTCTGCAGTCAACAGTCCAAAGAAGCTGAAAATTGGCATATATGTTGTTTGACACTGTGCGAGACTTCTAGTATCTTTATAGGTCCTTAGTTCGCACAGGGTAGCTTAAATATTAAAAAATCGACAGATCTCGCAGAAAAGAGATATCTTGATTCACACTGCCATCTCGCCCTCTAAGAAGATGAAACTAGTCCAAAATACTCTGCTAGTCTCTAGCTACCGTTTGCACAATTCAGATATCATTTATCACTCCATTGGCACTAATTGTGGTCCAATTTGTCAAATCAGAGAAACACCGTGTAAACAACCGAGTCGCTTCAAACACAGCCCAAATTGCTCCAGCAGACACTACGAGGACCCACAACCAGTATCAACTCCTTTCCCGGTGCCAATGACTAGCGGGCCCATTTTCTGTCTCCCAATCAGAACAGCTTAACACTACGCTGTCAACACCAACACTAGGTCCAAAACCGCCAATTTTGCGTCAAACGCCACCAAACTTCACCACCATGTTCGCCTCAGCGTCCCCAGTTCATACGTACCATCATATCTATAGATAAGAGTAGATTTCACCATTATAGCTGGAGATAAACAAAGTAACAAATGTGAATGTAGATTTGATTACCCGCACTACTATATAGTGCGAATATCATCACCAAATTTTTACAATGTATACAACTTGATCTAAGCAACAGCAACCACAGTCCAGCACATATCATTAAACGAATCAATAACTGATTCAAACGCAACGGTGCTAGTGGAGTTTCTGTTTAATTATTTCAAACTGATAAACCAGAATGGATTTGTCCAATTTATCGTGTGATTTACCGCCTAGTAAGCCTGTTACCCAGGCTAACTTGGGCAACTTGTTCAACGATTTGACTATTGAGTTCAAAAACGCCGCCAAGTCGGTGGCAAGCTTGTACAGCTTGACGGTGTCGGGCGGTGTGCGTAAAGAGAGTCTAACGGGAGAGTTTGCAAGTGCAGCCAAATCGGTGGCTAGTTTGTATCGTTTAGCCAATACTTGTGGTAGTCTACAACAGCATAAAGGGTATCTCCAGTGCTTAGACGACTTGTTGGACGTGATCTCGCACGATGGAGACATCGAGAACTGGGCTTTGACCAAAAGGGCCGAATTAACCTACGAAAAGAAACTGGATCAAAAGGATAATGACCGGGCAGAACGGGCCCAAGAGGGCAAGATTAACCGTCAGCATTCCCATGTGACTGCTGAGGAAGAAGTGGACGAAAATGGCGTTTCTGGGGATGGTATTGGTGAAACTACTCAAACAACACCAACTAACCATGAGTCCACGGCCGAGCAATTGCACCAACTTATCGACAAATTGGACGGGCAAATGGAAAACGACGCCAATTTGGATTTTACTTTTGACCACGATTTGAAGCCCTACAAGAAATTTGTGCCCAGTTTACCGTTATTGTCGGTACAGCATTCGCCCAAAGCTTTAGAGAAGTTTAAGAAAGCAAAAATCATGAAAAAGTTGCTTGACGAGCCCTCGCTGGATTCGGAGCACGATGAAGAGCAGGATAAAGTTCTTAAGAAGCGGAAAATGGCGCAGGCCGATAGTTTTTAGTTTCACATTGCATTACAATTATCGTTATTTGATGATAATTGTTATATATCTTATTTGGAGTTTGAAGGTACGGGAATACCTTGGTTTGGGTTCAAATCGCTAGGTTTGAATAGTTTATAGATTAGTTGATATCAATTAGAAGAAGCTGTAGTAGTAGAAATTAGGAAGAACTAGTCACTATTGATGAGGTACTTCACTATTGGAGACCTTTCGAGAATAGTGATTCTATTTCAAGCGCAAAGAGGTAAGACAGCCTACTCGCAAAGGAAGTTTTCCTAGAGTAGAGAAGCGAAACGACGTACTTTTTAATCTACAAAAAGCATTCTAACAGTTATTTAGAGGATTCTACAGAATTTTGAGTCTGGCTCTATCTCAACAGTGTGTATCCTTATTTACATGTATAAGCTAATAGTCAAATAAACCATCATCATTACCAACATATTCATCTTCGTAATCGTCATCGAAATCGCTATCAGACTCATCTGAGTCGTCAGTACTCGATTCAACGGCAGATTCTCCCTCAACAAGACCCTCCAAACTAAGACACAACAAGGTTTCACCTTTGGCGATGGTTCCCCTGGATATCTCATGCGTCGACTCCACGTTGGTGCTGACGAGTTTCGATTTCGAGTGGATCACCACTCCGTTTCCTATTATACAATTTTCCAACTGAACGTCGTCTTCTATGATGACATTATTCAAGATCAAAGATCCCGTCAACTTGACCCGTTTACCAATAGTACAGTTTGCTCCTATCACGGTTCTCTTGACGTTGGTTTTCTCGCCCAAAACGGTGTTTTCTCCCACTAAAGAATCCATACCAACATTAGCAGTACTCTTGTCCTTCTGGGCCAACTGCTGTGACTGTTGCGCTAATTCCAGCGCCTGGGCCCGCATAAAGTACCTGTTTGCCTCCAATAACGTGGTGGTGTTATTGGAACGGAAAAAAGTTGCCTGGTGGGGCAAAATACAGAATCCAACCGTCTGCAAATTGCGCGAATGCTTCCACGATCTACGACTCAAACTACGGATGATCTTGAGCAAAGAACGATGATTAAAGTAGCTCTCGGAGAACTTGGCGGCGTTTTCTTCAAACACAGTGAAGATCTCCTTCGACGCAAAGAAAATAGACGAGTTTAGGAGCTTGGTCGATACTGTAGCATTAGGATATCTCCACGTCATTTGCGTTCTTATTGGGATAGACTTGTGGAATTCAACGTCTTCCTTGCTGTAAATGTCCAATAACCGCAACTGGCCGTCGCTATCGTCATAAACAGTGTAATTGGCTGGGAAAATGCGGTTTTTCTTATCTTCAATATCGAGTTGGTTCTTGTAATGCACCAAAAACCCCAAATCTGAATCGGATTTCGACCGGTACGCCTCTATGAGCACCTGAGGAGGCAAGTTGGTGACAAAATCACACGGTAAAATGACAAAATGGTCGAACAGTTGGAGGTATGGCTGTAACTTATAGAGGATGGCCCCACTGCTCTGCACATCCATGCCGACTATATCAATCGACATCGATACTTTGTCGCCGCTGGTCTTGCGGCTCTGGTAGCTGCTGACGGCAATTTCGATATCGTGGGTGCTGTGGTCGTCACATACTACGGTGACCTTAGGGAAGAAGGCTCTATCGCACCATTCGAGAACGTAGTCAATCATGGGCCTGTTGGCCACGGGCAAAAGCCCCTTTGGTGTCCCCGTGGAACGCACCCGGGAAAACGGACTCAAGCCCTTGCCTTCGCCACACAAAATGACGGCGTGGAACTCCATTGCTGATGGGGGAAACAGTTTTCGCATCGTTGGTGAAGAGCTCTAAATGGGACCTTGTGGCGCTACCATGTGCAACTTTTTTGTCGCATTTTGTAATTTAGTGGTGGTGGTTTTTGTTGCATGGTAGCGCCACGCCGTCCGTCGTGTCGTCTCCTGGTTTTTAAAATCAGACTCGCCACCAGGTAGTTTTCTTCATTAAGCATGAGTGTAGACGAAAGTGACCCGCTCTTGCAAGCGTTGAACGGGGACGTCGGTGCGGTCCAAGAGTCCAAACCAGCAGATCCAGAAAGAGAAAGAGCCTTGGCCAAGTTCAAAGACCGTTTGATTGAACACAGAAAATGGGACGCAAGGTTAAAGACATTCAGATTGAAAGTACGAGAATTGGAACAAGCGTACGACAAAACAGAAAACGACATTAAGGCATTGCAATCGGTGGGACAGATCATTGGTGAAGTGTTGAAGCAATTGGACGACGAACGGTTCATTGTGAAGGCGTCCAGTGGACCTAGATATATTGTAGGATGTCGTAATACTATCAACAAGGAAAAGTTGAAAAATGGAGTCCGAGTGAGTCTTGATATGACGACATTGACTATCATGCGGATTTTACCACGAGAAGTCGATCCTTTGGTGTATAATATGACTACTTTTGAGCCAGGAGAGATTTCCTTCAATGGAATTGGTGGTTTAACCGATCAAATCAGAGAATTGCGTGAAGTGATTGAATTGCCGTTGAAAAACCCGGAATTGTTTACCAGAGTGGGTATTAAACCGCCCAAAGGGGTGTTATTGTATGGTCCTCCAGGGACAGGTAAGACGCTTTTGGCCAAGGCAGTAGCTGCCACCATTGGTGCCAATTTCATCTTCTCGCCTGCCTCGGCTATTGTAGACAAGTATATCGGAGAATCGGCGAGATTGATCAGAGAAATGTTCAGTTATGCCAGAGAACATGCCCCATGTATTATTTTCATGGATGAAGTGGATGCTATTGGTGGACGTAGATTCAGTGAAGGTACGTCAGCTGATAGAGAGATCCAAAGAACGTTGATGGAGTTGTTGAATCAAATGGACGGGTTCGATACCTTGGGCCAGACAAAAGTGATTATGGCAACCAATAGACCCGACACTTTGGATCCTGCCTTGTTAAGAGCCGGTAGATTGGATAGAAAGATCGAGATTCCCTTACCAAACGAAGCGGGAAGATTAGAGATTTTCAAGATTCATACTTCAAAAGTCGCCAAGCAGGGAGAATTTGATTTTGAAGCAGCAGTGAAAATGAGTGATGGATTCAACGGGGCCGATATTAGAAATGTCGTGACCGAAGCTGGATTCTTTGCCATTAGAGATGATAGAGATTATATTCTTCAGAACGATCTTATGAAGGCAGTAAGAAAGGTAGCTGATGTGAAGAAATTAGAAGGGAAGTTAGATTATGAGAAATTGTGATCTGATTGCTTGTGTTGATATATGACACTGTATATTAATAAATGAAAAATAATGAAGTTGAACAGAGTGCTTGAAACTAGCTATTTGACCATACTAGCACCATTAGATTACCATTGTAGATAATGCTGTAGAAAATTTTACTTCCAAAGATAGTACCGGTCAAGCTTAGAGACTTGATAGAATCGTACTACGTTAAAAGTACAGGAAATAATACAGACGAACACGCAGAGATATCTGGATAGATAGAGGAGATTTTGACTATACAAAAACTACAAAGCTATCCACGCTACAGCAAATTAACGTAGTGTCATCTATTCTATATATACATGGTCTTAAGATAGGTCTTAATATGAACAACTATCGTTGTATGGACTCTTCATAATGAGTATGTCATTAGTTCATTGTACAAATGCAGACATTGATAGAGCAAATCAACCCCATTCTTACACAGATTTGTTGTCTTCAATATTCTTCATAGTCTTTTCAAAGTCAGGAATCTTGCTCTTGGACAAGGCTTCCAAGTGTTTCAACATGTTTGGATCTTCAATAGTGTTGAGATGGTCGGCCATCTTGGCACCAATAAAGTCTTTGATCTCATCCGATAATGGTTTGTAAACCTTTGGAGGTTGTTGTGCTTTCTTGGCCAAGTAAATCTTCTGTTCTTTGGTCAAAGGCATATCTGGAGTAGCCAATCTGCTGATATGCAATTCGGAAAATACTCTAGACTTGTGTTTGGAGTAAGGGTTTCTTAATTCATTTATGACACCTTCAGGTAAAGGCGATTTGGCTATAGTCTGTAATTCCCAGGTGGTCTCGTGAGCCACTGGCTCAACGGTACTCAATTCCCCGTCCTGAGGGTCTACTGGAGGGTTTGGCCATGGAATCTCTATGGTTTCATGGTGCTTGACGAATCTTTTCGGTAACCATTTCTTGTATCTATCGTCATAGTATTTATCTTTGAAAACAATCTCATCGGCCACTAAGTAGTTGATTTTTCCGTTTTCATCCTTTTCTTTACCAACCAACTTGATATGCGATCTTGGAACATATTCTGGATAGTCAATGTAGTGACTGGTTTGGTTTTCTACAAATCTCGACTTGGGAATCAATTTCTTCGACGATATATTGGCTAACAATACAGCATCATTGGTTGGAGAATATTGGAAAATAGTCGTTATTTCCCCTTTCTTTTCCCCTTCAACAATATATGCCAAGTCTCCACTAACAAGACCAACTTCGATATCGGTCTTTCTGTCTTTTCTATTGCTGATTTGGGGCATAGGTTTACCATCAAAGGTAGGTAATGCATACATCTTGGTCATTTTTGTCAACCAATCGTCTTTAAGCTGTTTTCCAAGCTTGTCGACGTCCCGCTGGAACCTCTTCTTTGCAGTATTCCACGACATGTTTGCAACTGTCTCTTGTGTGTAACAGATTAAAGAATGGTGTTAAAAAATTCTGAAAAATTTTGGTGAAAAATTTATGGTTATATGCAAAATAGAGTCGCTTCCAAATTTGGGGACCAGGTAAAACTATTTCGATAGCGAATAATGAAGACGTCGCTGGATTATATGTATTGTGAGTGATCAATCTACTTTGGAAGATGGTGAATACCCTTTTGTGAAAATCTTGGAGAATTTGGACCGTATTTCAATTTTTTATGATGGAAACAATTTTTTGCAACCTCAAAAATACACCTTTATTATAGTAATGGATCCTCTGAATCCCAATATTGACAAGAAATCTCCTTACAGCTGTTATATCTGTGTATGTTACTTTCCTTGCGATTTGGAGCAAAAATTTCAAAGAATAGTCTCAGATATAATAAATTTGAAATAGGCTGCAAAAACCTACATTGCATCAAAAGCAAACTAGATAGTACTCACCAATAGTAGTAGAAGTTACTGTACAAACATACTTGGACATGTTCTATTTACGATTAGTGCTGTTTGTGTTGTTTTCGTCACTATTTCTTCAAATTATTTGCTACTTTTTCTTTATGGTTGCAAAAAAACTTAAACAATTTGAAATCCAACTGTAGCCAAAATCTCAAAAATAAGTATTTAAGAGACGATTTGATGGAATGAATAAATGGTGGAAATATGCCATTTACAATAAATATCAAACATTATTCAATCACAATCAAACAAGTACATAGTATTAGATCTATCTATAGTATACAAAGAGGTAAACTGCACAGGTTGTACTGTGCTCTACCAGCCATATTTTATAAATGTTACAATTATACCTCTATTCGGTACAAATCTTGATAAACTCATCTTCATTAACTAAAGGTTAGTACGCTGCAATTTTGGTCACAATTAGGTCTCTCGTAATACATACTTTCTCCATCTTCATCAAGGTCGAATTCATCAATCATGGCTCTTAATTCGTCATCAGTAAGGTTTTCTCCTAATTCTTTGGCTACTCTACGTAAATTTCTCAAACTGATCTTGCCAGTATTGTCATCGTCGAAGAGCTTAAATGCTCGTTTGATCTCGTCGAGCGGATCTCTGTTTACAATCATCTCCCCCACTAAAAGGTTAGTACTTACGAATCCTAGTCAAGATCTGTCTCTGACGAACTTTGGTCAGTCCTGGGCATGAATCACGTCCAAACGTACCCCTAGGATCCACTAAAACTACCCATTGGTGCTACTACCGTTCGTCAGGTCATCTGGCTCCAAGAACAACAAGTTCATGAAACTCCAGCTCTTAACACCCCCAGATCCTGGGATTAAGTTTATACGTACCCACTTGGAAGAAGGACTCATAGGCTATCAAATTAGAGTCTTCGGTGTCATATTCATGTATTATGTCCAAAACTTCCCGTTTTGATAAATTGAACCCTAAGGCCCGAAAAGCTACTTTCAACTCGTGGTAATCCAACTTCCCATCACTATTCATGTCGAAAAGCGAAAACGCCTCTCTAATCTCCTGTTTCTGTTCATTTAACAACTCCAGCTTCAAATTACCCATACGTTTATTTCGTTCACTAACACTGTTACTACTAGTGTTACTTTCTTGTGTCTTTCTGTAGTTAAAGTTTGACATTTAAAGCAATTCTAAAAGTTAGTCCGGTTTCTACCTCCAAATACTACCCACTATGCTCGTGCTAGTACTTACTTTCTTTTGTGAGCTATCTTCTAAACTCTAGAAATAAATTAGTTTATTTACACACTCTAGCGCGACTCAAAAAATGCTGCTAAATCAAACTCTTCTTGAACACTTGCTGGATAGTAGTGATAAACAGCGATAGTGGACGTTTTTATGAGTCCAATGACTATATAGTGTGTGTATCAGTACATTGGGTGAATTTGGTTAGTTTTGAAGCTATATGTCGTTAGAAATTGGACATTTAGTCTCTGTAAAAGGTGATGAAGGGACCATAAGATTCATTGGCCCGACTCAGTTCGCTCCTGGTACCTGGTACGGTGTTGAACTAACACTGGCAAACGGTAGGAACGATGGAAGTGTGGAAAATGTTCGGTATTTTACCTGTAGTAGACAAGGTAATTGTGGTATCTTTGTGCGAAGAACACTAATTGATGCACAAGAGGGCCATATTGATATTCTGGTACCTTCGTCTGGATCTGCTCGACCCACTGTGGCGAAGAGCCTGCTGCAATCGCCAGCAATTGAGTCTCTGGAGGTTTCAAAACTACACAGAATTATCGATCGCTTACAAGCCAAGTTGAAAATCGCTACAGATGATATCAAGCAGCACCAGGAAAAGCTTAGTGCATTACAGAAGCAACAATCGGGTAACGAACTTCGAAATGAGTTGCAATCTCGTCTTGAAATGATCACTATTGAGAAAGATTACCTAGCTGATTCCCACACCAAGATTCAGCAACAATTGCACAATTTACAATTGCAATACGATGACTTAAAGTACGACTTTCAAATTTTACAAGAAGAAGCCGAATTGAACAAACAAATAGAAACAGAAGTTAAATTGGAACTTCAAGATTCCGATTCTCCTGAAGTTCAATTGATTCTCACGAGGAATAAGCAATTGGAAGTTGCTCTCGTAAACTTGCAAAGCTTGATGGAATCATCACAAGTAAACTTGAGAACAGAAATAGCTCAATTACAAGCGCAGGTAGCTCAAAAACAAGAACACGAAATGGACTATACTGCTATTTCTGAGAAACTTGCCTCAGCAAATGAAGTCATTGCTTCTCTACAATCGCAATTGGATTGTACTTTAGATTCGGAGAAATTGATTGAACATTTCACTGCCGAGAATGAAGAGTTGTCAAGTAAAATAGTAGCATTAACGAAAACAGTGGAAGAGCTATCAGAGTTACACGAATTAGATAAATCATTGGAAGAAAATCAACAAGTTGTAGAAAAGCAACTTCGATCTGATATCAAGAATCTCCGGGAGATCATACATCAAAACAACCAGAACATAGAGTCGTTGGAGAAGAAAAATAAGTTCATCGAAACTAGACTACAACAACTCAAACTAGAATCAAGTCAACCTGAACAAGTTGATAAAAATACTCTCCTTCCAGACGAGAATGTCATATTCGAATTAAGAAAGCTTAGGCTCGATAACATTTCTGATTCAATCAATTTCAAAATTGCACAAGCTAAGTTAGATCTACTAACAGAAAAACATGATATACTACCTTTTAAGACAACACAACATGAACAAGCTTTACTTTTGTTGTATCAATTAAAATCAGATATTGCATATATAACAATCGTAAGTGATCTGTTGAAAGGAACTAGGCTGTTAGCATATTTTGAATACCTAAAATTGCAGGACTATTTGAACTTGATCTTACGATTATGTGAATATAACTATGAAATGGATGTGTTTGGAGGTGAACTTTTCCAACAATTGAGTACCTTACAGGAGAGTTTATTTGAAGCCCTAGATTGCATTAAGCGTTCAAATATCGCTACTGTCAAAATCGACCCAATAAATGAATTCATCAATCAAACAAAACTGCTATTGGATTTGCAACATAAAGATTATAATTTTAAAGTCAAGTTTTGTAAGTTATTTGCTGTTCAACTAGCTAAATTTGAGATCTCAAGCTATGAAGGTCTTATCAATGACATACGGAATCATCTATTCAACTCTACTGAGGCCGTAGAACTTAATTCGGATATGGCCAAAGCCTCATCTATCGTTGCCTCGTTGAAAGGTTTTTTACTGGATGGTTTACTGGTGATGCAAAATATCAATGAAACTAACGAGGTTGTGGATAGCCAATTAAACTTGGAAGATTTATTTGTCAATTGGAGCTTATCAGCAACAATTTTGACGGATGTGTATCTGTTTCGTTCCGAAGAGAACATAATCGACATACCAAAATTATGTTCCAGTCACAAAATGAATAGAACGCTTAAAAGCATCGTAGGCTTGTTTCAGAGCTATGAGAAGATTTTGCTGAACAAGCATCAGCTTTGCAATTTAGAAGCATCTTCCATATATGAGGTACTTAAAAATGAAAAACAGGTTCCTATTGATACTACTGATAACTCTAAAGAGCAACAACGTCTTCAATTGAAGCTTGAAGAAGTTTCCACATTACTACTAGATAAAGAACAGCAGTTACAAGATTCAGAATTAAATATTCAACTATTGCAATCAAATATGCAAAAGAGCGAGAATCAACGTTCAAAACAGATAGCTGTACTTCAGGAAAGTCTTGCTGATTCCAAGAATGTAATTGAAATGACAAAGAAAAAAGTTGAAGCTTTGGTTTTGAAGAATGAAGCATTACAGAATGAATTAAATGAGTTATTGAAATCCAATTCTGTTTTTGATGTCAAGAAATTTGAAAGTTTAGCATCAGAAAATAAGAACATAGACAAGTTAGCATATATTGAAGAGATTATGTTTCTAAGAAAGATGGTCGTGTTAAATTTTGACAAATCTGTTGACACGGGCGAAGACTATGGTTGGTTGGAGGAACCTATAATCCCTACCATCCCAGTTCCTTCCAAGACAGCTACAGAGTTTCGGAAATCAAGCAAGTCTATAAGAGAACTAGCGCTGAAGACCAAATTGATCAAAATCCTGAACAATCCGTGGTTACAACGAGGAGAATCAGCGAAATACTCACAAGCAACAAAGCATCACAAATCTCTACAATATGAATTGTTTCATTAGGTCGTACATGGTACTTGTATATAGATATTATGCAATTAGCTACTAGTTTCGATGTGGCTAAAATCATCTTCTTCAACGTGAGCTTCCGGCCGTTGTTTAGCTGGCCATTTGGTGGCTAGATCAATATGTTCGGCTGGATAGAGCCATTCAAGGATGACAAGAATATATATATCGAGAATAACACATAGCGTGAACAATTTCCCAGCAATTAGCCCACAGCAATAGTACTTATTCAATCTTGCAAGTAGTGGTTGGTTGATCTTTTTATAGTCCAAAGAATTGTATACGTTTTCCGTTCTTTTGGCAATATTTTTCCAACTATACATAGTAGCAACTTCTTCGTGGAACTTGGAGGTATCTATTTTTCCCGATTGAATTAACGAAATAGCATTCAACGTAGCTTCCACTATGGAATCTTCCTTTGGTTCGGCAAAAGATGTCATATGGCTCGGAAGCACTTCTGGAATCCCTCCTACCTTTGTGGTAACGACAAACAACCCACACGAAGCGGCCTCCACCAACACGGTACCAAATGCTTCCGTCAACGAAGGGTGAAGATATATGTCTCCCTGCACCATTACATCTCTCACGGCCTCATGTTTAACAGCTCCAATTAACTTGACTCGTTCTTGCAAGTAGTACTTTTCTCTCATCTGTTCCAAGTCCAAGAACTTGGGTCCATCACCGGCTATCAAGAAGTTCACACCCGGACAGGCTTCACATACCCTAGGAATCACTACAGTCAACAAGTCTGCACCTTTATTAGGGAAAAGTCTTGAAATCACTACGATGGTGATTGAATTGGGGTCCTTCTTCTTCTCTGGGGCTGGAGAAAAATCTCTGGAAGTAATAGCGTTGGGAATAACGCTCACCGTGAGTGGATCTAATGAAGCCCGCAATACGGTGTTCTCTTTACAAGTGTGACTAACACAAATTACATGCCCTATATCGCTTAGGGTAAACTTCAACAATTTGTTCCCTACAATAGAACGAATGTCGGCGAAGCCGAATAAGGAATGGTCGGTGAAAACGGTTTTGAGACCCATGGTTCGTCCGTGAAGAATTGCTTCGGCACCTAGGGCCGAATAGGAACCATGGCTATGGATGATATTAATCTGCTCTCTGATAAATATGTTTCTTAAGATGGGAAACGCCAGAAACACCGTTGGAAGTGTACAGCTTCGATGAGCTACAAAGAATGGAACGTAGTAAACTTTCAATCCGTTGGTCAAGGTCCGTACTCCATTTCTTTGGCCGTAATCATGAGTGATGATTACTACTGAGTGGCCCAAATCGATCAATTTCTGCGACAAATGGTGAACATGAAACTCTACTCCTCCTGGCTGAGGGTAGAAGAAGTCGGTGACCATAGCTATATTGTACCGCATGCTGGCCATGTCATTATCCGTGTAGGGTGGTATGGTGGTGTAGTTGTGATTGTTAACTTTTGTTAGCAATGGTACTACATAGAGACTGACAGCGAGCGATGAGCTGGCACGAGACTCGGTGGGGGAATTTGTCCCAACTGGTCAATTACTACAAAATTTGGTGAGAAATGGCGAGAGATGGCGAGAGATGAATAGAGTGTAGACTACAGTAATGGTGTTGTGGTTGTAAAGATGCAATTTTATTAATTTTATTTAATATATGAACGTATATCGGTGACTGTTCTATCTATATGTTTTGTGTTTGGACCCGCGTAAGCGCGGTAGTTTCGCAGCAGCCTCGCTGTAGCCCCCACAGTAATCGAAGTAGTCGTCGTAGCCGAAGTAACCTCTAAACTAAAAGGACACCAAGACCAAGACTGAGTCCTTCCCTAAGACCTTGGACTCATTCTCAACACACGTCATTCCCTATTGAACATATGCGTCTGGTGGAAGCGATGCCGCCGAGTTTTTGAAATTTATAATACACTGTTGATAATCCCAATTACTTTGTTCGCAAAGAATCAAACTGTATTGAAGATTTAGTTTCGTCTCAACCACAATCTTCACCAAAAGCTCCTGTTGTATAGGATTAAGCTTGGCTTTGATGTCAGGCGGAAGATCGGCAGGGGTAGGTTGATTTGGCTGTTGTGGCACTGGAGATGCTCCTGGAATCGGGGTTTCACCACTTGTAGCTTCCACTGTGCTCCATGGCTCTGATTCGGTGTAAGGTCTGACCGATAATAAGTCACTAGCGACTATCATACTGCCATTTGCACCGGGAATAACCACCATATTTCTATCAAAGCTCCTCTTTTCTAAAGCAACTTTCTTTTTGTTTTTGGCATTATATCGTCTAGGGCCTGGTGGTTGCTGGTTTACAGCGTCGGTGTTATCAGGCGAGGCAGTTTCTTCGTAAGAACCATGTAACACTATCATGAACCCATTTAGTTGTGGCACTCGGTAGCTTTCCATGGAGTATTGTTGTGGTTTGTTTATTAAATCATGACGGGTTTTTGGCAATTGAGAAAATGACTTGAAAATCTGCTCTTGTCCCACAGCAACTCGCGATATTCTTGCCTTGGGAGTCGACACTCTACACAAGTTTCTTGAGTTGGGTATGTAGTTGCCAAAATCGCCAGTGTTGTAGTTTGTCGTTTGGATGAGATGGGGATGGGCGGTGTCGACTTGCATGGAGAATTGCGATTCGTTTTGGTAAAGGAACATCAAATCGGCCCGATTTGAGTCCCATAACTTAATGTAATTGGTAATGAAGTTGGTGGCCAAGTTTTGGATTTCTTCGTCCTGGAAGAACATGGAGCTAGGACGATCGAATGAGAAGGATAAGTTGCTGGTCAAGGCTGGTTCGTTTCTCAAGATTTCCCCGTTTAATACGATCAAACGCGGGAAGGTCTTCATGAGCTCCAACTTGATATTAATGATTTCTTGAGGATTGGTGATATTGACCAAAGGGTTTCCAGAAATGATCAATTCTCGCACAAAGTTGAGTTTATGCTTCCAGGCTTCGAAAACCTTGATTTTGCCAAAGTTATTGTTGGCTAATGACAAATTCTTCAAGCTTGGGAAAGAATACGCCATGGAAGAGATGGTCGAGAGATCACTCAACTCGTTTCCGCTCAAATCGACGGAATCAACGTCCAATTTTAAGTCCTGAGCTATCTTCATCAACGCAGGAAAGAACTTGGATGTGGTGGACAATTTGGCAAAGAACCCTTGCTGGGCAAGGCCTGGGTCTTGTTTGACCAGAGCAAGATTCAACATCTTTATTTGTGGTTGATATCTTGATTTAAGGAATTGCGTAATCACATCGATGGTATTAGTTGAACTTCCCGACGTTAAATTGCCCATTTGGTTGGAAAAACTATCCAGGGTTGAACTCTTGGAGAACTTTAATGCCTGTCCAGCAAATTTTACCCCAGACCAGTTCAATAAGTCAGTGGCTTCTTTCTGGTTTTTGACGTATCCCTTCAAAATGCCGGTGGCAGTGTCGACTTGGTGATTGAACACGACAATACGACATTTTCTACTAATGAAATTGATGCATTCTTCTGATGAAGCACCGTTCCAACCTAAGATTTCGATGGGAATCGAATTGGCAGTGACAAACTCGTCGACATTTTGCTGATTGTAGTTGTTCCGGTTGTTGTACTGGCCGTGGGATCCACCTCTGCCTCTGCCACGATTACCGTAACTCATGTCACTACTGGTAAAAATGAAGTTGTAGAAGCGTCTTAAACAAAAAATGAAAAAAAATGTTATATTGGTGTGTGCACGACTTTGACATTTAGTATGGGACTAGCACTGGCGAGGTGATGGCGGAGTGTTGAGTGAGTGTTGATGAAGTTGGAGCTATGGGTAGCTGGAGATGGAGTTGTTGTGGTTTTTGGTTTTCTGGCGTTTTCTGGGCAAAATTGCGAAAAATTTGGCGAACTTCCGCTAAGAATGGAAATTCCTACATTAGTCCATCAAGCGAAAGGTCTACAAGGGCCAGTATTTAATAGTGAAGTGGAAGCGATCCATAGCTAGGACATGGTGGTTGAGATACACTTGTTTTCGGATCATATGGTGAATTTTAGAGGAAATTGACGATTATTCAGTCGGTTGTACTATTTTGTAGTGACAATTTGCAGCCACAAGTGGATACCCACTATGTAGACATCAATGGGTATTAGCTACAATGGGTGCAAAATTCGATGTATTAATTTTAAAAACATTAGTATGATAACTTGAGCGAAGGATATTAACAAGTTTCAATCATTAGGTAAAACAAACTAGGTAGCCACTGAGTTGAAGACATGGTATCCAACTGTATGATTAGTGACTAAACTCCATAGTAGGTAGTAGTAGAGGAATGGAAGAGTAGATTCCGCAACGAATGGCTTAATTTTCACATTTTGAACACAAACAAATGACAAAGAAATCACGCAACATGTATGGAAAACAAATCTCTAGACCGGCTCAAGATGGCCCTGGAAAATCCGGAAGGGCCGTTGAACCAGATTGGAATGGGTTAGACACTAGCAATCCCCCGAGGAAGCAGCGATTCCTCTATTTAGGATTTGACAAAGTACCTACAAGTTTATATTTGTTCACAAAATGGTCTTCCCATCCGTCCAAGGATTCGATTTCGTCTTTGGTCAAGTTATCCAAAGTATCGAGGGGAAGCTCCACATCAGTTAAACAGTCCAAATCAAAGGAATTCTTAGCGAGACCCCGAGAAGCGTCTCTACCGGCAAAATTAGCATAAGGACCGCCAGGACCGTAGAAAGCTCCACCTTGAGTAACATCAAATACTTTACCTCTGACAGCCATATAGATTTTTGTATCATCTACCCCATTGAATTTCTTTAACGTCTTTGGAGTAAACTCCGTTTGAACTATCTCTACCGTCTCTATCTTGTCCGGAGGATCAAGAGCTGCCAAATCTTTTATAATATCTTTCATAAAGTAAGCAAAAACTAAAACAATGATAATAAAAGCCCACATAGCAATCCAATTACAATATACTAATATACTAATACACTATAAACTATCTAGTTACCCAATTGAATAAAGAGTACTCTATGTATAAGAAATCTAAAGTCCGGATTTTACAATATCACAAGAGTTTATATAAGAGTGAGCTTCGTGCTAATACCACATTCATATGAATCTGGTGGTAGTGTTGATGTATGTTGATGAGTATGGCATAGATGACGTTGCTATTGACAAATCGTTACACGTCAATATCAAATGCTAAAATTAGCCTATTTAACTCCGTTAATGTAATATGATGATAAATTTTAACTATGAATTATAATACATGGTGGAGGGGGTATGAGCTATACCTT
Source organism: Suzukiozyma fluviatilis (assembly GCA_030560825.1). NCBI lineage: Eukaryota > Fungi > Ascomycota > Pichiomycetes > Serinales > Debaryomycetaceae > Suzukiozyma > Suzukiozyma fluviatilis. The sequence continues at coordinate 633,021 of JAKTVZ010000001.1, forward strand.
ATAATTACCTTAAAAGGGAATTAGAAGGCTACTTTCATAGTAGTTTATGGAAGCGGATTCCCGCTAGTAAGTTGTTCATATGCTACTATTCTTCTATTCGACTGATCTAATATTGTACTGATCTACTATTCTAGTATTCTTCTATTCTGATGGAATATTCTTCTGTTTTACTATTTTACTGTTTTCTTTCAGATGAATTCTCTTGCTAATTATTTCCTTCGCTTTGCCATTTGTCTGCACTGCACTCTCTACTGCTCTGTAACTAGTATCCTCCAAATCATCCAACCCATTGCCACGCAGCTACTCTATCAATCAATGCTTTGCAAGAAACATCATTTCGTACTTCTCTACTATTAATCAATCAATCAATTAATCAATCAATTTATTACTCCTGGAAATAACCTATACTAATCATGCAAATATAACTATGTGATTCTATAAACAAATATTGTTAACTATATCAACTATAAAAATTAATTAAGACCTTCCGCTCTATAAAAATAACCACAAGAATAAAATAACACAGAAAACAAACCAAACCAATTGTCCAATTACATACGCACTAACGCTTATTCTTAATCCAAAAATCTTAGCTGCGAATTCTACTTTGAGATAATTTCTAATTAAACAATTTAAACATTGCTATATTGAAGGTAGAAATCAATCAAGAATCAACACATTAATTTGCAGCATTTTAATTCTACTGTAATTTTTCATATTTTTCATCTTTTTCAATTTCTTTATTTTTACTATACCATGGGTAGAGATATCATTTCCTTGGATGATTTGACCAAGAACAACTTGGGAGTGTTGAAAACCATCGTCAGAACCGTTTTACCGGTAACTTATGATGATTGTTGGTACGAGGATGCTTTAGAGAGCCATCAAATTGTCAAAATCGCCTACTATGCTGAATTACCAGTAGCTATCATTAAATGTAAACCAATCAATAACAGTGGAAACTCCATTTCCACGTTGAAATTGGCTCAAGGACATGTTCTACCATCGAAATTGGTGCCAAACGCCATATATATCGAAGCTTTGGCGGTATTGCCAGCATACTCCAAGTTGGGCATTGGTAAAGCTTTGTTGAATTATGTTATTGAAGAAACTAAAAAGAGATTCATTCATGATATCCTATTGCACGTTCATGTCGACAATGAATCCGCTATCGCTTGGTATGAAGCTAGAGGTTTCACTAAAGGCGATGTGGTGAAAGACTACTATCTTGGCCAGAACTTAGAAAACCCTGATGCGATCTTATTATCATTAAAAGTATAACTAGTTGTATGATTCAACCTATCATTCGTATAATGACTAATTGCAAATCATGTTCCACCACTTTTCAATCCTCAATGTGAAGTTATTTAGCTTACCCATGTTGATCATTCAAGGTATATAATATATATAAATTGCATTTTCCAAATTTACAATTCTAGTATAGTTAATTGACCTTACTTTGTAGCATTCAATAAATATCAGAACGGATTACTCATCATTCTCCTCATAAGGGAGCTTTTTATTCCTTAAAAATCATCCTCTTTGGTCTCTACATCCTTGAATTCTCTATTATTATTTACTAAATACTTATACTACAAGGTTAGTTTTCTGCTTCATCTTCAGTTTCAGTATCGATATCAGTGAAGATACTGGCATCATCGTCATCATCTTGGGCATTATTATCATTGGCTGCTTTCTTTTCGTTTGCAATACCCTGTAATGCCTTTAATGCAGCAGCTAAATTATCTTCTTCAGGATCACTAATATCAGATTCTGAATCAGATTCATCACTCTCTTCGGCTTTATCTTTGTTAATAATATTCATTGGTTTAACTGGAACTGGCTTAACTTCCAAGAAGACAGGAATATCAACATCGTTCCCAAAGTAACTATTATTCTTCAATACTATTCTATAAGGAGAATTTCCCAAGTTTCCTGGAGTTGTACCTGGTAATGCAACTTTGAAGGTACCGATTTTGGCTTTTCCGCCATCAATCCATTCTTCTTGAGTTAATTGTAAATTACTTAAATCAATATTCTCTAAATGATATACATTAGAATTTTCTTCTAATTTATTATCCTTTTGATTGATTAAAAACCCTGTCCAGTTATTACGAACAACGTTAGGGAAATATGGTGCATAAGCAAATGGCAATGGAGGTTGTTCTTCGTTGACCTTAAATGGGTTTCTTAAGTAATCCATGGTTTCTTCGTCGAGTAAATCCTTTTCATCCACAACAGGACATGACTTTAATTTTGGAGATTTAACTAAAAATTTCAATGATAAATGTGCAGTTGAACTTGGAGTGACATTCTTTTCACCAGGAACAATGAATTTGGCTTCAATAATTCTCAAGGTTGGAATGGATGCAGCAACATTTAAAGCGATATCCAATTGTTTATCATCCTTTATACCTAATACTTTTTTGGCATCTTCTTTTGGCAAAGTCATCAATTTTCCTAATTTCTTAATGTCTTGCTTGACAACAACTTCTGGGTCGGTAAATGGTAATTGCAATAATTCTTGATATTTACCAGTTGGCTTGACTGCAGCAATGACTGATTTCAATAAATCAACTGCAGGCAATACCACTTCCGTCTGTCTAAATACAGTGGCAATATCGATCAAACCATTGATTAATTTAGGCAATAAGGAAATCAATTTCAATTTATCGGCTTCAAGTTCGGCAACATATTTTCTATTCAAGTGCAATGAAATCAATTCTTTGATTTCTTCAACAGATTTGTCAGCGAAAGTGCTTTTGATTTCTTGCGAGTTCAACACCCAGTCCAAAATAGTGAACGGAGTGACAACCTTCCCAGGGTTTCTATCAGTCAATCTACGAGTAAACAAAGCAGCCGTATCAACATGCAAGCCTTTCTTGGTGTGCGACTTGACATTAGACCACCACGATCCCACGATCAATGGCAATAATCCCCCAATCAATAAGAAGTAGAAAATGACAATCAATGATGAATATTTCGAATCAACCAAAAACTTGGGAAGAGCGATCCCATGTTTAATTTCCTGTGGACCATCTGGATGGCCGTACTTCAAGAAATTGTTTCTCGTGACTTCATCAGTCAAAGATTTATAAGCAGAATTGATAATGACGAATTCGTCTTCTAACTCTTGACGTCTTTCTGGGGTCAAATCTTTAGGCAATTTATCAGGGTGGAATTGCAACGACAATTTCCGGTATTTCGATTTGATTTCTTTTTCACTGGCCGTCATTGACACGTCCAAGATGTGGTAGGGATCAAAAGCGCCCTTTAAACTGACTTCTTTGGTTAAATATAACGCTACATAGGCAAACACAGACCACCCAATAAGCAACACTAAAAGCGTTTTATTGAAGATTTTGCCTGATTTTTGTTTTGATCTGAACGACTGGATGCTGCTAGCATTGGCTATGTTCAAAGAGGTGGCAGTATGGGGTATGGACCCTACTATCTTACTGTTCTCTTTGGTACCATCAGTGGAAAATACCCGGTAGACGTAACGAACAGTCAAGGGAATCAACACAATACAGAGCAAGGCCAATATGAAGAATGGCCAAGTTTCTCCTTCTTCATCATAAGTATACTCGGACGCCATGATGTACCGCTGTGATAAAGAGATAAAACGAATTGTTCCAAAAACTTTTCGTTACGTGTGCTTTGTCGGTATCTGTGTGCAGGACGGGTTCTTTTGCAACTTCAAGGTTTCAAGGTAATGATTTGAGGTATGGGAAGGGGATTTTGAGCTCTGAGAGTGGGATTATGGTGTTCTGTCGTATTGGTTTGGGTAGTGCTGTTTTTTTGGGAAAATTTTTCTGTAATAAATGTATTTTCGGCTGAACTGGTTAGGCTGGTGGTGAGAGAGTAATTCTTAATATTTATGCTAGCAATAGGCCATTGATCTATTTGTAGCATTAGGATACTCGTTCTAGACTTAGTTGAGCTTCTCTAGTACCAGAAAGTATTATGGTTCGATGGAGTTGTTGTTTTTTGAAGATAACACAGTTCATGCTGCAACTGTTTGCACATGAAAAGAGCTGATAACCTTCGATTCATGATGTTGCCGAATATATACGACATATGTCTAATATATCTTCTCTTTTCTGTATTCCTAACGCAGTTTTATGACTTCTGTCAACTTTTCTGAGTTATTATCTCTGTGACCTTGATTGAAAATGGCCGTTAATTTGGATGAACTCTATCGTTTCTTGATCTAAAGCATTATTTCTGATAAAAAGATGCTTCACAGTTAGGAATCCAGTTATCGAAGGTATTTCTATACCGAAACCGTTGTATATGTATGGCTTTAATCTATTTAAGACAGATGCTGATGGACTCCACAAAATATTCGTCAAGTATCACCACGTATCTCCTTATAACTGGACTAAACGATTACTCAACACTAGCAGTACCTTCCTTTGTAATAATCATCTTATTGCTATCAATTAAATTAACACAAGAAGTTTTTGAAATTTTCGTTTTCCTTTGGGTGCAAAAAAATACCTGTTGCTGCGAAATGGCTGCAAATTAAAATATATTTTCTCGCCTCCAGTTCTAGTAGAGAAAATGAAAATGAAAAACAGAGAGCAACGAGCAATTATATCTTTGTAACCTTTGCTTTCCTTTTTTTTTATTCTTCATTTCTAATGGACTTGTTATATTCGTAGTTTACAATTTTGCAGGAATTCTACAAAAATCTTACAAATTTCAAAAATTATCTATTTACGCACATAAATACTACAAATCTTGATTATCTGAAAAATTTATTTAATTATATGAAATACAAAAAATTAAAAAGTGTTACTTTTTGCTGCAAAAGAGAAGTAAATTACATAAAAAATAAACCTAGTGCTGATAATGAAACCCATAAACAATCATTTCATGCCATACACTAGGTTATTTTATACTTTAATGAATGAAGCTCTAAAACCTCTAATGATGGAATAAACGAATTGGATTTTCAACATAAACCATATCGTGAGAATCAGCAGCAGAGAAAACTGCCTTGTCCATAACAGATCCAGATGGAGCAGCAACGAATTTAACCCCTGATCTAGCAGCTCTGTAAACATTGTCTGGGAATGGGAAGAAAGCATCAGAAGATAAGGCAACGTTGTTTAATTTACCTAACCATTCGGCTCTTTCTTCAGCAGTTAATGGTTCTGGAACAGTTACAAATTTGGATTCGTATTCTGATTTTTCTGGTTCAGTGGTTGGAATTTGTCCAGTGACGAATAAATCAATAGCGTTAGATTTGTCTGGTCTCTTGACACCTTTAGCCCATTGGAAACCTAAAACCTTAGGGTGTTGTCTGAACCACCAGTTGTCAGCTTTATCACCGGCTAATCTAGTACAGTGGATTCTTGATTGTTGGCCAGCACCTAAACCAATGACCATACCGTTTTTAGCGTAACAAACGGAGTTGGATTGGGTGTATTTAAGAGCAATGGTAGCAACAGTTAAATCAATAATACCTTGTTCGGTCAAGTCCTTGTTTTTAGAAACAATTTCCTTGAAAGAGGAAGATTTGATGATGGCATCGTTACGTTTTTGTTGTAAAGAAACACCGTAAACTTGTCTGGTTTCAATAAGATCTGGAGTGAAGTTTGGATCAATTTGCAAGATACAGTATTTACCAGCCTTCTTTTTCTTTAATAAAGCCAAGGCTTCATCGGAGAAACCTGGAGCGATAACCCCATCGGAAACTTCCTTGGAGATGATTTGCGCAGTTGGTAAATCAACAATGTTAGATAAAGCAATAAAGTCACCGAAAGAAGACATTCTGTCGGCACCTCTGGCTCTAGCATAAGCGTTGGCTAATGGTGACAAGTTTTCGATATCTTCAACAAAGTAGATTTTCTTTTCGATATCGGTCAAAGGATAACCGACAGCGGCACCAGCTGGAGAAACATGCTTGAAAGAAGCAGCAGCAGGTAAGTTAAGAGAAGCAGACAACTCCTTGACTAAAGGCCAGGAGTTCAAGGCATCCAAAAGGTTGATGTAACCTGGAGAACCGTTCAAAACTTTGAATGGCAATTCCGCTTGCGAAACAAAAGCTTGAGCTGGTTTTTGGTGAGGGTTAGCCCCGTATCTTAAAGGCAATTGACTGATGTTTTCAGCGTATTGCTTTCTGAAATAGTCGGAGATGGTGACGTCATATTCGGCGGTGTGTTCGAAAGCCTTCAAGGCGTATCTGTTTCTTGCTTCTGGCGAAATTTCGCCGGATTTCAATTCTTCCAAGAACATAGCGTAGTCCTTTGGATCGGATAAGATGGTAACTCTGGCGTGGTTTTTGGCAGCAGCTCTCAAAAGAGTAACCCCACCGATATCGATTTCTTCCACGGCTTCTTCAATGGTGACAGCAGCTTTGCTGATGGTTTCCTTGAAAGGATACAAGTTACAGACAACAAAGTCGACTTTTTCAATCCCTTGAGTAGCCAAATCAGCTTCATCCGACTCAATATTTCTGGCAAGGATACCTCCGTGCACGGCTGGGTGCAAGGTCTTGACTCTACCACCAAGCATCTCTGGAGCGTGGGTAATGGTGGAAACATCTTCCACGGGAAACCCTGCTTCCCTGATCAATTTGGAAGTACCGCCAGAGGCTAAGATTCTGACGTTAGCGGCAATCAAGCCCTTTGCCAAATCTAATAAGCCGGTCTTGTCATATACCGACAAAATTGCCGTCTTAGTGTGAGTAGTCATTGTGTAATAAATTTACTTGGAGAAGAAAACTTATCAATTTGCTTTACGGTAATTAATCGACTTATATATTGATCGTGCGCCGTCAAAAAAATTCTCACTAATAAATTACTTGACTCCGGGGAAATTTCTCAGAAATTTCTCAGAAGCCAGTGGAATACCGTTGTGCTTACTGTGGCAAATTATTGGGCAGGATGGGCCTTTTATGGTGGATATGGGTTGTGGTAGGGATATAGGTTGTTTTGGTGGAATTTGGGGCGAAAACGAGTAGAATCGGGTGAAATACGGTGGATGTGTTGCTGTCATTGTGGTGGTAGGTTGTAGGGAGTGGTGGTACTAGTGGTAGTTACTAGGTCCATTTCGCACAAGTTCTGTGCAAGAAGCAGTGCAGGCAAGGTGCAAGCCTCTCGCTGTATCTCTGTATCTCCAGTGACGGACACTAGTGGTACATAACTACATAATTGTTCCTACATAAGTATAGCACTAGAGTACATACATGGTACTAGACAATATAGTAGTAGAGCACATACACACTTCCATAATTATATTTTTTTCTACTAGTAGTATATAGCTACACTAGTGGTGTATGGTTGTACTTAACTACTAGTTGTTCATCATGACACTACTAGTAGTATATAATTATACTTCTTGCGGTACACAGCGCACACCTCTATACTACTGGTAGCAACATATAGCAACCTAAAACTCTTCATGTATCTCTTGCATTAGACTAACTACTTTGACACTCCTCTTGCACACAACCACTTCTCGCACACCTCTTCATCTGCTACATCTTTTCTCTCTATTGGCCCACTACTCACAGCTCCAAAATAGTTTTTCGCACCCATCACCTTCTACCTCTATTTTCGCATTTCTACTATTTCGCACTTTTACTCTATTTTCGCACTTTTACTCTCTTTCGCAGTTGTACTATTAACTCCTACTTTTTCACACCTACATTTTCATTCTAGTTCGATCGTTAATTAAAAATAATACTAAAACTATTAACAACGAATGACCACAAAACGCTACACCTAAGATCTGTATCTCCATAAAGATAAGGTGTTTTGTCTCTTCCAGGTCTTTCTTCTACCAGCCTTGGTGTTGTTGAATAAGTGACCCTTGTTGATACCTCTAGATTTCTTACCGGTGGCAGTAAGACCTCTAGCTTCTCTTCTCTTGTGGACTGGGTTGACAATCCAGTTGTATCTAGCGTCTCTTCTGATGGCCTTGTGTTGAGGATCAACTAAGATGACTTCGTAGTATTTGTAAGTAGAATCTTGGTTAACCCAGTAAGAGTTTAAGACTCTTAAATTGGAAGCTCTTCTACCAACTCTTTCTTCAGCAGTAGATCTTAAAGATCTTTGGTATTTCAATTGGTTAACCCCCTGGTTGGTTGGTTTACCATAAGTAGCACCCTTTGGAACAGGTCTCTTTCTACCACCTCTTCTGACTCTGATTCTGTAGATAACGAAACCTTGTTTGGCTTTGTAACCTAATCTTCTAGCCTTGTCTGGTCTAGATGGTCTGGAAGCTCTGTGAATAACAGTCTTTTGTCTGTATTCCCAACATCTGACTCTGTATAAGAATCTCATGACATCGGATTGCTTCTTCTTTTGCAATTCTTCTAAATATTTGTAGGCACCCATTTTAAGTTGTACGTATGATTAACACCTAACAAAATTATACAGTGGTACTTTTGTCTGCCTTTATACTCAGGCTCATTGAAAAATTTTTCACATTTTTCAGTACTGCAGGATACCCGTGCAGGAAACATCGATTTTTTTTTCATTCTCGCTGAGTGCTCACATTTACAGTGAAAAGCCCCATATTTACTTAGAGGATCACGTGATCACTACCTATCTCTCTTAGAACTACCATTACACTGTTAAAGAGCTGGGGTATGGCTACTAGCAACCACCATTACGTACTTTGTTGAAATAGACACAATCAAACTGCCCGCAAAATCCTCCTGCTGCAATAGTTCGCAAAACGAAGTCGCGGCGCTACCATGCATCACCTTAATCTGTGCGAAACTGTTGCAAAAAGCTTTTGGACTAGTATTATGCTAGTGCCAATACTATGGCTAGAGATGGGGAATAATCTCACTTGTTTCAATGTATGTGCTAAAACCGATTGATGAAACACTATCTGCCAATCAAACTCGCAATTGGCAACTTATTCCCTTCACACCACTGCAGAGCCTAGTGTAGAGTACTTACATTAACTAATCCCACAAAGCATCATCAAATTTCTAGAAAAGTCAACTTCGGCATCACTCTTACCACCATCAAGCAACTGAGTCATTCCATTGACCCTACCTTCGCTTTGTCTACCACAATCTACTTATCTATGGTTAAATCACGTGCGATAAATCACGTGAAAATATCAAACCCCCATTTATGTAGTCATAGAAGCTAGAAACGGTGACCTAAGAGGCTATCATATCCACCCTTTCACTATCTACATACCTGCCCTTGTTTCTTCAAAATTTGCTTGTTTTGGCAATTTTTCGTGCCTTCTATTTTTTTGCTTGGTGGAATCGTGTGCGAGCGCGATGATCATCTCGAAGATTTAGTTGCCAGATATCAGAGTCTTCCATTGCAGCCTATTGTATAATGGAAAATCAAGAAGGAATGGCGGAAACTTCTCCAATTGTTGACAATACACCAAACAATGTTTCTGAGCTAGTTGATGAACAAGTTACTGCAATTAATGGCTTGAATGAGACAAAAGATGCTACAATTGTTACTCCACAAAAAGAACAAGAGGTGATCTTAGAGCAAAATAATGAATCCGTAAATGATGGATCCGTGGCTAAAGATGAAGAGGAAAACATACAATCCGGACAACCTTGCGATGTATCTGGTGATATACCAGTAAGTGTTGAGGCAAAGGAAAGTACAACTGAAGAGACCGAAGTAGAAAAAGAGACAGCAGAACCAGTCGTAAAAGCAGCAGAAATATCACCCGAAGTGCTTCCAGAACAAACAGAAATAGAACCAAAATATTCTGTAGACCAACCAGAAGAAAATGCTGAAAAAGCATCCGAAGAAGTTGAAATTGCATCAGAAATACAGTCCGAACAACCCAAAGAGTCTGAACAAGTATCAGATAAGACAACGGAGTTGCAAAGCGAAAAAGAATCTGAGGTAAAGGCAGAAATAACGTCAGAAACAGTCAATCCAGCCGTGGAGGAAACAACTAGCACTTCTGTCGATGAAGCAAAATCAAAAGAAACTAGTAATATCGACTTATTCTTAAGTTCCAGGTCTGTTACTGAAGATATCCAACCCTTATCAGATGACGACATTATCATAGACGATCAAATCTCTCTGTCTTCAGAGGCTGAATCCTCATCCGATTCTTCAGATTCAGATTCAGACTCGGATTCGGATTCAGATTCTAGTTCAGATGAGCAAGCTGAAAATAAAGATGCAGCCGACGATGAAGACATTGATATAGACGAGGATGAAGGTGAAACCTTTAATGGTCCAATCATCTCGAAAAATGAGGTTCAAGACGAACAGGCACCTACTTTACCAGAGGATTTTTCTATTCCTGAAAATGCCCCAATTGAACTTATTGGGAAAGTTATTGGGTTGGTTGAGAATTCAGTCATCGTTAAAGCCAACATATCTGGTGAATTTCGTATTTTGAAAGAATCTTCCGTTTTATGTTTCGAAGACCGTACCGTAATTGGTCCTTTATTCGAAATTTTCGGTAGATTGCAACAACCTATTTATCGTATCAAGTTCAACTCTACAGAAGAATTTGAAAAATTTAAGGACAGTAAAGATAAAAATGTCTACTATGTGGTTCCAGAATCCGAATTTTTATATACTGATACTATAAAGAATTTAAAAGGTACGGATGCATCTAATTGTCATGATGAAGAATTACCTGAAGAGGAACAGGAGTTTTCCGACGATGAACATGAAGCACAAGCCAAACAAGCCAAAAAGAAGAAGAAGAACCCCAAGAAAAACAAAGATAATTCAAATGACAAGAATGATGAGTCTAAGAAAAGGTTTAAAAAAGCCACTGAATCACCTTCTGTAAACAGATTTCAACCATATGGTTATGCGAATCCACAGCCTGCGGTATCGACATATACTCCAATAGCTAAACCAACAACTACATATAATCCAATTACCAAGCAAGCTCAATCTCCAATGCCACAACCACCAGTTGCTTCACAATATGCCCCAATTAACCCAGAGCCTCTGCAAGTATCACCATTTAGTAATGCACCATTTCAAGAGCCCCAATATCAAGGCAATTTTCAACCCACAGCAAGTTTCCAAGCATCTCAATTCCAAGCACCTCCAAATAACGGTTATCAATCGCCATATGGTATACCTTTACACCAAGCACAACACTTAACCAGTAATAATCAACACCATGTTTATCCAAATGCTCCAAATCAAATGTACCAGAATTTCAATAATTACCAGCAGCCATATCGGCAATATCAGCAACCAAATCAACACTGGAATCAACCTCCTCCTCAACAGCAACCACAACAGCAACAACCTGGCCAACAATACCCACAGCCAACCTACCAACAAATACAACAATTGCAACAAATGTTAGCTAACAGAAATAATAATTTTCAACCACCATACCCTCCTCAATAGACGCATAGACATTTAGACTCATCATAATAGATATTTCATAAATATATTTAATATAAACCTCTATAATTTACCCTATTTATCCAAAACTTTTAGTGCTGAAAATGCATCCGTCAATGCTTTTTCTGGAAACCCTGCCATCTGTGCTACTTCAAGAGCATATGATCTCTCACTTATTCCAGGTTCTAGTTTATGATCAATTATCAAATCCAAATCAAGACTCTGTTTCTCTCCCTGTAAGTTTTTATTCGGATCTACAACTCTTGTTCGCAAATATCTGATTTTGTTTTGGTTAACCTTATTGATGGTTAATAACGATTCTAGCTCTTTGCCAAAATGGGTCGCAAACAAAGTACGACACTTGTTAACTTGGACAAGATTAATTAAGGTTGCGTATGCGATCGCCAAACCTTCTTTACCACTAGTCCCTCTACCAATTTCATCCACAATTGCTAGGGATCTTGGAGTAGCGTGTTTAAGAATAGCGCTTGTTTCGACCATCTCAACCATGAAAGTACTTAAATCGCTGTACAAGTCGTCGGAGGCACCAATTCTGGTAAATATCTTATCAACAATACCAATACTTGCTTTCTCAGCTGGTACATAACATCCAATTTGCGCCAAAATTATGATCAAGGCATTTTGTCGTAAGAATGTACTCTTTCCTCCCATATTGGGTCCTGATATTACCCACAAATTGCCATGGGTCGATCCTAATTTAGTATCATTGGACTGAAACATTTTGCCTACTTGTTTCAATCCAGATTCCACCACAAGGTTTCTGCCACCTTCTATGTTAATTTGAGACGTCTTTACAAATTTCGGTCTCACCAATTGATTCTCGGAAGCTAAAACAGAAAATGAGGATGTAACGTCTAAGAAATCAGTCATCTTTCCGATTTTACGAATATCAATAACTTGATCTAGAATTTTGCTTCTTAATGTCTCAATTATTCTATTTTCTTCCGCTCTAATGTTGTCTGTCATCTCCTCTATCAATACCTGAAGATTGGTCCAGGAATGAGGCTTGTATACGATGGAAGCCTTACGCTTTTCCCTAACGCCCTCACCTAAAACCTCGGCAAATTCATCTATCAGTTTGGTTTTGCCAGATATGTATAAGACATTCTGATGCCGCCCATGTTGCAGCTTTTTGTAGATGGTAAATTTTGCATCAACTTTTAATGCTTCCTTTCTGAAGGCATCGATAGCCTTTTCTTCTTCTAGATATAACCTCTCCAATTGATCGTGAAATTCAGATAGTCTAGCATTGTGGTCCCTTCTCACAGAAAAGCTAAATGTTGGCTTTGTTTCCTTCAGTTTTACGGTTTTGTATTTCTCAATAGACGCATTACTATAGGACCCAGACTCAGCAAGTTCTTCAATCTTTTCTTGTTCCTCTGAAATATCTTCGTGTCCGTATTCAGGTTCTTTGCTCTCACTGTACTCAAGGTGAAGTGTATTCAAAATTTCATTAGCGATATCCATGGGCACTTTATAATCTTGCAAAAAGTACTTCAAAACCTTACAACTTTGGGGATTAGTTGTGTACATTTCCACTAGAAAACATTCCAATTGGTAAAGCTTGGATAAACTATCGGCAATTGAAAACAAATGGCCCACCGTATCACCACTACCTATGGAAAGTCTCTGCATTGAACGAGCACAATCTTCGATTTTTGATAACTGGGATCGAAGTGAAAGCTGAAGGAAATCGTTCTGTAAGAACAAGTTAACAAACTCCTGACGATACTGCAACTCTTTGATATCCAATATCGGAGATTTGATCCATTGAGTTAATAGTCTTGTTCCAGAGGTAGTGACAGTTCTCTTAATTGTTGTTAATAACGAACCAACCACTGAAACCCGACCTCCAGTTGACCTGTAAGTTAATTCAAGAGCTTCTCTGGTACGTGAATCCATTTGTAAATATTTGTTATTCCAGAATTGCGTGGGTATATCGAGAGATAAATTAGTTTCGGGAAGATTGACGTTAATATACGACAACACCATATTCATGGCCGCCTCCTCTCTCACAGAAAAGCTCTCTAGCGCCTTCCTTGTAACTTGCGCATTACTCTTGAACTTTAGCTTCAAATCTGAATAGCTAGTCTGGTGAAATCTCAAGAAATACTTACGAAACTCCTGTAAAAATGGAAGCCACTTCCCATCGGTTAAGGTTTCGTCTTGAAACTCCTTGGGCAAGATTATCTCGCTTGGGTTGATTCTGGCGACATCTGAGAGGAGGTCCAACAATGTTGTTTGTTGGACATAGAATTCTCCAACTGAGAGGTCGATCCAAGACAAACCAATTGCACAGTCAAGATCCACCGCCAACTTGGTACTATTTGGAGGTAGTGAAACGGCAAGTAAGTAATTATTCTGCTGGTAATTCAAGAAGGTTTCGTCCACCAACGTTCCAGGAGATATGATCCTAGAGATCTTTCTGTGGATAATATTGTTCGCATCTACTTTCTCATTTGGATATTGGTCAATAATTGCTACGCTTACCTGGAGATCTTGCACGAGTAATCTGACGAATTTCTGCAACTGGTAAACTGGAAATCCTGCCATAGGAATTGTATAGTTGTTGGTCTTTCTTGAAGCAACTTTCAACCCCAATTTTGGCGCATATGTCTCTGCTTGCTCGAAGTAGAGTTCGTAGAAGCTGCCTACTTGAATCAAACACACACAACCAGGGTTTGAAACAATTAGCTTCTTCATGGAGGCATACAATGGTGTTAGACTATCGTTTTCATTTCTACCACCACGGTCCCAATCTGGCAATTCTGTGCCTAATTCTGCACTATTGACAGTTCCAGAGGGTACATCTACATCAGGACTATCTGTGTGCCCCAAAACAGCCTTCATACTGCTTTGGGTGTACGAGTGTCGCAGATCCTTCTGCTGTATCTGTGTTAAATGGTCTACATTTGCACCAATTGGATACTCTGAACGGCCCAAATCGATTGAGTTGGTTAATTGTCTCTTTATACTGCGGGGCAGAGCCGTTGAAGCTCTAGATGTAGCTGGTGCTTGAACGTTTAGTGTTTTTGTCTTCTTTGGAAGAGCTACAGCAATTGAAGTAGCAAAAGTTCGGGTTCCAGTCAAATTAAGCGTCCCACATTTCGATATCACTTTCATTATCTAGCATTTAGAAGGAAGGTCGATTTATAAGAAGGAATGTTGAGTTTAGAGCCAATATTGATTGTAGTAGTGGTACTAATGGGTCAATTTATGAGTAGTGACTTTTTTGGAAAAAAGCCGGTATTTTTGTGAAATGCCGGTACCGCTTTGATTAAACAGGCTACCTTAGTGTATATGCGAAAATGCAAGTGTTTCTATGTAGTAGATGGCCAAAGACGTGTCAATTGTGTTAGTTGATCTGATTGAATCAGACGCGCGATGGGATCAAACGATTTGATCTCAGCAGGCTAGCGAGAAGAAGCGCGACCCAGCGGAAAATAGCGAGAATCACCGCGAGAGTTAGTGAGATTAAGCGTAGAAATTCTGAGATTAGCAGGAACTAGCGAGAGACTAGTCTGAATAGTTGCTGAGATGTTTGGCTAAATTCGTCCTGTTTGAGGTAATGATCAAATATATACATAGTTACATTGATATTAATCGTTACATTGAATAGTTACATTGAAATGTCTTGCTATTTGCTTGTCTTGCTATTTACTGTGTATATTACTGTATGTTTAGAGCTATGTAAATCGCACCTCTAACCAACTACTGGGGCTTGTGTCTCGAACTACGTCTCGGTTGGGCTGTAGGAGCAGATCTTGTCTTTCTATTAGCTTTCTCGTCTTTCTTTTCCACCTTTTTCTCGGGCTCTTCCACTTTATCTGACCGAGTTCTTCTTCTTGCACTGGGCAGTGGTGAGATACTAACCTTAGACTGCTTTCGCTTAACTGGAGGTAAATCTTCAGCAGGCGATGACCGAGTACGTTTCTTGGGAGCTACAGCAACCTTGCGCACTCTAGTCTTCCTCTTGGGTTCGTTAGCTTCGTCCTCGTCGTTTTCATCTTCTTCACCAGCCCTGTCCGCATGTGGTTTCTCCAATTCATTGTCGTTTTCATGGTCACTATCGTCGTGTTCGTTATCATTCTCCTCCTGATCGCCATGCTCTTCCTCATTGCCCTCTTGAAGCAATTTCTCGGGTATTTTTTCCTCCTCTTGCGCAGTTGGTTTCACATTTGTTTCCACATCACTTAACCCCGACGAATCATCATCGCCCCTTGTTTTATGTTTCTTGCCTCTGTTTTTACGAGAGTGTTTCTTATCATCTTTTTCGTCCGGTTCCACTTTGGTTTTAGGCGATTCCGTTGCTGTTTCAGGTATATTCTCTTTGGTATCAACAGTCTTTGTGTCACTTATACTATCTACAGACTCCTCTCCGTAATTCTCTAAGTAATCTACACGCTCTAAATTATATAGAGTCCCTAATTTTGCCCACACTTCCCTGATTGTGAAGGGCTTTATATGTTTAGCCAAACCTTCATTAATGCTGTCTACTATGAGTACTATGTGCTCTTGCTTATTTCTTCCAGCAGGTTTGTGATCACATATTAGGTTGAACAACTTGATCTCTTCCTCTACTCCCCATTCTCTCGCACCATCGTCATTGACCATACTCCAAAAACTACTGTTATACTAGTCCAACTACTTTGGTACTGGTAAAGTTTATATTTACTTAGTAGATAGTTCGCACTATATAAAGTACCGTAGTGAGAAGCTACAGTCCACACTGAAGAATAAGAATAATTTTCCTTTGGCTTGGAAAATGGTTATCGGAGTCATATAACGAGATATTGGAAGGAACCAACTATATATCCTTCGTTGGGTACAGAAAAGGTCCAGAGAAGATAGCTTGTTCGATGGTCTAGATTATAGCCCTGCGCACCTACTATAACGAAGTATAAATTGCTATTATCTTACAGAAAATTAAGAATCTGCGCGGGAAAACCACACACTGAGCGACCACGCCAGAAACAGCACTTTCCACTACCAGGAAGCAACGCCCTCACCAATCCAGCACCAATACCCGTTTTGCAACCATTCCTGTTACTTCGAACAATCTATTGCGGCGTGGATGTTTCATGTTTTGCTCAAATGCACGTGATCTAGCATGTGACGCGATTTACCGTTTCCCACGACCAAGTGGTAGCGAAAATTTTGTTCTCGTCCTACTAAAGAAACCTCTAGCACCATATAAGCGTACAACATGCCAAGAAGGGCGGTCAATATCAACTCTTTGAGTAGGGGACGTGTGCGTGCTTCTATGAACAAGTACAACTTGTTCAATTTGTACAAAAAACACAGTTTTGCCTCCAACTTACCAACTACATCATTATTCCAGCAAAAATGGAACGCTAAACAAGAAACCAGAGCCTATCACGGGGAGCATTTGACCGAATCGAGATGGAAGACGTTATTCAACCCTAACCTCGAGACGGTAGCGCAGTTAGATGCTTCTTTGCGTGGAAAAAGAGTGGCAGAGACCCCCATGTCTTTACAGACCTATGCACCATTAGAGAAACGGTTAGAAGTAGCATTATTTAGAGCCATGTTTGCTTCCTCAGTCAGACAAGCCAGACAATTTATCCTTGGTGGTCATGTTACCGTCAACGGAGTTGTAATAAAGCATCCTTCATTCCCCTTACAAGCAGGTGATATTTTCCATGTTAAACCAGAGAAAGTATTGATGGCTATGGGAAGAGTAAAGCCTAGCTTGGAAAAAGCCATTAAAGTGGACAACAACCAAATAGCAGTGTGGAACAAGCACGTGAAGCAAGCCAAGGCCAATCCAAAGGATTCGTGGGACTTGAAGCAGCTTAAACCTAAGTCATTAGATACTCTTCATAGCAATACCTTATCTAAAGAGAAGATTAGAAAGATCAACGACACTAAAGATTCTCAGATGAGACAGAAACAGAACGAGACCACGAGACAGTCGATTTTGACCAGTATTTTGTCCACTGCTAACGGTAAAGAAAACGTTAATGTAGACACTTTTTCTGCGTTTGGAAAGGACGCCAGTAAAGCGTTATTAGTGTACCAAAAAATCCACACCGCCAAGCACGACTTGCTTTCGAACCATTCATTGCAACAAACAACCGAATTCGTCACCAAGAAGAAGCCTGAATTCATCACTGCTGAAGAAAAACTGTTGGCTACCTCAGTAAAACAGTTACTTGGAGAGATCCAAAAGTCTACCTGGGAGAGCATTAGAGTAGGAACCCAGCAAGAAAAGTTGCCGGAAGTAGCCACCGCTGTGCCATACTCCAGCAAGTACGCAGAAAACCTTACCTACCACCAAATTTTAGACAAAGATGCCATCAAGGAAGACGAATCTAAAGCAAATATCAACTTGCCATGGCAACGCGGCTTATTTGGACGTCAGGACGCAACAAAGCCATACTTCACGCCATGGACTCCAAGACCATTCATTGGCTGTTTCGCCATCTTACCTGCCCATATTGAGATCTCCTTTTCTACCTGTCATGCTGTCTATTTGAGAGATCCAATTGCCAGACCAGGCCAATCCGAAGTCATTTCTCCGTTCCCAATCGGTCAACACGAAAGAGCTTACATGTACTACTCTAGAAAGGGGATGTAAATGCGTCATATTCGTATATAGACTACTCTTGTATATATCAAACACCTTACGTTCTATAATCTTTCCTATTTCGGTAAGTCTAGCTAACCGCACGATGAGCATCGCGACTACCATCGCGAGATTAACTCGCGCTACCACAATCTGTAGAGTACATCGTTCAGTAATGGTCCGAATATCCAGTAAGCTAGTTAGACAAGCAGCTGGTATTTCTCCACTACTTGTGCCGTTATTGCGCGCTAATCGCACTATCGCAAGCGCGAAGCAGGAATTACGCTGGATTCAGCAGGAACTACCCCAGAATCAATGGCATCAGGCAGTGCTACGTAGATCCAAATTAGAGCCCCTTCAGTATATCTTGCAGAGCCAGCCTTTTGGCAGTCTTGACTTGAAATGCAAGTCGGGGGTGTTGATTCCTCGGTGGGAAACAGAGGAATGGTGTTCTAAGCTAGCAGACTTGTTGGTATCCCTAAAGTCACCTTTGAACATTGTAGATGCATGCACTGGAACCGGGTGCATTCCGCTATTGCTAAACCATGAGCTCAAAGAGAACCATATTCCAAACACCATAACCGCGTTTGATGTATCCAAAGATGCCGTTGAGTTGGCCACAGAGAACAATCTTCGCTGTAATTTGCAGGTACAAGTTAAGAGAGGAGACTTGTTTGACGGTAGCCTTATGCCAAACTTGCAATTGACGCAACCAATCGATTTGATCACCTCCAATCCGCCATATATTCCACACAGAGACTACATTTCTTCGCTACAGATGAACGGGGTAGAGAAATCGGTTCGTTTGTACGAGCCTTCTCTCGCACTCATTGGAGAAAACGAATTCTACCTCGCACTAGTACAGAATTTGCTAGCACCACTGGGTGCAAACGGGTTTGTGTTTGAGCTTGGATACACCGAACAAGCTGACTACGTCCACCAATTGCTAAAACAAGACAATATATGGAAAGTTGCCAAGTACCATGATTCTGCAAACAGGATCAGATGTGTGGTGGGGTGGAAACTAGGTTCAAACATGGAAATACTACATTCTATCTGCGATGAAACTTATGATAATTAACGATACACTAATATATATGTACCTAGGATAATAATTAGCGTTCGACCTATATATACGAATCTAGGAGGTTTGATTTTCTGGTGCGGGTGTAACTTCCTGTGGTGTAGACGATTCCTCTCTCTTACGTTTCACAATACCCCTGCCGATCGCGGTAACACCCCCCTCCTGCGGAAGAACTCTTGTCCCCCACAAAACATAACCACCAAAGCCTCTCATTGTCATGACAGGATGCATTCTTCCTGGGATGGTTTGGAACGGTCTAACTCTACTTTCGAATATTGATGGTGCCAATACCCGTTTATCATTAGTCAATTGATGCTGAGTCTCTAGTAACAACTCCTTGTATTGACTGTAGATCACAATAGGTCTTGAGCCACCAACCATAGGCAATATGTGCGGCAAGAGGGTAGGCATATGCAAGGTACAGACAGAAATAAATCCGTCAAAGTTTCCCTTTTGAACAAGACCAATGACGTCATTGATATCATGGGCTCTCTTACGTCTTCTTTCAAGCTGGATTCTCTTGTTTGGCTTCAATTGTGCTATTTCCTCTTCCGAGGGGTCGATCCAATCGATCTTTTCGTTTTCCGGTTCTAATAGCTGCAAAAAGTTAATTGGTTTGATAACACTCTGCTGTAATTCGTCAGAGTACCCAGAATAACGCAAGGCAATGGTATTGGCATGCTCGTTTTCGTGTGCCAAAACAATCGTCCCTTGACACCCCATTCTCTCCATCATGGCATATAGTATCACTCCACCAGTTTCATCAATAACCAAATATTTACCACCGGGTCTGACATTAGCGTAATTTAAGATCAACCCTAACGACTCTTCGCTCATATCGAGCACTCTCTGAAGGTCCTTTTCAATGTAGTACTGTAATAATTGAGATGGACCAAGATAATCAATGGTGAATCTACGTAAGAATTTCTGCTGCTTTCTTCTGAAATACTTCTGTTGCGAAAAAATCGTCTTTCTATCGAACCCTTGATGTCCCGCTATCATTTGTTCAATAATCTTCTGGCCAATGTTCGAAGATGCACCCGACTTCTTCAATTCGATAATGTCTTCATCGGACAAAGTTTGGATCTTGGAGCCGATGTTTATGATGTTTTGGTTATTCTCGGCACTATCGGTGAACATCTTGGTCAATTCGTCTCTATTGAGAGGACCGTCGCTATCTACATCAACCTCGTCGCTGTTTTCCTCCATGGAAGTAATACTCTTGATCGGCTGCACTTCGTGTTCGTCTACAATCTCGAACGAAGTCCCAAAGGCATAGCCAAACACTCCGTTCACTAAAAATGAACCAAACTTACCAAGACTAATCATGGCACCGGGCTTCAATACCACGATCTTGATCCCTTCGGATGGTAATCTGACCAAAACTGATTGTCCGGGCGAAATAACAGCCGATTTTTTCAACGGCGCCTGCTCTGCCATATTCGTAACATCTACCATCTTCAAACAATCCAAAAGTCACTCCTAAGTATCTTACCACTAACCGTAGCACCACCTCGACCTATTCATCATCAGCGATGAGCTACTGAATATCATGACCTGCACACAAGTAATTTTTCAGGTAGCGCGCGATGAGGTTTAAATTTTTCTAGCAGTTGAGAAGAGCTGGAGTTGTATAGTCTTTAGGTAAGAGTATTTGACATGGGTAGAAGAGCTAAGAATAAGCAAGGTGTACCACCGTCGTTGGAAGATTTCCAGGAATCACGCGCAAAAAAGGACGCCAAACGTGACGCCAAGCGTAAGAGAGACGACACCACCCATGACAAGAGGGACAAATCTGCTACCATCGACAAGTCAGGAAAGAAGCAAAAGAAACAAAAGAAACAAAAGGATGACATCACTGAGATTGCTGAAGACTTGCCTCAAGTTGATTACGACGAATTAGCCTCTGCCAAAAAGTCGTTATTTGATGATTCGGAAGAGGAAGGTAGCGCTGCAGAAGAAGAATTGCTTGACGATGAGCTTCTTGAAGATGAGTTTGTCGACTCAGACGAAGAAGCCAGAGTCAGACCAATGTTCTCTGACGATGAGGACTCAGATGAAGACAATTTGGAGTCATTAAATGCGGAAAATATGGAAGCTTTCTCTCAGAGATTAGATGATGAAGATGAGCTTGAACGGGAAGAAGCTGAATTAGAATTATTGGAAGCTGAAAAGAACCAACCTCGTGCCAAGGTATTGCCCACTGCTGAGGAAGAGAAAGAAATGGATTCTGGACCTCAAGATGTCACTATGGTAAGAACAAGAATGATTGAAATTGTCAAAGTGTTGGAAAACTTCAAAGAAATGGCCGAAGAAGGTAAATCTCGTGCCGATTACACCAACAGATTGTTGAAGGATATCTGTGAGTACTTTGGCTACTCTGAGTTCTTAGCTGACAAGTTGTTCAACTTGTTTTCTCCTGCTGAAGCCATGGAGTTTTTCGAAGCAAATGAGATTGCTAGACCTATTACCATCAGAACCAATACTTTAAAGACTAGAAGAAGAGACTTGGCCCAGACCTTGGTCAACCGTGGGGTCAACTTACAGCCAATAGGGTCCTGGACCAAAGTTGGGTTACAAATCTTCGATTCCCAAGTACCTATTGGGGCCACCCCAGAGTATCTTGCTGGGCAGTATATTTTACAAGCTGCTTCTTCTTTCTTACCCGTGATGGCCTTAGAACCACAAGAAAATGAAAGAATCTTGGATATGGCCGCTGCTCCAGGTGGTAAGACCACTTATATCTCTGCTTTGATGAAAAATACCGGATGTGTTTTTGCTAATGATGCTAATAAAGCCCGTACCAAATCTTTGATTGCTAATATCCATAGATTAGGGTGTAAAAACACCATTGTATGTAACTACGATGCTAGAGAATTCCCTAAAGTCATTGGTGGTTTCGACAGAGTGTTATTGGATGCTCCATGTTCTGGTACTGGGGTTATTGCTAAGGATGAATCTGTTAAGGTTAGCCGTAACGAAAAGGATTTCATTCAGATTCCACACTTGCAAAAACAATTATTGTTGTCAGCCATTGATTCTGTCGACGCTAACTCAGCAACTGGTGGTGTGATTGTGTATTCTACCTGTTCCATTGCTGTAGAAGAAAATGAAGCCGTTGTCGATTATGCTTTGAGAAAGAGACCTAACGTTAAGTTAGTGGAAACTGGCTTGCAAATCGGTAAAGAAGGGTTCACTTCGTACCGTGGTAAGCACTTCAACCCTAAAGTTGCTTTGACCAGACGTTATTATCCACACACTTACAATGTTGATGGGTTCTACGTTGCTAAATTTAAGAAAATCGCTCCATCTCCACATGATGTATCTAAGGCTGGTGCCCAAGAGAAAGAATCTTTGGCTAGAGCCGAAGCTGAAGAAGAAGGTATCATTCACGATGACTTTGCTGAATTCGAAGAAAATGAAGATAAAGATATCATGTTGCAATCTATGAAGAGAAGCTTGAAGAGAAAGGGGATAAACCCATCCTCTATCAAAAAATAGGAGCATAGCATTACACTAAATTGGCATGGTTAATAGTTTTCTTTCATTCTATTCTTGTATATTACTAATAAACACTTATTTACAGTTGACAGTTTACCTTAACGAAACATTACCGAGTCCATGTTCTTTTATGTATTCGGGACCGTATTCATCGTACTCTTTCTGTGTGACATATCCGTGTTTAGATTGGTCTTTGTTGGCCCATTTCTGCATTCCTCTCCATGGATCCAATTCTGGGTCTTGCGCTGAACGCACCTTCAATGGTGTACCCACTGGTAAGAATGCAGTAAAGTCGTTGGTTATTCTTTGTGCAAAATTAGGAAGCTTGGTACCTCCACCAGTAAGAAAGACATCTTGCACCAAATTATATGATTGCCCGCCGGGGGAAAAGTTTCCATCTAATCGTCTTACTAGCAAATCACGCAGGATTTCACATATACCTGCTTGATCAAGTCCAGCAATATGGGGTTCAAAAAATATCTCGGGAACTCTTATTCTCTCGATGTTTAAATGCATTTGATGTGATTTTTGAATGATTGCTGGATGATTAGCAATTTCATCGGCATCCATTCCTTCGGATTGCATGGCCAAGGTAATGTTTGGACGTGGCCCATGAATAAATTTATGTAGAACCAGATTTTTCCAATCAAAGGTTTGTGCAGCTGCAAGGGTATCTTCGTGATGGAAATAAGGATCATACTGTAAAAGCTCTTCTTCAATTGCTTGAATTGAAGTATAATTTTCTTCCTGTTCTTCTTCCAAATTGACATTAGTAATATCTCTATAGATTCCCCAATCGTCATCATTAGCACCAAAATTATCATTAGGATCATTATCAATACTGGCGTTTGCATTACGACGTCTCTTTCTCGAGGCAGCAGAAGTAGAACCAGTTTCATCATTAGCCAAACTGGCAATGTTTTTCATTCTTTCTTGGGCAGCTACCGATTTCCTATCTTTGAAGGATTCCATTAACTTGGCTCTTTCTTGATACTTGTTGGTCAATTCCGCTAATTGAATTCTCTTGGTAGAACACCAGTCTTCCAAATCCTTTTCTCGCCATTCTTTTTGTTCCTTTTCATATTGAGCTTTAGCTTCCTCTTGTTGACGTTTGAGTTCTTTAGTTTTCTCTCTTGCTTCGAAGTTTCCTTTATGCAATTTTTGTTTTCTCTTTTCCTTGATCTGATCTTCAGTTAATTGATCATCAGGAATGTCAACTAATGGCCAAGCTGACGCAGGGTTAACATTCTCATCTTCGCCTTCGTCGTCATCATGTTCCATGCGTTCATTGTGAACTTTTTTCAATGCCTTTTCCAAATTAGTCATATACTTTTTGAAATCTTCAGCATCATCAAACCCGTCTGCTTGAAGTCTTTTGAGTAATTCTGTTTTGGATAAATTAGCCGTTTCCTCCTGGAACTTGGTATAATAGTCCCATTCTTGTTGTTTTTGCACCAATTTCTCCATTCTTTTCTGTCTTGCCTGCTCCTGCAATCTTTTCCCCTGTTCTCTTCTTTTGGCTGCCTGCTTGGCCAATTCTTCTTCGGATTTCTTCTTATCTTGATGTTGTGAAAAATCAACAGGAACTTGAACCAAGATATCGTTGGTTTCCAAATTGTCCATTTCAAGATAACTGCTTAATTCCTCTTGGTAATCATTGGCAACGTAGCAAAAATCCTTGAAAAGATTATTATTGTGGTGGTAGTTTAATTTGGAAGGAAAGTAAGGGTATTTCAACGCCAATAATTTCGATAAATAGTTCTGACACGAGTTACCTCCCCAATCGATTCTCTTTGTTTGTGAGAGGATGCCTTTTCCGTTCAATACCGGGATTATATGCGATTGTTCGTTCCCTACGTTTATTACCAACCCATTTGCATTATCATCGCTATTTGCGTAGTACGAAAACAACGAGTCGATCCCAAAAGCGATTTTGGGCACTTGGTACGCTTCAAAGAGCAACTCATACATCTGTTTCCGTTGACTCAACGGACAACAAACTGGTTCAGTCATTATGATTGGGTTATTCACCTTACCATTATCGGACGTTACCGATAAGTGTTCGAAGGAATAATCGAAAATGGACTCAACGTAGTCCCAATTGGTGATAAACTGGCCATCAAAGGGAAATCTGGCGGCGGATTTGGTCGATTGGTCTCTGAATGCATCAGTTCCCACAAGAGTTAAGAGGTTTAATGCCTTTCTGTCACGGTATTTACTCACCATAGCGGGAAATACGTTGTTTGGCTGCGTATGGTTCGTCATACCCACCTTAATGGAGCTAGTTCCGAAATCTATGGCGATTGGAACATTTGATTCATAGCTCTGATAGAATGGTTCAGGTTTTTGTGGTGGTTGCGCATCTTTTAAGAGATAAATGGGCTGCGGAGGAAGATCTTCATCCGTCTTGACTTTGGAGGGACTCATATGACTTTTGGGTGATGCGATGGGTGTTGTCCGTAGTGAGGTTGGAATAAGAATAGCGATTGAATTTTAAACTAAATAATTCGGGCGTGCGCGGTTCAATCAAGTTGGTGAAGTGGTGATGGTAAGAAACGGTAAGCGAAGGTAAGTAGAGGAAAGTGAAGGTAAGTGAAGATTGAGTTGTGATTTGGAGTCATAGTTTGTGGGTGGATTAGTTGAGTCTGCTTCTGTAGTTGAATCTTAGGTAATGGGTGATTTGGACGTTATTTGGTGGGTAACTGTTATAGTGGGTGATATATGGTAGCGCCGATAAAAGATTGAAGTGGAAGCTTCTGATGGTGCTAAAGGAGTTGGTGAAAGTCAACGTGATGTTTAAATCTGAAAGGGTGCTTATTTGATTGTGTTTTGTTTATTTCACTTTGTGTATTTATTACGCTGCATTATTTTATCACGGTTCATTTTAACGGTGTGAGATTTTATTGCTCTGACTACAATTATCATTATTCTGCATTATTCCAGAATTCAATGCTGCTCTTTATCTGCTTGATATGGCTCATCCCTTCTAACTCAACGCTAATTTGGAGCATGACCACAGTTACATTGAGTTTTCGGACAGCTTCTAACTTCTCATGGTCCTGTCTATTACCACATATCTACTACCACGTATTTTTGTAGGCCTGGGCCAGATACTTTCAATTATCTCTTTTCTCCTTCTACCCGCCCTCAATAACGCATGGAAACGCATGGAAACGGGCTTACGGTCCATGGAACCACTGACATCGGAATACTCTATCTCCTATTTGCTGCATTTTTTGCAGCCATTACCGAATTCATCATCTCCCCTAAATCTAGGCACCACAGTTGCCTAAAACCCTAAAAAACTCATGCAAACACCCCTGCAAGTACTGAAACACAGCCACGATGGATCCTACTACTTAACCTTATCTCCCTCTCTAATAACCTCCACACCACTACAATGGACTCAGCCTTTAACTTAGGGGACGTTAAATGGTAGCGCCGAAAATTACATACACACCCGCGACCCATATAAAACTGACGTTGTGTTTCTTTGTGTGTTCTTTCTATATATCCATTGCAATGTCGGCAGAAGAAAGTCAATTCAACGTCCAAGGGTACAATATCGTCACCATTCTCAAGCGGTTAGAAGCCGCAACTTCCAGATTGGAAGATATCACCATTTTCCAGGAACAGGCCAACAAGGGCTTAAGCGATGAAAGTTTAACCGACAGCAACACCCCTAGGGGTATAGCTGGTGCTACCGTTCCGCCCCATGGCGACCAGGCAGCTGCCTCTAAGTTTATTGAGACAGCGATTGAATCTCCAGTGCTCGTTGACTTTGATAAGTTAATCAATAGCCTTACACCATTTGTAGAAAACTCGAAGAAAATCCATCCATTAGTAGGCGAATCGGCGCAATTGTTAGCGCTTGCCTTTGAAGAGCAGCGCAAGTTCCTTCAGATTGTTATTCAGTCGAAAAAACCTGACTTTAACGACAAAACTTTCTTGGATTTGTTGACCCCAATCAACGGGATAGTAAGCAAGATTATTGATATTAAAGACAAGCACAGATCGAGCGAATTCTTCAACCACTTGAACACCATCAGCGAAGGGTCGCCCGTTTTAGGATGGATCGTTTCCGATACCCCAGTGTCGTTTATTCCTGAGTATAAAGATAGCGCTAGATTCTGGAGTGATAGAGTAATGAAGCAGTTTAAAGACAAGGATCCGCTCCATGTGCAATGGGTGACGGAGTTCTTACAGATATTTGATGATTTGAAAGATTACGTAAAGAAATACCACACTACTGGCCCTGCGTGGAACCAGCAAGGAAAACCATTAGCAGAAGTGGTAGCTGCGGCCAAGAGTGTTTGTGGTCCTTCTACAGGTGCTGCAGCTCCACCACCACCACCACCTCCACCACCAGCGGATCTTTTCCAAGAAGCACCCGCTCCTGGAGGAATTAACGCCGTTTTCGCCGATTTAAACAAAGGTGAAGCCATCACTTCCGGCTTAAGAAAGGTCGACAAATCGGAAATGACCCACAAGAATCCAGAATTGAGACTGAATGTTCCTATTACCGACAAAAAACCGGTGCCTCCAAAGAAACCCGTGAGTTTATCGTTGACCAAGAAGAAACCGGCTAGAAAAGAATTGATTGATGGCAGCAAATGGCTTATTGAAAACTACACAAAGCAAGATACCGACCAGCCGCTTGTAATTGAGGCAGAGATGACTCAATCCATCTTTATCGGTAACTGTCTGGATATCACCGTGCAAATCAAGGGTAAGGCCAACGCTATCTCTATTTCTGAGACCAAAAATGTCGCCGTCGTAGTAGATTCGCTTATCAGCGGTATCGATATCATCAAATCGTTCAAATTCGCCGTACAAGTGCTCGAGGTGGTGCCAATGATCAATGTCGACAAGTCTGATGAAGGTACTGTGTACGTTAGTCAGGCATCGGTAGACAAACAGATCCAGATCTTCACCTCGTGCTCGACGTCATTGAACGTCAACGTGCCTACAAAGGATGACTTTACCGAGTTGGCGGTACCGGAGCAATTTATTCACACTATCGTGGACGGGAAGTTGACCAGTCTGGTGGTGGAGCACGCAGGCTAGGTCGCACTGGGTCCATTTTGACGAGATCCGAACGTTTTGTCCGCGGTAGCCCCCGCCTAGCTCTGTCTGTAGTAAATACACACCTACATTAACTACAATAACCTACAATAACCTACTATACCTTACAATAAACACCCTGTTAGCTTGCTGTAGTTGCCAATTTTAACGCCTCTCTATTATTGCGGCGTGGATGTTTCCCTCGACCTCGTCTTTTGCTTGGGGGCGAAATAGTTGCTTGACTATGGCGGCGTGGGTATGGACCTCCCCGACCACTATTGCGGTGTGGATGTTTCTCGAAAATTTTTCCTCTAGAAGGTTCCATGGCGTTGCGGATAAAAATTCTCCAGTTTCTTATAAGAGCAACACCTACACCACGAACACACCAGAACTACACTGGCGACACTATGGTTAAAGACACGAAATACTACGACACCTTGGGCGTTTCTCCCTCGGCTTCTGACTCAGAGTTGAAAAAAGCCTACAGAAAGGCTGCTTTAAAGTACCACCCAGACAAGAATCCATCGCCCGAAGCTGCTGAAAAGTTTAAGGAACTCAGTCATGCTTACGAAGTGTTGAGCGATGATCAGAAAAGAGAGATCTACGACACCTACGGAGAAGAAGGGCTTAATGGTGGTGGCCCAGGTGGAATGGGCGGTATGGGAGATGATATCTTCAGTCAATTCTTTGGTGGTGGATTTGGTGGTATGGGCGGTGGTCCTCAACGTCCTACCAGAGGTAAAGACATCAAGCACTCGATCTCATGTACTTTGGAGGAGTTGTACAAGGGTAGAACTGCGAAATTGGCATTGAACAAGACGATTTTGTGTAAAGGATGTAATGGTTTAGGTGGTAAAGAAGGTAAGGTGAAGAAATGTACCAGCTGTAACGGTATGGGGATGAAGTTTGTCACCAAACAAATGGGACCTATGATCCAAAGATTCCAAACTGTGTGTGATGTGTGTCAAGGACAAGGTGATATCATTGATCCTAAGGACAAGTGTCCTACCTGTAAAGGTAAGAAGACTGCCACTGAAAGAAAGATCTTGCAAGTTCACATTGATCCAGGTATGAAGGACGGACAAAAGATTGTCTTTTCTGGTGAAGGAGACCAAGAACCAGGTATTACTCCTGGTGATGTTATCTTTGTCGTTGACGAAAAACCTCATGAAAAATTCCAAAGAAAGGGTAACGATTTGTACTACGAAGCTGAGGTTGAATTATTGACTGCGTTGGCCGGAGGAGACTTGGCTTTCAAGCACATTTCTGGTGATTACATCAAGGTCAGCATCTTACCTGGAGAAGTGATTTCTCCTGGTATGGTCAAGGTTATTGAAGAACAAGGTATGCCAGTGTACAAACAACACGGTAAAGGTAACTTGTTCATCAAATTCACTGTGAAATTCCCTGAAGCTGGCTTTGCTACTGAAGAAAAATTGAAGGAATTGGAGCTGATTTTACCTGCTAGAACTCCGGTTACCATTCCTGCTGGTGCCGAAGTGGATGAAGAGCATTTGGTGGATGTTGACCCATTCAAACACCAATCTTCTTCGAGAAGAGGTGATGCTTATGATTCCGACGACGAACAAGCTCAAGGTGGTGCCGGGGTCCAATGTGCTTCCCAATAAGCAACTGAAGTAATTGCGAAGACTTGGTCTTGATTGGAAAGGATGAAGAATTGATTGTAATTCCTTCGTTAGAGGACATCAGAGGGTTATGATTGATGCAAAATTAATGGCATGCATTTGAGAAACTATTAGTTTATCTGGATAGTTTAGGTTGAAAATAGAGTTCTTTGTATACTATATACTAATTGGTTGTATTTATTTATTCTGTGAATACATAAATTTATAATGTCGATGTAGGCGAGTGGACAAAAGTGGTTATTGCAGCAATTTGCGCGCCATTTTGCAGCCATTATAAATTATATAGACAAGATATTTGTAGTGAAGGTGGATAAATATAGTGAAGATGGATGAATAATGTGAATATAATGATATACGATGGTTGTTAATGATATATGATGAATAATAATGATTATTATTAATACTATGCTACCATGAATCGTATGAAATCTTTGAATACTATATTATCTTGCAATTCTACTGATTTTATAATAAATATGATGAATATGATTATTATGAATATATAATGAATTTAAATAAATATATTATGATATTAATGATGCAAATAAATATAACAATGGCTAATCGATGCCAACTCTATCTAACAACGCAATTTAATTCCTTCGAGTAAATCATGACGTATGTATACAACAACACCAAAGAAGCGAGACATAAACCTGCGAGAAAGGTATACGTACCACCCAATCCCATAGCAGCTGTCATAGCATCTAAAGCTCCAACACCGGCAGCAGCCAACATACATCTGACGAAATTAATACTACTCGTAGCAGAACTTCCTCTTCCTGGTGCTAAATCAACCAACAAGGTGGTGGTACATGTAATGGCAGTACCAGATGCAAAAGAAATCAAAACACTTGAGATGATTACTGATATCACCGGTTGTTTGAATTGAATACACCATCCAAATATAATCAACCCGGCAATGAGTAGAAATCCGGGTATAATCAACAAATCCAATCTAACTTTCATTATGTTAAAAAATGGCCGCTCTTCTTCTGGTAATGATTCACACAATTTATCATGTTGCCCTTTACGATAGGCATAATACATGTTAAGTAACCTTCCGGTGACAATAGTACTGAGTAAACAAGCAATACCCTGAGGCAAATAAATCAACCCAACATGCATAATACTGTACTTATATCTGCTCTGAAGCTCAGAACCCATTGAGGCTAAAGTCAAAGTCCATGCAGTGAAAATGAATCCTACTGGCAATAAAGTAAGGATAATTTCGACACGAAATAGTAATTTGAATGGCGAAAGAATATCTGGTTTTTTAACTGGTTCCTTGGATTCCATATCATTAGTCAATCTCTTCTTGAAATAAGGCAAGTACAAAAACACAGACCTATATACCCAATTCTTTGGTGGAATTGAACCGTTACCAACAATCAGTCTATTTGTCTCTGAGAGAATGAAAAAGGTAGCAACAAAGGTACACCCACCACCAATAGCTAAAAACACAAATATAGCTCTCCAGGTATGGAAGCGGGACATCAATGCTGCACCGATAAGACTTCCAAATCCATTTCCTAACACTTGGCCCCCACCAACCAATCCTACAAAACCTCCTCTAGTGGCAGCCGTACAAACATCGGCCGATACCCCGGAACTAATGGCTATAACTGGTGCAACACCAGCTGCTTGTACACATCTAAGTACTACCAATAACCAAAATGCATTGGTTTGGGAAATACCTATACAAGCTGCCACATAAACCAAAAGGGAAAAAAGAATAATTGGCCGTCTTCCATAAGCATCAGAAGCGGCAGCACAAAGTGTTGGAGCAATACCTTGCAATAAAAGGTACGATACCAAAGAAACATTCATGAGCCCAGACGAAACATGGAACGCTTCGGTTAAAGACGTTAATGCTGGAAAATAGATAGGACTGGAAACCGTACTCCACCAACCAATAAGAGAAAGAATGAAAATCAAAAGCACCCGTTCTCCGTGATCAAATACTGTAAATGGGATCTCTTTAGATGGTGCATCTTTACTACTTGTATCATATTGCGATTCCTTGGAGTTTGCTAACTCTAAAGGTAAATCTTCTTTATTGGATTCTAACAGTCGTACTTCTTCGTTGTTTTGAGATGTCATATTTGAGAGTTACGGTCCATAATATTTACCTTTCTTGGGTGCTGGGTCATTTTATATGTTTTCAATGCCGTTTGGCTGCAATTGCGATGGATCTGTAAGAACGGGTTTACAACCGAATGGGGAAAATATGCCGAGACTCTAATTAACTGCGAAAAATAGAATAAACCCAAAATTGACGAAGAAAGACAAATACAGAATCAGGACGTTCGGAATTGCTATGGCGTTTCCATGCGGTTCATGTTTGGAGGACGACGCGAATGGGAGGTACGATTGATTTGATGTCAAATATATATAGAACGTCTTCAACTCGTATCTTATGCACCATGTAATTTGCTTGTCGTAGAACCCAGAGTACCCCGAAAACGAATGTCTGGAATTGAAAGTGCCTCTTAATAACAGGCGTACGGGATCGGCTTGTTGTCATTTCTCGTATCCAGTTGTCTCGGAAATCGGATATAATTGGGTTTATGGGGATTGAACTGTGGAATTAAGCGCACTTCTCGGTGATAAGTTTATCTCCGGAAAACTACTTAAAAGATTTTGCAACATTGCATTACTCCAGTGTGGAAGAGATGAGAAAATGTACCGAAACAATGCTTACAAATAGCCAGGATAAAACAACACTTCTATTGCATCAAAGTGGAAAATGATTTGTCAACTAAAACCATTTTGCATTGACCGATTTGAACCAAACTGTTTTTCTATACTGTTTTTCTATTCTAATTAGGATCTCGTACTTTATTTTTCGCACCCATTCTTGCTCTATTCTCTTCATGCTTTATTGTTCATTGCTCACTCTTTTTGATTCTTCGCTTCTTTTCAACTAAACAGCTAGCACAAGTCACGTTGATTGTGCCTCTCCAACCATACTCCTACTTCGTTTACAAAAACTGCGCATCTACATTATTCGTCACTTAAATATGTATAGAATCCTAATCAATAGGGTTCAAATATATAGTATTATATATATTATCGTTTGACAAGCTGTAGACAGCTTTAGGTATCAATGCTAAACTAGAAATATAACGCCAAATTGACTATTGCTTATCTTTATTAGGGTTATTATATTTTCTAGCTGGGGGGTTCTTGGGGGTAGTAATCATAAAATTAATACTGGTACTCTTGGTGGTAGACTTATGTTTTTTGGTAGGATGAAGGGAATCTTCTTGGATCTCTGCCGGACGAAATATGTTGGATTTGCTGTTGTCGCCGTCGGTGGATTGAAACTGATGGCTGGGTACTGGTGGTGCTTGTGGGGGTACGATGTTTGGTGATGATTTTACTACATATTGCGAGTGCGATACCGTTCCGTTGGGGTTATTGGTTGGTGAGGGTACAAAATATTGGTACTGTGGTACAACATAACCTTGGTATTGCGAACCTGGTGGCGGTGGTGGGGGTGGTTGGTAAAGTACCGAGGGATACTTCTGAGAATATGGTGAGCCCAATATACTGCCATTTTGTCTTGCAACAGGTTGATTATTAGTAGTTGATTCTGCTACTGGGGGGCCGTAGTATATTTGATACACATTAGGCGGTAATTGTGGTGGTATTTGTGGTGACAGAGATTTGTGTTGTTGGGGGGTTGGGAGTTGAATATGATTAGCTGGAGGCGAAGGAACCCTACTTTCTTTAGAAGATGAAGTACTGCTTATGGAAGCAATTCTTCTATGGGTTGATTTTGGCAGTTTGTTAGGAGACTCGACGTTCGATTTGATCGATTCGGCAGTCTCAGAAAATGAGGGTAGTTGTGTATCAGAGTGTTTTCTCTTGAAATTTAAACTGGCGTAACTATTTGACTTTTGATACTCAATTTTGCTTTCGGAAGAATCATGTTGAACATCATTTGGGGCAAGATGATTGCTTAAAGAATGATGATGGGGAATGTTATTTGTATGACTATTTTGTAAATCAAATAATTTTGATTTCAATTTAATGAGATCATTTTCATCTGACATGAAAAATGAAGCGATCAAATCATGGTTTAAATCCATAGATTTGGCCAATTGTAACAATTGCAAGGATGTATGACAAGTGTCGGCTTTAATGGACTCTTGTTTTGTTTTCTCTTGCTCGATTTTAAATTGCAAAACCTCATTCAAAGTTTGCACATTATATGGCCAAATTGATTCATCGGAGATAGATTGCTTTGGTAGATTCAAAATTTGCGATATGAAGTCATCTATGATGAACTTGTTACTACTTTGAGTGGACTTTTTCGAATCATGCATAATGGTATCCAAAGAATTGCTAGAAAGTGAATTACTAAACTTCGGCTTGTCAATATTGTAGCTTTTCAAGCTAGATAAAAAATTTGTAGAATTTTTTGCATCTTTATTTTCAAACTCATTATTTGAAGTAATAATGTCTGATAAAGATAATCTTTTCTCGTCATTATATTTTGACATATCCACCAGCAGTTGTGATTTTGGAGAAGGAAAATGAACCACTTGGGTAGCTGGAGGTTCACTCATGAGATTAATTAACGATAACAACTTGACTAATATTTAAGGACCATAAAGAAATGACAATAATCTTAGAAGATTAACGAAAGTATAGAACAGATGTTCAAAATGACTCAATAGAAAGTTACTACAAATCCCTAAAGATGCGGAAATTGGCTATGATCCGATATGATCTGTTTGGTTCAACAGTATATGTGCAAAGACAAATATGCAATGTATTACACTAATCAATATAGATGCACTGAAAGTAAACGTTCCACTTAGAAACTAACAGTAAATTTAGAAAAAAATTTGCAACTTCAAATGCAAAATTTGAAACAAGGTTATATTAATCTATATAAATCATCGGTTCACTATCACTACGCATAATGCTTAGGTTCCACCTCAAACTTACCAATTCGAATTGTGCATATGCATCGCGTGCGTCGCATTCATGCAAATAATTAAATTACATATTTTCCTAATTGGGAAATGATTCGGCTGGGATTTATTTATGTTTAGAAAAACACCATACTAACATACCAACAGTAAAGAGGATGCTACGATATCAATTCCGTTGTATATGTTGTATTGATGGTCATTGATAGTTCCGGTTACTTGCTTTATTGCTATTTCGGAGTTTATGCCGTTAAATCAAGTTTCATGTTCTAGTCTCTTATCCTGTTGCAGAAGTATATTTATTTCCAAATAAAGTATAGTGTAAACTCCGATATTTATTTTTTTTTCACCAAGTCAACCTGTCCGCAGTGCACCACTAATTTTAGGTCGAATGCTGTTCACGGTTGCAACTACAGTTGTTAAGGCATCCCTGTCTCCTTGATTTTCATATCTACATGTATCTGTTGCATAATACGTTGATTCACATTTGGTAAATGTATTAGACGAGCCATTTTTCGCCTTTCACACAAAAGTTCGGATATGTCTCCTAGCTACTCCTAACTACTCCTAGCTACTGCTAGCTACTGCAACTTTGCCTAGGTAAGTCCGCTTAGATTTACCCTTTAGTGTTCATCCTCCTAAATTGCTTAATCCGTAAAATAATTATTATATAGACTTTTGACGGCCCAGTATTCTTTACCGTTATTAGAAGTTTTTGAACAATTTGTGCCTGTAATATACGATATCATTATTTTGTTATATTTCATATTATTTTCGTTTTCGTGTCAATTGCTGGATATTTTCCTCTTTCATAACCATCTTTGATTCAATGGGTAAATTTATTGGATGCCCAATCTCTCAATTATTGAAACTTGTACCGTGTTGTGTATATGTAAATCTAAACTCGTACGGGGAAAACGTTCTCTCAGCTTCGTATTATCCGGTGCAACGTTCATTGTTGTTCGTCTGGTTGTAAACCTTGTTATTCTTGCTGTTTAATCATGTAGGTTATTCTGTTGGGTATTTTTCTTTGCTGTGTTTGTAATCAATTTGCCTAATCTATATGGACCACCAACATCCCTTTGCACCCCGTACATATTCATCTCATT
The DNA here is from genome assembly GCA_030560825.1 of Suzukiozyma fluviatilis. Taxonomy (NCBI): domain Eukaryota; kingdom Fungi; phylum Ascomycota; class Pichiomycetes; order Serinales; family Debaryomycetaceae; genus Suzukiozyma; species Suzukiozyma fluviatilis. The sequence goes on from JAKTVZ010000001.1 coordinate 668,320, forward strand.
GTAACTGCTTCCGGGAGCAGCCTTTGCCGCAATGTTATCTGGCGAAATCTTCGGCGGACCATATTGTTTATATCTATTTCTCCTCTCTTTTAACCCTTTAACTTAATAATTGGTCTTTTTTATGACCATAAAGTATATCTTTATAACCTATAGTTGTAGATCTTAGTTGTACTCAATACGGATTGCACCATAAAATATCTTTTGTTGTGTTTAGATTTCCCGGAACCCGACTTTACCCAACATTAAAGCGTAATGGGACAAAAACAAACAAAACCCACCTCTAGCAAATTTCTCAAATAGTACTTTATACCATCAGTCAAGTCAAGGTTTCTCTGGTTACTTAGCCTTCAAGTACTCAATACTTTGTGATGTTAAAAACACCGTGAACTTGCACTCTGTTAAGGCTTGTAGTTTTGTATACCTAAATAGTATACAAATATCGCTCAGTCTAGCAGAGAAGCGATTTGGGTTATATTATTGAACCACTTGGCAACATGGGCAGCACAATACCGTATCTATCCTGATTCACACAATCATTTGCAATGGTTTCGACAATCAATATCGTATTTCTTTGAGTTTCACGTCTTGGCGATCGTAAATGGTTGCAAACGTTTACTAGAACGTAAAGTCCTCAATGCAAAAATGGGTTCCTTTAATGCAACAATGAGTACTGACCACTGAGTAATGCAACCTCCGTCAGGTACGAAGCGGATCCATGTAATATCCTAATTGTTTGCAAGCGACAGATTACATGAAATGCACCAATAATAGCTAGCAATGGGCACAATTAAACTTCTGCTTGAAAGGCTAATGTACTACCAGTACTTACAGTTGAACCTTACATCAAAATAATCAACTAAACAGGGTCTAGCCATGTTGTTATGACAATTTAGTCTGGCCAGGAGATAGGTAACACAAAATGTCAATGTATAACGGCAAGTATGTGAATGAGCCACCTCATTTTAAACATTACTTGTAAAGGAAATCAGACAGGGTTGATGAGTTAGTGCCATGTACTTTTTAAAATGTTCTGTCATTGTTTATAGTCGTTGAAAGCAGGAGGCATGTGAAAATCGTCGGTGCGATGAGCTAGTGGCAATTGACTGGTAACAGCTTTTATGCTAGGTGCGGATTTTCATGTGGGTTCATGCTGGTGAAGCGGATTAAACTCCTAAACAATTGATATTTCTTAAATTAGGTGCATATACCGGAGATTAGGCTGATTATTTACGTGGGTGATGTTCGTTCGCATTGTACAAAATTATATGGTCCGTTAGTTGCTGATATTTTTTGCACGGTAATTAATAATTATCCTACTCCGTATAAGGTGATGTGTAGGTTTACAGAGAGGCTGCTCTACGAACACCGTAATGCTATTATGAATTTCATGACCTTGCTCGAGCTCGCACCTTAGTACTGTGCCTTGCATCTCCTTACATTGCTTGAATCTTGTCCCATTGCACATGGACAATGACAAGTCATGCCTTTCGCTGTTAGTTAATTATCAGCAGAGGGCCTTAGTCAGCTTCCTCGGCTTTTGAACAGCAATTACTTCCTCTTTGGATGCTAATGTGCCAATACTTGAAATTGTGGTTCGCCATGTGTAGTAATATGCGAACGGAAGCTAGTTTCCCAGCAGATTTGCCCCCGGTTTGTACAGCTGATGGTGGCAACTAGACCAAGAAAATTGCTACTAGTAGTCTTTAGTAGTCTTTGCAGCCATTATGTGTAAATCTATTGAAATGTTTTACTCCATTTTGTATAAATCTACAACCACACTACTATACAGGTGTACTGTATTCACAAAGTGTCACAAGGTGGTGCACCATAACCGTTGCGGTTTGGAGCTCATTCTACTAGGCTCTTCGTAACATTTGCTTACATTCTTGATTAGCTACTTCCTCTGTAGCAAAACTATCAGATTTGAAATACACAAATTTTACAGTCCTAATTCAGCCGCACGTACCCTTAGCTGTCTCTTGACCTACAAGTATAATACCGCTTAGTTTTCTAAATGCATCTCTGCTAATCATCCGCCTTAAAGTCTTACTCAATAAACTGCGATGCTACCATACGGTTATCTAAATTTGTGGCGCTACCATGTATCGCCTGCCGATTAGATTCGAAGCGAAAATCGACTATTTTATAGAGTTGCAAAAAGAACACTTGAAGTAGAAGCGTAGTAATCGTGATGACCAAAGTTCCAAACATAACTACAGTTGCCATATCTGGTCCATCATCGAGTGGGAAAACATCCGTAGTCAAGTTAATAAACCAATTCATAAATTCCTACACTGTGAACAAATCAATCATAGTCCATCTAGACGACTACTATATAGCTGATGATCAAATACCTATAGACAAAGAAAGTGGGGAACAGAACTGGGATTGTCCAGAAGCTATCGATTATGAAAAATTCGTGAGTGATTTAAAACGATTACAAGCAAATCAGACTATTTCTACTACGACGATTGAGCCAACTATGGAATTTGACTTGACCAATGAACAACAAGAACAATTAATTGGCAGCTTGAAACAAATTCCTGCAAACAACTTAATCATACTCGTTGACGGGTTTATGTTATTCCATGATGTGGAATTACTTAAATATTTCGATGTAAAGCTATTTATATACTCTAGCTATTCCACCATAAAATCACGTAGAGAAGCCAGATCGGGTTATACTACGAGTCTGGGATTCTGGGTAGACCCTCCTAAATACTTTGATAGGATTGTCTGGAAGCAATTTGTGAAAAACCATGCGTATTTGTTTGAAAACAACGATTGTGAGAATGATTTGTCATCACAAGCAAAATCGTTAGGCATACTTGGTAAATTAAATGAGAATTTGTCGATCTTTGATTTGACAACATGGGCTGTAGATAATATTGTTGATAATATAAATTGATGATATGAATGAGGTGATAGATTCATATAAATTACAAAGCTTAGAGAAACGCAAATGGGTGATTATTATAGAAGTTATTTGGAAAATCGTTTACTATGACGTTAAATCATTATACATTACTATTATACATTTTACATATGGTTACATATGATTATAACAACAGAATTTGTGGCACTTGATACACCATGCTAAGGAATTTCCACAGTCGCAAGACTTGGGATGGTGCAAATGGCTTAATAAACGACATTGGCAGTAGCTACAAGAGTTTGTTCTGCTATCAACATAGTCATACTTCAACAGAGTCAAATGTTCCAAATAAATCATGGTGAACAAACCGAAAGAAATTCTTCCATTGGGGTCATTTTATATTACTGCTACCAAGCAAAGTGGTGCGGAAGATTTACATGGTCATGAGATATCAAAGATGTTAGAGAATGTAGAAAAACTTGTTCCGATGCACTGTAGAAGTATGATATGTTTCAGAGATAAGACATGAAATGAAACTGATTGGCGTATACGTCATAAATTTAGTTTAGAGTAAGAATGAAAAGCCCTGTACACCAGAAATCTCAGCTTTGCCACTGCTCGCCACCTAAGATATGGCTATGGCAGTCATTCTCAACCTGGTCCTTGGTATTATATTCAACAACACTGGTTTACCACCACTACCCCTATTACTAGGTGCTCCTATTTTGACCTCCTATATAGCATGCACTTCGTTCGCAATGGCTGCAAAATTGTGAAACAGGAATGGTACAAAATTAAAGCTATACGACAAGGAACATGAATATAGTGGGCTATTCCCAGCAAGTTAAATCTAGTAATATATGTTGCATATGCGTTGATCCCCACTACTGGGTGTGAGCTTAAGGCTGCTTCTTGTATAGAGAAAGTTGTCCTGGCTGTATAGAACATTTGTAGGAAACTGCTGCAGTTTATATCTGCATGCAGAATGTAAGATTAAATCTAGCACTATTCTATTTTAGTTGCAGTACACTGTATACGATTAAGACTATTTTTATGGGTACCTTGCTTCTCTTGTTTTCAATTTTTATTACTATGCATATTCTACGTAGTACTATTACATAGTAATTTTTGGTCTATTAACTATTTTCATCTATTATACATTTATTTCTTCGATTTCTTCGATTTCTTGGCCGCTTTCATTTCTTGTTGATATATATCACTTGCGTTTTCTTGCTTTCTCTTGGATTTCTTATTTTTAATACTCACTACCCCTTTGTTTTTGATAGCTTTTTTAACATCTGCATCTGCATCTTCCCACTCTTTGTCATCAGCAATACTATATTTATCCAAGTTAATGGCGTTAATTAATTGTCTTTGTTTATCCCTCAATTCTTTCATAGCTTCGTCCCCAGCTTCATTTAAGTCGTCTTGTAATTGTTGTTCAATAACATCATAATCGACATGTTCAGTTTTACCTTCCATTTCTTTAACCAATTCATCTTCTAATTCGGGCATAGAATCTTCAATGGCTTTGCTGATTGAAGATCTGAAATAAGTGGAAAATTTCCTAATAATTTTAGCAAACATGGCCATAGATTGATTAGATGGTAAGTTTAATTCCTTACTTATTTGATCCATATCCTTACGTTGTAACCCAATAGCTAATAAAATTGCAGCTTGTACAGAAGATAAATTAACTTCATTTCCAGTCTTCTTATTGAAATAAATTTCCGAAATTAAAGGTAACAAATCGACAATAACATGGTAATCTAATAAGTTGTTAGCATAGGATTCTAATCTCTTATAGTCGAATGGTGACATGATATCATCCAAATTTTCCTTGGTTAATTTCTTGACCTTCACATTACTTCCTTCTCCCAATTCAGTTGCTTCAATAATGTTTAATGCTTGGATTGCCGAAAACTTTCTGAATTCATATGATAACAATTGTAAAAATCTTTTATGGAAGTCTTTGGCGAATTCTTCTAACCATTTATTTTCACGATTTGGTAAAACATTTAACATCACAGCAGTATGTTCCCCAGTAAGTTCATTAGCTGTTTGTCTTAAATAAACTGGCACAAAACCTGCTCTTTTCCAAAATTTATGCAATTGTGGGGTCAAACCGTAGGAAACCCCTAAATAATGCAAGAAATATGGTGGTTTTTCCGATAATTTTAACAATAATGGTGGTAAACTTTTGGCGTCTCTTAATTTAATTTCATCTTTTAACGAGGCATTTTCTAATTCTTTATCAGTAACTCTGGTGATTGTAGTATCGTTTATTTCGTTAGATTCACTGATATCAGTGAATTTACCTTGATAATAATCTTGTAACAATTCAAGAGCTCTGGAACCATAACCCATACCGGCATATTCAGGATTAGTAGCAATTCTCACAATTCTAGCACCAGATAAAGATGCGAATTCTTCATCTTGAAATTGTTGTGAAATCAACCATGGGATTAAATCACCTCCAGCACGTTGACCACGGGATAAAGATTTACGAACACTTTCTTTAGAAATTTCCCCTTCCAATGCTAATTGAACAACACTTAAAGGATCAGGAATTCTGTTATCACCTTCTTCAATAGGTGGTAACAATACAAATAATTGATGAGCTGGTGCATCAGACATTAATTGTAAATCATTTGGAGAATTTTTATAGTGGGATGCAACATATAATGCCATCATTTTTTGTAAAAATGCTTCAGAAACTGGATGGTATGAGAATAAGGTATCTCTATTGACATAGAACAAATTACATTGAGATGGATGTGGAGTACCTTTTGTGGCAAATTTAGCTGATTTGGATAACGATACATCCAAACATAAAAGTTTATTCAACCAATTTTCGATTGGGTCACCAGGGGCATATCTAATTGGTTCATCCAATACAACTTCTTTTAATGTTCTGCTGGTGATTTCTGGTTCAGCAGATTTGTTATCTCTTGAGATGATGCTAGTTTCATTATCAGATTTGGAGTTTGATTGATTTCTTAATTGTTGAATTAATTTTAAAGATAATGATCTACCGGTACCTTCATAACCATTAATGGTGGAAGCCATGAAGATCAAGTAAGGACCCATTAATTTTTTAACAACAGGTAATGGAATAGCTGCAGCTTCATCTATAATTAATAATTCTGCTTGACCTAAAACATGACAGTCATTTGGAGAAATATATTGGATGGTTTGACGGTGATCTCTTTTAATGTCAACTCTGACGATAGCTTTATTAAATGAAGGATTGTTAGATTGGATGATATCATAATCCATATGCTCAGTGTAGCCTAATGCATCAAACCCTCTAAATACAAATTCGAATAGGGTTTTTAAATTTTCAGGAGATGGAGAAGTAACAAAGATATTACTATATCCATGAGAAATAGCTGCAGCCATAGCAATACCTAAAGCTGCAGATTTACCTCTACCTCTTCCAGCTGTTAAAGTTACAGTACTTCTTAAGTTTTTTTCTGAAATGACATCAATAAAGGTTAAAATAGCCTGTGCTTGATTGACGGTTTTCGATAAGTTCACTAAAGAACCTGCTGGCTGCACGTCGGCCAAACTTTCCTTTAAACTCTTTAATTCTTCTTGCTGTGGAGTCAACTCATCGTCGTCTTTAGGAGGCAAAGGTTTAACATGTTTACCACCGGAGATAGGTAACACATTTAATTCATCGTCAACGACTAAACAGTTTTGACAGGACCCTAAAGACAAAAGGAATCTCTCATTGAATCTAGCTACGACATCGTCGTGGGCTTCAGTTCTGTACCGAGAATGAATGTCCATACTCATGGTATATAACTGTTTTAAAGAAGTCATGGACTTCAATAAGATGACAACTAAACCACCACCTTCAACGGTTTCGATGGTTCTGGCTAACAAGTTTGGTGTCAACCCTTCAAAATCTTGCAAAATACACATCCCATAAGTGTTACCAAGAATCTTTTCAGTTTCCTTATAGTAGACGTATCTAATGTTCTGGTTGGAAATAAACGCTTCGAAAGGATCTTGATCATTGACTTCTCTAATACCACGTTTAATATCCTTCTTTATCTTGGCTTCTCTCTTTTGTCTGTGAGAAGTGAACCCTAATAACTTCTTCTTATATGCCCATAATACAGATTTATTCATCTTTAAATCGGAGCTCATCATTAAATAGTGCAAATTTGGTAATTGATTACGAGCTTTATCACCAACAATGAAGAAAAAACTCCGCTGTTTCTCTTGAACCCCATTACGGATAAGAGCAGGAATTCTCGAATCAATAGCCTTCTTTCCCATCTTGTACCTGTAGCCAAATAAAACTTGTTCTATTGAATTGCAAAACTTTTCAAGTACATAGTAATGCAATATACTAGAGGTTGATGAGTCGTGTGCTAACCATATCTCACTAGAGTTAAGATATGGTTGTAAAATGGGTTTGAGGCTGTTTCTCAGCAGTAGTAAGGTAATAGAGTTTGGAGGTTATTTCTATAGATCTATGATGTTAGTTCGGTTGGATTGATTGTTTAGTCTCCTAAAATGGGAAAAATTGACTAATTAAACGAGGTTTAGTGGGTAGTGATCCCAATTAATTAGATAAGATCAGGCAGATTTGAGATAAAACTGCTTCATGGTAAACTGCTAAGTCAATAAGAGATAGATTGAAGTCTTTTGCATCATTAAGGAGATAAATTTTGTCACTATTTCATTGGCAATGGAAAGAAGAGAAATCATAGGGAAATAATACGCACATTTTTTGGCTGCAAAATATTAAATGCGGCTGCAAAAAAAGATATATAGCTTGAGCGGCTAAAGAATTAATTTAATATATTCTTATAAAAACAAGTGCAAACACTACGATATTGTTTTAATTTGGTATAGAATATTTCATTATCGAATTGTGAAGTTTCAATCAGCAATAACGGCACTCTTTGCTCGGCTGCAAAAACAGAATCAAGTTTCAAGTGAATAGGTTTTACTCAATTTGTATGATGACAAGACAAACAAAAGGTATCACCTGTTTAGTTAAGTATAATCTTAGTAAAGTATCCATATTCTCGCAGAAGATCTGTTCCAGATTTTCTAGTGTATGGAATAATTGTAAACAGAGTGGTGGCAATGGAGAAAGATCTACTTCATTGCAATGTATTGATGCCAACTTAGAAAATAGCCCTGTTCAAAATGAAAAACAAAAACGGAAACCTAGACTTAACTACGTACCACCTCGTTCAAATTTACAATTTAAAATTGGACCTCCATTCGCATTGACAACTATTCAACGTTTTATTTACACAGAATCAAATAACGAGTCCGTCTTACCTTTAATAAACGCAAGAATTGATCGAGGATTCGACCTTGAGGACAATGAATGGGTTGGGTATAAGCGGAATTATATTACATTGGTGGCAGCTTTTGAATTCGACGATGAAAATATAATAGAGAGAGAGAAATTCTATTATTTTGATAAGTCTGCAAACAAAACAAATATTGACCATTTTGCCCTAAAGTTAATTTCAACATACTACGAAAATGATGAAGAAGTGGCTCTAGTTCAACACACTGCCAAGAGGGATCGTGGCCCTATTACAAAACCAAAGCTTCATGTAGCAGCTCCTGGAATTTTACCTAGTCATAACATAATCAAACAAGCTGCAAATATTAGAAGCAATGATAAGCTTGGTTTATACAATAAAATATTCGTATTTGATTACTCGCCTAGGCAGATACAAAATTCCATCTTATCTACATATCCTAAAGATAAGGATATTTTCAAAGTTGCCAAGTACGAGAGAATTCAGTTCTCGGTTGGATATAACGAAAGAAAGGCAACAGCAGTAAACCACCACTTTAAAATCAAAATTCAACTTTTGGGTATGGCTAATGATAGTTACAAAGTGCTTGCATTTACGGAAACTCCAAAACTAATTGTGAGAGGTAGATCTCCATCAAACTATAGACGTGGTAAGAATGTTAAAATACAATCATCATGCGAGCCTCAATCAATTACAGAAAACACGAGTATACCGAAATATGACGCCTGTGGTAGATTACAACGCTATAACAATCCAAAGCATGAACTTAAATCTGTTAATGTCGCTGAATTCTGTTTCAAACTGACTCGATTGCCTGTTTCTTCGGATGAAAATGATGTAACGATTAAATGCCAACCAAATGCTGCAATTATCTCAAAAGAATCAGGTACAATTACAACGGCGGCTCCAACCAACATTTTCTCACTGAAGAAGAAAAACGGAAAGATGGAAAAATCCAACTCAGAATCTCATTTCAGCTCTAATACATTAAAACCCAATCACATTCTAAAGCAAAATCAAGAAAATTTCCCAAGTCAGGTAATTGAAAACGTTAATGAAATTGAAAAAGTAGAAAGGAATGGTGATGAAGTCCAAGATATCCAAGAGTTTCACAGTCCATTGGTTTCAGCAAAAGGTTCATTCTTTAGTAATGAGAACGAATTTTCTTACGATTCAATTGACGAAGAGTTCTTTAAGTACGATGTGAATTTTACAAATAAATATTCATATACTTCGGATTTCAATCCAAGTTTTGAAGACAGCCAAATACAAGATCTTACTTGTAACGTTACAGAAAATTTCACAGAAAATACATACGTTGATGTTGATTTTCCATCGTTCGAAGAGTTTACTGAGAGGTATGATTCAAAGAAAATAATTAAGAAGATTCACAAACGGAAAAAAAAGACAAATAGAAGAAAACATATAAAGGGCCACCAAATCGCACTAGAAAGAGTTCCAATGTTCGATTCTAACCATACCTATGAACCTGGCTCAAGTCCATATCGTTAAGTAATTAATCGATTTGTTTTTTACAAACTATACTATAGTATCTCTGGTGTGCACACAAGCATGGTCAAAGCAAAACCTTGAATTCAATGTGAATGAAAAATTGTAGTCAATAAAGAAGAGTTTTAGAACTAATTAGATATGTTATTCTTTAGTTTTTTCAAGACTCTTGTTGACCAAGAAGTGACTATTGAATTGAAAAATGACATTGAAATACACGGAGTTTTAAGATCTGTCGACCAATATTTGAATTTGAAGTTGGATAATATTTCTTGTGTCAACCAAACGAAATATCCTCATTTGCAATCAGTTAAAAACTTGTTTATTAGAGGTTCTACTGTGAGATACGTTCACATGAGCCCTAATAGTGTCGATTGTACTTTGTTACAGGACGCTTCCAGAAGAGGTATGTATACTAGTCTATGTGGTGTAAATGGGTCTAATTATGAAACGCATGAGTTGTGGAATAGGATAATAATATACTCTATACACGGTAATCTATTGCATTTGTGAAGCAGATATTCGTATTTCTGTGATTTTCAACACATTTGTGTGATATATTTCATGTTTGTTGATGTTCTGTTTCATGTTTGTTTCATATATGTTTCACTATTTCATTATTTTTCGTCTTTTTCATTATTTTCTTTACTAACATATTATAGAAGCTATGGTGCAATCGGGTAAATAGGATAGATATTAGGCAATGTATTTTATGTATTACTGTAATATAGGTTAATTTAGAATATTATGAACTGGTCAATGCATGCACGTCACTATGTGTGTTAAATAGTCATAGAACGGTCTAGCTGACTAGTGGATTAGCACCACCTACGTTTAACTGTGCAACTGTGCAACTGTGTAACCTTTTTGACTACGTAGGTATTTTGTTCCAGTAGATATTCTCATATTCTTTGATAAGAATATTCTTGAAGGAATACGCCGTACTTTATTTAATATAGGCTAACCTTCAGCAATTTCCGTTTGCAACATCGTATTTATTTGACCACGAGTAAATTGTAGTGAAACCATCTACTTTTCGTCTTTGATTGGAGTAGTCAATCTCACCATACACCTTGCTCTAGTATGCCCTTGTTGCTTACAATAAGAACAAGTAATCAGCCTTGTCTTTGATTTTGACTTTGGTTTTACTTTCTCGCTAGAATCGTTCGTTGTAGATGTTGTAGCACTGTTTCTTGGCACTTGAGCCTCGTTTCGTATGTTTAAATTAGTCAATTTATCATGTATTGCGGTGTCTGGTAACGATAATTTTGATTTTGGAACTAAAACAAAGGGGGACTGAGAGTCTTCGTTGTTCCAGATAGTGTTTTGACAATTTGGACAGTTTATTTTACAATTTAATTGCTCTATAGTTGTATTATACTCTAGGGTGGACTCATTATTTCTAAGATAAGTATTAAGAATTGATAATTTTTCTGATAATTGTTGCTTTAGCAAATCAACCTCTTGGTTTTTCTTAGCAATGGCCTTAGCAATGCTATCTACGCTACTCAGTAGCTCTACTATCGACATTGTGACTATTAGTTAGTAGAGTTAAAATGGAGTTCAGGTATATAATCTGCGATGAGGTTAGAGAACATTGCGGAAATTCTAGGCAGGGCCTGCCTGAATGCTAGCGAGAGCACTGCCAGAACACACCGCTAACGAAGCAACATAAAATGTTTTTCTCAATTATTTGCTTATAATAGTAGACTTGCTTCTGGTATTCTGAACCGAAATTCACAAATGTTGCTAAATAGATGGGCTGCGATAGTTAGCATTTGGCTACGTGAAGCTTTTCAGGTATTCATTGATATACAAACTTGTTTATACTAATGTTGGAATCAAAAAACACATTGTTGAGATGTGAGGAAGCCTACTAAATCATCTATATATATTACTATATACTTAGAATTGTAACTACGCCATTCATTTTATTGTTTTAGGACTGCTACAATTGTATTAATTTTACAAGTGATAGTTCAAAAAAAAACTAATTTTTCTGACTGTGATGGTCTATGGTTGAAGCGCATAATTTTGTGTTTTCTTTGAGTAAGTCGATCAGGGAGTGTCCAGTTCGATCCCCGCGGTCGAGTTTCTAAAATCTTGAGTAGTCAGATTTTAAAGCTTAGCAATGAGTGATAGTACCACTGGAGGGAAGCAATTCAGCACAGTTCATCACCCGTGGTGGAGGCGAAGTGGGTGGCACAATCGTAAGGACTGATCGAGAAAACTTGTGTTGCGACACTGATTTTTTTACATCTACTTCAGACAAATATTAAATTATTTCTACAAACATAATCCAAAGTATCAGTATATTGATAAGTTGTAATTTTCTTTAACTGCAGATTACAGTGCTATACAATTGGCTTTAATCCGGGCAGTTGTGAGCCTGTTTGTTTTAGTTTGTATTATATACGTTCTTTCTAGTTATTTTGACCCTATGTATCTCTATTCTGTCTTTTGCTTTCTAAAACTCTTCACAGCATTCATCAAGAGTGTCCTCTCAATCATACACAATGTGAGCAAACATGCGAAGCAAATAAGTCCACTGCAAAGAAACTGGGCAAAAGTTTGTGTAAAAAACGATTTGTTCAAATATACTTGTATTGTTTCGAACACTATACCAATAGTCACATATTTGAGCACATAGATTAATATAGTACTGTTCTTGATCTCCTTCCCGTATTTATTGTAAAACTGCTTGATTTTAATTTGACAGTATCCAATTCTTAGCAACATATTGACTATATTGGCAAGTAATAAACCAGTCAACCCCATGGAAAATTTGTCAATGAAAACATAAACTAGTAAAAGCACCAATGCACAAGAAAACGACATGAAATAACTAAAGTTTTGTATCTGTTTATTGTCAGCAATGGCGGTGAAAAAGGCTTCAAATATACCATTGAATGCCATTATGCAAATGTAAATGATGTACTGTGGGAATACCTCAAAAAGATTGGTATTAGACCATTGGAAGCTCTTGGATCCTAACAATATCTTCAAAAGGAACGATGCATTAGTTACCCCAGCTAGTAACAACAATACTGAAAGATTTGAGTAGAAAATGGACAAATTTTTCAACATTTCAAATGAAGAAGTGATAGATTCTTGTGTAGGGTTAATGAGAAGTCTAGTAAAGAGCAATCTCATCGATTCTTCGATTGGTTGGAAGAAGAGCCGGGCAATAATGGATCCATAGTTAGACACAACGGCATAAACTGCTTGTTGTTCTATGGACAAAAGGTAATTGATCACTAGTTTGTCTCCTTCAGTAAGTAACTGCTTGAAAATCATTTGTACAAAGAGGTTTTTCCATACTTGTAGAATCTTAGCATTGAAGTAATAACTCTTGTCCTTCTCCTTGTCAATATAGATAGGCTTAATTGCAAACTGGATATTGTTAAAACCCAGAAAGTTATGCGCATAACAAGCAAACAAAGTCAACGAATATACCAATTGACCAAATGCAAATGCAAGTATCGCTAACCCGTTGAACCTGGCATGGTTTCTTGTGAAATAAATCAAAAAGAAGGTGGTGATACAACGATTGAAAATCGCTATACCTTCGAATTTGGATCTAATTTTAAAGTTCAACTCATACTGATTGATTGAGTAAATTGGCTCAATCAAAAGCTCAAGAAATATCGAAATCCCGAGAACAACCAACGTCTCCCTACAGTAAGGCAAATTAAACAATGCCTTCAATGTAGCACTCTGAAATTGCCAAAAAGCTATTAAGATAGTTATAGGAACACCTATGATTAGAGGGACAAATCCAAAGTTCACAATACTTTGCAACTTTCCTGCCGGGGTGAAGTCGTAGAACCGCGAAGAATCTTGTGCTTTGGCTGCTGGTTCACTTTGTTCCGTTCTTTGAATTGCTAGCCGTTCACCTTCTCTACAGAAGAATAGAATTGAGTTGACGAGAAACTCCAAATAGGTGGAAATTCCAAATATTTCCGGCGAGATATACCTTATTAATAACTGATTTAGTACGAAGGTGAACAACTTTGTTGTGAACTGAATTAGAATGAGCACAGAGGCTCCTGAGGTTGATTTTCCAATCAACGACGACATATCCAACGTATTATAGTAAGATAATATATGTAACTTTTAGTTGTAGTTTTAGTTGTAATTCACTGTAAATGATAGAAATACTGCTCCAGTCGATAAGATACTCTCTTATGTAAGTAACTTTGACTCCAAAATAGCTCTATTGGTGTAATAATACAAATAGGCTCAATCCGATTCGGAATTGGGTATCTCTACGATCAATTTTTCTCTTTTACAGGTAACTTTTCCTTTCAATATATTAACACAGTGGTACTGGAGTGTCTCAACCTGTCAACGGTACGTTTCGAGTCTATTTTGCCTGTAGCTACGCTTGTACTAGTTCTAATACTATGAGCTAATTATATGCAATCAACAGCTAATTCAATACAAATTAACCAGTCAAGTTTAGTGTCTGTTTCCGAATTGAAAATGACTTAAAATGACTTCAAATGACTCTAATGACTTCAATGACGTCAGATAGCTTTAATTGGTTTCAAATTGGAGTCGAGATGCTCTTCTTTGATAGTATCTCTATATACGTTGTCTTAGTGCAGGTTTGGACAATATGACTACTTCCCCAGATTTGCAATTTCAAAGCGTTTTTCTTCGCTTTTTCGACACTTTTGATGTTCAACAATCAGGAAGACCTCAAATCGATCGCAAAAACAACAATCTCTCACAGTCGCTGCTTCCAACCACCAGTTCACTTAAGTAATGAGAAGGTGAGCCAGAAAAAAACTGTCCTGTACATAAATAAGGGCTCGATTTGAAAATTTTCTTACATCCAGTAGCTGCTATTACAAACATAATCACTGAAGAACAGGCAAATTGGCTGTACAAAGTCAAAATCAATTTGGAAAAACCGTCACAGCATTCTTTGCCGCGCTCAATACATTGTCAGTCAAAATCAAGCTGAAAAACAAACTTTCAAGGTGATTTCTAGTGCGTGTTATAATGGAGAGTTCTGCTGTTCATGATATTGAATTGAGAGAGCAGGATAGATGGTTACCCATCGCTAATGTTGCCCGATTGATGAAGAATACGTTGCCGACAACGGCCAAGGTGTCCAAGGATGCAAAAGAGTGCATGCAAGAGTGTGTTTCTGAGTTTATCTCGTTTATTACTAGTGAAGCCAGCGATAAATGCTTACGGGAGAAGAGAAAAACCATCAACGGGGAGGATATTCTCTACTCCATGCACGACTTGGGGTTTGAGAACTACGCTGAGGTGTTAAAGATCTATCTTGCCAAGTATAGGGAGCAACAGGCGCTCAGACAAGAACGAGGTGAAACAAGACAAACGAAAAGACAGGCTAAAGCTGCGAAAGCCGCTGCTTTGGCGGCTTCTATCTCTGACTCAACGAGTCAGCCTTCAGAATCTCCTTTGCAGGACGATCAATATGTGTCTAACTCGGAGTATTCCAACCAAGATTATTTGGATAATGAGAACAACTTAAATAGCGGCCATTTACACAATGAAAACAACCTCATGGACAACGCTGTCGATATTCATGACGAGCACTTGCATGGCAATGAAAATGGCCGTGTTCACGATGACCAGAGCAATATTCACCTCGATGAAGAGAACAATCTTCATCTCCAAGAAAACGAAGACGAAGGCAGTATACAGCTTCATGAGAGTGTGAATTTAAATGGAGACGATTCCGCCATCAACGGTCAAGCAAATACTGCCGCTACCGGCTCAATACACTCCCCCGAACCATTTCTATATAATGACGCAAAACCAGAGCACAAAGAAGACTATAGATACGACGACTTCATTACTGAACCGCACGGCGGCCATGGTGGAGAGCCTGTGTTGGATGAATTGTCCTACACATTGTAGCAAGACGAAGCAGGGAAATAGGTGTGTGGTTTGACCAGGGTATTATCGTTCAAAAATCGTTCAAAAAAGGTGGTGCTATTGGCTGCAAAATCCGTTAAATTGGCTCCAGATCAAACGATCACAGTATATCACACTGGGTCTATAGGGTGCCAGAATCAGAGCCCGAGCTAGCAAGGATGGCGGCCGTGCAGTTATGTTCAATTGATGTATTATTATTATTATTATGAATTATGATCGTTATATAAGTTTTTCAATTCTTGTATGTATATGTTAAATATAAGTTAAATTCTTTATAAGTTACTTCATTATAAGTTATATTCATTATTCACTATATACCGTTTCCTAACTCCATAAATCGACCCACAAATTATAGCTGATGTACAGCTGAATGCAAAAAAACCAGACTGAACTAAATAAGTTATAAACTCAAGACTGGATGGTTTGAATGGTTTATATGGCAAAGTTAATTTACAACGCTAAGCTAAAACTTTTGCCGCAATTACTAATGCTATAAACACTCTCGACACACTGGACATGCGTTTGAGTAATTGATCCAGTGGTTCAAACACTGATAATGAAAGACATGACGACAATTCAATTGTCGCAAATCGTTATCGATGGAGAAATCTTCAAAGCAGATAATGCAGTTGTGGTCAAACTGCTTTGGTTTCTCGAGCTTGTTCAAAATAAGCTGATTTTTCTTGAAATTGATCAAATTTCGAGCTTTTTGTAGCAAAACTCTCAAGGAAAAGTAGCTTGACGGCAAAATATGCAATGGGACGGTGTAACGATACAAGAAGCTCATAGCAAAGTCGCATAGTAAGGTGAATTGGATGAGATTGACAACGAATTCGGCAATGACAATAACTTTAAACTTGTTATTGTTCCAATTATCGGCGTAATAATAGTTCAAAGCAAATTTCAAGGTGGTTAAGAAGATTAGCGGGAACATGTGTAAGATTTCGAAGCCAAATATGTCGTGGAGGATGTTATCATTTGCATCGGTCAAGTATTTGTAAATAAGGAGGCAATCGATGAAGTTGATGACAATGAGTCCCAAGGCGAACCGAGCCATCATGTATCTGCCGAGGTTGTTTGTGTTAAAACAGTTGGAAACTCGATCGCTTGATATGTAATGGAAGCATTTTAGAAGGAGAATACAAAAGAAGAGACCAAAAAACTTGATGAAGTTGTGATAGATGTGTTGAAAGGAAGTGTTTTGGAAGTAGAAGATGGTGAAGCCACAAAGGAACTCCCAGATGGTGAAGTTGATGAACTTGATTCGGAGGTTGTTGATTTCTACAAGCGATAGTTTACCAAAGATCAACCATTTTAAGAATCTTACGATGATGAAGATGACCAAGATTGTGAAGTTGACAAGCTTGTAGTTGGACAAGAGGTCGTAATTTAGTTTATTGTGGAGGCCCAAACTGATGAAGGCACCGAAGGCTCCATATTTGAGAGACTTTGACGTAACCATTCATGTGTGCCTAGTATTAGGCGTAAATGCAAATAGATCGTAATGGTGGAATCAAATAAGTGGCAGGTTGAATGAGATAACCAAATGGCTGCAAGTAATCAATAGCGAAGTAACTGAATAACTCTAGTGAGATAGGAGAATACAGATGTACTGAATGACTGAATCACTATAGTAAGACTTAATATACAATCAATTTATCAATGTACTTACAAATAGCGTATAGATGTTTATACGGTTTTACTTAAACAGAATTAAATAGTAGCAGCGAACTATGCTGTATAAAGGGTCTAATAAAGAAGGGGAATCTATGCCGTATATATATAGTAGA
The DNA here is from genome assembly GCA_030560825.1 of Suzukiozyma fluviatilis. Lineage (NCBI taxonomy): Eukaryota > Fungi > Ascomycota > Pichiomycetes > Serinales > Debaryomycetaceae > Suzukiozyma > Suzukiozyma fluviatilis. The sequence continues at coordinate 685,716 of JAKTVZ010000001.1, forward strand.
CCGAAGGCAAATGCAGAGAAAAAGAAGCTAAGGCTGCGAAAGCTGCGCATATAGAACAATGAAGTGATGAGCAGAAAACATGATCCTCGGCAAAAGGCAGTGCAATTACTGTGCCAATGTCAGGATTCGTATATTTGGTCCGTATTGGTATATCTAGGAACGGGACGGCTTACGAGGTGTGGCCGATGGGGTTGCTAGAGTAGTAGGTAGAATGCTCTGTGTATATGCGAAGAAGCTGCGGTATTGATCTGTGATAGTGAAAGAAAAGATAATGAAAAGAAGTGTTACTGAAAAAAAAGTATTATTGAAAAGAAGTGCTACTTAATAAAGTGTTACTTAATGATAAGATACGGAATGAAAAGATACGGAATGATAAGATACGGAATGAAAAGATACGAAATGAAGTGGTGCTGAAAAAGGTGACACTTCATAAAAAGATCTACCTGTAAGATACTGCATTCTATTGCAACATTACATCGGTGTAGTGTGCTTGTGCTACTATAGACCGAACTACTGTTGCAAACACTGCATTTTTTTTGCAACCATCATTTTCTTTTTTGAATCATAGGGTTATTACCATTTTTATAGATGATTCATTGGTCAAACTAGATCGATAGACTCATTGAAGTAGCTCAGAACCTTGTAACCTTTTCAATCATTCACGAAACCGCTTCTAGGCTATACTTGCACATTGTACTTCACACTATAGTTCCACCCATATCTAACCTTTTATTTTGATGTGCTACCATACGAATCAATTGGAGCCATTTGGTCCCAGAGCCTCTGGTGACACTTCCAACTATCACCTGGTACTACTTCTCGGTACTTATACTCTTTTCCCGTATGTTCTCAGCATAATACCGGTATATTCTCGATATCGCATTTGGCTGCAAAAAGATATTCCTGGCACGAAACAACCAATACTTGACCGATTTACACCAAAACTGCTCCATATCAATGGGAACCAGCCATTCTACTCCCTATCGTACCCTCAACTACTAAACACCCTAGGTTTCTATTTAAACTCACAAAATCCATCACCTCACTGACTGCAGGCAGATGGATTTAAGTGAAAAATTTGGCTCATCTAGCACATCGCATATCAATGCGATGGAGTTTTAGATTCTTATCACAACTTAGCAACAACATGGGTAAACGGAATTTTAGAAAGAACAAAGGAGGCAACAAGAGCTTCGGTAAGAGAGCCCCAGCTGCTGGCTCCGGACCAGAACGTGAACAGTCCTGGACCGAGTTAGTTCGTGAAAATGAAAAATGGGAAAAGTACTACAAGGCCATGAACATTATTGGCGAAGACGAATGGGACACTTTCAAGAAACACTGTCAAGAAGCTTTGCCTTTGACTTTCAGAGTCACTGGTTCAAGAAAACATGCTCACGAAATCAACGAAAACTTCATCAACAATCATGTTGCAAAATTAAAGGACGTTGAGTTTGAGGGCCAGTCCTTGTCCCCTAGAAACTTGGCCTACTACCCAAACAAATTGGGATGGCAAATTGAAGTTTCCAAGGCTGTTATTCGTAAGAACCCAGAATTCTCTAAGACACAACGGTTCTTGGTCATCGAAACCGAAGTAGGAAACATCTCCCGTCAAGAAGCTGTGTCTATGATCCCACCATTATTGATGGACATTAAACCTCACCACACCGTGTTGGATATGTGTGCAGCTCCTGGGTCTAAGACTGCGCAATTGGTGGAAGCATTGCACCAAGGTGACGACGACGTAGCACCAACCGGGTTTGTTTTGGCTAACGACTCAGATTACAAGAGATCCCATATGTTGGTTCACCAGGTCAAACGTTTGAACTCGGCCAATTTCATGGTAGTCAACCATGATGCCCAATTGTTCCCTAGAATCAAGTTGAACAACACTCAAGAGTTCCTCAAATTCGACAGAATCTTGTGTGATGTTCCATGTTCCGGTGACGGTACTATGAGAAAGAACGTCAATGTGTGGAAAGACTTCACCATTGGTAACGCTTTGGGTCTTCATCCTTTGCAAGTCAATATCTTGAACAGAGGATTGCAATTGTTGAAAAGAGGTGGTAGATTAGTGTATTCTACCTGTTCATTGTCTCCAGTTGAAAACGAAGCCGTAGTTGCTGCTGCTCTCAGAAAATGGGGTGGTCAAATTAAGTTGGTAGACTGTTCCAACGAATTGCCTGGTTTAATTAGACGTGAAGGTATTAGCCATTGGCCAGTTTTCGGTAAGGATATGGAATTGAGAGAAAGAGGTGCTGAAGACATTGTGGAATCAGCCTTCCCACCAACTGAAGAAGAAGTCAAAACCTTCAATTTGGACAGATGTATCAGAGTATACCCTCATTTACAAAATACTGGTGGTTTCTTCATTACTGTGTTTGAAAAAATTGACCCAACTGCTGACCAAACCGCTCCAGCCAAGAGATCTAACGACGATGCTGAAGTTGAAGCTGATGTTAAAAAACCAAAATTGGAAGATGAAAAGATCAAACCTCATCCTCAAGGACCACAAAAGATGCCAAGAAACGCTAATGAAGAACCATTCAACTTTTTGTCTGAAGACAATGCCGAATTGCAAAAATGTTGGCCATTCTACGACTTTGCCGAAGGATTCCCTAAGGACTGTACTTTGGTTAGAAACGCAACAGGTGAACCATTAAGAACTATCTACTATGTGGCACCAGTTATCAAAGATTTGTTGACTATTGAAGACCAAAAATTGAAAATCATTCACGCTGGTATCAAGTTGTTTGTATCGCAAAGAAACGACTCTGGTGAGTGTCCATGGAGAGTTCAAAACGAATCTTTACACACTATAAAACAATACATTGGTAAGAAGAGACAAGCATCTTGTAATTTGAAATTATTAGAGCATCTTTTCCAAGAAGGATTCCCTAAATTACATGATATTAAACAAGCTGGCATTGATCCTGAGTTCTGCGAAAAGGTCGAACAATTAGACGAAGGTTGTATCTTCTTAAATGTAAGTCGTGGGGACGACTTAGAGGACTTGTTCTTGCCTTTATGGAAAGGGAAGACCAACGTTAACTTAATGGTCAATAAGAAAGATACCCACGAGTTACTTTACAGAGTATTTGGTATCGAAACTTCGGCCAAGGATTCCAGTAAGGAAACTGCTTATAATAAGAAAGTTGAAGAAAGAAAATTAAGAGAATCCACCGAACCTGAAGTTACCACTACTGAAGTCGAACAAACTCCTGAAGTAGCAACCACTGAAGATGAAACTGCGGAACCAACCCAAAACTAGATTACACTAATTTCTTGTATATTAATAAATAGACATGTTTGTATTAGTAGAGCGACTGTAAATGAGTCTGTTTATAAATACTCTTGCTCTTTTGGTATTATGCTTTGAATTATGCCCCGATAATAGGTTATCAACAAAGGAGTATAGTCAGTGGGATATACATACTTTGAGTAGCATTTGCTCTACACTTTGCTCAATTCTGTTGTGAACTGAGCCTGCTGCTGTTATTAGTCTTACTATTAGACTTTTTGGGTTCTATTTTCTCCAGGTACCATCTTGTTCAATCACTTTGTGCTAACCGTAAACTCTAGTCATCACTATTATCGCCATCAAATTCGTCTTCATCATCTTCGTCTTCAGTGGAGTTTTCAGACTCAGAATCATCTTCTTCGTCGTCTTCGTCATTTTCGTCGTTATCTTCATTATCGTTTTCTTCACCTTCATCTTCCTCGTCTTCTATAAACTCTACCATGTGCGCCAATTGTTCGGATTTACTTGTAGATTCAACCAGCTTATCTGTAAATAGTTTTGCAGCATTCTCATCCACCATTTCGTCGACCCAATCTTCAACAATCATACCTAATGCTAGTAAGGCAGTTTCGTCCAAAGACTGAATGTGTCTTTTGGCATGCGAACTCTTTGTGAGTTTTCTACTGGTGTAATAATGAAGAGCGGCTAGTAAGTCAGAATCTGGCAATTCAGGTAGTTGACTTCTATCCACTACAGGGATCTTGATGGTACTTGGTTTGATGAAATCTAAAATCTCATCTGGAGGGATAGCTCCCCCAGTTGATTGAAACATATCTTTAAAATCGGGAGCATCTTTGTCCAATTCGACGTGGATTTTGTTTTCCTTGTCGATCTTGATCGAATGGTAGGGCGACTTCATTATCAAGTGCCGATTGAGTCGTTTTATCATGGTATAGTCTCCATTACATGCATGGTAGATATTTGCATCTTTCAATCGCTGTCTTACTCTTTTTCGATTCTCAAGAGACTTGAACACCTTCATTGTAAACTATGGGCTATTATCGTGTTGGTTTGATGGATAGTTGTTTCTATCTTAAAAGATTTGAATGCTTCTTTCAGTTTCTATTGGTGTGTGAGTTATGGGCTACTAGTTGGTGAAATTGAGCAATTAGGTACTAATTTCGATCTGGTGTTTCAGTTATTGTACGCTGCTTCTTTAGATCCAGTTTAATGCCTAAGTAGTTGCTAATACCTGCTCCTCTTCCTCTGGTTGCAATCGGCTGCAAGAGTAACTTTTTGAAAATCTGCGAACACTCGATCAAAACAGCTCAGAATTCGCTGAAAATGAAACCTCTTAATTACGAACCAGAACTTTAGCTAAATATACAATAAAATCAGCTAAACTCCCCAAATTGACCTAGTTCCAACAAGATCAGATTTTAGGCTGCGGTGATGAGATGAGATGCAATGCGAGTAGCTCTCTATACAAGCGAAAAATATATTGTTTACCTCTAAACCTAAACAAAGTTCTTTAGCAAATGGTGGATGTAGACCTATTAAAAGAGTACTACAAAGCTCAGAATGATATATCTGGGTTGGAATATGCTAATGAGCAAAGAAAATCGGCACTAAAACTAGCAATTTTAAGAGTTGTTTCACTAAATACCCCAAGCCAAACAATCAATGGTAACGATGAAGTGACAGTTTTGAAGAAAAGAATCAATGAATTCGAATTATACGTTAATAAGATCAAGCAGGAGAGCTCGACAAAGTACCGGCTCTTGGATGGCAAATTTGAGGCGTCTAAGCAAGAAATTCTGCGCCTAAAGCAGCAATTAAAGAGTACCTCTACTAGCACTAAAGTGGAAACTAACGCGTCCCGACCAAGGAAACTTACTAAACCGCCATTCTTGTCGGCCCAGCCTGTTTTAAAGAACTATTTATCGCCTTCTTTCAACTCAATTACTACCTTAAACGAAGAATTTACTAGTAATATCCTCACACCAATTGCTCCGCGTCAACAGCGAGCAAAGCGTAAATATGTCACGGCACTGAACTTCAGTAAGTTCGAAAAGAATGCCTTGGCACTCCAGGAGTCTGCACGCGAAGATGAGCCTGTGTCCAAGTCTACTACGTCGCCATTGAAGACTCCTAGTAAGATGAAGTTTATAGCGAACTTTGATAAGTCCGAGGATAACTCTGATTCTGATACCCCAGAATTCACCCCAACAAAGACATTAAGCACATCTACTCCTACAGATAAAAACGTGGATACTACAGACGCTTCCATTGAGCCCCCAAGCAAGAAGAAAAGGGCTAAAAAGTTGATCCTTCGAAAATCTATAAGGACCAATATTTCCCTGGGAAGCGGAAAACCGCTTGACTACGATGATATGAACTTTCTGAATTACGACGATGAGAATATTTTGAATAATATGTCCCCAAAATTGGAGCATTCAGCCAAATTTACAGATGCAGTGGAACTGCCACTGCCTAAAAAGAAGAAGAAGAAGAATGTGTTTCATATTGATTGAGTGTGCAGTGCGTGCAACCGATATACATGGCTATATCAAATTAGTGAGTGAAATGGTGTGAAAGAGTAGGAACAGGCTCAGGGCTCAGAGTTCACTAATCTAAAGTGCAATTACAAATGCGAGAAGAAGTAAGAGGCAAGACTAGAGAATATATTGGTACTCCAACCAATGCTGACCAATGCTATGAATGAGATATCTACGAAACACAGAGAGATCCACAGGTTCGAACACCGTAACCCCAGTTGCTCGTTCACTTTGTGCAACTAAACGCACTGGCTGCAAATTAACGGAACCCTACGCACCAGATTTGAGTAGTTACCGTATTCGTTGTGTCTACTACGGTGAATACTGCACCAAGCACGGCGTAGACCGAGCACCGACTTTGTTGACAGTGATGAGACTAAAGGACGTCAATCGTCGCAATTTCACCACATTTTCACCAAAATTTCGCCAGAAGCTCACAAACACGCCGCAAACTCACCCCAACCTCACCACAACCTCACCACAACCTCACCACAACCTCACCACTCCCTCCAACAACCCTTCAATCTGACCTCTTGTGTAGTCAATAAACTTCTATCAAAGTAAACTTTGTCACGTGATATTTATTCACGTGATTTGGAGCCCGCAAAACGGCCACCAAGTTGAAGAGGCAAATGTGTTGCAAGTTTCATCAACTGAAAGGCGAATAGACGGGATGCTTAGTTGTAGACGGACAATATCGCGCGCGGTGGTTCAGCGCCGTCCCGGCGTGTTGGTAGCTGTGAGAAAAGCCACGAGAAGCCACCGGCCCATGGCCCTATCACTGATCTACACCAGTAGTAACACCACCAAACCATTAGATTTCGCCAGGATTATGAGCCTCGAAGCGAAAGATGATTCGCCGATCATCACCGACACCGATGGAGGAGTTCCAGCGGAATCGGACAAAGATATTGCCGATGTTCCCAAAAGTGATGACAAACCCACCAAGAAAGACCAGGACAAAGATGTCGAAAAGGACCCAGAAACAGACCTAGACAAGTCAAACGTAGACAGCACTGACGCTGAGGCTAGCGAAGTTGTCGGTACAAGTTCAGCCGTTGGTTCGGCACCTTTATCTGGTGGATCAGCCCCACCAGGAGGCAATGGAAATGGAGACAATAACGACAAGAAGGACGATTCAAACTCGTCGCTCTCGCCCAACCCGGTGACTGGATTGTATCCTCCGCTTTTGGCAATTCCCATGAAGGACCGTCCACCTTTACCGGGACGTCCTTTTGCTATCAATATTACCGACCCAGAGGTCATAGGCTCGATATATACCATTATAGATAAGCGGGAACCTTACTTTGTGTTGTTCCACGTCAAGGACCCCAACGAGGCCGACACCGATGTCATTAGAAACAAGGATTCGGTGCACAACATTGGGGTGCACTGTCAGATCATAAGGCACACTACGCCTAGACCAGGAGTGTTTAATGTTTTGGGGTATCCGCTCGAACGGTGTCAGCTTGAAGAGTTGACAACACCATCTGAGAGCGAAGCCAGTGTAGAGAGTGAAAAGAAGAGTGCTGATGGTGAAAGTGAAGATTTCCCTACTTCGTACTTGAAGGGGTTGAAAGTATCATACGCCACAGTGAAGCCAGTTGCCGATGAGCCCTACGACAAGGATTCGACAGAGATCTCGTCTCTTGTCGAGTCTTTGAAGGCTCTTTTGGGCAAAATGGGGGGGAAGAATCCGCTTGAAAAGCTTCAAATTAAAGAAGGAACAGAATTGATTAAAGATCCCTCAAGATTTGCCGATTTTGTTGGTTCGACCATCCATGGTGATCCAAAGAAGATTCAGGAGATTTTGGAGGCGGTGAATGTGGAATCTAGATTATCCAAGGCATTGGAGTTGTTGAAAGTTGAATTAAAAGCCAGCTTGATCAAAGAAAACACCATCCATAACTTGAGTACCAAGGCCGATGAGTACCAAACCCGTCTCTTCATAAAAGAATTCATCAAAGAGTTGCAAAAACGTGCCGGAATTGTCGAGTCGGAAGACAAAAAGACATCTAAATTTGACGAGCGTCTTAAACACTTGAAATTGTCAGAAGAAGCCTTGGAAGCCTATAATGCTGAAAAGGCTAAGATGGAGAGTCAAAATGAACATTCCAGTGAATTGGGCGTCAGTGAAAGATATTTGGACTGGTTGACTTCTATTCCATGGGGTATTTATTCCAAGGATAGATTCAGGATCAAGGAAGCTAAAACTATTCTTGACAGAGACCATTATGGTTTGAAAGATGTTAAGGAACGTATTTTGGAGTTTATTTCTATGGGTAGAGTTTCGGGTAAGGTAGACGGAAAAATCTTGTGTTTGGCTGGTCCTCCAGGTACTGGTAAAACCTCGATTGCTAAGTCTATTGCAGAAGCTTTGAACCGTAAATATGTCAGAATTGCTATGGGTGGTATTCAAGATGTTCACGAAGTGAAAGGTCACAGAAGAACCTATGTTGGGTCTATTCCTGGTCGGATAATATTTGCTTTGAAGCAAGCCAAAACTTCCAATCCTTTGATGTTAATTGATGAAATTGATAAATTAGATTTGAGTCGTGGAGGAGGTGCTGCATCGGCATTTTTGGAGATTTTGGACCCAGAGCAGAACAATGCATTTGTTGATAATTATATTGATGTCAAAGTTGATTTGTCCAAGGTGTTGTTTGTTTGTACTGCCAATTATTTGGGTAATATCCCAGCTCCTTTAAGAGACCGTATGGAAATCATTGACGTTTCTGGTTACACTAATAATGAAAAGATTGAAATTGCTAAAAGACACTTGATTCCAGAAGCTGCAAAGAAAGCAGGATTGGAAGCTGATAGGGTTAATATCACCACTGAAACTATCACAAGATTAATTGAAAAATACTGCCGTGAAAGTGGTTTAAGAAATATCAAAAAGTTAATTACTAGAATATTTAGCAAAGCATCTTTGAAGATTGTTGAACTGGTAGAAGAGAGAGAAGAAACAACTGCAGCCAAGGCAATAGCCGAAACTAACAAAGATGCAGAAGAAACAAGTGCCAAAGACTCAGAAACTGCCAGAAAGGAAGATGCTGAAGACACCAAAGTTGGTACTGAGACCAGTGCTAAAGTAGATGCTGCTGAGCCTAAGAAAGACAACAAGAAAGTCGATGAGGAAAAGTCGGAAGATGCGGAAGAAGAGCTTGTTAAATTGGAAATACCAGAAGATATTAAGTTGGAGATTACTCCTGCAAACTTGAAAGATTACGTTGGTCCTGAAATTTATACCAGAGACCGTGTGTACGAAGCACCACCACCGGGTGTTGCTACTGGTCTTTCCTACAGCACATCAGGTAATGGTGATGCTCTTTATATTGAATCTATCTTGACTCATTCCATTAGCTCAGGATCGGGCCACGCAGGGGTCCATGTCACCGGTAGCTTGAAAGATGTTATGAAGGAATCAGCTTCTATTGCATACTCATTTGCCAAGCTGTATATGGTGAAAACGTTCCCAGAAAACAGATTTTTCGAATCTGCTGAAATTCATGTTCATTGTCCAGATGGAGCAATTCCTAAAGATGGACCTTCTGCTGGTATTTCGTTTACTTCGTCCTTAATTTCCTTGGCTCTTAATGAACCTTTACCACCAAAGATTGCCATGACTGGGGAAATCACCGTTACTGGAAGAGTATTACCTGTTGGTGGATTAAGAGAGAAGATTCTTGGTGCTAAGAGATACGGATGCGATACTATTGTGTTCCCTAAAGATATTGAAAATGAGCTCGAAGAAATCCCAGAAGAGGTTAAAGAAGGAGTCACTTTTATTCCTGTTGAATGGTACCAAGAAGTGTTTGATAAAATATTCCCTAACGTTTCCCAAGAGAAAGGAAACCAAGTATGGAAAGAAGAGTTTGAAAAATTAGATCAAAAAAAGAAGAGTAAGAAGAAGTCTCAATAATTTTTTTGCATTGATTAGAGTTTAGCATTGTTTGAGATAATTCTCCAATTCTGTAGTCTGATCGTCATATATTTGTACATAATAAATAAACTAAGATAATAATTGTTCTATTTCGATATTGATTCGTATAGTTTATTTCTTTTCGTTCTTTACCTCGTCAAAAAACTCTCTAACTTTCTCTTCCGTTACTAGTTCACCTTGTTCAGCAAAAGGTTTGAAGAAGTCTTTCAACTTTTCCCGTATTTTGTTGTATGCTTGTAAACCTTCGATAGCTTGTTCTCTCGGTAACGACAGCAAAGCATCGGCACCTAATTCTAGCAAGGATCCTGTGTTGGAAGAGGCTTCATCGCTCTCTTCTGGAGGCTCATAAACTGGATCGTCTTTGTATAGGTACTCGTTGTGCTGTAAAAATTGACTTAGTTTTGAATCTTCCCCAGTACTCAATGCAGCCAAATGACGCCTGAATCCTGGCTTCAAAAATACTGAGTATGGAGTATCGTTATTTTGACGTTTGGAGGAGGTTTCGGTCTCTTCAAGTTTTCTTTTATTCGTGTCATTGTCTACTGTTTCTTGCTTAATTTCAGCCTCTTGGGTCTGTAATGTATTGGAGAACTTTTTGAACTTGCTGTCCCAATCCTCCGTGGAATTACTTCCTTCAAAGTGTGGTAGCCTTGTAAGTACTATATCTGGAAGATTTAGCTGCTGAAATACATAAGGAAACAACTGAACACATTTCCAGCAGATAAAGCAATCAAACCTATCCAAATTTGGAAAGTGAGGAACCTTTGAAGAACCATCGTCAAAGTCATCATATTCTTCACAATTCGCATCCCCATCGTTGTCGTCATTATTATCGTCATTCTCGTTATCTGCTTCTCTCTTATGGTGATGCTCGGTCTCAGCATCATCTCCCGGTGGAGGCAAATCATCAATCATATTCTTACCAGAAGAACGCTTGAATCTGCCCTGTTCATACCCCAAAATGCACTCCTCGTGGTACCAGTCCTCCCCACAGGCAAAGCCAAAATAGCACTGGATCATATTTCCGTCTAGCGGATTATAAGGCTTTTTGCAGTTGCAAAATAGTCCTTTGAAATTTTGGTTGTAATTATTAGACAGAGATGGGATATCTTCCGGGGGTATTTCAATTCCGCTAAGCGACAGAGAAGAACCCGTACGAGGTCTTGAACTGGGGTCGGAGATTGAACCTGTTCTGGGTCTAAAACTCGTACCACTTTCACTTGTTGTCTTCATTCTAAGCTTACAAGCACCATTCTTAACTCCTTCCATTCTAGTAGTACCACAATCACAGACAAAATTTCGTTTTGTGAACAACTCCACGATTTCGTGGGTCAGATGGCATTGGATCGAGCAAGAATAGCATATTCCGACGGGCTGGTGGCTCGTTTTGGAACAGTCTAAACAAGCAAATATGGGCTGTCTTAATTCACCTTTCTCAAAAGTGCATTCATCCGAGCTATAGGGCATCAATTCGCGGGCCTCGCGCTCGAGCTCGAGCTGACTGTTGATATAATCAACAGCTGTGATGGAATCTTCTGTGCTCATCTGGATACAAAGAAAAGAGTACTTGAAGTAAGATACAGATTGTGATCTATAGCAAAGAATTTGCGGCGCTACCATGTGAACCATTAGCAATGAAGCGGTCATACGAGGGGCAGAGGTGGTAGCGAGTGGTACGTGAGGTGTACGGGGTGTTTATGGTGTTTACGTGGTATGGCAGTGCAGGCATACCGATTCGTGGAAACGATTAATTGAAGTGGTTCGTGGTTGATTCGTTTGAGCTTGTCTGTTGTGTAATTTTTCAGGTAGCGCCAACTAGTAAGTGCGCCTAACCCAGTGCATTAGAAGAGATGAGTAGACTAGACTCATTCAGCACCTTCTTACTCCTACTTATACTATATCTTATAGTATATCTTATACTATATCTTATACGACTTTTCTTATTCTACTTCTCTTCTACGACTTCTTATTCTACTTCTTTATACTTCTTCTCTTATTCAGACGTTTATTCAGAATTATAGGGACTATATTAAAATACAAATTAGATGTAACTAGACGTGAGTTTATCCGGTGATGAGTGGTGTGTAATACAACGTATTAATGCCTAATAAAAATAATGATATGTAAGGGAGCTTATTGCAAAGTACTGATTTCAGTGACGATCTCATCGTAAGTTTGTCTGTAGTCGTCGGTTTTGTCAGCGTTCTTCTTGGATTTACCACCGCCTGGAACGATCATGACACAAGAAGTAGGTCTCTTGGTAGCACCGGCGCTACCTAAATCTTCTTTAGAAGGAATGAAGACGTAAGGAACAGATGAGTCTTCACACAAAACTGGAATGTGAGAGATGACATCTGGTGGAGAGATGTCTCCAGCAATGATAACCAACCCTTTTTCACCTTTTCTTAAAGCTTTGACAACTTCTTTTACACCTCTCTTAACATGTTTGACTTTAGAAGATTTTTTGACAGTCTTCAAAACCTTCTTGTTCAATTTTTTGGATGCTAAAGGTTTTGCGAAAGTTAAAACGGCCGATAATCTCTTTTCATAGTTATCTTCGGTAGTGTCTTCTTTGACAACCTTTTCCTTCTTTTCTTTACCCATTTCTATGTGTTAGCCTAGATATATAAATCTGCTATATTGAGATTTTTAAATTTTTCACTCGATGAGATGCGACTCCAGTGAACGGTACGCACACTATGCAAAACCAAGCGACCCGTTTGCTACAACACCATATTCCTTGTACACAAGCAACACCGCCTTGTACTGACTGGTCAACAACATATAGGTATGGAGTCAAAAAGAAAGCAGAAGCGGTTTGCTTCGGTAGACGACGTTTTACAACTCCGTCCTGATGCTTCGTCGCACCGTGTTAGCGACACCGTCGCTGATGATAAGGTTATCAACTACATCAACAAGTTTCAGTCCACCTTGGGACAAGAGTCGCTGGTGGTGAAAACCATCGTCTGCTCGTCAGAAGCGAGCTACTTCAATAGCAAAAAGTCGGAATTGCTCGAGCTTTTGCAGAAAAATTTCAATATTTCCCATTTTTCAGTTTCTACCGGTGCCATCGATAGCTATATTGCCCTATACGGGCCCCAGCTTGCTATAGCCAAAGCTGCTACCTTCTTGAGTTTTCTATTGGCAAAATTGAACAACTTTGTCCATAACCAATTGACTTTGAAGTCGCCCAGTTACAGCCTAACTATACTAATTGCTGCAAATTCTTTGCCTAAGCTTGCTTCAGCCAAGCAATTATCTTGTCAGAGCGAATACGGCTATAACCCCAAGGTTAATTCGTTGTATTTCCACGGCTATTTGTCGAATATTTTCGCTTCATTGTCTCAATGTTTGTCGAGTAATGCCTGCGATGTGGACGAAATAGCCTTGGAACAAGTGCCGCTCTTTTCGCTTCACTTGGACGCCAATATCGTAGAACGGTCCGACGAAAATAACCAGTTAATGGTGAAATCAAGAAATAATGCCATTCAATTCATCTCGAAGTATAGTCGAATCTCAAACCTGGTTGCTTGAGAATATGTGGTGACTAGCTGGTTCATAGATCCCCAAGTCAGAGGATTATTGTATAGTCTACATTTACTAACGTACTTCCTTTATTTTAAATATACAACTAAGAAAACCTATACTTTGACTAAAGTAGCGACTTTTGACTTACGAGAGATCGATGCAACTCTATCACCTAACGACAAGGCCAATCCTTGTCCTTTAGATCTAATTCTAACATGGCCAATTATTGGACCGTCGGTTTGTTGCTCAATACACAAATTGGCCAATGCATCTTCACCAAACGATGAGCGTGAGTATAAGTTAGCAGACAAGAACTGACATTCTTCTCCAATAACAGCTCCAGGAGTCAAACAATTCATGTTTGTTCCCTTCATCAATTCATCAAGATAATCCTTCAAGGAGTTCATTTGAGATTTGATGGTGATCTTGTTTTCCCATTCAAATTCATTCCACATCTTACGGAACTGGCTTTCAGAACAGGTGGCTGGTTTGATGTAATCCATGATATCGATGTGCACGTCGTTCAAAATGACAATAGTAGAATCATCTGAATGTTGACCGTCATAAACAATGTTACCAAACAAGACCCCAGTATCAGCAGAAGTAACCTTGACGGTAGTTTGAATTTTGTAAAATCCATGGGGTCCAATATTAGCAGTGGTTGGTTTATCGACGACTTTCAAATCTCCCAAGGTAGCGAATTCTACCGACAAATTACGTAAAGTGGTGGTGGTCTGGTTAACCAATAAAACTTCCAATACCACATCGTATTGGTGTACCTTGACGTAAGCTTCTGCGTAAATTGGATCGGAAAACCCAGTCAATTGCACAATCTTGTTTAATCTCGAAGATAAATCTTCTTTCTTAATATCGCTTCCTGAGGCTAAAGCAATATCATCAACGTTAGATTTACCACTTTTACCATTCTTATTGAATTGTCTGAATACAATTGAGTCGTCGACTTGTTCGGCGTTATTATGGAAATCTTTAGCAACTTCTTGTGCTCTCTTAGCTTCAACGGCTCTGATTTGTGCGGCAAAAGCGTCCTTGGTATCGTCCAAGAAACCAGATTCAATGATCTTGGCATCAGCTTCATCAGTTAATAATTTAATACAGGAAAGGATTCTTTCAGCCGAGTCTTCGTCGATCTTCTTTTCCACGACAGTAGATTCTCCTACTCTAACGATAGAAACCATTATTAATAAAGCTTCTGCTTTCAAAGCATTCAAGATCTCTTGCTTGGTGTTATTACGGTCTAATCTCAAAACCAATTTAGTCAACGTAGAGGCCAAGACTGAACCAAGATAAAAGTCTCCGGCCAATATAAGTTTACGGATTGGAGGTTTGTCTTCGTCAGAGCTGTCTGAAACTTCGGTGGTTAAGGCATTTTCAGTGGCATAAGTACCATCTGGTAACACTACTGGCCCTTTACCATGGGTGTGTTTATCGGATTCAGATTCATCATCGTCACCGGTTTCGGTGGTTTTTCTTTCACTGGCCAAAATTGGAACTTCACCAATAGCGGATCTTATGTATTTCCAAGCTTCTTGGATTAATTTTTCTTCAAAACTGTACTCACCAACAATCCATAATGCTCCTCTGAAGATCTTACCGCTCTTCACCGAAGGTAATGCTTGGATTAATCTACTGATAATGCCTTCTCTTAAGTCGGGGAATTTTTCAACAACTTCCTTAACAAAGACAATCACTTCGTTGGAAGCAGCGGTGTTTAAGTCGCTCATGGAGTCCAACAATAAATCAATAACGTTGGCAGCAACTTCGACGAATTTGATGGCCAATTGATGGATAGCATTGATTAATAATTGTCTGTATTCGGCAGCTTTTTCTTCGTTAGAGGAAGACGATTTTTCGAGCTCTTTTCTCAACAATTTCACGATATCTTCAACGTTTCTGCTGCTGACGAATTTCAAGGTAACCTCGAGAGCTTTCTTACGGACATCAAGATCTTGCGACGACAATACTCTCAAGATTTCAAGCACCAACTCGTTCAATACACCAGGATATTGCACGTTCAAGTCGTTGATTCTTTCAAGAGAAATGATCTTGACGTTGTTATCGGCTTCCTTTGTGGCTAAGTCGACAAACTTGCTACCAGCTAACAAAATAGAAGCAGAATTGGTAGACAACGATGCCAAAGTATTGGCTGCTTCGTACACAACGACATTGGACGAGCTTTCAACAATCTCTGTCACCAATTGTGCGTACTGGTTCTTCAAGTTAGGGTTAGAAATGGAGTCTCTTTTGATGAACTCGATAAACGCCAATTGCAACAATGGGTCCAATGTTTCAATGATAGCGATACTATCTTGGATGTACTTTAAGGTGGCATCTCTGTTAAGATCGCTCAAACAAATAAAGGCGTTTCTTTTACACACGGAATCAGATTCTGCCTCAAGGAATTGGTAGATCAACTCATCGGCATCGGGACACAAATGATCCGATACTTTATAGATGGAATAAAGAGCAAACACAGCGTTCTTTCTCACGTAAGCGTGGCGGTGCTCGAGACACTGACGTACGTTGGGAACTAAAGTCTCCAACAATTCTGGTTCCTTCAATTTGTTCAAGTATCTCAAAGTGTTCCCACGAATGAATTCATTAGGGTGTTGTAAGTCTCTCTGGATAGCGTTACAAACCAAAATCATTTCGTGACGCATTTTGCCCTTTTCGTCCAACTTTGGACATACTTCCCAGTAGAAGTATAAGAGCTTCTTTAATTCTTTATTTCTCGAAGGCATCACAAATCTAATGATGTGCATCAACAAATCGGGCATAGGGTCCCCATTAATGATGGCAATAAGGATCTTCTTCATGGTGTCGACCTTGACGTCATCTTTGCCCTTTTCCAACAAAGTTTTGAACTCATTTACGGAGGTTTTACTGGCGGTATTCGGTTCATAAACCAAGGTATATCCAGAATCCGACATTTTCAGCTGAAAAGTTAGTATAATGTTGCCAAAATGGACAATTAGGCAGTTCTGGGGTGGCAGAATAGTCTAGGGATTTTTGAGGGCAAATACGTACCGTTTGGTGTTGGTTGTGGCCGTGGGTGATTGGAGTAGAGTTGTTGAATCTGACGTGTTGTTCAATTTCTCACGCAACCGGAATTGGGTGGTGGTCGGAATTTGCCAGGCGGTCGGATACCATATCCGGTCAGAACTCTTGGTGATGTGATGGAGTGAGTTGAAGGCATGTTATTTACTACTACGAGGAATAATGAATGTGTTGATGTGTTATTATGTAGGCTATACTCTATACTGTTGGTGTTTCTTCATGGGTCTGTTCCCTTTATCTTTAGCCTTTGTTTTATTTTACCGTTTAGCTTCACTACCTGCATCTACTGATTCTGTACATCTTAACGGTAGATGCCAGAGATCAAGTGTAGCTTCTGTAGCAGCTCCAATACGTCAATTGTAGTTTTCTGCATTATTGTATTAATTGTAGCTACTTTGCGAATTCTGCTTCATTCTGGTGGATTTTTCGCTACTCTACTTCGTCCACCCCAGCTATAATTTCGTGGTGCTTTTTATGATGTCTTTAAAGTATAAGCATACTCTTCTAGTCCGAATCACTGTCGACATCGGGATTGGTAAGCATAAGCTTGGGTCTCTCTTCGTAATCATCGAGTTTCTCTCCAAGAATGGTGGGGTTTTCAACTTCGGTGTCGTTTTCATCTTCATCTTCATCTTCATTTGCATCATTGTCGGAGTATTTGTAACCTGGATGTTGGTAGAAGCCTCCTACAACTCCGTCAGATATGCTTCCTGATGATGATGCCACAGATTCTTTTCTTCCCTCTGTATTACTGAAGCTGGTAGCAATGCTATTCGCGTCTGTGGCTGCTGATCCTCCAGTTGTAGTTCTGTTTAATGTAGACGCAGCTATACTTGAATCAGAAGATTTAATATCTGCCGCTACTGGCGACTTTTCTTCGGTTAATCCAATCTTTTGTCTGACTCCCGTGCTGTACCCATCATCAATCTCTCCAGCTAACAATCTTGGTTGTAAATGTCCGTGCTTCAATTCGACTCCACTGGTCTTTTTTAGTCTATTCTGACTAAATGGACCTGCTAGTCTCATATACTTACCGTTAGCATTGACTGCGTTGGCATTCTTATCAACGGGTCTGATCCCTATTGGTAATTTCCATTTCCCAGGACCATTTTCGTTGTAAGCTGTCCCAGCACTTCGTCTGATAGTCAGCACATAATTCGACCGTTCTCCTTCTCCAGGCTTCAAAACTAAGCTCTTCTTAATCGTAGCCAAATTCACTGGTCTACTAGAATTGGTACTGAATATTGAACTGATGGAACTACTTTGTCTATGGTGCACTCTTGAACCTTGTGAGATACTGGCTTCCAAAGGAGACGACAAAACCGGCTTCAATGGATTTGGTCTGTATGCAATTGATCTGCTACTTGGTGATGAAATAGTGGATGCTTTTCTCGGTATGGTTTGAATAGAGTCTACGAATGTATCGGTACTTTGCCGGGGCAGTTGGTCGAAGGAAGATCTCGCAGAAATGATGGGTTCCTTTCTAGAAAATTCGTCATTGGAATCGTCTAGTGACATTTGCGGCGAGATAGGAGATTCAGGTTCGGGTGTGGAGATAGGATAAGGCAAATCTCGAGATTGACCACTTACAGAAGGAATTGGAGAGATCATATCCTGGTTCTCGATTATAGGGTTGTCATGAGACGATTCTCTTGATAGTTTATATTCTTCTGGGGTTTTAAACCCGCCCAAATCGGAATTGGTTCGTTGAAAGGCGGATCTTTGTTCGTCTAGGTAATTTGGTGAGTACTTCAGCAAGTCTTCGTTTAACGAGCTGGCGCTGCCGTATTGTGTAGGAGAGAGAAGCGTGTTTGTCGACATGCCTTCAAACTCTTTGATGGTGGTTTGTCTGAATTGGTCCTGGGAGTCAAGTGAGTTGATTTGGCCAAAATTCAAGAACGAATCTTTTTTGGGCGAGTCCTGGGAAATGCTGGAAAGCCCCGAATCTTCGGAAAACTTCAAAAAACTGTCCCTTTCCGATTCTCGTAACGGAGACTGTAGCTCGGGTGTGGTAGATTCCTTCGGTATGCTATTATAGGTGCCTCCTCTGGAGGAAGACGGTATTTCGTTTTCGTAGAAA
This sequence comes from Suzukiozyma fluviatilis, assembly GCA_030560825.1. NCBI lineage: Eukaryota > Fungi > Ascomycota > Pichiomycetes > Serinales > Debaryomycetaceae > Suzukiozyma > Suzukiozyma fluviatilis. The sequence goes on from JAKTVZ010000001.1 coordinate 704,141, forward strand.
TCTTCTCGCTCGGAGTTGGGCGAAGGAGGACTGGACTTTACCAATGGGTTTACGGGAGAAGGTGATGAGTTGTAGTTGGAAAAACTCAAGATATTGGGAGATCTGGGTATGGAGGTGGGTATATTCGAGTGACTGCTATCTCCATAATACTCTCCTGAGCCCACCGCCAAGTTATCAAGCTGGTTATCGATCTGGTTGATCAATTCGTCCATATTTGCATCTGTTTGGCTTGTTTTTTCTCTGTCAGAGTCGATGGAACCGGGTCCAGAAGGGCCAGATGGGCCCATATTGAACTGGAAACCATCAAAACCAGAGCTATCTGAAAGACGGGGGCTAGACTGGTTCGATACGCTACCAATTTGTAAATCAGGAGGCGGTTTTCTACGAAGTTTGGAAGTAGTGGACTGGGGACTTATGGGGGTAGATGGATTGGGCTGAACCTGTGGTTCTGGTGTCTTTACGGGAGTAATTGGGTCTAGCATGGATCTGGTTTGATACCGAGCCGTTTGGGACGCAGTAGTGGTACTAGGCTGAGGTTTAGCTCCATTTACCGTGGCATTGGAGGTAGCATTGGAACTAGCATTGGCAAGACTTTGCTTCAACAAATTGGAGCTTTGAGGGCTCTTTAGGGACCGTGAAGTCTGGTCCTGGTTCTGGGTCGACTTTGGACCGGTATTGGTCCGGAGGTTGACGTGGAGGCCGTGTTTATGGCTGTCTTGGTTACTGTGTTTATGGCTATCGCTATCACCAAAGATAGAAGCGAGTCTGGAGCCAAAAAGCTTACCTCCACGTTTATCTTTATCACTTGACATGGGAGTGTGCTCTATTCAAATATTAGGTACAAATGACAGTTCCATTCAGGTGATTAATTGATGCTTTCTTTAGCGTAGGTGAAAATAGTGCCAGAAACCACCTCAATTTTGCAGATCAAATATGTGCACACCACGAAATTGATGAGTTGGGAAATTTTAGTAGGAAAAGTGCGAGATACGAGCTTGAAAGTTGCGGCAATCGAATCTAGGTGAAGATTTACCCCTAGGAAGTTGTGATGGAGGTGTACTTAGGTTTCAGTTGCAAGTTAAAAAAATAAAAATGAAAAATATGAAAATAACGACAACTGCAGGACTCGAACCTGCGCGGGCAAAGCCCAAAAGATTTCTAATCTTTCTCCTTAACCACTCGGACAAGTTGCCATTTGTTGGAATAGTAATTGAGATGTGTTTTAGTTGCTTTGAGTTTCTTGGACTCTATTGAGAATTATTTAGTTCTTTATTGCGTTTAGTTGTTGGTTTAATATTTGTGACTAGATTGGAGGAAAATTAGAGATTGGGACTCTATGTTTTTGTTACCGTGTGAGATATTGGAAGAACTTTATCAGAGGTTCTTCGACGGAATCAATCATACGAATATTCATTCAATATTGGCTGGAGATTGATTATACCCAGTTATGATTTGCACCATTACATCATGGATCACCAGAGGGTCCAAATTGGGCCGAAAGTAGTAGCATTTGGTGTATCATTTCTTCGAATAAATTTTGCAGCAATTTCCGTTTTTTTGGTCTTGTTCCAAAAGATGAAAGACTTGAAATTTCATGCCAAAAGAGTTATATTTAAGTAGAAAAGAACGTAACATACCTCGTTGGTGAAAACTCGCTCCTCGGAGGTCAGGATGCCATTTGAGCTACACCTGTGTCTTCTAATGCGTCTATTTTAGTTGGTTCTATATACATCGAATCTGGGTAGATTCGTTACATTGGTATACCGCTCTGATTCAGAAGGTCGCAACCTTACATCAGATACCACCGGGGTAGATGGTTCTCTCGCTACAATACACATCTACTCCGTTAGATCCGGATTTATAGTTTCACCAGCTTCAGCCAGCATCAACCAGACATGGCAAGGCAACCGTCACGATATTAATAAGCTATTAGGAGCTTTTCTACATATATACGCTTTTAGGAGGACCTAGTCCTACTTGGAACAGAATCTGACTCATTACATCTTTCGTATTTTTACGAAAATTTACCACAGCAAGCAAACATTGTGTTACCTAAGAAAGTAGCACAGGCCGTAAGACACCCGGCTTTGGTCGAGGGCCAACGGTCGTCCAATACACTAAAGCAGTGGAATAGGTCTATACAAAACTCGGCACATTCGTTTGTTTCTCTATGGTAACCGGAACCGGTTTCGCTTATACTTAAATCAGACCCACTAGTAATATTAGAATCATTTACAGTGGAATCTTGGTGCAGAAAATCCATGGCACTAACCGGTTGAGGTTCTTCGGTTATGACCTCTTCTTCCGACGCTAGAGAAGGTTGTTGGGTTAGATCCTCCTCTTCCGACGTTGCAGTACTCATTGTGCTCTACTGTACGGTAAACATCAATATAGAATATTGATGAAAAAATATAAAGGTTTTTGTAGTTCGCGTAATAGTGCATCACCGCAATCGAAGCCAAAATAAATAATTCAAAGAGGTTGTTTTTTTGGAAGTGAATGTAAAGTATAGTGTTTGTGTTTAGTGTATAGTATAAGATGATATCTGAGTTGAAGCTTGCAAGTTTTACAATTTGCAAGCTTTTTTTGCAAAATTTGTCGTATTTTCTAAATATTTTGCAACCATTTCATCGCACTTGAAAATTATTTCGCTTAATATTATTGATAACAATTTTTTGATGATAACAGATGGAAATATACAATAAACGAATTTCTTGCATTTAGCACTTTAGTATATTTCAACCTGAACCAAACGTGCCATTGTAAAAGTTTCAAAATTTAAATCCAATTACATGCACCACAGGTTGTGCCCTTTTTTGCAGCCATTTTTTCTATCTATGTACATAGAAACTAGTCAAGACTACTGTTTAGCCTTATCAAATTATGTATATTGTCATATGTATATTGTCATATGTATATTGTCATATGTATGTACCATGAAATGAGAAATTATGCACCTATGTATAAAAATAATTAGTACCTTTTTTGCAACCATTTGAGAGTTATACAGTCAATTTGTATACTCTGAAGTTTATCCATAACCAGAACAAGCCAAAGCCAGCAAATGATATAGTACAATTTAAGATCACCCACAAATCAGGATATTTTGCAGGTGCATCAAAGCAATAATCAATAATGTGATATATAACCATTACCAAGTAGCTTCCTTTAATTATCAAATTCCACAACAAGCTCCTATTCTTCATAAGTAGTTTGGGACCAATCAACCAGTTAATTATGAAGTTCCCCACGAAATATTGCAATATCAATTGGTCCTTCTTAAGCAATGGATACAAACTAAAGGTCCCTACGTTGTTTATCCACTGTACAATATCAATTAATTCGGGGTCGATTAAGAGCAAGAACATGGACGGCAACAAAGGAATCAAGATGGACTTTTCGTGCACTTGGTACGAAAACAAGTAAAACGAGAACGAATTGCCAATAAACCCATAAATTAGCCCGAGATTGATATTCTTTGCTTTTCTCAACTTTATAAACAACAAAATATTAATTGGTAAAATCGATACGATTGTCGTGATTAAAGAGAGCCTTGACAATTGCTGGCTATCAACAATCTGCTTATACTTTACTATGACATTTGTTGTGCACCAAAAGTTTGCAACCTTGTCTTCAAACAATCCTCTATTGAAAGGGAATACTCTGATCAAGATTTGCAACAAGGTGGATGGGGTTTGGAGGAAGGGAATGAGTACGACAAACTGGGTGAATATCACCGTTAACCCCACGGAAATTAACTGCAGAAAAGACTTCAACTGACTCAAAATAAATACAAAGATAAAGGTTGAATAGTACAAACCCATCTGTTTGAAGTTAATACAGCAGACAAACCAAATGGATGCAAGGGTCAATCTCCCCTTAATGAGCTCAATTAACGAATAAACAAAAAATCCCAACATGATGGAGTTATACTGAAAGTGGCCATGGTCAATTAAAACTAAATGTGGTTGAATGAGAATGACACAGGCAATTACAATTTGATCCATACGATTAAGCTTAAATTTCTTCCCCAACAAGTTGGTGATAGACAAAATCCCTGGGATATAAAGCATGCACTCACTGATCAAACTCAGGTACCTCATGAAGTTTTTGATGTGGGTATTTTCTATACCTCTGGAGAGGTTTAAGGCAAACCATTCCGGGTTAATAAAGTCACCAATACGGCCAAAAATATACGAATGGAACGCCGTTAACGGAGGATAGTCCAATCCCCAATACTGCAAGTCAAAAAAGTACCATTGACTAATAGGTAAGTGAATGGTTAGTTCCATCCAGTGTCTTTGTGCTTCAAAGTCTCCAAACATTGGCGGTGTTCCCTTCCCCGAGTATCCGCCTAATCCTACCGCGGCTCTGTACAATATGGCCGCCATCACCAACACATAGCGTGCCTCCCATTGATCCTGGGCTTTTTCGAAGTAATGCAATAAATCATACACAGGAGAATCTTTGAAAATACTGGCCCTTGAATTCGAACCGCTTCCAGAAGCTGATCGAGTCCCAGAATTTCCAGAAGCAGCTGCACCCTTCTTCGGCACCGAAACGGCCTGATTCTTCGACTTTTTCTTCGATTTAGCCATTGATGCTCTTGGGGCTCTTTTGCTTGCCTGTTCACTATTTGTATTTTCGAAATGAACTTAAAATGTTCCTACCTGCATATAACCTAATGGGTCCTACGATCAGTAATGTACAGGTTCGCGTGTATAGACTTTGGTTATATAGCTTTATTTGGAAGGTCGGCTCTTCTTTGTTCTCGATCGGTTAACTATTTCGCTCATTAACCAGGTTAAGTACGTTCAGGACATGATTCGTATTAGTTGCCAGGAAAGACTCTTAGTATATGTAAAACCTTTTTTCCTTTCTTAGACATGAATAAGGCAACTTGTCCGAGTGGTTAAGGAGAAAGATTAGAAATCTTTTGGGCTTTGCCCGCGCAGGTTCGAGTCCTGCAGTTGTCGATATTTTCTTTTTTTGCAACTTTCCTGACAGAGGGTTTGGTGTGGTTAAGCTAAGCTATCTAACACATCTGGAAGTTGTCAAGTGTTTCCAATCTGTTTTTGCAGCATTTCGAATCATTTTTTTTAAATGTCTCAAATGTCTTTTTTTTCTTTCCTTGTCGTGAAACCTTTAACACGCTTATAGTGCAGTAGAAGTTTCTAAGACTACATGCTTGGATAGAATCTATTTATCGTACAGCATTCTACTTATATAAATGTTGATTGTAATATATAATCGCCAGTATCATATACTTAAATTATGACATGTGTGTCAGAATGCAGAGATGTCACTTCATTCTCTAGGCTGAATTAATAAACTTAACTTCCACGCCCTATCTTCCTCATGTTTGTTCAATTGACATACTTTCCATAATTCTAAAAGAATCAACTCTTGTAAGGATAATACTGGAATGATATTATAATCGTCAATATCTAATGATTTTTGCGATCCAATGGACATAATACTCGACCGTCTATTTATGGTGATGTTTGGTCTTGATTGAACATATGGAATTTGTAAACTTTCAATATCAGCAATAACTCTTGTTATTTTCAAATATTTGTCAATGTTGATCAATTTTTGATTCAAAAATGTATTTGCTTTTCTGTATTTAGGATTACCATCAGTCAAAAATGTCAAATCTTGCAAGAATAATGAAAAATAGGGTACAATTGGAATATTATAATCGTTGGAAATCAAGAAATTCCGTAATTTCGTCCGATAAACATTATAATTCTTTTCAGGATGAATGATTCCAGATAAATAATCATATAGTTCTTGATACTTGGTTGACAAATCTCCCCATACTTTTTCTAACCTGGTAACCAAATGCGACTGTAACGAAGTGATAATAGCCGCCAAAGAGTTAAAATTTCTCAAGTATAAACATGAAATTGCAATTTTTAACCAGGTTTTAATCATATTAACTCTCATCTTCTGAGTGATATCTGGATGTAATATCGATTCTAAAACATATCCTGATAAACAATTCGTAAACAATAAAGAAAGTCTGACATTAGGAGCTAATTTCAAGTACGCTCTTTTGGTGGTAAAATTCTCATTTAACAACTCTTCGGGTCTAATTGAACAAAAGATCTGTGACTCAATGATAGTTAATTGTTTTGCAATTTCCAATCCATTGAAATCAAGTAAATTTGGTCGATAGTTTGACAACACCCAACTTTGTTCACAGACATTGAACCAGTTGGGGAGGAGTGAGGCTAAATCTAATGGAAGATAAGTGAGGGGATTTATATACTTCTGCTCACACCAACTGGTACCTAAAATAGCCCGATACGTTAAATTCACCTTTTCAATTGTATGTAATTGAGTTTTCGACAACAACGCATTAGATCCAGATGTCTGATTCCCAACACCCAATGGCATAGGAAGAGTCATTGACTTAAGAGATGAAGTTATCGATGAATTTGTATTAATCTTCGATAGTTCATATCCATCAACCATAGAATATCTCGAGTTAAATTGTTCATCAATATTAGTGAATGTACTCTTTCTGTTAGCTTTAGTAGAAGTGATATTTCTTGACACAAGTTGCTTATATGGCTTATTTGTAGCAGATTTATTATCTGTTGGCTTGGTAGTTAATTTCACTGCAACTTCAATTAAATTCATTGCTTCTATTGGCAAATATCTCGATACTCCTTCATTAAAAAAATTGATAAAGGTAGTTAAGAGATTGTAATCCTCCGGATTCCAGTATGATTCCATCCATAATTGAAACATTTTTATGATTAACCTTCTTCTATTTTTCACTTTGACTTCCAAGCTAATATCGTTATTAGTTTGACCTTCAATAATTTTATTTGGAATATCAAATCTAGTAATTAATTCTTCAGTGAGGTCAAGTGAAGAAACGAAACTCCTATAACAGATGAAAAATGTTGATACAAAAAAGTAATCTGGAGGTGCATTTTCGTTTGTTAAAGTGTAAACCAACCCTTTAAAAGAACCACCAAGTAAGTTACCCTTGTTATCAACCAATAACTCATTCTTGATATCAGAAGTTGCATTTTCTTCATTGTTTGTGAATGGCTCAAATTCCGAATTTGAAATTGAAAATGGCGAAGAAGCATCATTAGATGAAAGCACATTATGCAAGACATTTACACCCCCTGGTGTGATACCTAATTCACCTGCTTTACCGGATCTAATCAAGGAATATCGATTACTATTGTTTGGTTTGGATGGTTTGAATGACTTAAACTCAGCATTATTCTTTACGGATTTAGATTTCGCGATTCCTAAAGTACATCTTTTAACAAACTCTTCTGGTTCGATTCTCATTTTCGTATAATCTGGATATGATCTTTCCGAGGTTAATTTGAAATCCCCGGTACGTTCCAACAACTTGAAAATGGATGACACTGTTTTAGAAATAGATCTGATTATTTTAGAAGCAATTTGAATCAATTTTTGACCTTCTTCGGTATAATTATAGTCATTGACTCCTGCGCTGGAAGACATTGAATCTACATTGTCCTCAGAGGCAGTGTTAATTACCAATTTTTTAACGTTGGAAACCAAATCACTAACCAATGATAACAAGGTACCCAAAGAACTATCCAAATCCGTAGGGCTTGAATCTGTAAAACTGGATGCAGTTTTAGAGATGAAAAGTAATTCTCTCAATAATAGAATAATATGATGAGTTATAGTTTCCAAGATATCACTCCCAGCAGGATTATGTTCCACTAGATCTAATCTCCCTATAATCAAGGAAAGATAAGAATAAAGTAAACCATTAATTTCTGTGATTCTTCGTTTTGCTAAAGGTGGAGTTGCTAATAATGGATAGTTGTTCATATCATTTTGCAATCTTTTATCGTTTTCCTGTTGAAGAATTTGATCCGATTCAATTGACCACACTTGTAAGAAATTGGTAGCTTTAGTAGTTACTTGGTATACCAATAAAGTCAAAATTTCAATTTTCTCAAAGTCTGAAGTTCCTTTGAATTCATCGGCCCTGACCATTAAGGTATACCAATCTGCCAATAATGATTTTCTACACTTTCTGACAATTGGACGTTTCGTGACAATTTCGTTTGCTCTTGACAAACAGTTTGTTTCTTGTAGAAGCAATCTGACTCCATCACGAATCGAATTAATAACTTTAATTGAGAAAGTATATTTACCCTTTCTTGTTTTGTGTGATAATGGATTCATTAAAAACTTACCACAAGCTTGAAATAACAGCCTTAAATATTGACTATTTGGAATTCCAACCGCTTGTTCGTCATCTGTGTTTCTCGAGCTTCCTTCCTCGGTTATGGCAATAGAAAAATAATTCATTGGGATCCAGCCTCTCTCTAATGATTCTACCAAGGTAACTTCACCCCAACCTGAATCATCAATAGTGTGTACAAATGCTAAACTGTCCTTTCTAAAGGACAAACAAATCGACACATCTGATTCTGATTGCAAAGTTGACGCCTCAAATGGATGCAAAGCACGAATAAATAACGAGGATAAGTCGACTTCGGAGTTCGATTCACTGGAGTTTCTTGAAACAGAACTGTTCTGAGCAAATATTTCTTCTGTTCCAGAAATATTAAGGCCGTGGGGGTAATTATCTGATAAGGCGTATCCTCGAGACGATTGAATGTACATATCATTTTTATCCTTTGTAGATATCAAATCTGAATTTATAGTGGATAATTGATCGTATTTCTTGATTAAATCTTGTCTTATGGGAATCTGTTCATCTTCTTCGGTTTCTTCATCTCCTGGCTGCAAAATTCCCATGGAATTGGACATATTACTGGTGGTGATGGTAGTATGCAAATTAGAATCGTCATTACTGTAAATTGACTGGTCTTCCACTGATAGAACTTCTATTTGATCTTTTTCCTCATGAAATTGAAAGGAAGAAGTATCATGAGGGTCTGGAACCGACGAGAAATCCTTATGGATGTTTTTGTAGTAAGCACTCTTTGAATTTCGAGGTGATTTTGTTTGTTTTCGCTGGGAATTGTCTACATTTTGCTGGAAAGAGTTCATAAATTGGTGAGAATGGCCCGAAGTCCGCGAATTTTGCAACGTCGCGCTTAGACGGTTGAATTTGGATGGCAATTCTTGCAAAGGCAACTTTGGCGACGTCTGTACTTGGTCCTGGGGGTCGTTTTGCGGTGTCTGATCTATTATGGGAGTAGCCATATTATTGAGCGAATCTGGAACATTGGGAAGTCTAGGGGTCTTGTCTACGTCTAGTGACAAGTCTTCTAGCGTTACGTTTACGCTATCTTCATGGAGATGGTCTCCTAGAATCGATTGATTGATGCTAGTGAATGAATGATCGGGTTGGAAAAAATCGGTACCAGCAGTCATATAAGTCAGCACTGTTTGCGACGACAATTCGGCGGGAATCCCATTAGCACTTTGGGCAACTTCCTCGGCCACTGGCTCTGTAGCCGCTCCGTACGGCTGTGAATCAGGGGCATCGGTACCATACAAATGGCCGGGAACTTGGCTTGAAACGTTCTCGTTTGATTCCTTAAGCTGGAAGGAACCAGCTAGAGCATTTCCACCACGAGAATCAGTATTACTAGGCACAGATTGGTCGTAGGAAGTAGGGACAGGTTTCATTAAGCTGGTTCGAGCTACAGATTCGGTGTCGTCGTAAACACTCAGCGTTGTAGACACCCGAGCGTTCTCCGAAACGTTATGCTCAGCTGATGGAGCCTGGAACATGATAGTAGCGAATGATTGGATTAAAGACAGGTTGGTAAAAACCTTCTGATGAAATGGTTTTACAACCTTAAGTTATACGTACGCGTAAATGAAATTTCTGACTGTGTGCAGTCTGCAATTAATGGGTGGAAACGGTGAGAGTTCGTGCGAGTGTTAGGTGGTGTGGTAGTGGAAGCGTGGTGCGAGTGCGGTGCGGGTATCAAGCAAAAGTGGTGCAAAAATGGTGCGAGGGTGGTGCGGCGTAGTGCGATGGTGCGGGATCATTTTTCAGGGTCCAATGTAAGATCAAAGAATGTTGGAAAAGGAGTGGTAGGCAGTAGTTAGGGCATGGTTTTCGAAATATGTGGTTTTTTTGGGATAATTGTGGTTGAAAACGAAGGCAAAGTCGTTAAATTGCAGAATTGTCAATTTTTTCATCAATTTTTCACTTCATAGTAGTTATGCTATAGACTAGTATAGATGCTAATTTGTAGCACAAGAGGAATTTGATGTAGATGTTTCTGAATGGAATTCAAAGAAAGGGAAATATAAACAAAGTGAGAAAGGAGTGTGCGTGCCTATTTCCAGGTCAACCAGTCTGCGAACCATATTGTAAGGCATCACTGATCATGTCTTGTTTGCCCAAGGCATCTTGAATGAATTTTATATGTTGTGTGGAGTTCACCACATGTTGACCAATCTCAGTGTACGGTTTCGTCGAGAAGTCGTGAATTAGTGTGGAAGATTGCTATGAAGTCGCCTGAGGTTTATATGTACCTTCTGTGCGTAGCCAGGGTAATGGGTATATGCCAACCGCCTTTTTCCTCCTAGTAGTTTATATGGCATTTTTTTTAAAACAATGTAGAAAGTTAACTAGATAAGAAGATGCCAGATCTTGTGCACGAAGTCGTGCCAAGTGGTACAGAATGACTATATGCCAAGTTTTCAAATTACGACCACGGCCATCTTCCGTTGATCTTTATTAAGCAGGGCGATCGTAAATTCGCATAATGGCTGCAAAAAAAAAAGTTCCAGTCCCCCACAAGAGCCCCCAATCTTTATCCATACATAACTCTTGCACCAATCCCATCAGATTGTTAGCTTCTTCGCACCTCGTATTTGCTACTCTTCCTAGATATCTCACACCTACTCGTTTACTGTCGCACGATTTTCGTATCATATTCCTAATAGGCAATCGCTTATAGTTGGTGACGGCTATCGCGGAGATAAGACTCCTACAATTGCTTGCTCTTAATTAGCCTTGAATACTTTAGTTTCTTCTATTAAACATACACAACATATAAACTATTGCTATGTTAAAGTTCAATAAGTTTACTAGAACTCCTTTTAGACAATTCGTCAGGTTTGCTTCTGACAAGTATGATTTTGCAGTGATTGGTGGGGGACCCGCAGGGTATGTTGCTGCAATTAAAGCAGCACAGTTAGGCTACAAGACGGTTTGTATCGAGAAGCGTGGAAGGTTAGGGGGAACTTGTTCCAATGTTGGCTGTATTCCGGCTAAGTCATTGTTGAACAATACCCACATCTACCATAAGATAAAGACGGAATCTGAACTGCGTGGGATTGATATCGAAGGTTCTGTTTCAATTAACCTTGAAAAATTAATGGCATCCAAGGATAAGGCAGTCAATTCTTTGACCTCGGGTATAGAATACTTATTCAAAAAGTACAAGGTGGACTATTTGCCAGCAGAAGCTTCATTCGTTGAAGAAACCACCCTTGAAATTAGACCTATTGATAATACCAAGGCATACAATTTGGCAGCAGATAACATTATTATTGCAACAGGTTCGGAGCCAACTCCGTTCCCTGGAATTGAAGTTGATGAAAAGGTAATTGTAACCTCGACTGGTGCTCTAGAATTGGAGCAAGTACCCAAAAGATTGGCCATTATTGGAGGTGGAATTATTGGATTGGAAATGGCTTCGGTTTATGCAAGAATAGGCAGTGAGGTGACCATCATTGAGTTCCAAGACGCAATCGGGGCTTCGATGGATGCAGAAGTATCCAAACTGATCCAAAAAATCTTGACCAAACAGGGCATGATTTTCAAGACCGGTACTAAAGTCTTATCTGGAGTTAAAGAGAACGATATTGTTAACGTAGAAGTTGAAGATGTCAAAACTGGGAAAAAAGAAACTTTGGAAGCAGATATCTTATTGGTAGCAATTGGGAGAAGACCTTATACTACTGGATTAAATATCGAAAATATTGGCTTAGAAACTGATAAGAAAGGCAGATTGATCATCCAGGATCAATATAAAACATCCAAATTCGATCACATTAGAGTTATTGGAGATGTGACTGTCGGTGCTATGTTAGCCCACAAGGCCGAAGAAGAAGGAATTGCCGTAGTGGAATATATTCACGAAGGAATTGGTCATGTCAATTATGATAATATTCCTTCCGTGATGTATACTTTCCCTGAAGTGGCCTGGACAGGATTTAACGAACAGCAATTAAAGGATAAAGGAATTAAATACAATGTGGGAAAGTTCCCATTTGTCGCCAATTCTAGAGCTAAAACAAATAACGAAACTGAAGGGTTTGTCAAAATTCTTGCTGACTCCGAAACTCAAAAAGTATTGGGAGTTCATATCATTGGACCCAATGCTGGGGAAATGATTGCTGAAGCAGGTTTAGCTTTAGAGTACGGTGCCTCTGCCGAAGATATAGCCAGAACCTGTCACGCACACCCTACGTTGTCTGAAGCATTCAAGGAAGCAGCCATGGCAGCATACGACAAACCAATTCACATTTAGACTGGCCCAGTTGATGACCAAGTGAGCCTAAATCAAAAAAATCTTCAATGACTTATAAATTTCCACACGCCGATACGATTTATTAGAATAAAACAGGCAATATGATTCCATAACTGATATAGCGGTATTACCAATGAAAATATCTAGACGAATATGATTTTTTTTTCGTATAGTACTACTGACCTACTTCTAGTACCATTACTTATTCAACACAATATACTATTACTATTACCAAAACAATGCCTTCTTCTATACTTCTTCTGGCCCATCATGCCTCTTACTCTAATCTTCGCAGCCATTTTTTTGCAGCCATTGATGAGGGCCTGCACAGTATATAGACATACAATTTCTTCTACAATGATTTAAACTATTCTTTTCCTCTTCTTCCTAACAAGTATGGCAAATGATTACCAATGTTTGACTTGTTCGGAGTCGTTCGAAAGCTCCATCATACCGAAACATTTGTCTTCAACCAGACACAAATCGGTGTTATCTATACCGAGAAATGAAACCATAGAATGTGAAGAGTGTGAAGATAGTAATATCCATCAACTTCAGATTTTGAGGTTTGGAATGAATGATATGTCTCTTTTGTGTCGGCCATGTTTAGACAAGGAAGTAAAGGCTGGTGGTGAGAGTCCTACTGCTACTTATTCCTTATCAAATGGGGCATTTTTCAACAAGATAAATCAGTACTTTACCTTCAGTGATATCTGTTGCGATAAGTGCAATAGAGATAAAAATCTCTTTGTGGCAAAAGATTCAAGTTCCAAGACTGTTATCAGTTGTAAGAACTGTTTGGAGACATTTCCACCAAGTTTGAACTTTGTTGGCGAAGATGACGATAAATTTTTGTATGAATTGTTGGGCTTAAAGGAGTTTATCCCACCTAAAAACTTCCAGCGGGGCCAAGGTTCAAGACACAGAAAGTCTGGGAGAAAAGGTGGCGGGAAAGCTGCAAAAACTTCAAGAAAACCTCGAAAAGTCGACCCTGATCAAGAGGCTAGAAAAGCCCATTATGAAGCCACAAAAGAAACAGCAAAGGACATAAAATCGGGAGCAACAATCAAAGCCATAGGGGCGGGAATTATCACCAAAAACGGGATCTCTGGTGCAAAATCTCCTTCTATTAAATCTCCAATGTCTTCTCATTCAAATTCAAAAGTAAACACTCCTAGATCGCAATCTCCAGCATTTAACTCGAGATCTTCTAAAGATATAGATGCAAATTCATCGTCTTCCCGTGATAACTCAAAAAGGGATAATTCCAGCTCTTCTAAAGCAACTAATAGCAACGCTATACCAGTTTCAGATGAGAGAAAAGTAAAGGATCTGTCGCCAAAACCAGTAAAACTGAATAAAAACGACAAAGGATCTGCTGGTACACCTTCCAATGGCCCTAAGAACGTCTTAGACGCATTACCTAGGCCAAAAAATGGTGCCAATAAATTTGAAACCCCAAAAGCACCTAAGGATAGTGTTCCCTCAAAAGAAACCAAGAAACTGAAGAATGGAAAAGAGGAATCTGCAAAACCATTAGGAAGTAAAGTATCTGCAAATTCTACAAAGAAAGCAGGAAATGAAAAAGCTGAAGCTACGGTTAAAGGACCCAGAGAGAATAGTTCTTCCAAAAAAGAAGTTTCGCCCAAAGGAGATGTTAAGAAAGATTCTAAGAAAGATGCAAAGAAAGATGCAAAGAAAGATGCAAAGAAAGAAGACAAAAGTCTAAACAAAAATGCGCAGAAAACGAAAAAAGATACTAAGAAAGATTTGAAGAAAACAGACAAGCCAAGCGCTGCGCCAACCACATCTAAAAGAGAGGTGGGTAAAGAATCTGTGAAAAAGGAAGGGAAAAAAGAACAGGCTAATAAAGATACAACAAAACGATCTAACGCGAAGGAACCTTCCAAGAAATCTGTTCCAGGTGCTATATCAAAAGTCCAGAACGATAATTCACCTAGAAACGTATCTCCTTCCTCGAACGAAAATAATAATAGCGAAGAAAAAGAACAGGAAGAATCTCTGGATGTTATTGCCAAGTATCGTGCAGACTCTAAACCACAACTTAAGTACGATTCATTGAATGAATATTTCAGACATATGAGTTTCAATATGTTCATAGAGGAACAACTCACCAATGATGACAAGTTGATTGACTCCGATGATATGTTAATTGAATGGTATGCGGATCAAGATAAAACAAATAACCAGTTCAAGTTAAGTATGGTGTTAAGCGAAATCAAGAATAGATTCCTAGCTGAAAAATTCAAGAAATTGAAAAAGACTCCTTTTCAAGTTGGTCAATCGATCTTCTTGGTACAGAATAATGAGACTCCGTGGTACGGATACATCGCCACTTTAGATCTAGTTTCAGCAGAAGACAAGAGAGGAAAATCTTCAGGCGGCAGAGGAAGAGGTGGCAGAGGTGGAAGAGGAAGAGGCGGACGAGGCAGAGGAGGAAGAGGCTCTGATAAAAATATCGTTGAGATGGTTATTCAATTGTATAAGTGGAACGATCAACCTTTACCTAAGTCTGTTAGTATCCAGTTCTTGAAAGTTTTACCAGCTTCCGTACCTGTTACCAGAGTTTTCACAGCCATGTCTAATCTTGAAAACAAGAACTTCATAAAAATGCTTTTGGGTCATGAACCAATTAAACAAATTGTGTTCAAGAATTTCTTGAAGTTCACTCGTGACACCTTCAACGATTCACAGAAGGTTGCTATTCAATCTGTTTTAAATAACGCTATCACTGTTTTACAGGGTCCTCCTGGTACTGGGAAAACATCTACTATTTTTGAGATTATTTTACAGTTATTGGATTCTTTAAATACTTATCCTATCTTAGTGGTGGCTTCATCTAATATTGCTATCGATAATATTGCTGAAAAATTATTACCAACCCATGGAAAGAACATTTTGAGAATTGTCGCCAGTGAAAAGGAACGTGAATACAATAAATCCCATCCTCTTTCGTCAATTTGCTTGCATCACAAGGTTTATGATTCGTTGCAATTGAAATATAAATCTATGATTGATGATATAAAACGAGGTACTGTCAACTTTGGTGCTACAGCTTATAAGAAGTTTTTGTCTGAGCAATTTGAAGTTACAAAGGTGTTGGTTGCGCAAGCACGGGTAATTTTCACTACTACTGTTGTAGCAGGTAGTGGTCAATTGAAATCAATTGCCAAATGTCCGGTTGTAATTATGGATGAAGCAACACAATCATCCGAACCAACCACGTTAATTCCATTATCCATGAAAGGTGTGGAGAAGTTTGTATTTGTTGGTGATCAAAAACAATTGAGTTGTTTTTCATTGTTACCAAGTTTATCTTTATCATTATTTGAGAGAGTTCTATTGAATGGGACGTACCAGACCCCACATATGTTGGATACCCAATATAGAATGCATCCAGCTATTAGTGAGTTCCCCAGAAATAGATTTTATGGAGGGTTATTAAAGGATGGTATCGATGAGAAAGCAAGAGAATACGCCAATATTCCTGCTAACCCAGTTTACTTCTGGGACACATGCGGTAAAGCAAGGGAGCAGGCTGTACGTAACAGATTGCGTGAGGATCGTGGATATACCTTTACAAATAGAGGAGAAATTGAGTTCATTGCCCAGGTATTGAAGTGCTTAATTTACGAGAAAAAGGTCCCCAAATCCACGATTGGTGTTATCACTCCGTACAGTGGACAAAGAGATTTAATTTCGTCTGTTCTTGTTAAAGACGACTTGATCAACCCTGAAAGAACCGAAGTCAAGATTGAGGTTGATATTGATGATATTACCAATGACTCTAAACCGGTTACAATTCATGTTGTTTCTGAAATAATGATTGCATCGATTGATGCATTCCAAGGTCGGGAAAAGGACTTTTTAATCATGGGATGCGTCAGATCAAATATCATGGGGACAATAGGGTTCTTAAAAGATGAAAGAAGATTGAATGTTGCATTGACAAGAGCAAAATACGGCTTGATAATGATTGGTGATGTCAAATGTTTGACTAAAGGAGATGCATTATGGAAAGAGTATTTACAATATTTACAAGACAAGAACTGCATTCACCAGGATGACACTTTTAGCTACAATAGCATTTGCAACTAATGAATAGATTTAATAGAGCAAAATAAAAGTAATATAGTATTTGGATATTCTTTTTTGTAAGACCGTAAATATGGCAGATCGTACAATCATCTTTACAACTAAAGACTTCATCTTCAATTAAAGACTTCTTCTTCTGCTGTCTGGCTGCTCATCTTCTGCCTGTTGCTCATCTCGGTGCTAGGCCTCAGACTTTCGCACCAGATCGACTCACGGCTGGTTCCACACAGAACCAGAAACATCAGCGCTGACGCGGTAATAATCGGCCACCAGCGGAAAAGTTCTCTAGCGCGTTGTTTTTCTCTACAAACACAGAATCAAACAATTGACATAAAAAGCACCACACCGTAATATGACTTCAGACACCTCAAAACAGCTACAACAAGCTCTACGTGATATAGACAGTAACTCTCATTATTCTTTTCTTACTGCTAAGCAAGAATTTGATAATTCATCCTTCCAACTCAGTAATCCTGATTTAATAGATGAAGAGCTAACTAGACAAAAGTCAGTATTCTCGAAATTGAAGTTCTTATACTTGGAACAAGAGACTCGGGACAAGTTCTTGAGAAAGATATCCGAGCTGAATGCTTTGGTTCTTGATGACGAAGAGGTCCAGCAAATGCAACAACTGACTATTATTGGCAAACAGAATTTGAAGCAATTGAAGCAACAGATGTCCCAACGATTTATTGAGTTGGGTGATTTAACGCGACAGACAAATGATTTATATTCTCTTTATACTGCGAAATTAAACGAAACGAGCGAACTAATCGATGAGATCGCGCAAATGGAAGCTGAAATAGATGATAGCTTGCAACAATCACAACATAAGCAAATCTTGGAGATGGTGGCCGCAAATGACTCTATAGATATAGGCAGCAGTATAAATAGTAAAGAGTTGGACTTGAGCAAAGAAAAAAGCGAACTAGAGTTGACACAGACGCAAGTGTCGCTTCACGAGCAACAAAATGTTGATCAGCAGCGCATCATAGATGACTTACAAGACTCCCTAGTGACATTGCAAAGCAAATTATCGACGGCTCCAGCTAATATGGATGACGAGTCACAGTTGTTTGCAAAATGGTGCCATGATACGAATGAAATTTTGATGAATTTCACAAACTTGACCAATTTACAGATCAAGCGTCTACAAGATGGTTCCTACAAGAATACCATATACTGGGGCAAAGATAATAGTGTTGGACTAGTTGTCGACGAACAGTTCAATGTGCAACATGTCACAGGAACGCACGAGCCCATTCAAACGGGCGCCATTACCGATGAAAGCAGTTTCATTGAATGGCTCGTTAGGTTTATTCGCAGCAAAGCTGTGTAATCTATACTGAGAGAGCACAGACATGGTACATTTGAATCCGTTGACTTGAATTCGTTGAATCCTGAAAATCGGAACCGTACTTTGGACTGCTGAGAACTTGACCTCGGTTTAGCAAGTCTTGCATTCAACGGTTTCGGACGTTTTACTGGGGCTAGAAGAGTTTATTGGTTTAATCATCTAATGTGGTTCTGTTGGACACTTCCCCAGATACTGATATTTTACTTAATGGTCCATTTTCAATGCAAAATCGGTGATTTTTTTTTGCAATTTTTTTGCCACGACTCAACTCCAGCAATCAGTGTACCTTCTGATACCATAACTCTATAATATACTACCTCCCGTGCTCCCTCCCATCAACCTTCCACTACATTTTGCAGCCAATTAATTGATGCCTGTACATAACCGGGACCCCATTTTCTACCCGCGGTAGGAACAAAAGCTTGAGCAGATGAAAGTACTACTTTCTTAATGGCAGCATGGTTGCAGATATCAGCAATAGTGTAAGTTCTAAACCTCGGCAAGAAGAGATCATAGAGGACCTAATCAAGCTAGTCAAACAGGAGCAAAAAAACGGCAATCCTTCTATTACTGCAGATAAAATTAATCGCTTGAACCAGTACTTGCATAATCAACAATTAAGCAAATCCAATAGGTCCAATAGCAAGTTTAACAAGTTCAACAAGTTACCTTCTTTACCTACGCCCAAGCACAGTCCTTTATTCCACAAATTTAAGGTTACTCAGGTCGAATCTGACGCGATATCTATAGGTAAAGCAAGTCCGGTTGATTCTATCACAGATTTAATTAACAACTTCACTTTCAAGAGACTTGAGAATCTTATCATCAATCTACTCGAAACCATGGCCAATTTGTTGGACAATTTGCACTTATTCTCCAAGTTTCCCATGTTTCCTGACGTTCTCAAGAAATTGTTGCAGAACACCAACCGATTATGGGTGTTAATCTTGGTTTTCTTGATCAGAAAAACGGTGACACAGTTGCTCAATGTCATTCGAAAGCAACGTAAGGTCAAACTTGAAATGGCGATCTTGAATTCTCAGAAATTCGTCAATGAAGATCTTAATAAAAAGTACAAGAAAGTGTTGAAGGACTTGAAGTTCGATACCATGATGCTCTATTTCGAGTTACTTGGTAATTTCTTAGATTTGACCTTCAACGTCATTGAATTATACGGAATACCACTCCCAGACTGGTTCATGAATGCGCTTAACTTCTCCAGTATGTTGATGACTGTTTACCGTATGAACAAGGATGACGAATACTTGGATGACGACATAACTGAAGATTTGATATGATGGAGCCAAATTGCACCATCCTGACACCATTTTCACCAATTTGTACGATTCGTTTGCCATTCGAAGCTAGATATAAATCTGCCCTACATAAACTACTAATCTGCCCTTTATGACCTATTTGCTCCAAAATCACCCCGATTTTGCCGCAAATGGACCGCGATGTACTCTGAACAACAGGGATTCAGACAAGACCTCTAATTATATAGGTTTGTATAAATACGACATATTGCCTCCGATAGCATTTTCTCCGTAGTTTCTATGTAGTCTCACTGGAAAAAATGGTGGTACAAATTATATTATACCAGTGGAAAAAACATCCTTCTGCAAATGACGGACTTGGCAACGTTGTTGGATGTTCAGACTGAACAATTACGTCAAGTCGACCAGCAGTTGTCGGTTAATGTCGAAAAAATCAACGAAAAAGCATTATTGGAAGACCCTGCGTTCATCAAAATCTTCACTAACGACTTTGAAACCGATGTTGACGAAGAAAACCTCTCCAATTTGACCATAACTCAACTAAATGATCGATATGAGAAGTTGCAACAAGATGTGCATGATTTGTCCCGTTTGAAGGAGGTTTATACTCAAGTTGAAACGATTGAATCTTTGCTTGAAAAATCTTGTGATTTGCTTGACTTCCAGCAGTTATTTACCTTGTTCAAAACGATTAAAGTGCCTACCAGTACGAATCTCATCATTTACAAGCATATTGGGAAAAGAATAGAGCAGTTGAACCAACAATTTATTGGCCAATTGGATGAGTATTTACGTAAGTTTATTCCCAACGAGTTCACCATCATTAATCCACATATGTTGACTGATTTCAACCATTTATTACTGAAAAACGATATAAAACTCGATTACTACAATCAATTGAAGTTGAAATGGGACTCTTTAGTAGACAAATTGAGCACTTCTGATTTGGAATTGTCTCAAGTTGACTACGAACAAGCTGATTTGTCACTTAAGCCAGCTAAAACTTCAACCAGCTTTATCACTTCGGTGACTAATTTTATTCGGTTCATCAATCTTGTTGATATTGAATCGTTCAAGCGCTTTTTCAACTCGAAATTGTCCCATTGTTTAATCTTGAAAATCTCTACCAATATTAACGATATTGTGAATGATAAACAAGCGATCAGTGATCTTACAGAACTATTGGATACAAGTAGGCCATCAGGATGGAATATTTTACCGACTTTTTCCAATAATACGGAGTTCGAAGCGAACTTGAATAAGTTGTACGTGGAGTATACTGTTAATGTTTACATTGATAAGATACGAAAGTTATTTGTTGGCGAGTATTTACAAAATATCGAAGAAATTGAGGTTGAAATTGACCAATCTCCGAAGCCAAATCAGCCTGGTATACATCCAAATGAAGCACCTATTGAACCTACGATAGCTCCAGAGGTTCCCAAAGAAGATAATTGGGACCAAAACTGGGAAGAAAACTGGGAAGATAATCCAGAGGAACCCATTTCAACAACGAATTCTGAACCTCAAAAACCAGATACTATACAACTAGCTCAGGAAGATGAGTCCGGCTGGGACGATGGTTGGGACAATGAATGGGATATCGAAGATGAAGAGGTGAGCACTAAGAGCCCCAAAAAGGTCCCTACAGCTTCTAAAACTGCTGTACCAGCACCAAGCGTTGCACTTGCTTCAACTGCAAAAACTTTCACTGTACAAATTTCTAAATTACCTGATGCTTTCATCGAAATAATTAACGAATTCGGCGAATTAAACGAAGACCTCTTTAACACCTTCACTGCATTGGCATTGAGCAAATATCCTGACTTGAGTCAGTCATTCTTAATATTTAATGACTTTAGATACTTGTCTAAAAAATTGAATAGCCCCAAGTTCGATCAATTTATTGACACCCAATGGAATAGAGTTTTGGTCCAGAGATACCTTGAATTGAAGATTCTCGTATCATCATTGAATCTCAGTAATGAAGGGGTCGGCACTGTTGATTATGAATTGGACGACTTCAATTTGAATCGTGTTTCATCTATTTATCAATGGTTTGTTAAAATCATGTCGAGTTCATTGAACGAAACCAACCCAAAGAAATACGAAGATTTATTAATTGGCTTTATTGAATTTGCAAACAATTGGTTTATTACCACTGTGCTAAACTTAGATGAGATTACTGAATATCAATCGGCTAAGATAACAGCTATAATCGAATCCTTAAATAACGTTACAGTTCCGATCATAATCCAATTAAATCATAGCAAAGATTCCATCAAGTCTTATAATAAACTACAAAATGTTGTTTCGCTTGTTAATAATCACTTAAGAGATATAATGGAGTTGTTCTATCAAGGAGAACTCTTTGCATTTGAAACAGACGAACTAATTGCGATAATTGAAAACATCTTTGTCAAAAGTGAATTACGTGATAACTCCATTAACGAAATCATTGAATTTAGAAACACTACATAAAGTTAGTACATTTTTTATCCAATCTATAAATGTAGGTATTCAAGTCATTGGTGGGCAATGCTCATATAAGCTGAAAACTTCAACTCAAAGTTCTTGCTATCTTCAAGATAACAAGGCTCCTTGCACGAAACAACTACTACATGATACTTTTGTCGGAAAGTGAAATAGTAAGCCTAAACATGTTAAGACACAAGAATAAAAGGGCTTGAATGTGATCAATAATGCAAAACACTAATATTCATCCACTTCAAAATCTGAAGATCTTATTGAAGTTCTAATTCTTGAAACAATTCTCAAGATAAAAACTTCCAACTAACTTGGGTGTATAGAAGCGACCGAAAGTTTACCAATTGACTCTTTGGGTACCTAGCGCTCTGAAAATATCCGTTGACTAAACTCGGGGTATGACGCTAGAGTAGAAATAAGGTTGCGCTTTACATGATGAGCCGAGGAATTTCTCATCTGGGAACCCAAAAGCAGAAGCCTACATTGAGAAATTGATCGGCTAGTTAGTTATTACCGACAGAATGGTAAGTGCTTTAATCAAAAGTTGTTATTTTTTTGCAGCCATTCCTGAACTTGCACTTTGAATAAACATAACTTTCAAGTCAATGTAGAATCAAAGGTGCCTACAGTTAGTATGTCCTTGAGATGTTTGTTTAGCAGAAAGTAGAGTGGTTCTTTCCCCAGACGAACGAAATATTTTGACACCGAAATATTTTGACCGATCATAGAATAGCCGCATTAATGTTGCTTCCCCAGATATGCCGTGCTGTTCAGTACTTTATTAACGAAAGACCTGTACAAGCGTGTACGCTTCACTTTGTTTTTTGAGATAGATAAAGATTATTATTTACGATACCGATCATTGCACGGCTGTATCTCAGTTCAATTTAGTGCGAACAGAATGCGAGTGAATATTTTCAAATTATGAAGTTTCGATTTTAAATAACTGTCTGAGAAATAGGAACATATCTTTCAAATGAAACATTTAACCCCGTTTACCAACTCTATACTATAGGTACCATCGCCTATAAATAAAGTCACTAATTGGCAAGAATAAGAGAGCGCAATATTCTACGATGTAGGCTTAAACGGAGAAACCCTAGAAGTCAAATCAGGATTCTCTGCTATTTTCGGAAAACTATCCCCAAGTGCGGAAAAATGGCTGCAAATTTGACAGCATAACAATACCCTAGGTTAAATGAGAGGGGAAGCTAGGGGGGCGTGTACATCTAGTAATCTATTCCCAAATGAGAGTACATTCTGCATCTGAAGACACTATAGGTTGAAGGAAACAATGCCAAAACATTCACATTCAAGGAACAAAGACCTTTGTTGAAATTGGATTGGGACACAATCACGAATGAGAAAATATTCCGTACAATAGTCAGCCCTTCAGTTTGAAGTGTTCCATTACTTACTCAATTGTTATGCTAATTAATATATATAGTCTTGATTAGTTTGAATGAAAAGGCTTCAATTTGTCAATACAAATCAATATCCAAAAAACTTGTGAGCCATGTCGAAGGATGCAGTAATTTCAACAGATTCGATTAGCGAAAAACATCTTGAATACCAGGATCACGTTGAGTACTTAGATGGAGAAATTCTTGATTATTCTGGTTTAGATAAACCTTGGTACAAGTATAGTTATTTAAGAAAGTTAACTTTTTGTATTTTCATTCTTGCCATGAATTCTACCAATAGTGGTTACGATGGCTCCATGTTGAATGGTTTGCAAGTTTTAACAATATGGTCAAATAGTATGAGTGATCCCCAAGGTGCTAGATTGGGTGTCTTAAACAATGGTAGTGTTTTTGGTGGTATGTTGTCTTTTCCTATTGTTTCCTGGTTCTCTGATAAATATGGAAGGAAACCCACCATTCTATTAGGATCTGTTATTCTCTTTATAGGTGCTATTTTACAAGGTGCATCGACGGGATTTGGCTTCTTTTTGGTAGCAAGAATGATTATTGGATTCGGAGCCGGTATGGCTATGGTTGCCGGACCCACTTTGGTTTCAGAACTCGCCTATGCTCCTCACAGAACAGTTTGCACAGCAATGTACAACGTCAATTGGTATACTGGTGCAATAGTTGCAGCTTGGGTCACCTATGGTACTCGAAATATTAATTCGGACTATTGCTGGAAAATTCCCTCCTATCTTCAAGGTTGTATCCCTATTTTTACCTTCTTCATGACGTTTTTGGTTCCAGAATCTCCAAGATATCTTATTGCCCAAGGAAGAATAGAAGAGGCAAGAAAAATATTAAGTAAATGGCATTTTGGAGATGGTCAAGATGAAAGATCTATCAGATTATTAAATGGGGAAATGAAAGAAATTCAGGTCGCTTTAGAATTGGAAAAGATAGCCAGCCGCAGTTCATATTTTGACTTTGTAAGGATTCCAACTTTCAGAAGGAGAATATTTTTGACCATATTTATTGCATTGATGCTGCAGTTATCTGGTAATGGTCTAGTGTCGTATTATCTAAATAAGGTGCTTGATTCTATTGGTATAACAAATGAAACGGAAAAACTAGAAATCAATGGATGCCTTATGATCTATTGTCTTGTCATTGCTATTTCTGGAGCATTTGCAACAAAGTATTTTAGAAGGAGAACATTATTCATAACGCAAGCAGGACTGATGTTAGTAGTATTTATTATCTGGACCGTGCTTTCTGCAGTAAATCAACAGAGAAATTTCGAACAAAAGTCTTTAGCTAGAGGAGTGTTAGCTATGATCTTTTTGTTTAATTTAGCATATAATATGAATGCTGCTGGGTATTTGTACATCACTGAAATTTTACCTTATACACATAGAACCAAAGGCATCAATATTTTCAGCATTGTTTTGCAGCTTGGACTTTGCTATAACGGCTTCGTTAATCCTATTGCAATGGATGCCATTGAATGGAAATATTACATAGTATACTGTTGTATTCTTTTGGTTGAATTGCTAGTTATTATCTTTACTTTTGTTGAGACATCGGGCTATACTTTAGAAGAAGTAGCAAAAGTATTTGGTGATGATCCTTCGACAGTTTTGCCCAATTTGGCTAAAAATGACAAGCAATCAGTGTCTCACGCTGAAAACGTTTAGTCTATTGAAAACTTTTATCGATATGATCTGTTTAAGTCTATTTGTTGGTGAATCATTAAAAGAGTATTTTGCAATTTTATGAAAACTAACCACCCATAAAAACCCCCTAAATTATTTTTAAAGAAGCATCGAACAACGGTTGCAATGCGTTTCAGGAAAAGTTGGTGCTACCAATAGTAGAATTAGAAGCAGTGTAGCTTCCTTGGTGGCTTATTGGTATATCAAGTGATAAATAGAGAGTGATCTTGCGAAAAAAGAGTTATGAAAATTATTAATATTATTATATACTTGAATAGGTCTTGATTTTATCAATTTAGGTATTCAATCGTATATTATTCAATCATATTTATTTAATTAACCAAAGCTACTTTACTAGATGCACAATCAGCTAAACATAATCTTCATTAATTAAACAATTTTATTTATTACATCCTTAAGCTATTTACAAATAAATTATAAATTATAATATAAAATAGTTGAGATGCGAAAGAACAATACTTTAAATGCTCCCTAAGCTATTCTATTAATAGCCGCGTGGACTAAAACGGATAAGATACCAGACAGGAGCTCTATGAATTAGAAAAGGTGCACATGACTAGTTGCAGTAGATTTCACTAACGGTGTTAACCTGTAGTGGCATGAACGGATTCAAATGCTATAAGAACACATTAGTACCAGTAGTAGGAACAGGTCTTGCTTACATGATGAAAGAAGGTGTCCGCAGCCATAATTCCAAATTGTGAAAATTCCGGCACTTAGTTAATCTCTTTACCGCCATTTACCGTCTTTCCGGTTTTAGCGATGGTGTTATAGACGGTATCATAATCTAAATCAGTTTTTACGTCAACGGATTGTTTCTCTAAAGAGATGTCAATGTCTGAAACACCGTCTAAACGGGACAAAACTCTGTTAACGGCATTGGAACAGCCAGAGCAGGACATAGTGACGTCGAATTGATAGTGATGAGACATAGTTAAGGTTCTAACGATGGAATGAAAATCAAGCGAGTTGAGCTTTTTTTATATTCTCCGATTTACGCACAAATCTCGCAGCCACAATTGCCAGCCATGTTGTGCAGGGTGTTCCTAGCGAGACCCCGTGGTAAATTTAGCGAGACTTGTCGCTAAATTTGGCGATACTTCGCACCAATTACTAATCATAGGGACTCTTCTAAGAATGAGCATTTTTAAGCATGCATTGGTGTTACATCTATATAGCCTTCTTTCATTGGTAATCTACACAGCCTGTTTCACTGGAATGAGTCAGTGTTTGTTAACATATTTTTGTCGTTAACGCTAACAGTAGAGCTAAAAATGCGCATGGAAACGAAACAGGGCCAGTTCGAACAAATCAAGATCCGTGCTTACGCTATGTCGACACTTGTCGAGTGTAACTTCTCTGTAACTTCTTAGCCCTATTGTATATTATTTAAGCCTGTGCGATGTAGTACGTAAGCCATTGGCATATAGGCTGGAAATAGACTTAATGATTACTCTATGATACCATTTGCATTGTTTTCGTCCTATTTTGCATTGTTTCTTCCTCGTTCGCTCTACTGGTAGTTGTTTGTTGCACTTTGTTCCACTTATCGTAGTTATACCAAGTCTTTGAACAAGTTTCTCGTAGTTTTCAAGAACTTGACTAGTTCCTTATGATGGTTGAATTCGTCTTCTAAGAGTTGTACAATGTCGTCAGACAAAACTGGCAGTGACTTCGCTACTTTGTAAGAATCGTGGGCTACGTTCAATTCTATCCAAAACTCGCGGTCACAATCGTGCGGGTCGATATTAACAAAGATGAATTTTAATAAATCAATGGAAGAAGACTCGATTTTAAGACCCAAATAAGATTCAAATTTGATCAATTCAGGTAAATCGCGCTTGACTTGTTGGGATAAGTTGTTCGATGACTGATTTAACTGGGTTTTGGCTGTTTCGAGAGATTCGTTCAATTGCTCGATTTCCGAGTTCAATGAGGTTTTCTTTGCAGTTAGTTGGTTTTGTTTCAACAACAAATCCTCGACTTTAAGCTTTTGTAGCGTCAACTGTTGTTTAGCTAGCAGTAATTGGCTGTTAGTGTTACTACGTTGTGTTTGTAAAGTTGCGATTTCATTAAGCAAGCGGGACTCTTCATTTGCCAAATCATGGACCTGTAGCCCGTGACGTTGTTTCTGAGTAATTAGATCGTTCCTTTTGTCCAATAGAGTCGTATCCAAACGTTGGGAGAATACTTTCATTGACACTTGCAATTGATCAAACTGTTTGATGACGCTATCATTACTGACATCGTAAATTTCAATATCAAAGTCAGACATTTGAATCGAATCAATTAAACTATACAAGAAGAGCAAGAAAACAGTGATACTGGCGATGAAGTAAGTGAAGAATGAAGAGTATTAAATATAAATAATGAAATGTAAATATTAAAGTCGCGCGCATTTGGTTGTGCAGAAAGGTGCTTTGGGCAGTCGTGCAAGAGTTAGTGGACCTGGTGGTAAATTAGCGGTAATTACACTAAGTTACTGAGAAAAGCATAGAGGAGCCGAAACTGGGCACAGACATGAGAAGCTTGTGAAGAAGCTGTCTGGTTGTAGAAAATGTTCAACAGTATAATTCTATATAGCTAGAGATGAGGTATGCATATAGTAACAAGACTGAAGAAATCGATTCCACTGGGACAAACACTGTTTATATGAAACTACAGTCAATTAAGCAGATATTGCCTTACTACTGTGTGACCATCTCTTCCTCTTTCTCCTGCCTGTTCTACTTCTTTTCTGTGCTCGAAAAGTGGACTTTTGATGATGTACAATTATGCCAAATTTAGAGAGCGTCGCACAGGGCTCTGTTCAGAGCTCATCAAAAGCATGGTTGATAATACTCTTCATTTCAATTAACGTCATGTTTCAGATGGATAAGATCAGATTTTGAATCCTTAGTTATTTGGCTATTACTGTTCCATTTTGGATCTCTTTTCATTAATCATGATTTACTGCATCCTTTAGCTATTGCTATTGCTATTTCTATCATTTTGCACCATTTCTCCTGGTAATTACTACAATTGGATTAGTTGATGCATTCTGTCTGTACACTGCATCTAACCTTCTTCTACTTCCCTATCCAGTCTATTTTTTCCTGGTCAATGGTGATCCGTTCCTGCTTCTATTTTCTCTATCAATTCTTTTATGCAGTGGTAACGGTTATTATTTACTAGTATGTTTTGTTTTGCTTTTTAATTATTTATTCTCTTTTATCCTTCTTTTTCGAATTGTGAGCTTGTTTCCTTTTTTTCCATTCCTTATATATAGTAATATTGTGTCTTTAGTATTTTTCTTCTATGGAATCACAGTCAATAAAATTATTAACCTTCAATTGCTGGGGATTGAAATATATCTCCAAGTATCGAAAACAGAGATTGCTTGCTATAGCTAATGTGTTGGCTAACCCAATTTCTGAGGATGATAACTATGATGTAGTAGCCTTACAAGAAGTATGGTGCCAAGAGGATTGGCTACTACTTGATACCCTTTGTAGCAATAATTACCCTTATAGAAGATACTTCAAGTCAGGCATCATCGCCGGTCCTGGTCTTGTTATTTTATCTAAGATCCCAATTGAACAAACGTTCTTATATCGTTTCCCCATTAATGGCAGACCCTCGGCGTTCTTTAGAGGAGATTGGTACGTCGGCAAATCTATTGCTGTTACCATTTTGAAACCATTAAATAAAGATCATGTGCCAATTGCCATCTTAAACTCACATATGCATGCCCCCTATGGTTTAATTGGTGATAGCGCTTATAATTGTCATCGAGCATGTCAAGCTTGGGATTTTGCTAAGATCATCAAATTATTAAAGTCTTCTGGATATGCTGTAATTCAAGTAGGTGATTTGAACTCTCGTCCTAATAGTTTACCCCATAATTTGTTCACTATAGAGGCAAATCTTTCTGATTCTTGGGAACATTGTCAAGAAGCACACACCACAGAAGAGATATCGAACATGTCTCCTCATGATCAAATAAAGTTTGGTGGTGTTACTTGTGATTCTACCTTGAATACTTGGAGATCTCATTTACTCCCAAGGGAAGCTTGTAGATTGGATTACGCATTAATTGATGCTGACCTAATTACCCCATTCAATCCACAAGTCAAATTCACCGAGTTATTACCTCCGCCTTATAACTGTTCTTATTCCGATCATTTTGCGTATTCTGTCAAATTAGTAATTAACCACAACTCCAACACGCAAAGCAAAGCTAATAAAGAGGATAAAATTAAAGTATATCATGATTTGTTAAACGAAATTAGCACGTATAAAAGGAAAACTATTCCTTTCCAGATCAACTGGAGAAGATTACATTTCTTTGCTTCATGTGTTGCCTTAGTCTTGATTCATATTTTTGTCTTTGTGGTAGGGTTACCAAGTCCAATCTTGGGCGGATTTTTGTTGTTAGGATCTACTATTATCACTGCTACTGCTGTTGTGAATGGTTTGATTTGGTTCTTGGGAGTTAATTCTGAATCGCGGGCATTGGAAGAGGTCGAGATGGAAGTCGAAGATGCACTTGCATCAATTACAAGTAAAGCTGTTGTTTAAATTAGTTTATCAGTATATCTTGTCTACTAAAAGGTAATTTTATAGATTCTAGTAATAGAAGTTACCAATTTCAATGCTAGCGTTGTACATCTCCGTAGTTGGATTTATTGTTATCCATATTTAGTACTTCATGATTCTTTAAGCTTATATAGGGTTTTGAACTATATTTTTGAAGAAAACTTTCCGAAATAGAAACTCTAGCTTATTCTAGATTTGTAGTACATTTACATATGACACTATATATTAATAGAGTAGTTGAATGAAAAATGAGCTGTTACTCTATAAGTCATTTTATAGGTTATTCTTTCACAATTGGGCGTGTGGTCTAGTGGTATGATTCTCGCTTTGGGCGACTACTGTAAAAAGTGGATTACTACAAGCATGCGAGAGGCCCTGGGTTCAATTCCCAGCTCGCCCCTTTTTTTCTTTTTTATTAGTTTTGAAAACTAATATGCTACTGCTATATACATATTCCATATATACCCGGTTCGAGTTCACCAAGGGAATAATCCTTCTATACCCAATTTAACTTCAATTTTAATTCAGTTTGGTTAAAGTTGCAAAAATCACAAAAAAACGGTTGCGAAAATTCTGTAGCCAAAATAATTACCTACAACTCTTTTTAAACGCAACAATGCAAATCATTCTCCAAGATCACGCTGAGCTGAAAACTGCTTCGATAGTTGATGCAAAGCTTAGTGAAAACGAAAAACTACCAATAGTAGGAAATTTGGCTAAAAGTAAAAGTTCCCGCCCAGTAATCAATATTATAATTAATACAACCGCAAACCAAACGCCTTTTTCTCTATGCGTTGTTCCTAGTGAAGAAAGTGATGAGGAAGATATATTTGAGATAACAATTTATGTGGTTCTTACTTTACTTTTGTTGTACATTATATTTACATCGTTTAGAATCTTACATCAACTTGGGGATATTTGAGGAAAATTACTGCTACATTTTTTAAGAGAAGATCTGTTATGATGGAACAACATGGTATGATATTATGATATTCTCATTTTCCAGGTTTGAATAATTTGCAAGAATTGTATAAAAATAGCAAAACTAAGTTAAAAATAGCCCGAATTTGAATTTAACTTCTGCTTTTCCTTTACTAAGAAGATAAATATAAACTCACCAGTTTCGCATTACACTGCTTAAAGCTATATTACTTGATCAAAGCCACTATAGTTGTTATATCCTATCCCTACTTTTAATTCAGCCTATCATGATCCTGATTTTTTTTCGCAGCCGTTAAGACATAATTTCATCACTGTTTCGGGTGCTTACCCGGACATTAGTATGGTTACGTGTATCAATTGAGATGGTAGGATCTATGTTCTAGTAGCCATCAATCAAATATGTTTGGAATAGTATTGAATGTCCTATTATGCGTAGGCTTGGTATATGGTAACTTTTTTGATTTCTTTCAAAACCATTTCCAACATCAGCAACCAGAAGGTCAAGTTCAAAACCCAGAAGCGTACGAAAGTCAAGTGCTAAATATCAGATGTAATAGGTATCTTTGTCCTGATACCGGGATTTGTGTAGACGAGCCAAAATTATGTCCATGTCCATATCCATCGTCACAATTAAGATGTTTTTTACCGAATGGAAAATTTGTTTGCATCTCCAAACCAGCTGGAGAACAGTTTGCTAACAAATATGATGATCCAAAAAATAGTTGGAAAGTCGATGCTAAAGATGACAACGTTAGAGATTGTGGATGGGTAACTCGAGCTTACAACGGGTTAGTATGAACAGATTGGAAATGAAATGAAATTCAGCCTTATGTAATATAGTAAATAGATAGAATAAAATGGGCTCTACAAACTCTCTGTAGGTAATTACAGGTAATTACAAGGGCACCTTTACATCAAGAAAGGTAAAGAAAGAAGCGAGCGCGCAATAAGTGATGTGGAAGTTATGATGCCACATATGTAGGTCCAGCCGCTTTGAACAGCTACGAGAAGACCAAATGAAGAATGTGAATGTGAATGGGAATGGGATACTAAATCAGGAAGTCTGAAGAGAAAATTAGATGCTGCAGCACCTTCCTATTGCATTGAAAAATTCATTGCTACCAAGCGTAGTAAATATGATTAGTGCCCAGTTGATGGCTGATCAAGTGGAAGAAGTGTTGGTGTTCATTGAGCTTTTGGCCACTGTCATTGCAGACACATTGGTTATTTCGGCTAGAATAAGTATGGTAGAACGGGTTGTTGCTAGCGATAATGGAAGATATCTTGAAATTAAGCCTTTGCATTTGGCTGCAAAATCTGTAATGTAGTTTTTTATGGGATTTCCAGCGAGAATGCCTAGTGTTCAAGTGTGTGAATATCAGACATAGATCAGATACTTTGGATTAGATAACATATGAATCAGATATATATGAATACAAATAGTGTCCACACTGTTAATATTAGTTATTGTAGCTCATCTCAGTATAGAGTGCACCTCTTTCTATGGAACCGGATTTTGCAATCAAATTGTTACCCAGTTGTTTCCAGCAACTAATACCACTACAATGACGCAAACGTATACTTCGGCCAACTACATCAAAACATAGACCTCTACACCGTAAAGAACTACACCGTACAGATTGGTCTGCTCTGGTCCTGGCCATATGCTGATTCTCCATATAATGCACAAGACGCCGGTACCGGCAAAAACTATCACAAGATCAACTCTATTAATTACTTGCAGCTATTAGAGCACAGAACACAACGGTAGTATTATAGTACCACTACAAGCAGAAACACTGCTAGAACCTCCATCGTACTCTAACAGCACTTCTCCAACTGTCCTACACTAACTATGCCGTAGCTTCGCACCGCGCTTATGTAGCCACCTCCAGCGATAGTGTCGCACTAGTGATGAATCATAATGCATAGTGCCGCATTAGCTTGATTATTTTGTTCCTAAGGCTATTGGCTATGACTCTTGATATGATTCATTGTGGTACTAATACTGTATCTGGGGATAAATTTTCATTTTCTATTCTTCTTCTTTCTTCTCATCACTTCTTTCTTCTCATCTTAATTGATTCAGATACACAAGCTCACTATGTTGTCTAGACGTACCTCTATAAGGCGCTTGGCTACTAGTAGTTACAGCTACCAAGTTCCGTCGCAGTTTGTTTCCAGAACTCCTCCATACGCCAAATTGATCGATACTTTATCCCAGGTTAAGAAGCTCGTCAATAATGCTCCTTTGACCTTAGCAGAAAAGATCTTGTACTCTCACCTTGTAAATCCACAAGAGAACTTGTCTAGCATTAGTGGTAACCTTGCTGACATTAGAGGAAACTTGTACCTCAAATTGAACCCTGATAGAGTAGCCATGCAAGATGCTTCCGCACAGATGGCACTTCTTCAGTTTATGACCTGTGGAATGAAATCCACTGCCGTTCCTGCTTCCATTCATTGCGACCATTTGATTGTAGGTAAAACCGGTGCTGATGCCGACTTGAAAAACTCGATTGCTACCAACAGTGAAGTGTTTGATTTCTTACAGTCTTGTGGGGAAAAATACGGTATCCAGTTCTGGGGTCCTGGTTCAGGAATTATCCACCAGATCGTGTTAGAGAACTTCTCTGTGCCTGGTCTTATGATGCTAGGCACAGATTCTCATACCCCTAACGCTGGTGGCCTCGGTGCTATTGCTATCGGTGTAGGTGGAGCTGATGCCGTAGATGCTCTTACTGGTACTCCATGGGAATTGAAAGCCCCCAAAATCTTGGGGGTCAAATTGACCGGGAAATTGAACGGCTGGACATCGCCAAAGGACGTAATCACCACTTTGGCCGGTATTTTGACCGTAAGAGGTGGTACCGGCTACATTGTCGAATACTTCGGTGAAGGGGTCAACAGTTTGTCCTGTACCGGTATGGCTACCATCTGTAATATGGGAGCTGAAATCGGAGCTACCACCTCCACCTTCCCATACCAAGATGCTCATCGTAGGTACTTGGTGGAAACCGGTAGACTGCCTATTGCAGAAGCTGCCGACGAAGCCAACGGTAAATTCGACTTCTTGAAAGCCGATTCCGGTGCTGAATACGATAAAATCGTGGAAATAAACTTGTCTGAATTGGAACCTCACGTCAACGGACCTTTTACCCCAGATTTATCGACTCCAATCTCCAAATTTGGTGCAACTACTGCCAAAGAAAACTGGCCAGCAACCGTTTCTGCCGGTTTGATTGGTTCCTGTACTAATTCTTCGTACCAGGATATGGACAGAGCTGCTTCTATAGTCAAACAAGCTGAAGCCGTAGGTTTGAAACCAAAAATCCCATTCTTTGTCACTCCAGGATCTGAGTTGATCAGAGCCACTATTGAAAGGGACGGTTTAATCGATACCTTTGAAAAAAACGGTGCTGTAGTGCTCGCAAACGCTTGTGGACCATGTATTGGTCAATGGGACAGAACTGACGTGCCAAAAACATCCACTGAAACCAACGCTATCTTTACTTCCTTCAACAGAAATTTCAGAGCCAGAAATGATGGAAATAGAAATACTATGAACTTCTTAACCTCTCCAGATATCGTTACCGCCATGATCTACAGCGGTGACATGAACTTCAATCCATTGACCGATTCGATCAAGCTCGACAATGGAGAATCGTTCAAATTTAACCCTCCAGTAGGAGATGAATTACCACAAAATGGTTTCATTAAAGGAAGACAAGAGTTCTACCCTGAACCTAATCCTCAGCCTAAACCAGAAGTAGAAGTTAATGTTTCTCCAGAGTCTGACAGATTACAATTATTGGAGCCATTTAAACCATGGAACGGTGAGGAATTGTCTACCAGTGTGTTATTGAAAGTTGAAGGGAAATGTACCACAGACCATATTTCCGCTGCTGGAACCTGGTTGAAATACAAAGGGCACTTGGAAAACATTTCTAATAACACCTTGATTGGAGCTGTGAACAAAGAAACTGGTGAAGTTAACAAAGCATACGATTTAGACGGTCAACAATACGGAATTCCTGAGTTAATGATCAAATGGAACGAAGAAAAGAGACCATGGGTCGTTGTAGCTGAGCACAATTACGGTGAAGGTTCTGCCAGAGAACACGCTGCTTTATCACCCAGATTCTTGGGTGGGCAAGTGATTTTGGTCAAGTCTTTTGCTAGAATCCACGAAACCAACTTGAAGAAACAAGGTATGTTGCCTTTAACATTTGCCAACGAAGCAGACTACGATAAAATCTCCGCTGGAGATGTTTTGACCACCATTGACCTTGCTGATATGATCGCCAAAGGAGGAGACAATGGAGGTTCCATTAAGGTTAAAGTTACCAAGAAAGATGGCTCCAGTTTTGAAATTGAAACCAAACACACCATGTCTGTGGACCAGGTTGAATTCTTCAAAGCAGGTTCTGCTATTAACTACATTGGTAATTTAAAGAGAGAAGAAGGAAACTAGCCTACTCGTGAACTAGTCCTAGTTAATTGCTGCGCATAGACTCTTTATTTCTTCATTAATATTAATAAATAGCATTTTAATAAAATCCAACTATGAGCATAATAGCTGTAGACAACGATGCAATTATAAGATTTACATTAAAATAAACAAGAGAAATTCAATACCATATTGTACCTGGGTAAACTTTTAAGATCTATGATGTTAAAATACAGCGTAAATTCACTATTTTCTATAAAAAAAAAATGGAACTGCTTTGGTAAATATGATTTTATAAAATCAGTTGATCAAGAAATAAATAAGTTGACAAATAGAATAGAACAATTAAAGATGAGATGGATGCAAAGCACTATCGATTAACAAATATACGTGATTAAGCGTCAATTAAGTCTTGAGTTTTGTCTTGGTTCTTAACTTCATCATCATCATCATTTTCGTCGTCTTCTTGATCTCTTTCTCTATCGTAGAATTCGTCTAAAATCTTTGGAGAAATTCTATTTAACAACTCTTTTGGATAGATTCTTAATAATGACCATGCTAAATCTAAAGATTCGAAAATAGTTCTATTTTCATAGGCACCTTGGGCAATAAAGTTCTTTTCGAATTTTTCTAAAAATTCTAACGACAATTTATCTTCAGTGGATAAGGCTTCTTCACCAACGACCGATTTCATGGCGGCGGCATCTCTACCAATAGCGTACTTGGCGTACAATTGATTGGAAACATCACCGTGATCTTTTCTAGTCATACCTTCCCCAATAGCGGATTTCATCAATCTGGATAATGATGGTAACACATTGATTGGTGGGTAGATACCTCTGTTATTCAACTGTCTATCGACGAAGATTTGACCTTCAGTAATATAACCGGTCAAATCAGGAATTGGATGGGTAATATCATCGTTAGGCATGGTCAAAATAGGAACTTGGGTGATGGAACCGTTTCTTCCTTCAACTCTACCGGCTCTTTCGTAGATGGTGGACAAATCGGTATACATATAACCAGGGTAACCTCTTCTACCAGGAACCTCTTCTCTGGCGGCAGAAACTTCTCTCAAAGCATCGGCGTAAGACGACATATCTGTCAAAATAGTCAAAACATGTCTTTCAGTTTGGTAGGCCAAGTACTCGGCGGTGGTCAAAGCCAATCTTGGAGTAATAATTCTTTCAATAGTAGGGTCATTAGCCAAGTTAAGGAAAAGAGAAGTTCTTTCTAAAGAACCATTCTCTTCGAAATCTTGCTTAAAGAACCGGGAAGTTTCCAAATTGACCCCCATGGCAGCAAACACAATGGAGAAATTCTCTTCGTGTCCATCGTGCACGTCTTTGGTGGGTCTAACCAACCCAGCTTGTCTACAGATTTGTGCCGCAATCTCGTTATGAGGCAACCCAGAGGCAGAGAAAATTGGGATTTTTTGCCCTCTAGCAATGGAGTTCATGGTATCGATGGCAGAGATACCGGTGGAGATCATTTCTTCAGGATAAATACGGGCATAAGGATTAATAGGAGAACCATTGATATCCAAGTAATCTTCAGCGAAAATCTTAGGACCTTTGTCAATTGGTCTACCAGAACCATCAAAGATTCTTCCAAGCATGTCTTCCGATACTGCAATCTTCAAGTTTTCACCAGTAAACTCCACTCTAGTTTTCTTGACATCGATACCAGAAGTACCCTCGAAAACTTGCACAATGGCCTTGGTTCCTCTCACTTCCAACACTTGCCCTTGTCTGGTGGTACCGTCAGGCAAGGTTAAGTTGACGATTTCGTTGTATCTGGGGAATTTAACGTTATCAAGAATGACTAAAGGTCCGTTAACACCACCCACGGTGTTATAGTTGATTCTTGGTTTGATCTTGAAGCTGTCCACCACGGCCTTTTTGTTCAATTCGTACAATTCCTTGTCAGTAAGCGTCATTTTGGCAAAAAAACGATGAGTTTTGATGGATTCAATGGGGAAAGAAGAAGAATTAATTAGTTGATAATAGGGTAGTTCGAACGATTGTTGAAATAATTAGCCACGCACGCCAAAATGGTTAGGGTTAATGCTGAGATTTACGTCGCGACGTAAATATGAGTATTGAGATAAGGAGGGGGGTAGGCAGAACATAATGGACCGGATGGAAGAGGTATGCAATGGTGATGGTAATGGTGATGGTAATGAGACATGGTATAATCGATGGGATTTAATAAATGGGATCAATTGGGGTAAGTGAATGTTTTGGGGAAGAAATGGTATGGAAGAAGGTCGATATAAGGGAGAAAATAAAATGTGAAGTGAAATGTGAAGTGATTGGTTAGAGCGAAGGGAAGAGTTAGTGCGGCGTATAATGCAGTAGAGTAATAGCGTAGTAAGTTTAGTGTAAGGCAGTAGCAAAGTGTAATAGTAATTGGATAGGTTTAGTAAAGTAATAGTTGCAAAGTATTAGTCAAGTGTAATAGTAAGTGGATAGGATTAGTATAGTGCAATAGTTGTAAGCTTTAGTAATAGTAGTAGTAATGGTTTAGCATAGTGCGATAATAATATATAATAGTGTAATAGTTAATAGTGTAATAGTTAATAGTGCAACAGTGCAGTACTAATGTGCTTACAATAGTCAAAAGTAAACCGTTTGTTATAGTGAAGCAAACTTTAGTAAGAGTAGTAATCATGGTTTAGTATATTGTGATAATAATGTAAAAGTGCAATAGTGTAATAATATAATAATGTAGTGTAATAATGTAGTTAGAATGTAGTTAATAATGATGTTAATAATTTAGTGTAATACTTAAAAACTGCTCAAGCAATGTGTAATACGCCAATGAGCAGTACTAATGTGCTTACATCAGTCAAAGTGTAACCATTGCCAAATGTGTAGTAATCATCATAGTTAATAATTACTAAATTACCACATTAGTAAGATAAGCGCAACAGACCAAAAAGACTAGAGCAACGTTTGATTCATCAACAATAGACTGGAGTGCATAACCTACCGATGAAACCCGATTACTAGTACTTAACCGATGGCCTAACAATTAACCGATGATACCAGCAATAGATCATCAAAAGAAACACAATAGCCACTTACATAGATTAGTGTTCGCTAAAAGCAGTTTTGTGTCACGATGACGTAGAGTGGGGGAGGTGGAGGAACGAACGATGACTAGTGCCCAGGGCCAGCACCAGAACACACCGTTACATACCATTACAAACCATTACAAATCATTACAAACAC
The DNA here is from genome assembly GCA_030560825.1 of Suzukiozyma fluviatilis. Taxonomy (NCBI): domain Eukaryota; kingdom Fungi; phylum Ascomycota; class Pichiomycetes; order Serinales; family Debaryomycetaceae; genus Suzukiozyma; species Suzukiozyma fluviatilis. The sequence goes on from JAKTVZ010000001.1 coordinate 742,211, forward strand.
ACACACCATACAAAATCACCATTACACACCACCCAAAACCAGGATATGTCATCTTTACATTCACCATAGCAGTCTACTAATTGTTCCGTATCTTATACAAAGAGGGCAATGAGCATCCACATGCAGTAACCCAAAACAGCCAACCTGGTACAATCAGGGTTCATAGCAGATGCAGTCGCATACAAAGTCCAACAATACTCTCACTCCCTCCTCTGTGCATTCCGTGCATTTTCTCTCTATGCCTTCTAGACCGCAGCTCATCTTATCTCTAAGCACTACCTCAAACACACCCAACCCTGGCCCCATCCACAGTCAGCTATGATCCATAACCGTACCCATTGAACATCATTGCCCCCACCAACTCACCAGCACCAACTTCAGTCTCTGTTAGCGCCCCCACCCACCTCTGGCAGTACTGTATCTCTGCTGTATCTCCATCACTATAATGGCACAATATGACAAATCTCGGACCCAACTCCGAGATGACCCACCACATGGCACCAAAACACTATGTAATCGTACCTACAACAGATCACCCATTTCTCCCTAAACACTGACCCCTTCCCTACTGAAACCGTACTGATACCTCACTGCAACCTCGCTGCACTCTCACCCTCCACCACCGTTGTTTACCAGACTTTCTTTTTCGGTGGTTTTTTGGCAGAGTATTTTTTATGACAAGAGGGGAAGACTAAAAAAAAGTGTTGTAAAATCAAATACAAAAATTTATTGTTAATAGTCTCTTTCTACCAACCCACTCTATTTGTTTGTTATGTCGTCTCTACTAGCCAGTGTAGACGATATACATGGCAGTAAACACGTCCTTGATTCGCAGCCTGGCTCGCAGAACCCTCACGTCGATGGTGTCGGTAATCACCGAACCATAGATAAAGGCGTTGTTGCAAATGTTGGCCAAAATTCATTAAATAGTGCTGAGAATCTCCCCCTGGCGCCCCTGAGCCATGTTGTTTCTGGTGGTGATGCGGTGGAAGCATCTCGTACCTCTAGGGCTACCGGACATGAATCTACCGCCAACTCGTCCAATGGTTCGAGTATAATACCGCAGATACAGCCCCAACCAGAGGTGGTTGATGCTAATTCTAGCTCTAACGGCCCAGAAGCATCTGGAAAACCCGCTAATTCTACCGTTCCAGCTGGCTCTAACACCACTGAAGCGTCTGAAGTAAATAATAACACATCCACTCTCAACAGCACCTCCAGCTCCTGGTCCAACTCGCCCATAATGAACCCTAATGACTCGTCCCTAGCGGCAGAAAACACCACGGCCAACTCAAAAGTCTCGTTGTCCACTAGCAAGTTGACTGCAGCTTTGGCATCCAATTCTCCAACCCTCAGTAACGATAAGTTATCGAAAAAAATGTCCTACAAGAAGAAAGTCAGTTTTTCAGACCTACAGTCTCCTTCTGCGTTGTCTGAAATGTCCATTAGCTCGAACTCTGCTTCACCATTTTCAACTGACGACGAAGAAGACAAAGTCCCACAAAGAAAGACGATTTTTAAGCGGTTTTCTACCGAATTGGGCCATTCCAAGTCTTTGGATAGCAATGACTCGCATCAAAGTTTACCTGAGTTCAACAAACGTCCTTTGACTGACACCCCTGTAGTATCTTCGTTGACTAGTCCTGTCACTCGTGAACAATCTGACGAGGAAGACGACAGTCACAATAAGAACATGGGCGACGATGTGACACTAAACTCAATCCAAGAAGAAGATCCAACGTCAGCTTTAACCAAAACAAAAAACATATCTCATTTGAATTTAACAGATTTACATGCCAAACACATTCTGGAAGATTTACGTTCAGAATCAGTGAGTCCAATGACCACAGTTCCATCTAAAGTTAAAATCAATGTCGAGAATGTAGACACCTTGAGAAATTTGCCCAATAAAGCCGGGTTGCATGAAAAGACACCAAGTCTAGAAAAATTGAAGTCTTTACTACTTGAAAAAGCTGTTCAAGACCCCAAGCCTTCAAGATCGTATACTTTGAATATTCCTGGTCAAACATCGTCCAAAACTTCCCCGGATGGAAGAATTGCTAAAGTAGATGTGGGATCGAAATTGGTCATTGTTATGGTTGGTCTTCCAGCAAGAGGAAAATCCTACATTACAAACAAACTTACAAGATATTTGAATTGGTTACAACATGATTGTCGTGTTTTCAATGTTGGTAACACCAGAAGAAAAGATAAGATGAATGCTGGTCCCGAATCAAAACCATTACCTGATACAAATTCTCCAGCAAACGAGACTCCAAGTCCTGAATCAGCTAAACCATCATCTCCCACATCTGTTAAGAGACCTGATTTACTCAGACAAACGAAGTCTTCCCCTACATCTCATGATGCAGATTTCTTTTCTCCTGACAATAAAGCATCGATTCAAATCAGAGAAAAATGGGCCATGGATACCCTTGAACAATTATTGGATTATGTTATCGATGGTCCTGGTTCTGTCGGGATTTTTGATGCCACTAACTCTACAAAACACCGTCGTTTACGAGTATTAAAAAGAATTCATCAAAGATCAAATGGAGAATTGAAAGTATTATTCTTGGAATCCATTTGTTCTGATCCTGCAATTATTGAATCTAACATTAGATTGAAGTTGTCGGGACCTGATTATCGTGATATGGATCCTGAATTGGCCCTTAAAGATTTTGAAGGCAGATTGCATAATTATGAAAAAGCTTACGAAACAATTGACGAAACCGAAGAAGAAATTAGTGGATTCCAGTACGTGAAAATGATCAACGTAGGAAAGAAAGTTGTTAGTTACAACTGTCAAGGATTTTTGGCGAGCCAAACAGTATATTTCCTACTTAATTTCAACCTATGTGAAAGACAAATTTGGATTACCAGACATGGTGAGTCTGTTGATAATTTGTCTGGACGTATCGGTGGAGATTCAGGTTTGACTAAACGTGGAGACAAATTCGCTAGAGCTCTTGCAAGATTTATGGATTTCCAAAGACGTGAATTCAGAAAACAACAATTGGAAAATTTCTCGTCGAGATTGGAATTAAAATATAGTACTATTTTCGATGATAAAGATATGGCATCAATTGAACGAGCTGTACCTACAGAACCTAATTTCTGTGTTTGGACTTCAATGTTAATAAGAGCCATTGAAACTGGTCAATACTTTGATGACAAATTATACAGTGTGAAAGAGATGAGAATGCTTAATGAATTAGGAGGAGGTAAATTTGATGGTTTAACATATGATGAGATCCAACAAAAGTATCCTCGAGAATTTGATTCAAGAATTAAAAACAAGTTAAGTTATAGATATCCTGGGGTTGGTGGTGAATCTTATTTAGATGTTTTCACAAGATTAAGACCGCTAATCACTGAAATCGAAAGAACTACTGATCACTTATTAATTATCAGTCATCGGGTTGTGTTGAGAATATTACTAGCATACTTCTTGAATTTGGATAAATCTTCCATTGGGGAATTGGATGTACCATTGCATACATTATATTGCTTAGAATCCAAGCCATATGGAACAGATTACAGGATGTACGAATATGACAAAGCCATTGATTGGTTTGTTAAGGTTAGTCCTGAACATCAAAAGAATATAAAAGAAGTAGGCGTTGCATTTAAGGAAAGGAAATATTCGGTTGTTCCTACAGCCCCACCAACATCGGCGCTGAAACACCGCAAATCAGTAATAAGTGATGATTTTAGTATTAGAAGAAGTTTACTGGATGATACAAAAAACGAGCATAGCAATCCTGCTTTTACCAAGATTCAAACTTTAAATAGTTTGAGAAAACCCATCCAGTAGACTGGATGAGGGTCAACATAAAAGATGCTACTTGAGGATATATGGTTGATCCATAACACCGAGATGCGAGTTTACTGAGTAGATTATAGAGTATTGGTGCTGACAGTTTATGAACTATAAACTGATACTGTGGAGATAGTTGATACAGTTTACGTGCTACATAGGCACGATTTTATAGGATGCTATTATGAGAATTAGATTATTGATTACATGACGATATAGTTGAAGTTAAAGCACCAGCTCTTTTTGTAAAACACAATATATAGAATTAATACCAAAACATACTTTTCTAATACCGTTGTGTTGTACAAATTGTTCGCTGTATATGCTTCAAATTGTCTGTCTGTCTGGCTCAAGCTACATAGTGGGAGTGTAGAGTACAAAGTTCGATGAGATCTCAAGCTTGTTGGGCACTGCTCGAAATAGAAATACTACGGTAACTAGGGAGACGCTCTACGTGGCTGTAGTGGCTAGTGCCGCAGTGGTAGCACGGAGGAAGTGGTTTCGGTTGGCCCTAGGGTTAAGCATAGCAGCCCTCGACCGGGTAACCTTTTTCGCGAAATTTTCAGCTCATCACCTGCGACTATAAAAGGAGCAGCAAATCCTCTAGGAAAATTCTCTTCGTAGTTTATTAACACCTGTAGAATATTATTATTGTGATACTTACAGTATAAGTATCAGGTGTTGGTGCCTATGGGTTAACTACTGGAGGAAATAGAGTTGATAGAAGATATTTTTATCAAGTTTATTACTTCGTAGTAGTTATTTATTTGAATATGATGAAGCTAAGTACACTTCTTTCCCAGTCCGATTCGACTATGACGACAGGGTTGACAAACGTTTTTAAATCATTAATTCTCTGTTGCAGGAGATGGATTTCTTAACTTATACTTGCCAGTATTTAACATTTCTGATTCATTTAATAAACTATAGAATAGCATCAATACTATACTTAGAGCTTGATATCTCTCTACTCTATCGTGTGCATGGTTGCACTTTAATCATTATATTAATAATAAGATTAGATGATGAAAAGTTCCCAGAACATTCGCAGTTTCCTCGGTAGCATACACAAAGAACCCATCTTAGTATGCCGGTGACCGCAATTTGACCTTCCATGGATGTCTGATTAATCTTCTTATTAATATACTGATTAAATGATAGATTAAAGAGACTAATTTGTGCCTTGTGCTTTTAGTAATTTACGTAGTGTTTTATCGTTGTAGCATTGTAAGCACCTAATTAGCAGTGCATCTGCGTATGACTTAATTCTACACCTACAGTTGTCGTACTACTTTACTAACTCTACTTCAGCTAAAGTTGTAGCGCACTCTATATAAATTATCAATAGTTTTGCACTAAGCTTTTAAATATTTTACATTAAAACAATAAACACAATTCAACTCGTTAGACACATTCAGATTTTACCAGAGATACCTGGGTTGGTAACTGGCCATTCGTAAGTACCTTCATCGGCAAATACATAATCATGTTTTCCTAAGAAGTCACGTAATTCTTTTGGACCTTTGGAACCGTATGGGTACAATTCTGGTTGTGGACCTTCTGGGGATTCAATGTATTGTAATAATGGAGTAAATAAACGCCATGAAACATCCAATTCATCGTCTCTGACGAAATTGGAGTGGTTTCCTAATAAACAGTCTCTGATCAATGCTTCGTAGGCTTCTGGAATCCAGAAATCTTCAGAGTATCTCTTGGAGTAAGTCAAATCTAACTCGGTCAAGTTGGTTTTGGTGGAGATACCTGGGATCTTGGAGTTGATCTTCAAGTAGATGGCTTCGTTTGGTTGGATTCTAATAACCAAGTCGTTTCTTTGAATCTCTTTGAACATACCTTTAGCTACAGGTTTATATTGAATTCTGATTTCGACTTTGGATTCGTCTAAAGCCTTACCGGCTCTCATGACGATTGGAACACCTTCCCATCTTTCGTTATGGATTTGTAAACCAAGAGCGGCGTAAGTAACAGCCTTGGAGTTTGGTTTGACGGTGTCGTCGTCCAAGTAACCTGGTTGGGTACCGCCTTCGGACTTGGTGTATTGCCCTATTAAAATGTCCTTGTGGTCAATTTCTCCAAATGCCTTCAAAACCTTAACTTTTTCGTCTCTGACAGCTTCTGGGTCGAAGGAAACAGGACGTTCCATGGTCAACAAGGTCAAAACTTGCAACAAGTGGTTTTGCATGACATCTCTCACAATCCCAATGTTGTCAAAGTATCCACCTCTACCTTGGGTACCGAAATTTTCCTTGAAGGAGATTTGCACCGATTTGATGTGGTTTTTGTTCCAGGTACCGTTGAAGAATTCGTTACCGAATCTAAGCACCAACAAGTTCTTCACCATTTCCTTTCCTAAGTAATGGTCAATTCTGTACAATTCATCTTCGGTGAACAATGGAGATAACTGTTGTTGCAATTCTCTGGCGGATTGCAAGTCATGGCCAAATGGTTTTTCGACAATGACTCTCATGATACCGTCTGCATGGTAACTGTTGTGTTTGATTTGCTTGGCCACGTCCGTGAAAACCGAGGGTGGTAATGCCAAATAGAATAATCTATGGGGGTGGTCCGCGGTCCCATTTTTTTTTTCGTAATTTTTGTACACCTCGTTTAAAGCAACAAATCCCAGTGGTTCATCGTAAGCACCTCTATGGTAAGTACAAAGGGACAAAAATTTTTTGACTTCACCTTTGAAGTCTGGGTGTTTGTGGACGTTACCTGGCTTCAAATGTTCGGAAATTCTGTTTTTGAATTCTTCTTCCGACAAGTTGGATCTGGCGTAACCAATGATCTGTACGGTGTCTGGTAATTCGCCTTCTCTGAATAATCCAAATAAGGCTGGAAAGGTCTTTTTTCTGGCCAAATCACCAGAGGCTCCAAACACGGTAATGGAGGTGTATTCACCACAAGGATTATACGACATGATAGCTAGAAAGGAATTGAGTAATTAAAAAGAGAATTGAGTAATTCTTGGGAAAATTGAGCAATTAGAAGAAATTGGACGGAACAAACCTAGGGAGAATATCACAGCTAATTAGTGCGAACGGGGGAGTAAGGCCTAGGGGAAAACTGATCGATGAGGTAGCAAATAACAATTGAGCGACCTAGATGCAACGAACAGATAAAAAGAAGCAGCTATATATATATAGGAAGCTATAGGATATAATTAACTATAGATATAGAATTTATCCAACAATGTCTACAAAAGAACAATTGGCAGCAGATGGTTGCTATATATAATTTTCAGGATGGAAGGCATCGGCGACTGAAATTAGCGTCAACGCACTAAGGCTGACGGCGACAGCAGCGTTGGAGCTGGGGCTAGTGGTACCGCGGGTGGTGGTAACGGTGGGGCAAGTTTGGCCCTGCAGCCGGGAACGTCGTGGCGGACTCCAGCAATTCGCACCAGGATTACTAACCTATTACTACTGGGTTGCTCACATTGAGCAACAGTTAACGACATGCAAAAGCAACGATTGGCATTGGTGCTCGGGCGCCCCTTTTGATGACAATTCCTGTGTGTTGCTGCCTAGGTGGCAATTGCATATCAATTGTACAACTTTTACTCATCAATTGACCAGGCTGGACCCAGCGTCCTCTGCAAGCTTCCTCTGGTGCTTCGATGCCCCATGGTACTGCTAGCGCCTTATCTGCTCCGTTGAGGCGATCATTTCACGTGCAATCGGGCCATCGTATTCCCAACGGATCCACCGGGGTGCCAATGCCGATCGCATAAGAGAATGTCCTGCATATAAGCGAAAATAATGGGTTCTATTATTGTGTGTCGCAAGTGCTGTGCCCAAGTAGCAATAAAGGCATGTTGGGACGGGAATGGAACCATCTAGCAACGGCAGAGGAATATTGTACAGGAGTGCATAGTAGTCTGGTACGATTGAGTAGCATTGTGAGATAGGGTAGTATTGTGGGATTATTGGTAGTGTGTTATTTGGTGGTGGTGCATATTGTGTTTTCGGTAGAAACCTCTAGATGGAAATCGCTAGTTATCTCCGGAAGCCTTGGGACGATGGCGACTCGTACTGCAGATAAGTGTGGTAGAGATAGGTCGATCTTTAAAGCTTGCGGCACGGATGTTTACTATAGTAGTACGATAGAGTTTAGCATAGAGCAGTCGTAAGTACAGTAGCATAGTGTTGTTAACTGGAATTTGATTGCAACATGTATACAGTAGGCGGGAATAACAGTAGAGCTATACAGTTTACCGTTTATTTAACAGTATACCAATTCAGAGCGGAAATTTTTCTGCATTAGTTTTTCAATGGACATGGCCATGTGTTACTTGCTAACACGATAACGATTTCATAAAGTAGAGTTTCACAAAGTAGATAGTTTTCACACGTGATAGCGCTGATAATGCAAGCTTCCCAAAATGGCTTCTGTAAATTAGCCGTGGAATGATTAGTGTAGTACATTTTCCCCAAAAATGGCTGCAAATCTGGACGAAAGGGAAGGAGACTTTCCCTTTGGAATGGAACGTTTTTCTTTGTCCATGGAGTAGAATAGCTTTCCCCAACAGATATCTCTCTCGGCAACATGGCAATGCCATATGAAATTGTAGTCTCATTAGCAGGGTGTAAATTTCATTTACGATAATATTTTCGGGACAGAAGGAACCCCATATTTTGCAGCCGCATATTTTGCAACCGCAGGGCAGGACTGCAGTGGGATAAGATTACGCCCCCCCTCTGTGTACCTTTGGTCCCTGTTGATATCGCATGGGATCAATACCTTTCCTTTAGGCCGTTTATCAGTTAGTTCCATCTACCCTGTCTTGGCTATCGTTTGTTGTTTTGTCTCAGCCAGGATGTACAGGTCTACATCAAGTACTGCAGTTATTGCCATATTTTTTTATTATATATAAAGTCGATTAATATACAATGTGTCTATTTCAATAAACGGTCATCTTCATTATCGTGTTCTTTCGAACTCTCTCCCTCTTCGTGAATCTGGTCGCTGGATTTGGTGTCGTTGGATTTAGAGTCGCTGGATTTAGACTCTTTAGGATCAGATCTATCTTCTTCTTCTTCCTCGTCTCCAATCTTAAACATCTCTTCCCCTTCTTGATATTCAGGCAATGAATCAGCATTAAATTCATCATATAATCGTTGCTGGTCTCTTTCAGCCTGCATATCGTGACGTGCTCGAGTGATGTCTAACGAATCCAATTCTTCAGCGTCACTATCACTGTAATCTTCACCAGGAATGATATCAAACTCGTATTCATCTCTTCTTCTTCTCTTTCTTCTTCCAGATCCTGGTGTCTTGTGGTATTTCATAAATATCACAACAACTATGAACCCAACTACTGCAATGGCCATGAAATATTGACCAGTATGATCTACGGTTGATTGTTTCTTCTTACCGTCTTCATTGTCATTTTCTGGTTCACCAGTTGGCTCTGGAGTTTCTTCCTCGTCTTGTGGCTTTTCTGGTTTCGATTCTTCTGGTTTTGAGTCTTCTGGTTTCGATTCTTCTGGCTGTGATTCCTCTGGTTTTGATTCTTCTGGATTAGACTCTTCTGGTTCTTGTGGTTTCTCTGGTTCTTCTGGTTCTTCTGGTTTGGCTTGTAAATCGGCCAATCTGTCACGTCTGACCTGGGCATAATCTGTATCCAAATTATACTTTTCCGCCTTCTCAGCATCAATTGATTCACCAAAAAATCTCAATTGCCAATCGTTGAATATTATATGATTGTCAGTAGCACTATTTTCGTCCCCAAAAACTTCAATTTTCCAGTCTCCAAGACCAGATTCTCCCCAATGTGCCACGGACATAAACGTCCAATTAACAAACCCTTTACCAGAATGATCTTGTGGTCTGAAAGTAGCCAAATCGGACACAACTCCAGATGGACTGATCAATCTCACTCCGGTTTTTCCTCTATCAGTAGCAAGGATATTTACTTTTACTGTAAGATGCTCAACTCTTTCGAGGTTCATTACCTTCAAATCGTCTTCTGTAACTGTAATGGTGTGTGTAAGCATCTTTTTTTCGTCTCCATCATCACGGTGGTTCAAGGATTGGGTGCCTTTAAGATCAAGAGTGTCTCGAACTTCCATTATATCACTGTAGTACCATGTTTGTGGCTTGACATTCTTCCAATTTTTTCCAAAATGGACCATGGCATAGGCATCGATTTTTCCGTAACCGTACTTGTGAGAATATTTTCTATTTAAGGCAGTTAACTGGTAGTCACCGTCATTGTCGTTTACTGGAACGGTGGACATTAACGCAACATACTGAAGGTCTCTCCAGGTTAACTCTGGGTTGACTTGCAACACCAAAGTAAAGATTCCAGCAGCTAAAGGAGCAGCAGCCGAAGTACCACCGTGGGAACTACTACAGACGTGATTGATATCGGTTGTGTGGATGTATTGTCTCGATCCCGACGAGTATGTTACCACCATTACTGCAGAACAAGGTTCGGCGTAGGTTGGGTGCAATCCTTTGTAGTCTATGGCACCAACTGTGATTGAATAGATACTGTTGGTGTATCCATCGAAATTACACGAGTCTTGGAATCTACCACCGTTTCCTGAAGCAAAAACGTAGATACTTCCCTTACCCTTTCTACCATCCTGAATCCCTTTAATCATTGCTTTTTTGACCAAAACATCAGGCTCACTCAAAGTTCTACCATCGTCAGTAGGGCCCCAAGAACAGGAGTAGATATCGTTAACATCGAGACCGTAAATCATGGCTTGAGCCTCTTGTTCCGAGGTTATAGGACCGGAAAGGATTCTAATTCCCGAGACTTTCGAGTTATAGGCCACTCCTACACCACACACGTCGTTCTTGACGGCAGCAATCTCCCCTGCGCACCGGGTTCCGTGGTGGTCGTCGTAGAGTCTAGGCATAGGCAAATTGGTGTTATCATTAAAATCCCAACTACCCTTGGCGTTGAAATTGTCCTTCAAATCGGGCGATTCTGCGTCCAAACCATCGTCGATGATGGCAGCAGTGATACCTTCACCGGTGATGCCTTCGTACCAAAGACCGGACACATTGACGTCGTTGCCAGGATATTCGGCATTGACAAGATGCCACTGTTTTATGAACATGGGGTCGTTTATATCCAACTTTTCGGCGACAATCTTGATGGGCAACTGCGATGAGTCGACAATATCCAATCTTTTGTCGACATTGGCGGCGTATGGTGGAGAAATGGCTGCTTTTGCGTTTTCACTATTGAGCGAATTTTCAGGCAAATTTGCATCTTTTTCGCCGTTTAATTCGTCAGTTTCGTCGACAGGGTAGTCGTCGACGTTGTAGTAGACGGGCATCCGTTTCTGTAAAGTTTTTGGTGGTAACATGTGAACAGATTTCAAGTGAGGGTTCAGCACCAATTCCAATGCCTCGGGCGATCTCTTCATCAAGTTGAACTCGTTGGAGTTGTAGTTACCGAGCCACAGGTTATGAGAATGCAGTTTATTTACCGAGAACACATAGTGGTCGTCCAAAGGTGATTGGTACTCAAAGTGGTATTCTTGATGAGAGGCAATAAAATCAATGAGTGGTTTTTGGGATAAGGTGGTATTTAATTCGACAACAAAGTAGTTTTTGTTGGCGAAGTCCAAAGCGACGGCTAGTGGCAATAGAACCAAGTAGAGAAGTCGCTTCAACATGGATAAAGACCTTTGGATGAAGAAGAAGGAAGTGTTATAATTCGCGAAATGCAGATCAAAGATGAAACCCAAGCGTAGAAGCAGGGTTGTGTGTAGAAGCAGTGCTGAGCGTAGGCTCTGTCGCGCTAGGGAGATGTGTAGGCAGAGGTGTAGCGAGAGTATAGCGAGAGAAACTGTGAGAGGAACTGGGAGACAAGTAACATAGGTTTGATGCAATATAGGAATATAGGCTATGTATGAGGAGTTTGTATTTGGTAAATGCTTTATATATAGTAGGAATGTTGTATTTAGTAAATGCTTGGTATTAGTATGGTAGTTTTAATGGAGTAATGGATATGCAGTGTACAAATGTGGTAAGTGCGTAAAGACATAAATGAATATAGAGCGAGGCCATGAGTGTGAGTGGGGGAATGAGATTAGTGGGGGACGAGATGAGATATTGAGGAGTTTCAGAGTGAGTATGATATAGAGTAGTATAGTGTATCATGTATAGAGTTTGGTATGTGTATCATATAGGCATCGTATAGTATACCCTATAAAGTATAAAGTATGGTATAGAATACATACTATGACGTATAGTGAGAAAGTGTCTAAAAGAGTAACAGAAAGATAATAGACTAGAAGAAAGAAAAAAAGAGTAGAATCAGACAAAGTGTAGAATGAGACAAAGTGTAGAATGAGGGTTCACTATATAAAGTACTCAGTCCACCAATAAACTATACAAGACCAAATCAATCAGACACAAACTTCTCGACTACAGTATGCACCACAAGAACTTTCCCTGTCTGATTCTTCCCAGTCTGATAATTCCCTGTCTGATTATTCCCTGTCTGATAATTCCCATTCTAATAATCTCACCAGTGCATCAAACCGTATTTGTAGATATAAGTACCCTCTTCAATTCCTTAACCAATTGAGCCCTTTAAATACTCTTTTCTTTCCACCTTTTTCTTCTGTGTTTCTTCGTCTGCCTATTTTATTTTTCTGTCGGTTCCTGCGGCGCCTGTCAACCTGGTTAAATATCAAACCATTACTTTAGTTGCTACTACAACTATCCATGTTTCGTTCAATCGTATTGACTTTAGTGTCTGTCGCCCTGGTCCTAGCAGATGGTGATATGGATATGGACATGCTGGAAGACCGGCCCGAGTTCCATCCCATTAACGCGGGATCAAAAGTATTCCATTGGCTTCTTACTCTAACCTTATTGTTTCTCTTACCTAGTATTTCCACCTGTTTTGCTTTGGCTAATAGAATCCATTGGAGTTTACTCTTACAGTTTGTCTCCACCGGTTACTCGGTGATTGAAACGTTATTCTTATCCTTTCCTGACAATCACGATAATCATGAAAACCGTACCTCTAAGGGTACCTCATGGTTCTTATCTATCTTGTTGGGGGTAACTGTTTTTATAGGTTCATTTATAAATGGCTCCAATTTCATCATGAGCAAATATTATCCAAAAGTGGCAACAAATGAGTACGGCTGGTCCTATAAAATCTACAAGACCTTATCGTGTATGGTTACCTTGACCGGATGGATTCGGACCTGTCTCGCGGTAGTGGCATTATTTGGCTTCTGCTACGGAATCCATACCGGCCAATGTATAGCCCATGGTATCATGGGCACTGCTTTCATTGGCTATAGTTTCGTATTGTGTTTGGTATTAGTAGTTCCTTGGATTAGAAAGCACCAGCTTCAAAACTCAGGAAATTTCACTTGTCAAGAGTTTTACGATTCGACAGTGATCTGTATTTGGGGGATAGTAAATACCTTTACCGAACATAGATGGGGTAAAGAACCGTGGAATATGGGGGACTACCAACATACTGCCATGGGGATCATTTGGTGGTGTGGTGGTCTCTTGGGTATGTGGTTGTCAAGAAACAACAACCGGTCATTTGTGCCCGCTTTGATCTTGATTTTCACCGGTTACTCAATGTCTCAGCACGCTCAACATATGGTGATTTCCACCAAAATCCATGCTGTGTTTGGAATGTCGCTTATGGCAGCTGGAGTGTCGAGAATTATAGAAATCTCCTTCTTATTGAAGGATAGAGCATGCTCCGAAACCGGTAAGATCTTATCATTCCAATACTTCCCATCGTTTTGTTTGGCACTTGCAGGAACCTTATTTATGAGTGCCAATGAAGAACAATTAGAATTGGTTCATGATTTAGGAAGTGATCATTCCGCCTATCTTCTAGTGGTAAGTTCTGCCGCATTTATGATATATTTATGGTTCCAATTGATGCTCTACCTCTACTTGAGATTGGTCGGTTATGACCAAGATGGTGAATTGGAGAAAAACTATCACCACATTAATCAAACAGACGTGGAAGAATTCGAGCTAGGTGAATTGTCCGACGAAGCAAGTACTCTGTAGATAGACATCAGCAAAAAGAGAAAAAGAATAGATTAATATACGACAATTATTTCCTGGTGATGCATCATCGTGATATTTGCAGCCATTAGCCATCGTGCGACCGTTATTTTCCACTGACCACATCCACAACTGAAAACCAAGCCGTTACTGGAACATTTACCAGCATCAACTACAGCTTCACCACACCACTTCCACACGCTCGCCAACTCTCTTCCCCCGTACCCTCTTCCTTTCCATTCGTCCTAACGTATCAATTTGCAGCCATCTCACTTATATGCAGGACCAGCCGATAAGTTTCTTTTAGTCATCATCAAGAATGAAATGGAAATAAAGAGTAAAAGAAGCCTAAGTACTATATTGGCCTAATGAGTGCTATACTATCTGAAAATGATCTCAACGATTTCATCTCACCGGGATTAGCCTGTATAAAGCCAGCGGTGCCTATAAAACCGACTAATGAACCAGATCTGGTTAATGAGAATGGTGAAGTAGAGATCCAAATCGATGATCAAGGAAATCCTTTAGAGATTTCGCAAATAGACGGAAAAATGCATCAGCTCTCACCAGCGCAAATCAGTTTATCCGATTGTTTAGCTTGTTCTGGCTGTATAACGTCAGCTGAAGAGGTATTAGTAGCACAACATTCACATGAACAATTGATAAAAGCATTGTCTAAACGAGACAAAATCTTTGTTGCAAGTATTTCACATCAATCCCGAGCCAGTTTGGCCACGGCATTTAATTTAACGGTAGAAAATATCGACCGTTTGCTTGTAAATTTGTTTATTCATCAGATGGGATTTAAGTATATTGTTGGCACTGGTTTGGGGAGAAAGTTGTCTTTGATCAACGAGTCCATAGAGACGATTAAGAAAAAAGAAAATGGTGAATGTGGCGGTGAGAAAGGGCCAATCTTATCGCTGATCTGTCCAGGATGGGTGTTGTACGCTGAAAAGACCCATCCTCATGTTTTACCGAGAATGTCGACTGTGAAGTCTCCACAGCAAATTACGGGTTGTCTATTGAAAAAATTGGCTTCTTTGGACTTACAGACTGAAACATCGAGTATATATCATTTGTCTATTATGCCTTGTTTTGACAAGAAACTAGAAAGTGCACGTCCCGAAAAGGGCGAGGAAGCAGAGCAGACACCCGATGTTGATTGTGTATTAACAGCGAAGGAATTGGTAACCTTACTCAACCAATACGAAGATAAATATCAACTCATTGTTCCTGCAGAACAGATAGACAGTAAAACCCCCATAGAGACCATCTATCAACAAGTAGCACCAAAAGATTGGCCGTTTATAGAACTTGCATGGGCTAGTGATAGTGGTTCAACTTCCGGAGGTTATGGACTTAATTACTTAAAGATGTACCAAAACCAACTAATCTTCAAGCATGGGTATGATTTAAGTAAATTTTCCATTAAAAGTATAGCAGGACGGAATTCTGATATCTATGAATTAAGGTTAATGTATAACGAGGAAAATGTTGCTAGTTCAAGTATAATGAATGGGTTCAGAAATATCCAGAACTTAGTACGAAAATTGAAACCTGGCGGCAAAGTCAATGGATTAGCAGCACGTCGTAGAGCAAGAATGGGAAAGTCCGACCCTGCTTCGTCAGAAGAATCAGTAGACGCAAGTAAATGTGATTATATTGAAATTATGGCCTGCCCCAACGGTTGTATTAATGGTGGAGGTCAAATATCATCGCCATCACCTGGGGACGAAAAGCAATGGTTACAACAAATGGTAAGTAATTACGAATCTATTCCTATGTATGACTTGCTGCAAAATATGCCTACAGTTTATGAATTAATCCAATGGAGCGATGCGTTCTGCCAACAATTTGGCA
This sequence comes from Suzukiozyma fluviatilis, assembly GCA_030560825.1. Classification (NCBI taxonomy): domain Eukaryota; kingdom Fungi; phylum Ascomycota; class Pichiomycetes; order Serinales; family Debaryomycetaceae; genus Suzukiozyma; species Suzukiozyma fluviatilis. Next base: position 757,935 of record JAKTVZ010000001.1, read on the forward strand.
TTTCCTCAAGCAGATTATTAAATACTTGGTTTAAACAAGTAGAGCAAGAGACAGATGCCACTGCTATCTTAGTTGGAGCCAAATGGTAGGAAGTAAAAGTAACGACAATGGAATTTACGACAGAATGACAGGAGTGAGGACATATTAAAGCAAGTAGGAAAACAAGATAAGCTCAAAAGACAAGATCTTGACTACACTATTACGTACTGAACATATATAAGAGTATAATTACATATATTACCTTTCAGTACAAAACTTATATTCGTTAGGAAGTGTTTTTAATCTCGTAGAACTGGCGGAAACAGTTAGAAAATGACTCAAACGGTACTTGTGCAATCAAAAGCACCGCCTGATGTGCTTTTTGTACCCTATGAACCCCTTAAAACTGTGCTTAGCAGAAAGAATCAGATAACTTATTCTTGTGGTTGCAAAATAGAACTTTTTGTGCATGGAACTGTATATAGTTACATAGCAATATGCAGACAAACATCCATGCCTCAAAAATATTTGACCCTAGCCGCAATAGTAAGCCCAGATGGTGCACTTACTTGGTATCTCATTTGCAATCACTAAATAGCTTGGAAATCAAAAGAGTCTTGGAAATAGGAAACGCTGTAGCTAGTAGGGGGTTACGAGCTCCTAAAGCGTGGTAAATTTCAGCCAAGGAATGGCGTTAAAGTGCTTGGTTTGGGCTCATGGTCTTAGCAACGTCATTATGACGGATGCATTGTGGCTGGGCCAAAGTTGCTAGTACAGTAACTACACCAGTAATTTCGTGGTAATTTCCAGTACGATAAACTCGTATGAGAGTCCCTTTACAGCTCTTGTCCAATCCTTTGCACGGGTGTAGTTACTGCGGTTACGTCTTGGCGCCATAGCACTTGGTCTTGTAGCCGCACCAGAGTATTGTAGTAGCAGACATGGTAGCGCTGCTTTTTTTTTTTCTGGGAGATTGGGCATTGAGCGATTGAGGTTGTTAGGAATGAGACGCAGCCATCGCTCATCTACTCTGCGCTATGCTACCGTTTCCCACAACTCGCTGCTTCATCGCGGCTCCCACACTCGATGCCATCGACGCCTGTCATATTTTCCCTCACACGACGAATTGGTCCCCGCCTACCTGCAGGTCATAAATCCAGGGAACTTTTAGGAGCCATGTGGTGCAGCGAAATGTTTTTTACCATTTTACGTTGTTTTAGCTTAGTGAATTGTAAACAGTATCAGGATTGCACTTTTGTATGTATCAATGGTCTCAGTCGGCTGAGTTTGGAGGCGGAATTTCATTGCGGCACGGGTCTAGCTTTCGCTAGAGCTGGACAAGGGGTGGAGCCAGGAAGTCTAAGGATAAAACGGCAATAAAGGACGAATTAGTAGTCCAAATGGCCCAGAAGTGCACCAGCGTGATCTGAGGCGCTGGATGTTCAATTTGGGAAAATTTGGAGCGATTTCGCCGGAGAGTTTTGGAAATCCAATTTTCACCACATCGCTATCGTACGAAATAAGCATTACTAACCTTTAGAATCTCTATATGACTAAAAAAAATCGAAGTAACCATGCTACTCCATTAGTTAGAGAAAACTATTCTTCTTTACTCTTTATTTTTTCTCAATTAACCAAGTTGGTGCATGCATTGCCCATCGCTAGCACCAACTCTACCATCATAGACCACAACATGTCGGGCCACAAGGAGCCCATGACCAGCGAGGAGTTCTACACCAATCTCTTTGTTTCCATCTGTTTGGTGTTGGCTGGTGGTGTTTTTGCTGGGCTTACCTTAGGTCTTATGGGCCAGGACGAAGTGTACTTGAAAGTTATGGCTACTAGTGGTGACAAGCAGGAACGAAAACACGCCAGAAGAGTGTTGGAGTTGATCGGAAGAGGTAAACATTGGCTTCTTGTCACTCTTTTGTTGTCCAATGTCATCACCAACGAAACCTTGCCTATTGTTTTAGACAGATGTTTAGGTGGAGGATGGCCAGCAGTGGTAACTTCCACCGCCGCTATCGTTGTGTTTGGGGAAATCATCCCACAGTCGATTTCTGTTAGATACGGGTTGCAAGTAGGGTCTTTGTTTGCACCATTTGTATTGGTATTGATGTACATTATGTACCCATTAGCATACCCTATTGCTTTGTTATTAGACCATATGCTCGGAGAAGACCACGGGACCGTGTACAAAAAGTCCGGGTTGAAGACGTTGGTTACTTTGCACAGAACCATGGGGGCCGAGAGATTGAACCAGGACGAAGTCACCATCATTTCTGCCGTGTTGGACTTGAAGGAAAAACCTGTGAGTAACATCATGACTCCAATGAACAGAGTCTACACCATGAGTGCAGACACCATTTTGGACGAGGTTACAGTAGAAGAGATCTTCAACGCTGGTTTCTCGCGTATTCCTATCTATTTACCTAATGAACCAACCAATTTCATTGGTATGTTATTAGTTCGTGTTTTGATTAGTTACGATCCCGAAGACGCCTTACCAGTTGCTTCATTTCCATTGGCTACATTGCCAGAAACTGGTTTGGATACTTCTTGTTTGAATATCTTGAATTACTTCCAAGAGGGTAAATCGCACATGATTGTAGTTTCTGAACGTCCAGGTGAGCCAACTGGTGCAGTTGGTGTTTTGACTTTAGAAGATGTTATTGAAGAGTTAATTGGTGAAGAAATTGTAGACGAGTCAGATGTTTACGTGGATATCAACAAGAACATCAAGCGTAAACATCCAGGGCCATTATCAAAGAGAAACTTGACTTCATATTTACACCATTTATATAAGAGTTCTGCCAGCAATTCCAAGAGAAACTCGACCGATTCCAATAGAGACTCTTTCCAGAACCTTTCGTCGCTTCAATCTCCACCTTCCGCACCTTCGGCACCAGCTTCTCCTTTTTTAGGCACAGTTAATGAATCTTCAGCAAGTGCGAACACGAAAGGTTGGAAACCTAAGAATCCTGCTGCCAATCCGTTAGAAACAAACAAGAGCTTTGTCACCATTAAGCGTCAAAACCCTGATACTATTAACTCGGTTATTCCTGGCCCAAACAGAAGTGCGCCTGAGGGAAAGAAATACAACGCCATTCATGTATCTGAAGAGGGTGCTCTCAATGAAGCGCAAACAAATACTGAGCACGGCAATACCCCTGCTCACATTTCTGATAATTTGGCAGGAGATTTGTCTCAGGGTAATAAATACGTTTGTGAAGAATACCATGAAGACAAAGCTAATGGATTAAACGGTAGTTCGGAAAATTTGCTTGCAGATGGAGCTATCCCAATTAAAGCAAACAAATATCCTAAGATGGAACACCAAGAAGCTCGCTCGTACAGAACTGGAGGGATTATTGAATCCGTAGTTAACGTTCAAGGGGTTCATAAAATTATCATTGAAAATGTCAGTGATGACGAGCCGCCATACGAGGATCCATTGATTCTTCAAGCGTCACCAGACGTAAAGAAGAAGAAAAAGAGCAAGAAGAAGAAGAATGGGCATGCAAAGAAGAGCCACGATACCACCACTGACCAAGCAGCTGTGACAGAGAGTTTATTGAGCCAGGATAATAATGGAAATTCTTCTTCGATCAAACCATAAATGTGACTTAGTGTTCTTTTGAGGCTGTATGATTTTTAATGAAAGCAATGATTATAGAAATATTTGATTTAATTAAGATATTCAATTTAAATATATTACAATAAACAGAAACTCAGTAGAAGGCGAAGATGCTTAGAATAGTGCAAGTAGATTGGCGAGAGTACCACTTAGATTTGAGTGAAGAGTCTGTACAGATTTTAAGAAATATCTAAGTGGAATAGACTAGACCATGTACACTAGAAAAAATTATATAGAACAAGTAGACTAGAACAAGTAGTTAGACTAAGTAGTTAGAACTAGACCAAGGAAAGCAGACATAGAAGAATCGGCCCGATGACAAGACCGTTTATGCAAAAACCGAGTTGCAAAAACCGAAAACTCGAGATGCATGAACCGAAAAGTATCACCCCGAGGGAAACCCGACAAGGATGACCGACGAAAAACAGACAAAACAGACAAGAACGTTGCAACATTATATGAAGGTAAAACGATGGTAGTAATCCACATTACAGTTTGAAACTTGAAACTTTAAATTCGTATAATTACCATATTTACAGGTTACTCTTCATTTCCAAGTTAATGCTTGGGAGAAATCTTGCATGATTCGTACGCAAAATTTCTACATGCGGAAGTTCAGAAAATCAGCAAAAGGAGATTCAAGCGATGCGAATCTTGGAGATTTGGTGGGGATTTATTTTGGGTCATTTTTCACATGGCGGTGCTAGAACGGCAGTTCACGTTGTCGTAGGTCGAAAAACGCTGCAGCCGTGGCACGATGTTCCATTGTTTTCCTGGCGTGGCTCTAGCATGACAGCAATGTGGAGGAGCGTCGTGGTATATCGCGGTGATGCTACTACCATGGCAGTAGATTGCAACCATCCGATGATACTTCCAACAAAGCTAACTCATGATGTGGTGGACCAAATTGACTGCCGAAAAAGCCCAATTCCGTAGTTTTATCTATTTAATCAATCTAGAATCTCTAAAAATCCCACCCGAGCTATTTTCAGACACTTTTCTTCATTTTTCACAAAATAAAATTTCCTGCCTTCTTAGTGATCCCCTCGCTACAATATTTCGGATATAACTTTTGTTGCAATTTATTTTCTTTCCAACAACTTTTTCTATTGAGTAGCTCCATGGTACCATGCCATTCAGAGGGTTATTTAAGTCGTCCAACTCGGAGTCCAGGGCCCATAGAGCACTCTTACGTAAGAAAGATGAGCAGATATCGCCAATCCCTCCACCCGCCATCAAGTCTAAACCTTCTAGCCTGAACTACCTGAACACCCTGAGCAAAATCATAGACCCACCGACCCAGTACGATACCGACGATTCAATAGACTTTACCACCAGCAACAACAACCATTACCACGACGATTACGATAGAAATTATCCCAAAAAGACCGACACCCATAGCTACTCTGATTCCTACGATAGCTACTCTAGGAACTCCATTTCGTACCAGGACTCTCGCTACTCTCGTAGGAGCTCTTACGACTCGCTTCTCTCGGCAAAGAACGGAAACTCCCACCACGATATCCATCCTGGCGATAGGTCCAAGCACCACTACGATTTACAATCTACTGACTCAGCAAGCTTCCATTCTACTGAGGAAAAATTGCCCATACTGGACCACAAGGACCACTCGGTGCACCAGAGCCCTCCTGCCACTTATGGGTCGACTTTGGACCCTAGATCCACTGCGGCTGCCAGTGCTAATAAAACATCGAATACGTCCAATGCAAAACCAGCTGCAATTTCGAGCCCATATTCAAAGTCCAGGTCGAAAACGAGCTCCTACTCAGATGAGTCGCTGGAGGACGAATACAGGTCCAATTCGAAGCAGTATTCGAACGGAAAATCTAGCAAAGTAAGCTCCAAAGATGGGTCGTATCCATCGTCTTCTAGTACGCAAAATAAATCGTCCAATGAGTCGGAAAAACTCAAGAACGGATCGAGAAATCACAGCCACAGCAGTAGCAACAATAATACCGCAGCTCTGTCGCATTTGAACCCAGGTTACGATAGCAGAAACGGAATAAGCTCGCCTCAAAAGTCCGGTCGAATTCACTCCAGAACATCGCTACACCAACGAAATCTCAGCACCAGTTCTGTTCCTTCACCGCCCAAGAAAGAAACACTCGGATTAAAGCGGTTCTTAAAGAAATTCAAGGTCAAAGAAAAGGGTTCCATTTTACCCTCCTCTAAATCGTCGGAATTGTTCAAAAAATACGGTACCTTGGGCAAATTATTAGGTACCGGAGCTTCTGGGTCTGTAAATCTCGTCACATCGAAAGCAGATGGCAGTATCTATGCTGTGAAGAAGTTTAGACCTAAATTGTCTTCGGAATCGGAGCGCGATTACAGCAGGAAAGTAAGAAACGAATTCAAGATTGGCGCACGTTTGAATCACGAGAACTTAATCTACACAAAAGAGCTCATTGAAGACCATCCCAACAAGTCCAAGTTGTCTAATGAAGTCGAATTCTACATAGTCATGGAATACTGCCAGTACGATTTCTTTGACTTGGTTATGTCTGGCTTAATGGACCCCAACGAAGTGGCATGCTACTTCAAGCAGATTATAGACGGAGTAGCGTTTTTACATAAGCACAGTCTAGCACACCGAGACTTGAAGCTCGATAACTGTGTGGTCAACGAATGGGGCCAGTTGAAGTTGATTGATTTTGGATCTGCGGTTCAATTCAAGAAACCTGACCAAAATCGGTCCAAAAACGGCTTACAGAGCACGCAATCGTTCACCTCATTTGATAGCCAAGAATCGATAGCGTATGCCCTGGGAATCGTAGGTTCTGATCCGTACTTAGCACCGGAAGTGTTTGACTGTACAGAGTACGATCCGAGACTAGCCGATGTGTGGTCTATTGCCATAATCTACTGCTGCATGATCCTCAAGCGGTTTCCCTGGAAGATTCCCAAGCAATCAGATGCCAGTTTCCGTTCTTTCCTGGAGCTGGATGATGGTATACACTCTACTGTGTCTAACTTAAGTCTCACGGCAAACAGTGCCAACGGTTCCAAATCGCACCCTAGGGGTCCAGACCGTTTATTGAGATTGCTTCCGGCACCGTCGAGAAAGTTGATCGGAGCCATGCTCATAATCAACCCAAAGCGAAGGTATTTAGTAGAAGATATCCTAGAAGACCAGTTCTATTTGGATATCGACCACTGTCACAGTATAGGCGATGACAAGTATTACACTGCCGACAACCACACACACCATTTGGTCAAGGACGAATCGTAGGCACCAAAAGCACTCTAAGAGGAGTCACAATAATCATCGATGAACACCAAAGAGCTTCAAATCGGAGCTATAAGCATCATAGCGAAGCACAGCACAGTGCAGCACCAAGACCACATACGGCAGAACCACCTCCTCTGCCAATATCCTTGCCCAGGACTACCACCGCTGGTTCTGTCTGCTGAACAGAGCTGCTACGACGCCAGCAGACACCCACAGCCCATCTGTAGCCCATCTCGCCCGCTTGGCCGTGCGTATAAATAGGGCACTTCACTTCTTCCATAGGCAAAGTGCCACTTTTCCTCATCAAAAATACACGTTTGAACGACTACACACAACCTTTTTCCCTAGTCTTTTCTCACCGCCTCTACACTTCTACTTCACCAACATCACCTTTACCTCTTCCACCGTAAAATCCACCTCCACCATTCACTGTACCTTTCTCCTGCATATAACCATTCAATACAAAGAAAAAAGAGCTGTAAACCCAAACACTCTATTTTCTTTATCTGCTTCTTTATGGATTATGCTACCAGATGGGGATAGTGGGCCAATGGACCCCGTAAAATACCCCTTACCGTCTGTAGTTATCACCATATCATTTTGGTGCAGTATCATCTCAGCATGCATAATCTTTGTCAGTATCTTTTTGCACCTTCAAAACTACCGCAAACCTTTAGAACAAAGACTAATGATCCGTATCCATTTGATCGTACCGTTGTTTGCCTTCTCCTGCTACTCAATGTTGGTCAACCAGACTTCGGTGTTCAATCGGTTCGTGGTGGAACCCATCCGTGAGGTGTACGAAGCATTTGTTATCTACACCTTCTTTCTGTTATTGACAGGAATGCTAGGCGGAGAACGTAATATCATCATCATGACTAGCGGAAGAGAGCCGGTACGTCATCCTGGGTTCTTGGCGCATGTTTTGCCGCCATTGGACATCTCCGACCCTTACTGTTTCCTCTACATCAAAAGAGGCATTCTCCAGTACGTATGGTTGAAGCCATTCATCTGTTTTGCCATCCTCTTCAGTGAGTTGGCAGGGTGGTATAACGTTAATGACTTTTCCGTCACTTCCATATACTTCTGGTTGACTTTCTTCTACAACTTCTCGGTATCGCTATCGCTCTACTGCCTAGCGTTGTTCTGGAAGATCCTCTGGAACGATTTAAAGCCATTCAAACCGGTGGGAAAGTTTCTCTGTGTCAAGTTGATCATCTTTGCCAGTTATTGGCAGGGTATCCTCATCGGAATAATCAATGTGTTCCATGTTTTGCCAGGAGCAGACGATAACACTAGCCATTTCAGTATCGGTATCTGCATCCAAAATGCATTGCTCTGTATCGAGCTCGTTGCCTTTGCCATCGGCCATTGGTACTCATTTTCATACACCGCCTTCACGATTGATAAGTTGCCTTACGGAAGGCTCCAGTTCAAATACGCTTTTAAAGACATGATCGGGTTTAAGGACCTACTCCATGATTTCCAGTTGACTTTTTACGGAGATTATTACAAAGACTACAAGCATTTTGACTCGGTGGAAGCCCTCATAGCCCATCCTGATTCGAAAGGGAGAATAAGTAGAATCAACCAAGGTCTACGGTACTATCATAATGGAAAACAAAAGCATTGGTTACCTAATACCCACCCACAAAATACCTTTTCCGATGTGATATCGACGTCGGAGAGCAGAGCTATCACTTATGAGCCATCCTTCAAATCAATTGGCACCTCTATCAGAGCTATATACCCCACATCACTAATTGAAGAAACCTCTAGTTCCCTAAGCGGAACAGAGACCAACGAGCAATCAATAACTGATATTTTGCGACAGGATCCCGAATTATCGCTTATCGATTATCACAAAGAAGATCTAGACGACGATGAGATGTACTACTACCAAGCAAGTCAAACAATTAACAATTACAATCTCGACCAAATCGAAATAAAACGAATACTAAACTACCCCATTGTCGACGATGTGATCGATGCACATGCTTATGGGTTTCGGGTTAAGAAACTTAGGCAAGATCGATTAAAGAACCGTGAGGCCCCCTTGTCATCTACTAGTCACCCCAGAGGTTATGGAAGCATAGTAGTGTAACATATTTTTCCGTGTACAATATTAAACTTTCTGTGTCCAACATTAATCATTTTAGTGGTTTATAAATCATTGTACTAAACTATTTACAGAAATAAATACCCAATAAATAACATCCATCCGTTCCCATTTATTCAAATCACCTCGTCTACGAAGACATTCAAAGCGATTTTAGGCAGTTCCGGTTTATCAGCCTTCTAGCTTCAGTTCCATACTCTTCGCCTATGCTTCAGGTCTAAGCACTACACATCTAATCTTCAATTTTAAACAGATACAATGCATCCAAATCATCTTCATTAACCTGCGGTTTCTTTTCCTGCTTTTGCTTCTGCTTTTGTACCTTTTTCTTCTTGCATTCCACAGCCTTTGGTTCTGCTGCTTTCACCTTTTCAACTTTTGGCGTGATAGGAATCAACAATCTTGTCTCAAGACTACCTTTAATTTCATATTGGCATGGTAATTCCAGCAAGATTTCCTCCAAAACCGTATGGATCATTTCTCGTTTCTTCAACTCGAGTGACAAAGCATCTTCGTCCTTATACTTCCACGATTTGGTGATATCGTCGCCCTTAAACTCGTCGTCCAAATCCTCAATTGAAGGTCCTCCTTTTGACTTGACGTAAATATTGAAATTCTCTCCCTTAGCCAATCTACACTCAATCTCAGATCGTTTCTGGTTCTTCAAATCTCCCACACTAATGTGCCAGAACATCTGTAGCGACTTAATAGCCGACTTTCTCTTTTCCACCTTCTGGCGCTGTTTCAACACCTTGAGCGCAGTAATACTTCCTTTTTCCAAGAGCTCTTTCTCTTTAATAACAGCTAGTTCTTCACCATAATTCTTCAACATCTCCATAGCAGTCGTCTGTTTGATCAACGGGTACTCAGACTCGCTCGTGGGCGCAATTAGCACCAACCCATGCTGTTTTAAGTCCAAACCATTACTTATGTCCACCAAGTGCTTTACTACCACTTTTTTACTCTCTGGTTCAAGATATCTTACCTTGTAATTGGAGTCATAACTGTGTACTTTCGCAATAATTGCCTTCAACGCAGCCTGGCTCTGCTGGCTGCCACTATTGAACTCAAATCTGACGATTTTACGGTGTGGTTTGCCGTACTGCTTGGGGCTGGACTTGTGTTTCTTTTGGTTGTGATTGGTCTTGAACGCTTTTCCGGTCTTTTCGCAGTTAAACATGGCTGCAAAACGGTTATTGTTGGCTGGACTGGTACTAGCAGTACTATGATCTTTTACGGGACCATTTGACTTACCTTCGCCCTGTCTATTGTGGAACAAACTGTCTATCTTAAACGGTTCAGTACCACGGGGACTGCCTTTCGAAAGTTCCGTCAAATCAAACGGTTTCAAATTCTGGAAACTGCTTCCGAACCGTCTCACCAAGACTACACTTCCGTGTGAAACTCGTAACATCTTAGCGTCTTTTGCTTGTAACTACTGTTGCAATCAAAACAACTTCTGCTCTATCTACTGAAAAAAAATCTACCCATATATTATCATCCTGCATATAAACAAAGCCATCCCCAGACCGATGGTTTATGGAGGGTACGAATACAAGTCATTGTCGCTACTGAGAGGTGGTGGGGAGTCTCACAAGCGATTGTGTTCATTAATATCTATGTACAGTGAAAAAAACCAGTTTTTTCGGGGAAATTCGCCCGTTTCTATTATAGTTGAACTTTATAGTTGCCCAAATCAAGCTCTGCCTGGACGAGCTCTTAGCATACGTCCATTGTCAAGTGTATCTGCTTCCTTGTGCAAGTTGGGAAGTCTGGGAGAAAATTGTAGGCAAAAATTCGTCTTTTGACCGATTTGACCATTTTAATGTTACTCCATGCGAAGGGAAAAGTGTTCGAATCCGTACTAGAGCTCGATAGGATCGTCCCAGCTACCGCTCCCTTGAATGCCGTGGGTGAAACCGTTGCTCATTCGTAGTAATTCCTCATCCAAACCGTCATTGAACTCATCCAGAGTGTCGATGAGGGTAGCATCTGAAGATTGAGTTGCGATATGTTTCCGGGTAGCAGGCCCAGGATCTTCATCATTGTCTGAGAGCACTATGACTCCTTCCTCTTGCTCCTCGCTAGTCTTCTTCTTAAAATCGTCTACTATCTTGTACTTATTCATGTCCAACAATTCTACTCTACTGGTATCTCTTGGCGTAGACTTGACAAAGTAGTTGAACGAGTCCAGGATCATTAATTGGTTCAACTGGAACTCTCCATCGCAAAATGGGCACTTGTAGGTCGGTACTTTTGGTACTATGAATTTCGTTTTGTACGGCGTAGGATTATCTAGGATCTTAATGAAGTCCTCACTGAGTTTGTTGTACTCAGATTTGAGCGACTTTGGCGCTACAGCCTGATGTGAACCATTAGTGTTTGTCCTACTGACTTTAAGCTTGCTTACGTTCTTCCTAATCATCTCTTTCCTGGTAAATAATTGTATGCCTTGGGGAATCTTGTTGAAGATACAGAAATTTTCAAAGTCAAAGCACTCGAAATGTATACAGTTGACCGACTTGACCGGTAGCTTGATCTTGGTGGCACTTAGAGGGTCATTTAGTGAGAAAACTATCTTGTTCACCATGGCGAAATCTTCATCTTTAAACTGGTGTAATTCCTGCGATAAAATGGGGATTATATTCCTTGGGATCGGCCTATATTCGTCGAGGGTCTGGCTAGAAGACCGTAGAAGTGATGGCTTCCTGTGTGGCAATTTGGGGTCGATTTGGCTCTCTGAAGCTGAAGATATGTCGCCAGAAGGCGATGACACAGACAGCACCAGAACAGCACCAGCCGCAAGCTTTCGGACTAGAGACTTCGCCAGTGCATTCTCTGTAAGCACCTCGTTAAGTTGTCTGTCTAAACTTATGATTTCCTCGTCAGAAAGCGAGTCTAGCTCAGATGAATCCAGATCGATGGCCAAGCTTCTGAGAATCAGAGGCAGTAGTTTCAATTTAACAACGTATTTATTGCCAATAGTGGCAGGAATATCGGACTCCAGCTCGATGGCATCGTCCTCTTCCTCCAATATCTCCCTAAGTACTGGTGGTGGCAATTTTATTCTTACGTATAGTTTCTTTAGTCGAGGGTATCCATCGAAGACATAGTGATGGTATAGCCCTACACGCTTCTCCTTTGGTCGCTGGCTCATGTTTGGAGGGCTCAGTCGAGTACATCAATCGGACACGCCAGTCACAAGGAGGTTTATGTTTTTTTGTGGTGGTAGAAAGTGGTGTTAGAGAGAAAGGTGATTTCTAAGATATTGAAAAAGTAGCAAAATGACGATTTTAGCAAAATGAAAAAAATCACCAAAGAAGTTGCTGCTGGTCAAGTTGGGTCCGGTTCTATGCCATGGATGTGTTTGTAGGTTGTTAGTTGAAAAGGGTGATTAAAATGAAGAAAAATGGGTAAAAATGGCTGTTTTTTTGACTAATTTTGGCCCTATACTTCGAAAAAGAGCCCAGAGAAAGTGATAATGGACCTAGAGTATGGCTACAGTGTGTTCTAGTTGGTGAGCAGGTCAAATGAGTGTTAGAATGGGTGTAGAATAAAACATAGCGTATTTAGTGGTCTCATATAGTCGTTTATTGGTGTATGTACAAGGACTGAAGCGTTAAACAGCTCCTAAGGACCGCAAGTAAGCTCGAACTAGCACCTCGCTAGCATCCTCACTAGCTCTCGGTATTGAACTTGAATTCAGCGTTCAATGAGTCGTTGATTTCGGACTGCAACAACTCGGTAAGGCTAGAGCCGTCTCTCAAGGTGATCCATTTACCGCCAATGAGGTCGTACCGTTTAGGTCCGGTTATGGGCGAGCTCAACCAGATCTGTTTGTTAGGTGGTTGTTTGTTTATGACGTAGGAGCCCACTGGAGGTAAAACAATAGTCAATACACCCTGCGATAATTCACAATCAAGATGGGGAAAGTCCTCCGCTAACGTCTCCAAATCGTCGGCAATGGTGTCTAAATAGGTATTGGCCAAAGAATTGTACTGGTTGGCGGTGATTTTATCAATCTGGTCCTCGATATTGGCACCCGAAGTGTTAATTACCGAGTAAAATCTAGGTTTTGCCAAACAAGTGGCTCTAAATGTCGCTGGGTACGTTCTAGGTAACGATTTAAGTGCTGTCTGAAATGGTCTACAAATTCTAAACATTGTAAGTATCGTTTTAGGGTAAAATATTGTATATGCTAGGACAATAGTAAAGAAAAGCGTAAAATAGCCTATCGTGTGATGGGTATTTCCAATGGGCAATGTGAAGGGAAAAGCCGCTGGAAGAAGCTGGGGGTATACGCAGGTAGAAAGGTGCAGACTAGAACGCTAGACTGGTTGATTAGGTGGAATAAAGAGTAAAGAAAACTTTGGAGAAGAACTGTGGATGCGAAAAGTTCTCATAGTTTATGCTCGTTCTCGTACTATAGATCCGGCTACCTCCAGGGTTACTACTAGGGTTAGTACCAGATCTAGTTCAGTCGTAGTGGCATTTATATTTTGTCTACCGCGAACGCACTCTAATCTACTACCATACTAGTGGTAGATTTTGCAACTATGATTAGTGAGAAGAGCTACTTGTATTTATAGTGTTCTAACAACCTCTACTTGGGCTATTCTAAACATCTAAAATCTACTTCCATTTTACTGATCTCTAGCTCCATTTACTGATCTCTACTACCTACGTTATTACTACGATACTACGATATTACCACTACCTCTCTATCAGTTACTGCATTCCTGTACCGTTGTACCACATCTCATCACCTGTACCAATTGGTCCTAGCCTACTGCTCAAATCCCGATACCTCTCTTCCCTAATATGCCTCAACATATGTAGTACTTTTTCGCACTATTTCTGCTTATTCCGTGCATTCTTTTATCTCATTCTTCGTTTTGCATATTTGCTCGTTTTATCTTTCTGATCAGCACCTTACGCTGCTGTCACTATATATGCACCTGTACAATCTTTCGCTAAAGTGAAAAATTATTTTATCTTCTTTATCACTAATGTTTTTCCTTTTGATCTTTGTCGCAATAATCCTTTGTTTCATCATAGTTTATTTACCCTACTCATCTGGGTTAACTGTAGTTGAAAAAAATACCAAAAAATCTGGCAAATCCTCTGCCTCTCATGCCCAATCCGCTCAGAGCTATATTCCTCCCGATGAAGACGTACAACAAGAGCAGTCTTCTTTACAAGCAACCGCTTCAGCTTTAAAACAAAAAGTCACTCTCACTACAAATGACTTGCCTGTGAAGATTAAATTATCCAACCAGTCTCAATTACGGAACAGAAAGGAAAAGTTGGATTTGGACAACGATCCAAACAACTACGATTACGATTTAGACGAATTGATCAAAGAAGAAGCATCTGCTGCCGCTTCGGCCCAGCAAACCGAGTTCTATAAGGACCAGGTCATCGGTAAAGAAAAGGAAGAAATGGTGTAAATACTTTTCTATGTATTATATAAGTAACAATGGTCATTAAAAATTGCATTAATATTCATTCTAGCGTATTCATGTTCTCATTCAAGTCATTATAGTAATTATAGCTCTGTACAACCTTGATGAAAAATTCATATCAATATCTTGCCTGCTTTAATGTCTAGTAAATTATGTAGATATCAGATATCTGCTTGTAAATATTTCCCAAAAAGAGCGAAATACAATTCTAAGCTCCTATTTTCCTCATTTTGTATCAAGAAGTAACTCTTTGCAGCCGAATCTGAAGCAATATCGTAGACATAATGTGGTGTAACTTTATTGGGTACTGATAATGCTCTTGGTCTATGCACTTGGTCTATTTTTTACCTTTTACATGATTTTCAGCTCAGATTTTGCAACATAACTACTACAAACATAATAATCTACATCTTACATGTGTATGCGCTATTCTTTCTCTGAGAATAGCAGGTGTCTACATGGTATATTGGTTCGTCTTCTTGTGGGTTCGGATAAGTATCCCGAATGGTGAAAAAAAATTCGGATCTCAATTCCGAGATCTTTTCTGGCTCTTTGTAAATTTTGCAGCCATTTCACAAGAATGCGATTTGTGTGAATATGACTTTTACCAATTTTGCTAATGAATTGGCTAAATTATGGAAGTATTTGCTTGTGTCTATTCTTTGTGTCGTATTCTTCTACTTTCGTCGCTCATATGAACAAAAGAAAATCCCAAACATTCCATTGATTCCTTCAGTTCCAATTGTTGGAAGTTTGATAACTTTAAGAAACAATCCAGCTTTGACGTTATTAAAATGGAGCCAGGATTACAAATCAACCATCTTTCAGGTCAAATTAGGAAACAAGTATGTTGTCGTCATTAATCTGTTTGATGAGGTCAATTTGTTGTGGAATAAATTTGCCTGCTCTAATAATTCCCGTCCTTTGATGCATACTTTCCATGATGTTGTAAGTCGAGACCTGGCATTAACCATTGGTTCGACTCCGATCAGCAAATCTTGCGTGCGGACGAAAAAGGCATTGGCAGTCAATTTAAATCATTCAGCTATGGATAATCATATCACATCAATAATTGCTCAATACTCAAATTTGATGATTAAAAACTTGTTCATTTCCAATCGAGAATTGTTTGGACCTCCATCTTGTAATATTTACAATGGGAGAAAATTCTTCTTGGCTGATATTGACTTGATGCCTTATGTTCAGTATTTCACATTGGCTTCTTCAATTTTCTTAACATTTGGAATTAATTTAGATTGTTACAAAAATCATGCAAAATTAGCAAAAGAGATTATCTATGTGGAAAATAATATAATGAAATTTAGGTCTCCAGTTGGCAATTGGAGCGACTACATTCCCCTTTTGACATTAATTCCCAACCCTATTGCCGAAGAAATGAGAAGTAGGAGAGAGATATACATTAATTATTTGTTATCACTACTAGAATCCAACCTTGCTCGCAAATATCATCAACAAAGTATCATTGGAAAACTTAAGTCAGAGGATAAACTCAATGAAGCCGAACTAAAGTCCATTTGCTTATCATTGATTAGTGCTGGATTAGATAACACTCCCATGAATTTTAATCATTTGATGGGCCATTTATCTCATAAACATGGTGCCAGGTTGCAAAAAAGAGCATTTGAAGAGCTATTAAAAGGTTCCAACGAGAATCTAGAAAAGGCTTGGGATGATTCTGCAAAGAATATGGATTGCCAATTTGTGATGGCTCTTATTCATGAAACTTTAAGATACTTCACTGTATTGCCCTTAAGTCTTCCTAGACTAACGACAAAACCAATTACTTTAACAACCAAAGACAAGCAGTGTGTTACAATTCCAAGTAATACAATCCTCTTTATGAATGCGTATGCCGCCAACCATGACCCTAACGTATTTAACTGGCCATATCATTTTTTACCAGAACGATGGTTAGATTGCAATGGAAATATCAGAGAGAATATGAAACATTTTGCTTTCGGGGCTGGATCTAGAAAATGTTCTGGAGCTAGTTTAGCAACACAAGAACTCTATACTTTGACTTGTCGAATGATTCTTGCATTTAAAATACTGTGCCCAGTTGGTGATAATTTAATGGAATTGGACCCTTTCAAGAATAATCTGTGTCCCTCTGCTGTGTCGTTTGAACCTAAACCTTTTAAAATAAGATTGGAGCCAAGGGTTTATAATGGAAGCGATAATCTTTATCATAAGATAATTCATGATTAGTTAAGTATATAGCATACATAGTAATATATTACCTTATATTAAAGCTAGCCAAGTTAGGAGTCATCACGATTACTTATTAATTTGTGAAGGATCTATATATTGCACTTTGCTAACTTGTGCCAACTTGGACCGTGATATTATTGGTAACTTATACTTAAGAACTCCTCTAACAATTAAATCAAATGGGTTTTTGTATATCATTTCCCACTTCTCGGAATTATCAGGCGTGGTATCATTATCAGGTTCATCCTTATCCTTATCCTTATCTTTATCTTTATCTTTCCCTAAGCTTAAAATATTCGTTAGATTTCTCCCGGGTGAAATCAAACGAAGCTCACCGATTTGTTCCTCGTGCCTTCTATTAAACATGCCCCCAGCAAAACTCAAAGGAACCTCAAAACTGGTTAATGTACCCAACAAAACTGTTTCTACTGATTTTGAAGATCCACTAACTTCATCATGTACATATCCACTCTTTGCAAATATGTCCAATTCAACTTCATCGATGTCAATTGTAAACCATGCATGATTGATTGCTTTGACAACGACGCTGAATATCAATTCGTCCTGACTAACAACGGGGTTTGTAATGGAGACTATGGAAACTCCTTCTAGATCCTTTGTAGTGGCAAGAATAAAGCCCATAAGAAAGCCGGTACCTAATATACTAAAGATACCTAACACAGTATACATCAAGGTTCTCCAACAGTACCCTCTATCGTTCCCAAAATCATCTGTTTTACTCTTGGGCATATAGAAAGGATTATTGTTTGGAAACAAATGCGGATGGTTGTATCTTCCTGGATTACTACTGAACCGTTTCGGGTTCAAATCATTATTAGGGCTATGTGTTGCTTCATCATATTCGTCAAAGTCATTATTGTAATATGGATGGTCTGGGTATTGGAATGGGAACATATTATTATTAGTTGGTAATGGTTGGCCGGTGGAGATATACCGCTTGGTATTTGTTGGTCGTTTGCCAGGGAAATTCAAGTTTAATGAACGGTAATGGGCAAGCTTATGGCCATTATTGTTCAAGGGAGACGATTCGTTAGCAACCGTGCTGGGAGGTCCATTATAAGGGAACCTTATATTGTTATCATAGTAGATTAAGTCATCATCAAAATCCTCAATATCGATATCGTCAGGAATAATACTATATCTACGAGGCTGCGACCCTTTTTTGTCGAACAATTTGGACGTTGTAGACCTTAACTTGGAAGAAGTGGTTGACGAATTCTTGCTTTTCTTGTTGGATTTGGACTTATCGGAATCATCTGCTGTGGTTAGGGTAGAAGTTATATTCTCGTTGTTGTTCGTCTGCTGATTTCTTGTAGAATAGATTTCTCCATCTGTGGATATATCTTCATCTATATCATCTTCTACATCTTCGTCATATGAGTAATTATCAGTGAAAGACGGTTGTCTATTATACTGGGGCATATTGCCATCATTGAATGGACTCAAAGGAGAATGACACCCAGAAGACTTCTCGGAGTAAATCTTTAACGTGCTTCCTGGGTCTTCTGATCTGAAGGTGGAAATAGACTTTCTAGGATTCAATCTTTTATCCTTTGTTGTATTAGGTGCAGAGGTATTACCCGAGCCTGCATTAAGCAATGACTCGGCATAGTGGTTTGACGAAAACGAATTGGCTATGGATGGAGGCCTTGGTGGGCCCTGGTTGCTCTGAACCGGTGGGGTATTGCTTGTTTTTGGGTTTTTCTGAGCAAATGCTGAGTGCAATGATTCGATTAAATTGCCGTCCAATGGGTTGGAAACTTCGTGTATAGATGGCGAATACAATGATTGCGGATTGACAGAGCCTTGGATGGAATTATTATCGAGGTTTATCGTGTTATTATTGGCATTGTTATCGTTGTTCTCGTAGACAAACGTTTCATCGGAATCGGAGGTATCAACATCATCTACAGCACTCGCTAGTTTGGCTGCAAAGAAATCTGTTCTCGTGCTGTTCTGCTTGGAGATCTTCTTTTGTTTTTCCTTCTTAGGAGGTGGCATATCCTTAGAATCCACATTTTCGGTGGAAGGTACATCTAGCTTAGCTTGAGTAGTAAGCACCGATTTGGGGGTTATGGTTCCTGATTCGCTTATTTTGGGAATTGCCTGCAAATTAGAAGGAATCGCCTGCAAATTAGAAGGGGGTTTGGATGGCACAGGCTGTACACTCTTGCTATTAGGAGGAGGTACTGGCGTGTGGGTCAAATCAGGATCACTGGCACTACTGATATTATTTGGGAACACCGAGCTCTGAGGAGACGAATTGATGATCTCTGTGATTAGAGTGGTGTTCTTGAGATGCGGCTGGTTCAAATTGATGATCTTTTGCTTTGCTTTGAGCGATTTGTTCAAGTTGGACAAAGTAGCCTTATTTAGCACCGTAGGTGGCAACGGCATCGTGCTGGTACCGGGAATGAGCGGTGTGGAGCTCGTGGAATGCAGCAACGATGGCTGCAGAACCACCGGTGTAGGTGCAACGAGTGGGTGCTTTTCTTTATCTTCTTTCCTCACGGAACTTTCACCAGTTTTCTCCGGTTTATCGCCAGTTTTGTCGGAAAACACCCGTGCCTCAACCTTATCTTTCTGCTTGTCTACAACCGGCGCCTCTGGCTCCATTTTCTGCCCCAGTTTGTCTGTTTTGTCTCTAGTTTCAGACTTGGTGCCTTTCAAAACCAGCTTATCAGAAACAACTCTATCTCCCGTACTAACGGTTCGTGAGTCCGCAATATCGGTCTTGTCACCCGTCACTTGTGTCTCAATAGCAGAAGACGACATTGTCTTACGAAACGGAGGAAGAACATCATCTACCGTCAGCTCTTCCAGGATAATTTTTAACTTCGGTTTCAACGCTGCTACCAGCTTCCCAGACGCGACTGTTTCGTCAGTCTGAGAATCGTTACTGCCCGACATGCTTAGTGAATATCTCGTCGGTTCACCTGGTTAACATAAAGTTACGGCTATTTGCTTTAGGAGTAAGTGTAAAGTTATTCTGCAAGCGATAAAAGAATCTCATATAGAAACAACTTTGGTTATATGCAGGAGAAAAATAGATTTTACGATTTTGCAACCGTACGGAGATGGATTGGGTAAATTGTTGGTGAGTGCGGTAGAGGATGGGGGTATTTGGGGCGAGATATGGGATGGGGAGAGGTATAATTGCTGTGTCAGCGAAAAAAGCGGCGAAAAAGGTCGATGGCGGAGCAAGGTAGGTGGAGCCTGTTTCCGCAGAGGTCAATGCAAGGGCGGTGACGACAGGCCAGAACGGCTAGAAAGGCAACCTATTGGGCCGGTTTCGTGACGGCAAATGGTTCAAGCTAGGCACGGAGTACCGAGATGAATTTAGTCAGCTCTTAGTTCTGTGGACTGACAAAATATGCTAGTGATGGGTATGCGCTACTGGACCCCTCGCGATAGGTGCAGATTGCTGAGTCAGTAGTTACCGAAATAGTACTTTGGAGATGAGCCTGCGAAAATGAAGATCAGATGCGAATAATAAACAAGGGATTGAGCAAGTAGGAGTAAATTTGGGTGTTTAGGATGTATTGTATCAAGTAGTGTAATATAACATTTCCTAGCAATGGGAGATTACTTGTACACATGTTGTACAAAATGATTGCATATTTTTATTTGTAGTACAATTCGCAGCCAATTGCATATGCCCATTGCCTAGTAGCATGTAACCCAGATAGTTAGATATGGGTAACCATTGCATGTAATACCGTATGAGCGTGCGTGGAGGTCCCAGGGTGGCCGTCTGCCTAGCAGCGATGAGGCCATCACCGAGTCGCGGCCCTGTATTTCTACTGTGCCGCAGAGTCAATATGGCAAAATAAAGTAATTTAGCAATGGCTACAGTACAGTACAGCACAGCACAGCACTAAGACTGGATTAACTAGCTAAACCAGTGAAGGTGTAGATTGCATCTTACAGACCGTTGCAATAGTTACTTTGTGACCTGAAAACAGCTATCGACAGTTCTTAGATAGATATGCTTTGAGGAATAAGTGGAAAATATATCTATCCATTACAATAGGTGGCCAATGGATCCATATTTGTAAAGGCAAATGTCCGGAAAAAGTCGACTCTCTCTATCAATTCAGTTTATCCGAGGTCCAGAGTGATGGAATTTCCAAGGGTTTATGCTTAGATAGTTTAGATTTACCGTAACTGGCTTAGTTGGATGCTTTCAGGGGAAGAAAATCATACTATAGAGCGGGATAAACTAACACCCGTCAAATAATATGAGAAATTATCCGGAGAGAATGTGGGCAACTGCACTATTTTATGCAACCCGCAATATTTTTATTGAGTGAAATGGGGGAGCAGTACCTTTGTGGAATTTTGTATCCCATTTGAATGAAACTTTGGAAGAATTAAGACAAAATTAACACTGAGCATAAAGCGGGCAATTGGAAGAGAAAATGGTCATTTGGGCGGGGACCACACATTACGAAGAGCTGTATAATTATACGAATAGTTAGGCGATTAATAGTTGGCCGATGTATAGTTAGGAGATGAGATAAAGTTAATGGGGCAATGAATATGTGGAGGAATTCCAGAATGTACTTGTCGCAAGACTAGAAAAAGTTAAAAAGTCAAATCATCGAAGCATGTAGAACAATTACCGAGATGAAAGCAATGAATCTATATCTGAAATATAATGAATGCAAGGTTGAGCATTGTTGGGACTTAATATTCGGAGAATGTTGTAAAACCAACAGGTGACAATGTTCGTATTTCTTGGGTTATTCATTTGTATAGGGGAAATTCTCGGTTAACGGTTAGTCAAGCTCCGTAATATAGAGAATTAGTTTGCTGAAAGCTCAGAATAATATCCATAAAGCACAACAGATACATATAATTCTTTCATGATACAATTTGTACGGCATCAGGAACATTATATTTTCTAGCGTTTTGGCATAAAAAATGGCTGCAAAGGTATATGCATATATTTTTAACAAAATTATTCCGGCCTCCCCCACATTTCAATATTGCTCACACAATGAAACTGCTGCAATGAATTGAGAGAAT
Organism: Suzukiozyma fluviatilis; assembly: GCA_030560825.1. Classification (NCBI taxonomy): domain Eukaryota; kingdom Fungi; phylum Ascomycota; class Pichiomycetes; order Serinales; family Debaryomycetaceae; genus Suzukiozyma; species Suzukiozyma fluviatilis. The sequence continues at coordinate 779,669 of JAKTVZ010000001.1, forward strand.
TATTGCGATTTAACGTCTTACTTTGCGAAATGAGGCATCATGGAAAATTATTGGCTAGGTTAGCATCAATCCTATAGTTTAATGCTAAGTTTATCCGGCTGCAATGAATATTTTTACGACTATTATTTTTGTAACTTCTGTTTTCGTTATTATCCATTAGGATTATTTTTTTGCAGCCCGATTAATCCGTCACTTCATTTGTAGCATCTCTTGACCCCAGGGTCATAAAAATGTAGTACGATCCCTATATATACTAAGGGTAATTCATTGGTTAAATTTTTGAATTGTAGAGATTAAGTTCGCAATGATTTTGCTGAAATTTATTTTATCGGTAGCAAGTTTTGCAACTATCATAGTTGCAGCTGCTACCCCAAATATAAGCAATATAACTTCATCTTCTACTCCATCTAATAATAGTAATGGAACTTCAACTTCGTCTTTGTCCTATTATACCCTTGAAAATGACTTGACTATTGGTGTAGAACAAGTACCAAATATTATGAATGATAGTGCAATTGATGCAAATCTTGCTGCAAAAGGTTATAAATTAGTCAATGTTACTACTACCGGAAGAGGCTTAAAGGGCTTATTAACATTAATCAATGCTACAAACATTTACGGTTATGATTATGAAAATTTGACTTTGTCGGTGGAATATCAATCGGATTCAAGATTGAACGTCAGAATCCAGCCAACCAATTTAACAGATGTCTTCATCTTGCCAGAAACTTTAGTTAGAAAACCAAAAGTTGAAGGAAACTCTAGCTCATTCGATTTTGCTAATTCTGATTTGGTTTTCACTTACATTGATGGTGCTTCGAATACTTCTTCCACTGGGTTTTCCTTTGATATCACTAGAGCTTCAACCGGAGAAACCTTGTTTTCTACCGCAGGAAACCCATTAGTATTTTCAAATCAATTCATTCAATTTAATACCAGTTTACCAAATGGCCATTCTATTACCGGTCTTGGTGAGTCTATCCATGGCTCTCTTAATGAACCAGGTGTTGTAAAGACCTTGTTTGCTAACGACGTCGGTGACCCAATTGATGGAAACATCTATGGGGTGCATCCAGTTTATTATGACCAAAGATATGACACTAATACTACCCATGGGGTTTATTGGAGAACTTCTGCAATCCAAGAAGTTCTTGTTGGAGAACAATCTTTGACCTGGAGATCTCTTTCTGGAATTATCGACTTATACTTCTTTAGCGGTCCTGATCCAAAAGATGTCATCCAGCAATATGTTAGTGAAATCGGTCTCCCAGCTTTGCAACCATACTGGGCTTTAGGATACCATCAATGTAGATGGGGTTACGAAACCATCGATGATCTTGAGGAAGTAGCTGCAAACTTCAAGAAATTCAATATCCCAGTTGAAACTTTCTGGAGTGATATCGATTATATGGACAGCTACAAGGATTTCACCAATGATCCTTACAGATACCCTCAAGACAAATTCAAAGCATTTGTTGACAGCTTGCACAAGAACAACCAGCACTATGTTCCAATTGTTGATGCTGCTATTTATGTTCCAAACCCAAACAATGAAACTGATAATGATTATACCCCATTCCATTCAGGTAATGAATCGAATGTCTTTTTGACAAATCCAGATGGTTCTCTCTACATTGGTGCCGTCTGGCCAGGTTATACTGTTTTCCCTGATTTCTTAGCCAACGATACTCAAGAATGGTGGACTCAATCTTTCAAAGACTGGTACGATAACATTCCTTGGGATGGTATTTGGGCTGATATGAATGAAGTATCTTCCTTCTGTGTTGGTTCTTGTGGTAGCGGTAAGCTTGAACAAAATCCAGTTAAACCAAACTTCTTGGTTCCACCAGATGTTACTTCCTATCCATTAGACTTCAATGTTTCGAACAAATCAGACTGGGCTTCTATTTCTTCTTCAATTTCTGCATCAATTGCTAAGACTGCTGTCCCAACTTCTTCCTCAAGTGTCACCGCTTCTTCTTCATCTTCCTCTATCAATGGTATGAATACCATTGCTCCAGGTAAAGGAAACATTAATTATCCACCTTATGCAATTAATAACGCTCAAGGTAACCATGATATTGCTACCCACGATGTAAGTCCAAACGCTACTCATGCTGACGGTACTCTTGAGTACGATATTCACAATCTCTATGGTTACTTGCAAGAAAAGGCTATTTACAATGCCATCTCTGATATCAAACCTGGTAAACGTCCTTTCATTATTGCTAGATCAACATTCGCTGGTTCTGGTCAATACATGGGACATTGGGGTGGTGACAACTCGGCTGATTACGCCTACATGTACTTCTCCATTCCCCAAGCTTTCAGTATTGGTGCTTCTGGTATTCCTTTCTTTGGTGTCGATGTTTGTGGTTTCAACGGTAACACAGACATGGAACTTTGTTCAAGATGGATGCAATTGGGTTCCTTCTTCCCATTCTACAGAAACCATAATGTCATTGGAGCCATTTCTCAAGAACCATACGTTTGGGAAGATGTTGCATCTGCAGCAAGAACCTCTATTGCCATCAGATACTTGTTATTACCATACTACTATACCTTATTGTATGATTCACACACCACTGGTCTTCCAGTCTTAAGATCATTCAACTGGAACTTCCCATACGATAAATCTTTGAGTGGAATTGATAACCAATTTATGGTTGGTGACGCATTGGTAGTTACTCCAGTGTTAGAACCTGGTGTAGACACAGTTAACGGTACCTTCCCAAATGCTAATGTTACCGAAATTTACTACGATTGGTATACTCATCAGAAACAAAACTTCACTGCTGGTAAGAACCACACTTTAGATGCTCCATTAGGTCACATTCCTCTCCATATCAGAGGTGGATACATCTTACCAACCCAAGAACCAGGCTATACTGTTTATGAATCTAGACAAAATCCATTCGGATTAATTGTTGCTTTAGATCAACATGGCAAAGCTAGCGGAAAATTATATCTTGATGACGGGGAATCCTTAGAAGTTGATTCTTCCTTATACGTTAATTTCGTCGCCAACAACAAGAAGTTGATTGCTTCTCCTCTTGGTGACTATTCTGCTAACCAAACTTTAGCTAACGTTACAATTTTGGGGGTAGCTGCAAAACCTCAAAAGGTTAGCTTCAACAACAATCCAGTCAACTTTACCTACGAAAATTCTACCGTTTTCATCACTCAATTAGGTAAACAAACAGCTGAAGGTGCCTTTATTGATCCATTTACCATTACTTGGTAAACAAATTGGAGCTTGCTCTTAAAAATTATACTTCTTCCGTTTGTTTTTTGTTCGGTGCACAATATACCAAAAATACCCCTTTATTGTATATTTCAAAATTTTAAAAGTTCAAAAGTTTATAGTTTTAAACATCTTTAGATATATAAACATATTAGTCGATAATTTGTACTTACATTTCGTTCGTGACTCGTTCAATTGTTCGTTAATTAATATTTTGCTGGAATACCATAATTCGCATCTCATCTCATCTCATCTCATCGCATCTCATCGCATCGAATTTCGTCTGTTATCAATTATTGTAGACCAGCAAACACATACATATTATCATGAGTTTTTCGTTCGGATTCAATCAGGATGATCTAGATGATGAATTCGACGATTCAGTAGTACAACTTACCCAGGCCCCAGCTGATTCTGGACCTACTGTATCTGCATTGGATAAACTATCACCAACCATAGCAAAGGAAAATTTACCAGAAGAACACCAATTAAATGATATATTGTCGAGTTTGATTGACGTTAGACTCACATTCGAGAACTTCTACACTCCTATTGGGGGAAATTTGATTTATAGAAGGGCATTATTTGATATTAAACATCAAATTATGTGCGAGGATACCGAAGGTAAGCACTTAATTTTACAGAATGATGACAATGACTTACAGAAAAACGTCTATGAAGGTGGATTTAAGAGTTGGGAGTGTTCCTACGATACTATTGATAAGTTATCTACTATGGAAATACCGCCACACCACCAAACTATACTAGATTTAGGCTGTGGAACTTCATTGCCCACATCTTACATGATTAAAGACATATTTGAAAAGGGCACAAGTCTTAGAACGTTCATATTCTCCGACTTTAACAAAGAAGTATTAAGATTAGTCACCGTACCCAACATTTTAATCAACTGGGCATCTACATTATCTCCAGAGACCTTATTTAACTTAACCAAAGGAGAAGAAAGAGGGTTTAGCAATGAAGAGATCTTGATTACCCAAGAGTTGGTAAATGAATTTGTGCAACAACTAGCTGCCAAGTCCATAGAATTGCGCTTTATTTCAGGATCATGGGGTAACCAATTTAACCAATTGGTTGGCGAACAATCCATTGACTTACTTATTTCTTCAGAGACCATTTACTCTCCAGACACATTGCCTGTAGTTGCCGAAACAACACTCAAACTAGTGAAAAATGGAGGAAAGTCGCTTGTAAGCGCAAAAAACATTTATTTCGGAGTCGGAGGGTCTATTATTGAATTTTTGGCCTACTTCAATAAAATTAAACCATCTACTACAAAGGTTACAGTTGAAGAAATAAACGACTCCCAATTGAAACGATCTATCATTGTCATACAACAATGAATTACTACATAACCATCATTTAGGCAGTCCAAGAACGGAATATACACTATTTACATCATCATACTCCTAACCCCATTGTAATATATGAGCAAAATAGAGCAAATAGAGCATATAAATTAGTATCTTGCTCAGGGTGCTATATATTTCGGCCGTTGGCACCGTTTTTCTACTTTTTTCTCCGCAAAAAACATTCTTTGCTCTTTCCGAATCTCTACGTTTAATTCGGCCATTAAACGACCACTTTTACCGTATATTCCATCCTATAGCATCAACTCCATTTCATCTGTCAAAGTGGTCTGATCCATCTGTCAAACGATTACGGTCGTGTACCGGCACAAAGTATGCCTCCTGTCTAGCTGTTTGTTTTGTTCGGAACGAAGGTTGCGTTTTCAGCTTTTCTGTGATTACCGTATTATTTGTGTCAAATCGACTCCGTATGTATCCAGAGACTTCTCACGCACTATAACAGTTGGCAGGCAAAAAATTGACGATTTTGGCGATTGATTCGAAAATGGAACAAATCTGGATCAGGCTCTAAATGTTGCAAATTGGCTGATATGTCAAATCAGTCTACTTTTGATTCGATGTCGGCCCAGACTTTGCTGATAGACCTGATCACGATTCTGCTCTCCAGCTTTATTTACAAACACCGTGGCTAAAATAGCCCGTGTGAGTCCGTTTCCTCTGCCTCTGTCTCTACCACCGTCTCGTGCTACGCACCACCACCCCGCGACACCGCACCACCAGAAAAAATCACGCCAATTTTTTCAACGGGAAAAATAACAGTCACGTGACCGACATGTGCGCCCACCAATAAATTGCACCAGGAAAGTTTTTCATGTCCAATAGAAATGAAGTTGAATTTTTAATAGTCAAATTTATTAGTGGATTCTTTTATTAAATTATACTAACTAATTTACCTAGATAGCAAAATGTTTAGAACATCATTGACCAGATTAGCTATTCGTTCTCAATCTACCGTTGCTTCTTCTGCCCCAAGAGCTTTGTCCAATGCTTACGTTGGTAAGTTAGAATCCAGATGGACTTCATTACCAAAAGAAGATCAAACTGCATTAATTGATGAATTAAAATCAAGAATGCAATTAAACTGGAAAGAATTAACCACCGAAGAAAAAAAAGCAGCATATTACATTTCTTTTGGTGAATGGGGACCAAGAAAACCTTTACACGCTCCAGGTGAACCTCAATTTATCTTCTGGGTTGTCACCGGTTCTATTATCGCTTCCGTGATTGCTTACGCTGGTATTAGAACTCTCGCTGCTCCAGGTCCAACCACTTTGACCAGAGAATGGCAAGAAGCCTCTGATGAATACTTGAAATCCAAGAACGCCAATCCTTTCACTGGCTACTCTCAAATTCAATAAGTGCATAACAACCTGGCCGGAACGGCTGCAGTTTGATACCATTTCAATAGTCTTGCACAAGTGTTTGCATTTCACCATTATGGGTCTGAATATGTTGAAATGGCATCATATTTAATTCATTAAACCATCAATCATAGAGACATTTTCCACCCCAGCCGTCATTTATTTGTTTTATTCCAGTACTATAAAATTAACTAAAAAAATTAACAATATGATATGTCATGAGTAATCCGTTACATTAATTATGAGACGAATAAATATTAATAAGAATGAATGTAGAGTTGCGGTTCAATTAGGGCAGTTTTCGTCACTTTTTGGGCAAACTGTGCCAGTAACAATTGTAGCAGCTGTAGTAGATTTGAAGCTGAAGAAGTTATAGCTGTTTAGCTAAACCAGCTTTAGATGTAGCATTTTCTAAGCAGCTTTAAAGAAGTTTTAGTTGTGTCAATTTAGCATTAAAGCAGTTCTGGTATCAGTTTAGTATTACAACACTCTAGCCTGGTATCAGCTTAGTATTACAACACTCTAGCCTGGTATCAGATCAGCACCATGTCAGTCTTAGCATTGTATCAGTTGAATGGTTTGTTTGACCCAAACCCCTGTTTCTCTACCAAATACCGCACAGAGCCCAATTGAAACCCGCTCGACACCTCTACATCTACATCTTACCAATTTACACCTCCCAAAGGTACTTCCTGTTCAATGTTTATTATAACAGTATGCATTTATGAATATGTAAAGAACTTCGCAACAAAGTCGCTATAGTATTGAAGCTCAGTTAGAAGAAGCTCAAACAGTCTAGAATTAAGCTCAAGTCCACAACTAAGCTCAAGTCTAGAATCAAGCCCAATCATTCTTGAATTATAAAAGATTAATATACAATATTATACCTCGTATAATATTAACTGGGTGAATGTTCATGAGCAGGTAAGCCAAACTAACGGTGTTCACGATGAAAAATTCACACCGCAATCGCTTGCTTACACCAGCCCGCCACCTTAACGGTATGGAGCGTCAGCATCGATACAGTACTGTAACTCTTGCTCCCATTTGTCCCCATTTTCCAACAACTTCTCTTTGTTGTACAACAACTCTTCTCTTGTAGCAGTGGTGTATTCTACGTTTGGTGACTCAACAATGGCGTCAACTGGACACGATTCTTGACAGTAACCACAGTAGATACATTTGGTCATGTCGATATCGTATTTGTAGGTTCTTCTTGACCCATCGATTCTTTCTTCCGCTTCAATGGTGATGGCTTGCGCAGGACAGATAGCTTCACACAACTTACAGGCAATACATCTTTCTTCCCCACTTGGGTATCTTCTCAAGGCGTGTTCTCCTCTAAATCTTGGGGAAATGGGCCCCTTTTCGAAAGGATAGTAGATGGTATAAGGAGATCTAAAATACATTTCCAAACAAATGTACATACCTCTGGCAATTTCACTCAAAAAGAAAAACTTGGTAGCTTTGGAAAGAGCACTTTCACCGCTCTCTTCCCAGGTCTTTGGTTGTGGCAATCTGAAGCCTTTTGGCCAAGATGATTGTGTAGACCCCCCGGTGGTCAAGTATTCGGTAGCACCATCGGTAGTAGCTGCTACTGCCGGTTTCATTACACGCGATACGGAGGCGAATCCACGCACCCCGATGGCTTGTTTTGCGATGATTGATCTCAACATGTTGGTGCAAAGAGTGGTGGTGTTGTAAGGAATAGTTTGCGGTTAATTTTTTTTAGAGGTAACGGTTAAATCAGTTCTAATGATTGGCTGGGTTATGTGCAGGACACAATTGATGAGTTGTGGGTAGTGGTAGGAGTGGAGGGTGGGAAGTTGTGGGAAATAGGTTGGTTATGGATGGGTTTGGGGTGGAATGGGATGTAGAGGTGTAGTGGGGGCTGTATTGGTGCAATTGGGTGTTTTGGAGTACTTCAGTGCTATTTGTTGTTAGATACGACCAGCGTTGGAGTCCGTCATCAGCGAGGGACGGCGCGAAAAACCAAACGCTGGGCCCACATCTACCGCGCCTACGCAGCAGTTCTGAAATGTACACCGAATCGACTCGCACCTGCATATAAACATAACAGAAGTGCTACCATCTTTTGGGTGCAAATCCATTATCGTTTTTAATACCTTGTTTACTTCGACCAAGCAGGTATTGACTTGACAGAAGTTCTACGAGGCAATCACTTTAAGTTGCAAATATATTATTGTATTATTGAAAAAATTGAGCTAACTGAGTCTATAAACTACAATAATGTACATACCCTAAGAAACTACCTTTAGAAGAAACACCATTATACAAACTACCCCATTACTCTCAATGCCCATTCCACAGCAGCAAACGTCCCGGCACTACATGGAGTCGCTCTCAACAAACAGGGAATTATTCCTCTCCAAAATCCCCTCAATCCATGCACATTATAGATGTATTTGGTTGCCTTCAAACTGCTGCCATCAAACTTACTTTCCTTTCCAAATTTATCACTCTGCACATTAGATTTCACTACGTCTAGAGGGTAAGAAGCCAACCAAAGAAAGTTTCCGGCAAGAGCACCGCTGAATAGCAATTCTGCGGTAGGAATTTCGTTTCTCGACTGGTAATTACGATATTGGGTTATGTACCTGATAGTAGACTCATATGTGAGGAACCACACTCCATAGGCTTGGATTTCACGCAACAAAGTGATGTTTGTCCCGCGAAAAATACCTTTACGCCAACCACTACTGCTATATATCTGTTTTACGGTTGATATTAACGAGGAAGATGCGGCCTTATTGGCTTGACTTAAGATCCTCAATTGCTCTACAGGAGCTGAAACTGGCGTATTGACAGCCCCAGCGATAGCACCAGCAATATATGTTTGTGGCCACAAATTTAATTGCGATTGCCCGCTGTTTAGTCTTAATATTTGACGCTTGCTTTCGTGAAATCCATAAAATTGAAGCGAAACACACACCCCAACCCCAAATAATGGAGGTAATGTCCCTTTATAAAACGCTAATACTCCTTCATTCTGAAGTACTTGTCGAATCACTTGCAAACTGGACGTTTCTCCTGAAGTCTGTAGCCTCACTTTGACTAAATCAGCAGGCTGGCCTATCAATACTTGAGTCGCACCACCGATAAATCCGGCGGTGATGTCTTTAGCTTTTCTGGAAAACGAGTCGTCTATAACCAAATCTTCACTCATACTGTTTCAATGGTGTTTGGTAACAGTTATCTTCCATCGTAGAAGAATAGTTGTCGCTTCAAGTCCATCTTTAGCTTTATCTATTGCGTCAGAATTGGCAAAACTCACGTGAGTATATGTACTGCAGTTTTTGCAGCCATTAATGAGCAGCCAGAACGCACTGCTACATTATATGGTACAGCCTACTCTGGACTGCTCTAGGTACCCAGTTCCAGCATTGCGCTATATGGTGATACAGTGTTATAATATACTTTTTTGTTCTATTATACTTCTCCGTTGTATTATACTACCTGTCTATCCTATATAAACTATCCACGAGATAATGAATTGCCTGGCATACAAGACTAAGTTACTTCAAACTACTTCTCCATCCTATTCACATATATTAGTGAATTGGGTTCCATGATTGTTTCTACAAGCACAATAAAGTCTCAATTTGCCGACTGAACTGCAAAATTAAACAGTTCTAAGAATTGTCAGAGTGTTTTCAACTTCGGAGCTACCAAGTAAAATAGCCTAGCCCATTTATCCGTTAAGTAACCCTCCAATAGATAATGGCCGGGTTTGTTTGTCCTTAGGCGACTTACTATCAGTGCTACCGGCACTAATCTTAAAGGAGGACGTAAAATCAATTGCTAGCGGAGTAGCAGCTTTTGCTCTACAGCAAGCGCACCCTGTAGATTTTGCAGCCAGTTCTTGATTTTGCAGCTCAGACTTTGGCTGTATTTGCACATTATCTTGGTGTGGTTGCGGTTGCGGTTGTGGTTGCTGTAGTACTTGATGGTTCTGGTTGATTTGCAATTCGGGTAACTTAATGGGCATATCTTGCTCTCTGGGAGGAATATTCTGATAGTATCCATACAGATTACCAAGGTGAGGAGGAGGTAAAGTCAGCGGAGGCAAATGTTTAAGATGATTGCCGGAGGGAATAGACAGTATATTATGGATTGGAGATGGCGAATGCGGACTCAACATGTCTCTTGAAGGTTTGTTCAAAAAGTGCGGCGAAGCTCTCGCCAGATACAACGGAGGCAAAGTGTTCAGTTGGTTACTTCTAGCAGAGTCCGGCGAAGACATGGAAGTAGATGCAGTTTTAGACGACGAAGGAGAATGGATTCTGCTGTTATCGGTATCGGAGTTTTCCTTATCGTCGTTTTTCGAGGTCAAGTTTCTTTTCCTTCTTTTTATGGTGGTTCTTTTCATTCTGATTGGTCTGTGGGATCCGTGCAAACGGTAGTACAAACCGCAGGCATTACAGATAGTGTTACCGGCATCGTCTCGACGCCAAAGTGGTGTTATGGTAGTGCCACAATTGGAACAAGCGATGGCAAGCGAGTCTTCGTCAGCACTAGCCGCCACAGACGAGTCTGAATTTAAGTTTGCAGAGTTAGCCAAAGCTTTTAGACCGTCTTTTCTAATGATAGGTGCTATGGTGTCCGGATTGGTTCTTTTGTTCAGTACTACCACCCTATTATTATAGGCTGGACATCCTTTACACGCCACCGAACCCCCAGTACCGTTACATCTACCGTCACCTTTGCAGCTACCTTCTTCGTTCTTGACGATAGCGATGATATTAGGCGGTCTCTTTAAGTTGACCGGTCTGTGAGTATTGTTTGATCTAAGATAAAGACCGCATGCATTACAAATAAGAGTACCTTCGGCAGTTCTTCTCCAAAGAGGAGTTTTAGTAGTTCCACAATTAGAGCACTGTTGGCCTAGAGAATCATCGCCTTGTTGTGGAGCCAGGGACGGAGATTTTGCGTCTGAAGAAAATTTTGCGTCCAGAGATTTTGAATCAAGCGAAGCGTTTGCTTGCGCAGAAGAATTGGCTGGGGAAGAAACAGCCAGCACCGACGACATTTCCAGCGGTGATGTGTGTGTAGCAACGGAAGCATGTGCGTCTATGGAAGCCGTAACATTCGAACTAGGAATGGTTTCGGACTCGGTTTTTATAGTTGAAAGCGTCATATTAGCAAGCGGAACATAGAAAGAGCAAAGCAATAAATATCAACTCTGGAAAAAACAGCAAAGAATGAAAATTACCAACAATAAACTGATTTTAGTACGGCAAACTATGAAGAATAGGGAAAGTTCGACGAAAAGTTCACAACTGATGTGGAATTATTGGTGAAACACTACAGCAACGCCACGGTGAAGAGTATGGTATTGAATGCGATGATTGAAAAAGGAAACTCGGTTAACCGACTATAACCGTGAAAAAAGTTTCTGATTGATAAACTAAGATGATTGTTTCAAGCTTCCGAGAAATATGTGAAAGAAGGCTAAGAGTATACAGAAATGTTTTTTATCTGATTCCATCTGTATCCAATAAGATGTGTGTCATACAAAAGCAGCGACTTTTGAAAAATAATTTTCACCAATGAAACATCGGCAGATTCCTCTTAGTAATATGGCGAGATTGAAATAATATATTGTATTGCATACAGTCTTGCATTAGATTTCGCTAAGCAGCACGGTCTAATGTAGGTTAGTTGCTGCGCACTTGGCGACTGGCATGTCTGTGTGGATAGTTTGACTTGGTGGGTTTTATGTTTCTATACAGTGTAATGTATGGGTTTAGGAGGTATTTTCACTTGCATTGTTTCTAAACGTAGAGCACTAGAAGTTTCGACTGCAATATGCCTATATGTTCTGATATGGATTTTTCTGATCTGTATTTTTCTGATCTGTAATTTTCTGATTGTAGCTGGTATTCATGAAAATGTTACTAGTAGGATTGTGCAATTGTTTTGAAAAGGGAAATATTCTAGTTGTTACATCGTTCTTTATTGCTTATATCTATAAAATATTTTTATGCGTAGAACACACCAATCTTGCCAGGGCTCATCACTACCCTGATTTACCAAGAATTGCAAACTATACCCTAATGATGAACTACTAACCTATTGTAAAAGTATAGATGTCATAATACATAAAAATGTTAAATACGCATATAAAATACAATTCATGTCAAGTATTGCAAAAGTAATTAAAATTCAGTGTGGATGCAAATGGTTTGCGCAGCTGCCAATTGGGCGATAAGAAATGCGTAAGTCCAATAAGAATCCACATCCAACTGAGTCTGGTTGTGAAGTCCAAAAGCTTCACCATAAAGAAAGATATATCTCGCTTAAAGATCCAAATTAGTAGGTGAAATAGCGAATAAAGCATATCCATGGCAGATAACTCGAGTCAAATTTCATTCATCATGAATAATTGGCGACTGTTGAATAGAGTAATAGATTTAATATTATATTTCCTTGCATTCCCTGCATTTCGTTATTTCTATGAATATAACTAAGGGTCATATCATTTTGGATAAGTCTATAGCATTAAACTCTCGTTTGATAAAGCCTAATTTGTGAAATGGAAACACAATTATACACCAATTCCCAGGAAGAGTAAAACAACCATACATATGAATATCAACATTGTCGATTTTTGTAATTGCGCCAGATTTGAGGTTTTCTTAGCCAATTTAGCCTCAACTAGGACAACCCCTTGAAAACAAGTGAAATTAGTATAACCGGTAATATCATATATTTCGCCCAAAGTACCATTGGAATATTGACAAACTTGGTACTGGGGAGGTGCAAGTTTTGCTGCAGGGACATAAATTGTATAATTTTCACAGAGAGAGTAGTTATACCCAAATGTGTCATAATATGGACCAAAAGTCCCATTATGGCCACACAGTTCAGATTCACTGACTAAACCCATTGAACGCAACTATTGAATTTAAGATGGAAAGTGAGGTAAACAATTGCAAAAATTGAGAATTCATTGTCCCTATTTATTTAATTTCAAGTTTAGAAATCATCAAAATTTAACCCTATCTAAGTAGTAGCACGCAGACGATGACTGATGCATAAGAAGTATTTTATTCTTTCTATAAAATATTTTGTAACTTCCTATCATCAATTTGGCATAAGGCGCAGAGAGACACCAGCATATTGATTTCTTGGCCCACTAAAACGAAGGTCATATCTAGTTTTTATTCGCCATTGTTTTGGAACCATTATTTTCTATGCCCTTTACGTTCGATTCTTCATTTATATGTATCGAACGTTTTTAGCGAGTATTCCTTCATTGGAGTTAAACTCTCCATGGGTTGATACATCATTCACAGATAAAAAATACTTAGATGCCATCTAGCAACGAATTGCTATTGTCCATAGTATTTTTGTGCATAATAATATAATACGAATACCACTTAAGCCACACGGCTCACGTCATTTAGTAATTAATTTATTATTTTCCCGGTTAACTGCATGATTTGAAGCACCTTTTCCATATCTACGAATGGCACAACTTTTTTATTTTAGAAGGTACTGAACTCAGGACATAACCAGTCATTGTGACAGAAGTCTTGACCATGTAAGTACCAAATCTAACTGTCCCAGAACTACTATCAGTAATTGGTTCTTTCATTCGAGTGACACGTTACTCCTTATTGTGGCACCATACTTTATAAAATTTGAAATCCTCGTTTAAACAGTATCTATATGCTCTACATAATTGTGTGTAGTACTCATTTATTAGGAGTTTTGCTTAATTTAAGCTATTTTGAATGCTCATATTATTTGGATACATTATATCTTTGAAATTGGTAGTTCTAAAATTTAGCTGCACTAATCTGGTTCCGGAGTAACATACCCTGAAACGTATCTCCTTTAACAAGCATTTGTTCCAAGGAATTTGTCTATTCACATTGTTCCTTACAATACATTCAAATTTTCCTACTTTTATTCCCCTGTAGGGAAACATATCAAATGCGATCCCAGTATATACAAGAATACCTTAAAGTATGGTATAACATGTAGGCAATGATATCGAAAATAAATTCAACCCCACATAGCTGAATGTTTTCGACAAGCTACAACGATTACCAGTATTGCAATGTTGAAAATACCTACAAATTCTAATATATTCTTGCAAGTTAGATTTTAACCATGTAATGGTTCTGTAGCCTAATATTTTAGGTTTCTTTTTAGTTTCTGCACAACTAAGCGATTATACATTGTACAGTGCATTCAAAAAATTGGGGACCTCTATCTCATGCATAAGTGGTGGATGACTATTCATTGACTGCAAAATTAATGAACAATTGAACGTTTTTCAATTTGCTGAGCATTTGGAACAGTGCATTATCTTACATTGCCGAGAAATTTATTCGTTAATACTTGCATATGGTGGAAGAAAGATATTTCCCACTAAAATGAAAATGAAAAGTAGTATTCGCTAGAATAGCGAACGAACGAAATAGTTAGCTGCTTGTTTGCTTGAAAACTTCCGTGGTGGGTCCTTTGCAATGTCACACACTCTCTAAGCTCCTTTACTAGCAGTTTGATCATCTTGACGACTTTTTATATAGCAAACAAAAAATCACTCAGTGACGATTTTGAACAAAAAAAAAGACCATTGTATGCTCCTAAGTACCCTGATCGTAATGGACCAGCTTTGTAGTCGAATATCATCATATAGAGAAGGCTAACACCTTCTAAGTATATTAAGAAGATGGTTCATATGCACTACAAACCATGTACAGTACCTAATTTATCTAACTAAATTCATCGCACCTGATGACCCAGTGGAACAAAATCGAAAAGATCCAAACTCCACAATGGCGCAGCAAGTGCGCACTCATACCCAATGGAGCAGTCATCCCATCTCGACAACACTGGATTGTATGCAAGCACAGACCAGGATGCAAAATACCACCCAATATCCCGCCTGTACATAAAAACATTCGCGACGCGTTGTTTTGAAAACTCCTGAAGGTAAATATTAAATTTTACAACACTGTTTTACTTCTTAACTAACTCTTTAACATCAATCATGAATACATTGCGCCCGCAGAAAGCGGGTGCTATTGGAACCAGTCAAAGTAGTAGTGGAAATAAAAGCAATAAAACCAAGAGAAATCAAAATAAAAATACCCCAAACACTGAAGGAGAAACTTCTGAAACTTCAATGACCTCCATCCCAGTTTCGAAACCCAGTATTTTCAACAACTCCATCAAATCCAACTCCAATCGAATCATTAATGAAATTGGACAATGTAAACTGAACAATATGGACCCAATTAAGAGAGATCGAAGGGATGTCATGCGAAATAAAATCGTCATAAACCCCACTAAAGATAGAGTCATCGATGAATTAGACTTCTTTACCAACAATCATTTCTCCCGTTCGTTCAATTCTTTGATTTTAGACGATATTACCGACGAATTACAGGTTTTGCCGAAAAAGAAGATCAATAAATCTCCACCTTTCAATGTTAAACAAGACTTCTATGATAATGACATAGACGTCGATGAAGAAGATGCCGAGTTTTCTGATACTGATGAAGATATTTCTTCCCAACTTGAAAGCAGGAAAGCGGTGATCAATAATGTAGCAAAGAATGATACCACAGTTACTAAACATAACGAATCTTCCTTTATTGATTCTTTGAAGAAATTTAATACCCCGGGCAAAACGAGTAGTGATTTCGATTATAACTCTTCTTCTTCAATAAAAAGGTCTTCCAAATTCCTTAATTTGTCCATTGAAGGTAATTTGAAAGCAAAATTTGATACCATCGATACAAAATCCATTAATGAAATCGATTTGCTACAGGCTTCTCCTACACATACTTCCTCACCGAACATCAAGTCCGCTTTCCATTCGAATTTGCAATCTACAAATAAATTTAAACGGCCCCACAAGTTTGTCAGTCAATCTCCATCACCCTCTTCTAACAAATCCTTATCTCCAGATGCAAAATTGTATTCTCCATCGAAACTTACGAGGAAGATGTGCAAAAATGATATTTCATCTCCAAATAGACTGACACCAGATAGAAGATTTAGAAGCCAACCAACGTCTACAAGATCTTCAATTTTCGATAAGCAATCAAATAAATTACGTAAAACTACAAACTATAAGAGTCCATTCAGAGCAAATAGCTCACCCTTAATAGCGGCTGATTACAGCAATTTTCCCCACGATGATATGGAATTGGATTCTCCTTCGAAAAATCGAAAATTCTCCAATTCATCAACTAGTTCTGTGACAGTTTATCAAGATGAGCACCCACCTTCTAGTCACCCACCTTTGATTAAAAACCAGAACCTTGTATCCGATGATAAGGAAAATAAGCTTTCTTACAACTTTGTCAAACCTTTACAAACTGCATTCAAAACAACAGGATTATTGAAGAAAAGCTCTTTAACAAACACAAATAAAAATCAAAAGTTACCAGAAACTCCAATGAAGAAGAATCCGTTAATGCTAATTAATACTAATAAGACTTCATTGTCAAATATTATTTCATCGGGCCATAGTGACGAAAGCCGACTTCACGAAGACTCTGAAGTTTCAATAGAAATCGGTAGAAACAACTCAACATTGGTGAATGATTCAACAACATCAATCTTCGGTGTACCGTCCAGTAATTCTGGAAACAGATTATCCACCGTGTTAAGCCACCCAGATTTAGATTTGGATTTGGATTTGGATATCGATATGCAAGATACGAATATTCCAGAAACTCCGACTAAGAGTGTAAAGAAATCACATTCTACTCCTGTGAATCTTAGTCCAAGCAATGTTAACAAATTGTATAGAATGCAATCAGCTTCGCATCCATCTTTCGGTGCCATAAATCCAAAAGTTACTAGTTCTTCGTCGACGACTTCTACATTTGCTAGTGAAACTTCAGCCACAACCATATCATCTTCATCTTCGTATATTCAAAAGAAGAACCCCAAAAACCTTTTAATTAATTGCCAAACTGGTTCGAACGGAAAACATTTCGAACCTTCCACTCCAACAAATATAATGTATGCTTCCTCACTTAAGAAAGTTGAACTCCAAAAGCTACCTCGTGTCGAAGGATCACCCCAACAAGATCCATCGCTGGATACGTTAAACTATTTTAATAGCGATGGTTCGACCCTTATTCATGACACAAATACTGGAAAAATCACTTCCGACGATCATTTAATCGAAAAGTTTGGAATGAAAAATATAACCTACTTAGGTGAAGGTGAATTTTCCATTGCATTTGAGTGTTTGTTCCAGGATCAAAAGCTTGCAATTAAACGTTCTAAAAAACCAATTAGAGGTAAGCTTGAGAAAAAGGCTATAATTAGAGAAATCGAGGCGCTAAGGGTATTAACTTCTGTCAAAGATAATGAGAAGGTCAATCTCCAAGAGCAAGAAGAGGGTAAAGAATATCTAGTCTATTTCATTGAAGCTTGGGAATTTGATAATTATTATTATATAATGACGGAATATTGCGATAACGGTACATTAGCAGATTTTTTGAATGAAAATACGAACTATAAGATTGACGAGTTCAGAATCTGGAAAATCTTAATTGAAATTTTGAATGGATTGAAATTCATTCACTCGAAGAATTACCTCCATTTGGATTTGAAACCTGCAAATATTTTTGTAACCTTCGAAGGTCAACTAAAAATAGGTGATTTTGGATTGGCTACAAAATTACCTATATTAGAGAAAGATTTTGATTTAGAAGGAGATCGTAATTATATTGCACCAGAATTACTCAATGATAAAATTTATACTCCATTCGCTGATATATTCAGTGTTGGTTTAATAATCTTGGAGATTGCTGCAAATATAATTTTACCTGATAACGGTACACCTTGGAGAAAATTACGTAGTGGAGATTTAAGTGATGCTGGCCAGCTTTCCAGTGATAATATCAGTGATTTTCTTAATCACCAAATGTCATCACTGGTTACATCTTACACTAATTTTTCCAATTCCTCGATATCAAAGACACTATTGATGAGTGCCGTTGGTAACCAAGCAATACCTACAATGAAACTACGGGACTTGATACCGGCTTGGGCACCTGAATTTTTAGTGCGTGGAGATTCGATGAAATTGGATAAATTAGTTAACAAAATGTTGCGCCCCAATCCATTTGATAGGCCAAATGCCAAGATGATTCTAGAGATGGATGAATGCTTAATAATAGAAACGAGACGAAAAGCTGGAGCTACAATCTTCGAGGGAGAGTTTGGTCCTGGAGACGATGAATAATGTTGATGATGTACTTGGATGTACTTGGATGTACATACAAGTGTATAATAATGTGAAATTAATGAGTATATAGGGAATAATCAGTATAATATAGAATAATAGAATATCAAGGTTATGATCGAGACCCGTCTATTTGATCTCTGGGATAACAACGCGACCCTGTACTATGCAACTACCATTGTAGCATAGTATAGCCTAGTGCATATTATTTAATGCAGCATTATCAGCATGAAATGGTGCTTATTTACAGGGTCGTATCACTTGGTAATGTGCATGATTTCTAATTGCTAATCCACTCTGTTGCTGGTGTTACAAGTTATTGCGCTTTACTGTGGAGTGACAGCAAGTGGGACCAGTTGTATTTCACCGATTCTTGAATTAAGTGCCCTGCTATAATTCTTCTTGTAGTGTATATGCCATTTATTCGAAAATGGAACGTTTGTTCCCCTTGCAGCAGACTTCACGTACCTGAAAAAAATACCACAGCGAGAAAATACTTTCCCATAGAAACATCTCTAAAAACACACCAAAACTCCACACCGCAGCCACTAAACATGTCTATATCGTCCACTGCATCAGCCTTTATCTGGAAATGCTTCAGTTGATGACTGGACCGTGCCTTTTTGTTTGTTACGAGTTGAATTGCCAACTGTTACTGGCATATTCTGAAACAATTGCCTGCAGGAACGTACCTGTAACTGATGAAGATAATTTTTGCACACTATTTATAAAGTTCTTCTTTCTTTATTACTCATCTGTAATAGCCACTAAGGGAGATAACTTTCTTTTTACACGTGTGATATTGATCGACACTTTTTAACTAACCTGTGCTGTCTTGTGTATTGATTACAACTTATTAGGCATTCACGAACCGTTAACTATACAGGTTATCAGAATACTCATTTGTGACATCAGCATAACTTCATGCCCGTAGAGTTATTTCTTTATTAGAGCTTTCAGATTTTGCTTTTGCTTCAGTCCTTCTAATCATGAGCCAAAACTCGTGTTCTTTGCCTAAACCCCCTTACATGTTTTCCCCAAATCCCCCGAACAAATATGTTATGAGTCCCTGTCCATCATCTGTTTCCGCGTCTTCACAGGCATCATCTGCATCTTCTTCTCCCTGCTTGATGAACTATTCACCGAAACACAGTCGGATCCCTTCAATCTCCAGCAGAAATACCAAAAACTTACTGTTAAACCTTCAAAACGACATCAAATCTGAGATCAGACGTGATTTGGGGGTGGAAACTAAAGGTGAACGTGATAAAAGTACGCAAAAAGTGCTTCCCCTAACGCCGTTAAATTCAATCCATACTCCTCAACTACCACCTATTCAAAATGCAAAAGGATTAATGGATTCTTCACTGCCAATTGTGCACGATTCGTCCCTACAATTTCCTGATTTCAATTTCAATCCGCCGCATGACTCATATAAGTACAGTACAACGGTTCAAAGCGATAATAACCGTGATTTAGCATTCCAACAGATACCCGTAGACGATAAAACGGCGAGCAAAGACTCGATAAAGACCGTTCTTGAGTCAAACAATACTAACCCTGCGAATTCTGGGGCAGAAACTCCCCCACACATTTTTTTGCGTCAAGTGCCTCCAACATTTACTACCTCTGGGCTCAATATATCAATGCTGGGGTCTGGATTATTTTCGAGATCTCTGAAGTCTACAGTTGCTGGTCAATCTACTTCTTTCTCGGACCAAAAACTATTTCCCGAAGCCTATGACCAGTCTCCTCTGCTACTGAACCCCATCAATCCGTTCCTAGACGATGCAAAACTCCAAAGTCCTATTCATTTCCCAAAGAATAGCATGTCAGACTCTAGTCCTGAAGTGAGCCAAAAAGAGCATTCAGAAATTGACCGTAGCGCAATAATATCCATCGTATCGGACTATAAATACGATTCTCCTTTAACGCAGCGAGATCAAAATTCTCCACAGATACCCGACAATGCTGCTTATTTGAGTTCAAACAGTAAGCAAAATGCATCGCAAAGTGGAGAGATACTGGCTATTGATGAAAAATTGGCTCAGATAGAACTTCCAGAACCCACAATCTCGCCTTCTCCATTATCAAAAGAAGGATCTCCCAAAAAACAGATTACCCCACAAGAAAAGAATTCCGTCAATTCAAATGGCAGGGAGAACTTGGCAGAACCCTCTCCAAAAAGAACTAGATCAAAACAATTACCTGAAAAACCACTACCACCATTGCCCCTGGAAACAGTAGAACAGTATCTAGTGAGTCCGTCTAGACAGAGACTCTATCAATTTGCTTATAAACACGAGGTTCCAGAAGAACTACAGGAAACAGTTGCGATCGATGCTTATCCTAATGGACCAAAGAATGTCTTAAATAGTAAATTATTTTTGTATTCTGATCCAGCGAATGCAGATTTGGATATCAACGACTTCGATCTAGTGATTAACGTGGCGAAAGAATGTCCAGACCTTTCGAAAACATTTCGTTCTGGCCCCAACAGAGAGTATTTGTTAGTACCTTGGAGCCATACTTCTGCTATTTCCAAAGAATTACCAGCAATCGTAAGTAGAATTGATGAGTATTATCGCGATGATCGCAAGATATTAGTACATTGTCAATGTGGTGTTAGCAGAAGTGCCTGCGTTATTGTTGCCTATTTCATGTACTCATTTAATATTGGAGTTAACCAAGCATACGAATTGTTAAAATCTGGAACAAAAACAGGGTCTGGGGACTCCATTATGGAAAAAATAGGTAAACAAGGCTATACAATCGATGCATGTGAGAGAATCTGCCCAAATATGGGTTTACTATTCGAGTTAATGGAATTTGGAGATAAAAAGAATGGTGTAATGGTGTAATCTAAAGAAATCAAAAATCTAAAATTCCTAAAAAGAAACAACCATTGCTAAACTCAGTCATCTCATAATACATCTTCGCTTTTAACTGCTTAATTCATGAAAAACTACTTTGTATCTACCTGAAATTCTAGTAGGATACTATTGAACAGTAGTAGAAACTGGGCAGGTGCTGAAAGTCATGTTACCTGTTTAGTGTATCTCGTCAATCTAGTTAGTTCCATACATTCACTCATTTTTAGAATATAGTATATGTTAAATACTCATATTACATACCTTCACGGCAGTAGCACCACCACCTCTAGTCTATTCACTGTATTAATTACAACTCCTTTTCGCACCCATTTGCACCCATTTGCACCCATTTGCACCCATATGTAGCCAGAGATAGCACATGGTAGCGCCACGTAAATTTACAAAAGAAAAAAACTAGAGAAAAAAACTAAGGCCAGAATAGTTGTTTTATAGCGATTGGAGAACGTCACCATGTCCTACAATAGGAGTAGTTATTATCCGCTCCGATACTCCTCTGGAGGTAGTGGGAACAGTAGCAGCTCCAACCAGAACGATAGCCCTGGAAACCATGATTCATCAAACCCAGGTAGAAATAACCCACCACCAAACAATGGTAATTCAGATAAGTATAGTAATGACCATCCATCATCGTATAACAATCGTAACGACTACTACGATTCGTACCGCGGTGGTTCTCATTCCAAATACTACAAAAGATACAATAAATACAATAATTCATCCCATCCAAATACAGGCAATAATAATGGTTCCTTGAACAGAAGTAACTCCTACAATTCGTCGTACTCTTCGCGGAGGAAAGAGCGGTACGATTCTTATCCTGGTACCAAAAATTACGATTCTTACGACAAACGAACCTTTGATAAATATGATGACCATAAAAGTAATCCAGATAAACAACGTGCTTCCTATGACGAGGCAAATACCGCAAAGAACGTGGATGATGCAGCACCATATGAAGAAAAGCGACCTCCTTTATCGGCCAATGTTTCTTCGTCTTCTGGGTTTCGTGACGAAAGAAGAAGCCCTTCATACCAGTCTCCCAATAATGACTTTAAAGATGATAAGAGAAGTTCCTCGAGCCGTAGCTTTAAGAATGACAGACGTTCAGCTTCAGAGTTCAAAGATTCCAGACACAATTCCTCGTATGCGCCAAATGAAGAACGCAGAAGCTCACCACAAAGTGAAGGTTACCACGATAAACGAGGTTATTACGATTACCGGGATGATAAGAGAAACTCGAATGAGTATAGAGATGACAGACGTGGAGCGTCCAGTTACTGGCCCTTAAATAATAAGCAAAAGGATAAAACAAAGTATCCAGAATCAAAACCTTCATACCAAGCAGAATCCGAAGTTCCAGCACCAGAAATAGAAAAGAATGAAAGTTTGCAACAATCTGAAGAACAACTGCTAATTGATAAAGAACTAGAAAGCTTGACAAACGATCAAAAGAGAAAAGAAGACGTGAAAGAGAAATTGGATATAGATGAAAATTCAGTCTCACAAGCTAAAGAATCAGACAAGAAAATCGAAACTAGTCCCAAATTAACAGATAATGTTTCATTTGAGGACCTGGGTAGAGAAACACATACCAAAGAAGATGAGAACAAAATTGATACGAAGGACAAAAGTGACCAACTCCTGGAGGAGGTTCCAACAAAACCTGAATCTCAAAATGAAACGGTAGAACAACTGGAAGACAGAAAAATCGAACCAGGTAGTAGCGAAGCAAACGATACTCTGAAAATTTTGTCCAATTCCAAGGAAGCAACCGTCAAGTCAGAATCAAAGATTGAAGAATCTCATCCAGATACTTCAATCGCAAATGAAGAAGAAAAAGTAGTGAAGCAAATCCCAGAAAGTGATGACGCCAATTTAAAGAAAGATCCAGCTGAATCTGCCGATAAAGAGGTAGAAAACTCCAATTCCTTTGCAGATGTTTCTGTTTTATCCCCAATCCGAGACAATGTTTCTGAACCTGATTTTAATTTTAATAATCTAGTAACCAGTAAAGAAAATTCAAAGCTAGAACTGGCAAAATCTACATTAACCAATGAAAGTCTAACTGAAGATAAAAATGTTCTCAATGATGACCACGAAATCGAGCAGGATGATGATAATATATCCGAAGCAGAAACCTTAATTTCTCAATCACCAATCAAAATCAACAAAACTAAACGATTAATCCGTAAAAATGATTATGATGTCAATCGTCACAACTTGAAGAGAAAGAGAAGAATTTACAGTTCTGAAGACGAGGAGGAAGATGAAAATGAAAACAATGATGACCTTGTCGAAAAGAGGCGCGATGAAAAGGTAACAAAGGAAGAAAGAGAAGAAGATGATGACTCTGAAAACGAAGATGAAGATGAAGATGAGGACGAAGAAGACGAAGAGGACGAAGATGAAGACGAAGATAACGTAACCTACAGAAAACTGAATCGTTCCACCAAAGAAAAACCATATAAAATTAAACGTGATTCTGGTGGAAGATCATTATTGCAACGGGCATGTAAAAAAGGTGATCTAAAGTTAATTAAAGATTATCTTTCTAGAGGTGCCGATGCAAATGAAAAGGATTTTGGTGGGTTCACTTGCTTGCACGAAGCTGCCCTAGAGGGTCATACCGATGTCGTCAAACTATTGATTAGTTATGGGGCAAATGTGAATGCAAAAGCAGATGCTGTAGGTGATGCAGAAACGCCTTTAATAGATGCTGCTGAGAATAAACATTATAATACAGTAAAGGTATTATTAGAGAATGGTGCAGATCCTACGATTTACAATATTGATGGGTTTACAGCTTTGACGAAGATTTACAATGAACATGCCGACGAAGAAGGATATGATAAAATGATAAAATTATTAGAGGAATGGATTTCTAAGTTTAATGACTCTGAGTCCTCCAAGGTTGATGATAACGCCAAGATTGCTGCGAAAAGAAAGATAGTGGATGATCCTAATGACATTTATTTCGCTGACTTAATAAAGAAGAAAGGAATATATAAACACGCAGCTGAAGGTTCGAAGGAGATCACTGCCAATTATTTTGTTTCTGGTAATAGTTTAGAATCGAAGCCAGACATTTTAAATTTAGCTGCTAGGAACGGACATGTGGAATTAGTTGATATCATCTTAGGTTTGAATCCTGCTCCGTACGACTTGAATACGGAAAATCAATGTGGCATAACTGTTTTGCTAGCTTCGGTTGGACGTGGCCATTATGAGGTTGTTGAATCTTTGTTATCGAAAGGAGCTGATCCTCTTAAGAAGAGAGCCCAAGATGGTTTAAATTCGTTAGAGATTGCCCAAAGATCCATTCATTATAATGCCAAAGAGGTCGAATTGCTTCAAAAGTACGTAAAGAAAGAGCACGTTCCTGGAAGTGGTAACATCTCCAGAAGAGATACTATTACAAAAGCGAAGTCTGAGGCCGAGAATGAAGACAATGAAGATATTCCGGAAGAAAAGAGCAATGATCGCGGCATGGAAATCGATCACTATGATGACGATGATAGCAATAGTGATGAAGAAATGAAGCCATCACAATCTGAGAAACTTGAATTAAGTAAAAAACGGAAGGTTGCTGAATCAGAGAGAGCATCCAACGTAAAGAAATTGAAGCGAGTCAAATCAGACCCCAAAATCAAGCAGCATTCAAGCAGCGTTTTTGAAAAGAAAAAGGAGGTAAAAGAAATTACTCCAAAAGCGGCATCACCATCCCCACAACCTGAAAAAAGAATTAAATCAAACCAAACGCCACCTGCAGTTGTCGGACCTGCACCATTAACTAAAGCTCAAGAGGAGCAAAGAGCCAAGAATGCTGAACAAGCAAGAATCTGGCAAGAGAAGGTTGAAGCCAAGAAAAGAGCCAGACGTGAGATGTTTTTGAAGTCCGAAAAGGAAAAAGAGCGCAAGAAATTACAGGAGGAAGAAAAACGGGTTGAACAAGAAAAGATATTAGCCGAGAAATTAGAAGAGGTGAAAATAAGATTAGCAAAAGAAGCGGAAGAAAAGTCTAAGATCTTGCAACATAAGCGTTTAATCCTCCGAAAGAAATTATCTACCAATAATTATCCAATTGGTCTTCAGAATTTTAAATTCTCCACCGACAAAACCGAACAAGAAATGAATGAGTATCTTCCTTTGTACATATTCAAGATCAATGGTGTTGAGTATGTGATTGATTTGCAGATCTCCTTAATAACGGGAACTCCAATTGGTAAATTTAATGACGAAATCAAGCAAAAGATTGAATTGTCCTCTGTTGATAAATCAAAGGTGTGGAAATTATTTTTCTCCATGATTGGAATTGATAAATCTAACCCCCACGAGCAATATAGCTATAAGCTGTATAATGAAGGACATTCCAAATTCAATTTCCTATTACTTCATTTTATAAGCTATGAAGAAACGAACAAATGGATGAAGCAACAACTCCCTGCCTTCCATGAACATATCAACAAACACAAGCAGTACAATTACGTATGCTTAGACACACTCCAACCATACCATGAAACAACAAACAAACCGATTATTAACAGCACGAATACCGATTTCATGATAGATATTGAACAGATCCAAAAATCTACTTTTATTCCGCCAAATTTAAGACGGAGAAAAGATTCTTTAAGAACAATCCAGAATGTATCCACGCCATTGTGGTAAAGGAATATTACTGGTTGTTCGACTTGTATTATTAGCTTTTTGTAATATGTAATTTTATAGTGTATAATAATTATAGGGTATAGGGTATCTCATTGCGAAAAATGAAATTAAAGGTTGTAAAAATATTTATTCCTTAGACCATGTCTAGCTACAATAAGTATGTATCTGAAGGAACAGAGCTGATGTAGAAGGAGAGTGTCAATAGAAGCAGCAGGAGAATATTGCTAGCAAAACCGTCATGTTTGGTACTAACATTGTAGGATTTCTAGGGCATCGCTATATGATGCTAACGAAATAGATGAAGAGTATATTAAACCCAATATAGAGTTTGAGTTTGTGCAAGTGGAGGATACTAAAGAAGAAGAGCAAACCACCGTAGAATCGAAACAAGAAGCCGATAATCTTGAGTTTGACTTCCCTTTATTTGGAAGTAATCCTTCGCAGACAGCCCCAGAAGAAGTTGAATTTCCGTTATTTTCGTCCGGTATTCGCCAAGAGACTTCAGAAGGCGATTCTAATGAGAGAGGAAGATCTACTACCGTGGTGTCGAAGATCTCGTTGCGAGAGGAATCGGTGGAAGCTGTAAGGCTAGAGAGACCTCGTTCATATTATTTCGCATACTATACAGACAATGATAGAGCACGTTTTGAGGAGGTAGCTATAACTGCCGAACAGATATATCAATATAGCCGGGAGACAATGAATAGTGGAGCATATAGGGGTAAAGTGCTCGATGTAACTGAACATAACCGTACTATTGAAAGTCTACAAAAGAAGAAATCTAGATCAAGACCAGGGAAAAAGAAGCGTCTAGCCACCATAGAGTGTCGCCAACGAAGACAGGAAAGAGAAGTAGCATACAAAAAAGCAGAAAAGGAGAGGTTGGCCAAGTTAAAGAAGAAAATGTTTCATAAGAGAGGTGGTAAAAAACACAAGAAGGACGGAGCAAAAGGGAAACAAGCACCACAGAAAAAGAAGCCAAAATACAAGACGGAATGAGCCACAGATCTACGCATCCTGTAATATAGAATGGACAGTACCATATAGACTTGCAAGCACTTTCAAAAGTTGAAACTCATTGCAAAATTCTCCATAATAGGGCAAAAACTGACCAAAGAGTTTTAAAAAAGCACCCAAACGATCTCCATTGCACATTCACGCCGCAATTCTCATTCTTGTATAGTTAATAGAAGAAATTGCCGTACGACGTAAATATACATTCATGTAAATTAAGCAGTCGCACTATTTATTCTCAGTGAAAAATTCACCGTTATTTACTAAAGAAACTCACCTAGTCTAGCAAGACAAAATTGTATTGTACCGGGTCAATTAAACTCGCTATTTGGAATCAGACGGATATTTTGAGACTGCTGGTTCTTTTTCGGACGTTCAAAGTGATTTTTAAAGCAAAATGACCCTTCCAGCGAAGAACGAATTAGAAGATTTCGAAGCATTCTTAGAACCCGACTTCAAACCGAGCGATTTTGCCAATGATTTGCTAGTTGGTACCAATGGGCATGACTGTGACGAGCTAGATCTTGTCATCCCAATAAAAAAGTTGAAATTTGATATTGATGAGTGCAACAAACGAATGGAGAAGATAGCCAACGGAAACTATGAATCTCTTGTGGGAAATTTCAATCAGATTGAAGTAATTAAAGGCATAATGAAACAGAGTATTAATCCTTCTGTAGAGCGAGTCAATTCGTCTTTTGAACGTATCCAGACTGAAATAATCCAACCTTATGATAAAGGTGTTAAACTTAACGATGCTTTGAAAAAAGTACACCAAACGCTAGAAATCTTAAGAGGGGCCAGTTTTTTCATCGTGTTGATCCAACAGTTGCAATCCCTCGAAAAAACTGACAATATCGTCAAATTAGCAAAGTTGCACAACCAATTGTCACAAGTATACGAGGCAGAATCTTCATCCAATCTATTATCTATAAAGCTCATTAGAAACTTTCAAGCCATTCAAATTACAAAGAAAAACAACCTCATTAATGAATGCACTAATAAGATCACCAATGACATAAATCACCATGTATCTTTTAATGT
Organism: Suzukiozyma fluviatilis; assembly: GCA_030560825.1. Classification (NCBI taxonomy): domain Eukaryota; kingdom Fungi; phylum Ascomycota; class Pichiomycetes; order Serinales; family Debaryomycetaceae; genus Suzukiozyma; species Suzukiozyma fluviatilis. Next base: position 807,535 of record JAKTVZ010000001.1, read on the forward strand.
CAATAATGAAAATTTACAAAACAACTTACAAGCATTATACATTTTGAACCCAAGCGAATTCTCCGCAATTTTGGAGAGATCTAGTTTGACTCGTCAAGCTCAAATAGCGTCTACTCAACTACAGAGATCATTGCAGTCACCTAGAAATTTCACGGCTGTAATATCTGAGACAAATGAGAATTCTAAAGAATACTTCGAAAACTTGTCTACTATTCTATCGAAGTGTATCACCAAAGAAACGGATTTGTATGCTGTGACATTGGACTACTATAAGAATACCCCATTGCTAGATGTATTTTGGGAAAGGGTAGCGTTAAAATTTAAAAAGAATATCGCTGCTACAATGGCCAGAGGTGGTCCAATTGCCAAGAACTTAAAATTATACCACGAAGGTCTCAAAAAGACCATTACTGATACCTTCAGTAATGAAAATCAGCAGCAGTTATTGACTGATGCGCTTAATATCATTATAGGAAGCAGCTAAGGCTGTAGAAGCTATGTAAGATTTTCATATAAAAATAGAAGAGAGGTAACGCCAATATTGGGGATCATTTGCCCTTCAACTAGAGGAAGTACAAACAGGGTAAAATGAGTATATAACTACTTCAGTCATTCTAGACAGCTTTATCGTTCTGCAATTATTTATTGTTGGGACATATATATAAGAAATAAATATTACTTATTGAGCAATTTTACTTTTCAACAGAGTTAAGAAATCTCTGTATGATGGTTCGGAACCTATCTTATCTTCAACAAGACAACTATAAGCCCACATTCTTAATGCCATTAAATCACGTTGTTGAGAAATCTCCATTGGTTCATTAGAGGATCCACCAATAACAACGTATAAGTTCTTCCAAACAATGGAGTCATTTTGTTCTCTAATCTTGCCAATAATTTGTCTAATTCTATAATTAATATCTGATTCTTCTCTAGAGAATTCTAGTAATTCTGTCTTACCAGTTGGAACCGCATATAAATTATCAGTACCAAATAAATCTTGAACTAAATCTGGGACAACATTTCCTGATACCCAAAGGAATAATTCCGAAGAGTTATCAATTAAATACAAACCATAGTTTTCCCAAGATGATTTACTATCATTAATTGGTTCTGGCATTTTGATCTTTGTAGTGGTGATTTCTTCTTCTTCTCCTGTTTCTTCGTTCACTTGGATTATCTTTTCAGGTAAACCACAATCATCAGGCATATCAAGCAATGAATATACCGTTGGATAGATGTATTTAACTAATTGAGGAATTGGTGCCGAACCTAAGATGTTTAAGGCAGCAGCTCTATGATCTGCTGGCACTCTATCGGATCTGAACCCTAAATGTTTGGTCAATGAAAATAACAATAATGGCAACATTCTTAAGTTGGTAGATATTTGTAATGGTGAAGCTCCTGATACATTTCCTGCAACCAATTCCTTCTTATAAACTGATAAAATTTCAACAACTCTGCTAGTTAAGTATTCCCTAGCTTCTGGTAAGCTGGTTGATAATGCTTTTTCAATAGCTTTATGAGTGAAGTAATTGGTTATAGCCAATTGATCTGCAGATGCATAAATATCGGTTGATTTTGAGGAAGTAGGAAGTGCCAAGTTCATGACTCTAATTCTTCTTTCACCAAAACTAGTAGAGTGTAATACAGCTGCTTGGAAAAAGACCACTGGTTTGTTTACAGTTTCCTCTATAGTCATTTCAATACAATATGATTGATCTCTTGGGAAAGTAGGGAAGGAGCATAAGTCTGAAGATCTGTTAAAGAAGTTACCATAAAATCCACTCATTCTAAAACCTGTAGAACCTCTAACCCTCAACACTGCTTCAAGAGCAATATCCATGGATAAATGATCACTTACTTCTTTAGACAATTTCGTCACATCTTCAGCCTTTGCTGACGACCATGCTGGGTAGAAGTGTGTTTGACCCGCGGTGAATCTTGGCAAGTTTGCCAAAGTAGCCACATCTTGGTAGCTCGAAGAAGTTAAAAACAAGTCCACGGTGACTTGAGACGAATTACAAGTAACTGCAAATGATTTATAGAAGCTATCGGCAGCAGTTAATAACGTCTTCGCTTCTTTTTGTTTACCAGCAACACCTGCTTCGTCACGAATGGACAATTTACCTTCACCAGCGTTTGGCAAAGTAGCAGAAAAACAAATCAATTTCCCACCAATATTATGGATCATCTTGTGACCAGCTTTTAATGCTGGACCTAAAGCAAACCCTTGGTTGGCGGTATCTTCAAAGTAAGTTGGGAAATCTAACAACAATTTTTCAATGGCTGGTCTATTTTCGTCCAAGTTGATCAATAACCCATCTGGACTAGGCAAGAATGGTTCGTCGATATCGGATACAACCAATTCTTCAATGCCGTCCAAGCCTTCGTTGAACTTGAAATAATGTAAAGACGAATCCACCCCAATAAGAGCAATTCTTGCGGTTTTATTTTGGTTAGGAATTCTGTCCAAACTCTCTAAAATGGTTCTGGTGATGGTTCCAGTCAATCCAGACGTCACCGCGTTTATGGACACATCAATGATGAAGGCAAACACAATTGGTTGTGGTGTTCTTGCCATGTATTCCTTTGGCGCAATGAATTCCACCACCGAGTTGTTCAATTCCACTCTGTCAAACTTGTTTTTGGCGGTGCCGCTGAACTCGTCGTACTCAAAGCTCGAAGGTATATCGTTCAACAAGTTACAGAAGTTACATCTCCACCGTCTTCCGTTTTCGGCCAAAGTCACAAACGGATTGATATAACCTCTACATCTTCTACATCTGGAGATGGTGGTGTCGGAAGTGACAGCTACGTTTTCGTCGTCGATCTTCAACGCATTGTATGGCTTTACCACCAATGCTAAAGGCAATTTGGTCTTCTTAAGCAAACTGGAGTTTGTTGGTATAACATTCAATGTCGATCTGAAATACTCTGGCGAAGCGTTGGCGGCGGCATTGTTGGTCAAAGCGGTGCCTGGAGGCAACACAATTGGTGGTGGAGTGAACTCCAAGTCTCCAATGGATGGAGGTAATTCTCTGGACAAATCACAAGTGTACAATTGGTTCATAGGCAAGCTTGGAGTGGCAGCAGCGCCGTAGCCTTGAGTTTGGAACTGGTCGTAGCCGTAGCCAACACCAGGAGCTCCTGGAGCTGGTGCTGCTCCTGGTTGTGGAGGTTGAATAGGCTGGTGGAGGTGGCCATCGTCAAATTGCTGAGGCTGTTGGGGTTGTTGAGGCTGCTGGGGAACCGCCTGGTACTGGTTGTAGGCTGGTTGTACTCCAGGCTGATTTGCTACGTTCATACCTTGAAATTGGTTCTGTAATTGATCTACTCCATATGGTGCTGGGGGTTGGGCAGCGATTCCGGGGGTTCCTACACCAGGGGCACCACCAATCGGTGGGATTCCGCCAGTGGTGTACTGTGGTTGCGGGTAAGCTCTTCTTCTGCCTGACATTAGATAGATCTCTCAAGTAATCGCAAGAAGAAACTAATGTTTAGTTTGTCGTTGGTGCTTCTTTTTCGTACGTGGTCAGATTAGTGTCCGGGTAACTTTTGCGCGTAGGTCGCCCTGCGCGGTAAGTAGAGCCATGCGGTGGTAGCTAGCGGGAAGTCGCAGGGCCATTGTGGGTGAATGAGGAAGTTGCAGTAAAACTGCCATTGTGAAACTATAAGTGGTTTGAACGGTATGGATCATTAGTAGCTTGCCAGTTATCACTCTTTAGTCCATCGAAACTGAAGTCTACACGCCTTATGGTTCATGGTGCTTCAAACCGGCAGTTTTCAGTTATTTTCGTCAATTGGCATCCAAATCAACTCATTTTGCTCTCAATGTATTCACATTACTCTGCTCTTACCTATTCACCTTCCAAACCCTACATTCCCCCAAATTCTCACCTCTACTTTCATCCACCTCGACGTTTTTGCAACCGAATGCGACCTGTATATAACCCAAGGCATCTCATCTCTTTTAAGAAATCGAAAAAATTTAAAGTAGAGATAGAGACCAGGCAAAATGGGTAAAGAAGATAAGAAGAGAAAGGCTGACGAAGCTACTGAACAAGTAGAAAAGAAGCACAAGAAAGAAAAGAAAGAAAAAAAGGAAAAGAAAGAAAAGAAGGAAAAGAAGGAAAAGAAAGACAAAAAAGACAAAAAGGAAAAGAAAGACAAAAAAGAAAAGAAGGAAAAGAAGCACGATAAGGAATCAAAACAAGACCAAACTTCCGAATCCGCACCTTCTGCTCCTGCTGTATCTTCTGATGGTTACACCCAATCAGAAACTCTTACTAATCTTCCTCAATCTGAAATTGATTCGTTCTTAAGCACCAATGAAGTAGAAGTAGAAGACCCTACTAATTTGGGATTGAGACCAATTTTATCATTTGACCAGATTCAGTTAGACTCGAAAATCGCAAAAGTTGTTTGCAAGTTTCCAAAACCAACACCAATTCAATCTGTTTCTTGGCCATTTCTTTTATCTGGTAAAGATGTGATTGGGGTCGCAGAAACTGGTTCCGGTAAGACCTTTGCTTTCGGGGTTCCTGCCATTAACAACATGTTGACCTCTGGAGCTGTAGGATTGAACGTTTTAGCTATTTCTCCAACCAGAGAATTGGCCATGCAAATCTATGACAACTTGGTTGAATTAACTGCCGACACTAAAATTGAATGTTTAGCTGTATATGGTGGTGTTTCCAAAGATGACCAGATCAAAAGAATGAGGACCGCTAACGTTGTTGTTGCCACTCCAGGTAGATTGCTTGATTTAATTAACGATGGAGCTGTAGATTTATCCCACATCAAATATCTTGTCTTGGACGAAGCCGACAGAATGTTAGAAAAAGGGTTTGAAGAAGATATCAAATCCATTATCGGACACACCCCAAAAAATAGACAAACTCTTATGTTTACTGCCACCTGGCCTAAGGAAGTCAGAGAGTTGGCTAACACCTTTATGAAATCACCAATCAAGGTGAGTATTGGTGACAGAGACGAATTGAGTGCTAACAAAAGAATCACCCAAATTGTCGAAGTTCTTGATCCTCGTGAAAAGGAACGTAAGTTCTTAAACTTGTTAAGAAAATACAACAATGGTACCGATAGAATTTTGATTTTTGCCTTATATAAGAAAGAAGCTACCAGAGTTGAGAGTTTGTTAAATAGACAAAACTACCAAGTCGCTGCTATCCATGGGGATTTGAGTCAACAACAAAGAACTGCTGCCTTGCAAGCTTTCAAAACCGGAACCAAAAATTTATTGTTAGCCACCGATGTTGCTGCTAGGGGGTTGGATATCCCAAATGTCAAAGTTGTCATTAATTTGACCTTCCCTTTGACTGTTGAAGATTACGTCCACAGAATTGGTAGAACTGGTAGAGCTGGCCAGACCGGTATCGCCCACACCTTATTCACCGAACACGAAAAACACTTGTCTGGTGCATTGATGAATATCTTAAGGGGTGCTAACCAACCGGTACCGGATGAATTGTTGAAATTTGGGGGTCACACTAAAAAGAAGACCCATAGCGCTTACGGTGCGTTCTACAAGGATGTTGACATGACGAAAACCGCCAAAAAGATTAAATTTGATTAAAGAGACTCTACGTTTATTTAACAGATTCATGATATCTACCACTGGGTGCAAAATTAAATTTGCGCCATTTTGATTATTTTGGTCATTTTTCCTGCGGTTTCGCAGCAGTTGCATCCCAACCTCACACTTATTGTTCTTTACTTGTAAATTATCACTATATACTAATATTATATCGAGCTGACTATCCTACCACGTATGCTACCACGTAGCCATTTCTCGAAGATTCGTTATCTGTCTTCCTGCACATAATCCGGCGTTGCTTTTTTCGTTTCGTGCCGTTGTACCAGAGCGAGATGGTTGCGTGTTAGATAGCTTAATAATGCGCCGATAAATTTGTTCTTCTTCTGCAAACGTTATTCTTTTGCAAAAAAATCTTAGTTTTAAGGTATGAATATCTTGGCATTGATTGTGACATCATGGTTGTTCAATTTTGTGTTATCAAACCAAAATTTGCCCAAGTTTTCTCCGTTTGATTCACCTGAGTTTTGTTCTCAGATTATCACCTCTACTTGTAACACCACCTTTAATTATATCGATGATTTAAACGTGCAGGTAAGACCCTACATTGTCAAGCTTGTCGAGACGGACTACTTCAAGTATTTTAAGCTCGATTTGGACAAACAGTGCAAGTTCTGGAACGCGCAACACTTTTGCGCTACTGAAAATTGTGCCGTTGAAATCTTAAGTCCAGAGCAATATAATTGGTCCAACGTTAACAACGAAGAGTTCAAGCCCTCGAAATTGGGTAAGATCGCCATTCCGGACACCACCGATTCGACTTCTCCTTCGAATACTCCCGAAACTTGTGAAGACATAGACTACTGTCATATCGACGACGACCACCACTGTGTGTTTGTAAACTTGTTAGAAAACCCAGAAAGATTCACCGGTTACGGGGGCTCGCAGTCTTTCGAGGTTTGGAAGGCCATCTACTCGGAAAATTGCTTTCCAAACACTAATCCAATGTCGATGATTTCCACCGAAAAGGAAAAGTGTATCGAAAAGAACTTGTTTTACAGAATGGTTTCGGGAATGCATGCTTCTATAGCAGTTCATTTATCAAACGAGTATTTGGACGCCGATACCGGAGAGTTTTACAAAAACTTGAAGGTTTTCATGGAAAGAGTTGGAGGATTCAATGATAGATTAGCCAACATTTACTTTAACTATGCGTTGGTTTCGCAAGCGGTAGTCAAATTAAATGAAATCCTTCCTTTAAGCTCCTTCATCACCTCTGGTGAAGAAGATATTTCCGTTTCATTAAACGCCAACGAACATCAAGATATTTCTTCTAGAAATCCTAACTTCCAATTCGACGATGTGGAGTACGATAGCATATTAAATAATATTTTGCCATCCTTACAAGAAAACACTTTATTCAATACCTCCAGCCTCTTCAACCCTGCCACTACCGATCCAAACTTGAAGGATGAATTTAGATCTAGATTCAAGAATATTTCCGCTATAATGGACTGTGTTGGTTGTGATAGATGTAGAATGTGGGGGAAGTTGCAGACTATTGGTTACGGTACTGTGCTTAAGATTCTCTTCGAAAACCATGTAGATCAGTTGAAGTTTAGAAGAATTGAAATTGTTGCTTTGATTAATACTTTTGACAGATTATCCAAATCCGTTGAAGCTATTAACAACTTCAAAGTCATGTATGCTGAACACTTGGAGCAGGTCAAATTAGGTAAAGCCCAACCTGGGGATTACGATATTCGTCCAAAACATGAAGGATTTGATTTCCCATTTTACTCCCAAGCCTCATCTAATGTATTGCAGACTTCGTCAAGTGCAAAGCCACTCAAGCGTAATTCGCCTAAGAAGTTGGCTAGTCCATCTGATGACGAAACTAGCGAAGAAAGAACCATTACTTTCAGACAAGAATTTGATGCAACTGTATATGAGATTAAGGAAGCAATCAAATTTATAATTAAAGCATATATTTCGTTCCCAAAGACGATTGCCAAAATTGGTATTGTTAAATTCAACCTTTGGTGGAACGATTTTATTGGAGCTCCAAACCATGCGTATTACGATGAGGTGGCGTTTTCAGAACAACAAGAGTATCTTAGTTTTATTGAATAGAGGGTTTAGGCAAAATTGTATAGTTTTTATATATTGGGTAATAGATATTTATGATATTAGATACATTTGGAAACAAGCTGTAAACCAAGAGCTGAAACAAAGGTCTGGAACCAAAGAACAACGAATTTTGCAATTATTTATGGTTCCAATTAATAGGAAGTTATTTATCGCACTGGTTTTTGCAGCCGTAGTCTGCAGCATTCAGTTTGCAGCTATATAATTTGCAGCCATATACTTCGCAGTTATATAGTATGCAATCAATGAAGCCCTACTGCATTTCTCCGAGTCTATCAATTCTCCATTCGTTTTCTGATTTCTATCTACTTTTAATAATAATGCCTTTTATTCTTCCTGTTGCACCTTCCTTTTCTTTGACGTGCTCGTTGAAAAACCTTATTCATTAATAATCCGAACTTCTTCCCCGGAAAAATATTCCGACAAAGAATGCGCGACTGTATATTTAAGTCTACGAGGGCTGCAACTCTTTTTATGTTTCTTTTCAGCTGAAGTACTCCTTTAATACCAACGCCAAGCTTTCTTTTCTTAAAATGACTCAATTGGCCACAGATATCCGTTTTAAGTTGAACAATGGCCTCGAAGTACCGGCTTTGGGCTTAGGTACCGTACCCCCACAAGACAAGTCCGAAGTGAAGCAGCAAGTTATCACTGCCGTCAAAGCAGGCTACCGCCATATAGACACAGCCTGGTACTACGGATCTGAGCCATACATTGGTGAAGCATTGAAGGAATTATTTGCCGAAGGTGTTGTCAAAAGAGAAGACATTTTCATCACTACTAAAGTGTGGCCATCTTTTTGGCACAACCCAGAAAAGTCTTTGGACATATCTTTGAAAGACTTGGGTCTTGATTATGTAGACCTCTTCATGCAGCACTGGCCCACTTGTCTTCACGGAGACGAAAACGGATTACCAGCTGCTCCAAGAGATGCCCAGGGCAAATTGGTGTACGATGATGATCCAGTTACTGGTACCAAATACCTCGATGTGTACCATGAATTGGAACGGATTCTTGAAAATAGTGGCAAAACCAAGTCCATTGGGGTCGCTAACTATTCAATTCCTCGTTTGAGAAAATTGTTGGCCGTAGCTAAACATAAACCGGTAATTAATCAAATTGAGTTACATCCTCAATTACCTCAGAAAGATTTGGTCAAGTTTTGTGAGGAAAATGATATTCTTGTCACCGCCTATTCGCCTGTAGGCTCCAATGGAGCACCGGTATTGAAATTGCCATTGATTGGCCAATTGGCCAAAGCTTATAATGTCACTGAAAATGAAATCGCCCATAGTTACCATATTTTAAACGGTAGAGCAGTTTTGCCCAGATCTTCAAATTTGGAGAGAATCAAGACCATTGTGAGATTGCCGCAGTTAACACAAGAAGAGCTCAAACAGCTTGATCAGATCGGAATTGATCATCCTCACAGATACATCAGTGATGATTGGGGCTACGGTATTGGCTTCCACTGGTGGCAAGGTGATACTATCAGTACCGAGTTTGATTGAGATACACGCCTTGAACAAGCTCTAAATATGAATATAGATATATATGCCAAAACTAATACGATTCAATGAAAACTAAGTAAATTATATTTAAGTTCTTGTATGGGGTCGAACCAGCGACATGGCAATTAGTGAGCAAAACGGTACCACGTGAAAGTGTTACCAACTGCGCCACAGGACGAATTTTGTGTCGAGTGGCGATTATTTAGAGTCTGCAATATTGATGTGCATATTTTACAAAGCTATTTGTAGGGCAATTAAATTAACAATGTACCTAGCAATTAAGATTTAGCACCAAGACAAAGCAATAAATGCAAAACTTAAAATGGCTTAGAAGTCAGTTTTGCTGGAGAAGGGGTTCCGAACAACCGAAATTACCGGTCCGTAGAAGACGGCCCTTCGGCCGCTCGCAATCATAGGAGCATTAATTCACATCATTTTGCAGCCATTGAATTAGGGGTGGGAGACTCTCTTTTGAAATACGATAAAGTTGATTAAGGAAGGTATAGGGTTTGAGAAACTGGTTGAGAGAAGAAGGAATCAATTTTAGTTATACTTTATCGTTTCAGATCATAATCTTAACTCTCTAGCTAAAAGCTATTATTAGAAGATGACCTACAGTCGTATTTAATAAGGCAAACAATACCGTATATTCAGATGGGGTTAATTGTGTAGCATTTCCTATAAACAATGTTGAGGCAAATACTCTAGCCATACTCTAGGAATATACTTTAAGTTTATACTCTAGAAATATACTCGATGAATATACTCTATGAATATACTCATATGTTCTAGTCTATATTCAATAGATGTAGTACTCATTGTTCATTTAACTTATGGGGCAGATTACGGGGTACAATCAACCTGGGGAACATTCTATTTTAACTTGGTAGATATAATTTGTATATTAAATATAAAACAGCGAGTGTAAGTTGAAAAGGAGCAAAGGAATTAAATGAATTTTATCTATATCGGATGCAAATAAGCAGCCAATTGTATAGAGCATTAAATAAAAAGCGATTTTTAAAAGTATGGGACATAACAATTAATTCAATCAATGAAAACTCGAGATTTATCTTTTGTACTTCTTCTTCAAGTGCTTATTTCTTTGATGATGGTTAATTTTAACCGGATAAAACTCAATGGAATCCTGCAATGGCAAGTCATCCACTGGCTTCTTTTGTTTTTTGGCCACTGGCTTATTCATGGAAATGACGGTGGTTGGTTTATCGGCGTTTAATAAAGCGGCTTCAGCATATGATAATGGTTTAATATTGATATCAACCAAATCATGATCATCATCAACATCCATGTTGAATTTGACCAACTTATGCTCATTTGGAATAATAAATGATGAAGGAATCGTACTGGAATCAACCGGTTGACTCTTCTTAGAATTCCATGAGAATAACTTGAAGTTGAACATTATCAATGTACCACAATCGTACTGGCTATATAACCTAACTCTATAAAACAACTATCAATATATATATAAATCAATATATATATACGGAGACTATAGAAACAACTAGAAACAGCAATTATAACTGTTGCTACAAAAGCAAAACAAATCTATACTATATAAACAAACCTTGTCTTATCACCACGTTTGTTTTGTGATAACAAATAAATTACACAAAGTTAAATAATTCCTTATCTAGGCTTCGAGGAACACTTATATAGGAAGCCTGTGTAAACTGCGACGGGTATACAGACATATCCACGGTTTAGTGGCAGTAGCATAGGCTAATCGTCATTCTATATGAGTCACCGAGGTTACCAGGGTGTGCTTATGTCATTGTGGTCACATAACCACTATTTGTGACTAGGGCAGTAATGTTGCTGGCCGGGCCAATTTAGCTATAGTGGTGTATTTACGTGATTTTGTGTAATGTGGTTAATGACCACTATGACTCCATGACGCAATGTGGGATATGGTTATATATAGGAATCACATGGGGTATTTTGTTTACAAAAAAATGATTTCGCCCAGGATCGAACTGGGGACGTTCTGCGTGTTAAGCAGATGCCATAACCGACTAGACCACGAAACCGATTTTATGAAATTATAATTTAGGTGGGTTGTTATATTGAGATAAGTATAATATTGAAATATTGAAATAGTTGTGGAAAGTTATGTAGCCATGATATTTCTTTGATTATGAAACCTAATTCGGACCCGATATACGTCTAGAAAGTAACTGGTTAGTTTTTCATAGACAGACATAAGATTTTTCCTACGGTGAAGTATGCACTTTACCACAATGTCGCCGTAGGGCACAGTAACATAAAGTAATACCCATTGGCTCATGCCCATTGCTACTTAAACCCTTGTAGGAAAATAGCTGTGTGTTTCCCCTTTTGCTTATTAACACTCTTGAAATGTTGTGAGTCGAAGTTCTGTGCTTATCTTCCATCTGAGCTCATATTATTACGTATAGCCATCTTCTAGTTTCCGCACTTCTCTTTTCACTTACTAGTCATCTTCCCTAACTAAGCTACCTTTTCACTTATTTGGTTATTTTTCAACTCGTTTATAATATCTAGCCAAAGTTTGCCTAAATTGGACGTTTCGGCCATTCCTTCACAAAATTCCACAATCTTCCTTTCTACTTTTTCTAAATGGATGCGAAAAATCTAATTTATGCCAAAAACACCAATCTCTACACCTTTTTTTTTCACTTTTTTAATCACATTTTTCTCCAAATCCCCATCCTCCATCGAAACCAACCTCAACAAACACCAGACACATCCCTCCACCTCCACCACCACCCCATCACCACCTCTTCCCACCGTCGCTCCGACTAACCATCCCAAACCCATTTGCTTATATGCAGGTTTATACCTCCATTGTTGAATTTTATATTTGGCGTGTTAGGTATACCACAACCATAGCTTGTTCCAATTGCATTACATTGATGGATAGTTGGAGCGAAGTTGCTCGGTTGCGATCGAGTATTACCACCACGCCTGGTGGTGCGCACCAGAGCCTTATAAACAGCCATGTCAACAGCAATAATGGTATGCAATCACCTAGTAATATTTCTTGCTTATTATTTGATACTACCCAGAACTTGCTTTGGTGTGGTGATTCTTACGGTTACACTAGGTCCTTCACACCCGTGGTGTCGGCCCAGCCTGGGTCGTACGAAACACCGCTGTTTCAACTATTTCCCTACACCAAATTCAAAGTTACTGCCACGACCAATGCTATTATTCAACACATGAATCACAAAGACGGGGTTCTTTCTTTATCGAGCAATAACATCAACTTCAATAACCGGAAGGGATTAGCTAAGCTAGATTTGGTCAGCGACTCGTTTGTGGGCGATAACGCTTCCTTGTTCAAGAACTTGTCTTGTATGACATACAATTGCTCTTCATTGAACGATGTAGTGGTAGGGACCAACTTGTCTCTTTTGAAGTTTGACTTGAACAAGCCGAGCAATTTGACTTCGTTTGCACACAACGGAAACATCTCGTTGATCAATAACTCGTCCAAGTTCTTAACCCTAGGCAAGGCCAACGGAGGGTTGGAGTTGTTTGACCCGGTTGCAAACCAGTCGATAAAGTCTTTCCATGGCCATAACGGGCTCTTATCGGATCTCGATGTTCAGGGCTCCTACATCGCCACTTGTGGCTACTCAATGCGTCCTCGCCGCAACTCCAATAGCGACTATATTGTTGATCCGTTGGTGAATCTCTACGATATCAGAATGATGAAACCACTAGCACCCATTCCGTTCCCAGAAGGAGCGTCCTTTGCAAGATTCCACCCCAAATTGCCAAACATTGTCATAATTGCCTCGAAATCCGGCCAATTGCAATTTGTCGATATGTATGACCAATCCAGCGTTTATCTTTACCAAGCGGATTTGTCTTCTCACCAGTCGAATGCTTCCTATCTAGCCAACTTGGAAATTAGCAACAATGGAGATTTCATCTGCTTTAACGACAGCTTTTCCAATTTGCATTTGTGGAGTTTCAACCAAATGAACAAAGACTTTGTCAATTTTCCTGCCAACATCGAGCAGCCCGATATAGTGGTTCCTACTCAGCCCATGGACGCCAAATCTCCCTTAAGTTCCGTTGGAATGCCTTACTACAAAGATCTACTCCTATCTAATTATGCTACCGATTTGCGTTTCACCAAGGAAATGGCTAAATTGCCTCGACAATTGGATGATAATTTGGTTCAGGAACTGAATAAACAGTTGGGGTTCTTTCCGTACGATAAATCAAAGTATGGACCACGAAATACAACCGAGAAATACCACTCACTAAAAGAGACTTCTTTCAATCATCTCAACCCAAAATTCCTTAGTGAGCAAGATATCAACACTACATCCAAGGTAACTCCAAAAGAAGACGAATCAGATACCATTTTCCAATACAAAATCGAAAATATTAATAAGATCCCTAATTGTTATTCCAAATTGCAAATCCAATACTCGAAATTTGGTGTCAAAGATTTCGATTTCAGCTATTATAACAAGACAGATGGATTATACTGTGGATTAGAAAACCATACTGATAACTCATACATCAATTCTTTGTTACAAATCTATCGGTTTTCTCAACCATTCTACAACGCAATGTTAAACAATTTAAGAGCCGAATGGTTACCTAATAATTTTGATACCATAATCAACCAAAAGAACCCACAAGGATCGTCAATTAAGATCGAATTGGGATACCTCTTCGATATGATGTATAAAGCCAACGGGAAAAACGTAGAAATATTCAACTTTTCGCAAATCCTCAACCAAAATCAGAAAGCTAGATTATTGAACTTGATCAACCTAGATGATTGCAAGAATTTGACGGCAAATGGGTTGACATTGTTAATAACCCAATTCAATCGATTCTTGCTTGAAGAAGTTATGAAGGGTGAAGATTTTATGACCATTGAATATGAAGTTGATATAAATAGCCCTTGTGGTATTAAATCCACTCAAACCGGCAAACAATTTTGCTTAGATTTGATATCTCCCGCTACCAATCTTAATAACAAATATACTTTATTGACAAATAATGCTAATTCAATCCCTGGGAAAAGGAATCACACCTTGTTAACATATTTGGAGTACTCCATTCAAAAGTTCAATTCTGTCCCCTGTCAAGAGCCACATCATCAGCAACACCCGCATTTTATAGAGACTACTGTTTCAATTACCAAATTGCCACCTGTGTTGTCCATTAATGTCGATTTACCAGCAAAAGAATTCAAATTAATCGACTCGTATAAGAAATGGCTAGTACCCGAGTTCTATTCCCTCAAGTCTTCTACAGGAAAGCTCACATTCAAACCAATCATTACTCAATTTAATCAAAATGTAACCAAATATGAATTACTAGGATTTGTTTGTCAAATTAATCATAAATCCGATGAAACAAGAGGAGTTCATCATTTAGTTTCCTACATCAAAGTGGAGAGTCAATGGTATTTATTCAATGACTTTTTGGTAATGCCCATACCTGAAGAAGAAGTATTCAATATGACATATCCTTGGAAGAAACCAATTATACTTTTGTACCAAGATCAGTCAATTTCAAGCACTCCTTTTAATTATTTCAATAGCAAAACCTTTAAGAACATCAAGGGATTGGACGACTCCATTCTCTATCGAGACCATTTTGCTGGATCCATAAGAGAGTCTTACAAGAAAGAATACGAATTGTTAACAAGGCAAGAAGCTCCTGGAATCGGTACATTGGTTGCAATTGATGCTGAATTTGTTACTACAAGACCCGAAAAACTAGAAATATTTTCTGATGGATTTAGAAACTTAATAAAGCCAAAACAATATTCATTGGCTAGAATTTCGGCTCTTAGAGGAGACAACGGAGAAAAACAAGGAATAGCGTTTATCGACGATTATATTGTTCATACTCAAGATATCCATGATTTTTTGACCAATTTTTCAGGTATTGAACCGGGAGATCTTGATCCAATAGACTCAGAAAAGAACCTTGTAACCTTACAAACAGCTTATAGAAGATTGTGGCTCTTATTGAACCTCGGGGTTATATTTGTTGGGCACGGGTTATATAATGACTTCAGATGTATTAATTTGCAAGTTCCAGCCAGCCAGATCCGAGACACAGCAGACTTCTATTACAAGTCTGATTTCAAAAGACAGTTGAGTTTAAAATTCCTAGCGTATGTCCTATTAAAGCAAAGCGTTCAAACAGGAAATCACGATTCTATCGAAGATGCACACACAGCTTTACTCTTATATAAGAAATACTTGGAGTTGACAGCTATCGGTAGCTTTGATAAGACTTTGAACTACATCTACCTGGAAGGACAGCAATTACGTTTCAAAGTCCCTGAATAAGGGACAACTGTTTGCAAGGCGAACGTGTATTATAGATAAGTAGACTTACGATTAACATTAACGAATCTTAATTAAACTATATTCGATATCTTGTAGGAAAGCGTTCAAAACTAAGTACCTGTCATGAATAATCCAAGTCAAAGAAGCCCAGCAATCATGGGATCAAGCAAAAACAGTCGCTAGTTGAAAGGGTCTACAGGTTTCGGATTATACTGAAATATTTTATTATACCTAAAAGCATTAACCAAGCACTTTTCGGTGCTGAAGAGTAGAAAAACAATAAACCAAGTTTAAGTCTAAATAACTTTCAATCTATTGCACGCATTAGACTGAAGTTCATGATGAAAATAAATGCAAATGTTACAAAAGTGTTTAAAGAAAGGTGATTAAACTTATAACAAGACGGCAGCTAAACCAGCAGCACCAAGGACACCCATGACGGCTTGGTTTTGGTTACCGGCAGCTTGGAAGACAGAAACAGCAGCAAGGGAAGCTGGACCAGAAGTAGATGCAGCAGAAACAGTGAAAGTAGATTGCATAACTACGGTGGATTGTGGGACAACAGTAGTAGCAGTGCTGGTTGGAGTGATGGTGATGTCAACGAACTCTTGGGAAGAGCTTGCAGCGACAGCTGGAGGAGCAACGGTAGATACAGCAGCAACGGTACCTGGGTTAGTAGCTGGGGTGGTAGTGGTAGCTGGAGCAGCAGGAGTGGTAGAAGTAGAAGCAACTACAGCTGGAACAGCAGGAGTAGTAGAAGTAGCAGCAACGACAGCTGGGGTAGAAGTGGTTTCAGTCAAAGGACAGATGGTGGTGTAGATGGTAGTAACACCATTGACGACAGAGGTGACAACGGAAGTAGTTTGTGGAGCAACTGAAGTTGGAGTAGTTTCAGTTAAAGGACAAACAGTAGTGTAACTGGTAGCAATACCGTTAACAGTGGTGGTAACGACAGTGTGAGCAGCTGGAACAGTAGTAGTAGCACAAGCATTGTTAGAACAAGAAGTGATAGTGACTAAAGTGTGAGAAGTTTCAGTAACAGTGGCAATGCTAGTAGAAGTAGAGTTAGCAGCCATGGCAACACCAGCTAAACCGGCGACAGTTAAAGTTTTGAATTGCATTGTAAAGATTGAATATTAGTTGGAATGAAAAAACTGATGTAGTTATAATATACAAATATCCAATATAACCCAGAATATCACTGATATTTATACCCCAAAATGACAGAAGCAAATTTAATTAATACGTCAAAATCTAACGTTCACGTACCTTAACACGCTAACACACGCGAAGCAAACACCTCCTGTTTCCAACACGCCTCTAGGGCGAAATGTGCAAGGCATAGGGTCTAGAGTCACCACATAATAGAGATCGATAAATTGTGCCCCATACTAGATCGCATTTCTTTTGTTTTTGTTTACCTATCCAGTATTATTGTTTACCTTTCGCGATGCTCATCGCGACCAGAATCAACGCGCCTTGTTTCACTTCGCGTCTTAACATAGTGTGCTTAATTCAATAGATGTTTTGAAACAACTCCTTGCATTGTCGCCTTTTTATTCGGAGCCTTGTCGCACAGATGCCCTGACCCGAACAACTTATGTTGTTCCTTTAATACCCGAAAAATATCATTTCAATGCATTGTTGAATTTTAGACGACTAACTATATTCAGGACTTTTACCACATCGCCCAAGGTTTATGGCATATGGCAGTACTCCTAGGTTCACATTCCTGGTGCAAGGCTTGGATCTAGGGTTGCATGTCGCGATGTTTTACTTCGAATGTGCCTTGTGTTTTTACATTCTCTAAAGTTACATAGTTTGTATATTTCTATTATATTACACTATTACACTAAAATATTATTTACATTGATCTAATTAAGCATTAAGTTCATTTCCCAATCATGAATCACACTGATCCAATCATCATTCTCTTCATTCATTCGTTTTCTTCTCCAGACCTCTAACATAATTTGTCTCGCTCCCCAATAACTGCCTAGATATTGGGCAATATCAGCTCCCCATTTCTTGAACCCCATTTGTAAGTTTAGTGATGTAGCTTCACATCCTGCGATGAACCCTTGCCAAAATAAAGGAATGATATTGGCTTCATCTCGTGAAATTAGTACTTGAATGGCATTTAAATGCTCCAATGTCTTCGTAACCCGACCTTGCACATTCTTCGGAGGAATGCCAATTATAAACCGATTGAAATATATCCAAAGCGCATGGTAAAATGATAAAATATGATGATAGGTAGCTTCGTGCATCGAAGAATAAAACTGCTTGATTTCCTTCGTTTCTCCCGCAATAGTCTCGTGTTTAATATCAAATAACTGCCAATCTAACAGCCAGTTCTCTAGCTTAATATTAAGATCCTCAACTTGCTGCTGAAATCCCTTGGGAAGCTTTAGTTTCATTTCTCGATGATATATCTTGGTTTTTAACAACTGAACCGTTTCACTAAATAGAACAATTAACGAATTTGGTAACCCATACAAGGCATCGGTTGCGAAATTCTCATCGTACTTTTTAGTGTTAATTAATTTCTTATTAACAAATGATGGAGATGTGTTCTTTGTGGGTGTGTTACTCGTATTTACAATAAAGTCAATTCTGCCCTTTCGTTTTACATCGAATTTGTCTCCATTAACGTCGTAGGTCCCTCCTTCTCCAAGACTGTCAAAGTCATCTTTAATGTTTTCTATATCCAAACATGTAGAATCTTGAATCAATTTTAACGACAGGAAAATCCGGTGCAACACCCGAGCTTTGGAAGATAACTTCTTCTTCTTTAACATTTTGGTTGTGATAACCGTTCCACACCATTTGATGTAAAAATTGGTATCTTGCATCGTACCCCACACCAAATCCACACTAATCATGGACATGACAGCACATAGGACATCTTTATATTTCTCATTCGAAACACAATGCTCTACCCCAGCCTGAGGATTGTTCTTCGAGTTTAACAACTGCTTGACAAACAAACTTGCCTGGTTTCTTAATCTGATCCCCAAGTTCAAATAGTACTTCATTGAATCGGAGTTTTTTGGGAATTTAGACTGTAAATTAAACGCAGATACCGCTAATAACGCATTCAATAATGCATTCTTGGCTGTGGATGTTTTCCCCAACGCCGATAACTCCCCAATAGCCATTAATGCTCTTGGAAAGTATATCGTTTTCCATGGGTTCTCCGTCAACGGAATAACTGTCATCAAATCGGCAACCAGGTTGATGTAGTAGTTCAATAAGTACCGTGTCAACGGTTGTACCTGTAGAGCTGTAGTAGGCAATCCTACCTGGGGAGAATTGGCCGGTAAGTTGGGAATTGATAGGTCGAATCCTAGTTTGGGTTGTAACGGATTTTGTACGATACACATAATAGACGAAGGCATCTGTGTGGTGTTGGAATTGTCTCCGTCCACCATATCTGTAGATTCGTCCTCATTGTTGGGGATCTTTGATGCGTGCAAATGAATCTCTAAATTCTCGTTAGAATGGTAAGGATTGTTATAGTAGTAGTTGGTGTAGTTGGAGTACAACAATTGCTGATTGGGATCGAACCCTGGATCTGGTTCGTTAAGCATGGAAGTCATATCCATATTGCTTGCAGAAGTATCGGGATTAATGTTGCCAACGCCTCGAGATTTTCCGCTATGGTTGATAGTATTTGCACTGTTGGATAGGTTATGGTTTCTGTGGAAAACCAAATTCAAAAAATCGTTGGGGTTGGTATTAAACATATTGTTCAAAGTCTCTGTATCAAGGTTGGACGACGTCAACATACTGCCGTTGACGTTGGCAAAGTCCAAGTACTGCGAGTCTCCATTTAACGCCGCTGCAGTCAATAAAGCGTCGTCTCTTAACTCGTTAGATAACCATAATTGGTCATGGGGGGCATCGTCTTGCAAAAGAGGTGTACTATTGGAGGCAGAAGACGGAGTATGTTTATCTAGAACGGGCGAAATGGGCTGGGACTTGGCTAGTTTCGAATCCGGACCTGAAGAATCGGAAATGGCCGCTCTGGGTCTCTTTCTTGTGCTCAGAAACACTCCAAATGGACCCAATAGTTTAGTGCTTCCCAGCTGATTTACCTTGTCATCGTTACCCGAATTGTGTAAAATACCCAAATCTTTATTCATGTCGTCGTAAGTGTCGTAGGGGGTGAAGTTCTTAACGTTTTCCCACTTAACAAAGCCGACATGACGACGGTGAAAGAACTCGTTCGAATCGTCGCCAACTTTGGTGGAATTACCGCCATTGTTAGCGGGATTGGCGGTAAATTCGACCTGCGAAGACACAGCATTGCCTCGCTTATTCATATTGAATTCGATGGGGTAGGACCATCGCAACTTTATATGGTACCCAGCACAGATTAGTCCGGCTTTGGTACAATTAACACAGTTTGGTTTGCGCAAATCGCATCGAATCTTTCTCGAACGACATGTGAAGCAACCTGTGAATGTCTTGGACCGTTTGGGCTTGCAAGAGTCCAAGTTTTCTCCATCATCTACCGGGATCGATGGAGATTCAGTAGCTTCTTTTTGTTCGCTCATATTTTGATAATCATTCTTTGCGACTAAAGTCTAAAAACGGAGTTTTTTTTAAATCAATGGGATTAAGAACGGTGATGAGATCGATTCAGGGCAAGAAGCTGATGAATTCAAGGTGTTTTTGCTTGTATTACGCTGTAGTCTACAGCTCCAGTTGTTTTATGTTAAATAAAAATATCTTGAACCGTTGATGCCTTCCGGTTTTGGATCTGGAGAAAGTTACACAAAAGGGTTTTTTTCGCCATTAATTTCCGTTTTCAAGTGTGCGACTTTGCAGCCGTGAAGTTTTGCAGCCATCAATGGAGTTGGATGATGAGGTTTGCGAGTGATGTCCCGATCAGGGTCTTTGGATGGAGGCTTGAAAGAGGAGGTTGTTTGCAGCGGCACGGTTTTGCAGTCATTAATGGAATTTGTTTTTGAAGAGGCTTATGGGTTTGACATCTCTCAATCAGGGACCTACTCAGGATCTTTCTGAATATGTTTACAAGTCTATGCACTTAACTCATAGTAATTAATTCAACTATAAACTTTTGGTCCAATAAATAAATAAATACGTAGGAAACCCTTGTATTAGTTCAGTAGTTCTTAATTGTCAAATTGTCATCTAGAAGGATATCATATCCAATTTCACATCATCTTCGCTTCCTAGTTCCTGGCCAGCATCTCTTTTTATCCAGATATTTTCAAGATGATTTATTGCAACCTCCGCTGTACCAGACCCAATTTCTGACGATAACTGAAAGAACCGTGTTACAGTTTTACGCTGGGAAACCTTAATGGAATTTTCACCTGCAATCAACACGGGCCATTGAAACATAGCAATAGAGAACTGCAAGGGATCAAACCCATTTTGATCAATCTGCTTTTCATGTACCCAGTCTACAAGATATAGTATTCGATCCACTAATACCTGTATCTGTGGATCGTTAAACGGTAAGTTAAATATTCGTTTGTAAATCGTCAATACGGATGCTAACGGATATGCTTGTTGGCATGCGTCCATTAGACTCACTATCCTGTCACCAACCTTGTCAATTAGCTGTAGAGAATCTGGATATTGCGATAAATAGACGTTCTTATCATGAAACACGATATCCATTTGCTGTTGTAAAAGTGATAAAACCTCCAAGTATCTAAGGGGATCAGTTGGTTGGAAATTGTCACCATCTATTCGCAACCTATTAATTAACTTTACATATTCCTTACACACTCCCCACGAGTCAATATGCGATCCTGTTACGGTGTTAAATCCATTGTCAAGAATTATACCGCTTTTCTTAAGGACTTGCATTTCGTACCCTGTAAACTTGTCCATCTTATCCAACTCCTCATCGTTCATTGTTCCCCCAAATTTCGAGGAAATACCCGCTAGTACGTCAAATGCGTACATGTAGAATTTACATATAATAAGCGTTTTTGATGAAGATCCTGGTTCAAAATTGGAATTTTTAAGAATTAGATGTTTTGCACCCTGCAAATGAAGTCGCCATTCTTGAGCTGCTGTAACTGCATTGGCTGCAGATAAAAATATCACAGTTAGCACCACTGCCTCAATGTTGCTCGTAAGCTCTTTTTCGTTTCTCTTTGAAAGCTCGTTGGCCAACAAGCTCAAACATGTTGATAAGTAAGAATTGTACGCGATTTTATCCTGTTCCAAATGATCTCTTTGGTAGTAGTATCTCGCACCGTTTCCCAAGATGGCAGCCTTTAGAATCGGCTCAACAGCTGCGTGGTACACGTATATATCTCGCAAAGGATAGGTGTATATCTTTAAATTTTCATCGTACCTTCCGAACGGCGTCATTTGCAAGGCAAAAACGTTGTAGTAATGCTGAAAATAACGGAATTCAGTGGGAGAAAGGTCGATAAAATCAATTGGAAGTCCAGTTTTCTCAGTATCATCCAATTGCGACCGATTTGCGTTGTCATTGAAAAGAATCTCAGTCTTTTCGTTCGGAGTTATAGTAAACAAATCCAGAACTATTCCGTTCAAATCAGATGCCACCAAGTCCAAATCTTCAAAGTCGTAGAGTTGCTCTCCCAACATATCCATTTCATAGTCCATGGAAGAGGTATTTAGCAATTTATTGATGGATAAATTGCTCAACAACTGGTCTGCTGGCGGGGTTTTCTTCGGGCAGCAGGGCTCGGGCTGGTACTGTCGTATGGACAACAGAGACTCGCCTCTTGACTGTAACGATTTGTTGGAAATTCGCAACACCGTTTCCCCAGGATTAGGATATGAGCACACCTTGTCTAGTCGAACACATTTGTTACAAAATGGCTTCCCTTCGTCGCATTTTATCTTCCGGCGCTTACACTCTCTACAGCCACCCTTACTATAGCTCCGCCTATTCTTCTGCTCACTGCCCTTCATTCACGGTGGAAGAAAGATTCAAGAGTGATTCGTCATAGTCCCAAAAATGAAAATAAGGTGCGTTCGGTATATACCGGACAAAATATATTTTGCAGCCAAAGACCTGAGTCAGTATATTCAGCTGTGGTGATGGTTGGGATAATGTTCAAACGGTGTATGGGATAGTACATTCGTGACCTGTGTGTTTGTTAGTTGTGTATGATTGGGATATAGTTTTATATTGGAAAAAAAAAAGTAAGGTTGTTCGCTATATTTATTGCTCATTATGTTAGTACGCAACAATGTCAAACTCCGCTTCGTCATCTCCGTCGCTGACATATTCCTCGCCATCTTGTCTTGCTTGCCAAACTTTCTTTAGCCTTTTCAATACGTGCTCGGAACTAAACGAGCCAAGTTCTGCAGAGAACTTGAAAAACTTTATCAAAAGATACTTATGATCCTCTTCCGTACAGTTGTATCCAGCAATCATCATGGGCCACTGGATCATCAGCAAAGAGTATCGAATGTGCTGGTCTGGTAGTGTTGGATACCGCGATAAAAACGATATCAAGCCAATCAACTTGTTATTCAAATTCTGAATATATGGCATTTCATACGGTACTTGTAAAAGCTGGGTGAAAATTGATATAATGGCTGCAAGTGAATACGACTGCTGGCATATGTCCATCCAACTGACGATTGTCTTTGTTTTCCCGTAGGTTATGATGTCTATTAGGTTCGGAAGTTCTCCGGTGGGAATATTATTAATAAAATTTGGAGACAACTCGCACTCTTTGTTAATATATGGTTGGTTATAGTACTTGGTAAAGCCAGCAATTAGCTCCAAATATGTCATTCCATCGTTGGCAATAAATTCGTCTCCTTCACGCTTTTTCTTATTTAGCAATTTGATCAATTCTCGGAACAAATTAACACATTCAATATTGTAACCAAACATTATACAGAATCCGTTTTCTTGTATTGCTCCAAATTCTTTCAATACCGTGACTTCATAAGAGTTGGAAAAATTTATTACTGAATCGATTTCAAAATCAGTGCTCAAAGTTCCTCCAAACTTACTACTGGTTCCAGCTAGAATTTCAAAGTCTACGAACCACACTTTACAAAGAATTAGCGTCTTAGACTGCCGTATCTTACTGTTTGTAGCTTTAAGAATGATATCCTTTGCTCCTTTCAAATGGGGACGCCAGTTTTGCTTGATGGTGGATGCGTTAGCAGACGTAAGCAATAGCACCGTCAAAAGAATACATTCAAGATTAGATAATAAATCGTGCTTGACCTTCTTATCACGATTCCTACTCAAAGCTGGTCCCAACAATTTCAAACACTGAGACAAATATGAACAATACGCCTCCTGATCACGATCCAACTCCTGTTTATCGGTAATATTTTTCTGCACTTTCGAATCGTAAGCAGATTTTGCACCTTGAGCCAATACTGCTGCGAGCAAATATGGTTCCCTATAAGCGTATTTAAGCAATGTATCTCTAATAGGATTATAGTATGATCTAGAGAAGTTATCGTAGCTTCCCAACGGAAGGATCTGCATAGCGAACCCGTTGTAAAAGCTCTCTAGGTACATTCTTTCAGTGGGAGTAGTAATATCAATAAACTCGTCGGGAATCGTTTTGAACTTGGCTATCTTATGATTTGTGGCAATTTCTGGCTTGGAAGATATCAAGGAATTGAAAATTGAATCGGAGTCATCTTCATTGAAGAGACTGACGTTATTGGTGTTGGCATTATCGAAATTCGATTGGAACATGATATCGTTGACGATATGGCTCAAATCGGTTGCTAACCCTTCCAAATCGTCTTGGTTGTACAATTCAAACATCAAGGAAGACGCTGGTGAAATCTCGGTGAAGGCCATGCCGTTTTCATTGACAAGTGGGTTTTCTACGATTTGGTTCGCGAGGATATCTGGGGTTGAAAGGATATCTGGCGATTGATTTACGTTGGCAATTGATGGCGTCAATGATGCGTTGAGGCTGGTGAAGTTTTGTGTTGCTGGCTCCAGAACTTGGATGGCAGGAAGCTTCGGTGGAACAGAATTAGGTACAATTGGCGGAGGAATCGTTTCAAGCACAGTATTACTGGACGAAAGTACGCTATCTGAGCCATTAGTTGAATCGGCTGACACTGAGGACTCAATTGCTACAAACTTTTTCTTCTTATTCGTTGGTCCCAGATACAATTGAATGGTGAATGGTTTGGTATTGCTAGCTTGTTGGGACTCAGGATTGTCCTGTAAGTACCGTTTCGAAACCCGTAGCACCTTCTCGCCACTAGCAGGGTACGAACAGTCTTTCTTTAGCTTATTACAGCGTAAACACTGGGGTTTCGTTTCGTCACATTTGATCTTACGTCGTTTGCATTCTCTACATCCACCTCGAGAATAGTCTCGCTTTCTATTTCCTTCTAAGTCGTTTTGAACGTTAATGATTTCCGACTTCATAGCTGTGTGTTTATTTCGACATGCTCTGGGCACAATTCGTTGATAAATCAGGTGTGATTCTTTATCTTAGTTAAACGAGTAAATGATTTAAAGTATATTTTTCTACTACTATATAGTGCGGGTAATCGTGACAAAATTTAGCATGGGACGATAGTTGCTGATTGATTGATGGATGGTGGTAATGTGTAGGTTAAGATTGATAGATGGGTTCGTTGTCGATGTTTGAGGATAATTGTCGTCTTTTTTTGAAAGTTTTAGCTGTTTTTATGTATTATATTCCTATAGTTTAGTAGAGCCATTACCCCAGATTATGTACCTCCAAAGATGTACCTCCAATGAAATTAAGTAAAGATATAGTATATATACAAGATATGCGATTCAGTGCGACATGCGTGTCCATCAGGCATGGACAGGTCGGTAGGAGTAAGTTTTTGGAATTGGGCGAAGGGGCTAAGAATAGCTTGGCACAAAGATGCGAACAATGGTGCTAAATAAGTATCCAACATAGTGTATTTAAAGTAACATAATAGACATAACAGACGTGAGTAGAGGTTCAGAGAGGTTATTTCTTGCTTTTCACGCCAGACCACGTCTTTTCTGCATGGTTTATAGGTATGGCTGCAAATGATTTTGCAGCCATTTTGCAGCAAAATAATTTTAGCCCTGCGAGATACCATGTAGTACTTTACAAGAACAATTGCAACGTTATTTGCTATTGTTGAGAAGAATAATAATTTCTACGAGCTAATGCATGTCAGCTGGTAGAAATTAAGCTTTCTTTATTGTATTTCCTTGCATGAGTCCTTCTTTAGTTTCAAAGAAAAATACAGAGCTATGTTTGTACAGTGAAACATGTGGAAGGTATGTTGTATGTGATGACCACCGTACATTATTAATCTACAGCTTTCAGCTAAAGGTGAATGCGTGATTTTGGTTACCTTAGACAAAATTATCTCAATGAGATATGAATCTATTATTTTTGTCAAGTGTATTACGAAAAACCCTTCAATAGATAAACTGCCATAATTTGATATACTAATCAAAGTTGCAACTGAATGATAACAATAAGGATTAAAGAAAAGAAGATTCTGTCTTTTGTACGGGTTGCTCTACATGAATTTTAGTGGTAGAATAGAGTCGACTAGCGAAAGAGATCTACCATTGCAACAGGTAGAGGCGAGAATTAATCGCTATTGAATACTATTCAATGTGAACCACTATTGAAGAAGAACCACTATTGAAGGAGAACTATATGGAAGAAGTGAACTACTATTGAAGGTGATCCATATTGAAGAAGTAAATTTTTCAGGAAAAATCTATTGGAGGAAACTATTGGGAAATTAGAATAAGCAAGGACGGTAATACAAAGTGGTTCAATAACACACGATTCAAGTTATCGGGGTAGGGATTTAGACATTTAACGTTATAAAATGTGGAGACAGACTACAAGAAACATATTAAATAATAGAAGCTATAGGACAAACGTGCAGCGGGCGGTTTGTTTGAGGAGACTCGCTAACCCTCTTGATTGACAGAAGCATGCATATGGAATGATACATAGCGGTAGACAAGAATTGGGTTTGCAACAGCTATATCAAAGTTTTACGAATAGCGAAGGTTTCTATCGCAGAAAATTAGATGTATAGGGAAGTGCAGCGATCTGAAAGAGAGATGCAACCTTCAAACACAAGAAGCTTGTATTTAAATTTGTATTTTGAATTAGACTAGAAAGAAATTCTAGACTAGACTACTTCGGAGAAGAGCATAATTTGAAGAATTATTTTCTTGCTATGCATTATACCAACGATAAGGAATACCGGTCCAACAACTGGAATTGTCGGACGTTTTCGAGTCACTAGTAGGATCTGGACTCGGTCTTAAACCAATCCTTCATTTAGGTGTAACAAATATGTCGGACTGAAATTATTATTGCTTGTTATAGAAAGATGGAACGACTATTGCACTGTGGTGTAGTGCAAAATATCGTTCGACCCCACCTACTGTAAGAACTGAACAAATAAGGCGCGGAGAGGCCCTCTTTGGTGGGGGTGCCCACCATAAATCCTTAGCGGCAATACAAGAACAGATAAAAAGGGCTATCTATTGTTTGGATACATACTATTACGCAGGACACGCATACTATCTTAGAACTTGCATGAGAAACCACGGCGATATGTGATTAGGTGCTAGTTTGCATATATTCTAATAATACATCAACTGAACATCGTCTAATCTACAGGACAAATAACACATTTATAACGTTCAACACGATGGAAGTACTTAGATAAGGTAGAAACATTAATATTTACCATGTAGAATAGTCTGCCAGATGGCCAACGCATTTACATACTGTTCTCGGTCGATTTACATTTCTTTTCCTATTTCTTTTTATCGCAATGTAGGACTTGTGGGGGTCATCGAGGCTTATTTTAATAACCAGAAAACGAATCATGGTCAACAATTTGCATTCCCTATAAATATAGGTGATTCCCAACCTGTTTACAGATAATAAATCTAACTGCAGGGAGTACTTAGGGATTTCAATTTAGTCGATTTGCATTTTGTGGTGGTTTAATATTGCTTATTCGTTACCTGGAATTTTGCAATTTGTGGCTCAATAATATCGGCTCGGAATATACCTTGTTGCAAAAAGTCGACACCAACTAGTATAATACTTAATAGCTTTACTCACCTTGGCTATGGTTGCGCATAAAAATTCGCATTTGTCGAACATGAAATCGCCCGCTATTTCGGTGGTTACGTCGAGATTTTCGCAGTATTCGGAAGCATTAAATTCTCGAACTGATATCAGAGAAATCGATCCCAACCATGTGTTAAATGATGAAGAGTTATTGAACCAAATTGGTTACAAACAAGAATTAAGAAGACATTACTCGACGTTACAGGTTTTTGGGATTGCTTTCTCAATTATGGGTCTTGTGCCCTCTATTGCATCTACTTTGAATATTGGGCTCGAATCGGGTCCAGCAGGTTTAGTTTGGGGTTGGTTGATAGCTGGGTTCTTGGTCTTATTGATCGGGATATCTATGACGTTTTTGGGATCATCTATTCCAACTTCTGGTGGTTTATACTACTGGACAAATTATTATTCTCCCGACTCGCTTAGAGTTCCCCTTTCATTCTTAATTGGATGTTGTAATTCATTAGGTTTAACTGGTGGTGTGTGTTCCATTGTCTATGGTTTTTCGGTTGAAATACTATCAGCTGTGGTGGTATCCAGAGACGGTGACTTTGAAATTACTGTAGCAAAAAGTTACGGTATCTTTGCTGCATGTATTGTATCGAACGTAATTGTGTGTTGTTTGACTACAAAGCATACTGCTACATTACAGTCTGTTTCGATTTACTTCAATTGCTTCTTGATTGCGCTCTTTTGTATTGCGGTACCAATTGGGGTCCATAAATCTGATTATGATTTCAATTCGGCAGCATTCGTCTTTACTAATTTCGAAAATGCCAGAAATTGGTCTAGTGGATGGTCTTTTGTCTTAAGTTGGATGCCAGGAATTTGGACCATCGGTGCCTTTGATTCTGTTATCCATTGTTCTGAAGAGGCAAAACACGCTCAAAGAGCAATTCCATTTGGTATTATTGGCTCCATCGTAGTTTGTTGGGTTATGGGATTTGTTATTTGTATCATTGCTTGTTTTTGTATTAAAAATGGAGACGTCAATGCCGTATTGGAGTCAGATACTGGTTCAGCTTTGGCACAAATTATTTATGATTCGTTGGGAAAACAATGGTGTGTAGCTTTCATGGCATTAATTGCCATTGGACAATATTTGATGGCTAGTTCAATCTTGGTGAGTACTTCAAGACAATTCTGGGCTTTTGCTAGAGATGATGGTTTACCAGTGGTTTATAACTTTGTTAAAGTTGTCAATCCAAAGATTGCTGTTCCAGTTAGAGCTACTATTTTCGTTGGTATATTATGTCTTCTGGTCGGATTATTGGTGTTAGTTGGGCCCGCTGGTTCGAGTGCCTTATTCTCTTTAGCCGTGACTTCGAATTCGTTATCGTGGGCCATGCCAGTGTTTTTAGTTTTATTACCAGTTGGTAGATCTAGGTTCGTTCCAGGTCCATTCCATTTTGGTAAATACTTAACTACAGCAATCAATATTGGTGCTTGCTTGTATGTTGTGTTTTTGATTGTTATGTCTTCCTTCCCAGACAATAAAGGACCTACACCACAAGAAATGAATTATACTATAGTGATCAATGGTGGAATCTGGATTTTGTCAACATTATATTATTATGTTCATGGATACAAAGTGTACAATGGTCCAAGATCGAATCTTGAAGAAGATTCTTTGGATGCAATTTTGTTAGAGAACGAGGAAATTACTGAGAAAAAGGTTTAATTCTATGGAAATAGGTAAGTTATTTAGTATCATTATATAAGAATATGCGCTTTTTTTATACAACCGCTATCAAGTAACCTCGTAGCATGAACTTATAACATTTCAGTCTTATAGTTCTATTCCTTTGCAGATATTCTACAGTAGCCATATATAAAGATGTCCTTGAAGACGATCTGTGGTTTTGTTGCAATTTTGCAGCCATTAAAAAGCGCAGGGCATGCATGTCCAGAAAAATTAATTCGCATTTATTTACCCATTCATCCATCACATATATATAACACATTGACATATGTTATATGTTATTTTCGAGCCACATAGGAGGGTAGTTCATAAATTGATCCCATGATGATCTAACTGTACAGAAACAAAGAAACACCCCTAGCTATGAATTACTTATTATTGGATATTCCACTCTATTAAAGTACAGGAACTACAACGATCAAACCACTTTTACCTAGTTACACTGAAGTCCAGTCCATGTATAGGAAATATCTCATCTGATGCCACTACCCCTACGAGCTATTATCACGAGCACCTTGTTTCATGCACAATTGTTGCGTACCTCATCCCGTAATAAGCTACTGGTATGGCGTGGTGAAAATACGCAAGGTTACATCAGGGCAAGTATTGCTACGCAGGCTCTAGGTCCGGTCGGAGTTTACAGCAAGCTATATAATGGGGTAGATTGTGCGATGTAATGCAAATCTTCTACAAAATAGTTTCTTCTAACTATGACTTTAGCTAAGCATTGGAATTACTCCTCGGACGAGGATCTTGTTCTTTCCAACCTTAAAGGGTTAATTGCATCTAATCCTGCAGTTCATCTTATTCCAAGTGAAAAAGTTGTATTTAATCCATCTTCGAATACTGAACAAAAGGTTTGTTTGATCAGTGGTGGTGGTGCCGGTCATGAACCTCTCCATGCTGGTTTTGTAGGTGACAATTTGTTGGACGCCGCTGTTTCTGGTGCCATTTTTGCCTCACCTTCGACCAAACAAATCATGGCTGCAATCAAGACTAAATCTAATAAAGAAAAAGGTACTTTAGTTATTGTGAAAAATTATACTGGTGATATCTTACATTTTGGTTTGGCAGTAGAAAGAGCCAAAAATGAAGGCTACAATGTAGAAATGTTGGTTGTTTCCGATGATGTAGCCGTAGGTAGGAAGCAAAACAAAATGGTGGGCAGAAGAGGTTTGGCAGGAACCGCTCTAGTTCACAAGATATTGGGAGCAGCAGCTCTGAAAGTCGAATTGAAGGATCTTTCCACGTTTGGGAATTCATTAAATAAAAATTTGGTCACTTTAGGCGCTTCTCTTGACCGTACTTCAGTTCCAGGTAAAACTCATGAGGTGGAGTTTACTGGAGAAAACGAAGTCGAATTGGGCTTGGGTATTCATAACGAACCAGGTGTGAAGTTGACTCCTATCCCTAATATCGATGATTTAATTAAGTTGATGTTCGAGAGACTTTTATCTCCAGATGATGAGGATCGTCATTACGTTGATTTTGATCTCAAAAATGATGAATATGTTCTTCTTGTTAATAATATAGGAGGAACTTCGTCTCTCGAATTGAATGTTATTACAAACCACATCTTGGAACATATTCCACTTTCCAAAAAACCCAAAAGAGTCTTGGTAAGCGATTTTGTCACCTCATTAAATTCGCCTGGTTTTTCAATTACATTATTGAATTTATCCAACCTTGCAAGGGATTCTACATTTTCAACTGATGAAATCTTGCAATTTTTGGATACGCCTACCAATTCACCTGGTTGGAAGCCAAAATCGTTCAAGAATTGGCAAGCAGGCTCCCAATTAGTTGAATCTCCGATGAAAAATCCCACAGAACTTACTTCTGATTTAAAAATTGATAGAGATCACTTTACAAACGCGTTGGTAAATGGGCTTAACAAGATATTACAAGAAGAACCAAAAATCACCCATTATGACACCGTTGTAGGAGACGGGGACTGTGGTGAAACATTGGCTGCTGGTGCAAATTCGATTTTGAAATGGTTAAAACTGGACTCAAACGATAAGCTTGATGACCCTGTAGCTATCATATCGAAAATCACAGAATTGGTAGAAGAATCTATGGGTGGAACGTCTGGTGGTATTTACTCTATATATTTAACTGCATTGGTGCAAAATTTACAAAAATTGAAGGACACATCAACTAAAAGTGTTTCTGAAGCATTATATAATGCATTACATGAAGGGTTATTTAACTATACGAATGCCAGAATCGGTGGTCGGACATTAATCGATACATTACAACCATTTGTTGATTCATTTAAAAAGACTCAAAATATAACTGAAGCAGTTAATGCGGCAAAGCAAGGATGTGAGAGCACGAAAAAGCTACATGCTTCGTTTGGAAGAGCCAGTTATGTTGACGAAAAAGACCTAGAACTGGAAGGGGGTATTCCTGATCCAGGAGCCGTGGGTTTATTGGCATTAATACAAGGGTTCACAGGAAAGTAAAGAAAAGCAACTTAATTTAGTAAGATTGATTATATATATACTTGTGTATGTTTTTACGCCATATCAGGATAATATACGCCTAAAATTGCTATTAAAATTTATAATTCGGAAAAAACCCTTGTGGTAACTGCTATAGTAATGGCTGCAAAATTAGTTTTTGCAGCCATGTTTAAATAGAGGACATATGCAACCTTTTTGAAATATTCAAATAAAGAAACTTAGATGGAGAGTGAATATAGTGAGGTATCTGTAGTGAAAGATCAATTCAAAGAAGTGATCATTGTAGGTGGTGGTACTTGCGGATTATCAATTGCGTCCAGGTTATGTGAAAAATGTCCTGGGTCAATTTTTACTGAAGACGAGCATCAGAGATTCCATTGGTTAAGGAACAGAGGAAACAAAGTCAACTTGATTAATCGTAGTGTTTCCTCAAGGAAAAAATATAAACCTCAGTGTGATTATCAATCATGTCAAACATTGAAAGCTGAAGATATTCTAGTGTTGGATCTGGTTTCAAATAGCTTTCTTGGTCAATGGGACAATCAATTTCGTGAATGTCAAATTCCATTTCTAAGGTCGCCAATGTTCTTTCATTGTGATCCAGTCAATGTAGACGGCTTATATAGCTATGCTTACATGAACAAAAGAGAAAATCTGAGAGATTTGAAGGAAATTAAAAATGTTGTTGGCAAAGAATATTCCAAGCACCAATTGAAAAAACTAACGAAAAAGAAGCTGTTAAAGATTCCTGTCCCAAATACTGGCAATCATGATAAACCAGGTCTAATTGATATAGATATGAGAGATTATCGTGATTATTACCGTCCATCTACAAAATTATTCCACGATTTTTGCCATGAATTAATTGATCGTTACAATCTTCATAACGTTGTGGAAAAGGATGAAGTTACCAGTATTGAATACACCAATATTAATGTATCTGATACCTGCGAGTCAGGTAAAGGTTTCATTATTAAAACTGCTAGTGGGAGAACTTTTGCTAGTAAAATCTGTGTTGTTGCTACAGGTCACAGGGGAAAGATAAACTATCCACTAGATCCAACTATAGACCCACAATTTCCTCAAGGTAGTTGTCATACGACCCATATCTTTTCTGGGGAAGTGAAGTTTCTTAAAAAGGAAATGCAATTGAAAAGAAACAGGTCGATAGTGATTGTTGGGGGTGGGTTAACTTCTGCCCAACTCGCTCACGTTGCTGCGTTGAATGGTATTGAAAATATCTACTTTATCTTGCGAAGCTCATTGAAGATTAAACATTTTGATTTCCACTTGGATTGGGTGACCAAATACAGAAATGTTAAACAATCTGCATTTTACATGAAAGATACATATGAAGAGAAAGCTCAGATGATCGAAGATGCAAGAGAAGGAGGCTCTGTAAACCCAGAATACTACAAGCTTATCATGAATCATGTTAAAAGTGGTAGAGTAAAGCTAATGACAAGAACTACAATTAGCATGCAGCAATGGGATGATGTTGCAAAAACTTGGACCTTGCAACTTTCGAATAGCGAAAATGGTGAATTGACGAATTTACATGATATTGACTATATCTATTTTGCAACCGGTATTGCTGCAGATGTACCTGCATTACCATTTTTAAAATCTATCATTAAAGAACATAAAATGAATTTTGTACGTGGGTTACCATGCTTGACTGATAATTTACAATGGAATGAAGATTTGCCATTATTCATGGCAGGGAAAAACGCTTCTCTCAAAATGGGACCAACGGCACCTAATTTAGGAGGTGCTCGCTTAAGTGCCGAAAGAATTGGTTGGTGGGTAGAAGAACTTCGCTCTAGAAAAGAATTCGACTGGTTGCCCGTTTGCAAGAACTGTTCTCATGAATCGTTAGATGACTTTGAGGGTACTTTAGACCTGAAACTAGATGAATCGGACAAGGATGATGAAAGTGACGATGAACCACTTCAATCTGCCTTTGAAACTCATTTAAACCTCGTTTCCGGTAAGCTCAATTGGTTTTCCTTATTAGAAGAGCAATAAGTCTTGTATATACTGATTCTTCAAGAATACAACGTAAAATATAACTGATTAGTTCTCAGTATGATACTAGATCTACACTTCCCTCTTCGTCTTCGCCGTCATCACTAAGCCCGCCTCTATGTCTATCCCATATCTTATTAATCCGCTTCAGGGCAAATATAGCACCTTCAGAACCTACCTCAGCTGACAAACGGAAATATGTGTCTAGCAGAGATTTGGCATCCTCTTCATTACAATTAACTCCAACCACAAACATTGGCCACAGTAGCATCATAAGAGAACATTTCATTAATTGTTTGTGTACATCCTTGCCCTTGTTTAAAAATGATACCAATGTGGTCAATCGATTACAAAGAAATTGTACTTGAGGAGAATTGTACAGTTCATTAAAGAAGTCCGTAAGAACGGTGATTTGAGCTGCCAAAACATAAGCTTGGTGTGAAGTGTCTTGCCAACTGATAACCGTTCCTGTACTTTTAATATAGTCTATCAAGTACCCTGATGGAACGACGCTATTCGGAAAGTCATGAGGATTCAAAATGCACTTCTTGTTTATGAATTCGATTTCACTTTTGTAGTAAAGTTCTGAAAGTAACTTAAGGTATGCAAAAGAAGGCTCAGGTAGATATTTTGTATTTAGATTCTGTTTTTGGAAATTCCTTCGCTTGTTCAATAATTTGATCAAATCGCGAAACTGATCGATGCAAGTATAATGATAGCCACACATGATACTGAATCCGTTTTCTAGGATTATGCCTAATTCTTTAAGAACAGAGACTTCGTATTCGTTACCTGAATTAATCAACAAGTCTATTTCTTCATCTGTGTTTAAAGTACCACCCATTTTTGAGCTTATGCCAGCCAATATTTCTAAGGCTACAAACCACGATTTACAGAAGACGAGCACTTTTGAAGTCTTATTGTTATGGTTGGAATTTTTAAGTAGAAGGTCCTTAGCACCTTGTAGATGAGGCCGCCAATTTTGTAGGGAGTTTGCTGCATTTGCTGCTGTTAATAGCAAAACAGTTAACAAAACCGCCTCTACATTACTGGTTAAACTACCTCCAGCTAATCTCTTGTCGTCAATCAATGCAGGGCCAAGTAGTTCCAAACATTTGGAAAGATATAAGCAGTAGGCTTCTTCGTCTTTGGCCAAATTATTCCTTTTATAAGCAGATCTCGCCCCATGCGCTAGAATAGCGGCCAATAAATACGACTCATTGGCAGATACTCGTAGTATGATGTCTCGGGCGGGGTTGAAGTACTGATTCTTCGTGCTGTCGTACGAATTGAACGGAAGAAGAATGCTGGAGAAATTGTCGTAGAACTCTTGCAAATACTGTCTTTCGTGAGGTCTGGAAAGGTTTATGTAGTCCAAGGGGATATTTCTGGGTAACGTATCCCATGGATGGTGAGACGACGACATATTGACGGCAAACGTTGTGTCGTTAAACAAGTTTTCCAGCGACAGATTGTCGTCTTTTTTATCGAAGTTTGATTCGAAAATAATGCTGTTGACGATGTTGTTAAGGTCTGTAGCCAAAACGTTCAAATCGTTCTGAACAAACAACTGGAAGATCTCGTCATCGCCGGAGACCTCTTGGTTCGACTGGGAGTTGCTGGAGGGCAGCTGGTTGAGTGGGGAGCGGTACGAGGCATTTGAATCGTTTTCGTTCAATAAGTTGATGATGGATGGACGCAGAAGATAGGTCCGGCCGGGCGACGAGTTTGCCGGCTGCTGCGGTGGAAGATTCTGCGGTGGGAGATGCTGTGGTGGTTGGACTGGCTGTGGTGGAGGCGGAGGTGGAACTTGGATCTGTGTCTGTAATGGTGGGTAGTAGGGAACACCATAAGGTTGGAGTTGTGGGTGCGGCAGTAACTGCGGTAGTACTTGCGACGAATGCGGCGGATACAATGCAAAAGTTGGGGCGCTGGCATGGCCAGCATGCCCAGCAGGGCCAGAGTGATTGGCGTGATTGGCGTGAGCTAGGTGGCTCTGGATGGGATACGAATGAGGGTTTTGTGGTGGAACAAAAGGGTCACTAGAAAACGCTGCCGATGCCTTCATAGAAATCGGCGTCGCTACCATCTGCTCCTCTAGTTTGGCAGCTACAGACTCCTCCAGCAGTGTCTTGGGTCCCCGCAACACTTTCTCGCCAACGGCGGGATAACTACACTCTTTCTTCAACCTAGCACATTGCCAACAATGAGGTTTAGCCTCATCGCATTTAATCTTACGTCGCTTACACTCTCTACAGCCGCCCTTGGAATATAGACGTTTGCTTTTACTAGCACGTATCAACTTCAAATCAAGAACTCGAGACGTCATACAAGGTGGTCCAAGATAAACACCATTATTTATTATAATTGGTCTAGTGCTATATTTATATATGCATCAGATGAAATTCGCATCCGAGTGTTTTCGTATCTGTATATAATCGTATGCGATAACTCAAGCGATGGGTACAACGGCTGGAGAGGAGGTGGGACGGGCGAGGGTACGAGATGTGTCTGGGGTATAGGGTGGGTGGGGTGTGGTTTGTAGGGGTGTATAAGGTGTATAGGGTGGAGATGTTGTGCTGAATGGGGTGGATAGTTTGATGGATGTGGTTGCTTGTCGATGCTTGTAGACGTATGTCTTTAGTGCATTTATGCATTCCGTGCATTCTGTGCCTAAGTCGCACTCGTTATCGTCGTACGCACACCTATCATCGTAGGCCCACATCGTAGACACATACCGTAAGCCCACCACCATAAATTCACACACCCATAACTACACAGCACCTTCACTGGTTGCGTCGTTTCTTGTACTCGTTTCCCTCGTCGTGGATCTCTTCAATAGGTCGTTTCTTGTCGTTGTCCGGAATTACCGTCTGGTTGTCTTGCCTCAAAAACTCATTGACATCAAACTCGTCTAGGTTTGGACTTGGGGCAAAACTATTTCCACTACTACCACGATTCGCATTGCTATTGCCTTGATTTGCTTGGCCTCTATTACCGACCCCAGCTGCTGAATCGCCACTGGTATTATGACTGGTGTTGTGGCTGGTAGAAGTGTTCGTAGTGTTGTTGTTCTTTTGTTGCTGTGCTAACTTCTGAATCCAGTCTTGAACTTGTTGCATCGATTGACCTTGTTTGGCAACATTCTGTTCGATGCCGTTCAATAATTCATTGTTGGCGTATATATCAGGGGTTCCAATACGTAAATATGGCTGTTCCGATGTGCCTGGTGGCATATTTAACTCTGGAAAATAGTGTCTTGGCGATTGGGCAATTTCTTGCCCTAAATGATTGGGTATATTGCCAATATTGCCGCTGGAAGCGGCGTTGTTAGGATTATTGATAGTAGTATTGTTACCTGTAGTGTCGATATTGCTCATTCCACGAGGCATACTGAATCTGGCATTGCTGGCATGGTTTGCATTACTGCTTCTATTATCAAAATTGCCGTTATTAACCATCTGTTGGAACATTTTTCCAAGATCTTGTGATGGATCTTTCGGAGTGTTACCGTACGATCTCATGATCTCTTCAATCGAAGACCCATTACTCTGACGATGCCCTACCGGCTGGGGCCGGTTGCCGGTTCCTGGCGGACTGCTCTCACCGGGACTCTTGAATTCTTGGTCCATCAACATCAACCTTGGTTTCATGAAAGGCGATGTAGAGAACTCAGGACTGGCATAAGGATTGTCTTGCTGCTCGTCGATGAATTGCTGCTTATTACCGTAATCTGTAGCAAGAAATTTAAGGATTTTATCCAAAGTTTGTGCTTGCTGTTGATGACGTTCTCTGGTTAAATAGTTTTCCTGCCATAAGGTTTTATTGTCTATTCGTATTCTCTTCAAGTCTTCATTTACGGCGATTTGATTCATTTTGATCTGGTCTAATTCGTTAAGGATTAGTTGTAGGGTATTGGTGTTGGAGGCCTGTTCTTCGTCAGGCATGGACTTATTTCTGATGATTTTATCTAACAACTCTTCGTGGCCCCTGATAAAGTTGGGGTTCTTGAACTGCCAGATTTCTTCGAGATTTTTATCGTCTTTTAGCGTACCCGTAGTAATGTCTTGTACTTTATGCCATCCGTACATATTCAATTGTCTGACAAAACTGGCAAAATTGTTGTGTTTGAAGTACTTAGGCAAGATCTCTTTCATGAACTCTTCACGGTGGTACACCTGGAACGTTTTCCCGTCCGAATTCCATCGGATATACTGGTTATTCTTTTCGTCGTTTACCATGGACCATACCTTCATCACGAACGCAGGTCTCGTTTTAGGGGCATTGTTCTCTCTTCTTCTCTTGGCGTTGGCCACATTGGCACCATTGGTGATCTTTTTCGGCTCCTGAGGAATGGGTATCGTATAGGGCTGTAAGTTAGGCAACGATGTGGGCTCGGATAAAGGAGACATATTGGAAAAATTGTACTTCAAATTACCACCAGCATTGGCAGTATTACGCATAACGCCGCTAGCATTAGGATGGCTCATATTGACGCTGCCACCACCAGCAATATTGTTATTTAATATCAATTGGTTGTTGGGCTGGTAGAGATATTCGTTTACTGGCTGTAGTAAGGGTGTAAGTCCTGTAGGCTCTATGGATGAAGGATCGTCCATAAACTGAAGGTTTTCGTTGTCGAAAATACTGTCGGGGTATTTTGTCTTTGAGTCCAGCTTATGGTTCAAGTTATCGATGGTGTCTATGTCTTCCTTTTTAGTATTCTTTTCATTGCGATCGATTATTTGGATATCATCTTCGGGATTGGAATCTCCGGCATTATAACCTTTCGTCATGCCTTGTTTCTGCGATGTTAGATAAAGATATTCTAATCAAGACAAACTTGGACCATGGGCTTCTACTTCGAGTCGATTGTACAACGTATTCGTTAAGGTTCACTGTTCGCTCTTGGGTAGAATCTTCTAGAAACTTCTCGGTTTTTGTTCATGGGGCCACATACTGCACACAGTCCAGGGCAATCTCACTTCTGCCGTCTATGGTTGCGGGAGCGATGGTGTAGCAAACATAGTACGAGTGCTATCCACGGGTAGTGACCTAGAGTTGCGGTGGGTTTTTTGTGGGTGGTGTCGTGTGTATACGATGGATTGCGCTGCCGTCAAAAATGTGCATTGCAACGTATTTCGGGTGCGAGCAATATTGTATGGTTGCAGATCTAGTTTATTTTCATGTACTATATAGGTACAGCAGATGCATGTACACAATAGCCAGCATGAGAATGAAGATATCGCTAGCACAACAACAGCACAAGCGTGGGTAGTCAACTGGAGACAACCCATAAGCAACAATAACCACCGTGGATAACCCATTAGCAGCAATTCCCACCGTGGATAATCTCCGGCGCAGATATATGCACGACGCCGCACATCTTCACCAATGGAGATAGTCTACATTGTAGCAATACATAGTCAACATTGTAGCAATACATGGTCAACATTGTAGCAATACATGGTCAACATCGTAGCACCATTGTTTGAGCTTCTAAAGCTTTACTGCATGAAATTATGAATTCCATTGCCGGTTTAGATCCACCGCACTATTTCCACTACGGTATTGTCAACTGAACAAAATATTATCATCACTCATAAACTATATACAATAAATATCAATTATAAATGCAATTCTTTTCTATCCCAACCGGTACCTTTGCAATCTTGCAAGCCGTTGTTAGGTTGTGGGTCATCAAACTCCTTTAACTGTAAAGCAAATGGGTTTCTATCTTTCTTTTGCTGCAAATTGGCCAAGGTATGGTTGACTTCTCTATGTTTGGCTTCATCGGCTCTAATTCTTAACACTAAGTCGGTAAACGAAGAGTCTTCGGTCAATTCCGGCCAATATTGCCAAGCAATTGTGGGGATTTTCATGGTTTTGAATTTTGGCAATTCATTGTTCTCCAATTGATGGATTAAATGCGAGTATGTAGCTACGGCCTCTTCTTCTAAATAGCCTACCAATCTATGACATATTTTTGGTCTCACAAGATAAAGCAAGAAGAAGATATTGGTGAATATCCCTTGTCCGATATATATGATGGATCTTGTAAACCAAGATGGCTTACCTAATTTAATGAAGGTTAAAAGGTGCATTCTCTCATTGTAGGCTTCGTCCAACAACGTTTCAATCCATGCTTTGTCTCTTTTCAACAATCTTAAAGAATGCAAATGACGTAAAAATGCTGCAACCATTCCGGGAACCCCCGCAATACTTTCTAAAAAGATAACTCTCGTCAACCATTTTGACTCGTTCATTTCATACCGGGTACCTTTCCAAGTTTGCAGCAAATCCAGCGACTTTTTGTATCCCGTGACCAAATCGAAGCTCTTTCTCACGAACTGTATCCCGTTGTAGGCTATTTTGTCGCCGAAAGAGATTGGTTCCCTATGTTCGATTTCCACACCCTTACATTCAGCATCGGTAAATTTTGGATGTGGAAACAAAGGGTGCGTTATAAACTGTTTATCGTCGTGCTTCGCAATATCGGTCTCCTTGATAACTTTGGTGGAGATATCAAATGGTTTTAAAGCTAAAGTTCTCACTCCAAGACTAACTCTCAAAGGTCTGACAATTCTAAGCATTGCTAATGTTAATGGTTTTAATTGTGTTAATATTGTTAATGTATTAGTTCGCTACTGCTATACTATCACTTAATATATAGTTACTTCTCTCAAGTCTCTTTCTGTATATAGTCATGCAAGCTGCATGCGAAGTTTAATGCCCGTCCGCCGTTGCAAACTCCGTTGCGTGGAATGGCAAAAGCCGTAACAAAGCTACGAGTTTTTCCGTTACTTCCACCACTTAAATCAAATATAATTACCATTTCTAAGACAAAACTACACATAACTACTACGAAACAATGAGTGCCCAAGCAAATGTGTGATCTTGGATTCTAAATCGAGTTAATAATTGAGCTCTCTAGTAAACTTCGCACATATGCTTCCGTGGATAGACGTAAACTCTTGGTAAATATTGCTCTTGAATTGAGCATTATTCCGAATTGATCATGGTATATGGATCATGGATAACGTGAATGATTCACAATCATTTGTCCTCGTCCCAATGCGATGTTGACTACATTATATTTCTCTATCAGTCAGATCCCTCGTGGCAAGATGACTACTTGGTGCGGCTTTTCGTATTTCAAGGTATGCATGTAGATGAAGTTCAATTTCCGTAGTCATGGATGTGCAATAAAAGCAATGAAAATTATGATCTTCCGTTAATTATTCCACACTTGATCACTTGTAGAGCATTATCCATGGAAAACTCACAGAAGAGTGACAAATACATCTATCAATCTAGATCAACCTACACGTAAGATTATTTCCACACAGGACGTATTTCTCATTCCTTTTGGACTAGATCTAAGCTTTAGTTACACAAAATCAACTACAGTTCTCGTTTCGATCCCAAGTCCACTCAAATTATCTAGGTGGTTTATTTTCTCACTAAACAACAATGGCGTGACCAGGGCTCCTACGTTATTTCTACAATAGCTCATATACTATT
Source organism: Suzukiozyma fluviatilis (assembly GCA_030560825.1). NCBI lineage: Eukaryota > Fungi > Ascomycota > Pichiomycetes > Serinales > Debaryomycetaceae > Suzukiozyma > Suzukiozyma fluviatilis. Next base: position 848,903 of record JAKTVZ010000001.1, read on the forward strand.
CCATTAAAAGTAGAGTTGTCTACATTTACAAGACCACTTCGCTTGTTTGTATCAACCAATCTAGGTGGGATATACTACTATTCAATCAGTTGCGCTTGTATTGCAGTCTCACATTAGGAAATGTGTCAACATGCATGGGAGAACACAAGCCAGATTGGAGCTGCTCCACAGTACAGGAAGAATTTGGAGCCACTTCATTCGTCACTTCATCCTACAAGTGTTTGTGTACTAACCCGCTCAATTTTCAATCTCGTATATCTAAAGCCATTCGGAGCTAGTAGCTATTCTGAGAGGTGTGGAGATTAATATATTCCCCTCAAAATATCGAAATTTCAATAGAGCAGTTGTAGTATTGTTTGAAAAATTGCGCTGAAAAAAATTGTACTCCTAAGTGGTACAATTCTGGAGTAACAGCCAGCTCGCTATTGTCTTCTTTTATACTATTATATATGTAAATAGCAATTAGCCTAAGTCATGATTCATGAGCTCTTATCAGGTCGTGCGCCGTCCTGGAACTCAGTTTCAGCTTCAATATTATTGCCTCTCACAATTTCTAATATCGTACCTGCATATATCTGATTAGTTTATTATTGCGATATGGTACTAGTTAAGATAAGGCTGGAAGTATGAAGTGGAGAAGAGGCTAGATTCAAGACACACGGAGGTTTGGATTGGTTGCGTAAAAACATAAACTTCTGGCGGAGAATACCACCATTGTTTACCCTTGTGTCATTGGTCACAACGGGCTACTCCCCTCTCTTGCCAGGGTATCGTATATGAACTAGGTTAAGGAAACAGGTGCATCAATTTAACAAGATGATCAACTTTAAATTACAACCGCCTTGTACCAAGTGGTACCCTCTACACATTAAAATTGATAGTTTGCAATAGTTAGACATAGCCGGAAACGTGGGAATGCACTCCATTACAATGCCTAAAGTAGCGATTTGCGGTGTGTATACAATTATACGAGGCAGTAAAACCATCAAGACTTGGGCTAGGGTACCATTGAGGTTGAACCTAGTGTCTCAGTGTTAATAATATCGCAACCCTGTATAGGAGTCAAATATGGAACCACGTTAGTTATCAAAGTACCAGCTTATTAACCGATGACGGCAATATGTTCCGCACACACACCACAATTAGGAACCCGGGCCACGGTGGTAGTGTGAAGGAAGTGAGGGCAGGTTTTTCAATAATAACATGTTATACCATAAGCCATTCGAATGACTGATGTCTACTCCTATTAAACATGTCATTAGTGGTATGATATACTACCAACCTGCTAATAACAGGTGTAGTGTCTGGTGCTATATCACCTTACCATGCAGCCAGCTGTGCATTCCAGTCTATAGTTACTATAAATCAAAAATATCCAGGTTACATACAGGATATTTACCGTGGGAAACCTGGGCCCTGCTAAACCCTACCACACCAATCAATGTCTAATTACGCACAAAACCAACATGGCCCAGCCTTAACCACCAATTTATCCTCTATACTCTATGCCAATAGCTTGGCCGCAAAATATCCGCACCCTAACCCCGTCCTCCACCGCCACGACAATGGTGCCTACACTAACTATTACGGTTTTTGCATCCGCCATATGCTGCAACTTATGCTAGATTGCTTCGGGTCTCAATGTGGCAGAGGTAGTGCAGTTTCAACCATATTTTATTATCTTATCATCATTGTATGATTACTGTAATTTTCATCTACTGTATTATCTTTTTCTCTTCTTATTACTTTACTATAATATCCGGGTGTATTGGCAATCTATGGTATACTAGAGTTTCTCGTACATATTACACCTGCGCAACTATATATCTAGTGATTGATCGGTTACTTCCCATTAGTTAGCGATCATTTGTCTTTAGTTCCCACTATTACTCTCTGCCGCCTCAGTATATCGCAACATATCTACTTGTATCTCGGTGTAACTCGTTTGTCACAGCATATATGAATTATTCCAGTCTCTTTGAAACCATCGATGGCGACTTCGATACCTTAAACAACGATGAATTGTTTGATTTGTCGTTGTCGGATAAGTTAACGGAAATGACTACCTTGACTAACTCGAGCAAATCATCCCATTCTAACTTGAATCACATTGATCAGACGACGTTGAATTCACGCCAAATCGACCACTTGAATCTTTTGTCGTTATCGAACGAATTAGCCAAGTTCTACCACTGGAACTCGCTGCCGTCTCCGGAATACATCCATAACTCGTTCAATTTTTCCTTTTCCCCTTCGCCAAGACAGTCTATAGCTCACGACAGAAACAGCTCTATCGTGCCCACTGATTACATCGTGCAAGATTCGTCCTCGGTACCAAATGATTCCACTCTTGGGAATAATTTTCTACAGATGGACTCATCCTTGGCTCCGGCTATGCCTCCAACAATGAACCCAACGATGGCAAATTCGATTGCTCCGTCCATGGGGGCCTCCTTGGCACCGGCCATGGTTTCCGACACTGTTAATCCGACCATGGCATCAAATATCAACGGTGATCTCAACACTCGTCGTGCAGGTTCGAACGGCTGTGTCGGCCCTGATTCCTCGATGGAGCAAACAATCAATCCCCGCCAGTTGTTCTCGATAATACCTCAGTCGGTCAGTTCGCCTGCTTTGTCGACCCTCTTCAATGCAAAACAGAAGATGTCGGTGCCTAAATTGCCCGATCAGTCTAAAGTACAGTTTGATTTGAATGATAAAATCAACTTTAAAATGAACGACATGAACAATTGGTACGGTATTAACATGAACTGGGACATGGAGGAGAACAAGGCAAATCGTATGAACAATAACTTCAACGATAATTGCGACATTAATAATATTCCCCTTAACGATCAACTCTTTTTGAACGAAAACGACTTAAATGCCGCAAACAGCTCTAGCCTTCAACAGCCACTTCACATGCCGTTACCAACTATCAGACAAGGGAGGTCGCAATCCATGTCGTCCCCGGTTATATCTGGCATGAATCCCCAACTAAGGAGGAATTCCATTGCTACGCCGGAAATTGGAAAAAGAAAAAGAAGAAAGTCAAATGAGATATCGTCAAATAAAGGCAATTCGCCCATAAACCATGGCCACAGTCGAGGCAGTTCCATTACCAGTCTTCCCAAATCATACAGCAATACTTCCATCAAAGAGAATATTTCCTCTACTTCAACCGCGGTTTTGAATAACCAGATCAGTCCGCTCACTAACAACTTCAATGCACAATTTCCCGACGCCGGATCGTCAAATTCGTCCTCGTCGTCCAATGTGGCCGGATATCCACTTGTGGTAACGTCATTTCCCTGTACTGAATGTGATAAACAATTTAAACGCTCGGAACATTTGAAGCGCCATATTAGATCTGTTCATTCGAATATTAGACCATTTCATTGTAAATATTGTGAGAAGAAGTTTTCTAGGTCCGATAACCTTGCACAACATTTAAAAACACATTATAGAACTGATGCTAATGGAAATCCAACAATAATTTATGGCAATCCCAATAATCAAAGGAAGTCAAAGAAATAGTAAATCCACCGCGGTTTACTGCAAGTTAGGGTGAAAATGTACTAATAATGTTGATTGAGGATGTTATAGAGTTATGCTATCAATATTTCAGCAGGATTTCGGAACTGTTGCTACCTGCAATGATCATTACTTCCATAGGCAGGTACTTTGGAAGTGTTTGTGTCGCTATTTCACCGATTTAGTGTGGAATTTCATTCGTTATTTTCGATATTTTAGTACATTGAGTGTATGAAAAATGAAAAAAATTCGAATATATTTTGTTATATTTTTATTTGATATTGAATATCATTTACGTTTTTTAGGATGTATAGGTCGAGTTCGAGTATTCAAATAAACTTAAATCTCCTTTCTGAAAAAAGTCACACTAGCTTCTCAGTAAACGGCACAGTAGCTACAACGAAGTTATAGGTGAAAAATAATGCATAGTGAGCATTACAGGTGAATATACCACTAATTGATGAACCAGAACTTCTCATAGTACCACCAGCGGTGTAGCTGCACCACCATCGACCTGTACCGTGCACCAATGCTACCACAAAATCACCAGGTCGTGTCCGCCACAAATACTCTCACCAATTAAAAATTGTTACTTATAATCTACCACAAATATATCTACAACTATATACGCTATAATGAGTCAAAATCGTTGGGCCAAAAGAGATGCTTGGAGATATGAGGGCCAATTCTCAAGATTAAATCGTTTCAAAACTGCTTTTCCAGGATTAGGCATTGCTATTGTAGCTTTTACCGGTTATGTTGCTTATGAAAAGATCTTCTTAACTAAAGAAGATGAACATCACCACTAAATGTAACTAGCACCTTCTGTAGCCATTACGTAACCGCAGTGGTTTTATGGTGTGTTGCAAGCAAATACCAACATTAACATAGCATAGCATTATGTGTATTGTGTTCTTATCACAGACTATTAATGTATGGTAGCATATTCTTCTGGCATTAATCCTTTGTATTTTATATATTACAATACTATAGTATTTATTAGTGAGTGTAGGTTAGGTTTGTAAAGAAAAGTGGTGGAAGTAGCACGAAAGCGACTGGAAATAACAAGAATATCGACTGGATATAGAAGAAGTGGAGCAAGTGGAGCTAGTAAGAAACTGGAGCAAGAAAATGGGAATAGAAACTGGAGCTAGCATCTGGGTATTCGAGTGGTGTGTTCGGTACTATCTATGGGAGGCAATTCTGTCTCTATTTGTACTAGCACTCACCGGACTGGTGCTCGAGTTCCGAGTTTGTGGTGGATGTGTGAGAGTCTAGGCACTACTATGTGCTTAATGTGTGCCTACTATGTGCCTACGTGCGATCTGGGTGCAAATGTCTGCTCTGCAGTTGTTTCAGCTGCAGTTGTTTTAGGGTGCTATTCTTCTTTCTACGGCCAACTCTTTGTAGTGCGTTCTCTTCTACCTCTCCTACTCTTCCTCCTACTTTACCTTCTCTTCTACACCCAAAACCTAAATAGTTCATTTATAATGCAGTCTATACTATGTACAATCGAACCTTCTAGATTCATACCTTGTTTTTCTTATCATCTTCAATGATAACGTCTTCCTCCCAAATCGAAGCTTCAACAGGCGCAGACTCTTCAGCGGCCCCCACAGATGCCGCAGCCTTACCACTGTTAACTTGGGCAAGTTTGGTCTTGTCTGAAGCAACCTTGGCCCACACATCAACATATTCCTGCTCTTGCTTGATACCCCATTGTAAGTTGGTGGATGGATAAATAGCACCATACATCGACGATTCTTCACGAGAAACCAAACTGTTCATCTCCTCTTCCATTCTCAACTTATAAAACTCAAATCTGGCACTATCATAAGCATCAAATAAGTTGGAAAATTGCTTGTTCTTCAATAACCATATGGTTCTTTGCACAACAGATTCACCATCTAATGGCTTATTCAACTGTAACATGTTCGACCAATCGCAGTGAGCATTGTCGTCACCGCTGTGCTCGATCAAGGTCTTTGGACGAGAAAATTCCCATGGATGTTGGTGGTAGAAAACGTCTCTTAATTCGTCTTCTAAAAATTGCAATTTTGGAACTCTGGAAATGGAATTATTTCTAAGTTGTTTGTCTTGTTTTTGGGCCCTTGTCTTGAACAATCCGGCGTCGGATTTCTGGAACAAATTGCCGGAAGGATCTGGTTGTTGCGCTTTCAATTCAAATACCTTTGCTTTTTTGGTCAAGTCAGTAGATGGTGGGTGACTTCCAACTACATCGTACCAAGCTGGTTTCTGCTTCAAAACCCCGACCCGCAAGTAGTGCGAGGTTCTCTCCAATACAGTAGAGGCTCGTGTTTGGATTTTCATTGTCTATCGTACAAGAGCTATGGTTGTGCTAAGGAATTTTCACTTCAGTCGTGCCAAAAATTTTCAAAAAGCTTAGGTAATTTATGGTAGCGCCGACTTTTATTCCCCAGAGAAATTTTCGTTGCTGGTGGTGGTGTGGTGGGTGGTGTGAGGGAAACGGCGAATGCAGGCTAGTTGGTAGGACTATAGAGTGTGGCCGCTGTAGGAGTCTGTTGCTGAAACTTGTATTCATTGACTAGGTCATTTATACTATATGCAGTATACTATTTTGATCCTTCCAGGTATGTCTACAGCTTGAGTTTCCAGTCCACTGGAAGGGGTACACTCCAACCACGTCCAAATACCATTGCTAGCCTTTATCTGCCCCAAGTCTCGAGTTTTCGCCGTTTTTCGACCGGTACTGTTTCATTAGAGATTATATGTGGAGTGCATATAATCCCAGTCTAGGGCATCTCCAGATTTTGAGTCGATTTGCAACTTTGATAACCACAAGACAAGAGCTAATGGTGCTACGGTTTGGCCAATCGGTGCGATGTTTGGGTTCTTTGGCTACGGCTGCGTCCAGATTCACAGCCAAAGTGCGACATTTTCAAGAGACAAACCTGGGATCATTGCTTGAGTGCATTGAAGGGCTCATGCACCAACATGAAGACCTTTTGATAAACCACTATGGAGTAGCTCTGGAGAGCCGAAATCGGCCCGAAAAGCTCTGGCTGTATTTGCAAGAATCAAGCAATGGTCCTGATCCAATTTTCAACCATGAATACCGTCAATTGCCTAGTTCGGCAATAGCTAACTATAATCGATTCATCAAAGAATTGTATCCAAAGCATGAAGCGTTGCCGTTAAATAGATCCCAGCCTCAGGTAATGGACATCGTAAACAACTCGATCAAATATCACAACGTCAACCACTATCAACTATATAAATCGTACTGTGAATTGCCTAGTCCTCGACCTTTATACTTGAGTCCAACTATTCTACAAGTGTTTATTAACAAGTTTCTTTTCAATAAGTCTGATTTCGTCAAGCCGAACGTCATATCGGCCAGTTACCTCGATTTGGAGAAACTGCCGGCGCTTGTTCTTAATAATGCTAGTCAGATGCTTAGTAGAAGAACCGAGTACTTTGACATGGTGTGTAAGATTCTAGACGATGTGAAATCGTGTGGCATTCCTTTAACACCAAGACAGCAGGTTTACCTAACCTACATCTCCTTCTTCAAGGACAGATCAGATGTGGCAAATAGAATTTTGGCTATAGATAAAGATTTCCATGCGAATTTGGATAAAGATACTGCGATAAAAATCACCTACCCAGAGTTCAATTTTCCACTCTACTCTCAGTTGAAAACGTCCTTGCCTTTCCATATTGACAGCTATAATGTGCTATTGTTCCATGGTATACGGCATTCAAATCAAGCGGTTATTGACGATATCTTGAGCATTATTTCGTTGAATCCCTCGCAAAAGGAAGACACATCAACTCTAGAGCCCAATTCAAGGACATTGCGCTTGCTTATAGACCACTTTTCGTCTCCAGAGTATCTAAGATCTTCACGGTCGTTATCTCCCTTGGTTGATTGCATTGAGTATTTGACTGACTCTAACATGATAATAGATATCAAGATCATTAATCTGGTAATTAAGTCCTTGATACTCACAAATAACATTACATTGGCGGAAAATCTTCTTTCGACCCTCTCCTACTATGAAGACACCAATTCTGAATCTATCATGAGCATGCAATTAACGGCCGAAGATAAATATACTTACAATCAACTTATGAAAGTATTCACCAATATCAAAACCATTACTTCCGATCCCACTACATTTAACATTGTCCCTAGTGAGAGTACCTTTGTTCCATTTGTTAAATATTATTGCGAAACAGGCTCTGTGGAAAAGACAAAGTACATTTTGAATCTCATACAATCCTACAAAATACCGTTATCGAGCCGTATCCTAAGACAAATATTCACAAGCATTATAAATCATCCGTGGAACATATCCGACTTGATTGAGATTACTGGAGCCGTGGTTAACTTGCATGACCATTCCTATAACCTTTCGCATGATAACTCTCTTAACAAATTGAAAGCAGAGTTAACCCCAGCACTTAAGGCATTCATGGAGAATCATTTGAAGGTTCCAAATGAGAATTCATTTCCAAGCGATAGACGTAATTTTATAAAACTATCCGATGACTTCATAGATACAATTTACCAGGCGTTTGTTGTTACTATCAAAAGGGAAGAACATGATGCCGCCTTAGTCAAAGAAATTACTGAACATAAAAATCAATTGCAAGATAAATTGGAAGAGGTAAGAGGTGATTCACCCAAGCTTTATGAGAAAACAGCTACCAGAAGGTCCATTTATCTAAACGATGAAATCAATTATCTAAAGAAGGGTTTTCTTATTGATTTGATTAATATCGTTGAAGATAATTTAGAGAAAATTGATTAAATATTTTCAAATTGGAATTGACTAACATAGTATACAATTATAGATTAAATAAGGATAAATAGTGAGCGTTTCGCTGTATATAAACATGACTAAGGAAGCGATCCTTTATTAAGTATTATTTCTGCTGATCTTTCTCAGGCACAGTTGCGGTATTGCTTTGAACGTAATTTGCTCCGTCTATCAAATCTTTAACGAATGCATCATTATTATTTTCCAAAACATCCTCTTCTTCTTTTTGCAAGATCTCGATGTCTCTATTAATGAAGTCGTTTTCTTCCTGTTCTTGTTGTTGTTCAATTTTATGAGCCTTTCTGGCAGCTTCTGGGAATATCGTACACAAAAGAGACAAACCAGAAACTGGGGTCAGTACAATTGACTCATAGAAGAAAACAAACGACGTGATAGCAGCAACTATACCTAAAAGCAGGGTGGTATTTAATTCAGCCAAAGAAATAAGTATAATTATTATTGCGGCTGGTATTCTCAAACCAATTCTGAATATTCTTGGAATGATATGTAATCCTTTTGGATCTAAATCTTTATCAACCATACCAATTATGAACATGGAGATAAGAGAAAAACTAATACCCCCTGTAAAGAAAAAAGATAATGCATACATATTTAACTCTGGTTCCTCTTCTGCTCTAGGGAAAAGAGACGAGCCGAAAAGTCTCAGTTCACCATGAGTATTAATTGGTTCTTCTGATAAACTAGATTCACTGTGATGTCTTTTAGTTGAAGTATAGTCAGAAGAGGTCAATTCTCCACCAGCATCAGCAGCAAGCACAAGGCAGGCAATTAACGGTAAATGAGCATAGATCCATAAAATCGCAGTATTGGCAGAACGACGAAGAGCATGAACAGACTTTTTACAAGTTGATCCATGATTGTAAATCCAGAAAAGGTTGTAGGCAATTAAGATTAAGAATATACCTCTGGCAAACTTTGGAGTTAAACCACGACCCAAAGGGTTGTTAGCGACGGCTTTGTACAAGAACTCCCCAATGGCAATTGTGGTGAAGGTGGCCATTCTTTCGACTTCATGCTCAATGTTCAAAGTGGTACTCATTCTTAATTTGAATACTTTCTTAGTGAAAGGATGGAAGGCAAGCGAGTAGCACAATTGTTCCAAAAACATAATGGCGAAAGAAACACCCACCTTTGCTCTGTTTCCAATGAAAATCACAATGATCCACAACGAACTGGTGATAAACATAGAACAAGCGTACATTCTCATTTGAAATCTATGTTCCACGATCCATAACGAGTAAAACAACAAACAGGAAGCCGGTGTCATTCTAAGCAAAATATACGGTACCACAGTTAACGCAGCACCGTCTACTGACTCGGTGATGGCATCGTGTGAATTTACGTAAAGGGTCAAGAGACACAAGATCCAGAACATGTAGGTTTTTTGCGACAAATCTTCGTTATAGTAGTAGTTAACAGAATCCTTGACATCGGCCCAAACCACCCACGTTGGAATGAAGAAAAGAAAGTACTTCAAAAGCGAAATTCCGCTAGCATTTTCCGATGCTTCTCCAGCAAGATTGGCTACAATACCCACGTACATCAAATCAAGAAACAATTCCAATTTGGACGACGATCTTTCCTCTTTCGTCCGATAAAGCACACCATCTTTGAAATAATTCAATGCGTAAGGTCTGGTGAACCAAACAGAGTGTTTAGGCTTCTTAATGTATCTAAAGTTAACCTTTCCGAATTTGGTGATGTGATGGTTTTCTTCCTCTTCCTCTTCCTCTTCGAAATCTGCCCTGCTTAGGGAGGTGCTACGGTATCTTCCGTTTGCATTGGCCTGAGGATTATTTGTCAGAGCATCCGGATGATAACGTTCTTCAGTACAGGTTGATTTGGATCCATTAGAACCAGTAGTTGAATTTGACCCGGAAGTCAGCCCTTTGTGACCATCGGTACCTACGCTGTCGCTGAGAGTATTCTCGCCTGTAGCCATACCAGTTTATTGAGCTATGAATACAAACAAAAAGAATAAAGAAAAGTACAAATGTGTCTACCGTACTTTTGTCCTATTTAAAAACCATCAGACTCCCTCTTGCAGCGTCCTGCATGTGTTTTGCAGATAGCTGTAGCTGATTGCCTATTGAAAATCCGAATATTCCATCTTCATTTGATGAAAGGATGGATGATGGTAATATAATGACTCTAGAATAGACCGCAGTAATGCATCGCAAATCTTCGGCATGGTGGTTGCGAATGCTAGAGTGAAATAATTGGCCCTAAAGGTATTTTTCGCAGAAGTATTTTATAGAAGCTAGCCGGCTTTTCATGCAGTTCAGCCATCTACTGTGGAACATTTCTGTGGACTATTTCTGTGGATAACACAGGAGGTCACCGCTGTAAGCAAAGGTGAAATTACTTGTGTGTGGTGCAACTGTGCTGTAATGTGTATCCTTATGCACCCATGTGTAAATGAAGCAACTATTGCTTTGGGGACTTCTGTCGGTTTAATTGGTTTACGGTGCTAATCTATAGTGCCCAGCATTCTTTTTTTCTTGTCCTATGCACATGAAGACGTAAAATCCAGAAGTGCTACTACGACGGATTACTACTGCAGTACCCAACAACGGAACAATACCCCAGTACCACTACGCATAAGAGGATGTGGATACCGACCAAACACTCGTGCCTAGAGCAATTTAACCGCACCGTAGCGAAGAACAAATATATCTGCAATCACTGCTTGTACGGTACATAGAATGATATTTTCTATTTTCTTCCAAGCTATAATTGCAGCCTAATAAAACTAATCTACGGTGACAGGATTTGTATATAGGACTACCTATAGAGAAATTCAGCTGCTGATAGATGTGCTAGTGCACTTATGCCTTTACATACTTCTTGTGCCAAAAAGTACCATACCACTGGATACTGCACGATAATATTGCGGCACGGATTTTTCAATTGAGAGCGAAAGAAAAGTGTTAACTTGCAAGTTGTGCAGTTTGCTGTTAAACGAGTTTGCATGTTATTGCAATCCCCGTTGGTTGTGAACTAAATGGTACCTTTCCGTAAGCCTTATTGAATATCGGTATTAGTATAATTACCGTTTAACACGACAATAGACGAATCCATCACTAGCCAGTAAAAATGCCACTAAAACACAGGAAACCACGGCTCTATTAGTCCACAAACTATAACTACAATGCATCTTAAATTTTCATGTTAACTATCATTGTACCTCTCTAGATTGTACCTCTTTATCCTGTATGAAATTAAACATTCTATCTCATAACGGAGAATGTCATGCATATAGCGTTATCTATTTTCTCCTGCTACCTCCTATTCATCGATTCCACCGTTTCACCTAAGCTTCGATATCAGGCTATATGCATGACAATTACGTCACATGACGCGTTTGTTGCGGGTAACTCCCCTCGGTAGCAAAATGAAATTCGTCTAATCTGGTGGTCAATTTAAGGTTAAATCTTTCTTTGTAACTCAATTGATCAATTGATTCGGTATTTGTGGTATTTGTTGGTTGCACAGTCATGGATGTTCCAAAAGGTTCAACAAATGTATGTAAATGAAACAGTTTGATGATTCATTCCATTTTTTTACTAGTACTAACTATTGTAGCCTAATGAATTACTTAAGGCTCCCGATCAAGTGAATGTAGAAAAGGATTCGGAAATCAATTCGAAGTTGGACGGAATTAAAAAGGATGTCGAACAAAAGTATTCAACTTTAGATCCGACCAGTTCTGTGTCGCCTAATGTTGCTCTGCAATATTCTCAACCAAACACTACGAGAATTAATTCACCTCAAGCAAGACTCAATTCTGCCTCATCTGGTCCTCCAAGTGTTCCTCCTCCTCACGTGAACAATCAGGTTAATTCTGCAAAGGAAAATGTCACTAATCAAGCTAGGGGTAATGTCAGTGGCCATCTTCATTCAGCTCAGGAGAATATTTCTGGCCATCTTCATTCAGCACAAGAAAATGTTAGTGGACATCTTCGTTCAGCAGAAGAAAAGTTGGGTAGTCAAGTCAAGTCAGCACAAGAAAAAGTAAGCAGTCAAGTTAAATCAGCCCTGGAGAAAGTAGGCAATCATGACAATTCAAAGGGCAATGGTAGTGGACACCTTCATGCAGCGCAAGAAAACGTTACTGGACATCTTCATTCAGCGCAAGAAAATGTAACTGGACACCTTCATTCAGCGCAAGAAAACGTTACTGGACATCTTCGTTCAGCGGAAGAGAAAGTGACCAATCAGGTTAAATCTGTTCAACAAAAAGTAAGTAATCATGACGGTACTAAGGGCAATGTTAAGAGTACCGATAATGCAAATGGTAGCGGAAATCTCCATTCAGTTCAACAGAATGTCAGTGACCACCTTCATTCAGCGCAAGCAAATGTTAGCGGTCATCTTCATTCTGCAGAACAGAAAGTGAACAATCAAGTTAAATCTGTTCAACATAAAGTTACCAATCACGATAACTCGAAGGGTAATGGTAGTGGTCATCTCCATTCTGCACAAGAGAATATTAGCGGCCATATTCACTCCACACAAGAGAAATTGAACAATCAAATTCATTCAGCTCAAGAGAAAGTGAACAGTCATATTAATTTACCCCACAAACACAAGGCGGATTCAACTGGTAGTGGTTTAAATAGTAGTGTCAGCTCAAGCGGAGGCAATACTGATAAACAACTTAACACGACGAATAGCAATGCCAACAAAAGCGTCAATCTGGCAAATGTACCTCCTTCAGTCGCAGGTAATGATGGCGGTTCAACGAAGGCTTCTGTTCAAACTAATGAAATTACTCGTTCCGAAACTCTTGCTTCAACTGCGAAATCTGTTAAAAGTGCCAAAAAGCCAGCTCCAGTCAAGTTAGTTCCTTCCGAAGATTTAGATGTCACTAACATTAAAACCAAACCTCCACCAAGACAACCCGGACAACCAACTTTCAGAGGTTGGAAAGAAGTTGGTAGATGGGAAGAAAATGATACCTTAACCACCGATGATGAAGCTGTTGATTTGTTATCGAGGACTTCATTCTTTGATACATATGTGCCACCAGCTATTATTGGGGATTGGTATCATAACGCTGGTTACCTTGTTGTTGGGGCCCTCTTATCGTGGATTGTTGGTTGGTTTAGATTTTCATTGGCTCCTGTATTTGTGATCACTTTGGTGTTTTCAATCTTATATAGAGCCTCTATTCGTAAATATAGAGCTTCTATTAGAGAACAGGCTCAAAGAGAATTCTCCATCAAAAAGATCGAAACCGATTACGAAACAATGGATTGGTTGAATAATTTCTTGGAAAAGTTTTGGTTCTTTTTAGAACCATCCATTGCTCAGATTGTTTGCGATCAAGCTAATCCAATTTTAGCTTCGTCTCCAGCCCCTGCTTTCATTAAAAAATTGTGGATTGATAGTTTTTCTGCTGGTACAAAACCTCCTAGAATTGATCAAGTAAAAACTTTACACGGTACAAATGACGATATTGTTGTCATGGACTGGGGATTTTCCTTCACTCCTAATGCAACTGTCGATGCAAACTATAAACAAGTGAAGAATAAAGTCAACCAAAAAGTTGTTGTTAAGGCTAATGTATTTGGTTTTACGATTCCTGTGACAGTTTCTGATGTTTCCTGCAGAGGTTTGGTAAGAGTTAGAATGAGAATGATGACTTCATTTCCTCATGTTGAAACAATAAATGTTTCATTTATGGAACCTCCAACTTTTGATTTTAGCACTAAATTATTCGGTGAAAGTGCTGCCAATTGGGAAGTCCTTATTTTCCCGGGTTTATACCCTTTCATTAATGAAATGGTTAAGAAATATGTTGGACCCATCTTGTTTACACCTTTATCTTTTCAATTGAATGTCCAACAATTACTTGCAGGTAATGCTTTAAATTCTGCGATTGGTGTTTTAGTAATTAATGTTAAGTCTGCAAGAGGTTTAAAAGGATTCAATACTATTGGTAATACTCTTGATCCATATTTAACTTTCAGTTTTGGTACTGATGATATTTTAGCCAAGACCACTGTGAAAGATGACACGTCTACTCCTGTTTGGAATGAAACGATATATATCCCAGTCAAGTCTTTATCTGAACCTTTGAACATCGCTGGTATTGATTTCAATGATTTCAGAAAAGATAGACAATTTGGATCTATTAAATTAGATTTGGAAATGTTGGTTGATAATCCAAAACAACCTAATGTTACTCAACCATTCCTTAGGAATAATAAACCTGTTGGTGAGCTTCAATTTGGTTTAAGCTACCTGCCTACTTTGGAACCAATTAGACAAGCAGATGGTGCTGTTACCCCTCCACCAGATTTAAATACAGGTATAGCAAGAATATGTGTTGCGGAAGGAAGACATTTGAAGTCTGTTAACGATAAACCTGTTTCTTCTTATGCTGAGATAGAAGTAAATGGCGAGCTTCTTAAGACTTCGTCCGTTCAAAAGAAAACAAACACTCCAGGATGGAATAGTGTTGTTGAACATATCGTAGAAAATCGTGCAAAAAGTAAGGTTAAAGTAGTAATTAAAGACAAAGAAAACAAGGTTATTGGACAAGTATATAAGTCACTCAATGAATTAGTTGATGCTGCTCAAGTCGACCAGACATGGTTCCCGTTAGCAAGAGGTGGAGAAGTTCGAATTGAGACTACTTGGAAACCAGTTGAGTTGACGAACGTTAGTGGCTCTGGTGGTTATACACAACCTATTGGTGTTGTTAGAGTCTACATCGAAAAGGCAGAAGACTTAAGAAATTTGGAAACCATTGGAAAGGTTGATCCGTATGTTAGACTATTCGTTAATGGGGTTGAAAGAGCAAGAACACATGCATTTGAATCAAATTTGAACCCAACATGGAATGAAATTCATTATGTGACTGTTTCATCAGCCAACCAAAAGTTGACTCTTGAAGTAATGGATGTCGAACCACATTCTACGGATCGTACTTTAGGTTCGTTTGATGTAAAATTATCTGAAATTATTACGAAAAATGAAACAGGAAATTATTCTGAATACATGGATTCCCACAATAGAACATCCACATTAATCCATAAGAGAGGACCAAAAGGTACTGTAACTTATTCTTTGTCGTTTTTCCCAGTTTTGCCGGTGATGACATTAGAAGAAATTAAGGATGATGCGGAAGCTAAAGTCAAAGCTCAGGAAGCGAAAAAGAAAGAGGAAGAAGAAGCTGCTGCTGCTGCAGAAGCTGCTGCTACTAAAAAGGACCCTAAAGGTAAATCAGAAGAAACTCCAAAAGCAAATGAAGTAGAAGCTGCTTCAAATGAAGAAGATCTGTTAGATTCGAAAGCTAAGTTATCATTAGAAGAATTAATCGAATATAAGAGTGGGGTATTTACCTATGAATTGGTTGAAGCTGTGGTACCTAAAGATGATGTATACTTACAATTCTTTTTTGATAGTTATGGATATTATAATTTCATTACCCCAAAAATTCAGAAGAAGGGTCTGGTTAAATTGGGACTTTCAGGTGATATGGTTATCAAGGAATTAGATAAATCCAGCACCATTATTCGTTTAAGTTCTAAAAAATACGACAATAGAGGTGATAAATGTATTAGCGAAATTGTTATCCCAACATTAGACTTGTTAAAGAAAGCTTACAACAGCCCAGCTACTATTACTTTATCTGGAGCATATGACACCAAACTTAAATTACAAGTTGGATGGGTTCCTGTGCTCTATGAACATGGTATTCCTCCTCAAGATTCCTTTGATAACTCGGGGATCTTAACTGTAAAAATTGAAAAGGGAGAAGACTTACCTTCCTCTGATTCAAATGGTTATTCTGATCCATATATTGAGTTATTTGTTAATACTGACTCTAAGCCATTTTATAAAACTAAGAAACAAAAGAAGACACTTAATCCTACTTTCAACGAAGTTTGTGATGTTGAATTATACAACAAATATGATGCGATAATTAGAGTCGAAGCCTGGGATTGGGATTTAGCTGGTGATAACGATCATTTAGGAACTGGGTATATCACCTTATCAGAATTCAACGATGACAATACTGATTTCAAGGTTCCATTATATTCCTATGAGGGTGATGATGCTGGTTTTGCGTATTTCTCACTACAATTCAAACCTGCTTCCTTGATTAATGTATCTGCTAATGGTAAGGTTTCTGATTCATTAGGAAGTGTTGGTGCAGTTGGCTCAACTGGAAAACATGCAGTCAAATCAGTTGGTAAGTTAGGACTTGGTGGTGTTGGGAAAGGAGCAAAGCTTTTTAAAAAGGGATTGAGCCTTGGAAAATCGTCTGACTAATTATAAATGTAATTATGTACTTTATATTGTTTAAATAAAATTATTGTGAAAAGTTTCTTGTTTTAGACTTTGTTAAAAAAGATAGCGAACTCTTTCTTGCAGGTCAAGTAACTACTTGACTTGCAACTTTTTGTAAATTGACTTGAGTAGCTCCTCGTCGGAGTCGTATTCAGATTCGCTACAAGTTTCAAGGGATTGAGTACTAAGGATTTCAATTTCAGTTTCAGAGTCGTTTTCGAAGGAATTCAGACCGTTGTCAATTGAACTTCTTTTGATTATAGAATCACAAGTATTTATTTCGGAACACACCATACGGAGTTTTGAATCTTCGAAATAAATTGAGAACGTTTGTGGGTTTTCTGAAGTATTATAATTGTTGTCAAATTCGATGGTTGAAGTGAAAACTTCTGCTGGGAAATTATAATTTGTATCTGACATTGCGATGACCCATTTTTCGATTAGCAAGCTGGAGGTTCTTAAATAAATGGTCTCTTGTAATTTGGAGGTTAACTTAATTATTTTTGAAGATGATAAAGTAGGCAAAATATCTTGCATGGCGATTTGTATTAATTCCTGATTTTGAAGTACAATGAGACAATTTTCAAATAAATAAACTATTGAAGAAGTCCAATCAATTCCGTTCTTACTTACAAATAGATTATCTACCAAACGCAAGTTGCCAAATCTTATCAATTCTGTAAATTCAAGAACATGTGAACTTAATAGATATTTAATAAACTGGTTTTTTAAAGTATCTAGGGGAAGAAACTTGTTCGCGTGGATCTTTGGCGTAAAACTATCAGTTGTTGATATTGATACATTGGATGAAAATATGGATCTTTCATCCGTTTGATTGGTTATAGAATAGTTATTGAAACTTAGAACGTGATCTTGTTCGAGCATTTTAGATTTATCTGCTCGTGAAGTTGGGAAGACAGGAGTCTCCAATATTAATGAATCTGAAAAGCACTTAATAGCTTGACTATTGCGATACTTTTGGTTTAAGTTTTTTGAAATTGAAGTAATTTCGTCATAAGCACAAGTTTTGTGACAACATGGCTCTTCCTTTAAGTAAGGAGTGTCGTTAGAGCCATTAATTTTAGTGAACAAAGGTAATTTAGCAGAATCCCCGGTTCTTTCATTTGATTTTTCTATTCCTCTACTAGGCACGGAAGATAATTTATAGATTCTGTCACATATTTTTCTCTTTAATTTTCCAAAACCACTTCCCGTTCTAGAATTATTTTCAATGTCTTCTGAAAGCAAATGTTGAGGTTTTTCTAAGGAATGTAAAACCGTAGTACTGGGCGAAATATCTTGTGACATATACGAATCAAATGAACCATTACTATCCAAAGATGGTATTCGAGATCTAGTGGAAACCGATTTTGGGGAAACACTTAACTCGTGGCTATTCAGAGAAACACTATTCGATTTATTTGAACCCTGCGAGCTTTCTAATTCAAAAACAGTAGCACCACGATCAGAAAATTGAGACTGGTAAGAATTCGACTGTATCTCATAATTATTATTAATACTGCCAGAATCAAATTGAGTATTCAAGCCCTTGGTTGAAAAAGGGGATGAGGTTGTAGATTTTTTAACTAGCGTAGAAGCTAAATTAATCAAGTTTGGAGAAACATTAAGCGAGGTTGAGTTTTTGTTGCTAAGGGGTATTTTGGGGTTGGAGGGTGAACTCAATTTCAAAATTAATTGATTAAAATATGTTCTATCCTTTGGAATAAACTTATGAGGGTAATCAACGTGACAAAAACAGTTTGGAATCAGATTTAAGTTCCCAATGGAGAGTGGTAAACCTCTGATCATCTCAACAAAGCATTGTTCATGGATCAACTGATCGCATTCTAGAGGAAAAACCAACTCGGAAGCTAATTTATTACTCAATAGCTCATTGCAAACAAAACATCGAGTACATACGAATGACCTAGTATGCGGCAGGTTGGAAACATTAGGACTATTGTTTAGAATAGGTCCAATAGTGTTATACGCACCCTCCATGTGGTTAGTGTCCAAGCGCATAAATGGACTGCTTGCGGAACGATTCTGCAACATAGCGCGAAAAAAAAAATATTATACTTAAATATCCCGTACAGTAGACCCTACTTAACTGGTCCAAAATGTAGTGAACAAAATTGACCCTTTCATCCCTATCAATGCAAGCAAGCAACTCTGTCACTTTTTTATAGTTAAATTAGCCTTTAAAAAAGTGGCTATTTTGCTGCGGCTCCAACCTAAAATTAAGAGGGAATACGCTAAAGGAGGGGTCAAATTCGATTCTTGACTAGTTTCTACCGTATGATGCACTAATCTAGTATAGAGATTATATGCGCATAGGATTATTTTATAATTAATCTTATCTATTTACTAAAATAAATGTATTGTTGTTTCAGTATTATTTTTACGGGGATAAAAGGATATCGATGACTAGGGTCTAGATTCCTTTCAGCACCGCAAAATGGGACATATCAATTTCCAGACGAAGTGTCTTCTGTAAATTTTAACTGTGGATCTTTTTCATGGCATATTCTGTGTTATTAGCATTATTTTATCTGCGAGATAAACTTAAGATCCCCCGTAGACCCTCCTTGATACGGTTGCATATTAGCGAACTGTGGGTCAAGTATATTTTTCTGCACTCTCTTTAATCTTTGGAGGATATTTTTCTGCACTGATTCGAATAATTCGCAATCTAATCAATTTATGGCACGCTCGTATGCTTTGTTCATAAATTCCCTCGTTTAGTAAATCGTCATGCTCGTCTGAAATGTTTGGAACTACGCAAACGTGGCCCATCCTTCTTATACATTGGTTTTCGTTAATTTATTATTTAATGTCGTTTATTATTTTCCAATTAACATACTATACAATTATTTAGTGCATTTTTTATTTCAACGTAATGATTAAAGCTACGACTTCTTTCTTTTTCCTACTCGGTTGGGTTTGTTGTGTAATAGTTTCTGATGTCTGGTTAATGTATCGCGCCGGTAAAATGCTTTGTGGCAACTCTGATACTCACAAGTATATAATAGTTTTCTCAATTCTCCTTCCCACTCTTTAAATTTATCAATTATATGACCTCTTTTAAAATGACAATCGTAAGCATGATGAATCAATCCTGATTTTTGCAGAAATCCAATTACCGACATAGGGCAATTTGTCACAACACAGTAGTAGTCCCGTCTGATTTTTGGTCTATGAGAATCCCAATGTTCAATATATTGCCAATAATCGGATATTTTTGATTTGCATTTGCAACAAAACGAATCATTTTTCTCTATCTTTACCAATTTTATTTGTTCTTCGGTAAGATTATGCTCCTTAATTTTATTTATTAATAATGGAAATACCCTTGCCCTTTCCTCTGGTTGAGGGGAATCTGCTACGGTACTGTATTTCTCTATAGCTCTAGTGGCTAGTTCTATGGATTCTTTAATATCCATTATAGGGGGATGTCCCGTACACCTTTGCTCCAACATTTTATTCCTTCTCTTTGGTTTCGTGTTGATATTAAGGAAACTATCTTTGGGTTCAATATTATTATTACCGTTTCTTTGAAAATTCCTGATAATTGTCTCATATTCGTCTCCTAATTTCATCTTCAAATTAATGTTATCTTTGAACTTAGTGGGATCAAAAATTTCGTTATTTTCAGGTTTTAATAGTCCGTCGAGAACAGGGTTCCTATAATTCGAGGAAATATTAGAATTCACAAAAGAAGTTTCATATTGAATCCCATTGGTTGCTTTAGAGTCATCAACAATTGAACCTGACTTGCTTTCGTGAATTCTCTTATTTCTATGAACTTGTGGTAGGCAAGCATTCATGTTCAGATCCAAAGAGTGATGTCTAGGATTTATCATGTCAGAAGGTGCAATTACGTGCGAAGTCTCTTTTGCATCATTTATATTGCTTTGATCAGTATGAATTAGATCCTCGCATAGGTAAGAGAGAGGCTCATTTGTGTACATCTCAGATGCATAATTCATATGATAGTAATCCTGTGGTGAAGATGGTAAAATAAATGGCGATTCAACTATAGCCCCATTAAATACATCATTATCTGTGGTAAAAAGCTTTTCTTTCAAGTAATGTGTCTGAAAATCGAGCAATGATTCATCACTTACAGATACTGCAAGAACAGGATTGAGTGGAGATAATGGTGTTATAGGAGACAATGCTTCTACCTCTTCTGAATTCGTTTCCGCTAAATCCAAGTCATCAGAGCTAGTCGCATCCTGCAATGCCAATAGATCTGGCAATAATGGATATTTTTCTGCAGTAGCATCGGTTAAATATTCATTTTGAATTAAACCAGGATATTCAAAATGGTCTGAGCAAGCATTGTCTTGAGCTAAAGGAAACAATGTTGTTAACAGGGAGTCGGTCAAATACATTGTATATTTCCAACAACACCAAAACTGAAATAATGAAATAATCTCAAAATATCATTAAGTAAATGTTGAAACTTTAAGTATTATATAGATTTGTACCTCAGTTGTAACAAAATAATCCCTGACTTAGTTTCGAAATGAAAAAATATATGGCTATCAGAATAGACCAATTTAAAACATGTTTCATACAAAATATAGTCAAAATAACATTTAATCATTGCGGCTTTCTTAATACAATCCAAGAAAAAAATAAATACTAGATTGATGTACATACCACACTTCCTGCTGCATATTTTGAAACATTACATAGTCCTCCCTTATCAATAATCTGAAGCTCCGAACAATCGCATCGGTAAAAAAAAGCGAATTTGAAGTATGTTAACCAATTCAAATCAAATTATATATTTCATTGGGATATCATCTACAAGATGACATTCATTTGAAATCATCACATTTCAAAAAATAGCGAATTGTATATCCGCACTATCATGTGAGAAATGAGAAGTTTTATAATACGATTAAATGCAATGCAGGTTCAAGATTTTCGTATTTTGATGCATGTTTGATCGTAATTAATAGCCAAACGAATAATAAGGTTTATGAAATCAAATTGGTCCAAGCGAACGAACTCCAAAGAATGTTTGACAACATGCATTTAATTAGTATTCCATTATCGGCTATACTTTAAAATTTAAGTATATGACAAATATAAATTTTCGCAATGCAATATTTGGAAGGTGTTCTCAAGGGAAAGATGCATAGTTTTCCTTAATGTAACGTCGAGCCGTCTATAGCAATCGTTGTTTTATAATTCCGTAGGCTCTTTTGCGCACGGGGTATCAATGGAAATAGAAAAAAAAAGGAAATCCTCAAAATATTATTTTTGATATCCCTTAATATTGAATAATAAGCTCTTTCTGTTTATGGTAATTGTAGTTAAGGTTGACATACCAATACGTGTGGGGAATGGAACGAAGCAACCTTGTAGATCACGGCCTGTATATCAAAGATTACGATAAAATTTATACAAACCAATTTATTTTGATGTTTTGAAACTTTTCTTAGATCTTGGAAATTATTCTTAGGATAATGTCTTCACGATTTTTTGATATTGGTTGATCTCGGTTATAACTTGTTGCATTATGTTACAATAATTAATTATATTCGTATCTGTAGCAAGTTGTTTGCATCTTTTTTCAATTTCGGCATTTGAAGGGCAATAATCTATTTTTGTTTCATTATCCAAAATATATCTGCCCAATTGGTCCAACTTAGAGCTAGTATCTTTTTTTAAAATTTTGCTAAGCCCAAATAATAAACTATCAAAAAGACTAATATACTGCTTTAACAAAATTTTGTCTTTCCGGGCATTACTCTGAAAATTGTAAACTTCTCTTGCAACCTCTTCAAGATATGGATATAAGAGATTACAATTTAATGGATTTTGGTTTCTTTCACATTGCTTGCCATCAAAATAATTTTGCAAATCATGTTTTTGATTGCTTATTTGAAGTAGTAACTTACTTTCGTCGTAGCTAATTAGATTTTGAAGAAATTTTGCAATTTCAAATATTTCATTCTGAATTGTGAAACAAATATCTTTGTCCAATTCAATTTCATTGATTAATGTATCCACTGTACTCTGAAGTCGACACTTATCTTCAATTAGATCTTCTATAGATGTTTCCAGTTTTCCTAAACTGGATTTAAATAGATGTACACTTTCATTTAACTGATCTTTTTCTAGAGTTAACTGGGTTATTAATTCATCCTTTTCGTCGATTATTTTCAAAAATTGATCTATAATTTGGCTTTTATCAAAAGTGTTTATCTTGTCCACTAATTTCTCTCTATCAGTTCTGACTTTATTTTCACTATTAATTAGATCTCTGTTGCTTGCAAATTCAGTATCGGAATCAAAATAATCAGCAGTGGATCGTAAAAATTCAATCTCTGATGGTGGAACGATTTCGGTCAGAACGCTGCTATCTGAAGTACTTGTAGAGTTTGAATCCAGTTTAACCGCCAGTTCACAAAGTTGATCCTTGGTGGAATCTGGAATCAATTTGCTCTTTGAGTTTCTTGTTTTGAAATTAAATTTACTGAAGAAATTCATTGGTTTGCTCTATGCTCTAAATGTATGTTTCTCTATTGTAAAACTAAAAACTGATAAAGAAAAGTTATTAAATTTGGTTTTTGCAACCACTTTTTATGAAGGAAAATTTATTAATTTGCAGCTTTTTTAGTTTTTTTACCAGAAACTAAAAACTAATCAATTTTACCACCAAAAAACAGGAGATATGACTTGATTCCCTTATTTTTATTACTCTCTACGTATATTAGACAGCTTTTCAGCTACATATATCCTGTAGATGATTTTCTTGATTTTCTTCTATTGTTTCAGTCTACAATCACAATAGATCCAAAAAAAAATTTAAGTAATAGAGTTTCAATTCTACAGTTGAATATGTGAACTATAGTTAATATTTACCAAGTTCATTCTTTCATCTACTGGTTGTATACTAACCATACAACCTCTAGGTTATTCCTCCAAAAGCTGTATTATTCTACAAATATGGCCCAGTTCCACCAGAAAAAAGAAAAACTTTCAATAAATACAAATTAGTAACCAGAAATACTAATTGGGAGATGCTAGTTCGTCAGATCATGATGAAACCATGAAGTTTACCTTGTCGTTAACCTTCTTTACTTAAGCTTCTCTAGGTAATTGTGATTATATACAGGATATAACACACGTGACTAGTTTTTCAAATTTTTTAGTAGCTCATCTCACAGTACTAAAAATGAAAAAAATGCAAAATCTAAATCGAATTGTTAAGTCAAAACCAATAGAGAAATGGATATTTCTAAACCAGTAGGTTCAGAAATCATATCTGTGGATTTTGGAGTGTTGTCGGATAGCGAAACCAGAAAGCTATCCGCCAAACAGATTACAAATCCTACTGTATTTGATAATTTAGGTCATCCTATATCTGGTGGTCTTTATGATTTAGCATTAGGAGCATTTCTTAGAAATGTTTGTACTACTTGTGGTTTAGACGAAAAGTTCTGTCCAGGGCATATGGGTCATATTGAGTTGCCTGTTCCAGTTTACAATGCCATGTTTTTCAATCAATTATATATGTTGTTGAGATCATCATGTCTTTATTGTCATTCTTTCAAATTGAATGCTTTAGAGGTTCATAAATTTAAATGTAAATTGCATTTAATCCAATACGGTTTATTATTAGAATGTGTTGAATTAGATAATTTAATGGTTGAAGGACAAGCAAGCGATGACAATGATGATGATGGTGAAGACTCTTCCATTGCATTAGATTCCAGAGCAAAACAAGAATTAAAAGAACGTCGTGAACTTTTTGTTCAAACTGCTATTGCCAAAGCTTTAAGCGAAGGAAGAACCAACGAAGCTGGTGTCATTACCGCTACCGTTGGTGAAGAAAGAAAACAGACTATTCATGATTTTTATAAGAGATTGTTAGGTAGACCAAAATGTGACAATTGTGGAATGTACTCTCCAACATTTAGAAAAGACGGTTTCACTAAAATTTTCGAAAATTCTTTAACTGATAAACAAATCACTAATAACAGAGTCAAAGGTTTACCAAGACCAGATATGATGAGAGCTGGAGGTTCTACAAAATCTTCAAACGATCATATGCCAAATATTAAACATAAAGGTGGCTCCAAATATGTAGTATCTTCAGAAATCAGAAATCTCATGAAGGCTGTATTTGACAAGGAACAACAAGTAATTCAAAAGGTTTTCCACTCAAGACCATATCAAAATGAGTATGTCAGTGGTGATATCTTTTTCAAACAGGCTTTATTGGTTCCACCAACTAGATTCAGATTACCATCCAAATTAGGTGATGAAATCCATGAAAATGCCCAAAATGAATTATTGTCCAATATTTTGAAGACTGCCTTGTTAATTAGGGATTTAAATGATCAAATTTCAAACCTCACTAAGGGTAAACTTTCTGCAGACGAAAAGAAAGTTGTATTTAACCGTTTAATGAACTCTTTTGTCACCATCCAAAATGATGTTAATGCATTTATGGATTCTACAAAGAATCAAAATTCTCAAGCAGGGAAAGTACCAAATCCAGGTATTAAACAAGCTTTAGAAAAGAAAGAAGGGTTATTCAGAAAGCATATGATGGGTAAGAGAGTTAATTATGCAGCACGTTCTGTTATTTCTCCTGATCCTATGTTGGAAACTAATGAAATTGGTGTTCCTCCAGTTTTCGCAGTCAAGTTGACTTATCCAGAACCAGTTACTGCTCATAATGCAAGTGAATTGAGACAAGCTGTCATTAATGGTCCAGATAAATGGCCAGGTGCTGTACAAGTTCAAAACGAAGATGGTTCTTTGGTATCTTTAATTGGAATGACTTTAGAACAACGTAAAACCATTGCCAACCAATTGTTGACTCCATCAAATGGGACTACTGTTATAAACAAAAAAGTTTACAGACATATTAAGAACAAGGATGTGGTCATTATGAATCGTCAACCTACATTGCATAAAGCTTCTATGATGGGTCATAAAGTAAGAGTTTTACCAGGTGAAAAGACTTTAAGATTGCATTATGCCAATACCGGTGCCTATAATGCCGATTTCGATGGTGATGAAATGAATATGCACTTTCCACAAAATGAAAACGCTAAATCTGAAGCTTTGAACTTAGCTAATACTGATTCTCAATATATCACCCCAACTTCAGGTTCGCCTTTAAGAGGGTTAATTCAAGATCATATTTCTGCAGGTGTGTGGTTAACAAGTAAAGACAGTTTCTTCACTAGGGAAGTATATCAACAATTAATTTATGGTTGTATTAGACCAGAAGACGGGCATACTACTAAGAACAGAATTATTACTGTTCCACCAGCCATTTTCAAGCCTCAAGCTCTTTGGACCGGTAAGCAAATTATAACAACTATTTTGTTAAATATTACTCCCGAAAATGTTCCAGGTATTAATTTATCTTCGAAAAATAAAGTCAAGAGTGATTATTGGGGAGCTGGTTCAACTGAAAATGATGTTATTTTCAAGAACGGTGAATTATTGTGCGGTATTTTAGATAAATCTCAATATGGTGCTACTCCATATGGGTTAGTACATTCTTTACATGAAGTGTATGGGACTGACGTTGCAGGTAAATCTTTAAGTATTTTGGGGAGATTATTCACCAATTATATTATGATGACTGCATTTACTTGTGGTATGGATGATTTGAGATTAACTGACGAAGGTAATAAATGGAGAAATGATATCTTAAAACAATCCATTGATATTGGTAGAGTTGCTGCCACCGAAGTTACTAATTTAGAAACTGAGACTACAAAGAATACAGACCCTGAATTATTGAGAAGATTAGAAGAAATTTTACGTGACGATAATAAATTAGGTATCCTTGATGCTATTACCCAATCGAAAGTGAATGCTATCACTTCTCAAGTTGTTTCCAAGTGTGTCCCAGATGGTACTATGAAACGTTTCCCTTATAATTCTATGCAAGCCATGGCCTTATCTGGTGCTAAAGGTTCTAATGTCAATGTTTCCCAAATTATGTGTTTATTAGGACAACAAGCTTTAGAAGGTAGAAGAGTACCAGTTATGGTATCTGGTAAGACATTACCTTCATTTAAACCATTTGAAACCGATGCTAGAGCTGGTGGTTATATTAAAGGTCGTTTCTACTCTGGTATTAGACCACAAGAATATTATTTCCATTGTATGGCCGGTCGTGAAGGTTTGATTGATACTGCCGTTAAAACCTCTAGATCCGGTTATTTACAACGTTGTTTGACCAAACAATTAGAAGGTGTACATGTAAATTACGATAATACCGTCAGAGATGGTGATGGTACTTTAATCCAATTTTTGTATGGTGGAGATGCTATTGATGTAACAAAACAATCACACATGAATCAATTTGAATTCTGTGCTGAAAACTACGATGCTCTTTTAGCTAAATATAACCCTGGTGAATTAACTCATCATTTGGATACCGACACAGCTGCTTCCTATTCTAAGAAGGTTAAAAAGAACTTGAAAAAACAATCTAAATTGCCACATTACGAACAGAGTGTCAAATATGATCCAGTATTATCAATTTATAATCCTGCCAAATATTTAGGATCTGTGTCTGAAAAATTCCAACAAAAATTAGATGATTTCGTTGCCTCTAATTCAAGTACTTTTGCTCAATCTAAGGAAGAAGCCAAGTCAACTGGAAAACTTACTGAAAAGAAATTCCGTGCCTTGATGCAATTGAAGTATATGAGATCATTAATTCATCCTGGTGAAGCTGTTGGTATTATTGCTTCTCAATCTGTTGGTGAACCATCCACTCAAATGACATTAAATACTTTCCATTTCGCTGGTCACGGTGCTGCTAATGTGACATTGGGTATTCCTCGTATGAGAGAAATTATTATGACCGCTTCTGCATCTATTAAAACTCCTCAAATGACATTGCCTATCTTGGACGATGTTTCCGACGAACAAGCTGATATTTTCTGTAAATCCAAAGCTAGAGTTGTATTATCCGAATTCATTGACAAAGTTGTTGTTACTGAAACTACTTCGTCAAGTGAAGATGGTAGTGGTAATTCCAGATCTTATGAGATTAACTTGAAGTTCTACAGTGAAGAAGAATATAGTGAAGAATACAGTATTAATAAGGAGCATTTAGAATATACTGTTACTGATAAATTCCTTCATGCCTTAGAAGCTCAAATTGTCAAAGAGATCAAGAAACAAAGAAAACCAGATTCATTACCAGCTGTTGGTAAATCATCCGGTAAGATTGATTTGGAAACTGTATCAAATAAAATCACCAACGAAGAAGAAGAAGATAATGATGTTGTTGAAGAAAAATCCAGAACTAAACAAGCTGTTTCATATGATGGTCCTGATGATGATGAAATTGAAACTATGAGAAAAGCTGAAGAAACCAGTGATGAAGAAATGGCTGACGATTCAGCATCTTCATCAGATGACGAAGATAGCGACATGGAAGAAGAAACCAAGACTGAAGTCAAACAATTATCTAGAACTGCTAAAGATCGTCAAGCCGAAGTTATTTCTTCGCACAATTTGGTTACCAAGTTTAATTTCGATGATGAAAATGGTGAATGGTGTGAATTTAAATTGGAATTAAACGGTAATGAAACCCAAAAATTGTTGATGGTCAACATTGTTGAAGAATTATGTCGTAAAGTTGTTGTTCGTGAAATTCCACAAATTGGTAGATGTATTCACCCACAACCAGGTGCAGATGGGAAGAGAATTCTTACCACCGAAGGGGTTAACTTCAGAGCCATGTGGGAAGAAAGCGATTTCATTAATGTCGACAATATTACCTCCAATGATGTTGCTGCTGTGTTAAATACCTACGGTGTTGAAGCTGCCAGAAACACTATTGTAAATGAAATTTATAGGGTTTTCGATACTTATGGTATTAGTGTTTCCTCGCGTCATTTAGACTTAATTGGTGATATGATGACTAGAGAAGGTACCTATTTGGCGTTTAACCGTCAAGGTATAGATTCATCAACTTCAGCTTTCATGAAAATGTCATACGAAACTACATGTCAATTCTTAACCAAGGCTGTGTTAGATGGTGAAAGAGAAGAATTAGAATCGCCTTCTGCTAAAATTGTTATGGGTAAACTCTCAAAC
The DNA here is from genome assembly GCA_030560825.1 of Suzukiozyma fluviatilis. Taxonomy (NCBI): domain Eukaryota; kingdom Fungi; phylum Ascomycota; class Pichiomycetes; order Serinales; family Debaryomycetaceae; genus Suzukiozyma; species Suzukiozyma fluviatilis. The sequence goes on from JAKTVZ010000001.1 coordinate 877,678, forward strand.
GTTGGTACTGGTTCATTCGATATTTTTGCTAAGATGCCTAAAGTATAACGGGTAGGTTAGTATTTGTTTTATAGTAGAAAAATTGCATATGTATAGAATTGTTTTATTGGTATAAATATAATTAGTAAGTAAGAAAACAAAGTGTAGTTTTGAAAGAATTGCTTAATTCCAGTTATATTGAATGAGTGTTTTCGAACCTATCATGAGTACAACCTTGAATTGAATTGCATGGAGACCAGTCTGTGGCAAATCCAGCCACGAACTATCGGGCTACTAGAGAGATTTAAAATGAATTTAACCATGTTAATACATAGTTTAGCTTATCAGATGTTAAATGCTGCAATCAAGAAACATAAAACAAAACTCAACTTGAAAGAAGGCTTTTCAAATACCAAGTTTTTCACGTTTATTTGCTCTTTTCCGACATTGATGATCGCGTTCCATGGAATAGTAATCAATTTTCTCGACTCTAAGAACTGTAATAAGAAGTAACTTGCTAAAGTCAATACAACCAAAACAGAGGACAATTTACCGGCAATTACTCCCAAAAACAACCCTGTAACTGAACCAATGGTCAATTCTTCGTAGTTCAACTTTCCGTTAAATCTAGAAACCTTTGGCTCTCTTGGTGTGATATCTATTTGCTGAAGTGGTACTACAGTGTCGTTATAAATGGGGGAGTTGGATCTTAACCCAATGACAGAAATGGAGGCACCAAGAACTAGCGACATTGATCTCATCCAATTGAAGTTAAATTTGGACGAAGATTGGCCCCATGATGTTTTGGGGATTGATTTTGCTACAGATATAGATGATAATCTTGCTGATTGAGTAGCAAATGATGTAGAAGTCCACAAATTTGCAGGTTTAGAGGACCTGGAAACAACCTGGAATAACCCTGATGGCTTTACAACTGGCAAACCTCTAAAAGCTCCACGAAATACTACGTTTCCAATCATATCAGTGTAATTGCTTTATGGAATAAGCAAGTGTTTTTATTTAGGTTTACTCCTCCAAAAATACCCCCCAACAAAAATGGTGTATACGACATTATTGCAACCTGTGAATTTGGGGCCTTCTTGTTGAATGTCGCACAGTTGCTTTGTATGGTAGCGCCATACATACCCCATCGAAGCTTTCTCATTTCTCAGTTGAAGCATCTCACGGGAGGCACATTGGTGTAGTTACCCGCAATAGCCGTGCAGATCAGGTTTTTTCGCTTTGCTTCATTGCCTGTGAACTATGAGCGCAATTGCGCACGACCTCTGCTTGTAGGTTCTTTCGTTTCTTTTTCCAAATGGTTTCATCCGTTCGGCGATGTCTATGGTAGCGCCAAAATTTACCAAAATGGATGCTTAATAAGGTAGTGCAGACAATGATCAGCTGGATTACAACTATTGTGTCTAGGCGGATCTGGGAAGTCTTACTAAAGCATCCGTTCAAACACTATAGATAGCAAACTGGGCAATTGGTCAAAGGCTGTAAGTTTTATGTGTTTCCGCCGTTATAAGGGAAGAGTGTATTAGCAGTAGGTGAATGTGCCTACGAATTTCGTCCTAAACAATTTATGCGCAAGTGCTAGCTATACTGGCCCCTCATTTGCCGCTATGATATAGTTTCAGTGCCCACGATGATGAAATTGATACAATAGAGGAGATGCCCGTCGGTCGTGGCCATGGTATAGAGGTTCTAAGAAGTGGCTGTATTGCTACAACTAAATGCACTACTATGTCTGCTGCATCACATACATAAAGCGAAGTACGACCTTTAAATTGGCGTGCGCCTACCAATTTCCATAGTGGGTCAAAATTAACGTAGTAAAACGCACTGCAGTCGCAGTAGAAACGAATTCCGTGGTGGTAGAATATTTTTATGGCGGTAAAAAAATTTTTGCTGGCAGTAGATCTTCTAGGCGTTAAATTTTACTATATATACGGGTAATTTCCTGATGGGAAGAAGCAATGATTGCAGTATTCGAATTTCGGATAATTTTTGTAACTGGATTTGACTTTTCTAGTTTTGCATATTGGCACTCGTTTTATACTATTACTTAATTTATTGATTGAAGGTTAATTACTTTCATCTTCAACTTTATTAAATTTTACATTTTTCAGCCATTTTTATAAGCGTTTTTGCAACTATTATTTCATAAATATTATTGAACATTATGGATGATTCAATCTTTTTCAACGCAAATTCGGCACAAGAAATAGCACCTGGACTTTGGTTAGGTGGCTATTCCAGTATTTTACAATCCAATTTTAATGGTAATTTTCTTAGTGAGAACAATATTAAAATCATTATAAATTGCGGTGATACCATCGATTTTTTGCAATTTCTCGAATATCAAAGTACTATGGGGGTAAGTTCTGATGTCATCATTATATCCTTGGATCCTAGCTTCACCAATATTTCCAATGAGTTAGTTGATAATTTTATTTCAACTTTTAAAAAGAAATTAATAAACTATGTGCAATCATTTTATGTATTGAATCCGAATAAAAACCTAATTCATGATTTCCCTGATCATTTTGATCAACTATTGCAATCACCAATCCTTCATGGTTCTAATTTGAAAATTAATTTCTTCAATATTAACCGTCTTATAAAACTATTTAAATCGATTAACAATGATATTCAAGTGCTCATTTTAAGTGGTTCGGGAAATAATAGTCTAAGCACAGGATTGGCAATAAGTTATCTTATGGACAATTATTCATATCATTTAAATGCCAGCTTCAATTTAATTCAGTCAAAACGTCCATCTATAGCTCCTTTGAACATAAACTTTTATGATGATTTAATAATCATTGAAAACCTCAAGAAGTTCTACAACGAAAATTCCTTGATTAAACTGAAGAATAACGGTGTTTTGATGACAAATTGCAAATTAAAGAGGTCTCATGATGACGAGGAAAACGAAGAAGAAAGTGATGAGTTGATCAGCGTCGGCGGTGATGCCAACAAAAGAGTAAGAACCTTCAACTACTACTAAACCCTGTCATCTGTCATGAATTATGAGTAAAATTATGTACTATTAAATATCAAAAGTTGTATCATTAGCTAAATAAGTATGCCTATCATTGGTAATACAAATATATATTAGTAACACCCCTTGCTTACAGTAGTGATATTCTAACAGTAGTGATATTCTAAAGTAATGATATTGTAACTGTAATGATATTAAATAACCAAACCCAGCTATATCTTGGTTGGCAAATGTTGCATTATCTATGTACAATAAATTAATTTTTAGGAACCTGTAAACCGACCCTGTTAGCTGTCTTTCTCACGTTATCTTCTTGAGTCATTGTTAATCCTGGGTTATATCTTTCTAACAATTCCTGATAGACTCTTTGACTGGCTAAGAAAGTAGCCATATTGTGTAAATGAAATGATTTATATTGAGGAGTAATGTGAGGTGTATTTTCGTCTACCAACTTCTCAACAATGGTTGTGTCTAACGGAGTAATTGGAACTTCTCCGTTATTTAATTTAAGTAACTTTTCATCGATTTCTTTCACAGATTGTCTTTCTTTGATTAAATTTAATTTCTTATAGTTTAATAATGCAATTTGTTTCTTTATATCTTTTTCATTATGTATTTTGGAACTATTTTCGTTGATTATTGTCAACTCCTTGGTGAGGTTTTTTATCAACTCCTTGAAAGGGGCAATATTCTTTGTAGCAATGGACATCTTGTAGGCTTCTAGTTAGACTAAGGTTCGATCCACTATTCGAAAAAAAATTGGCTCCAGGCTAAATTGGTAGCGCCGCGCGATTCGCATTAGAATTAGTTGCGCTACCGTAATTAATTCCCTCCCGAAAAATTAAAATGTAATGGTAGCGCCGGATCGGCAATCGGTAATATACCCCTTTGTTGCAGGGGTCGGGCTCAGAGTACGATTTGCCAATAATAGCCGTTTAAATGGTTTTCTGGTTAATATTTTCCAGGCGTCTGCTACTTCCGTACTACACTTACTACACACTTACTACACACTTACTACACACTTTACTCAAACCAGCCTTCCTCTAGTCATCGGTAAAAGGAGGTCAATCACGGTCATGGTAGCGCGAGTTTTACCGATGGATGATAAGGGGTTACTGCGTTCTTACAGTGGATAATTATAAGTCATCGTATTTCCGTTGTATTGGTGATTCCAATCCGTTTTAGTTAACTTATAGATTGTCCCTGTTTACTCCATGACCATATCCGGCTACTTCTAATTTTGCAGTCTCATCTCATGATTCGCCTCAAGAACTCCGAGCCCATGTACAGAACAATATGTCAAATTGAGCTTAAGCTTTGGCACCATGTGGTGCTATGAGATGTATATAGTTTTAAATTCATTCTAACTACCGTATATAGATATGAGGTCGCATGGCGATGTTACACCGGTCAATAGGTTGTGCTTATGGGTTCCTTCTCTACTTCTACCAAAACTTGTATTCTCATGTAGAATGTAGTAAAACTCCGTTGGACCAATCATGCGAAGTTTTTTAGTCCGGTGCCGAACTGGAAATTCACTAAAAGTTTCATTAGTGCGCACCCTACCACACCCATCAATGATACACGATTGACGTGCAAACGAAGGGTTAATTTGCTACAATGAAGTACTTCAAGCCAATTTGTAGTTAGTAAACATAAATATATACCTCCGATTCAAGAATTGCCCATTTCGTTCGATTTTCGCCCGACTTTTAACCGTTTCTAAATCGATATTTTTTATCCGTACCAATTTTTTTGTTCTCTTACAGTATTGAAAATTCTCCTACTACAAAGAAAATTTTAATATTAATTTTTTTTAATTTATTCTCTTCTTTAATATTCATAATGTTAAGATCCATTGCACCAAAAGTATGTACTTTGATTGTTGTATAGTGTATTCCCTTTGGAGTTTTGTACCATTTGTTCCTCATCTCCTTTTGTATTCCTCATCTCCTTGTTTGTCTACTTGATGTAATGATTATCATTGCACAGTAGATTAGTGTTAACTCTTTGATGTATGAAGTTCCATCACCGATATGTATGGCCCTGGAATGGATAGGACTATCAATATGGCTGTGATGGCTTGTTTCTATTCATTCTTGTTGCCGATGCTTTTTATTGGTCTGGTCATTAAATCAACCCTTGCATCATCTGTCCAAGTCCGTCATTGTTGGTTCCAACCAGCTTCTCCTTGAGCAGACTACCTACGATTATGTATCAGCATACTACCGTTTTGTTGGAACGAATTCTGAATGTGTTCCAGCTTGGTCTCAGTTGGCGGTTGATTTCACCACGTTCATCGGTCCATACCGGCAATTGTTTCAGCGAATGATTTCCCTCAATTATCACTCGTCGTTGATTTTAATACTATTACCAATTGCGACTTACCATGTAATGACGTTCCGGTACTACTAGGCACCGGTGTTGGTTGTAGAAGCTGGTGGTTTTAGTTTGATGAGTTTGGAGGAGAGATGACTTTTGATTGATATATTTGTTTTTTATTGAAAATCGTCTACAAAGATACCTAATTGTTCTTTCTTCGATATTCCAGATACTATCGAAGAACTACAAAGCTTATATGGTATTATTTAGCAAAGTGTGATGAATATGAGATGAGGTCATCGGAGTAGAGGAATTTTTCGGAGTAGATTTTCCAGAGTATAGTGTAAATAATTTACTAACTTTCAGTCTTCTATCAGATCATTAGCAACTTTTGCTTCTCCAGAATCTGTTTTACCAAAAAAATACGGTGGTAAATATACCGTTACTTTAATTCCAGGTGATGGTGCTGGTAAAGAAATTACCGACTCAGTAAAGACTATCTTCAAAGACCAAAACGTTCCTATTGAATGGGAAATTGTTGATGCTTCTGGTTTAGATAACGCTAAATGTGGTGTCACTGAAGCCGTTGAATCTTTGAAAAGAAACAAGGTTGGTTTAAAAGGTATTATCTATACTCCAACCACCTCCACCGGTAAATCATTAAATGTTGCTTTAAGAAAAGAATTAGATATCTACGCATCTCTTGTTCTTATCAAAAACATTCCAGGTGTTAAATCCAGATTAGACGGTATTGACTTTGCTTTAGTCAGAGAAAACACTGAAGGTGAATACTCTGGTTTAGAACATCAATCCTACCCTGGTGTTGTTGAATCTTTAAAAATTATGACCAGATTCAAGTCTGAAAGAATTGCCAAATTTGCTTTTGACTTTGCCAACAAAAATAATAGAAAATTAGTCACTGCCATTCACAAAGCTAACATTATGAAATTAGGTGATGGTTTATTCAGACAAACTGTTAAAGATGTTGGTCAAGATTACCCAGGTATTGAAGTCAACGATTTAATTGTTGATAACGCATCTATGCAAGCTGTTGCTCACCCACAACAATTTGATGTTTTAGTCACTCCAAACTTGTATGGTTCTATCTTATCTAATATTGGTGCTGCTTTAATCGGTGGTCCAGGTTTAGTTCCAGGTGCCAATTTCGGTAGAGAATATGCTGTTTTCGAACCAGGTTGTAGACACGTTGGTTTAGACATTAAAGGTAAGAACACTGCCAACCCAACTGCCATGATTTTATCTGCTGCTATGATGTTGAGACACTTAGGTTTAAACGAACACGCCGACAGAATTTCTAAAGCTACCTACGATGTTATTGCTGAAGGTGAAGTTAGAACCAAAGATATTGGTGGTACTTCTTCTACTACTGAATTTACTGATGCAATTTTAGCTAAATTAAATTAGAAAATTCAAGAGAGTATTAGTAATTTTTCAAGACAGTATTAGCAACTTTTCAAATTAAATTAAATTCATAAATTGTTAACATCTTCATTAATATTCCGCTCAACTAGATAATAAATGATTCAAATGTACAAGTAAATTATAGCTGGAACTGTAGATAGCTACATTTTGACTCTACCTGTGACCAATATTACATCACCATTGATTATTCGTGTATACTGACTGTGATAGCGAGTCATAATGGTCAAAATCGGCGATAAAACCATCATTTTCCCTCCAAATTTCTCGGAAAAGGTTGCAAGATAATCATAGCTGTCTACACAATGATTCTACGCTTTCAAAGAATCAATTATCTCCTCAATTCACTACCTTTCACTTGAATATTTAATTGAGGGCATTTAATTGGCTGCGGCGTCGGATGTAAAATTTTCGTCCATCTCACTATTTCTTAACAAGCGAATATTCTTCATAGTTAATTTTAATGTTTTAACGGGTTCTCGTTCATTACTAAGGTATATTCTTAGTTAAATTGTAAGGAAAGTGAATTAAATTAATTAATAATGTGTGACGTTGTTTTAGGTTCTCAATGGGGAGATGAAGGTAAAGGGAAATTAGTCGATGTCTTATGTGACAACATTGATGTCTGTGCTAGATGTCAAGGGGGTAATAATGCCGGTCATACTATTATTGTTGGAAAGACTAAGTACGATTTCCATATGTTGCCATCTGGTTTAGTTAACCCAAAGTGTGATAACTTGGTTGGTTCCGGGGTTGTTGTTCATGTTCCATCATTTTTCCTGGAATTAGAAAATTTAGAAGCTAAAGGTTTAGATTGTAGATCAAGATTATTTTTGTCTAGTAGAGCTCATTTAGTGTTTGATTTCCATCAAAGAACTGATAAGTTGAAAGAAGCGGAACTTTCCGCCAACAAAAAGGCTATTGGTACTACTGGTAAAGGTATTGGTCCAACTTATTCGACTAAGGCTTCGAGATCTGGTTTGAGAGTTCATCATTTAGTTAATCCTGATCCTAACGCTTGGGAAGAATTCAAAGCTAAATACCATAGATTAGTCGATTCAAGAATGAAACGTTATGGTGACTTTGATTATGACACCGAAGCGGAATTAGCCAAGTACGCTACCTACAGAGAACAATTACGTCCATTTGTTGTTGATGCTATTGACTTTATGCATACCGCTATCGCTCAAAAGAAACGTATTTTGATTGAAGGTGCTAATGCGTTAATGTTGGATATTGATTACGGTACTTATCCTTACGTCACTTCATCATCTACTGGTATTGGTGGGGTTTTAACTGGTTTAGGTCTTCCACCAAAGAGCATTAACAACATTTACGGGGTTGTTAAGGCTTATACTACCAGAGTCGGTGAAGGTCCATTCCCAACTGAACAATTAAATGAAGTTGGTGAAACTTTACAAGATGTTGGTGCTGAATACGGTGTCACTACCGGAAGAAAGAGAAGATGTGGTTGGTTAGATTTGGTTGTGTTGAAATACTCAGCTTTGATTAATGGTTACACTTCTTTGAATATCACCAAATTAGATGTCTTGGACAAATTCCCAGAAATTAAAGTTGGTATTAAGTATAAATTAAACGGCAAAGTCTTGTCTTCTTTCCCAGAAGATTTAAATGATTTAGCCAAAGTTGAAGTTGTATACGATACTTTGAAGGGTTGGGAACAAGACATCACTCAAATCAGAACTTACGATGACTTGCCTGAAAATGCTAAGATATATTTACAATATATTGAAGATTATTTAGGTGTTCCAATTCAATGGGTTGGTACTGGTCCAGCTAGAGATTCCATGTTGGAAAAAAAATTATAAATTTTTGATTTTATAGCTTTTAGAGTAAAGAGATAGTTGGTTTGAATTGTATATTACTAAACTTTTAAATTAGTTTCTGTAGAAGAAAATGTACTATTGTACTCCAGACAATAGAACAAAAGTCCAGATGGTAGCGCTCGCGTTAAAGAAAAGTTGAATCATTTATTCAACTGATTTAATTCTTATCACATCGTATTCCACTGTGTTAGGGTTGCTATGTCGTCACACACTCGTTGGTATGGGTATTCAGCAATTGCATTGAATTTGGCAGTACGAGTTTACTCGGGCTTGTATATGATAATTTCTGATTGTGATGAGACCTATAACTATTGGGAGCCATTAAATCTTTTGCTACGTGGTTTTGGGAAACAAACTTGGGAATATTCCCCGGAATACGCCATTAGATCGTACGCCTATCTTCTACCTTATTATGCTATTGGATATCCCTTTAGTTGGATGAACTCGCTAGTTCAATTTTATGCTATTAGACTAGTTGGGTTGATTGGCTTTACCGTATTTTGTGAGCTTTCGTTATATTTCTCAATTAGACGGAACTTCAATCATTCATTGGCTATTTGGTGGTTGTTTTTGTCGTCAATTGCTCCCGGTATGTCTCATGCTGGTGTAGCTTTGTTACCATCATCTTTCGCAATGCAGTGCTTATTGTTAGCTTCAGCTAATGGCTTTGACGCTATCTATTCCAATTCACCTTCAAAAATGGTCACAACTATATTTTGGTATTTATTAGGGGGAATTATGGGCTGGCCATTTGCTTTGGCGTTGGGTTTTCCTTTTGGATTATATACCTTGACAAAATGCAATATTAAATTGATTGTTAGTTGTGCAATCGCATTATTGGCTATAGCAACTCCAATATTCCTCATTGATTCTTACTTCTATTCGAAATTTGTGTTTGTGCCATTAAATATTGTGACTTACAACGTATTTAGTGGTGAAGGCGAGGGTCCAGATATCTTTGGTGTCGAACCATTGAGTTATTACGTTTTGAATTTGCTTCTAAATTTTAATGTCGTTGCGGTATTAGGGTACTTGGGCATGTTACTTAATGTGTTTATATATAAGAAGCCATTGAAGATATTTGTTATAGGTGTTGCCCCAATGTTTATTTGGACCTTGGTTTTCTTTAGCCAACCACACAAAGAAGAGAGATTTTTATATCCAATATACCCCTTAATTACTTTGAACGCATCTTTGGTTATTGTCAAAGTGTTTGCATATACTCCTTCACAGCTCAACAGATTACTAAAATTCTTGACTATCTTGGGACTTTTACTTATTTCTTGGTTAAGAATTTATAACTTGGTGGAAAACTACAGTGCTCCATTGACTACAACTTCAATTTTATCTGATCTACAATCACCTTATCAGGTGAACGTTTGTACTGGGAAGGAATGGTACCACGTTCCTACATCATTTTTCTTGCCCAAGAACTATCGTTTAAGGTATGTTAAGAGTGGATTTGATGGTTTGTTGCCAGGAGATTTTAATGAAGATCTTGCAAATTTATATGAAATTACTTCGTTTGTTCCTTTGCACATGAATAATAAGAATCAATTTGAATCAGATAAAATAATAGATGTTATAAATTGTGATTATTTCATTGATAATAATCAAGAGGTAATCGCACAAAATTGGAACCCTATCAAGTGTGAGAAGATTATCAATCCCGATGGTAACCATGGATTGGGGAGACTACTTTACGTTCCTAAATTTTTAAGAAAGTTCATTCCATACAAGGTGGAGTACATGGATTTCTGTGTGTATGAGAACACAGCTAAAGTGTAAATATTACGAATGAGTTCATCGTGTATTAATGATAATGCTGATGAAGTTGCCATAATAGAATTTCCTCAGCATATATTATTTAGTGAAATGAAATTTTTTGGAAGCAAAATAACTTGTCATCACTACATTTCAGCTACGTCGAAGAAACTCTTGTGGTTCTTGTAATGTATAATAGTTTATAAAAAATTTACAGTTGACAATTTTTGAATTTTCAAATGTGGAGGAAATGTGGAGGAACTTTTGTAGGGTACTGAAAATTTAAATTTTCATTTCTATTAATTCAACATAAACAACAAATTGAACATGTTGGATAGTTGTAGTTTATCGAACTATCCGTGCTTTAATGTTAAGCACACAAATTTGCATTTCGAAGTTCTTTTCAAAGAGAAAAGAATTAGCGGTGTTGTTGAATACGAATTAGAAAATGTACACGAAACCAAAAGCTTAATTCTTGATACATCTTATCTTCAAATCAATTCGGTGCAAGTAAATGGTACTAGTGTTAATTACGAATTAGGTGCAAGAACTGAACCTTTTGGTTCACCATTGAAAATTCCTATTGATTCTGCAACTAACCTTTCCGTTAAAATTGAATTTAAGACTACAGATAAAAGTACTGCCATTCAATTTATTCAAGGTGATACTGGCGACTATATCTTTTCTCAATGTCAAGCTATCCATGCTCGTAGTTTATTCCCCTGTTTTGATACTCCTGGGGTCAAATCGCCTTATTCATTCTCTGCTAAATCTCCATTGCCTTGTTTAATGTCAGGTAGACCAAATGCTGAAAAAACTGCCAACAATGTGTATTATTTTGATCAGCCCATCCCAATTCCTTCCTACCTTGTTTCTATTACTTCTGGTAACTTGCATAGTGCTAAAATCGGTCCAAGATCAAAGGTATATTGTGAAGAACCTAACTTACAAGCATGTAAATGGGAATTTGAAAAAGATATGGAAAATTTCATTCAAATTGCTGAAAAGTTAATCTTTGATTACGAATGGGGTACTTTCGATTCGTTGGTTTTACCGTCTTCATTCCCTTACGGAGGAATGGAAATTCCAAATATCACTCAATTAACACCTACTTTAATTTGCCATGATCGTACTCAAGTTAAAGTCATGGCTCATGAATTAGCACACTCCTGGTCTGGTAACCTCGTAACAAATTCAACTTGGGGCCACTTTTGGCTTAATGAAGGGTGGACTGTGTATATTGAAAGAAGAATTCTTGAGAATATTGCTGCATTTGAAAAGGGAAAAGAATATGGTGAACAAGTTCGTCAATTTAACGCTATTTTGGGCTGGAATTCATTGGTTGAAGCAGTGAATACTATGGACCCAAAATTCACTTCTCTTGAGTGGGATCTTCATGGAGTAGACCCAGATGACGCTTTTTCTAGGATTCCTTATGAAAAGGGATTTAATTTCATTTATTATTTAGAACAAGTTGTTGGAGGTAAAATTCATTTTGATCCTTTCATAAAGCATTATTTTACTGTTTGGAGATATAAATCACTTGATTCTTTCCAATTTAAAGAGACATTTATTGACTTTTACTCAGACAAAGGGATCAATATTGATAATATTGATTGGGAAGCATGGCTATTTGCACCAGGTTTACCACCCGTTATACCAAAATTTGACACTACCCTTGCGGATAACGTATACAAATTAGTCAAGAAATGGGTTCAAGGATTTGAAGATCTGGATTTACACTTTGAAGAACAGGAAATTGATAATTTCGAGTCAAATCAACAAGTATTGTTTTTGGAGGATTTAAACTCTCTGCTCGAGTCTATTGAAAGTGATAAATCAAAACTCTTGATTGATAAATTAGCAAAAGTTTATCCTAAATTTGATGCGTCTGAAAATGGTGAAATAATTTTAAGATGGGCTACATTACTACTTAAATACGGGGGGCATAATAAACCAGATGATAAAAAAGTGCTTAAATTTGCAAATTGGTTAGGAACTGTGGGAAGAATGAAATTTGTTAGACCAGGGTACAAGTTATTAGATCAAATAGTAGGGCATGATTTTGCAGTTGAAACATTTAATAAGTTCGAAGCCAAGTATCATCCAATCTGCAGAGCAATGGTTAAGAAAGATTTGCACTTAGATACTGTTCCATCAAAGGAAGTAAATACTAGTACTACCTCCGATGGCGTTCTTACAACAGATCTATCACAACTAAAAATCTAGAAATGAATGCATAATGAATATAGCGTACAGTAGTGCAAATATATATACTTGTATTGTTCGTTTTGAATATAGATTCGAGGTTTAGTTTCGTTTCAAGCTATTCTTCTGTTATTATATATTTGCTATGTAATAAACATTTGTTAAGCATAGATAAAAAGCGATGATCTATCTAATAATCTAATGTACAGTAATATCTGGACGATATTTCAATTCATAATTCGTTAAACTTCGTGAAAACAACAAGCAAAGAGAACAAGATCACCAATCAATCCAAATATTGGAAAAATCAACGAAAGATTCAGTGAACGGCTCAAATCAATGAATTTTGTTCAACAATCATGTTGTAGCTATCGAGACAAAAGTTTAAAAATACTGGGGAAAAGTTAGTTATTTTTCAGGAAGTGAAAGTTAGAGTTTTTTCTATCTAATTGTAGATTCTCGTGGTGTAGATGAATGATGGCAAAAGGACTAAATATCGAGATCGAAAAAAGCAGATCAATCTCGTCTATGAAATCATTTGCTTTGGAGGAAAGGAATAATGGATACAAGGTTGAGAATCAAGGGAAATAAATAGGAATGCATAATTAATTTTCGTCAAAATAATCATTTAAAGCAATTTCGGATTCAACGAAACCTGTCTTGGCTGACTTCACAGCATCTTCGATTAATTTGATCCAAAATTCCTCAGAGTTTTCTGGAACATCATCGACGTGGAAATTATCGAAATTGTCCTTATGGCCGTAGTTTTGGATTCTTTCACATTGATTTGAGATCTTGATTAATCCCAAAGCAGCTGCACTTCCTTTCAAATAATGACCCAAATTACTTAACTTTTCGAAATCTTTTAACTTCAAATTCTCATCAATCTCAACGAAAGTATCGTTAAATTGTTGGATGAAAGTCTCGAACAATCCTAGACTGAATCCTTCTTCGTCTTCATCCATGGCAATTAATTCGCTGAAAACCAGCCATTCAATTAGACCACTAGTTTGTAATTTTGTTTTCTTGGATTCTGTCATTTTTAATATCAACCACTATTAACACCAATCAATTAATAACGAAAATCAATACCAATAGAATATCAATTGCTATCTCTACTATATCTTTTGTGTAAACTTTAAGTGAATCGCTCCTTAAAAATCGTGCTGGTTTTTCATGTAATGTCGAAGCGAATTCGAACTAAATAATTACGTCATCCAGTTTAAGTATGAAGAAAGAGAATTTTATTTCATTTGTACGAGTATTTGCTACTTAATGTATGATTAATAGATACGATGGTCTTTAATCACGTCTTAGCTTCATTTAGGTGTAAGATTTGCATCAATTGCTGGACTTTCTGCCATTGTATCGTCGCTTTTCTATGGCTGCAAAATTAAATCCTGCCCGTTTCGTGATGATCCATATTTTCTAAGGAGTGATTGCTGGTTACTATTATTTAAATCAACTTGGGTGGCTTTCGTCAAACCATCTCGGTTAAAGAGGATGGTTTTCACAAATCTTTGTATTTCTGATCTTCTTATTATGAAGTTTTCCAACTATTGATGACCGAGGTAATACAGTACAAAACGTTTGCAGGATACTTATGAGCGAAGAAGCCAATAATGTATGTACAGTCTGGCTGTTTGTTTTCGTTTGCTACATTCTTCTTTCTGATTTCGCCTGATCTAGAAACAAGATTGGCATATAACGGTAATTGGATGTTTATTTGTAACTTTAGCCTGATGTAACATGTCGTAATGCTTATATTATGTAAATATTAGTCTTGTACTATCAATTGCCAATTCGCAATTGATCGGTTTTAAGAGATTAAGATAACTCAGAATGAGACTAAAAATCTTTTTGGTAATATATTGCAGCGGTGATTTGTATGGATAAATAATGGACATATCCTACTACATTCCAAAGCAATCTTCGTTTTAAATACATCGTAAGTCTATATTTAATAGTAAATTTCTCTAATTTTTTCCTGAAGTACCTTCATAACTAAAGTTTAGCAATGATGACTACGGTGAAGATCCCATTCATCATATTGTGAATAAAATGTCAACATAAATCTGTTCTCTCTATTTAAACTCTATACTTAAACAATAATATAATCTTCTAGATCTATTTCGAAAGTTCATATAAATCACCTAATTTTTCAGCATAATAGGTAGGAGCAATATCGGAAGGTTGGCTCAATACTCTTTCTTCAGTTTCGATACCAGTCAAAACTAATAAGGTATCTAATCCACCATCTCTACCAAATTTCATATCTGTGTTCAAACGATCCCCCACCATCAAACCACGTTTTGGATTTTCTTTCAAACCTGGGTTGTCTGCTTTGATAGCATTAAGCATGGATTGATTTGGCTTACCGCAAATTGCATCTGGTTGTCTACCACTTGCATAAGCTACCGATTCAATGATTGAACCAGCACCAATTAACAATTTTCCTTTTGAAGGGAAGGTTGAATCGATATTAGTAGCAATGAAAGGCAAAGATTTTGAATCTTTCAAAAGGTATTGCATAGTTATCGATAATTTCAAATAATTTAAATTGAATATTAATCCGGCTACTACCGCTCCAACGTCATTGTCTAATTCAGATAATTTAGGATTATATTGATCGAATTTAACCCCATCTTCTATTAAACTAGGATCAGTTCCACCAACTGTAGTATAACCCAATTCAGCCAATTCTTGCTCAATTCCGACTTCACCCAAAACCCAAACTTTCTTGGATTTTGGAAGCTTGAGAATCTTATCAATGTAAACTGCCGAAGCATAAGAAGAACCAAACACTTCGTTTTTATTTATACCCTCAATTCCAAAATTCTTAAACTTGCTTAAATAATCGTTTCTTGATTTGGTAGAGTTATTAGTAACAAAGACAATTGTCTTTTTGTGTTTTCTTAATAAATCAAGAGTTTCGCTAATATATGGTAATAAATGGTCCCCTAACCAAATAACACCATCACAGTCAAAGAGGAAATAATCATATTTATCGAGCAATGCTTCGACTTGTTCTTTAGTTGTAATCTTACTCGACATACTTGCTAACTAGGTGTAATTGGAAAAGAAAAGTAATCAAGGAAATCTCTACTCCATAAATGCGACTAGGTTTTATAATGCAAGCAATTTACCAAATTGCCAGAATAGGATTTGGCAATTGTACAAAATTGGATGGCAATGAAAGCAAAGGAGACTTAGTACAAAAGTAAAGATATCTGTTACAAAATGGATAAGCTTGTACTACAAAATTGATAAGATTATGCTACTATAATTTAACATATCTACAAAGTTTAATTCTTTCTGTGATAAAAATGACGTAGGCGTGCAAATTGGTATCAATTGATAGCGATTTTACATTCAAGAACAAATAGTGTCATCTAGACTCATGGCACCATGATCTCGGGTACTTATAAAGTGAAAATTGTACTACTGCTTTGGAAAGTTAGTGCAAGTTTCCAAATTAAACTAACAGCATGAATAGCTAACTAGCACTCACTTTTCTGAGCCATTGTAGCGCGAAAACAGTCATGAGCAAATACATATTGTATAACTTTATTCTTTACATCTTGTTTATTGTATTTTATATACTAGAATTGATTGTGCTAGCACAATTAGGACTCTATATTATGCGATTGATATTGGATTTGATAAATAATTAAAGTATCCAATTTGTCATTGTTTTAATGGTTGAACTATAAATTTAATCAACAAATAGATCAACAGTTGGAAATAAGTATTAGAAAAAGGTATATTCGATTCTAACATTCAGGTACGAAATTTACTTTAATACTTAGATGGATCAACTCCAGCAAAATATTTTGGAAATCTAACCTTAGATTCATCATTATAAAGCTTCTCGTCAAATTTATCTTGCAATTCTTGTGACATTGATTGTTTAACTAACTCTTGTCTTGCAATTTCGGAGTAGTATCTTCTAGCTAAGTTACGGTCTTGTTCAGCTAACAATAATGGTTCAAGATAAAATCTAGACCATTGCTTTTCTCTGGATAATTCTCGTTGTTCATCAACCCCTTTGTAAAATTTGTAAAATCCAAATGCCATTAAACCAGTAATCCCCCAGAAATAAATAGATCCACGAAAACCTCTCGATGGTAAATTTCTTTTCCATTGAACTGGCTCGTATCCCCCAATAGGTGGTAAATCTTGCATTTTACTTCTTTAATAGTTACCTAACTATATCGATCAATTATTACTACACTATAGTAATTGAATTTTTTTCATTGGGCTAAAATATTGGTAAACGCCCGACCCTCTTTTAGTTCGTAGTAGTTTAGTCGCAAATAGTACCACCGAAGTCTCGCGGAAGTAGTGCGACGGCTCCGCTAAAGCTCCGCGGTAGATTCACCGCAGCCTCATGAATTTACTACCGCAGATTGGTATCTACATGGTTGATAAATTACAATCTTGAATTGATAAAAGATCTTTTCGCTTTCTATACTGACTCTACCATTTTGAATGATAATTTACTATATACTAGTACATAAAATGCATTAATGATGTTCTTGAATTAAAATCATTTAATATCGAAGATAGGTTTTAATTTCTTGATCAAGACCCAATCTTCTTTTGCAACAGTATCTCTGAAAGCTGGATCTTTCAAGGTATCAATCGACTTACGAGAAATTAATGAATATAATTTATCAGTTTCATCAACATGACGTCCCCATGTTGGTTGAGCTGATGATGGATTTTCTAATCTCATAGCAGCCCCTTGTGCAGTTTGACCCTTTTTAATGGACTCAATTGATTTATGATTTACTTCTAATGAAACAACTTTACCCAATACCATAATATTAGCTGCTCCATTAGCATCTTTACGAACAGCACAAATTGGAGTACCGACTTTAACTACACCTTCAAGAACATCAACCCCAATAATCATTGGATTACGTTTGTTAATGATTTGAATAGTTTTCAATACACATGGCAAAACAGCGTATTCCTGGAATTCTTTACGACGAGCTTCGAGTAATTTTTGTTGATAAGCTGAAAATGCATCGAATAAATGATAGATAATATCAGCATTGAAAATTTTAACGTTTTGTTCATCTGCATATTGTTCTGCTTCTTTGTCGATCTTGACATCAAAACATAACATTACCGCATATTCGGGTGCCTTTTCCAACATGGTAGTAGCCTTCATAACATCTCTCTTGAAAACTGGACCTAAACCAATAGACATGACTGGAATCTTCATATCTTTCAAGAAATCCAATAATGCTTCCAATGAACCTAATGTTGATGCTTGGACAACAACACCTTTACCACTAGTATCAACAGAATCTAATA
Organism: Suzukiozyma fluviatilis; assembly: GCA_030560825.1. Classification (NCBI taxonomy): domain Eukaryota; kingdom Fungi; phylum Ascomycota; class Pichiomycetes; order Serinales; family Debaryomycetaceae; genus Suzukiozyma; species Suzukiozyma fluviatilis. The sequence continues at coordinate 895,573 of JAKTVZ010000001.1, forward strand.
ATCCAGTTAAATCTTCCATGACATCTTCCATGATTTCTTCTTCATCATCATCTTCTCCAACAACAATTAATCTGGAACCAGCAACAGCCTTTTCTAAATCATTAGCAGCAATCTTGACCCCTAATGCCGCCTTGACTTCTTTATGATGAATATATTCTGATTTGATTCTTAATTCACGAGATGGTGGTGGAGTTAATAATGCTCTGATATTGGTTGCTATAGGTCCGTTCAAACCACATAAAACGACTCTATCACCTTCACGTAAAATACCATTAGATAAGACAACATCGATAGTATAACCAAAACCTTCAACGACTTTAACTTCTAAAATGGTTGCTTCCACTTTAGATAAGTACATTAATTGTTTAGACATTCTCTTTTGAGTTAATTCTAATAATAACCATAATAAATCAGGGACACCTTCACCAGTAACAGCAGAAGTTGGAACAATAGAAACATATTTAGCCATGTTTTTATTTTGGTAATATAATTCAGAGTTTAATCCTTGTTCTGCTAACGCAACATTAATTTGTTCATATCTTGTATAGAACTCAGCTTGAACCGATTTAGATTGTTTTTCAAAAGAATCTCTGAAAGAGTTATTTGGGAATACTTTCCAATCATACAATCTATCAATTTTATTTAATGCAACAACGAATGGAGCTTTTCTGTCTCTTAATAATCTAATAGATTCAAGTGTTTGTTGTTCTAACCCATGCATAATATCAATAACCAAAATAGCGATATTACATAAATTGGAACCACGGGATCTCAAGTTAGTAAAGGACTCGTGCCCTGGGGTATCAATGATTAATAAACCAGGAACTTCGTAGGTTTGTTTTTCGTATTGAGACATAACAGCAGTTTTTTGTTTGATAGCTTCAATTGGGAAATAAGTAGCACCAATTTGTTGGGTGATACCACCTGCTTCACCACCTTGAACATTGGTTTGACGTACTTTATCCAATAATTTAGTTTTACCAGTATCAACATGACCCAAAATACAACAAATTGGAGAACGCATTTCCTTTTCGGCAGATTTTTTGCTTAATTCTTTCTTTCTTGCTTCTTCAGCAGCTTCGGCATCTCTAGCAGCTTTGACTGCTAATGCTTTAGCTTTTCTTGCTTCCTCTTCTTCTGCTAATTTTCTTTGTGCTTCTTCTTCTTCCCTCTTTTCTCTTTCAGCTAATGCTTCTACGGTTTCACCAGCAGCTAATTGGGTTGGTTCTTCGACTGGTTCTAATGCAGTTTCCCAATCATCAACGATTTCTTCATCGTCATCAAGAGCCATTTTTTCCCAATCATCAACAATAGCATCATCGTCTTCGTCAGCTTTCTGTTCATCAGTTTTAGCTTGATTTTTATTTGCAAGGAAAGATTTTGGTTTAGTTGACTTTTTCTTAGTATAAACAACTTTTTTCTTCTCATCCTTCTTTTCGGCTGGAGCGTCTTTCTTTTCAAGACCAGGAATGGAGATATTACTTGCTTGTAACAATTGTTGACGACGTAACTCTTGTAATCTCTTTTGCTCTTTTTGCTTCTTGGTCAATAATTTCCCTTCAGCTTTTAATTGTTCTTTCTTCAATCTTTCTTTTTCCTTTTTAGCGGCTCTTGCTTCTTCCTTTTTCTGTTCTTCTTCTTTGGCTAAACGTTCTTCCTCGAGTCTCTGGTTTTCCTCTTCTTCCTCTAAACGACGTTGTTCATCTTCCAACTGTTTTTTTAACTCTAATTGACGTTTTAAAGCAGCAATACCAGCTGGTAACTTCTTACCCTTTTTAGCAGCAGGTTTTGGTTTTTCATCTTCAGGTTCTGGAGTAGCTTGAGAAGATGATGGAGCTGAGTCACTATTCTTAGCTTCGGCATTTTGTTTATTTGCTTGCTTGATTTCTTGTTTCTTTTCTTGTTGTTGAGCTTTCTTTTTGGCAGCAGCTTCTTTCTTCTTTTGCTTTTCTGCTTCTTTCTTCAACTTTTCCTTTTCCTTCTTAGATAAGATCTTTGGGCCGTCCTTTTTGGATTCTTCCTCTTTTTCTTCCTTCATCTTCTTAGATTTACGAATAGAATTTAAGAAATCATCTTGAGGTGCGTCTGCTTCTTCAGCAGTTTCAGTAGTGGCGTCGTCATTTTGGTTTAATTCTTGAGCTGGGGGAGTTTCGAGTTCTTCGTCATCCCAAATATCTGGGCCAGAGTTCTTCTTAGACTTCTTAGCCATTTTAATTATCAAATTAATTTGCCTTGTAAATCAAAGTTAACTTGAAAATGAAATTTTTTTATGGGCATCATAAAATCGTTAGTCCACACGACTAACTAAATGTGAAAAATTGCAAAAAACTAGATTTTCACAAAGTAAAGACTGAAGAATTTTTCTATTGCCAACTAGGTATATAACAGGTTAGACAAGCAGTAATCATGACTACGGTTGAGAAAATTAAGGCTATTGAAGATGAAATGGCGAAGACGCAAAAGAATAAGGCGACTTCGTTCCATTTGGGTCAATTAAAAGCAAAGTTGGCTAAATTAAGAAGAGAGTTGTTAACTGATGGTGCAGGTGGCGGTGGAGGTGCTGGTATTGGGTTCGATGTTGCTAGAACGGGGGTGGCAACTATTGGTTTTGTGGGATTTCCATCGGTTGGTAAATCTACATTGTTAAATAAATTAACTGGTACTCATTCGGAAGCTGCAGCTTATGAATTTACAACTTTAACAACAGTTCCAGGGGTTATTAAGTATAGAGGGGCAAAGATTCAAATGTTGGATTTACCAGGGATTATTGAAGGTGCCAAAGATGGTAAAGGTAGAGGTAGACAAGTTATTGCTGTTGCAAGATCAGTCAATTTATTGTTTATTGTCTTAGATGTTAATAAACCTTTACACCATAAACAAATTATAGAAAAGGAGTTAGAAGGTATGGGTATACGGATTAACAAAGAGCCTCCTAATATTGTCATTACTAAAAAAGAACGTGGAGGAATAAATGTTACCAATACTGTACCTTTAACACATTTAGACAATGATGAAATCAGAGCAGTTATGTCAGAATATAGAATTAATTCGGCAAATATCGCATTCAGATGTGATGCTACTGTGGATGATTTAATCGATGCCATCGAAGCAAAAGCAAGAAAATATATTCCAGCGATTTATGTTTTAAATAAAATCGATTCATTTTCTGTGGAAGAATTAGATTTATTATACAAGATTCCAAACGCTATTCCAATATCTTCAGGTAACGGTTGGAACCTAGACGATTTGTTAGATATGATGTGGGATCGTTTGAAATTGGTCAGAGTTTACACTAAACCAAAAGGTAAATTGCCTGATTTCAGTGAACCAGTGGTTTTAAGAAGTGATAGATGTTCAGTTGAAGATTTCTGTAATTCTATCCATAAATCTTTGGTAGAAGACTTTAGAAATGCATTAGTATTTGGTACTTCCGTCAAACATCAACCACAAATCGTTGGTTTAACTCATAATTTACAAGATGAAGATGTTATTACAATCTTGAAGAAATAATCGGCAAAACTGGTCATTTTTTTAAGAGAAAATACTATCGCACTAATAATGGCTTCATATATCCACTCCAAATCGCATTTACACACATTTCGACCATTTATATTGTTTATAGCGTAGTTATATTTAATAGTAGGGTTCTTGAAAAATTTGTCACGTGACTATTATGTAAGCTCATTAATCAATTTTTTCAGTTCTCTAAGTAACAGATGAAGCTGAAAAGTAAAAAACTTGTTAGGATAGGTATAGTACTATACTGTTTACGGTTGTTTTTGGTATATTTAGGAGATGTCAATAATACCAGAGCAAGCGCAGACTGTTTTGACCCAGTTGTTGCAAAGTTTGTCTTCATCTGATAATACCATTAGATCGAATGGTGAGAAGTTGCTTGAAGCTGAATGGAGCTCTCTTGAAAATGTATCCATGTTATTGATTTTTCTTGCTGAACAAGCTTGTGATGGAAATAATGATAGTTTGCAATCGTTTGCTGCTGTTTTGTTTAGAAGAATTGCTATTAAATCTCCAAGAGATTTAAATGATGTTACTGATAGAACTATTGGAATCATTGATGATCAATATAAGCAACAAATTAGAGCAATCCTTTTAAGGGGGTTCTCAAAGAATCAATCAAATCAAGTAAGACACAAATTATCTGATGCTATTTCTGAAGTTGCTAAAGATGATGTTTCTCCTCAAGGATCATGGAATGAGTTAATTCCAGTATTATTTAATGCTGCTACTAATTCTGATGCAAGCTTTAGAGAATCTGCTTTTAGAGTATTCACTTCTGCTCCAGAATTATTGGATAAGTCTTTTATTAATGATATCTTGCCAATCTTTAATTCTGGTTTTGAAGATCAATCTGATGAAGTGAGAATTGCTGCTTGTACTGCTTTTGTCGCATTCTTTAGAGAATTGCCAAAGAAAAGTTGGCAATCTTTACAATCTTTGTTACCTAATTTATTAAACTCTTTACCAAGATTCCTTCAAAACGGACAAGACCATGCTTTAGCATCAGTTTTGGAATCTTTAATTGATTTAGTCGAATTGGCTCCAAAGATGTTTAAAGATATGTTTCCAAACATTATCGAATTTTGCGGTGCTGTATGCAAAAATAAAGAATTAGATTCAAATACACGTATGGCATCATTGGAGTTGTTAACTACTTTTGCAGAAGTTTCTCCAGCCATGTGCAAAAGAAGTCCTACTTATACTGAAAGTATGGTAGTTATAACATTATCAATGCTCACAGAGGTTTGTGTTGATGATGATGATGCTGCTGATTGGAATAACAATGATGATACCGAAGAAGATGATGATGAGCCAGAATATGATGCTGCTCGTCAAGCTTTAGATCGTGTTGCATTAAGATTGAACGGCCAATCGCTTGCAGCTCCATTGTTTCAATATTTGCCAACAATGATCCAATCTGGTGCTTGGAGAGAAAGACAAGCAGCTTTGATGGCTATCTCCTCGGCTGCTGAGGGTTGTGTAGATGTATTAATTGATCAAATTCCAAAAATATTGGATATGATTTTGCCCTCTTTACAGGATGAACATTCAAGAGTTCAATATGCTTGTTGTAATACTTTGGGTCAAATTTCTACTGATTTTGCAGATGTTATCCAAAGAACTGCTGGTGACAGAATCTTACCTGCCTTGATTTCTATGTTAACTAATAAGTCTGTTCCACGAGTTCAAGCACATGCTGCAGCTGCTTTGGTTAATTTTTCCGAAGCTGCCTCGAAAGAAGTTTTGGAGCCATACTTAGATGGTTTATTAAACAACTTGCTTGTTTTATTACATTCGCCAAAAAGATACGTCCAAGAACAAGTTCTCACTACTATTGCTATTATTGCAGATGCTGCTGAAAAGAAATTCGTCAAATATTACGATACTTTAATGCCTATGTTGACTGCAGTTTTAAACACCGATATGGGAACTGAAAACAGATTATTAAAGGCTAAATGTATTGAGTGCTCAACATTGATTGCGTTAGCTGTTGGTAAGGAAAAATTCTCACCACATTGTAAAGATTTAATCGCGTTATTTGGGCACCTTCAGGAAACCGCAACCGAAGACGATGATCCAGTCAAACAATATTTAGAGCAAGGTTGGGGTAGAATTTGTAAGATTATTGGGAAAGACTTCTTACCCTTTTTGCCATTAGTATTGCCACCTTTATTACAACAAGCTAAGGCTACTCAAGATATTTCTCTCTTAGAAGAAGAAGAGGCAGAAGAATTCAACTCCAACGAAGAATGGGATGTTATCAACTTATCAGGAAAATTAATTGCCGTTCATACAGCAGCTTTAGATGATAAAGTACAGGCTATGGATCTTCTTAGAACCTATGCTATACAATTGAAAGGAGATTTCTTCCCTTGGGTTAAGGAAATCATTGAGACCATTGGAATTCCAGCATTAGATTTCTATTTACATGATGGTGTTAGAGGATCTGCTGCTTTAACTTTGGCCTCATTGTTAAGATGTTCTGTACTTGCTACAGGCAATACATCAAATGAAACTTTAGGGTTCTGGTCTCAAATTTCAAGTAAATTAGTTGAAGTTTTAACCAACGAACCAGTTCCAGAATTATTAGTTGCTTATTACACTGCCTTAGTTGAATCAGTCAATGTCTTAGGTCCAAATTCTTTATCCGCAAATCAATTAGTTTCGTTGGCTACTTCCATCAATTCAAATTTAACAGAAATATATCAACGTATCAAGGATAGGGAAAACGAGGATGATGAATATACAGAAGACGTTGAAGAAAGCGAAGACGAATATACAGACGAAGAATTATTAGATGAGATAAACAAAGCTATTTCCGCAATCTTTAAGAATTCAAAAGCTAACTTTTTAGAAGCTTTCCAGATTTTAGCTCCAACTATCGGATCATTTATTAACGATGAAAATACAAATGTTAAATTATGTGGTTTGTGCGTTGTTTGTGATATCTTAGAACATTGTGGAGCCGATTCTGTGGTTTATAGAGACATGTTCATTAATGTAATTGGAGAATCAATTACATCAGCTCATGCAGGTATTCGTCAAGCAGCTGCATACTCTGTAGGTGTATCAGCACAATTTGGAGGAGAAACTTATAGAGAATTATCTATTGCTTGTTTGGAACCAATGTTTAAAATGGCATCGGTGCCAGATGCCAGGGCTGAAGAAAACATTCATGCCACAGAAAACTTCGTTGCATCAATTGCCAAAGTGTGTCACGCGTTTGGCAATACCATTCCAAACTTAGAAGCTATAATTGGACAATGGATCGCATTATTACCAATTGTTCAAGATGAAAATGTCGCCCCATTTGCATATACATTTTTGGCAGAATTAATAAAGAATCAACACCCATCGATCAACAGTCAAATTCCAAAAGTTGTTGAATCTGTGGTACTGGCATTGTCACATGCCTCTATTGCAGGTAAAACTGCTGAAAGAGTTGTTGAAGCTACTAAGCAATTATTGGGTCAAGTTTCTCATGAAGAAGCTATGGCATTATTAAGTAAAAATCCTCAAGAATTTGAAATTGCTAAAAAATGGTTTATTTAGTAAACTATGATATTGATATAAAAACAGGCTATATAGTTGTTAACTCCCCGATGTATATTAGCAAGCATTATTAAGCTATATTAATTACTTTATCTCCCATTTAGCTTTGTCTGAATTAAATGTAAGTGTTTATTGTAGAATCAGTGGCGCTACCATAAATCAACTGGTGTGGTTAAAACTATACAGGCAGAGGAATCAGTAAACGAAACTTTGGCAAGAGCTCACTACTTTTGAATGACAAGCACAAGTACCGGAGAGATGAGTGGATCTGCCGCCACTTCTAGTCGAAGCAGTAAACGGCAATCTTTAAGTACTATTGAATCAAGTGTTACAAGATTACTAGTGTCCACCAAACATTTACTCGAGAGTCTAACTCAATGGGCAAGAGAAGAAGCTGACGATAAATTTGTTTCAGATGCATATGTCAAGTTGGGAAACGATTTCAGGGCAGCTACAAGAGCATTTACGAGTGCTGGGGTTGATATTACTGATATTGGTGATGTTCCTCAAGCGTTAAGAATTATCTTAGAAGCCGCTCTAAGTGAAGCTCCAAGTCAAGAGAACTTAGATAGGTTCTTGCCGAATATAAGAAACATAATTGTCACTTTATTACAAAACTTGAAAAATAAACAAATTAGAGCGAAATCCATTTCCCAGGAGAAGCAGCATCAACGTAAGTCAACTGAAGAATCAATTGATCAAGCATCACTTCAACTTCCCCAAAATTCAGCAGATCCTGACCGGAATTCAACTCAACCTTCAACGCAATCAACAACTGCCAAGTCTCATACAAGAAAATCATCAAAGCCAAGTATTCAAGTTAATGATAAGCGTCTTGATACTGATCCTTCAAGTGTAGCCCTAGCACAACTTCAGAAGGGTTCTCATATACAAAGAAGAGCTTCCAAGAGATTCAGTGCCTATCAATATGCAAAATTGACCAATTCGAGTAGTATCCCATCTCGTTTATCCTCGTCTCAATCTATTAGAGACTCCAGCTTTCATTCTGAAGAAGGTGATTTACCTGTTGATGAAGTAGATACTTCTGTAGTTCAGAACAAGATGGATGAAAATGGAGCTATTCCAATCTTTCTTAGAATTAATAATAAAACAAAAAAGGTTAGTATAAAACTCCCTGCTAGCTTTGCATCGCTAAGGTTATTATTCGTCGAAAAGTTTGCCTATTCTCCTGGTATATCACCATTTCCAGCAATATATATACAAGATACGCAAAGTGGTATCTCTTACGAATTAGAGGAGCATTTGTTAGAATCTGAGATTAAACCTGGGAGTCTTCTTAGCTTACACGAAGTAGATCAACTGAGCTCGATTATGAAAGATTTAAATTCTAAAATCCAAGCTTTAACTGCAAAATTCGATGTATTCAGTGTCGATATTGCATCACAAATTAAGGATACTGTTACATCAATAACTCCTCCGCCCATTATTCAAGCGCCTGTTGCGCAAGAAATAGCTAAATCCAATCCAGTTCGTACTCAAGCCATTAATGAATTACATTCAATCACTCAAGAGCTTAGATCAATAAAACAATCCCAAGTGAAATATAAGCAATCAATTAAAGATACTATATCAGATATATCTAAAGATATCAAATTAGTAAAAGAATCTGGTATTGAGGATTCCAAATCATCGCATAGGGCATACATGGAATCGTGCCATGTAAAACTATCAGAAGAATCAGATTCCTTATTGACTAAAGTTGACGATTTGCAAGACATTATGGAAGCTTTGCGCAAAGATGTAGCACAAAGGGGGGTTCGTGTAGGTGAAAAACAATTGAAGCATACACAAATGGATATTAAGGAAGTGAAATCATCTTTGACGCAAATGTTAGATTATATAAACAAGGAGAAAACAACATGGAAGAAGATCTGGGAAGCGGAATTGGACAAAGTATGTGAAGAACAACAATTTTTCAATTTACAAGACGACTTAACTCAAGACTTGGAAGATGATATAACAAAGATTGAAGAAACTTTCAAGTTGATTGAACAATGTTCTGTTGAACAGACAAAACACGGTCGTAGATTCGTTCCACAACTTCCTATTCCAGAACCAGGTGAAAGTTTACATAGTATGAAAGATGCTGTATTGAATGAAGTAGCGGCATTGGTGCCAAATCATGAAAGTAGAGTAGAAGCTATTGAAAGGGCCGAAAAGATCAGAGAAAGAGAAAGAGAGATGATGAAATTAAATAAATTTCAAGAAGAACTTGGAGAATTTGTCGATGAGCAGAAGCTAAAAAACTCTGGTGGGTTCGAAGAGATAGAAAAACTAAGGAGGGAGAAAGATATCGAAAATCTAAAGAGTTCCTTTGGAATTATTTAGCGACTCTGTAATTTATTCGGCATTCATAATACTACGTATCCATAGTGCAATTTCCCTGAACACTTCCCTTTTCTTGAACTGTGCTAACATTGATGAAAACATTTCATGTTTTATAAGATCGAATTCCAAATCTGTTTCATTCACAGATATGTACTTTTCACGAGTAATGCGTATCAATTTTGATAAAAACAATTTTAACTCGTCCACTTTAAGCAAGCTACCTCTATTTATAATATTGCTATAGTTCAAAATAAATGTGTCCAAGATAGATGTCAAGTTAGCAAGAACATTTTTTAGAATACAAACTTGGCTGCACAGTTTCTTGCTAATTAAAAAAGTTTCCAATCTAGATTTGTAAATCACCAATAGGTGTTGAAAGACTTTCTCGAACGATTCTTGTGAGGTTAATGGTATATTACTTGCTTCTGAATAATCTTTATAAATTTCAAGCGACCTGGTGCTAACTTTTAATCCAAGAAATTTCAATAACTCACCGTTCTCCCCGTTAGATAAAACTGTTTTACTTTTATTCACAAACGCTCCATATTGATGTAATCTTGTACTATATATTAAATCTCTTGCCTTTTCGCAAACTTTTATATCTGTTGATAAAATTAAAAAGTCGTCAACTACCCTCAATAATAAACTATCCAGATTTAAAAGAAATTCAAACTCTTTCTCGACCATATGATCATATGTGATGTTGCAAAATGTTGACAGTAATGGGCATCCCTGGAAAACACCATTTTTTCTCTTGTACAAAGTTTGTGATAATGGGTGAAATAAGATAGTTGTATCAAAAATTTGTTGTTCAGAAATCTCCAAAATTTGCTTTTTTGTCAATTGGATGGTTTTCACCTTATCAACAAGCACTCGAGTTTCATTTACTTCGTTTCCCAAATCAAAGCAGTTGAAATCTATGACATTATTTGGATACTTGATCTGTATTCTATTCTTTCGAACCTTTAAATCGTGTATAGGTGATTCGGTGTAGTGACGAAGTGAGAATGTATAATCATCAGGTAGGTCCTGAAAAAGCGACTCTATACATCCGAACACTTTTTTTTGATTCAATCTATCATAACATTGTTTCATATCAAATTTTAGCATACATACTTTAAAATCTTTGTTTCCAAGCTTTTCTATCAACTTCACTTTGTAATTATTAATATTTATCGCAATATCTCTACTCGAAGAACACCTTGGATAATTGTAATGGATTTGATTGGATCTAACTGTAATAAATTGTCTTACAGCATCAATATATTCCCTTGAATACTTTGCAAACTCAAATTCGAAATGACTTGAATTAAGCTCAGGTGGTGAATTGAAAGGAACCTTTGCTGGAACTAATATGAAACGAAAATCACTAGCTTTGGGAATTAATCTCAAATAACCGTAATTGAATTTTTCCATTAAATTATCCAAGTTCCTATTTGGCTCAGTTTTAATTAGATATTGTCTGGTGTATTGTCGTAACCATGGTTTTGTTATACTATTCCAAACAGTATGGGGGAAAAATAGTAGGTTGGAGTTGATAGAAACTGTAGACTCAGTTACATACCAAAAGGACTTTATGACTCTAAAAATAATATTATCGAAAATCCATTCTAAAAATACGAATATTGTATTCACATCATTACTCCACGGTATTGCATTTACATCAAACTTTGCTAATAGATTCCGCAAGTTAAATCGTGAGTGTGAAGGAGCTTGAATGAAATATACAACAGACTTCAAAAATATATTTTTATTCCGGTTTGAACCCCAAGTACCCAATGGGATTAATTTGCCTATTATCACCAACACAAATTTAACTACCTGCTTCAATGAAGTTGTAGAATCCAAAATATTTCCTGAAGTTCTATGCTTCGTTGTAACAATACTTCGAAAAATTTGGGAATATTTGCAGCCATAATCGTTTTTTTGTAGTATTCGAACTAATTTTTGAAATTTTGAATGGTGACAAATACGTTGCAACTTTTGAGTGGATATTTCTGTTAAAACGAGTGATATCCCTTCAGCTTTTCTATTTTTATTTAACAACTTATAATTTGAAATCCAATAATGCAATTCTGAATCGAAATTCTTGAAATAACTGGGAATTCCGAATAGTTGTAAGTAATGGCCCAGGGAAAGTTTTGTATAACATTTAGTTGATAGTAGTAATTCGAGAAAATTTACTCTTCCTATAAGATTATGAACTCTATTCCAATTTTCACTTTTAATATAATTTACTTGGAAGTTTATATATGGATTTATCAAATTGGTACTCCAGGTGCTATTTACTGACGGGTTTATATAGCCATTAACGATCACATTAGTCAGTTTAGTTCTTACCAAAAAAAGTATAAATGAATCTACAAATTCTGGATAATGTAAATCTTCAAATGTAGGCAAAGTCGTAGTTTCTATATCTTGACTTTCCAAGATCTTGGTTGTGGATAAGAATTGCAAAAAACTGTTAGGCACATTCGAAATGAACTCATCAATATTAGTATGGGGATAATTGCTTCTTATGTATTCGTATAAGCTATATCCATCATCCATTGGATGTTAAATATTATAGTGAAAAACTAGATTTTTTTCGAATTTGATATATCAAAATTTTACATTCAACTTGCTCAAAATGGCAAGGAAGATTATACAAGCGGATGGAGTAGATTTGAAGAATGGGATCATACAGGGAAACTTGAAGCAGATTCGTATTGAAAATTCCAATTCAGATACTGAGTTGGTAGATTTACAGCCAGTTTGGTGTTGTGAAATCGAACCAAAATGGACAAAATTAATTGTTTCATTAGTACGAGACCATATACTTCCATATGATGAAAATGATCTAAGTCATTTGAAGAGATTTAAGAAAATAAAAAATGAAGCAGGACAAGATGCAATTCAAGCGGTATTATGTACTGTTCCTTTCATTTCTAATGAATTACAATTAAATAAATTTGTTGAAGAGAATACAAATGAAGCATTTAAGTTTGACATATATAAAGTCAACATACCGATGAATATGCCTCAAACTAAAGAATTATGTAATACATGGAGTGAATTATATTGGCCCTTGAATTGGAAAGGTAATCCAAATCATCAATTTCTTAATTCTGTGAAATTCGATATGGAATATGAAAAATTAATGGTTAACAAATTAATAGATGAAATTCCAAAATACGACATAAAATGTGGTATTCCTCTGGTCACGATATTTGCTCGTCCTAATGAGAGCCTTCAACCAGAAATTCTATGTATTTATAAAAATAGCGGTTGTAGTAACCCTTATGAACATACCATCATAAAGGGCATTGATATCATCGCCAATAAAGAAAAGAATAGCAGACGACGCGACAATCATAAGCATAATTATCTCTGTCATGATTTGATCGTTTATACCACAAATGAACCATGCGTGATGTGTTGTATGGCCCTTGTGCACTCGAGAATTGGTCGAGTTATTTATTTAAAGGAATCGCCAAATTCTGGAGGCTTTGAGAGCAATTATTATCTTGGAAATAGGAATGGATTAAATTGGAAGTTTGAAATTTGGAAATGGATAGGCAATTCAGAACTTGACAAATTCAATTCTATGCTTCCCTCCGAGAATACTCCAGAAGCAAATGTATATAGTTTTTGACCCGATATCCAGTGTATTCATCCCAACTCTTACATATTCAGTAAATAAGCTAGGTACTTGAGACTTAAAGGCTCGTATGAGTATAACACACAAACTAAGATTTTAAATTTAAATAGCTTTGAAGTTTTGACACACCGACCACAATTTCATTTATATTTTCATTTGGTAATTTCCCGTTCTTGAGCTCTCTAAGTTGTTGTATCAAGTTTGAAATACAATCTATAATCAAATCAATTTGATATTGATGCAAGTCATTCTGTATTTCAAAAGTACTTGACAATGTTGATAAGCGTGCAAGTAGATCTAAAATTGAATCCAAAGTGATATTGTGAGTAGAATTGGTCAATTTATCAACTGGAATATCAAACAATTCTTTGATATTATATTGTATAACATCAATAACCATGTCATTTCTTTGTTTAGATAAACTATCATAAACTAACTTTAATAAACGAGGGGACAATGACTTGTTTGTCTCCTTTTTAACCTCATTTTTGAACTTCTCAAAAGTCAAGATCGAATCTAACGACGATCTACTTAACAAATAATCACTTAGTATATCACAAGACTCCATCTTACTTCTATTTCATGCTGTTGCAGCTATAACTTGTTGTGATTAGAGCTTTGGTCGTGTGAAGAGGTGATAATTTAACACGGAAATTTTTGTTGCGTAAATAAAAACTATGCTAGTGTAAACTCAAGGTCGTTTTACACATATTAGCATTTATTACTATGAGTTCGTTATCTTATGACACGTCCTCTTACTATGTACAAGGGTTGTGTACGAGCTTGTCTAAGAGGTTAACTGAATCTCATAATCCTTTGATTTTAAGTACCCAGCCTACTGGTAGACAAGCTAAGAGAGCAGCTGCACAAATTAATTATGCCGAAGATTTTGCAGATGATTTTGATATTGAAGACTCGCCTTCTTTATTAAATCAAAATCGAAACTCTTCTATTTCAAATCAACAATCTCAATCAAATATTCAAAAGTTTTTAGCAGTTAAACCAACAACTTTTATCGCCAATTTTCAAGACGATGCGAAGATTAACGAGCAATTACATAAACCCCATGTTCTCATACCTATAAAGCTTTCTATTGAATATCCAAATGGTAATCATAAATTAGTTGACTTCTTTATGTGGAATTTAAATGAAATTTTATTAGCTCCAGCCCAATTTGCAGAAATATTATGTAAAGATTTAGATTTACCTCATGTCATGCAACTGCAAATTAGTGACTCGATTATACAACAGATTGAGGATTATAATTATGTTGCTAATCTAGCTTTACCTTCCTCTGTTCCCTATGTTGTTATAATAGATTTATCGGTATCACTAAATAATCAGTTATTTCAAGATAGATTCGAATGGGATTTGAATCAGACTGAAGTTACACCGGAAATGTTTGCAAAGCTTGTAGTGGCTGATGCTGGATTGCCTTTACAATTTGAACCGGCAATTGCACATGCTATACATGAGAACATAATAAGAATTAAGAAAGAAATAATGGATGGCACGTATAATAGTGATCTTCATAATTTACATCAATTAAGGGGCCTTATATTTGATAGTGGAATTAGAATAAATACCGATAATAGTATACAAAATGGTACTGATCATTGGGGTCCAACCGTTGAAATGCTTACTCCGGGTGAAATTGAGAGAAGAGATCTAGAAAGAAGTAGAAATTTAAGAAGATTAAAGAGAGAAAATGCAAAAAGAGGTGATTTTGATGACTTCGGAGCGCTTAAAAGAAGAAATATTGGCAACAGAAGAAAATACGATGAGTTGGAAGGCTCTTGGAGGAACTTTTAGTACTAAAATGCAGAGCATGTAGATGTAATTGTAGTAATGGTGAGTCTTATATTCAATATAAAAGTTCTACACTTCCCAGTTTCTATTACAAGAGAAGAATTTCCTTAGTTATTGCAATGCAGTTTCTAGTACTATTGATATAATTATGAAACATGTTCTTATGTGTTAGTATTGCACTCCATTCCTACATATGATAACTGATATATTGTCAGGTAATCGTTTGAATTGTAATACCGCTTCATAGAGTTCGCAGTATGCTTGTTATATCTATATCTATATCTGAATTTTATTTAAGGTTTTTTCAACTTTTTTCAATTTTTTTGTAAATTTCAAAATCCATCTTCAATTTACCATTATATACTTAAAACATTACGTCCAAAGTCTACAGTTAGCTAGAACTACAAGAACTTTAAAAACACTTCTTTCATTCAATCACTATATTATTATAAATTTGTACTTTTTCGCTTCGCAAGGTTTCTCACTAATTTTAGATTCTCTTTTGCAAATTTTCTAATTTTTTCAAAGAAATCTCTGCTTCTATAGCGGAGATATCATTTGAAGTTAAAGAAACGGGGTATCCTTTTAAATTGTCTCTTTTTAAAATTGCAATTCCTCCATCATTTATACCTGCAGTATTTTGTGAATTATAATCTTGAGCGCTAACTTCTCTACCGTTATCACTATAATTATCACCAAGATCTGGTCCAGAATAAATAGTACCATCCCAGCAATATCTTTGGAAGCATTGTTGACATTGTTCTGTTTGTTCAATTCCTTGTCTCTCTTGTTCTCTTCTGATGATAGCACAACCTACACATGCTGCCCATTCAGAATCTAAGGTACCATTCTTACGACTTTCGTTTTCAAAACCATTTGTTATCATGCCTCTTTTTTCAGAATCAGCGTAGCTTAGTTTATAGGTTGAAGTATTTGACCAATATGAATAGGGACGATTAGGCATGTATACTACTAAGGGAACATCAAAAATATCGTCCGTTAAGCTTGTTAAGTTACTTGCATTACAACCAAAGAATGTTGGCCTGGCTGTTAAATTCAAATTCTTAAATGAATCTTGACCAGGAACATATGGAAAAGGACTGTATTTCCCTTTTTGTGTAAACTGTGTTTCGTATGTAGTGATTAAAGATGTTCCATCTGGGTAGTTATTAACATCAGCACTATTATCATGAGCAAAAATAATGTCTACTCCTCTCTCCTTTTGTAACAAAGGATATAATGGAATATTTTGACCATCTTCACCACCATCGACTAAGAATAAAGACTCATTTTTAGCAATAACACTTGTTGCATTATTTGAACTGGTGTAGAACGGATTTGGCTCATATCTTGAAATATCTGGAGTCAAGTCAGTAACAGGATTAACGAAAAATGTTTGCATAAGTTGTTGTAAAAAGGGAGGTAATGCGTTAAAATTTATATTCTTAGTCAAACTGTTGAATAAAGAAGACGAAGTTCCCATAAAGAATCCCGCATTATTAAAACCTGCTACACAATTTGATGATGTTGGAATTCCCCCGTCTACTTTTGTTCCAATATACTTAGCTAAACTGAACTCACTGATACTGGGATCCCAAGATCCAATTTCGTAAGGATTGAGTTCAAAAATAGCAGAATTAGCATTTACTTCAAATGTATGAGGTAAACGGCTAACTGTCCCTAAAATTGGAAAAGGCATTTGAAAATTTGCAAAGGAATCTAAGTTTTCGATATCATCAAACGTAGTTGCGGCTCCATCGTTGGAATATTCGGTTAGTAATTGATAGGATAAAAATCTGGACCAAAGATCGGTGATTGTAATTGGGAATCCAGCTAATAATTTACCGTCAATTTGAAGACTCACCGTACTATAATATACAGAGTCTTGAATCAAATCCACTCCATATGGATCAAGCATGGACCTTTCTATATTCCAAATTGTACCTTCAGCTAAAATTTCATCAATAGATTTGAAATCCGACATTGCCACACTTCCAACTAACCATGATCCACCAGACAAACCACTAATGTAAGATGACGCTTGTAGTAAACCTTGTAAGGGTCCCTGAGAAGGCAAACTCTGAGTTCTGGCATCTAAAGCAGAAAGCTGACCAGCTCCTGATAACATTGCCCTGTAACCACCACCCGAAAATGCTAAGCCAATTGTTATTGGCTTTGAAACTGAAGCTAAAAATTGATTGATATCAATATCTGTCATGTTAGCGTTGTTTAAAAAGTCTGCTAAGTTGGAAGAAGTTACTTGTTGACGTCCATTAATATATGCTGATTCTTGTGAAGAAATACTATCAGCTGGCCTAGTTAACTTTTGCCCTGGACAATTAATACTTCCAGGAGCATAGTTGTTTGTTGGAGATACGGCAGCAACCGACTGCAAAATCAATAATATCGTAAGTAAACAATTCATTACACCCATATGCTAATTCTGAATATTGAATTCATAGTAAAACACTTCTATATATATACAAACATACTTCGTTCCATTTGAAATAGTACTAATTTTGCAACCTTTCAATATGCTGCACAGCCGGAATTATTTTATGAAACTTGCATAAACGTTTTCTTTGCAGCCAGAGTATAAATGCTTGGAATAATTTCCTACGAATTGTTCATGAGATTATCAGAAATCATTAACAAGAGCACCACATATTAAGCTATTCTTAGTATATGTCTATGGCATGTCTAAACAAGGGAAAAACTTGGAGCCTGAGATAGGATTAATGCTTCTTCACAAGCACGTGTACAAATTGGTGTTTTGAGGTGTGGGAATGCGCAAAAATAAAGCCATACAATAATAGGACAAAAAAAACAACTTAAAACGAAATGCTAAAAAAGTGAAATTGAGTAAGCTAAGTTAACCCCAGAACTCAACGTGTTCTGCTGATCCTCGTCAAAACTTGATAAGTACAAATATGCGCTACCAACCTGCATTCGTAAACATACCCAGAAACACGCGTCCAGAATAGCCTATCTGCATTGCGACTACACCTAGCGATTGAAATGCATTTTAGATTAACGTATTTAAACTACGTATATATAAATAGAATTTAGATTATCAGTTCTTTATATGCTCTTGAATGCTTAATTATGGATATTTCCCTAAATTACCAGAGGAAAAGAAACGTAACTTATCGCACTAATAAACAACCGATTGCAATATAAATCTTATAAAATGCTGCAAAATGTTCATTTTATGTAAGAAAGAGCCTTTTAGTTCAGGAACATGAAACTTTCATCCTCACCATCTCCCAATAAGATGGGAACTAAGAAAAAAGAACTGATTGTTGAAGAGAACTATGAATTGAATAATCTTCTCCCCAACACGATAAACTAAAAAATACAAGATTCTAAATTAACTATTGAGTGAGCCCAAAACCTAACAAAAACATTTACAATATTTTAAGAGAATAAGATAGGGAATGTAAATTCAAGATAAAAAAACTTAACTTCACTCATAATTAAACTTTCTGGAAACTAAATATGTTTACAACGTTCTGAACAAATAACATAACTTCATAGTACCAATTTACAATAAATTTCAATACACTTAAAGCCTTCAAATAATAACATAGAGCAACGAACAAATGCACTTTAATGAAAATACATATATCTAAAGTGGAATTACAATTTAAGCAATACGAATTGATGATAAAATAATTCATATAAAAGCACTCTGATTACGTCTAAAGAAGCAATATATATTTGAAAAATATATTTCATAGATAATCAAGTAACTTCACTAGGTTAAACACCCTAAATAAAAAGCTCAATATACCAAAAGTAGTTGCAAATACATATCGAACAAAGTATATAATTAAATAAACAGGCTCTAACCTCACCGCTTGCTGATAACTTATCTCTGATACGTATTTTACAACTCTTTGTGTAAAGTCTCTATTAATATAACTAATCGCTGCACAATAAGTGATGCTTACTTTCTATTCATTATTGTCAAAACAAATAAACTAAATAAAGTATCAATTCACTGCATCAATACAATAAACTCTCGCAATATCAATATCTCTCATTAAACCAATTTAGTCATTATTTAAAATGTCTCCTCCTGCTTTCAACGAAAAATGATTCCTCACATCCTCGCTGTTTTATCTAGAAGTGAAAAGAATCTAACTTTTGTTGTTATAAGAGGGATCAAGGTTTCCTATATCAATATTAATACACTAAACATTTTAAAAACAAAAATTGTTTAGTTGACGGTCAAATGTCTTACTGACCAATTAAGACAAGACTTTTACTACAAATGTAAACCTAAAAGTTAACGGAAGAATTTAATCTTAGCTGGTAATTTCTGTCACTAAATACAAATAAATAATATATCGTATATATAATCGGGGGAGGGGTCTAGTCAGCGAAAGCATACCATTATTAAAGATAACAATAAGAAATATTCAAGAATAAGTACAATCAGCATTAAGATTATATGAAATCTGATTGTAATACTCAGTATCAAGGAAGGCTCGAAGAAGTCAATTGCAGTTTCCAAGCATCACGAACAAATTGGAACAAAGTCCATATTATTCGTACAAATGAAATATATATTTTTAGTTATGTTCAAAGATAAAAGGGTATAATCGAAGATTCTAAAAAGATTGTTGTAGATAAAGTTTACTGCATACTTTAGATGTAGCCTGAGACCGAGATGTTATACTGACAATTATTGGCTATCGAAAAACTAAACTTAACGTATCACTTTATCTAACCTTTTCAAACAGAACATAAAGCAGTGTATAAGTAAATTCTATCATAATACCTCTATATTGAGATAACTAAGCACGATATGTTAAGGGCAACAAAATAACGATATTTCGATATACTTTGAAAAAGGCACAGGTTCAAATTCAGTTGGAATGGAAAAATAGATCGTTGAACTAACATAGATATTTTAAAGGTACCAACCATTAATAATATCTTTGGAACCGTTGAACTATTTTTCAACCTGCTCCGCAGAATTTGAATTAAGATGTTCATACGTTGAAGGAAGTCTACAAGAATGATGACTGTTAGGTCAGTTAGATTGTATTAAGAACTAAATCCGAGTTATGGAAAGTCGCTAAAATTATTTATTTAGATTTCTTGGTTATCAAGGCAAATTTTAATCACAAAATATTCAGTACCTTTACTATTAGTTTGTCTTTCATGTCTTGGAGATGATATAATAAACTTTAGATGACAACAACTGTTTCTTTCAATGCAAGGTATGAAGTAATAATTATATAATTCTAATAAAGTTATTTTTGTTGAAGGTGGCCTCATTTGTATATTTTTAAGTTAAAAACTAATCTATTCATGTGTATTTTACTATAATTTGAATTCTGCGTTCAAATGAAACTAGGTTTAAATCTTCACAATAAAGTTATATCAATGCATTTGATATCTCAGTTGGCAATAGATTTATAATATATAGAATTAATGGATAGTAATTAAATTTGCATTCTTAGAATGAAGGTCATTAATAGAAGAGAAATCGCGCAATGATGTAGTAACTTGTATCTTTGTTGATGGTTCAGTTATTGAACCTTTATTTTAATCGAACGATAGCAGAGGTAAATTTCTAACTCAATTAAACTGATAATTTTGCTGTTGCTATGAATGGATACGTTTTAAATTGTAAACCGGTATTTTTTTAGAATGTAAGGTTTGCATTCCTTATATTACTGCTAACTAAACTTTATATCTTTGTGGAGATATGGTTATTATTATTGCTGTACCTTAGTACCTGCTTTATATATACTGTTAATTGTTTTCGTTTTTAAAGCTCTTTGCCTTTGTTTTGTTATGCAATTATTCTGTTTTGGACTAATTAGAATTGTTCTTTGTACTCTTTATGTTATTCTTTTATGTCTAATATTTTTTAATTTCATAAGTTTAGATACTTTGTGTTGAAAACGATGTTGTTGGATATACTTGTTGAATCGAAACAGTCGAGTACTTGTACGTCAGATTAGATTTTAATTTGGACGTAGATACTTGAAAATTTTGGAGACAGTAGTTTGGTGAATAATTAAAATCTGATGCTACGAATCTAATAAGGAAACATGTATTTTTCATATTCTATTTCGTATATAAATACTTATCTTGAATGGCAACACTATAATTTTGCTGTTTCTTGCTTTTTAGTATCTAATAACGACTGTTCAATTTCATATAATTTGTGGAATTCTTTAGAAAAGAATTTGGCAGCTATAGGACGCTTAAGTTTAAACGTTGGAGTGACGATATTTCTTTCAAGAGTCAAAGGATTGTTTTCGATATGGACATTGTGCAACTTTTCAAATCCTGATATTTGGTCTGCAACTGTCTTATTAAGAAGATTTAGAATCTTTCGTTTATTTTCAACTCGATTCAATTCTTGATAAATTTCAGAATCTGACAAGTTAACCTTTTTATAACCACATTCTTCTTTCAATATTTTCAATCCTTTAGCAGGTTCGATACCAAGAACACCAACTAGATATGATTTGTGAGAATTTCCATACACATAACATTGAGAAAGTAACGGATTGTTTGATAAATATCTAGTTTCAATTTTCTCTGGAGATATGTATTCTCCTTGTGCTAATTTAAAGAAGTTTTTGGCTCTATCAAGAATGTAAATTCTCCCTTTTTCATCAAGTCTAGCAATATCACCGCTGATTAACCATCCATCTTCAGTGAAAATATTCTCAGTTTCTTGACGATTATAATAGTAACCTTTAAAAACTTGAGCGCCCCCAATCAACAATTCACCCATATTATCCTTGATTTCATAACCCATTTCTGTAGCATTTCTTAGTTTAATTTCTGTCGAAACACCACATGGACCACAATTAGACGAAGTAGCTTCATAAGGTTCTGAATTGGAATGTGCACCACTGAGTTCAGTTAAACCATATAATTGTCTTATACCAATACTTAAAGATGCTTTCAAAAATGCTACTGTGGAGGGAGCAATTGGGGCGGAAGCTGTTTGAGTCCATTTTAAATTATCAAATCCAAGAATACTTCTTAAATTACTGTAAGGTTCATAATTATCATATTCATCGTTTTTTCCAGTCGACCCATCATATTTTGCTTGTTCAATTATTTTCCATTCAATAATTCTGTTCACTTTTTCTTGAGAACTTTTGTCGAGTCCTTTAATCGTATTCTTCACTAAAGCCTCAATCTTAGATAAAATTCTAGGCACAATTGAAAAATATGTGGGTTTAAAGATTTTCAAGTCTTCTATCAAGTTGTTGAATACATCTGGTTTGGGATTATCAACTGTCAATTGAGGAAACCCTAAGTAATAACCACCAATTAATGCATATCCTGATGTTTGTCTTTCGTATATATGAGTTAAAGGCAAGAAAACAAAAACTGAACTTCCTTTTGTACCTGCTTGTTCTTCAGATGCTGCCAATAAAGTTATTGCTGCCATTGCAGTTGCTTGAGATAGCATTGCTCCTTTCGGTTTAGAACCAGTAGTACCCGACGTAAATGAAATTGTATATAAAGCATCGGGAGATTGAGGCAATTCATCTAGCGGATGTTGTCTACCTAATTCTTCGATTTGATTCATATCGTTGACGGTTATTTTCAAACTTGTAGCAATATCAATTAACCTGTTATCAACAGTATCAATTGGATCCATACAAATAATGGAGATTAAGTTTTTTAATTCTTCTGGGAATTGACTCTTCAATTTAAGTAAGATAGAAATTTTATCCTTTGAACAAACAACTAAAGGAGTATTAGTTAACTCCAAAATATATCTAGTGACATCTGATCCTAAGTTATCGTATAATGCTGTATTTGTTATTGAATAAGCACCACAAGCCAAATCAGCTAAGAACCATTCATATCTATTCGCAGCAAATATGGAAATAATGAAAGAGCACGATTTTTCGATTTCATAATCAATGTTTTCTCTGCCAGATTTTGGAATTCCATAGTTTCTCCAATCTTTCAAATGATTGATAATTTTCAAATGAGTATCAGTATTTGTCTTATAAGGGTTATTAAGTAAGTGGTAAATATACCCTGCTCCTAAATCTCTTTTTCGTTGATTAACTTGATTGTACGTCAAACTAGTAAAATAGTCTGCAGATTTCTTTGTAGAATAGTTATATGGCCTATAACCAAAACATTTGTTATTTCCATTTAATCTAACTGACGCATTGAAGGCTTTATTTACTGTATCAACTTCTGGGTGAATGGTTGAAACTACTCGAGAGACAGCATCGTTCCTATATGTGACAGAATACCTATCATCTGCAGGTACTGCAGCTGAGGAAGATACAATATTCGGACCATAAAATGGTAACCGGGAAAAAGCTTCTTCTAAAGAATGATTGCTATCAAAAATTGGTTCACAAGGACTAGTTCTTTTCACTGGCATTACAAGCTAAAATATTTCAAATATGCAAAAAAGATGAACACACTTGCAATGGAACAAATTGAAATACTGTGATGATATCCCACAAAAGTAATGAAATAAACTCGGACAATTTATATGATTTATAGTGGAGATAAGGCTTGTGTGGGGAACAATTTCATACTACATGTTTTATGTAAATATCTATCCTATGTGACTAGGGTATAATGTGGGGATTCGGATAATCATTTTACAGTTCTCCAACTTGCGATACCTTTCCTGTCTCTTAACACCAGTTCTCATGCCGGCTATAGGCGGTAAAGCATAATTATTTATAGTACCTTATTGCAGATTATATGCAAATCGTAAAAAGGGAGTGATTCTACAATAAATATACAACACTTCCGTTATATCAAGAAACAGTAAGAATGCTCGCTTTTACATATTTGAAGTAAATAGGTGAATCGTTGCTGTTAATTTTGTAGCTAATTTAAAATTTTTCTGATTTTTGCAAAAAGGTTATGAAATCTAATCAGTTTTATTTTTATATAGATTGCATTGTTTTAATTTTTTGATTGCTTTATACTTCCAAGGGAAACAAACAGTACAAACTGCGTTAGATCACTATTCGAGGATTAAAAACCACAGTATTGGAAAGTAAAATAGTCTATTATTATTGCAGCCACTCAACTCGCTTATATATAAATACTTTGAACCTGTAGTATATCTGAATTCAACTTAAAACATATCCAATTACAATAACTATGAAGCATGAATGTTTAACCGGTTGCAAATTGTTGATATATTGGGGTTGCGAAAGGTTAACTACGTATTATCCGGAATAATTATTTACTCCACCTTTATCGCATATGTAAATATTACTGGGCAACCAAGATTAAAGGGGTTGAAAAAAAAACAACTCCGTTTTACCCGATAACTAATCCAATGTACTGTAGCTCAGATCATGATTTTTATTATCTAATCTTGAAGCAGCATTATATTTTATTCGTTTGAATTGGCGATTATAATCTACAACATAATACACAACCTACAACAAAAATATACAACGGGTAGTTAATTAAAATACAACTAAATAATACACAAAAAATGAAGAAATAGAATTGAAGATAAAATTCAAATCATTAATTTGAAGCAGAAGAATATTTAGTTACAGCTCTAGTACCTTCAGACACAGCATGTTTAGCTAATTCACCTGGTAAGATTAATCTAACAGCAGTTTGAATTTCTCTAGCAGAGATGGTAGATTTTTTATTGTAAGCAGCTAATTTAGAAGCTTCAGAAGCAATTCTTTCGAAAATATCATTTACAAATGAATTCATAATTGACATAGCTTTTTGAGAAATACCAGTATCTGGGTGAGTTTGTTTTAAAACTTTGTAAATGTAAGAAGAGTAAGTTTCTTTTCTAGTCTTTGATCTCTTTTTACCATCTGAGGAAGAAGCAGTTTTCTTAGCAGCTGGTTTCTTTTCAGCTGGAGCTTTGGAAGCAGGTTTCTTTTCAGCTTTAGGTGGGGCCATGATTAATTATAGATTGTATGGTTATAAAAAATTTAGGAAAAACAAGATAATCAATTATATTTAAATAAAACTAAATAATTCTAACCGTGATAATAAAAACTCGTCACTGAACTCCAAGTATTCGCGAGGCGCGCTAGGGACCGTGAGAGAAATATTGCTACAGCGTAAATTTAAGTCTGACTGCGTAAAGACCAAGATTTTAGATATTTTTGAGGTTCAGAAGCGGACCCAAAAATACTAGTAAGTTGAGTAAAATACAGTACTAACAAAAATGTAAATAAGGATAATTGTGCAAGTTAAAACAATAACAAAAACTTGAACAGTAAATATATATATATGGGCACAAATTTATAACATATTGAATTAATTGTTTATTTTTTCAACTTTTTAAATTTAAAATAATTATAACATAATGTCAGGTGGTAAAGGTAAAGCTGGTGGTGCTGAAAAAGCATCCACTTCAAGATCTGCTAAAGCTGGGTTAACCTTCCCAGTTGGTAGAGTTCATAGATTATTGAGAAAAGGTAACTATGCTCAAAGAGTTGGTTCTGGTGCTCCAGTTTACTTAACTTCAGTCTTAGAATATTTGACTGCTGAAATTTTAGAATTAGCTGGTAATGCTGCCAGAGACAACAAAAAGTCTAGAATTATTCCAAGACATTTACAATTAGCTATCAGAAATGATGAAGAATTAAATAAATTATTAGGTCACGTTACTATTGCTCAAGGTGGTGTTTTACCAAACATTCACCAAAACTTATTACCAAAGAAATCTGGTAAAGGTAAAGAATCTCAAGAATTATAAGTTAAAATATAATTATTTAATTCAGTGTATAATATTTTTGTATTAATAAAGGGTGTTTGATAAGAAAACATACATGTAAAATAAGGTAAAGCTTTGCATTCAAGTATGTCATCATGTACTGAAGGTAATTTACAACAGAAAGTAAAATGATAACGAGATACGAAAAGTGAAACAAAATTGAATATTGACCGCTGCTCGCTTTGCGGTAGTGTGCTGCGAATAGAGACGACATACATTCCTCAGTAATAAATCTTTATCTATGGTCATCGCATTTAAGCCAAAAGTCAAGGTGCAGGATTTTACTTTATCATTTAATCATATGACAAAATATTCATCGGGTTATACCAGAGGTACCAATAAACTTTGTTGGAGTTTGATAATTAACAGTCTTTAATGAATATTGGAAGAAATAGTAAACTAAAGAAAACTGCATTAGCTGGTGCGGTAATTTTAGGAGCTTCATTGATTATTCTTCGAAGTTATCCTCATATCACAAGCTCTATATATAATTTGCTTTCTCCTGCTAAGCAAGATGAAGAAGTTGAACAAGATGATAACGCACCAGTGGAAGTTGTGAAAAAAGAAGAAAAGAGCCAGGAAGACGATGTGGAAAGTGATCTAATTAGCAATAGTATACCTGAAGACAACATTACAATTTCTCCGGCAGAACTTCATCAATGGTCAAATAGTAACTTACGATTATGGTTAAGAAAGGTATGTATCATATTAATAACTATTGTCTTACAATACTAACAATTTAGAAAGATATCACCCCACCGAGCAATGCTACTAATGATAACCTTATTACCCTTATTACATCAATTCAGAATAATTACCAATAAATTACAAATGTTATTAACGATCAATTATACTCAATTCTTATTTCTGATTATATTTCTAGTTCAAAAATTATTAAGAATATGAATTAAATTAAGAGAAGATATCAAATGTGAAAATATGGAAAATGCATATGTTATTACAATTTTCTAGTGTCCAGCAATTAGTTTGCTATGTAGTAAAAAACAAAGAGACTTGCCAATAACATCTGTAGACTGGTAATAGCTTATAAGGTTTAAGACATTGAATATAATCTTGTACGTACTATAAAATATTATATAAATCATAATTTATGATACTCTATATAGTTCAATTGATATAATTTATGCAACAATAAAATCTACATAAACTAAACTGCAACTACAGCCACCACCATAGCCGATATTACCGCCTATTTCCACTCCTACAATGTCTCACTAAAATTGCCACTGTTTCTAATAGTTTCCAAATCTCCATTATCGCAATACTGTATAATTGATCTGTCGTGCAGAATAGTGTGATCATTATACAATACCCCCTGATAAGATTGCCCCCTTTTGTGGCAAATATATGACAGAAGTTTACTATTATAATTCAGTTTCGTCAAGCATGAGTTACACTAGTGAAGATGTTACGGTTAAAGTAACCTACAATCAGCTATTATCACGCAACAAGTCATTTGCTGAAAGAATTTTTGAATTCAAGCGTGATGATTTTTCTAAAGTTAAATCTAAAATTGATTTAATTGAATTATTGGCAAATTCAGGTTTGAAGTTTGGTAAGGAAAATGCATTGATTCAATTTTTAAGGAGATCTAAAAAGCATAGAGAGTTCGTTTCGCTTGATTCTGCAACTGATTTTAAGTCGTTGCATAGAAGTTTGAAAGTTAAAAATACGGTTAGATTGATTATTAACGATAGTAATCCTTTCGTAGATTCCCCCAATTTACCACACCCTCCTCCCTTTGGTCAGTTCACCTCCTTCAAGCCTATGGCTCATGCGCAACATTCGTCACACCATTGTGGCAGACGTCAAAGACGTGGACCTGATTCTCACTTTCACCAAAACCAAACCCCTGGTCCAACTCCAACTGCAACACCTGCTCCGCCCCCTCCACCACAACCATTTGCTAACTTTGATATTAGTGGTTTGGGTGATGCTTTTATTGAAGCAGCTTTAGAACACTTCAAAGATTTACTAGCTGATTTTCCCAAGCATTTATTCGAAACATCAGCACCAGTTGATGGTATGAACGAGAACCCAAGCTCACGTTCAAGTAGTCAATCGAATTCAAACTCGGCAGATCAAACAGGAGAACCAACGAAATCACCTGAAATTCCTATACATCGTAATGTAAGCTGCGATGTTTGTACTCCTTTGAACTTTGTCCCTATAAGAGGTACAAGATATGCTTGTTTAGTTTGTTCTGATTTTGATCTATGTGAATCCTGTGAAGCTAAAAAGGTAGATGCTGGTAAT
This sequence comes from Suzukiozyma fluviatilis, assembly GCA_030560825.1. NCBI lineage: Eukaryota > Fungi > Ascomycota > Pichiomycetes > Serinales > Debaryomycetaceae > Suzukiozyma > Suzukiozyma fluviatilis. The sequence goes on from JAKTVZ010000001.1 coordinate 923,451, forward strand.
CACAAGCACACACATCCAATGGCGAAAATTATCGATCCAACAATTAATTTCAGGAGACCAACTCCAGTGGTTAATAATAATGATATATTTTACGATATTCCTTTGACTAATTGTACTCCTGAAACTAGAATCAAATTAGAATCCTTGATTCATGATGAAGGTGTGAACGGGTTTATCAATAATGTCTCCAAGTATATTACCAATTCTGAAAAATATGAGGAATTAGTAAAATTGGCCAACCCTGATATTTCTCCATTAGATGAAGATAATGAAGATTTGAAATTTATAATTTTAAAGACTATGATTGAAAGTGCTTTGTATGAGAGAGAGGCTAAAGAGAAAGTAGAGCCAGTTGTAAAAGAAAAAAGCACAGAAAATCCAACTGAAGAAAGTCCAACTGAAGACATGGAAATGAAAGATGATCAATTACAAGAAAGTTCGGAATTGAGCAAAAAACCATTCTCCTCTCCACAACCTCAATTATTGAATAATGAGGTTTCTGTTTCTAATATTCATGGAGACGAAGAACATTTTAATGAAAAAGGCGAGGATTCAGTTTTGAGTAAAACCTCAATGAGTGAAGAATACGTTACCCTAAGAGAAAAGTCTTTTAACCTGAATTCTAGAATTATATCATTGATGCTCGTCAATAACTCGAAACAATTAATTCTTGGTGGCGATTTAACTTTTGAATTCTTCAATGGTATGAAATCTGTCATCGTAAATGTGAAGAATGCAAGTAATATCAAACCTGGGCAAGCTAGATATTACAATTTAGGATTAATGAAAGAAATCGAGCAAATTGGAAACTGGAATATAAGAATCAGTAATAGCGAATTTTCATTTTCTGGTTTATTTAATAGGGAATCTGATAGTAAATTGGAAATTTCTAAACGGGATGATGTTGATCAAACTGAAAATTTGAATTCGATTAAGGAAAATACTCTAGTGCTTGATGAGAACGACAAAGTTAATTTAACTTTAGTACCAAAATCAAGTTCATTATCTCAAGTTATTATTCACAATAAATCCACTAAAACAATCGACTGTTCCCATTTAAGATTGGAAGTTATAAATTGTTTTGGTAATTCAGTTGTTAGCGTATTAATTAGAAAAAGGCAGGGGATTTTGCCAGGGAAACATAGTAAGTTTAACATTGGATTAGTTAATACTCACATGAAATTTCCAGTAAAATTAGTTATGCAAAATGAGTATAATACTGGCGAGGTTGATTTGAGTTTGAATAAAATGAGTGGAGACTTCAAATTTGCAAAACTTCCAGCTATTGAAATTGATACGTCAGGAACGGAATCAATTGATGAAAATGAGCAAATAAGTATTACTGAAAATAATCCATTTGAGAACGAAGAAAATGCATCGTCAAGTCTTAGTGGTTCAACAAGATCAATTGTTTTACCAATATTACCAAAAGAACTGCTTGTTGAATCCATGCATTCATCAGAATATATTGATGCAAAATCTTCAATTCATGAACCACCAATTGAACAGTTAGACGATGATGATGATTATGATATTATTAGTGTTGATGAAGAAGGCGAAATTGCTTCCGATTATGAAATGTTATCAGCTACTACTAGTAATTCATAGTTTTGATTTTTTTTTATTATTTTTCAAATGTTTGGAAGAAAAATTTGAAATGAATGTGTTTTTGTTAATTTCAATAGGTTAAGCTAGGAAAGGGCTTGTTTTATATCACTTTTATTTATATTTCCATCTTCGAAGAAAGGTACTGAATAAATTGAGTAAATTGATTAAATTGAATGAATTTAATGTGTAGTCGTGTAGGGTAACCATTTGTTCAATAGACAAAATTTCTTGAACTAATTCAATAATTTAAAGGTATACAAGTTAAGGATGAAGACTGGAAGTATCGATAATTCTTCGTCGAACGAGGAGTACACATTAAAACATAAATGTGAAGAGTTGAAGCGAAGAGTAACTGAGGTCGAAGAAAATAATGAAATTGCTACTCTTGCTTTATCAAGAACTAAAGCTGCTATACGTAGATTGCGTATGGAATATATAATATTATTAGAAAGACTAGAAGATAGAGCTACGACCATTCCTGATGGGATAAACGTTTTCGAGGAAATGCAATCTCCTCCAATTCCGACCGTCGTTGATGAATCTTTATATGCTGCTGGGTTATCTCGTAATGGAGCAACGAAAAAACCAACTAAAAAGAAGGCATCAACCAGTAATTCAAACAATGGTAATTCTTCAAGTTCAAAACAAAAGACCCGAGATCCTGACTTGCCAAAGAGGCCCACCAATGCATATTTGATATTCTGTGAAATGGAAAAAGACAGAATTAAGGCAGAAAATGAGGAAAAAAATCCTGGTATTGTAAGTGATTTATCTAAAAGTATGACAGAAGCTTGGAAAAATTTACCTGAAGATGATCGTAAGCCATATTATAAGTTATATGAAGACGATAGAATGAGATATCAACAGGAAAAAGCTGTATATAATCAAAAAAAACAAGGGACAGATGAAATTGAGGAACCAAGAACTTACAAAAAGAAGAAGTTAAATACTGAAGTTATAGAACCAACACCAGAAGTTGCTGATGAAAAGGATCTCGATAACGAATCTAAGGAAAATATTGAAGACAACGATCATGAATTTGAAGAAGATATTGAAGATAATCAAATTGAACATCCTAGTTCTCAAACAATATCTCAGGATGTAAACGTTAAAAGCGAATTCAGTGAAAATCCCTCTTCTACTATTTAAAGTATTTTAGTAATGCATTTCTATAATATTAAATATATACATGTGCCTAATTAATATTTTAATTAAATCTCTTTTTCTTACTCTTATAGTAACCATTTTCATCCTTTTCATGTTTTCTCTTCTCTCTAGAACGCTCATGTTTCTTAAGTTTTCTTTTAGCAGCGATGTCGGGAGCATTTACTGCTAATTGGGCTCTTTTTGTCTTTCTTTCTTGCCTTCTCGCGACAATCGATGATTTAACTTTCGAATAAACTCTTGTGTATTCCGTAGTGCCCAATTTTTGTTCAATAATTTGCATACATTCCATGGACAAGTTGTATAACTCTTCTTCTTCAGAACTTCCATTATTGTTTTCTGTATCAGTGAAATTATACAATGCCAATAAAATAGGTTCCGCAACAACAGATAGCCTTTCAATTTCCATAATTTGAACAATCATGGCGGCTAATTTAATAGAAGATTTCTTTGTAACAAATGAACTCTTGTAGTTGCTTTCTTGTCTCATAATAGCACAAACCTTAGAAACAAGGTAGTCGCTTGCATATTTATGTCCTGTTTCATCGTCAGACTCTTTTTTAGATTCGTACTCCGTCTTCTGAGATTCCCATCTCATCAGAAGAATTACTAAATTCTTAATAATTTGTGCCCCTAAATCTTCAGTTATCGATGGAGCACTTAATTGTCGGAGTAACCTGTAAGCAATTGTTTGAATTTCATAATTACTAAGTGAAAATTCTAGTTTGTCTAAGTTTTGCAATAACATTCCAACTAGTCTGGAAGATATCAAACGAATCCAAGCATGAGGAAATAATAAAACTTCAATCAAGTTTTTCCAAATTGATTCAAATTCAGTAGAATAAGTAATATCTCTCGACTTATTGCATATCACTGAAAATACATTGAGAGAAGAGTACAATAATTCCCATTCAATTTCTTCACTGGAATCGTCGTTTCTTGCATTGCTCACAATTTTTTCCACATTTCCAAAAGCCGTTTTATCCAATTCTTGGTTCGAAGCAAATCCAAACTCTAAAATATAAATTTTATAAATGCTGAGACCACATCTCTTCAAAAGAGTATTTTTATCCTGAGCTAACCATGCAAGTACATACTTTTCAATATTGTCCATATTGTCTTTACCTAATTGCTTGAATATATTTCCGATTAAAGTGGATGCCATTTCTTTACACCTACCTGAATCATCAGTAACTACTACATTAGCTAGTGAAACAAAAAATGAAGATGCCAATTTGATGATCAACTCACTTCCCGACTTCACAATAACTTGGTGTAGTAACTCCATCACTGATTGTCTACCTTCTTCGGTAGGATAGGCTAAGTTAGCAACTAAAAACTTGAATTGCTTTTCAAGTTTACCTCTTCCTTGGTCATATTCCATCAAGAATGAATAATAAACACTTCTGGACATATCACGAATTTCCTTTGCATGATTTACAACCATAATTTTGGCAACTTGGTCCATAACATCATAAATTTCGGGAATCATAATATGCTGGGAAACAACCGCTTTCAAAAAACCGAATGCCAAACCTTGTTTATTTGGTTCTTCTAAATCAGGTTGGATTCTTAGCAAAATGTAACTAATAGCAGTTTCTTTCAATTGAATTTCTGGCTTGTGTCTGATTGCAGTGGATAAAAATCTTAATGCTGCTTGACATAACTCAGAATTAGTAGTTGGTGAATCTTTGATTATACTTAACGATTTTCTTGCACATGTCTTGAAAATTGCATCTTCTTTTTCAGAAAATGGTAACCTAATGGTAGAGTTCAATACCTTTAAGCAACTTACAACCACTCCTTCATTTTCAGAATGCAAACCTTGTTCTAAAAGCGGAATGAACCCAGTCAAGTTAGAAACAGTTCGTAACTCATCGTGTCTAGAAAGAGCAGTTCTCAAAAGTTCCATAGAAAATTTTTGTAAGGTGTGAACATAAATCAAGTTATTTGTCTCAGCTTTAGTAGGTTTAGCGTCTAATTTGACCAAGAAATGATCCTGTGATTGATTTGTCACTCCTTTCTTTCTTGATTCATTTCCTTGGGAGAAGCTTGTAGCTTGCTTATTGATTTCATAACATAAAACCAAAATCTCTTGACTCCCTGCTTGTTCATTGTGATTCAATCCTAATGAATATCTTCTAAGCAATTCATCTAATTTATTTTGAGTTTTCAAGGAAAGATGTTCTCGCAAAAGCAACTTTATAGGATCAATAAAATAGCTAAATGATGCAAGGCTAACATTACTAGCAACAATTTCTCCAGAATCAAAACTCTTTTTGAATTTGACCTCTTTCATTTTACTGTGATATCCTTCGGCATCCTTTTCTTGACCTGCTGCTCCAAATATATCTTCCATCATTATTTCCACAATAATTTCCACTGAATCATCCAATTCACCATGCATCAATCCATCGTTTATAAATGCAAGTAAATAATGCACAGTATAACTCAACACATGGATTTGAGAACCTCTTGACAAGGCAGTTTTTAATTCTTTCAAAATAAAAACAAGATATTTAGATCCAAGTAGTTTTGTGATTTTACCTAAAGTTTTCCGAACAGCTTCACGCAAGTCTTCTGATCTGGAACGCATAACTTGACAAGTACTAGTCAAGATTCCAGGTAATTCACTTTCAATTTTATCTTCTGAAAGACAGACAAGTAAACACGACAATGCTTCAGCCAAAGGGGTACGAGCAACAATAGTATCATCATTCCTGACGACTAAAATTTTTAAAATAGGAGGGAACAATTCCTCAAGAATATAGTTATCAAGGGTAAGTTGATCCTTCGGTAAATTCTTTATGACGTCCTCTACCTTTCCTTCATTTCTCAGTTGATTCGAAAACATAAAAGCTTTTGAACACGCCACTAGAATACCGACATGATTTTTCAACAAAGTAACTTTGCTGGTTTTTATATTTGATATGTATCTTTTCAACAACGCTTTGAAGTGGTTCCAACTTAAGCACCTTACTAGGTAACTTATCGTTTCAAATGTTTCAAGACCAATATTATTATGTTTTTCGTCTTCAGAAGTTGCATAATGTTCGATAATTGGTAAAATATAATGAGAAATACTATTTTCATGCAAGTGACTCCTGAACTCAACCAAACGTCTGATTGCTCTTTGACGACGGTGTAACTGAATATGAATAATATTGGTGAAAAAACTGGACTCTTCATCGTTGTTATTGTTGAGAACCTTCATATCGTTTAAATCATCATAAAAGTTAGAATTCTCAACTATATGAGCCAATACATTAATGTATTCTGACCGAATTTCTTCATTTCGCTTTCTAAGACCGATTCTTAAATGTGGCAATATTACATTCTTCAACTCAAAAATATAAGGTTTGGCATCTTCAGGAGTAGCTTTTTCTGAGAAGCAATCAACAAACCGATTTAAAACGTATGCTGCATTAGTTCTTATAACTAATTCTTCCTCATCATTGATGAAAAATAAAGCGCAGTAAATAATTGGCAACCATTGAATTGGAGACAACTTGGAATATAATTCTTCATTAATTTTTTTAAATCCATTTAACCTTTTTTCGAAGTCCAACTCTTGCATTCTCTTTTGGGAATAAGAATTAAGATTCGTCAAAACTTCCGCGACTGGTTCGATATCAGTAAATTTATTTCCAATACTTGTGAAAACTAACACCAAAGATTCTCTGATACGACGCTCTGGGAAGACTCTTAAAGACTTAGAACAAGCTTGATATAAAGGTACTATTTCCTCGAAAGTACAATCATATGAATAGATTAAGGATGATAAAGATAAAAGGATGTTTACCTTATCGTTAACATCTATTTGACTTTGCGGTTTATCTAATGCTATGGTTAATGATGCAATTAATGAAGTTTTCGTTGAATGTTCTTCAACGTAGTGACCATCAATTAACTGCAACAAAACTTTTATTGCTAGAGAACCTAATTCTTTATTGACAATATTCTCAATTATTGATGGTAAATTCGATAAAAGTGAATCTACTAATAGAGCCAACAAAGTAAAGTAATCATCATCCTCAATCAGATTCTTACTGAGAGCTTTATTTGCAAAGCTGAGAATTGCCATATAGACTTGTTCCTTGGTATTCGGATTTGAAAGGAGACTAATTATTGCTTTTGCTGGTGCAAAGTTGTCAATATACAATATTTTGCAGGTACTTTGGAATTCTATGAATCCTAACATTATCTTTAAAAGAGAAGATACCTGTTGCAAGTTTTCGTTTGCAAAATTTGGTAATCTGGGCTTGATAATATTCTCATAAATTATAGGAGAGAACTCATCCCAATTGTAATTTTCCCCAAGTATAACAAAAAGTTCACTTAAACATTTCATTCCTAATTGTCTAACAGTTCTGGCAGTTTTATTCGCAATAGCGGTCTCTTCATCTCCTAATTCATAAGAATCTAACGCGTGCTGAGCAGTGACTAATGCATGAATCAATGGTTTTATAGTTGTGCCTAAGACATTTGCATGCTTTTGACCTAAAGTAGAATAGACCTCACTCAATAAATTAACAAAACCACTCAACTTTCTTAATTGAGAGAACTGAATGTCTTTGTTATCCCCGATTTCATGGAATCCTAATCTATCAGATCCTAGTTTCAAAAATTCAATAATTTCATCATCCTGTAAACTTGACAAGACATTGATCACTGCAAATTTTTTCCCAAACTTACTATTACTCTTAGGAGTCCCTTGGACTCTACCAAATAATATTCTGACTATCAAAGGCATCAAACTAGCCAAGTCCTTTTCTTCGATCTTTGATTCAGTGTCCTTAGTTATAAATTTAGATATCTCTTCTCTGAAAATGGTATCATCTAACAAATTCTTCAAATTATCTCTATATTTATTAATGGAACCAATTCCCCAGTTAAGAAGTACATCTAAACTGAGCTTTTGCACTGCTAATTTCTTGTTTGATAAGAGCATTAACAAATGATCGTAAAGCTTTGCAGAGTCGTGAACTTTCTTCAAATTTTTAAATTTCCCAAATAATGCCACCAAGCTATTTCTATCAGCCATTGTCCAATTTTGACTTGAATTTTCATTATGATCCACATCTTCAAGATCTTCTTCTTCTTCCCCTTCTTCTTCCTCGTGTAATATAAGAGGAACTAACATTTTTGAATTATGTTCCGCTAAAGATGGGACCGTCGCAAGTGCTTTAATTGCTTGAGATCTCATAACTCCACTGTAAGTATTGTCAGCTCTTAAACCTTTCCCGTTCTCAGCAATTGATTGGCTAATATTTCTATATTTACCAAAATGCTCTCTTTCAGCCGATAAGTAATTATCCCTTAATTTACTATTTCTTGGTTGCCAGTCTAAAAGTTCAGTTTCCACTTCCATAAATGAATCTTCACTTAAGCTACTATAACATTTATCCTGATTAGCATAATCTAATGTAACTAACCTATAACATAATTCCCATAAATTTTTTGAGCATTTGTCATAAATATTAGGAATGGCTTCAAAAGCAGCTTCCCAGGAGGGTTGAAACTTGTTAGTCAACAATCCAATTACGAAATTTGAAACAATAAGGAGCTCTAATTTTGAAATTTCTCCTTCATCACGTTTAACTTCCAATGCTAAATTACGAACTCTTAATTGAATATCTCTGCCTGTGCTGAGACTCAAAGGGATTTGTTCAATAATTCTGATTTGAGATAAAGTAGACGGTATTTCTTTTTCAACAATTTGATAAATTGAAATAATCAAATCTATGGCACTAAGACGAGAAACTTGGTTAGGTAAAGATAAATTCTCAATTATTATATCCAAAAGTATATCTTCATCTGCCTTTATGTTGTCTCTCAAAATCTGTTTGAATTTAGTTATGTAATTATTAAATGCGACAACAAATAATGAGGATTCTTGCAACGATGAAAGTTTAGATACAAGGCTCGAATATATAGATTTTATCAAATCAATATTGTCATGCTCTTCTAAAGTAGCAGTCAATGACCCAAGCACAATAGAAATAATGTCGTGCGATAATTGTGATTCAAGACTCAATTTATCGGATAACAAGTCGTTTAGTATATTTACTAAGTATTCGTTGTCTTCGGAAAGCTGTTCACCACCAATGCTAAGCAATAATAACCTCCAATAAACGTCCTGTAAATTGCTGGAAATATCTGACTGTTGAGATTTCAATTGATCTACAACTCTTGATTGTAATTCTTGTCCTAAAGTGAAATTGGGAAGATTCAAAGTCTTTTTGTTATTGATTCGAGATAAGAAGTATGCTAATTTTTGAAGCTCATTATTTTCACGACAGGACTTGTAAATGAATTCTTGGATATATTTTGCAATTCCGAAATTAATAACTTTAGCTGGAAACAAATTTAAGCATGCGTCAGCAAAAGCTAAAAACTGACTTCCATTTCCAATGGTGAGTGCAGCTTCAAAAATTATTTGATGCTCCTTCGTTAAATGCTTAATATCACAATTACGGAAAACAATAATGAGTAAATAGGTTAATGATTCCAAAAGCTCTGTGGAATAATTATCCATCTGGGAAACTCTTTCGATTAATGCATTAGTTGCAGATAAAACTGGATTCCAAGAAGATACTCTTTTACCGGATTCTGCAAATGATAAAGTAATTAATATTTGACAAACGGAAATTAATGATTCATGATTATCCAATTGCTCCATTAAAAACGTTATGATTAAATCATAATACTTGTCACAGGATTCAACGGTACCATGATGTACAATATCTAAAATAATATCGGAAATAATAGAAATCGACTTGATTCTAATTTGAATGTTCGAATTATTAAAAGAATTTTTTAATAAGTTTGATAAAATAACAGAAGATTTGGTATGGAAATTACCTTTGGTACTGATCATTGATTCACTGTAAAGGATTGTCAACGAGTCACAATAAGAACTATTAGTGATAATGACCTCATTAAATGAGTTATTGATAATCAAACTTAAATCATCAGTTTTCAGTTTTCTGATCAAAAATGAAAGCGCCTCAGCACAAAATCTCGAAATGTAAGTTTTCTTAGTTAGTTGTAATAACGGAAATAAGATATCAAAAGTAGGTAATAGATCTTTGGTCAAACTTTTGACTAAGTATTTGAAAATAAAAGTTAAACTATTGAAGATCCACTCTATTTCATTTGACGAATTTCTATTATTCTGTTGATCATTCGGATTAATATCTAAAGCTAAATCCATCAACAAGTTCAAAGATTTTGGATAAAATTCAAGGAAATCTTCCCCCAAATCATGGACAAATTGTGATAATAATTCTAATAATGGTTGAATCGAATGAATATCATTAACCTTTATATGATCAAATAATGCGACGAATATCAAATTCTTATGATGTAATATTTGTGGTAATGACTGACAATAAACCTCAACTTTGTCCAAGAACTCGCTGAAATTACCACTGATATTAATTTCTTTCCAATGGTCCAATGTAGTTAAAAAATGTGATGATTCAACATAATCGAATGCCCGTTTGGTAAGATTCAAACTTGGCTCAATTTTAATAGAATCAATCCGTTCTCGAAAAGACAGAAACGCATGCCTCCTAGAAGACTCTGTAGTCTTAGTTCTGGCTCCAGAAACTCTCGCCATTAACTTTAACTACTGAAAAATACTAGGGTATACTGTATTGTACTTTGCTACACTGAACTACGCTAATCTACCTACTACTAGGTTTTTCAAACTCATCGCATGAAAATGGATTATATGCAGGTATATACTTCTTCCTACTGTGCATTGAGCACCGATATTATTTGCAGGAAAACGTTATATGCATCATCTTCAATTTTAGTAGATAACTTATTCGGTATAGTATAGTGGAAAGCAAGTAATTAAGAGTTATTTCAATTCGATACAATATGAGTAAAGACAGGGCACCCTTGCTAGGTGCGAGATTGTCGGAGAATCCGATGGCTGTTTCTGAAAATTTCGAGGCAGGCAATTCCGGGGGTAAAGATAGTATAGCAAACGGAAAACCACAGGCTAATAAATCTGTATCAAAGATAGCACAATCGTCTAAAATTGGATTACAAAGAACAAGTAGGACAACACAGAAGCTAAAATTGTTACCAGAAGATCCCACCAATATGGCTGGATCGGTTGACGATGACGAAGACGACGACGATGACACCTTTAGTAAAACCAAGGTTTACTCCCAGGTTAAAAAGATTACGGACACAGTGGCAAGGAAGGATGCCGAAACCTTGGGTAAAATGCATAGAGATTTATTGCCGCGAGTGACGGCATATTGTACTAGTGGTTCATATAAAATGAAAGATTTATCACGATGGTTGAAAGATAGAAAAAGAATTCACAATACTAGTCCTAAGTTATTTGATGAATGTTTATATACTCCTTTTACTTACAAAGATTGGAGAAATGATTCCCAAGATGAAGACGCGAACCATAAATTTATTCGATTGGCCGATGATGGTGGTGACATTGATATTGGTAAAAAGAATGATGTATTTATATTTGAATATGGTGTGATTGTTATGTGGGGTTATACAACAAAGGAAGAAACTATGTTTTTGGAGGATCTTGCGAAGTTTGAGACTGAAAAGCTATCAACTGAGGATATACAAATTGAAGAATTTAATTACTATATTACAAAATCATATCAACCTAGAATCTATAATGATTTTATTACTTTGAGGGACGATAATAATTATATGCTAAAGTTGTCAATCTCACATGCTTTAGCCCAGTCAGTTAAAATATCATTATTTGAAGAGTTAGTTGATAACACAATTGAAGATACCCAGGATATTCCTCAACAAATTGCTCACATGGGTAAGGTAGAAATGACACGAGAAGAAATTATGAAATCAATTGGAGAATTGTTCATATTAAGAATTAATATCAATTTGCATGGTTCAGTACTAGATTCTCCCGAACTAATGTGGGCAGAACCTCACCTAGAGCCGATTTATCAAGCGGCAAGGGGATATTTGGAAATTAATCAGCGTGTGGAATTGTTGAACCAAAGATTAGAAGTAATTTCGGATTTATTGCAAATGTTGAAAGAACAGTTGGGACATTCTCACGAAGAGAATCTCGAGTTTATAGTGGTGGTCTTAGTTGGTGTTCAAGTATTGGTTAGTATTATCAACATAATTATAGATATATTAACCTATTAATTCTTGAAATTATTTAATTAAATTGGGATAAATGCATACTTCTATAAATTATAAATGTCTGAAGACTTCTAACAACATTTTATCAATATTTTTGTATCATACTATTTTAACAATGCAAATTCTAATACTTTTAATATTGGCGTTTATGATATCATTTCTGTAAACGTATCTCTAGTACAAGGGGTAACAACTCACTGTTAGGAATTGAAACGAGCTTCCTGTGCTTTTATTCAATTGATTTAGCAGTACATCAAAAATCTTATTTTTTCTCTAATTGATTAATTGTTTCTTTAAAGTCAGGTGTCGATTGAAGCTTTACCTTATTTCCTGGAGTTATTGTGGCATAACTCAAATAATCTTGGGACTTCTTAGGAATGAGGTTAGTTGATGACAAAGTGGGTAATTTCATATTGGAAGTATCTATATAATTCATATCAGTATTTGATTGAATTAATAAATTACGAGGACCAAGGACCTTAATAAATTCTTGGTTTCCAACCAAAAAGTTTTGAGTTGATTTTTTAGCTCCAGAAAACCAAGATAAAAGTTTACTGCCTATATTCTGATTATCTGGAGTACTGATCGACTCATCTATTGGAAATGAATATTTCACGATACAATTTTGTAAGTCATGAGGACCATTTACAGTAATTGCCAACAAGTTTTGATTATTGATTAACAATTCTTCTCCCTCCTGAATATTAATATTGTAAATAGTACCATTTCCAACTAATCCAGTCTGACCTCTACCTGACAAAAGAGTATATCCTAACTTATTCCATTTTACAAGACCTGTTGAATTTGGTCCAATTTTCTTTGCTAGTTTTTTAGAAATCTTGCTAGGTAATCTATACAAGCCAATGTTTAAGGAGCTACCAGTGTAAACATGTAAAGCATTTTTATTTAAAATTGCCCAATCAGATTTACCATCCAAAATTAATTTCGCAAAAGATTTCGGAGATTGCTTATAAAACCAGGATTTTATGGATGAAGAAACTAAGATCGAAAAAGGAGAAGTTGAAATTAGTTTTTGATAACTTGAATTAAATCCCCCATATAAAAAGGATTTCCAGGGCAACAAGAGCCATAAATTTGATCTTACGAGCGATGCATTTTCTCCGAAAATAGATAAAAGGGAGCCTTTCCGGATGTATATTGGCACAGAAGGAGGCGAATCTATTGAAAGAATTGTTTGAGGGTTTCCCAAACAGTTTAAAATGGGAATATCTAAAGATTTTTCAATTGCTAATTTATCAACATCTTGAATATTTTTCAATGAAGTAATAGTACTATTTATCGAGCCCGAAGTAGTTGCCTGTGGTATTTGAACAATACTAATGCTTCTAACGAAACTTTTCAACATCCTCGATAAAGAACTATAATTCTACCAATAATATTTTATATTGTTTTTTCACCTGCATGATCTCAGAAATTAAATTGTTAGTACCATTTTAGATTCAAGCATATTTAAGGTATTTTATTTTAGATGTAACTTAGTAAGTGTTGTATAAAACTGGAAACAGATAAGTTCACTATTCTATTAGAACTATGGCATTGGGGTAAACGAACCGGTTTGCTTAACTTTCTTCATGGTGATATTCTTAATTGCAACTTCCTTTATAGACTCTTTCTGGATACATTCTTTCCACCAATCTTACAAGTAACTTCATTAAATAGCTTTACTATACTAATGTACTATTGCAACCGTAAATTGCTAAGTAAATTCGATTCTTAATAGCTGATTTTCTCTAAAAGTCAAATCTCTGGTCACATTTTATTCAATTCGAAGAAAATTATCAAATTTCTTCCAAAACTACAAAATCGCATTATATTTAATATCAAGCAAACGAATCGACTTCCTTTACAATAGGAATAATAAAGACATAATAATTACTTTAATTCTGCAATTGTTGTAATTGCTGCAAAATTTGAACGAAATTTATCTTCAACCTTGCGGCTTCTATTTACTACAAAATTGTCTATTACATGGCATTTACATATATTTTAGTAATGAGGATCATCTGGAAGGTTATTGCTACTTGCTAAAATTCAGTTATGGACGACTGTGGAACTCAGGGCAATCGGGAGTCTGTCGTTCTTGAAGAAGTAGACCATATCATTATACAAGTCGCGTGAGATCCCCACGGTCACGAGTTCGAACCTCGCATGGTCCTAGGTAACATCTACATTGTTAAGACTTAGCATCTAAGCAACCACTTCCAAATTACGCAAGCAATCAGATCGACGAGAATTAATCGTTTTAATATCGATATTTCAACAATTCAATCTGAAAATATTTTATTACAAGTAATGGAACCTGGAATTATAGCAATCTAGGGGTACATATAAGATAAGACATATAGCATCAAACCATCCGATAAGGCATTTTAGTTGATTCTAGTTCATCCTTGAAATTATCCTTTGCTACCATTCACTGCATTTGTCGTATGTTCATTGGAATCGATTGTTTTTCTCTTCCATCTTTGCCTATTGTTGTAACATTTGCTCGTAGTTTGTAGTTTCATACTTAGGAATCGTATGACTCGCGCGAAAATTTACCCTCCTATTTCTCCACAATATATACCAACAATAAATCAAATCTACTTTGCCATTAATCAAAGCGTCTCATCGCAGGCCACTTCATAATTCTGATATTAAAACGGACTTATCGGATTCAATCTGGATTCATTCTTGAAGAAAATTGCTTGTAGAATCGATAAGAATCTTAGAGTCATCACGTGACACGTATATTAGGAAAATTTTTACGGTAATTTAAATTGTAGTATAACCTCTCTTTACAAAGGTACGAATGAATTACAATGAATGTATCAAATAATGGTAATTCATCAAATATGGTTGATCTCCCTACTAGTACCGAGACCATCTTGTTGGATGGGACGCAATCAGAAGCAAATCGAGTGATTAACAGCCACGAATCTAATGTAAATGGTTGCTACCAAGTCGAACTTGGTAAACTTTTACCTGCTTTAGATTCACAGAATAGAAGCAGCCTTTCAAATGAGATTAATGTCAATGATAGTTCGAAACCATCTGATATTCATTCCTTCGATAATAGAAATGGAATTGTTCATAAAATCGAGAAATTAAGTCTTTCTAGAAATCCAAGTCTAAAGTCCCCGTATAATAAATCTTCAAGCACAGTAGAAGTTAGTAAATCAGAGCTGGATTCTGAAAATTTAGCTGCAAAATCAGATTTACGTCATAATATCTTCAATAAGTTCACTGGGAGCATGCATAAGTCTATCACTAGATCTAGAGAGAACAGTCTATCTGATGATACATTTTCAAACGATTTGAAATCAAGTAGTTCGGTAAGTTTGTCTACAGACTATAAAACAAAATCTCATTCAAATGTTAATATTAAAGTGAAAGAAACAAAGCATGTATTTTTGGAATATGACCCTATTTCCAAAAGGAAAGTTCTCAATACTTACGAGATATTAAGAGAAATCGGTAAGGGTGAACATGGTAAAGTGAAATTAGCAAAAGATTTAATCAATAACGAATTAGTCGCTATAAAAATTGTTAACCGAAAATCAAGAAAAGACCGCCCGTCCTTAAGATTAAACAATAAATACCCCGTAAATACAAACCCTCCAGTTAACGATTATGAAATTAAAATTAAGAGGGAAATTGCAATTATGAAGAAGTGTAACCATAAACATATTGTTAAATTACGTGAAGTTCTAGATGACTTAAATTCTTACAAGATTTATCTTGTATTAGAATATCTTGAAAAGGGTGAAATAAAATGGAAAAGAAATAAATCGGATAAATTGCCCACCAACAACGACGAAATTCCTTGCTGTGGTGCAAGCAGAAGAATAATAAATATGGAAGATGATGAGGATCTGCTCTTGCTTTCAAATCAATTTTCTCCAAATTTGACTTTCAAACAATCAAGAAAAATCTTCAGAGATGTAGTTTTAGGTTTGGAATATTTGCATTTGCAAGGTATCGTACACAGAGATATTAAACCGGCAAATTTGTTGGTTTCTTCTGATAACGTGGTTAAAATTTCCGATTTTGGTGTTTCGTTCGCAAGCTCGTTAAGTGAAAATGATAATGGTAATTTGATTGATGAATTGGAATTAGCTAAGACAGCAGGTACACCTGCTTTTTTCGCTCCTGAATTATGTCAAACTAACTTTTCAGAAACAAACTCCGCAAATGTATCATCAACATCTTTAGAAAATTTTAAAAATCAAGAATTTAAAATAACTAAATTGTTACCTAAAATTGATTACAAAATCGATATTTGGGCATTAGGAGTTACCCTTTATTGTTTATTATTCGGAAAAGTTCCATTCAATGCTTCTAATGAATTTGAATTATTTCAGGTAATTGTGAATGAGCCTATCGAATTTCCCGATTCAATCGATTCTTTTAATAGTCCAGGAATCGTTCAGCCAGAAGAATTCAATTTAGCAAAAGATCTTGTGAGCAAACTTCTTGATAAAAATAGTAGGACACGTATAGATATCAAGGATATCAAATTACACCCATTTACCTTGATGGACCTCGAAGATGACTTCGAGCAATTTGATGAATTTTTGCACTTAAATGAGCAAAATTATAATCTATTCGAGAATGGACTTTTAGATTACAATCTTGATGATGAGGTTAAAAATAACATTGTAACCCAAGATGAAATTGATAATGCTGTTGTAGGTGTTGGTGCCAGACTTCGTAAGAGTCTTATGCATGCTATTAGAGCTGGTGGAAGAGAACGCGATATCAAACAAAAATTCTTATCATTACAAATGGAGCACAGTAGAAGTACAAGTTCAGAAGAATCATCCACTAGTAACAGTCAATTTAATTCGAGTACTAGATTGAACTCTGTGATTCTTTCGGAAGCATATCAACCTTCTAACACTCCTCAAATTTATACACCTTCACATTTATCCCAACAGCAAGCTTTATCTTCAAATTCTTTGACGATGCCTCCACCTCATAAATCATCTACTTTATCTTTTGCTGGCATTCGAGAAGGTAGGAATCCAAATATTTTGGTACAAGATGTAATCGATTCTTCCGCTTCTTCTTCAAGAAGGGGAAGTGTCACTGAGGCTCCACAGATAGAAACCAAAAGAAATGTTGGAGGTGACTTATATTTGAGAAACCAATCAGTTGTGGAAACTTTTAAAGGAATTCAACAAGAAGATGATAAACGGAGAAAATCAAGTGTGTTTAGTACTAGAATTTCAACTCCATCGAATCCTTCAACCGCCAAAAATTCCATATCTTCACAACCTGGGGAGCCTTCATTTGGAAATGTTACACATCCAATTGCTGCCCCAATACCAGTACCAACAAAACCTTATTTGTCATTGAATCATGTTAAGGTTGGCCCCATTAACATATGTAATGAAAGAAGACCATCATCAGTTATGTCATTGCCCTTAAATGAAAGTTTCGCTTCTTTGGATAGTTTTGATGATGATTATTTAGCTTACAAATATCAAGAATTCAAGAATGAAAAGAAGCCTAGACGTCCATCAGAGGCATATCATTCCGATTCCAATTTAAGCAAGAGGGAAGAAACAAATTTTGATGACATAAATGAAAAATTTCAAACTTTTGATCTCCATAATTCCATGCAAAATATTGGAGTCCAAAAGAAACACGAAAGCGTTGGTCCTACTATTCTTGGTACATTCCCATCATCTCATTCTTCTAGCTCCTCAGCTTCTTACGAGTCTAGTGATGAAGATGAAGAAGGCAACCTTACATTAGCGTTTACCTCCAAATTAGCTCCCCCTTGTCGACCAAAGTTTTTATCCTTAAATAACCGGGCTAAGTCACATGAATCAAACATACCACAATTGATCAATAACTCCACAAATACGAATGCTTATGATCTTCCATTAATATTCCATGGGAGTTTTCCTGAGTACGAAGATGTTCCAGCAAATTTGATTTCCGATGTTCCAAGCACTGTGTTACCATCTGTATCAATAGTTTCAAGTGAGGATTGCCCAGCCTCTCTCCCGAAGTCGGGGACAATCACGAGCAAAAAGAGTAACGACACAGTTAAAAGCTCTATGAATGGTCAAAAGAATCATATTATATCACCATTAGCAACCCATGTAACAACAGTGAATGGTAAATCTGCAGTAAAAGAATCAAGCATTTCTAAAGGACTCCGAGAAACCATGTTTAACAATCATTATAAGAAGGATCCAATACATCACCCATTTCCTAAATCCATTCATTCGGATAATGATAAACAAGCATTATTTGACGCTACTATGCAGAAGCAAACAAATCATAAACCAAGTTACTATCGATCAAATTCAATTACAGTTGGGTTATTACAAAGAAATAGAATTGATCAAACCGAATCATCCGATCAAGACTAGGATTCAATTCAGTTCAATTCTAACTTAGTAATGCTGTTATGAGAGCATAGTACGCAGGTTATCGTATATCATATATAGTAGTTGACTAGCACAGATCTCTCACATACTGATTTCAGGCTACGTTAGGTTCATATAATAAACATATCGGTCATAGAGTAAATATTAGAGGAAGAGTGAAAAGTAATAGGATTTGACCATCAGCAGAATTGGTTAATGCATTCTAGTATGTTTGGTTTGTGTTTATGCAGGATTTACACCAAAAGTCACAATCGTTTTTTGCAGCCATTTCTAGATTAAGTTCTTACACCAAACAACTTTTTTGATTATAGTTTACTCAAAAATGAGCCATAGATATAGTATACGCCAATATTGGAATGATCATTTGTTTAGAAGTAAAAATAACCAAAATCGTCCTTCGTCTTCTACTGATTCTACCTTATCTATAAACAGCGAAATTCTTTTGAAAACGAGAAATGCTGATAGATGGTGGAAGATAAAGAATTGGAAACTCTTCCAGAGTTACGACAGTAGTTCTTCTGTAACATTATCCGATGGCAACAATGGATTTACAATCTCAAAATTATTTTCTTCCAGCTTTAGAAAGAGAAAGGATCAACAGATTGCACAAACGCAAACCAACCCTATTGATTCTCCTTCTCTTGACTCAACAATGGCTCAATACAGTAGTCCATCGGTACCTAAGAGTACACAAAGCATTGCTCCAATACGGCTCGTCGATGCCCGTGTCTTATATGGGACAACAACCAAAAGTAGTCCATTTGTTAGCACTATCCAAAGCACAATTGCACCAAAAGCTAGTCGTTTCGGGACTATATTAAAAGATCAATGGACGATTGGATTTAAACCCAAGAGCCAAATATCTAGCCAAACATATTGGAATCAAATTGATCAGCATGCTATCGAAGCTCCTGAACCGCTGAGTGTCTACAGCACGCTTAGCTCTACAAAATAGCTCAATATAATATCAAGAGGTTCAAGGGACCATATAAAATAAAGCAAAAATAGAAGAAGAAGAAGAAGTAGAAGAAGATTGTGATGAAGAATAGGTTCAAGGTGGAATCTGCTAGTGGGAAATGACAGATCCAATACACACATACCAAAATATGGAAAACTATAAATTACAACTAACCACTAGCCAAATTAAATATTACATTACAATAAACAAAGAGATCATGGGATTAAAAGAGTAATAAGGCAAATTCAATATACTCCACCATTCATTGCTATCAATTACACAAACAACTTCGTTTCTGCTATATAGAAAATCAAATCTAATATACAAACCAGAATATGATAATCGTGCATAGAGTGCTTGAATAACAAACACTTTGCTACAATATCACTTAGGATAAAAAGTTCATTGAAATCATTAAACATGAGCCAAGAGTTACAAGACAGAATCGAAAAGCTTGAAGCATTAGTCGTACAACAATCGTCTCAATTAAAAGCTCATGAGGAATTGCTTCAGAAACAAGCAGGTTTGATTGAGAGACAAAGCCAATTGATAGCGAAGACCGGGCAGCAGTTAGTAGGGTTACAAGTAGATGATATAAAGACTCGGATGAAACAAATCGACCCAACTCCACAGGTTGATATGGATGATTATATCAAAAATGAAGATATTATCCAGTTAGTTGGCGAATTACAGGGCCAATTGGATACTTTGGAAGAAAGAAATATTGCCCGTGTCATCAATTATAATAATGAACATATTGTTCCCTTGACCAACAAGAATGGTGAATTCCCTGACGCTTTGAACTTTCCTAAGACATTATCTGAGTTTGTCAATATTAAAGATTCCGACTTGATCCAATTGGGATTATTTTATGAATTGATCGTTTCAAACGATCAGATCAACGAATTGAATAACTTAATTAAGAATGACACAGCCGATGCTGATGTCAAGCAAATATTATTCAATCAGTCTGGATCCGAAAATTTATCTTCAGCAAACGAATTCTCCAAGGAAGAAATAAGCGAGTTATTTGATGAATTATCGAGGTATCTTGGTTTGAAGCTCAGAAAGAACGAAAAATGAGAGTATTACTGGTATCATTCGCTACAATACGAAAAATTACATAGAAAACTACAGTGAATACTAAATCTATACATATCTGCCTAGTGCAAATGAATTGAACTTGCTTCACTGAGCTGAGAATCTGTTAAAAATTAAAAATTGATTATTTTGGCCCTTTAGTATCCCAAACTACTGTAATTAGCAACTCGAACCAGTATAGAACATCTATAGATATCTCTAGCGTCCATTAGCTTCACTGAAGTAGATATATCACAAAACAAGTCACGTGCAAAACTCACCGTGACATTTTCTAGCGATTTTTTCAAGCGACGTGGTTGTAAGAATACAAGATTGAAATAAGAGGTTGAACGTCAGCACGACATAGTATTGTAATTAGTAAGATGTCTGACGAAACGCAAGGGGAACCTATCATAGAAGAAGTCGTCAAGATTTCTGTGTTGACACCTATAATATATGTCTCTTTATTGTTGGGGGTGTTCATTACTTTTTCAGTGATTTATAGAAGGAATAGAGTGAAACAATTGAGTAAGTTTGAGCCGATTTTCAATGAGAATTATGCTAGCGATATTTATTTGTTTTTGAAGCAGCAGTATTGCGACGAGACAGTTGCAAAGGAAAACAAACCGCATGAAAAGGTCATGAAGGCAGCTTTGTTGAGACGTGCCTGTGAAGCCATCAGAAGATCGATGAAATTGAAAGAGAACGAAACGGTATTCAATAAGTTATATCAAGAAGGTTTGATTGGAGACGATATGTTAAAACAGTTTGAAATTCAGGTTAAATTTCAAGAAATCGAATTGAAGGAAATTGTAGCTGAATGTGAATCTTATAAGAAGGGATGGGTGCAAACTTTCTTCCCTATTGCACAAGAAATTTGCTTCAACGAAGCTCTCAGAAGACGTCTTTTCTCAATGGACGATAGAGCAAATAGTTTATCTCAATTGTGGGATTATCATGTTGAGAAATCGGAAAAGAAACTTGAAGCAATTGAAGCTAAAAAATCTCAAACTGACGAAGACACAAATGATAATGAAAAATCTAATGAAACTACTGGCGACGAGCAAGTGCAAGAGCAAGATTCAAACCAAGCATCAAAATCAAAGAAGAAAAAGAAGTCGGGCAAAAAGAAGTAATTCACGGAAAAATCTCGTAATAAAGCAACGTTTCCCTGTAAAGTTCTACACTCCTCTTTTTAGATCGTTTTATACTCAATGTATACTATATCAGCTCTCTTTATTGTAGTTTTCAACTTCAGCAACTAGCTGTTACTCTTGTAATTATGTACAGGTCCAAAATTGATCGAGATCCTATGTTGAGGTCCGGAAACATTTATTTATCTTCATTCGAACTGACACTAAGGAAGCTGTTGCGTTATTGCAAATCGCATTTATTACAATGTATCCACAGCTGAACCAACTGCCTAATCGAAATAGACCCAATGGTCCGAGAAATGGTTATCCTGGTCCATCCTCAAATGAATATAGTCCAAGAGGTAATGGATACTCTGTCGATAAACCGAATCATTCTTCAGGCTATGGTAATAATGGAAGAAACAATCAGTATGCGGGTCATCCAGGAAATCAAATGAGCCATGGTAATGGAGTAAGTCCATATGGAAATATGGCACAACCAAACAGGTTTAATTCGATTGACCGGGTAGAAAGTCCGATGGAATCCCTTGGTACTATTGAAACGGCTAGAACGTCTTATTCAGCATCAAATGCTTCCATTTCTGCAACTGCCAACAAATCTAGGAGAACTGTTGCTGAGCAAGTGATACGGGATGTTTATTCAAAAATAGTGGTTGTTGACGGTAAAAGAGTTCTTGATACTTGCTATCAAACCCACGTATTGATTCAGGAATTTTCCCATTATCCAAGTGAGGCGCCACCAGCAAATGCAACACCAAATCAAATTGGATCCGTGAAAAATAGAATCTTGGTTATTTGTGCTAAACATACTGGTAGAGTGTTAATTCAAAAAGGTAAGTTAAATGAACAAAAAAATATCTATCAAATAGGAAGGACGTGGGACTTGGATGAATTAAAATGTATATCACGAGTTGGTCCCGATGGCATCTTACTTTTTATAAATAAAGATTATTATTGGAAAATTTCTGAGGGAGTAGAAAGGACAGTGAGATTTATTAAGGCATTATCATCGTACTATGGACTGTTTGTCGGTAGATACCCGCAGATGAAAGGAATTACCTTGGAAGAATTAAATTTACCTGCACAGCCCAGGAAAGTACAATACGGCGGATCAAGTAATGCTTCTAGCACAAATGATATTGTTCTAAATGAACATGCCGCAGACCCACAATTAATGAAATCCAAGTCTTTGAAAAGCAAAAATCTTCCGAATCCAATCTTGCCTCCTCCGGCAACACAACAACCAAAAGAATACTACAAAGATTTCGACTTTACTTCGAATGGCCAATTACCAATGAAACCAATGAAAGTAATTGAGAGAGGGACTACAGATGCTGACAGTGAATTAAATTTTAATGTAGATCCAGACAAAACTGAGTATTCTGAGCTACCAACAGAGGATAGTTTCAATTTTGGTACGCCCGAAGCAGAAGAAAATTTAAATGCTCCAGATGATTCAGAAATTAAGAGGGAAGTAGAACAGAATCGAATCCTGAATCAATCAGACACTTCTGATAAATTTCATACTCCTTTGCATCTGAGACAAAACTCAAAAACCGCATTTTCTCATTCACGCGGACCTTCAGACAGCATGATTTCACCAAGAAAAAATTCTGCTAGAGTCGACACGATAAAAGCAAGTGAAAGTCAACGTAATAGCAAAATTAGTTTAGAAGAGCAGATAGTGGAAGAGTTTTCCAGATCTATACCTGAAGCTCCTAAAGCTAGTCCTGGCCCTTTCTCACTGGATTTTGGAATTGAAGAAATCACGGATGAATCTGATATAGAAGAAGATAAACAAACACAGCGTGCCAGAAATAATAACAACATCCCCGGTGAGAGAAAAATTCCCCAAAAATCAGAAATCCCACATGACGAATCATCAAAAAGGGAAAGCATAATTAATACTGATCCATTGGACACTTCAATCCAAGAAATTGAGAATTTACTAGATTCCCAATTTGCTTACAACAAAAATGAGTCTAGAAACATGGAAAAACAAGTTTCACAAAGAGAGAAACGTATGAGCAATAACGATTCATTAGAAAATACAACGGGATATTCCTTAGAAGAAGATGAGTCTATATTTTCAAAGACAGCTGAAACTGGGTTAAATATTAAGAAGACTGAGGCGAGCGAACCTTTAGTAGCCCAAATTGAAGTAGATCCCGAAGTTGAAGAATTATTAGATGAGGTTAATTGGTCAATGACAGATACAGGAAACTCTTTGATTAAAAAATTAGCTAAAGAGCTTCATGGTGTAAAGGGAAAGAATGTTGAAGAATTACTTTCCCTAGATTTTAGTAACAATGTTGTTGCAAATGAGTTTGGGACTTCTATAAGCGAAGTAGATAATCTATCCTACATTTTTAAGAAAATGGAAGTTGATTTTAAGTTGTTGTCCGCCGAAGTCGATTCTACGGAAGACAATTCCAAAGGTTTACAAGTTAAATTCCTGAATAAGCAAAAATTACATTCCACTTTACAAGGAATATTAGAAAAGGTTAGCATAAATTCTAATGATTTAGCTGTTATTGCAAACTTTCAAGATTTTGATAGGTGGAAGAATCTTCCTCAATTGGAATCCAATTTGTTTGATCTTTATAATGCGTTGTCAACAATTCGAAATGACGTGGATGATTCAACAAGAGGGTTAAGTTCAATGAATGCTCTAAAGCAATACCAAAGAACATACGAAGAAGTTACCAATCAATTTATTCATAACTTCAATGGTTTTATTATTAGTCAATTGAGATCCCTCTTGGATCAATTGTCAAGTTCTTTGGATAACTTCAGTACGCATTTCATGCTCCGGGAGTTAAACAATTTGTTGATTTATTCGGGCATTACTTATTTCGTCAAATATGTAGACCCTGCATCGTTTCGGGAGATGAATCAACAATTCAATGGCGAGATTAGTAACCTTTTGGAAAAGTTATTGAATGTTAAGCTTAAGCATATTCAGGCATCAAATATGGCTAATGCCACATCTTTGAACTCTATTTTGTCACATTCATTAGACAATGGATCGGGTTTAAAGAAATCTCGTACATTAAGGTTAACACGAAAAGATAAACTGAGAAAAGTAGATGAAAAACCTTCTTTTGAAGTTGAAAGTTTGAAGAGAAAACCCAATGAAATAGAGGACCCAATGGTAGTTAATAACTTTGCAGAGGAAGCAAAAGACTTGATTTCAATAGTGCAGTATTTTGTGGTCACATTTTTCCATTATGATAGTAATACACTTGATTTCGACTTGTATCTTCAGGAAAACTCATTTGAAGATAGAAGAAAATTCATCGATAAAGTTCCAAACTTAGAAATCAGCGAATTGAACATAGGAAAATCGTATTCTACAAATGATCTTATCAATAATATGACTACTATTTTTGGGAATTTCATAAACTTGTTTATGAAGAAAGTCAACCCCGTTGATTATAGAATTCCGCAAGTTTTGATATATATGGAAGACTTACTCAATAAAGCACAAAACCAAAGAGCTAACCAAGAGTTCTTAATTTTTAATTTTTTGAAGAAAACAGTTGATAAATTCAAAGGTAACTGGAAAAAGTTTATCGCAGCCAATATTGAATCCATCAATAAAAGTTTAATTGTTGCCAACAGTGGGATACTATTATCCGTACGCAACATAAACGAAATTATTTTGGCTACAGAAAGGGCAACGACCAGCAGGATTGCTCAAGAAACTGATGTTCCACAGTTGATTGATGAATCATACAATGACATTACAGAAGCATTAGTTCACTTATTTATGAGAGATGATCCATTATTGAAAAATCATGAATTTGATGATAAAGAGAGAGTACACAGAAATGTTAGCATACTTCAGAATTTATTCTATTTGATTGACCTGTTGAAATCAGTGAATAGTCCAGCGACAATGAAAATAATAACTAGACTAGATGCAGTTTTCAACAAAGTCAGAGATATGTATTTCCAGAAGCAAATCAATAAGTCTATCTCTAAACTAGTCGAATTCGTTGATAACTACGATACATTAGAAAAAATGGGTAACGGAAAAACTAAGAAATTTAATAAGAAACACGTTAAGTCCTTGTTGGCAGGTTACAATCCAAAGGATATAAGCCAAAAAGTTCACGAAATTCGTAGAAAGTTCGAGAAGCATTTTATTACTGGTGAAGATATGTTTGAACAAGATCTTTTGAATAAATTATGGATAGACATGGAAGCTGCTTATAACGATTATTTCCAAAGATTAAACGTTATCATCAGAAAAGAGTTTGGTAATGAAATTGAATATTCGATGTCAAAACAAGAAATCCACAGTATCTTCAGATCTGTACATTAAAAACAACATACTTTTCACTGAGAAATGTTATACCTTCCTTGTTAAATGATAAACAGATTAAATACTTAGGCTTCTTTTACAAACTGGTACTCCAGTTTTGTCCATACTGGCAATCGCATATAAATTTCAAACTGATACCAACAGTGTTAACGAGCGTAAGCATACATTTCAATTACATGAAAAGGGATTTAATTCGAAGGTGACATAACTAGCCTATATTGCTCTGTCATCGTTATATTAAATACTAAATTTTCATCTAAAAATATATATTAAATTTAAAACCTTTTAGTATAAACTAGTAGTAGGCTCCTTTTCCTGAGTACACATTTTCTGGTTTCGTATAGTTATTAAGTGGGTCATATGGTTCTACCGCAGTAACAGGAATCTGACAGCCAGAGGGCCATTTCGAGTCTTTATTAATATCCTTCCAATCTGAAATATTATCGAATACTAATGTATCATTCTCTTTGGAAAATTTTAAATGCAATTTAATTAGTTGATCGAATAAATAAGATAAATCGTTCAAAAGAATGCCAGATTTTTCGTTAAAAATGGATTTATCTATATTTAAAGTTGATACTGAGTTCAAATTATTCAATAATATTTCATTCTTTTTATTATTGAATTTTGATTTCAATTTATTGAATCTTGATGGCTTGTCATCCATTTTCTTGCTTTGCAAAGTTAATAAGCTAAAATTGACTAATCCAATTGCTTGGCCCAATTTCCTTTGTTGATAGTACTCGATAGATAAAAACTCTCCAGCATACGCCAAGGTATACTTCTCAATTATTGACAAATATTGCGACCAATTTGATAAATTGAGCGATAATGAATTGCTAGAAACTTCTGTCAAACTTTTTAAGTTTTTCAAATCATTGACAATGTAAATGGCCACTCTCGCAAGGGTACCATTGTTATTAGAATTAAATGTTTCGTTTTGATTGTAGGTGTTTCTATTTAGCCAAGATGATTTTGCAATAATTGACATTTGCATGGAAATTTCGATAATCTTAATAATGATAGAAAATGTATTAGGATCAATTTGAGATTGAGTAATGATTTTGGAACCAAATAAACTGTACGAAGTTGCTGTTTTGTAGAACCCAACAACTTTCTTCCAATTGTTAGTAGCCTCTGGATTGAGGTCTTCATCAATTAATTCATTGGCTAATTCTCCTGCTATCTTACAGTAGATAAACGATATTGAAACCAAAATGGCTACAATTTCGTCAATCAAATTCCATTGGATTTGTGTTGTAGAAATTGAGAATTTGGAATTCTGATTAACAATACCATTCCAAGGAATAGTACTAGCGGTGGTCAAAGTTGCAGCAAATTTGATTAATTCATCAATTGACACTTCATTTTCAGGTTCACCAGACAAAACCCGACCAGAAACATCACTAGAACCTTTAGGAATGCCAGATGAATTTTCAACTTGATTTCGGTACAAATACTTAAAAATTTCTTGCAAATATTCTTCCAAGTTAAGCACGTATCTTATACTATCATTAAAGTTGTCCAATTGGTTAGAAAACAACGCAGCTCTTGAACAAACTAACGACGATGGCAACATGCTTTCTGACTTCAGACCAGCTGTTGGCAACGGTGGCATATTTGGTAACATTAACATCTTTTGTGGAAAATAAAATTGTTACAATTGGTGTGTAATTTTCACTTTAATTGAATTTCTCATTCTATATATAAATAGATTATTACAGTAAGTAAAAAACCAGCACCACCAAAATATATACAATACATCATAAATCGATCTGATATGGACGATAAGGATAAGTACGGTATTGTTATCGATTCAGGCTCATCGGGTTCTCGAATCCAGATATTTAGCTGGAAAGATCCCCATAGTATTGACCTGGTGGATGATTCATCTATTTTGACTTCACCTCCATCTATCACACAAAAGCAAGAATGGTCCAAGAAGATAAGTCCCGGTGTTTCATCGTACGAGAATAAAGTAGGCGAAGTTTGGTCCCATCATTATCGAGACTTGGTGCAATTTGCTGGAGAATTGATTCCTCAACATAAACACAACGAAACTCCTATATTCGTATTGGCGACTGCTGGTATGAGAATGCTACAACCTCATAAACAGGACCAATTGTTAGATGAGATTTGTTCATCCATACGAAAAAACAGTAAGTTTTATTTGCCGAATTGTAAGCAATTTGTACAAATTATTGATGGTGAAACTGAAGGTATTTACGGATGGTTATCATTGAATTATTTAATGGGTCAGTTTAATAATTACGACGAGAATAATAAGCATTCGATTGGGTTTATGGATATGGGTGGTGCCTCTACTCAAATTGCATTTGTTCCTTCGCAAGATCAAATTGACAGACACAAGAATGACTTATCAACAGTTATTCTAAGAAATATCAATGGTCAAAATCAAGAATGGAATGTATTTGTGGAAACATGGCTTGGGTTTGGAGCAAACCAAGCTAGAATTAGATATTTAAATCAATTAATCAGTTTATCACTAATTAACTCCAAAGTTACTGAGATAAATGATCCCTGTTTACCAAAAGGTGCCCAATTACAGTATGAATATGAAGGTAATTCTTATAATATACAAGGTATTGGTAATTATGCTGTTTGCTTAAAGACAATTTACCCATTGTTACTCAAGAATATTCCGTGCAATGATGAACCTTGCTTGTTTAATGGTATTCATGGTCCAAAACTAGATTTCGATAATGATAAATTTGTGGGAATTTCAGAATATTGGTATACTGCAAACGATATATTTAAAAGCGGTGGTGAATATAACTATCATAGCTTCAATGAGAAGGTTCGTGAATATTGTGAAAGTGACTGGAATAAAATTCTTGAGAACTCCCAGCAAGGACAATACTCAAACTTAGATCCTGAAAAGTTTCTAAAAAGTGCTTGTTTTAAAGCAAGTTGGGTGATAAATATTTTACACGAGGGTTTTGATCTTCCCAGACTTGGAATTGAAGTTTCGGAAGATACTGAAGAAGCCGAAAAAATAGATCAGGTTCATGTACCTTTCAAATCTGCAAATTCTATCAATGGAGATGAGTTATCATGGACCTTAGGGAAAATGCTATTATATGCATCGTCACAAATTGAACCAGAGAGGGCAGAGATAAAAGATATCGGGATTTATCCAAGTGAGCTTTCAAGTCAACAATTTGTTCCTGGAGGAGCAATTACGGTGGAAGAGACTGCAACCATTTCAAAGGCAACTACAAATACGACCTACTCAATACTATTCCTTTTTATCCTAGCAATATTCGCTTACCAATTTTCTAGAAAATTCTTATACAAATTTCGCAGGTTTTACATCCCCAGGATAATAATCGAATATGGTAGAAAAGTTCCATTTATTAACACTTATTTCCTTCTGGGAAACACATATCAAGAATTTGAGTTGCAGAATAGCATGAACTCTGACTTGGAAGAAGGATTAATGTTATCAGTATCATCCAATCCCGAAATTCCAAATTCGTCGTTTCTCAGAACTCGGCTGAATATAAGTCTAGCAGAGGGCTTGAATTATGATGATGAATTATCAAATGTCCCACCAATTAATGCTAAAACTTATAGCAATTTTCTTAATAAACCATTTCCGATGAGAACCGCATCAAGTGTTTTCAATCTGTTTTCTGCAAATACAAGCAGAGAATCTTTGAACAAAATTCCAAGTAATATAACGCTAAACAAGAAGGAATAGGTTATATACTGAGAGAATTCCTATTTCGTCTTTAATTTTATTTTTCACGCACCCGGAATCGAACCCAGGACATTTAAACATACATACAGGAACTGAAAAATTACTGCGATGAGAGATGAGGTATAGTAATTTTCCTAGCATAAATATATAGTTTTTAACAATCATCAGATACATTAGCTTCTAGTAATTATGAGAGTCAAGAAGCCCACTTCAAAGAGATCTACCACTCGTATGAGAGAGGGTATCAAGAAAAAGGCTGCCGCTCAACAAAGAAAAAACCGTAAGAATGCCAAAAAAGACATTACATGGAAATCAAGAAATAAGAAAGATCCAGGTATTCCTGCAAGTTTCCCTTACAAGGATAAAATTATAACTGAATTGGAAGATAGCAGAAGAATAGAGAAGGAAAAGAGAGAGCTTGCCAAATTACAAAGACAACAAGAACGTGAGCAAGCCTTGGCCAGAGGTGAAATGGTAGACGACATTATGGAAGACGAAGAAGAAGAAGAAGATGACAATCAAGGTGGATTAGCAGCTTTATTAGAATCAGCTCAACAAGCCGCCAAAGAATATAACGGCGAAAATGATGACGACGACGAGGACATGGTTGATTCTGAAGAAGATGTAGAATTCCAACTAAGTGATGTAGATGAAGCTGATTTACATAAAGACATTGATACTTCGCGTAAAGCTTATGATAAAATCTTTAAATCCGTTGTCGAAGCTGCTGATGTTATTTTGTACGTTTTAGATGCAAGAGATCCAGAATCTACTAGATCAAGAAAAGTTGAACAAGCTGTTTTACAAAATCCAGGTAAAAGATTAATATTAATTTTGAATAAAGTTGATTTAATTCCTACAAATGCATTAACTCAATGGCTTAACGTCTTAAAGTCTTCTTTCCCTACTATTCCAATTAAAGCAGCACCAGGCGCAACTAATTCAAATTCATTTAATAAAAACTTGACTTCCACTTTAACTGCAAACTCTTTATTGCATGCATTGAAAAGTTTTGCTGCCAAATCAAATTTAAAAAGATCAATCGTCGTTGGGGTTATTGGATATCCTAACGTTGGTAAATCTTCTATAATTAATGCATTAACTAATAGACACGGAAATAATTCTAAAGCATGTCCAGTTGGGAATATGGCTGGTGTTACAACTTCTATGAGAGAAGTAAAAGTTGACAATAAATTGAAAATTTTAGATTCACCTGGTATAGTTTTCCCAGATGAACTTTTAAATAAAAAGGCTTCAAAAACCAACCAAGAAGCAAAATTAGCATTATTATCAGCAATTCCACCAAAACAAATCGTTGACGCTACCCCAGCTGTCAAATTATTATTGAAAAAGCTCTCCAAAGATGATGAAATGGCTGAAGGATTGAAAGCTTATTACGAATTACCAGCAATCCACTCAAGTGATTTAGAAGAATTCACCAAACAATTTTTAATTCATGTTGCTCGTTCAAGAGGAAGATTAGGAAAAGGTGGTATTCCTAACTTAGACGCTGCTGCTAGATCAGTGTTGAACGATTGGAGAGATGGCCGTATTATTGGTTGGACTTTACCAAGAGCTTCAAAAGCAGCTGAAGAAGAAATCGATTTAGATGCTCCAAAATCAAGTTTAAGAGGTGAAAAAGAACCTCCAAAGGTTGAACAAACTACTATAGTTTCCGAATGGGCTAAAGAATTCGATTTAGGTGATTTATTAGGAGACAATTTTGGTCTTAATTAGCCAACCTGTTGAATCATCTTTGTATATTAATAGAAAAGACAATTATTTGAATATATTTTCTTTAGAGTAATCACATTACATGTAGCCTTCAGTCAAAAACAGACCACGCTAGAATATGCTCGAGCTTCTTATTAATCTTGAGACCTATCCGTTATGTTGGTGTACAATTCAGACTATTTTAGATAATGGTTGAACTGCTTCAAAACCTCTGCCAACGGAATTTAGTAAGCTACAATTGTATTCACTGATTAAAATGACACGAAATATTCGATATCACGCGTTATCAATGCCATTTGTTTGTTTGTTCGTTTGTTTATTCTTTTCAATGGCATTTTCTAACTGTTGAATAACTGCCAGTTTTGAAGATAAATTTTTCAAAATTGAAACGTTTTGCAACAAGAATTCATCATGGTTCTCAAGTAACCGACTCAACGGCACTTCCAACCTTTGAATGGACTGTTTTAGCAAATTATATGAATCTTGTGACATGGCGCCTAAATTATTTATTTGTAAATGCGAATTAAAGATCAAAAGTTGCAATACATCTTTTTTTTTTTCGGATATTTTTAAAATAATACCAAAATAGACACTCTATCACCACTAAACGCTTAATATACCTCATCAAAACAAATCGCTTGAATTTGGTGAAATTTGACTAAATTTTGAGCTAATTAAGGTAAAGTTAGTACCTATTTGATCTATATTTGAAACTATACGTGATTTCCCTCTAGATTAAATCAAGTTGTCCCTAGTTTACAACTAAAGTTAGTAAGGGGTTTGCAAGAAGTACAAACAAGTTTATTTGCAGACAATTGGTCAATCTAGACTAAGTTGATGAGAATCAGTAATACATTTAACAGCTAGAGAACTCGAATAAAAGACGCGGTTTAACACTGTTTCTGAGAGAAATATAAGGCGACTATTTTGATGATTCTATGAATCCAATTATACAATTAAGTGACGATGAATTCAGTGATTTTAGTGACGATGATGAGTTGCAAAGTTTATTGCAGCAAGAGGAGCAAATGAAAATCAAAAACAAAGAGATACACGGTGATGGAAAGCTACAAAGCAGAAACATTGAGAGGCGACACGATGTTGTTTCAACAGACTCTTCCGCAAGTTCACTTATTCACCAAATCGACTATAATGAAATAAGTACCTACATCTACCCCATAAACTTTGAACTACGTGATTATCAATTCAATATCGTTAAGAATTCATTTTACAATAATCTTCTCGTTGCCTTACCTACAGGGTTAGGGAAAACATTCATTGCATCTACAGTAATACTAAACTTTAACCGATGGTTTCCTCAATCGAAAATCATTTTCATGGCACCGACTAAACCTTTGGTAGCTCAACAAATAAAAGCATGCTGTTCAATTACAGGTATTCCTGCTTCGAAAGTGGCAATTCTTCTTGATAAGCAAAAAAAGAATCGTGAACAGATTTGGTCTGAAAAACTGATATTCTTTACCACACCACAAGTTGTGGAAAATGACCTATGTTCTGGTATAATTCATCCGAAATCAATATCATTACTAGTCATCGACGAAGCACATAGAGCAAAAGGAAATTATGCTTACAATAATGTTGTTAAATTTTTGAATCGATTTAATTCCTCATATCGAATTCTTGCTTTAACTGCAACTCCTGCAAGTGATGTTGATGGAGTTCAAGAAATCATTAATAATTTGTCAATTTCAAAAGTAGAAGTGAGAACTGAAAACAGCATCGATATCATAAAATATATTAAACGCAAACGGTTAATTAAGAGAACAGTTACTCCTTCAATTTATATCGAAAACTGTATTGAATTGTTATCCGAAGCTATATCCCCAGTATTAAAAATTGCAAACGAACGTAAAATCCTTGATATCTTTGATCCACTGAAGATTAATTTTTTCCAATGTATGGAAGCATCAAGGCGAGTTACCATGAATCAAAGTATACCAGAAGGCTTAAAATGGTCCAATTTTTTTATTCTACAATTGTTAGGGGTTGTTGGCCAATGTCTAAGGAGATTGAATATATATGGAATTCGATCATTCTATAGTTATTTCATGGAAAAACATTTGGAATTTACGACCAAGCACGCTGCTAAGAAAGCAAAGAATAAACTAAATACCGAATTTTATTATCATCCTTCAATTCAAAAATTACTCGAGGAAACAAAGAAATTATTAGATGAAAACACCAAGTTCAGTCATCCAAAAATCGAAGTATTAATGGAGGAATTGGATGAATTCTTCACGTTGAATAACAATCCAGATTCAAAAGTAATAATATTTACTGAATATAGAGAGTCTGCTTTAGAAATTGTTCAATCCATTGAAAAAGTTGCATTGGAATCTACAGTGTCTGCGATGTCAAATTTGAAGCCACATATATTTATTGGTCAAGCAAAAGAAAAAGAGAAATTTGATGACGCCAAGTACACTCAGAAACAAAAGAAGACTAAAAAATCGAATAAGAATCAAAATCAGGAACCACCTTCTAGTGGCCGTACATCTTCTGAAGACGCTCAAGTGAAGGGTATGAGTCAGAAATTACAAAAGCAAATCATTAAACAGTTCAAAGATGGTGCATACAACATACTTGTTGCTACATCAATTGGTGAAGAAGGGTTAGATATTGGAGAAGTTGATTTGATAGTTTGCTATGATTCAACTTCATCGCCAATTAAAAATATTCAGCGTATGGGTAGAACCGGTCGTAAGCGAGACGGGAAAGTGGTACTTTTACTTTCCAGTAATGAGGAATCTAAATTTGATAAGGCAATGGGTGGTTATGAATATATTCAACTGCAAATAATGAAAGGTGAACTTATAACTTTGGCAGCACAAAATCGGATACTTCCAAAAGATTTTGAACCAGAGGTGGTACAAAGACACATCGAAATTCCAGAAGAAAATCAAGAATTGAAAAACGAGGACGACGAGGATGAAATTATTAGAATTGCAACCCAATATATGAATGGTAGTCTGAAGCGTTCAAGAAAGAAAAGCAAGGAAAAAACTCAAAAGAAATTTTTTCTTCCTGACAACGCTCAGACAGACTTCAGGACAGCAGGTTCTATGCTTCGAGGTTCTCAAAGTACACAAGAGAATCAGAAAGCAGATACGACGCAAGAAAGTAACCGAGAAAAGAGTGTACTCGATTCAATACTTGACTCGGATGATGACGAAAGTGAATTTCAACTTACAGGTACCGATATCCTTAATAATTCTTTAGTAGAGAATTGTAGTATTTCGGAACAGGGAATCGGGGCTTCTGAAAATAAAGTAGTACCGCAATTAGTGAAACATATGGAAGATCCTACCGGGAAACCGCGAAAAACACTTGGATTGAAAAGACCGTTTGTGAAAACTCCAGATACTCAAACTCAACAATCAAAGAATGCAAGAACAAGCACGCCACTGAAAGACCACTTGAAACACGAAGACTTATTAACTCTCCAAGAAAATTCACTGCCATCAGTTTCACAAACAGGTAGGAAAAAGACTTTAGGTTTAAAGAAACAACGATTAGCAACAGGAGGTATAACCGATTTACTAAAGAATTGTCAAAAAAAGGTTGTACAGACGAACACCATTCACGAGGCTATAACAATAGAAGATGACGATTTTTTAGATTTACCATCATATACCCCGGCAAATGAAGAGAAAGTAAGTGAAAAAGTTAAACTGTCTGCCAGTTCACCGCAGAGCATTGAGGAGGATGAAAATATCTTTGATGATGGGCTTGATGAAGAATTGGCGTTGATGTCGAGTATAAGCATGCCTGCAGTTTATGATGAAGATAATGGAGGAAAAGACCAGTTTAGCAGTCAAAATAGACACAAATCAGGCTCAAAAAATGAGCACATAAAGGAAAATCAAGAGGAACTATGTGGAAGAAAGGATAGCTCACAGGCAATGCAAAATATTCCATTTGACGAGACCGATTCTTTACAGCATGGAGACTTTCTTTATAAAAATTTGTTAAACTCTACGGAAGGGTTATTGAGTGCCAATGAAAAGATGGAATTGTATACTTCATATTATACAACTCTTGACCCGTCAGAAAAGGTTAGATTCCATGACCCAAATGCTTGTATTGAAGGTACCCATATTACTCATGGCGTTATTGGACACAGTAAAAAATCACAATTGCTAATAAACCAAGTTGAATTTGCAAAGAATTTAACACAGACAAAAGCAATCGAATTATTAAAGACATACGAAACCCAAAAAATTACACTTGATAAATGTACTTCGGTTATAAGTGACGACGAATGAATAGGTGTCACTCAAGCGTTGAGAGTGAAAAACAGTAATTGTACAATAGTTAAATCGCATAACAGCATATTTCATTTAAAGATAAAGTAATAAATATAAGTGCATAACACGTACTCGATACCCTAATCAGCATGCCATAAATTCTCTGATTATTTAGGATCCTTTCTTGTTTATTTTGCAGCCAGTTCTTACCACCCCATTGGAGGTTTTTTATTTTGGAAAAAAAGCCAATAGAACTTAAATTTACGCTAGCTTTAATGATAGATGATATTTTGTTTAAATAGCCATCGTTCCAACAAGTTTTATCTCGGATATACCTTATAATGTATCTCATTATGTAACTTTTGGTTGCAAACTGTCCTTCATATAAAATACGTTCGTTACCCGGAAGTTATCTGTTACTATAAAAGGAACAGGAAATAATGAGAAGTAAAAGTTTTTGGATTTTTCTTTATCTTTATGCAGGGGCATTACGTGTATCAGTGAGGATTCGTCCGAGATCATGTTTTTGCTGGTTGAAAACTATAACCTGACAGCTTCTTAATAGTTTAATCTTGTATTATAATTATTAAGGGAATTTTTGGCGATTTTCACATTAAATTACATGTTAAAAGTGAAATACTTTTTAAAAGGTTTCATAAATAACTAAACTATTTTATTTTGAACAAATGTGGTCATTTTTTATGAACAAAATAATTTAGTTATTGCCTGCTTGTGTTAATGTTCGAGAGCACCAATAACTCTATAATCTATTGCTTCACTTCTCATACCCTTTTGACTATAGTTTAGCATGTACTTGACTCGAGACAGTATATGGAGTTATCTCTCATTAGATCAATTTGATTCCTTCTCTTCACTAGCGTTACATTAACGATATCGCCTTGTGCCTCGCTCGGTCTTTTCATTAATATCAGATCTTGAGCTGGATACAATGTTACAAATTTGTTACAAAATGTAATGGGCAAAATTAATTCTAGATTTCCTTTGAGTGCGATAACACCAAGGCTTCGCTGGATGGTGGTATTGTAATTATAAATCTTAACAAGCTAAGCTTTCCTTCTTTTGTAAATTTTCATTCTTTTTTTAACCATAAGCAATATATATTATTTAAATCAGCCCCTATTTTTTAAACAATTTTTAACCATTATCAAGAACCCGAACACCTATCATTGTAGTATTCTCTGGACTTGTATTATATCTAGGCAATAGTAGTGATGCTTTTGTGCTTGCCCATAAAGTGGTATATTTTATTGAAATCAGATGTCCTGCACATATTAGGCTTAAAAAGTTTTCCACAGAGTAAGACTAGTTAGAGTAAAGAGACAAACTAATTTGAACAACCACTTCTCGATTTATCATAATGTTTAAAAAGTTCAGTAAGGAGGACATACATTCACGTTCCAACATAAAATCTTCAGTTCAAAGAGGATTAAAGAACAATTTCGTAAACCAATTCAACGAATTAGAGCCAGTCATTGATACTATAGTACCGAAGAAATCTCAAGTAGTTGTAATTAAATGCGAAGATAAGATTCAGTTATACTCCGTTGACAACGAAGTTGTTTTATTTCAACATTTTGACGATTTAGTCCCTGCATTGAAAACCGTTCATAAATTTCCTGATAATTTTCCAAAAGTTCGTGTCGATAGAGGAGCCATTAAGTTTGTTTTATCTGGTGCCAACATCATGTGTCCTGGTTTAACATCAAAAGGTGCCAGCTTACCTGAAGAATCATTGGATCAAGATACTATTGTCACCATCTATGCCGAAGGTAAAGAACATGCTTTAGCAGTTGGAAAATTGTTAATGAGTACCGAAGACATTAAAGCTAAAAATAAGGGTATTGGTATTGAATTATTACATTACTTAGGAGACGGGTTGTGGAATTATTCCGAATAATCATCAAGTTATTGAGTAACAGTGTATATTAATGAACGGATTTCATAGATATGTTTTAATTGATCGCAATTAAATTGTTTCAACGTAGATCGCCTGATTCTGACTAAACCCATATTTATCAAGAACAGAAATATCATCTTTTAAATCGATTCGAATCTCGTCAATATAATAAAATAAATTGATATCCAATATTGATAAATCCCATCTTCGACAAACTATTCCTTTTACTCTTAGTATTGTATTATCGATCAAAAACGTCCTTGATAACATTTTTTCATCGTAGACTATATTTAACTGTAACTTCTTCTTGCGTAAGTCATTTTTGTTGGACAAGGTATCTATAGCTTTATCTTCAATGCCATATTTTTGAAGCAATCGAAACCACCTTGAACCCCGACTATATTGAATTTTTTGCTTTTGAACTTGAGAAATAAAATATAATTCACCGTTTGTGATTTCATCTTTTGAAAGCCAGCTTCCATTTAACTTCCCATAAAAACTTAACCGGGCGATTAAGTAAATTGTTTGCTCATCGATGGTAATATGTTCAAACACGGGATTGCCGTTTATTCTTAATTCGTTTAAATCGAGATCAGCCAATTTATCAATTTCTTCCCAATCAGCTATAGAGTTATATCGTAAATCTAAACTTTTGGGAGAGCACTTCAATTCTAAGACCTTTATAGCATTGTTCAGTAAATTCATTTGGGCCACATTTATACTAGGAATTTGATGCAATTTATTAAAAGACAAATCAATCAATTTCAAATCAGGGTTATTTCCAATTACCAAGTCTGATATATCTGAATCAGAATAGTCATTTCCAGCCAAATATAGCTCTTGTAAATTCGGAAAAGCCGATAGTATTAAATTCAAAGATTCGATTGGAATAAAAGATGACGATAATTTAAGAACCTTCAATGGAAACGATCGAGGAATTACACCCATTGAAGACAATCGATTACCATTTAAATTCAATTGATTCAAATTTGGACATTTGTCCAAAATAGTAAGTATCTCAGCAAAATCTGTGAATAAGTTGAACGAAATATCCAAGTGGTGAAGCTTGCTTAGTACTAAGCTATCAAATGTGCCCGCTGTATAAATGCATTTCTTTTCAAGGGAAATTGAAGATAACTTAGGGAAATTGGAGGTGATTGAGTTTAGCTTATCAAAACCATAGCTTTGAGTAAACTTTGATCCTAAGGATATTTCATGCAATTGATAATCTTCTCCATAATTTTGAATCAAACTGGCAACGAAACTATTGCGAGGATCAATGTTTGAATTATTGACTTTGATAAAAGATCCATTTTGATCGTGAGAAGTAGTGAAATATTGTTTTCCACACAACGAGCCATCGTTCTTGCCTTTATTAGGGCTGTCCCATTCTATGCCTAATGCTTTAGTATTTTTCCATTGAGGAATCTGCCCAATGAACCTGATAGTAGCAAGGTCATTCTTGATTGATATTCTATCATTGACGGCAAAACTTGAATCCATTAGAAGGGGATGATTGCCTTTGAGTATATATAAAGTTAGATTTTTCACAAGTCTCTGTAAAGATCTAAATATGGATATGATCTAAGTAGAAAATAGATGCATACAAGAGGAATGGAAAATAAACGAATCGGTGCGACCATTCATACCAAGAGTGGTGTAGTGTTACAAAAAAGAATATTGTCTGTATAAATGCAAAAACTGCGATCTTGCAACTATGAACAGTGAGAAAAATAGTAGTTACGTTCCTCTACTGCTTAGTGAGAATTGTTACAAACTATCGAATGGTTATTGCATGAAGGACTTCGCTAAATCGGAGATAGTACCGCGCGACTACAAAAGATTTACTACTAGAAATTGAAGGTAGACGAATATTTCAACTATATTTCTTGAACTGTGGTTATCTTTAAGACCGTAGTATTTAACTTGTGAATTGTCGTAAACTTTTGTAGTCAATGTAGAACAGAATGTAGCAGATTCATTTTCATTCGTTTAAAAATTAGAGAGACTACAGGCTCATACATCCAAGCAGATTAGCTCACTGTGTACTAAATTCTTATTCTTAATATAGTATGGATTCAAATTTACATATTATAGTAACGCAAAACCAGCCAATAATCCACTAGAAGGAAGTAAATACAAAATATTAAATTAGGAAGGGATTGAACCTAGCAAAAACTATTATAGGGTTGATGATTCAGTATTAAATGATTCAAGATCCGTGAATCTTGTTGCTTAGTTCAATAGCGTTGTTTGCTTGTCAAGTGTGCGTCGCATTGTAAGTTCGATTCTTGTTTCCTTAGGCAGCTTCTGCCGTTTGATATGCTTTAGTTCTTTCATCATTATCAACCACATCTCCTTCTTCTGTAGCAACTCTTTGCCACACATCCTCGCTATTTCCCGTATCAAGCACACCAATTCTCATGGTGGCAAGTAGGTTAATTGCTGCTGTCAGGTGTCCATAAACACCACCATAGAATGCCTTGGTTGCGTCTTTACCATGCGATGCCTTCAATAAGGGAATACCACCAGGATGCTGTTCCATAAATGGAGTGATATCATGAATAATGTCGTGAATAATTATATAGATTCTGTCTTTATTATTAAGAGACGTAATAATACGCTTGAAATCTTTAGGAGTGATCAAGGGTAACTTTGAAATTGGTGTACCCCAATTCAATTGACTTTTGAGTCTATTTAACACTTGTTGTTGTTGCTGAATTTTCAACTGAACGATCAAGTTTTCTGGCGTTTTACATAACTCGTAGACTAAACCCAATTTTTCAAGTATATTGATAAACCATTTAGTAGGATCGTAAGCAATAATTGAAGAATTACCACGATAGTCATGAGGAAATTCATGATGGAAATTATCCTGCGATTGACCATATGTCAATAAGGAAAACAATGGGTTATTGCTATCGATTGACGAGGTTTTATCATTGAAAGGCTGCGAAGGAATTGTCACTTGAATATGTTTCGAATGAAATATTGATTCAGTACTTAATAAGCATATTTGACACAAGACCATTCTTAATATCCCAGGATAGATAATACCATTAGTAAATGTATCATTAC
This sequence comes from Suzukiozyma fluviatilis, assembly GCA_030560825.1. Taxonomy (NCBI): domain Eukaryota; kingdom Fungi; phylum Ascomycota; class Pichiomycetes; order Serinales; family Debaryomycetaceae; genus Suzukiozyma; species Suzukiozyma fluviatilis. The sequence goes on from JAKTVZ010000001.1 coordinate 964,042, forward strand.
AGAAAGCTTTCGTTAAGACTGCCGGGAGAATTAAACTTGTTAAGATGAATAATGCGAAATAGTATTTTTGTTGCCATAATACTAAAAGGTTTAAGTCATAATCAAAGGAATTGAATACATCATCAGAATCTTCGTCGATATCATCTGCGATTTCTGCTACGACATCATTATCAATCTGCGTAACTTCATTAATAATTTGCCGATTTAACTGAGAAGGAAATTCATGTTCAATGAACTGTTCATAAAACGTATTAAGTTTTGGTTTTTTAATCAACCAACCCCATTGAGCCCAAAGGAACCCACGTTTGATCAGATAAGGATCTTTTTCGGTATCATCAAGAAAATGGTGATGAGCTCGATGCAAAGCTGCCCAAATTCTGATAGGACCAAGACCGATACTAGCACCAAAAACGACGAAATAGTAAAGCAATGGCGAGGATTTGATCTTGAAGGTTTTATGTGTGAAGTATTTGTGATAACCGGTGGTGAAGGCAAGCATCGATATATGAAAATAGATACAGCAAAGCACTAATGTAGGAAAGTTTTCTGATATCAAGGGTAAATTGAAATGGAATATATAAGCAAAGCAAAGTAAAGGCAATATTACCACCGTTATTGCATTGATGTAGTTAATTCTCCCAAAGAACTCTTGTCTCTTCTTTCTGATTTCCTTGAATTGACTTGATTTCAATTTGGATACATTGATAGATTTATCGTTACTGGCTTTACTGCTACTCTTTGAAGCAGTCTTGATACCATTTCTCAATGATCGTTTTGATATTTTAACCGGTACAGTTGATGTATCGATCGTATCAACCATTGATAAGATGAAAATAAATTAAAGGATACAGAAAATAGTGAAGAAAAACCACTCAAGAACAAGATAAAGAAAATACCTGAAATGAACTGACTGAGAATGAAATAAAGTGAGAACAAAAGTGTACTAAGAACGAGTATCACCAAGAAAAGTACAAGTACACAGAAAAGAACAGACACAAAAAGTACGAGGACTAGATCTAAGACTACATAGAGCACTACATATTATATTACTAAGGGTAGAACGAAACGTAGCCTGATTCGTAATGATTACATCGGATTGGCTGATGAATAATATGACAACGAATGCTACATAGATCACAGAGAAGGTTAGGAACTGGAACTAGACTAAGAATAGAGATAGCTACATTACCTGATACAGGTCTGGGTAATAAGACTAGGGTAGTTAAAGAAAATGACACTAATTAATAGTAGGTACAGCCTTTTTAGCACCAATTGTAGCACCATTTCTTCCCTCGTTGGTAGTAGCTACTACCACTTCGCACCAAATTCCCCTACTGCTGGTGGTAATTACCACCAGCCCACAAATTTGTTGCCAATGCGCATTGCTACCATGTCAATTTTTCAAGTCTAAATGCGAAAATTCATTGTTATCATTTAATCTTTTTACTAACCATGCCTCCAGCGAACCATCATACTTCTTCTGGCACTAAACCTCGCGCCCATTTGGCCGCTAATGCCAACGTATCATATGCGCCAACCGATACCTTGATTCCAGAAAACCTTTATCAAAAAATCCCCAACTTACAATTATACAAGGATTTAAAAACGGCTGAAACCAATATCGATCTTCTTATCAGTAGAAAATCGCTCGATTTCCAAGTCATCCAACAAAAATCACTTCATCCATCAAATTTACAAGGAGAAACCGGACTTTTGAGGGTGTTTATCTATAACACTTGTGAAAACCAACCTTGGCAATCAAATGAATCACAAGATTCTCTGTGGACATTAAGAGTAGAAGGTAGATTCTTGAACGAAAACAAGAATTCCACAACCACCTCTGATTTGAAATTCTCCTCCTTCTTGTCGGCAATTTCTATCGACTTAATCCCTAATTCAGATTATCCAAATTTACAAAATTCTCCAGCTAATATTATTGAATGGAGGGACGACCCTACTGACAATAGAAACACACCAATTTTCGACGGTATCGACGTGAAGAGGCCCGGAGTTTATGATATCAAGTGCAAAATTGCTTTATTGGTAAAGTCCCATTCGGCCAAGTTGAAATTACTGGAAGAAATGGCCCAATTCTCCGGTAAAGTAGAATCTACTCAACAAGAGTTGATTTATTTGATATGGAATTATGTCTTGTACAAGGATTTATTCTTAAAATCGGATAGCTTGACTAAAGTACCAGTTGTATCGTCAGATATCGTTCCTAGTGAGGAAGAAGATCAATTAACTATCATCAAATCAGATGAAGTATTGAAGAGATTATTGAAAACCGATTCCTTCAAATTCTCCGAGTTGTATAAATTGATTCAACCACATTTCAAACCAAGAGAACCAATCATCGTGGAATATACTATCGACACAAAAAGATCGTCTACATTGGGAGACGTCGTACTTGATATTCCTATCGAATTACCCTTAAATATTGCCAAAATCCAAAAGGAATTGTCAGAATTCAACAAAGGTGCCCTTGAGAACCTAACAAAATCTGATGTAGCTATCCAGCAATTAAATGCAAAGATCTCTTTAGGAATTGCTGCATTACAAAATTCAAATGCAAGAGAACAATTCTATCGTGAGTTTAATAAGGATCCAGTAACTTTCATAGATAATTGGCTACAGAGTCAATCTGAAACTTTGAAAGCTTTGAAGAGTGACGAAGGATACGACGAAGAAATTGTTAGAAGAGCTAACTACTTCCAAGAAAATGAACAATTAATTAAAGATAAGATCAATCTTTTGCTTGGATCGAGCAGATTTTAATTCTGTTCTTGAATTGGGGATGCGGTTACTAAAGATTGACTTGTATTGGCTTGCACCAGTACTAAAACCTATATAATTGATTTATATATATTATAGAAATGTATAATTAAACTATTAATCTTCATACTCGTAGTCATCGTCATCTTCGACTGGATCCACTTCATCCATTTCTTCATAATCATCATCGCCAGCAACTTCGGGCCGTCCATCAGCTTCTTCATTATCATCTATAAATTCTTCGAAATTACCGTCATTATAATCAATCAGCCTTCTTCTTGAGTTTCTATCAGTATGCTCTATGGTTTCTTGTTTTGCAAGTAATGGAAATATGGCCAGCAAATAGTTTAGCAAATTGGTCAAGGGAAGATATATTTTAGATGTAGCTGTAATTGATTTTCGCGGACTCTTCTCATGTCCGAGAATCTCCCGAAGATATGTGATAAATTGACCCAATGTTTCTGCATTACAAGCTACTTCGTACCAATTATCTCCAGTAGTTTCATTTTTACTGTCATTTTCAACTTCATTGCCTTCCGCATCAAATTCAATACCGTCATTAGTAAATCCTTCAACAAGCATACCATGAACATCTTGAACGTATAATTTGAATTCAGATGGTAAATAAGCAGTGATCTTGGAAGGATCACTGAAGATAGCATCCATTCTCTTCATGGAAGTTAAACCCCCATTGGTTTCGTCTGCCATGCGACACAAGAAGAATCTCCCTATCTTGTATCCACAATCTCCAACCAATTCTTCCAACAATCTGATTCTTAAACAATGGCCCAAAGGATCACTAGTAGGATCGACGTATTTGGCATCTTCTTCTGATTTACGTTTGGATAATCTCGACTCGGCTTCTTTCTTTGCCTCTTCGGTAGCTTTGGTTCCTCGAAGGATGGTAATAGCCCCGTAAAAAGTCTCCCTATCCCCCGGAATATCTTGTAGTTGAAGAAGTTGGGTGATGTAATTCTTAATAATATCAGACGAAGTAAGGCACCATTGTACCAATGTTCTTAATAATATAAGTCTATCTTCAGGATTGGGCATTCCACTTAACCCACCTGATTCAAATTCAGGATTATAAAATGGATTGTATGTGATTCGTGTTTTATCTGTCTTAAACGAACTTTTGGTAAGTAATATATCTGGCATGTTTGGATCTACTGGAGAACCAACAATTTCCTCCTCGATTTGTTCATCAACCTCTTCTTCCCTCCATTCTTTTGGAATTCCAAGGAAATGGGTCATTGGCTTCAATTCACCAATAGCAGATGCATGAGAAACAACCTCTTTCTTTCTATTTAAAACTAATGTCAACAACCGTTTAAAAAGCTTGGACATTTCACCTGATATATAGAAAGGATCGTACTCTTCGCCATTATTGTCACTGGGCAAACTTAACCCTTTTTCAATCGTTTGTGGCCCAATTCCATATATTCGAACCACATCTCTAAACTTGTTTAAAAATGCGATGATGAATAGTATATCAGAGGCATAAGGTGACTTCTTTACGTTTGGGTATCCAGCGGCAATTCTGTCCTTGTAATCTTCTGCCGTTTTTATCTCTGGCAATTCTGTGAACCCATTTGCAAGAAGCTTCGAATTTAGCACATTTTCATCATAATAATCGTAAAATACCCCTACTAAAGGTCCAGGCAACAACCTCGTTACTTTGTTTTTATTTCGAGGCACCGAAGTTCTACTAACCGGAAGAGCTTTGGCTACTTTTGCCAGAGTAGCCGCTGGTTTTTTCGTCGGTTTCTTTTTGGTCACTTTCTTATTCGTTTGTCCCAGTTTAAGAGTAAGCTTCAAAATGACTTGTTTCTTGTCTGTTTTCTTCGCTGGCGATTTAGTGCCTTCTGCAGCGTCCGCTTTTTCAGGCTCAAACGGCAAAGATGACTGCTTCTTCCTTTTGGCAGCTCTATCTGAAGTAATTCTTCCTTTAGGAGTGGGACGGGCTGCCTGTTTACCTCCCCTTGAACCAGGACCTTCCAAAGGCTGAGAATCCAACCGGAACTTTGATAACACGGACTCATTGTAGTTCTGCGACGACCTTGATTCTGGCGGTGTCAATTTGCTAACTATGTGTTTTCGTGGTCTTCCTAAGCGTTTAGGCTTCTCCCCAGGATTGTATTGCACCAATTTCACAGCACTACCCGCCTGTTTGTCTTCGTCTGAATACTCAAGATACGGATTTTCCGCCTCTTCATGTTCGAAATCAAAGTTTGTCATATTCATGATCTTTATAGCCGCTGATGTAGTAGCAGAGTCCAATTCATTCGTAGCATTGACCCCGGAATCATTGACAAATTCGTTCAAACGAAACATATTAGCATCAGTATCATCGTCGTGCACGTCCTTCATCTCAATGTTGTCTTGATCCTGATGAACATCATTGATACTCGTTTCACCACCATCAATATTGTCAATACTGTGATTCTTCCCATTAAGATCAAACAAAACACTATCGCCAATCGACGGATCAATGTTGCTTTCCATATTCGTCGGTTTAGCCCGTAGTTATTCAGAGTGTTGGACAATAGTGATGCTCGCTTTTCCTTGTTCTCGTAATTCGTCGGTGCTCTGTTGCTTCTTTATGTTCAGTTAGTTTTTCAATCCCAATTGGGAAAAAAAGCGTTACCCGGACATGAATTGCAAAACCAATGGCATTGATGAATCAATAGTACGTAGGGCTAAGGAGAAGCGTATATGGTGGCATTTATGGGTGATACTGGGGCTAGTGCGGTAGTGTATTATCCTCTAACTTTGTCGTTTTTGTGTTGGAATTTGGTGGTTCCCTCACCACGTTGAGACATTTTGCAGCTAAACGCTTCGAACTAGAAGAGATGGAAACAAAATTCGACCGATCTACTCCACACAAAGAACAAACCAGCGTCAAGCAAGCACTCAGAACACCCCTCCTTGTCCTCCCTGTCCATATCTGAGAAGGACAAACCCAGGGAATTAGGCGGAAGAAACATGGTAGCGCCGCCAGCGCTACCGGTTCACGCCATATATTTCGATTGCAGACGCGTAAATAATTGACTACAGTTCTTCTATTAACAGTATACTACAATGGCTGACTACAATCTGTACGGAGGATTTGGAGATGGTGGATTCAACTCGGAGGGTCACGGTGGATTCAACTCCGAGGGAAACACCGGATCACAAAGAAACAACCAAGTTAGATCAAATTTAACGGCTGTCACTATTAAACAAATTAATGATGCTACCCAACCAGTTCCTGATGGTGAATTCAAAATCCACAATGTCGAATTGAACTCCGTTAGTTTCATGGGAGTGGTGAGACGTGTCGACACACAAGCTTCTGCGGTGATAATCACAGTAGAAGACGGTACTGGATCAATTGAAGTACGGAAATGGATCGATGATAACTTGACTACTCCAGCAGCAGAAACAGAAAAGTTCGAACAACAGTTGAATAAATACGTTTACGTTGGTGGATCGTTAAAAGAATTTGGTGGCAAGAAGAACATTCAAAATGCATATATTTACCCTGTAACAGATCACAACGAAGTGTTGTACCATAATTTATCTGCCATTGCTACGCATTTACGAGCCCAAGGGGTGACAACAAAGGCACAAAATCAAAATGGTCAATCAGACAGTTTATTTGTCAAAGAGGACGCCAGTGGTGGATCGCTTTCTGATCAAATATTACAAGTGTTAAAAGAGAACTCCTCGATAATGCAAGAAGGTGTACCTTTAACTTATATCACACAAAAGCTCAATATTACCGATGATATTGGCTTGAAATATTGTCACGAATTGATTGAAGCTGGTAAAATTTACACAGGATATGATGACAGTAGTTTCCTCTATATGCAATTTTGAGATTGATTAATAAGGTAATTTTGATTTTCAATTTAAATAATGAAGATTTATTCATTTCTACTGTATTCTATTGTATATTATAAATAAATATCTATTTCCAACCGTGTATCCACACTGTTATTAATTATAGTTTCCTCATACCGTTCAAGTTGGTTTCCTATTACTGAAGAACGCTTGCCATAAATCTGAATTTTGTACCGCCTCTCCTTGGGCAGCACCACGGTTCACCATTGTATCTATTCCTCCACCGTTCATAAGCGAAATGGATTCGGCTTCACTAAGAACCTTCTCCTCTACCACAGAAGAATCGCTAGTGCCGTCTTCCTCAGTGGGTTTATGACTATGGTTCTTGCCTTGGACATATTCCAATCGCCTTTCTGTAGACATCAATATAATACTTTCTTCAACTGTATTCTCAATTGCAAACATCCAAACCGTAGTGGGTTTTGTTTGCCCAATTCTGTGAATACGAGATATAGCTTGCAATTCTAAAGATATGTTCACTAATGGTTCGCACAAGAAGATATGGGTAGCATTAACCAAAGTCAAACCACTAGCTTGAGCTTTTGCATTCAATAGAAAGCAAGTAATTTCATTTGCTGGGTTTTTGAATTCTTCAACCGAGTCGTATTTCTTATGTCTTCGCCCTCCACCAACTTCTGGAATTAAAGTACCATATGATCCCAAAAATGCAATATCTGCTGCTTTGAACGCCGTTCCCAATATGTACAACATATCCTGCCATTGACTGAAGACAACAATTTGCACTTTAGGGTCAAGGCTCCTCAAATATAAAACTTGCTTAACGATCATATCCACCTTGGTACTATATGAACTTTTCAAACTTGCCAGTTGGATCTCATCAATTACATCTTTCGATAAAGGCTTGTAAATTGAAAATAATTTCTTGCTATGTGAGCTGATCTTCTCATTCATGATGTTTGCCTTAAGGTGTTGTCTGTTGTGAGTAAAATTATAAACAGAAGTTAACATTACTCCAGTTTTACACATCGGACATGTCCGCTTATTGGCTAACCATTGTTCCAAACAATCTTTACAATATTTGTGTCCACATTGAGTCAAGGATCCAATCGTAATACTTGATCGACAGATAATACACATCAAAGTATCGTCAATTTCTTTCTTGGTTGCATTTTTCAGAACTACCAAGCCTTTCAAATAACGGAATCTACCAATAGATTTGTCCAATTTCCATTCAAGAGATCCCAAGCCTCCAAGCAACGATTTAAGTTTAGATTCTATCTGTTCCTTGTCTAGATTGTCTCTATTAAGCATGAAGTTTGACGTTTGAACACTATCAGAAAGTTGTTGTAATTGTTTAAAATAATCAATACGAACATTGAACACATGGTTACAATTACCATTAAGCTCTTTCTGCATCAATAACAAAGATAACTTTTGATTCTCGAAAACTGTGGACAACTTGTTTGAAATTTCATCCAAAAGTAATATGTTTCCAACTTTTGAGTCTCTAGTTAATCTTTCATCAGATTCTATATCCGACTTCAATGATTTAACCTCTGATAAGAGCTCCTGTAAACTCAGCCTTGACTTTGGTCTCAATTGATCTTGCAAATCTTGCAACAGGGTTAAAAATTCGACGTCATTGATTTTTCTCATTTCAACTTCCAAATCAAGTTTTTGTTTTTTCAACTTAACTTTTGTTATCTTCATTGAAGTTTCAGTCCCGTTTACAAATGCAGTTCTTTCAACCAAGATCTTCCCAAGTATAGTTAAATAACAAGATGCCTTATCCTGATCATGTATACTCTCTTCATATTCAAGACCATTTGGGTCTTCATTGTGAGTCAATAAGGGCCGACACAAAATCTTAATCAAATCATTCATCCATAGATTAATTGTAGTAGCTTGCTTGTTTAGCTCATTGATTAAAAAGTTCAAACTGACAAATATTGGTTTGGATCTGGCAGTATATAGATCAGTTAAACCGTCAAGAACAATTAATGGTAATTGTGTAAATGACTTTTTCGAAGTTTTAGGATATAAAAAATCTCCTCGATCACTAGGAGATTCCTTTTCTTCGAAGAAAAGTGTCCTTGCTAAGATTCTAGAGTTTACTGCATAGGTGACTGCTTCAATTGACCCCAGCAATATCTCACGACGGATATTTTCAGCCAAACTATAGTACGCCCGTTCTAAGGAACTATAAGTTTCAACACGATCTGCAGTGGACTCGAGTTCCGGGTGGTCTTGTATCTGCGAACTGAAGGACTTATCCAACAGTACCTCGACCAACTTTGCAACTTCTTCTGTCTTCTTGTTTGTTACAAAACTATCCAATTTATTCATATCATCAGGAAGAGATAAGTTCTCAATTGGAATACCTTTCTCTCCAATAATTTTTATATACTCAGCATCATAGCATTGGAAATACCCAGAAGCGATTAGAAAATAGAATTTGTGGAGATGAATGTTCCAATTTCTAATCCGTATTCTGAGAATTCTGATTTTATCTTCAAGACTCTCTAGCTTGGGGTCGTCAATCCAGTTTGTTTTCTCTTCATTGACTTTATCGCCACGTCCGAGCTCCTTCGATAATGACTTATGTTCGGTTAAGCACTTTTCTAATGATAAGCTTGTACGATATATGATTTTTTCAGCTTCTTTTGCTCCTATTTTCAAGAATTTTAATGCTTCTTCGGGTAGATAGATGAATTCAAAGAAATCACCTACTTCCATATAAACTTGAATCACCAGTCTCTCAATATCCACGATTTCCGAAAAGGATTTCGTTAACATATCATCAAGTAACGAGTCAAGGGTATTCAACTTCTGAATGACATTCACAGCCAGATGAAGATATGACTTTTTATATTTTCTTGATGTTATACTTAGTTGACCAATCTGCGGATTATTACATATCTGCCTTAATTTTTGTAGCCAACTACTCATATACATCATGACACTGGTAGAAGGCTCCCAATCTGCGGAAGTAGGATTACCATATTCATCCAAACAAATCGCTGATAAGCATTCTTCAAACAACTGGTTATAGTTATCTTGTTCAACAGGAGTGAAGGGAATTGTCAAGAGAACCCTACTTTGAGGGGGCAACTTAATATCCTCATGAACCATAGCTTTCGTGTGTCTGATAGCAAGTCTTTTCCAGACTTTCATAAATTCTTCTTTATTACCGATTAGGGTCTGCCAGCCCTTTTTACCCAAATCTCCACAAAATGGGAAATATTTCAAGAATTCTAAGATAGAGTGTAAATCTGCTAGGTTTTTCTTGATTGGAGTACCAGATACTCCCCAAGCATGGAACTTTGGAATCAAGGCGGCACTTTGGAATGCTCTTGAGTACTTGGATGATACCATTTGTACCTCATCCAAGACAACTCTCCAAAAGTGAGTTAACATTAAAGGAGACTCATAATTGATCTTTTTATAAATTTCAGGAATCCTATTGTGTTTAATTGCTAATTTAATCTCCTCTTGCAAAGCTAGTTCAAAGTCTGTATCTTCATATTTCCCATTAGATCGAATATTAGCAATTTTAGGTTTTTCAAGATTGACCTGCAATTGACTTACCGCTCCAATTTCCGCTATTTCTGCAGAAGCTACCTCGCTTTCGGTAGAGGACAGAACGTTCGGGGAATCATTTCTTTCTAAATATTCCCGGTAAGAATTATTTCGAACAACTGAATTTCTAGTTGTTCTGTTTCGAGATGAGAACTTAGCGTAGTCTAACTCTCTAGAAATTGTAGAATATGTAGTAAAAACCATATCGAACTTTCTTAAATATTCTGCAATCAAGGCAGGATTATTATCCAACTTAGGATACTTACCTATTCCTTTGTAGACGGTAACAGCAAGCGAAGGGGCTAGGTTTTCAACCTCCAGAACCCACTGTTTTAGAATCGATTCAGGAGCTATAACTAGAGTTGTTCTAGCTTTTACCACGGTTCTGGAATCACTGAATGAATTATGCTGTATTTGTATCGGTTCATTGATTTCATCGGCCGGTCTTTGATTCATAAGAACCAATGCAGTTATTTCCACAGTTTTACCTAAACCCATTTCTTCAGCTAGTAGCCCTTGAGCTGGTAAATATTGAGGAGCTTCAGTGTTGTCGCTTTCGTAATAGGTAACAAGCTGTTTACAAATAGATGTTAAGGGGACAATTCCTCCAACATATTTGTTGTAAAAGTAAGTATTGCTATGATTAATTACTTTATCCCATCCGAAACAAAGTTTATTTAAAATTTGGTAAACTGTGGTTTCCAAATCATCTGTGCTAAACTGGTTATTGCTTGATATATGTTGCTTTAATAGGTTCATTGTTTCTTCATTCATAAGAGGCTCCCTTACACATCTATTTGTAGACATATCATATCGTACTCCTTCTTTATTTAATAGCCAATTGACTGATTTTGATTGAAATCTCAACAAATTAGTATCTAATTCTGGGATTTCAAAATCCTTTTCAACAGGTGGTAATTTAGTTGTCTCGGAGGAAATAAAGCTATAGAATAAATGAGGCGAAACTGGTTCCAAAACCGGCTCAATATATTCTATAGGACTTGATTTGAAGTACGACTCGACAAGTTGGTTTATTTTCTCTATGGCATCGATATGGGATGGCTTATGGATATCAAAACAGAGAGTGATTTCATACGATATTTCAATGGCAATGGTATTGGTGTTTGTGTCGAAAGTCAATAGCAAATTACTGCCCACAGACAATCTATTTCTTACTAACTTACTATTGGTCAAGTTCAATAGATATAATTCACTCCAAATCAATTCAAAAGACGACTGGAAACTTGGAATTGCGAGCGATAGAAGTAGCTTCTCACTTGTCTGAGTAGCTTTCTTGTTTTGCACAGACAATAGAGCGTTTTTCGCATCAAGAGTTAAGCGGATATCTGATGTGGCCATTTGAAACTTGCCATTAGATAAATCAGTGAAACTCAAGCATAAGTCTTTATGGAGAAAAATAGGCGAAATGACATTGAAACTAAACTTTCTTTGGCAAATAGTAACCGGCTCCGTATCTAGATCAACTGCAATGCATTCGGTGGAGTCAATGGCATCTGATCTCACATCAAATTTGTCATCAGGTTCAATATTAGTGGATCGGGAAGAAATCCTTCGTTTCTTAGCCAAATGTCCTGGAATTGAACCAACTAGTTGTCCAAGAGTACCGAATTCGATCTGGATCAACTGGATGTCTTCATCCAACTTTTGTTGGTCCATGTCATCAATAGCTAAGAAGAAAGATCTGTAAGCAGCCTTTATTTTCGCAGCCCATTCTAGTGCGATACTACAAATTGCCCTTAATTTCTATATAGTTCAAATTTAATAATAGTTGGTTCTAAAGTCTATAGATACTATACCAAACTAATATATAGCAGTACATTCTGCTATAATTGAAAAATCAAAAAACCAATCCCATTACTTTACAATACATAACCAAACATAACCAAACTTCTGGCAAACCTGAAGTTGAAGTAGATTTCAAACGTGAATATCATTAGCCGTAACAGCTATATTTCGTTTGAGACAAACCATTAACTGTGAGAGGGTTTAACGTTGAAACTGACATTTGTTCATCTTGTCATAACTTAACCAGCATATTTCTTTACTCCGTGGGGCAACCTGTCCACTGAACCTTGTGTCAGCCTCAGTCACATATCTTCATGTACATAATAGAATAGACTATTTAGCCTGTGATGGGGACATTCTTATGCATTCTTCTTTCAAGAATAGAGGCTCCTTTTAAGTTCAAATCAAATCCTTTTGGTTGAACATGCTTATGGTATTGAGTAACGTGAGTATGGGGTATAACTCGTCCAGAAATGTCAGTTTGCTCAATTTCCTCTTCTTCTTCGGCAACAACGTCAAACATATTCATTTTATTCGATAACGCTGCTTCTTCGCCCATTCTATGTACTGCAGTACTAATATCAAATGCATCACGCAAAGCAACTGCGGCTGGCGAGTATAAGCCAGAAGCATAGTTTTGTTCTTTGTTGTTGAATTGTTGAATAGGATGTTGTGATCTTTGTTTTGCTGAATTGGAAACACGCAATTGAGTAGGACTAACTGGTGCTGGTGGAGCCCTGGATTTAGTAACCCAAGGATCTCTTAAAAATTCATCAATAGTGTATCTATCGTGTGGATCCACAGTCAAAAGTTTTTTAACGCAAGTTTTAGCTTCATCACTAATTTCATCCCACCATGGACTTAAAAATGTATATTCTCCCTTGACAACCTTTTCGGTCAAGGATTCAATTCTTTCGTCATAAAACGGCGGGAATCCACAAAGTAAGGTATACAAAACACACCCAATTGCCCACATATCAACCTCTTTGGAATATTGTTCATCCTTGACAATTTCAGGAGCAGCATAACCAACGGTACCACAAGGAGTTTTGGTGTTATGTTCCCAAATCTGTTTCGATAAACCAAAATCTGCCAATTTCACCACACCAATACAACCACCACCAATTCCACTGATAAATTCTCCTTCATCCCGCTTTGAATTCGGATCATCGGATTTCCGTAGTTTTGCAATAGGATTGATAGAAGGCTTGAACTCAATGGGATTAAACAATAAGTTTTCCGGCTTGATGTCACGATGAACAATACCAATTTCTTCATGTAAGTATCTAATAGCGTTACCCAATTGCACAATAATATGACGAGACAAGTCTTCCGATAAATAGGTATATTTGACAATTGAAGCAAAGATCTCTCCCCCCGCAGCCAACTCTTGAACAATGTAATAGTAGTTATTGGAATCGATAAACTCTACAAATTTAACAATGTTGGGATGATTCAATTGTCTCATAATCGTAACTTCTTTCAATACCGATTGCTTCTGAGCCTGGTCCATTTGGAACTTCCTTAGTATTTTAATAGCAACTAACTTGTCTGACAACAAATGTCTAGCCTTATAGACGATAGAAAACGCCCCTTCTCCCATTTGTTCCAAAATCTCATAGTTTTCCAAATTCTGATACGGTTTGGATTGTCTATCCAATCTTTCCTGTTGAACTATTTGCGAAGCAACTTCTTCATAATCACGGTGATTCTGCACCTGGTGAGTACGGTTAGCACGGTTAGTTTGCTCCGATTGTTTCTGATCGTGGCCGCCGTGAACACCATGATCATCTTGGCCATCTTGACCTTTCCGATTGCCTCTTTCACCCAGTTCAGCCTCAGTATGTTTGCCATTGATCACCAATTTCTCATCCAATTGGGTCGAAGGTAAGTTTAAATCGCGAGAAAACCCATGTGGTGCCGACTCTTCATCAACCACCTTCTTCTTGTTCAAATCATTGGCCTGTTTACCGTGCCTAATGAAAGCTTTTAAATTTTCAAACATGGCGAAATTGAACCACAAACTTAAACTGATGACAAATGAACGGAAAATTAATCAAATTGACTCAAAATTTTCACCACTTGTTCCAAATTGCTTACCCTATGAACCTACACACTTTCAGTACTTAAATCCAACGATTGCACCGATAAATAAGCACAAAATGTCTACTTGCTCAAGTTGAGATTTTTTTTGCGACCAGAATTCCACGTTGGGGTGGACCTAGGGCCCAGCCAGGGCGAAAATACATTTCTTTATAAAGCTTATACACAGAGGAAGGCAATATTTACCGATCTATCACACTATGGCACCACCTCCAGCGTTAATGTTCACCGATTGGGACGGAACTGTCACTTTGCAAGATTCCAACGACTACTTGACGGAAAACATTGGTTTTGGTAGACCCAAAAGATTGGAAGTTAACGACAGAATTTTAAATGGCCAAACCAGTTTTAGAGACGGCTTCCAAGAGATGTTGGACAGTATCCATACTCCAATGGACGAGTGTATCGACATTTTGTTGAAGAATATCGACTTGGACCCCGGTTTCACTAAGTTCTACCATTGGTGTGAGGCCCAAGGAATTCCTGTGGTAGTAGTTAGCTCGGGAATGAAGCCTATTATCAAGGCATTGTTGAAGAAATTGGTCGGCGAAGAGGCGGTGGAGAATATCGAAATCTTGTCGAACGATGTGCGCATCAATGCTGACAATTCGTGGGATATTGTCTATCGTGACGACTCTTCATTTGGCCATGACAAATCAAAGTCCATCAGAGAATATTTGATCAACCATGGATATAACAAAGCCAATGTTCCGTTGATGTTTTATTCCGGTGACGGGGTCTCCGATATCTCTGCTGCCAAAGAAACCAATCTTTTGTTGGCAAAACACGGCAAGGACCTTATCATTTACTGTAGAAGAGATGGAATTCCATACACCGAGTTTAATGATTTCCAGGATATTCACGACAAAGTGGCGCTGATTATTGCTACCAAGGGTGCCAATATCCAAGACTTTATTGAGAACTGATTAGAGGTGAAGATTGTCTAAAAATGGGATTAAAAGATCAAAGGATCAAACAATCAAAAGTTGCAGATAAAGGTTGGTAGAAGCTACAATTGGCTCAATTCTTGTTTTATCAGTAGATTTAAATTATATTCACGTAGACCGTATAGAGTTAGATCGCAATAGAGTAATTATATGTTCCTTTATATGTTCCTTTATTAGTTCTATAAATACTTAAACTCCATTTTTCGCCATATCGACAATGGCATATATGTTTAATGCCGATATAACCAACCAGATAATACACGCAAGAATGGTGGCCCACCACGAGTTGTGCATGTACTTGTATTTTTCCCCATCCGTTTGCAATTCAAGTGGTAATTCAACCTTCATAATAGATTTTTTGCAGGTGAAGTAGATTAATGGTGCCGTCAATGGAGGCAACAATAATGAAATAACCACTTGCGACACGTTTAATGCTGTACCCAACCCGTTTCTTCCGATACAAAGCGAAATAATCAAACAGGGCACGATAGAAATCGATCTGGTAACCAATCTTCTAATCCAAGGTTTCAATGTCCAATTTATATGTCCTTCACTGACAATTTGTCCTGCGATGGTACAAACAATCCCCGCCGATTGTCCAGAAAACAACAAGGCCAACATGAAGATAGTCCCCACTACCGGAGCTAAGTTCTTCGATAACAAGCTATGAATAGTATACAAATCAGCATCCACAGCTTCAGGAGTACCATACAAGGTAGCCCCAGCTACAATTGTAATGGCTGAGTTGACAAATAATGCAAATGTAAGCAAGGTTAATGTCAATTCAATAACGGAATATTTTAAGGAATACTGAATAGCTTGATATGAAGGTTTGTAGCTGGTATAAAAATACGTTGCTTCTCTGGTTTCTTGATCTTTCTTTTCTGAAGTGACGGAATCAACTTCCTCTTCTTCGAAGTTGATAAGGCCATGTTGCATATCATATTCTCTGAGTCTTGGCTGCACAATACCAGAGCCCAAGAATAACGAATGGACCATAACGGTCGCACCCAAAATGGATGTAGCAATGGTCATACCATTACCATCAAACATTTCTTTAGAAGGAACAAACCCTCTGAATACTTGGGCTGCATTGGCGGGTACTTGAGCCAATTCAACAGCAAAACAGATAGTTACTCCGAGCACAAGAGCAGCTACCATATATTCAAAAAGTTTGACGAATTTGGTCGAACTTGTATCATTACGGTACGCCATGAGCACAAACAACACATCAACGATGGTGATACAAACCCCGGCCGGTAATGGAATCTTCAAAAGGATATTCAAAGCAATAGCACTACCAATTACTTCGGCTACATCTGTAGCAATGATGGCACATTCAGCAAGAAACCAAAGCACATAATTCAATTTCTTTGGGAAGTATTCTCGGCAGCATCGAGCCAAATCGTATCCGGTGACGGAGCCTAGACGTATGCAAAGAATTTGTAAAAAGATAGCTATAATATTGGAAAGGAAGACAATAAATAAAAGCGAGTATCTATTAGCAGCACCGGCTGTTACACCAGTAGCATAATTACCAGGGTCCATGTACGCAACCGATACCATTAGACCGGGTCCTATGAAAGAACCATATTTCTTCAAAATAGTGGCAGTCTTTGTACCTAAAGAACGAAGAAACCCCATAATGCAAACGATTTAAAATAGTATGAAACAATAATATTAAGAAATATTTATATTAGGAAATATTTATATTGGTGAAGATTATTTCAAACAGTAGCGATATGTTTCAATGCCGTTTCGGACAATAACACTAAAAATAAACTAAGTGCGGCTACTATATGTAACTATAGACAAATATAAAACGGGAAGCAAGTAAATATATATATAAACGTATTTTTAATTTTGCAACCTTTATATTTCGGGTGAGCGTAAAAAACTACCTAGTGGTCTCGGAATAAATAGGAACGAGAATGAGAGTATAAATGGCCAAGAAACGGTCGAACGCAGGAACTTTAATGCAACCCCAGCAATAAGGAGTGAAAAGAACACGATAATGCTTGCTATTGGGTAGATAAACAAAGGAAAAGGACAACTATCACTTAGCAGTTAGTTTACCATTAGTACAACGAACCGCAGATACGATGCAGTTGCCTAGAGTGAGCAGGTAGGACCAAATGTGGAGCAATTATGCGGTGCGAAGAGATATGAAGAAGAGTCATTTTCTGCGACAAGAATGACGAATAGTACACAATTTGTGACATGCTAGATTAAGATTAGTTCTTATCATGGGACTACAACATTTAGGTTCACATTAGTAGTGTACCAATTTTTGGAGGTGATCGATTGCTTTGCTGATTTAAAGGTAACCCTGCCAACTATTTTCTCAACCTACAGGTAGAAAAGGGGCTGTAATATAGGACCAGATGCACTAAAGGATGCATATCTAGAAATACTAGTAGTAGGCGGCTGAATGGGCTACGTTAAACATCCGCTCCAGCTATTATCGCGGCAGTTACTGTGGAGATATATATCGGACTGTTTGCACACCGGATAAATACTTCGTAGTTTGTGTAATTTGGGAGCAAATACCCTTCATTCTGCCATAACTTCTTAAGAGCATGAAAATTTGCTCACTTATTTATAGAAGTACAACATGTAGAGGTTGCAGTTGTTTTGAAAATCTTTGAGCTCAATGAGTCAACACTTTGAATTCTTGCAATTGTCCGAATAAATTGATAATTCCTTGTAATGTTTGAACATAACAACTTGTAATCTTTAAGATAAAGTGGTTGTTTACCTAAAAATGTATTCCATGTATTTGAATTTATCGATAGCCTTTGATTTTAGGTAAATTGAGTTTACTTTGTTGCTTACTTAGTTGGATTCATAATACCTTAAATCGTAGAGGATTTGACTTTGTAATATTGAACTTTGTATTATACTTTGCATTATGGTCCATTCTTTTCTTTGTGCCTTTCTAAAATGTTCTTCGCGCTTCAATTTATTTAATGGCTGCAAAAAAGTCTCACAAAGAATTTCCCCCACTATGCAAGTATTTATTTGCTCAAAAGGAAGTTCATAAGTCAATGAAGTGCTTTGAAGATAGCAATCTCCTTAAACCAAACAGGTGAAATCAGCAGAATGAAAAGAGTATGACGTCTCCAAGAAAGACCTGGGGATATTTTAAGTAACAATTTGTGAAGTCGCATAATTGATACAACTTCCGCAATGTTGCTTAAACTGTCCTTTATTTTCATCAAAAGATTGTTGCAACCATTGCAATTAAAGGACAGTTTAAGCAACATGGCGATTATAATTCAGGTTTAATAGATGCCTGACATAAAAGTTTAATGATTACAGTCTTTTCACACACTTCCTCATATTAACTTTCTTAGAAATGGTGTCATTTTTTTCAATTTCTTACAAAATACCTTCCAATACTTTATTAATCTATTTTCAATCAGGCACAAAACTACAACACATACAACTCAAGAAGATGCTCTTCTAAGCAAACTTCTAGTTTTACTAGTTCTTTCTCCCATTTTTGCTTCTGCGCAATTGATTTTGCAACAATCGATTTTACAACAATTGCTCTTCAAGTTTGGTTCTACGAATTACCACTTATAATCCTTACATCATCCAATGCTTCATATGTTCACTAGGGTTCGTATAGCGACACGCTGAAAGCCAAGTTTGTGCAATTCTCCCCATATAACTAGCTGCAAAATATCCAGTTTCAAAAATAAAACTTCGAAACAAGTTCTTAATTCCACCGTTACTTCACCATAGGTTGCGAAGAACTTGCCTAGCTTAAACTATTGTCATATCTAATGGAACCACATCAATTGGCCCGATTTAGTATTATCATGTGTCTAAAATCACACACAAACATGTCAAAAATTCACGAAAAAAGGCAGAATTACGGGAAAAAAGCTCCAATGATACTCCAATACCTCCCCATGGTCACAAAAGCATCATTACAGCCAATAACCTCGCATTTTATTCCTTTACAACTTGGATTACTTCACTTCCATATTTTGGTCATGACACGCACTTTTGGCCTCGTTCACCCAGATTCAGGGAGGATAACTATTTGTACCAAATAAACTCTTCAGCAAAGTAATTTAAATAGTTAACATTGACAGCAATTGATACATTTATTAGATTTTACTGCATTGAAAGAATAAACTGGTAAAAATTGACGAGTCCTACGACATTTTCATCTATTTTCATCGTATTATATTAACTATTCCAAATTGTTCATTTGTTAGTAAATGAATAATTTATGAGTTGTTGATTGACTTGATATATGCCGAACTTATTGAAAAAGCTTCATATTACCAGGCAGCATAAATCAGATAAAGCTGTTGAAGAAGGAGCTGATAAAGTATCAAATTTGAGTGCTAACACTAATTCGTCCCAACCCCTGTTACAGCAAAACAACCTTTCCAGTGAAAACAAAAACATGAATTTCTTTCCCGATCAATTGGGCCACCAGGTCCAGCAGCCAATGCAGCAATTGCAGCAACCGGTACAGCCAATTCAACAACAGCCACTTGGCCAGCAAGTACAACAATGTCCTGCCATTCAACCGGTACAACCCGTGCAGCCTGTGACACAGCAATTCCCCGTACACTCGGTTCCAGTTCCAGTCGTTCCTTCACTAGCATCGCAGTCGGTATCTGATGTGATCCAAGCATCATTGTTACCACAAAAGTCCACTGTTTCGAAAGGTAAATACTCTTTGACCGACTTCCACATTATGAGAACTCTCGGTACTGGATCTTTTGGTAGAGTTCATTTGGTGAGATCGGTCCATAACGGAAGATACTACGCTATAAAAGTGTTGAAGAAACAACAAGTGGTTAAAATGAAACAAGTGGAACACACTAATGATGAAAGAAGAATGTTGAAGTTAGTTGAACATCCGTTTTTAATCAGAATGTGGGGTACTTTCCAAGACTCAAATAATTTGTTCATGGTAATGGATTACATAGAAGGTGGGGAGTTGTTTTCCTTGTTAAGAAAGTCTCAAAGGTTTCCTAATCCTGTGGCTAAGTTCTATGCAGCAGAAGTGACATTAGCCTTAGAATATTTACACTCTCATAACATTATATATCGTGATTTAAAGCCAGAAAACATTCTATTGGACAGAAATGGACATATCAAAATTACTGATTTTGGTTTTGCTAAAGAAGTTTCTACAGTTACATGGACCCTTTGTGGTACTCCAGATTATATTGCTCCTGAAGTGATTACGACGAAACCATATAATAAGTCCGTTGATTGGTGGTCATTAGGGGTGTTAATCTTTGAAATGTTGGCAGGATACACTCCATTTTACGATTCTACTCCTATGAAAACCTATGAGAAAATCTTATCAGGGAAAGTACACTATCCTTCCATTATGTGTGTAGAAGTGATTGACTTGTTGAAACAATTAATCACGGCTGACTTGACTAGAAGATTGGGTAATTTGTCCAATGGTCCAGCCGATATCAGAAACCATCCATGGTTTGCCGAAGTAGTTTGGGAAAAATTATTGGCCAAGGATATCGAAACTCCCTACGAACCTCCAATCACCGCTGGAGTTGGTGATTCGAGTTTGTTCGACCATTATCCCGAAGAGCAATTGGACTACGGTGGTACCGGAGAGGATCCCTACGCGCAATACTTTGCAGATTTCTGAGAGAGACTGCTGTTTTCTAGATATACCATTAACGATATACATATTCATTATTTGTTTCATTTATAAGCTTTGTAAAAATTAACAAGGAATTATTATTAGTAGTTGTAATGACCAATTTAGCGCGGCATCGAGCCAAGGCTATAGAACAGTGTATGTGACAGTTTATGTAACAGTCTACATAACGTCTATATAAGTCTATGTAACATGCTAAATCTAATACAACTTTTAGGCAAGCTCTAATAGGCTATTTTACGGGCCACCGCCAATCTCGGTCAAATTTCTCACAGATTGTAACAGACCTCTAACAGACTAGCATCCCCCACTGATACGTCAACAATTTGGCACCATAAAATATCATTTACTTCCATGCACAAATGCTGAAACAAAAATATCTGAAACATCAAGAGCCCAAATGCAAGAAACAGCACACTAGTGCGAATTTACCACACCATCTCACCAAAGACGACATCTCATCAAAAAAACACCTCTCCAAACACACCAAACACACCAAATACCACACCTGCCTGCCAAAAACATGGTATCATGCTTACTCGTGCCAGAGTCCATGGACCCATGCCTCAAGCTTGGAAGGTAT
Source organism: Suzukiozyma fluviatilis (assembly GCA_030560825.1). Classification (NCBI taxonomy): domain Eukaryota; kingdom Fungi; phylum Ascomycota; class Pichiomycetes; order Serinales; family Debaryomycetaceae; genus Suzukiozyma; species Suzukiozyma fluviatilis. The sequence continues at coordinate 985,343 of JAKTVZ010000001.1, forward strand.
GCTTACAATTTAGACACACATAAAATAGGATCATGGAGGTATCTTTTCTCCGCTGCTGCGACTGGAAAAAGACCGCCTCCCTATTGCCACATTTGGGACACTCTTTGTTCGATCTAGGCAAGGTGGGGTCGTTACCAATATCTTGTACTACACCAGCCGTTTCACCAATGTTGGTGATCAACTCATGACGATACACTTTGGGGTTTTCCGCCAACTCGGTATAGCCGCAGTTTCTACAAGAGTACAATAACCGCTGGTCGTTTTTATCCTCTTTTGGATACAACATATTGTTACATTCAGCACAGAATCTGAAGGAAGCCATCTTAACTATGAAAGTGAAAAATTATGGCGGAGATGTGCACAAAATGGATGGACAGCTGAATCAAACAAACTCTCTACGTAAACGACCAATACCACGTGAATCCCTTCAGCAATAAACCAGACGTTGAAAAGACTGGTGTTGTTGAACCGTTGATGAAAAAGTTGATGTGCAGCATCCAACATGGTAGCGCCGCATATTTTTCATTTTCATTTTTGCAGCGCTACCATTTCAAAGTAATTTTCCTCACAGTTAAAAATTTTCATAAAAATGAACACTCACTTTCATTAGCCCTAGTAGAGATGATTGGTCGTCAAGTGTTTAGAACCTCATTAAGAAGAGTCGGTGGTGTCCGTGTCCGTTTCAACGCCACTGTCGCCGAAAGAGCGGCCGTTGACCCAAAGATCACCGCCATTGTTGATCAAATTTCCCAATTGACCTTATTGGAAACCAATAGCTTAGTCAGTGAATTAAAAGAAAGATTAAATATTCCAGATATCAGCTTGCCAGCCGGTGGAGCTGCTCCAGCTGCTGCTCCAGCTGCCCCAGCCGCTGAAGAAGTCAAGGAAGTTGTTGAAGAACAAACTATTTTCGCTATCAAGTTAGAATCTTTTGATGCCAAATCCAAGCCAAAGATCATTAAAGAAGTCAAATCGTTATTGGGTCTTTCCTTAGTTGAATCCAAGAAATTCGTCGAAGCTGCTCCAAAAATCTTGAAGGATAATGTTGCCAAAGAAGATGCTGACAAAATCAAAGCTACTTTAGAGGGATTAGGAGCTAAGGTTTCTTTAGAATAGGTGCAATACTATAGAGTAGACGCTAGGTCTGTTTACAGACGCTAGGTCGGTAGAATTCTGTGGTCACGTTTAAATGTCCATTCTCATTTGCTTCATCTAATCAATGTCGTATTGGTTCTTGTATATATAATATATTATCTATTAATATTATGGTAGTAGTTATGGTAGTATTGTACTGAGGTGGGTAGTCTTGTTCATAAGCATGTTTTTTGGACGGTTATGTACTCATTTTGACCGTTTAGACTGGAAGGGTGTAGAAACCTCTGCGTAAACCTGCCCACAATGTATGGGCTTAATCTGAAAAATTATTGTCTTCCACGCCAGATTTAGGGTAATGGTATTAGGGACCACTTCTGGAGATTTTGAGTGACGATCTGTGCCTCAACCATTTGAGCGGAATACAAAGCAAATCAAACTAGTTGAGGCACATTCGAATCATCTATAGCTCGTGTGCGCTGGAATCGACCAATCGAAATAGTCTCAACTAGGCAATTGGCTGCAAACAGTGCGAAAAAGTGTCAGACTCTTTTATTGCGTTAAGCTCCTAGTACGTAGACAGTTCGTACGCCATTTTTGGGTCAAACTACACTGATAACAACAGCAGATGACCTCCAGGTCTAAACTGCGCATTTTCTCCCTACAAGTCTTAGCATGGCTGAGCTCTATCTTTGGTGCTTAGACAACTACTATACCTGGGATTAGCTCAATTATTACTATTCATTATAACTCCATCAATTTTACTCCTTTTCGAATTTTGAAGACACCAGCAGCTAGCTATTCAGAACAAGTATAATTCTAGAAAGTAATGCCTAAACTACTTCTACTTAAACTACAACAGTACCGGACCCAAGTTTCAAGTACCTGGCTCATTAGCTCATCTACAGGACCATAGTGACTATATGCAAGCATTACATATTCTTACAGAAACAAGAATAACACAAATGCTGCACAAGATAGCAACCACCTAGAATCCACCTAGCGTAACCACTATGAAGCCATGAACAAAAGCAAGTGCACACATTCGTTAGCTGATCTCGAGCTCGAAAGCAAAAGGTTTATGGCAAAAAAAGACATCAAACCCTGGCTTGCATCTAAGCTATTGAATCATAGAGGCATTCGTATTGCAATCGAAAGAAGCGATAGCAACAAGATAATTTTCAAATGTAAACAGCGCAATGGCGCCAGTCCGTGCTCGTTCCGAATCAGGGCGAACTTCCTGATCAAGTTGAGCACTTGGTCTTTGGTTGTAATAAACGATACTCATAATCATGATATGCTGCTAAGTCGAAACAACCGACCCGCAAAACGAGACCGGTCCAAGTCTCGATTGATCGAGTCCATCTCGAAACAGATTGGCCTGGTTATCGATACCAAAATTGCCAAAAATGACGGTCTTTCGGAAAGCGATAAGATTTCTATCATGGAATCGCTTACCTTGAAGTATATTAGTAACAATTCAAAATACCTTTCTGATACTTTTCTTCAACAGCTAAGCAATAAGTCGGATAAGGTGATCAACTGGTCGCTGATCCCACTAAGTCCGCTTCTAAATGATGACACAAACCATGATACTTCGTCTAATTCGATTGAGAACTTGATTCATTTGCCAGGATTGAATTTGGGACAAAACATGATGTTACAAAACCCCAGCCACAACATCCCCATTAATAACTACTCCATGGCGGTGAATGCGATTCAGAACCAAAACAACCAGTTGCCTAGTTTCAATTCTATTCAAAATAAACTCCCGCTCTCACCAACAAATCTACCGACCATAAACAGTTCCACGACCACATTGAACCCGTCGCACCTTTTGAAGAGCTCCAAGTCGTACGGATCGTCGGCATATCTCAATGACTTCAAAAGCTATACCCTACCGTTGAATAATTTGAAAATTGGCCCCATAAAGGATATTACCAAAAACAACGCTAACGTTGATAATCTTTGGTAATACGGTGAAATAGTTATGCATGCTACTCGCAGATGCTTGAAGGACACTTTTGGCTTTTGCTGGGCAAAATAGCTAGGGTACTGTCCTGGTGTCAGCATCGCGGCCGCGAGATTCAAAGAAACATAACCAAGCCGAAGTAACTTACCAAAAAGCCATTCTCACACGATTTTATGATACCAAACCCTTTCCGCACTTAAAAAAGCACCCTATCTAGAAATAACACTACGATTGCTACTTTATTCTGGAGTAAATGATGATGAAAGCTATTTATCGAACAATATCGAAAAAGCCCAATTTTAACGTATTTCTTTCCAATTAACGACAAACATCCTTAAATGGCAATTTTCTAGCCATATAAACCCAGTAAATACCATGTTTACTACCAAAAAATAAATCGCTGATTTCTTGCCTCTTTCCACTGTAGACTATAAGTAGAGTGCGACAAAAAATCTAGAGGCAATAATTGATATCTGAGTTCTTTGCAGCTACAGACACAATATCGCCATGTCGTTCACTGCTATCAAGCTGGTTGAGTTCAAAGGCACCACCTTGATTTTGCCATCGATTTCCTTGGGAAATTTACCGCAATTGACCATTGATTTATTTATCCATACTTATGATTTAGTTAAAGTAGGGTATCTTGATGCTAGTTATTTGTACCCTTTTGTATCGCCACAAGATCACAAACAAGGCACCGACGCCGACCCCCGTAGCGGAATCAGTCACGGAGTCGAGGTTTACTTTTCAGAAACATATAAAATCACCGTTATCCAACAGCGAACTCCGATCATTACCAACTTCACAGACAAATATGTCAATGAAATCGTGTCTCCGTTCATTAATAACGGCCAATTTTCCGGGGTTTACTTGTTGGACTCTGGGGATGCTGGATTATTGGAAGACCACCAACAAATCGAGGTTTTGAAGTCGGAAGAGTTGTTGGCTAAGTCGCTTGCTAATTTGAACTTACAGAATTCTCCAGAGACACCCTTTTCAAAATATACTACGCAATTATGTAAGAATTCGGACGCTAACGTCGTTATTTCATATGTCTACGAAGGAGATAACTTCTACGATGCGGAATTGCAAGCTAATAAACTAGTGAGTATTTTACAGTTACCGGTCAAGCCTTGGGTAAGACCAGTGAGTTGGTTGGGAGTATACGGGGACAAGGCGGCTAGTAATGCCATGGAAGACGGATTGTACTGTTGATATTACTTTATATTATCTATATAATGAACTACGGTCCAGAGGAACCAGTGTAGCTCTCTATCTGATGAACTATTAAGAAAATGACTGATGCGAGCCTGTCTGATTAGAATTACCTGATTAGAGACGACATAATTAGATTATCGTATGAGAGCTTACCGATTAGAGATTTCCGATTAGAGCTTGTAAAACAAACAATAAAATGGAACTGGATACAGCTTTGTGGCCTAGTAGTTCAAGGCATATTCAATGGCAGAGGTATACCCATAGGCACCCAATCCGGCAATAACGGCAATGGCTTTGTCCGACAAGTACGAATGGTGTCTGAAAGGCTCACGCTGGTGAACATTGGTGATGTGCACCTCGATGAAAGGAATGGCAGTTCCCAATAATGCATCTCTAATACCGACAGATGTATGGGTGTAAGCTCCAGCATTAATGACAATGAATCCAACCCCGTCCAATTTGGCTTGGTGTATTCTGTCTATTATAAACCCTTCGGTGTTGTTCTGATATACTTGCAACTCGGAGCCGTCTTGCTTTGATTCTGCTTGCTTGATTGCTGCTTGTTCAATATCTTTGAGAGAAGTGGTACCATATCTTTCTGGCTCTCTAGTACCTAACAAATTCAAATTTGGTCCATTAATTAACAACACTTTTTTAACCATCTTGATGTAATGACTTGCGTATAATGTAGTATTATTGGTCCCGCAAACTTGAATTATTTGTTACTTCCACAAATCGATTTTTCACTTGGTTCGGGCCGGTATAGGAACTCCAGATTTCGGCTCACTCCGATTGAAGCTTTTAGTAACTAATGCTGTTTACTTAGGTAGCTAGGTGTAAGATGTCAGTAATCATGGGTGTACGCTTTGATATATACTTGTCAAAGAAAAACAAGTTACGTAGAAAATTGGGCAAATCAGTTCTGTAGAATAGTGAAAATTGAGTTTGACTAGAAGTAGGTAATATATGTAGCAGTAACTCTTAATGACTATAAATAGTCAGAAGCACAACGTTTCCAAAACAGGTTCCTTAGCGATTTGAAACTGTGTTAGGCAATCACAATGAAGCTTTTCATGCAAATTTCCAGATAGTAAAATTGTAGTAGAATATGCTTGATTAGAGCTGTAGATGTATCCCCAGATACTTTCCCTCAGTTAAATAATTAGCTGTTGAATCGTAACGATAGATACTAGTTTGAATAGAAGTAGATACTATAGTAGCAGAAACACCACGATCAAGAGAAACTAAATGCCAGCAGCGAAGTGTTGGTTAAATAGTAATAAGTCATATTTAATTTTGCAGCCATTTTTTGCAGCGCACAAAGAAAGAGAGGGGTATCATTGAAAAGAAGTATACAAATATATTAGTAGAAAAGAGTTAGAACGACCAATAAGGATGAGATGGACCATATTATAGTGGTATCATTCACTTTGGATTCTTTAGTGTGGTATTCTGCGTTTAAAGGTCTTTTTTATAACTAGTATCAGCTGGAAACAAACTACAAAAAACTTTTTGCTTCAACTAAGCTTAAGAGTAAGAGTATTATGGAACACATATAACTACTACAAGCTAGACAGACGACAGGTTCAGAGTGAGATAAATATTGCTACTAATGTGGTGAAAAACGCATTACACAAGCATAAGTTTAGCATGGAAACATTTAAATGTTACCAAAAAGAGCCATAAACCGTCAAATTGTAGAGTTACTCTTACAGAGATAGAATGGTATCAATACCAAGTCATTCATGCTATGATAAAACTAACTTTTACCATTTAAGCCATTTCATCAACTAATAATATGCTCAATTTTGGTTCTTTTCGAAATTTGAAAAAAACAGAACAATACCAATACAACCCATTAGCACCATGGTACTCTTTCCAAGCGAAAAAGATGCATATTTTTCTAGTAATTCGCATCTACCTCATCCACTAACAATTTGGTGATGAGTTTCGCACCCAAAATTGATGCTCATCGCGAAATTCGAAATTTTTCAATTTATATTACAAAACCATTTATCACAGAGAACAATGTCTGCTGTAGGGTCTTTGATCTTTTGCACTTACTGCGGTAATCTTTTAGATGCCACCACCAATAATTCCACTATAAAATGTGAGGTTTGTTCTGCTGATTATGCCAAATCCAAATTTGCTGATTTGAAGGTGGTAACAACTTCTTCTGAAGATGCTTTCCCTTCCAGTCTAAAATTGAAGAGATCCGTCGTCAAGACCTCGTTGAAGAAAGATGAGTTGGATGACGGTGCCACAATCAAAGAAAAGTGTCCTAAATGTGGTAACGAAGAAATGCAATATCATACTTTACAATTAAGATCGGCCGATGAAGGGGCTACGGTATTCTATACTTGTACTAATTGTGGTTATCGTTTCAAGACTAATAACTGATTACATCCATTGCAAATATTTATATTTGTTTAGCATTAGGCTGTGCCTTACTTGTACCATAGATCATGTATGTTAAGACAATATATGTTTAGATTTAAATAAATTTGTACAACACTTTATTCAAGAGCTCGATTCTTCGAAATCTACTCTTCTCTTTCTTCCATTAGAGCGTTTATTCTGCTATATATCGATCTATTTCCCAATTTTTTTCAACTACTAATATTTTCCTTTACTCTACTTTAACAGCAGCGTATTCCAATTCACCAGAATTTTCATATTCGTACATATCTAATGCCACGACAGCCGAATCTCTGACAACTTCGTCTTTGTCATTTAAGAAACCCTGCAAAACTGGTAAACATTCGTCAGTGGCAATGGAACCCAAAGCTTCAGCAGCTTCGTGTCTAACCATAGGAGCTTCAGATTCGTCCTTTAATACCTTGATCAAAGAAGGAACAGTCACTGGGTTACATAACTGTCCAAATACGTAGGCAATTTCGTGTTTAAACAAAGCTGAAGAATCGTCAAATCCTGATGCTAAGGCAAGACATGCTTCATCACTGCCCAAGTCTCTCAATCTAAACATGGCTCTGTATCTTTCGAACAATGGCTTTTCCTGGTCATTTAAAAGCGCTTGCAATTTTTCAATTTTCGATTCTTTAGAAGATTCCATTGGTGGTGCTGGATCAATCGAGGTGTATAAAGACTTTTCCAATTGTTCAGTGGCAGGTTTATCAGAATGTTCCCATTTTATTCTCTCAATGGCCAACTCACAAGTCTGTCTGATTTCTTCCAAAGGATCGTTTTCAAAGTAGTGTTGCAAAATATCAAGCGACTTTTCGTCACCAATAGCACCCAAAGCTTCAGCCGCTTCATGTCTTACCATACATTGTTGAGCGGTGCTCTTTAACACTTTTTGTAAATAAGGAGCAGCATAAACGTTCTTGATTTGTCCAAGCACATAAGCTACTTCGTGTTTCAACAACTCGGAGTCGTCGTTGAAACTTTCTGCAATATAATCAATAGCCGTTTCGGAGTCTTTGGTAGGGCCATCAGCACCGATGTTTTTCAAGTTGAACAAGGCCCTGAAACGGTTGGCCAAAGGAGTCTTTCCCGACTTGTTGATCAATACGTCACGTAACTGCTCTAAGGATGCGGTGTCAATATTAATATCGTCAGTCATAGTAACGGTGAAAAATGCTAAAGTGAAAAACTTTGGTGATGAGGTAAAAAACCGTTATAGTGTGCGAAAGCATCGATAGCGAACACAAATGAAGCCAACCAACTTGAATAGTAAAATAGTTGTAGATGAAGTGAAACTTTGTAGATAGCATCAACTATCGAATGTAAAGCATTTGGCCCAGTAAGTTTCGATATCCTATCATTATCGTTCCGAATATCGCAGTCTATTTCATTTTGGTGGTAAGCCTGGTGCGAAGGTAACGACAGCTCTGGGGGAAGCAACGAAAGTCGCGCTGCAGGGAAAAAATCTTCAACGCACTAAAACAGAAACCAATTTTATTCTTTGATCGTTACAAGGTTCTTTTACATCAATTTGGCTATAACTTTATTTCAAAATGGCTCAAGCGCAAATGCCAGATTTATCGAATGCCATCGTGGCACAGGATGAAATGGGTAGACCTTTCATTATTGTTCGGGATCAAGGTAAGAAACAGAGAAAACATGGACTTGAAGCCACCAAGTCTCATATTCTTGCCGCCAGATCTGTGGCTTCCATCATCAAGTCATCGCTTGGTCCTCGTGGGTTGGACAAGATCTTGATTAGTCAGGACGGAGAAATCACCATCACTAACGATGGTGCTACTATTTTGTCACAAATGGATTTGGATAATGAGATTGCCAAATTATTAGTAGAGCTTTCCAAATCGCAAGATGACGAAATTGGAGATGGTACTACCGGGGTAGTCGTTTTAGCTGGAGCTTTGTTGGACCAAGCTTTGGAATTGATTGAAAAAGGTATCCATCCTATTAAGATTGCCAATGGATTTGATGAAGCCTGTAAGATTGCTGTAGCTCAATTGGATAAGGTTGCTGACGAAATCAATATCAGCCAAGAAGCCTCCGATACCAACCTTTTGAAGGCAGCCAAGACTTCGCTTGGTTCTAAAATCGTTTCTAAATCTCACAGTCATTTCGCGCAAATGGCAGTAGATGCTGTATTAGCCGTAGCTGATTTCGAGAGAAAAGACGTTGATTTCGAATTGATTAAGATGGAAAAGAAAGTCGGTGGATCCATTGAAGACTCGTCGTTGATCAGAGGGGTGTTGCTTGATAAAGATTTCTCTCATCCACAAATGCCTAAATCGGTAGAAGACTGTAAAATTGCCATTTTAACTTGTCCATTCGAACCACCAAAGCCTAAGACCAAACACAAGTTGGATATTTCCACCGTGGAAGAGTTCCAAGTGTTGCAAGAGTACGAACAAGCCAAGTTCCAGGAAATGATTGATTTGGTCAAAAAGTCCGGTGCCAATGTGGTTGCTTGTCAATGGGGTTTTGACGACGAAGCCAACCATTTATTATTATCTAATGGATTGAATGCCATCAGATGGATCGGAGGGTCTGAATTGGAATTATTGGCCATCGCTACAAACGGGAGAATTGTTCCTAGATTCGAAGATTTAACTAGTGAGAAATTAGGTAGAGCCGGTAAGATCAGAGAATTGGAATTCGGAACTACTAGAGATAGAATGTTGGTCATTGAAGACTGCTCCAACACCAGAGCCGTCACCTGTTTCATAAGAGGATCTAACGAGATGATTGTTGCCGAGGGAATCAGAGCGTTACACGATTCCATTTGCGTGGTAAGAAACTTGATTAGAGATAATAGAGTTGTCTACGGTGGTGGGGCCTCGGAATTGGCCTGTTCTATAGCGGTATCGGAAGCTGCCGACAAACAAAAAGGTATCGATCAGTATGCATTCAGAGCATTTGCCAGTGCCTTGGATGTTATTCCTATGACCTTGGCAGAAAACTCCGGTTTGGATCCAATCGAGACCTTATCATCATTAAAGGCAAAACAAGTCCTCGAAAACTCCAGTCATCTCGGAGTCGACGCCTTAGGTAAAGGAACCAACGACATGAAGGAATTGTTTGTCATTGACCCATTGATCGGTAAGAAACAACAATTGTTGTTGGCTACCCAATTGACAAGAATGATCTTGAAAATTAATGACGTCATTATTAGTGGGAAAGACGAATACTGATGGCAGACTTTGTATTTATATGATTAACAACATAATAGAACCGACAATACACCTGTAGCCCTCCTGACTCGTCCCGTAGCCCACACCTTCACCTTCACCTGGTTGCCATACTTCGCCATACTAAGAAAAGGTCGTGCCCAGACCACTTTTCCCAATCGCTGATTTACAGCGCCCTAGCCAACTTGTCAATCACTATCTATACCAATTGAAGGGAATACATTGATTAGTAGTGGCATTGCGTTGTTCTGACGAGTTTTTATTGTATTTATTGTATCTATCGTGAAACTGCATACTAAACTTCATTATGTCTTCTATGACCAACCCTGCCGTTGTCATGGACAATGGTACCGGTTTAACCAAGTTAGGGTTTGCCGGTAATGATTCTCCATCGTTTGTGTTTCCAACTGCCATTGCAACTGCTTCTGCTTCAGGTAAGTCTGCCAAAAGCACCGGAGGAAAATCGTCGTTTTTGTCTTCCAAAAGAGGATTGGACGATTTGGATTTCTTCATTGGTGACGAAGCGCTTGCTGCTGCCAATGGACCAAATTATAGCTTGTCGTATCCCGTGAGACACGGTCAGATTGAAGACTGGGATCACATGGAAAGATTTTGGGAAAATTCCATCTTTAAGTACTTGCGTTGTGAGCCGGAAGATCATTACTTTTTGTTAACTGAACCACCGTTAAATCCTCCGGAAAACAGAGAGAGCACAGCGGAAATCATGTTTGAGTCGTTCAATTGTGCTGGGTTATATATTGCTGTGCAAGCAGTGTTGGCCTTGGCTGCATCGTGGACTTCTTCCAAGATCCAAGATCGTTCTTTAACCGGTACTGTGATTGATTCTGGTGACGGGGTGACACACGTTATCCCTGTAGCTGAAGGGTACGTCATTGGTGGTGCCATCAAGAACATCCCATTGGCCGGAAGAGATATCACTCTCTTTATTCAACAGCTCTTGAGAGACAGAGGTGAACCAGACACAAGTTTGCAAACAGCAGAAAAGATCAAACAACAGTTCTGTTACGTTTGTCCCGATATGGTGAAAGAATTTGCCAAATTCGACCAATATCCTCAGGAAAAGTTTGCCCAATATATTGTGGAGTACACCGATAAAAACAGAACTAATGTAGTTGATGTTGGGTACGAAAGATTTTTGGCACCAGAAATGTTTTTCAACCCGGAGATTTGTTCTTCGGACTATTTGACACCTTTACCTACGGTGGTGGACCAAGTCATTCAGTCTTCCCCTATCGATGTGCGTAAGAAACTATACAAGAATATCGTATTATCGGGAGGATCTACCATGTTTAAAGATTTCGGAAGAAGATTACAAAGAGACTTGAAGGCATTGGTCAATGAAAGAATCGAACTAAGCGAACGTTTCAGTCATGTCAAGTCGACTGGGGTCGATGTGCAAGTCATATCGCACAAGAGACAACGTAATGCCGTGTGGTTCGGAGGGTCATTATTAGCACAAACTTCAGAATTCAGAAGCTACTGCTACACCAAGGCTGATTACGCCGAGCACGGCCCTAATATCGTGAGAAACTTCTCGTTATTTGCACCACCATGATTGCACCGCCGCCAATAATTGCGCCACTACGGCCAATTTCGCAGCAATTTCGCAGAAATTTCCCACAACTTTCGCAAGATTGTCCCCGAGCCCTATCCTACAGTATAGACTCACAAAAGCTTGAAATCCTCTCTATATACACCAATTTATACATGTAACGTCAATCGTAATCTCCACCAGGAAAATGACAACGTCGTGCGCCGAACCAAATTTTCCTGGCCTTCAATTATTGTAGGCTTCAAATTGCGATAGATACAAGATCTCAACCAAGTATACTTGTATCATCTGAAAATGTCGACGTCCCAGATACAAATAGTTGATGGTGTAGCGTTGGCTCAGATATTCAATGGATTGAAATCGCCCAAAGAAGAGGTGAGAAACAAGTATGCTGCTGAACTACGCAATCACTTGACCTCTATTGCCAGAGACTTATCGCCCGACCAGTTCAATCGCTACAATAAGGACATAAATGCTGCCATCTTCGAGTTGATGTACAGCAAGGACTCATCGGAAAAGCTTGGAGGAATTGCGGCCTTGAATGAGTTGATTGACTTTGATTCTGGTACGGGTGCCGGTGAGGAAGCCTCCACCAACTTGGCGAGGTTTTCCAACTACTTGGGGTCTTTGATCTTGTCCAACGACTTGAGAATCATGAAACAGGCGACGAAAACCCTCGGGAAGTTGGCTATTCCGGGAGGATCTCATACGGGGGATTTCGTAGATTTCGAAGCCAACACTGCCATTGAATGGTTACAAAGTGAGAATAAACTGCACGAAAACAGAAGGCACGCCGCCATATTAATCATTGCTGCATTGGCAGACAACGCTCCTACTTTATTGTACGGCTATATCGGACAGATTCTTGAAAATCTCTGGATTCCGTTGAGAGATCATAAGTTGATTATACGAACTGACGCAGCAATTGCGTTACAGAAATGTATGAAGATCATGTACGACAGAGACAGCAATGCTGGGAGCTTTTGGATCAAAAAATTGATGGATCTGTCGTCGCTAGTGTTGAATGAAAACAGCCAAGATTCATTGGATGGAGTAAACTCTGTTTCCACCGGCGGTAGTGCTTATAATATGATTGGTGCTTCCAATTCCCAATCCAACGAAGCCATCCACGGATGCTTATTGGTTTATCGAGAGTTGATCAGATACTACAAAGACGCATATATCTTGTCCAAATTTGACCAGATTTATGAGAACACCATGTTATACAAAAATCATAGATTGGTGATTATAAGACAAGAATTAACAAACATTTTCCCTTTGTTGTGCCGAGTCAACCCAACCCTCTTTGTTGAGAAGTATTTGCATAGAACTCTCTACTATTATTTATCCCAGTTGAGGAAATATAAAAACCAACATAACGAAACGGCAAATGCAGATAAAAGTGCAATTTTCATGAGTATAGGGCTTATATCATTGGAAGTTGGGAACCAGATGGCTACGTATTTGGATGCAATTCTTGACAATATCCGGGAAGGATTAACCTATGCAACAAATTCGAGTGTTCAGAACATTTTGGCTAATGCCGTTACCAATAGGAGCCAGGCAAATGCAGCAGCAGCAAACTTGAATGCGATCTCAACTTCAGCTTCTAGTGCTTCCAAATACAGAGCAAGCAGAAAAGAGACCGAGCCTGCTATATTTGACTGTATTGGTAAATTGTCAATCGCAGTTGGACCAGCTCTTACTAAGCATTTACAAAGAGACATTTTGGATATGATGTTCACTAATTGCTCATTATCAAAGCATATGCAAGAAGTATTGCAGACTCTTATCACTAACATACCAGCATTGACTAACACAATTAACCTCAAATTGCTAAACTTATTAAGTTTGGTTTTGTCAGGGAAATCATTTCAACCACCGGGATCACCTTATGGTTCAATCAAAATGAATGAAGCTCTTGCAAGAGATTATAGACTTTTCATGATTTCAAGAGATACTGGTTTGAGTGTTAATAATATCTTGCTGAATCAAGAAAGTTACGACAGTTATGATAGTGGCATCTTAGTTCAAGCATTGACAATTCTAGCTTGTTTTGAATTTGAAAACTTTCAATTAAATGAATTTGTTAGATATTGTACAATAACGTATTTGGAACATAATGACGACAAAGTTCGTTTGACTGCAACTGTGACATCTTGCGAAATATTCGTAAAAGATCCAATATGTCAACAGACAAGTGTCAATGCTTTAAATGCTGTAAATGAAGTCTTGGAAAAACTTTTATCTATTTCTATCACTGATCCAAATCAGGAGATCAGACTTGAAGGATTAAACTGTTTAGCAAAGGCAGGGAACTTTGATCCGCAGTTATCACAAGCAGAAGCCGTTAAACTTTTATTTATTGCATTGAATGATGAAGTGTTCAACATTCGGAAAGTGGCTATTCAGATTCTTGGAAGATTGTCGTCGATAAATCCAGCATACATAGTACCATCTTTAAGAAAGACTTTGATACAGCTTTTGACAAGATTGGAATATTCAACTACTAGTCGTAGAAAAGAAGAAAGTGCAATTTTGTTGTCATTATTAATTAGTAACTCGAAGGAGTTAACAAAGCCATATGTCAAACCTATTGTGGAAGCGCTTATCTCTAAAGCTTCGGACCCTAGTTCTTCAGTTGCATCGAGTGCAATTGCTTGTTTGGGTCAAATGTCGGTTGTAGGAGGAGAAGACATGAAACCATTCATCCCAGAATTAATGCCTCTTATATTGGATACTTTCCAAGACCAAAGTTCTTCATACAAAAGAGATGCGGCTTTAAAAACATTGGGTCAACTTTCAAGCTCTTCTGGGTATGTTATACAACCATTGTTAGAGTATCCTCAATTATTAGGAATGCTTGTTGGTATATTAAAGCTGGAGACTTCCACTAAAATCAGACGAGAAACCGTGCGTCTACTTGGTATATTGGGAGCTTTAGATCCTTATAAACACCGTGAAGTGGAGAATACCGACAAAAACACACCAGCAGATCAAAATGCTCCTCCTATCGATGTTGCTCTTCTTATGAATGGTATGTCACCTTCAAACGATGAATATTACCCAACTGTTGCAATCACAAATTTGTTAAAAATATTGAAGGATCCTTCCTTAACTGCTCATCATGTCAAAGTCATAACAGCGATTAGATATATATTTCAAACCTTGGGTCTTAGATGTGTTTCATTTTTACCACAGATCATTCCAGGTATTATAAATGTTATCCATACTTGTCAACCTACACAATTGAATTTCTATTTCAAATCTTTAGGAAGCTTGATAAGTATCGTGAAGCAGCATATAAGACCGTTTTTGGCGGAAATAATCGATGTGATAAAGGAATTTTTTACCATGAACAGCCATTTAAATATCCAAGGTATCCTTATCGACCTTATAGAATCCATTGCAAGAGCTTTAGAGGGTGAATTTAAAATGTATTTGCCCGAAGTATTGACATTAATGTTGAATCTTCTTGAGGAAGACAAATCAGAAAAGCGTGAACCTTCTATTCAAGTGTTGAAAGCAATTGTTGTTTTCGGCAGTAATATAGAAGAATATGTTCACATAATTGTGCCTAATATTGTAAGAATGTTTGAAATTGGCCCATTCGCTTTAAGACGTGCAGCTATTGAAAGTATTGGTAGAATATCAAGAAATATAATGCTCACGGATATGGCTTCAAGAATTATACACCCATTATTAAGAGTTTTGCAAGAAGGCAACGACGAATTGAAAGTTGCATGCATGAACACGTTAAGTTATCTTTTGTTACAATTAGGAAGTGAATTTAGTGTATTTGTACCTGTTATAAAGAAGGTTCTTCTTCTGCAAAAAGTTCATGCTCCTAAATTCGAACAATTGGTTGGAAAACTTATTAGTGGAGATCCCTTACCTCCACACTTGGATATATATAAAGACTTTGATACTCATCTGAATCAGTTTGATCTTCCAGATATAGATGTCCCTTCCAAGAAGTCTCCAGTGAATCAAGCAGCTTTAAGGGCAGCTTGGGATTCAAGTCAGAGAAGAACAAAAGAAGATTGGGAAGACTGGATCAGCAGATTAAGTAAGGAGTTATTGAAACAAAGTCCTTCACACGCCATTAAAGCTTGCGCTGGTATAGCTGCTGATTATTATCCGTTAGCAAAAGATCTTTTCAACGCAAGTTTTGCTAGTTGTTGGAGTGAATTATATTCTCAGCATCAAGAGGAACTTGTTCAATCATTTTGTATAGCGTTATCATCAGCTAATAATCCTCCTGAGATCCATCAGATTCTTTTGAATTTGGCAGAATTCATGGAACATGATGATAAATCATTGCCAATTGCAATTACAACATTGGGTCAATATGCTCAACGTTGTCATGCTTATGCTAAAGCTTTGCATTACAAGGAGTTAGAATTTTACGAAGAGCCTACCACGCCTACTATTGAATCCCTTATCAGTATCAACAACCAATTGCAACAATCCGATGCCGCAGTTGGTATTCTTAAGCACGCTCAATTACACCATGATCTTCAATTGAAGGAAACTTGGTACGAAAAATTGCAAAGATGGGATGATGCATTAACTGCTTACAACGAAAGAGAAAAATCTGAACCCAATAACATGGAAATTACAATGGGTAAGATGAGATGTTTACATGCTCTTGGAGAATGGGAACAATTATCTGAACTAGCTAGGTCCAAATGGGATGATTCTTCAAGTGAAGTTAAAAGAAGTGTAGCTCCTTTAGCTGCAGCTGCAGCTTGGGGGTTGGGTCAATGGGACAGAATGGACACCTGTATTAAGGTAATGAAAACGGAATCACCAGATAAAGCCTTCTTCAATGCTATTATCAACCTCCACAGAAATAATTTTGATTCTGCTTCTGAATATATTGTTAAAGCCAGAGATTTGTTAATCACAGAAATGACAGCCTTAGTAAGCGAGAGTTATACAAGAGCGTATGGTGTTGTTGTTAGGGTTCAAATGCTTGCTGAATTAGAAGAAATTATTCAATATAAGAAATTACCACAAGGATCAGAAAAACGTGTTGTCATGAGAAAAACTTGGAATACCAGATTGTTAGGTTGCCAAAGGAATGTTGATATTTGGCAAAGAATGTTGAAAGTTCGTGCACTTGTTATTAAACCAAAACAGGATATGGAAATGTGGATCAAGTTTGCAAACTTGTGTAGAAAATCTGGTAGACTCAATTTAGCTGAAAAATCATTAAATGCTTTGCTAGAAGGTGGGTCTAATGAAAAGCCAACCTGGGCACCTCCGCAAGTTGTCTATGCGCAAATGAAATATATGTGGGCAAAAGGTGAACAAAAGAAAGCTTTGGGATATCTTGTAGACTTTGCGAGAAGAGTATCTCAAGGTTTGGGATTGAATCCAGAAGAACTGATTACTCAACCACTTCCATCGGCTGGTCCAGGAATGAGAAAACATGTTCAAGAGTATACTAAGCTTTTAGCTAGATGCTATTTGAAACAAGGTGAATGGTACATTGCATTGAATACAAATTGGAAAACTGATACTAAAGTATCAGAGACAATTCTAGGAGCCTATTTATTGGCAACACATTTCGATAGTTCCTGGTATAAGGCATGGCATAATTGGGCTTTAGCAAACTTCGAAGTTATTTCACTTTATACAAATCAAAACAACAATATGAAGAAGGAAGGAATAATGGAACAAAACGAACAAGTGAAGTTAGAACAATTGGATGAAGATCACACAAAGCAAGTTCAAACACCACAAATTCAGCAACCGAATATAATACCAATGGAAGCTATCCAACGTCATGTCATCCCTTCAATCAAGGGTTTTTTCCATTCAATTGCCTTATCCGAATCTAATTCTTTGCAGGATACTTTAAGATTGTTAACGTTATGGTTTAAGTTTGGTGGTATACCTGAAGCTGCCCAAGCGTTGACAGAAGGATTTGATATGGTTAAGATCGATAATTGGTTAGAAGTTGTTCCTCAATTAATTTCACGTATTCATCAACCGAACCAAATTGTGAGTAGTTTATTATTTGGACTTTTAGCTGATCTAGGAAAAGCCCACCCACAGGCTTTAGTTTACCCTCTTGCAGTTGCTGTGACTTCTGAATCTCTTAATCGGAAGAAGGCTGCCGAATCAATTATTGAAAAGATGAGGGCTCATTCGGCCAACTTAGTTGATCAGGCTGAATTGGTTAGTCATGAGTTAATTAGAGTAGCTGTATTATGGTTAGAGCAATGGTATGAAGGTTTAGAAGATGCTTCAAGACTATTCTTTGGAGAACATAATACAGACAAGATGTTTGAAGTCCTTGAACCATTGCATCAAATGTTGCAGAAGGGTCCTGAAACAATGAGGGAGCAATCCTTCACCAGTGCTTTTGGAAGAGAATTAGCAGATGCGTATGAATGGGTGTTAAACTATCGTCGTACTAAAGATATTACAAATCTTAACCAAGCCTGGGATATATACTACAGCGTCTTCCGTCGTATAAGCAGGCAATTACCACAATTACAAAGTTTGGAATTACAGTATGTTTCTCCTAAATTGGAGGCGGCTCATGATTTAGACTTGGCCGTTCCTGGTACCTATAAAGCTGGTAAGACAGTAATTAGGATCGTTAAATTTGATCCTACATTCTCTGTTATCTCTTCAAAACAGAGACCAAGAAAAGTGACCTGTAGAGGAAGTGACGGTAAGGATTATCAATATGCCCTTAAAGGTCACGAAGATATCAGACAAGATAATTTGGTTATGCAATTATTTGGTCTTGTGAATACGCTTTTAAATAACGATCCAGAATGTTTCAAACGTCATTTGGATATCCAACAGTATCCCGCTATTCCGTTATCTCCTAAGGTTGGTTTAT
This sequence comes from Suzukiozyma fluviatilis, assembly GCA_030560825.1. Lineage (NCBI taxonomy): Eukaryota > Fungi > Ascomycota > Pichiomycetes > Serinales > Debaryomycetaceae > Suzukiozyma > Suzukiozyma fluviatilis. The sequence goes on from JAKTVZ010000001.1 coordinate 1,003,687, forward strand.
TGGGTTGGGTCCCTAATAGTGATACTTTCCATGTTTTAATTAAGGAGTATAGAGAATCGAGAAAGATATTGTTGAATATAGAACATAGAATTATGTTGCAAATGGCCCCAGATTATGATAGCTTAACTTTATTGCAAAAAGTCGAGGTCTTCACTGGTGCTTTAGACAATACCAGAGGGCAAGATTTGTATAAAGTATTATGGCTTAAATCGAAATCATCCGAAGCGTGGTTGGATCGTCGTACCACATATACACGTTCCTTGGCGGTTATGTCAATGGTTGGTTATATTCTTGGTTTAGGTGATCGTCATCCTTCCAATTTGATGCTTGACCGTATCACGGGTAAAGTTGTTCATATTGATTTTGGTGATTGTTTTGAAGCAGCTATATTGAGAGAGAAATATCCAGAGAAAGTTCCGTTCAGATTGACGAGAATGTTAAACTATGCTATGGAAGTCAGTGGTATTGAAGGTTCGTTTAGAATTACCTGTGAGCATGTTATGAGAGTTTTGAGAGACAATAAAGAGTCGTTAATGGCTATTCTTGAAGCTTTTGCATATGATCCGTTAATTAATTGGGGATTTGATTTCCCAACCAAAGCAGTAGCTGAGGCTACCGGTATCAAGGTTCCTCAGGTTAATATTGCGGAATTATTAAGAAGAGGTCAAATCGACGAACAAGAAGCAGCTAGATTGACAAAGAGGAATGAGCTTGAGATTAGAAATGCTCGTGCAGCATTGGTGTTGAAGAGAATTACCGATAAATTGACAGGAAATGATATTAAACGTTTGAGTGGATTAGATGTTCCTACTCAAGTTGACAAGTTAATTCAACAGGCTACCAGCGTGGAGAATTTATGCCAACATTACATAGGGTGGTGTTCCTTCTGGTAGTTAGACTAAGGAGTATTCCTTCTGGTAGTTAGACTAAGGAGTGTATTTAGATATTTATATTAAATCTATGTAATGCCTAATGAAAAACGAATAATGTACAAACTAGAAACCTTGAATCTTCTTCGAAGCACTAGTGAACCCGATACCTTTAATAGAAGCAGTGATATATTTTTCTTCTCCTGGAACCCCGTCATCGGCTCCGTCTCTTAAATATACTTCAGTACCAAAAACTGCTTTGATATCTCTTACAAGGAGCACGAAATGTTCATCGATTTGCTCTTTTTGCAATTTCAATCTTCCAACATCTTCCTTACCAATGGTCATATAAATTAATGCAAGTAAAATTTGGTGCTCACCAACGATACACGATTTGGATAATTGGTACAATAATTCGTATGCGGTTTTTTCACCAATATCTTCTGGTAAGACCCCTGCCTCACCCACATTTTCTGAAACAATTCTCCATCCTTTTTTCAGTTCTGCCACTAAAGTCGTACCAAACCCAGGTGACTTACCAGAGTTTTCCCCCCGCCACACATCGGCAGTGATATTAACTTCCACACCAGTTGGACGTAAAACTTTTCTAGCAGAATCAATCATTCTATTTACCATGGATGGTGAAACCCGAGTACAGTATGCCACCCCTCTAATTGCAGAAAATTTGGGGGTATCTAAAGCATGCAAGGTTAAAGGATTGGCTATAAGGGAGTTGCATAATAAATGAACTTCCCCTCCACCATTAGGTGCCGAACCTCTCTTTAAGATGTGTAAATTAACTTCTCTCACCCCGAACTTTTCCATCAACGGTAACATACCCCATTTAATGGCATCTACTCCGGAAGATTCACTGTTGGCAGCATTAGTAATACCTTGAAACACAATAGAAAACTTTTCTTTGGAAAATGGTGCTAACATTAACATTGGTGACACAAAGTATCCTACAGTCTCACTATGAGGACATACATGGGTCAACTCCCCACCTATAATCAACCCGGGACGGTAGATGACAGTGGTACCGGTATAGGAAATCTCTATCAGACTCCCGTTGGTCACGGCTTCCAACAACCGCAAAAATGAAACTTCGTGGTCTTTTAAACCAGGATTAAAGTCGCCTGATCGAATCTTACTGATCTTGATGGGCTTACCAGATAACGTAGCCATAACCAATCTCCAACGGAAATTTTGGTGGCCCTCAAATGTGGCAATGGCTCCCTTCTTGTCGGACATCGTATTATATTTCGCCGCTGTAAACTAGAAAAACACTGCTCTATTCCACCGTATACCTAGTCTAACCTAACCTCATCTCATCTCATCGCACCTAGGTTTTGCAAAATATCGTCTCCTGCATATAACATAGCACTCAGCTTGGGTGGTTTTGGCGGTTTTGGCGGGTTCCTGGTATGCACACGACCCAAGTCCATAACTGCGACTAACAAAAGTTTACCACTGATTAAACACACAGTAATTGAAGGGGTGCCAGAAATGAGTGACAATGGCAGCAATGATGCCAAGCGCGGCAGTGGAGAGTCTGGTGGTGGTGATTACAAGCGTACCAAAACGACAGCGTCCCAAGATGACCATTTGAATGATATTTTCCACGACCCTGTATCTTTCAATACTAACGGAGAAGGAAGTATTCAAAACAGCACAGATCCGTTAGATTTTGACTTTGATAAGTTACCGGGGAACTTTTTGGACTCGAGAGGTTCGGCAGGCAGTTCCACCAATCAAAATACCGGTGCTCCTATCAGTAATGTCAATAGCAATATGAACCTCAACATGGGGTCTAATATAATCAGCATGAATAATAACTCGATGAGTTCGCTTTCTTTAAAACAAGAGGCCGATATGATGAAGCGGCCCTTACAGCAATATCCGCTTACTTCGGGCCATTCTTCTGGAAGTAACCTAGTAAATATTAATGCCAGTGATAAGTTGATAGGGGAGCAAAAATTGCACACCAATGACCCTACGAAGTTGAATGATGCCATAGCGGCCGCTGGGGTGGATATCCAGCAGGAAGAAGAGCTTTTACTTCAGCAGCAACAACAAAGACATTTTGGCATGAGACAAGGCACCCAGACGGTAAAATTACCACCATTCCTCCATAGCTACCACGTAGCGGCATTTATGAATAAAGTGGCCAAGGAGAACGGAATTCAGCAGAACTTTTTACAAGACGCAGACTTGTTGGACTTGATTTCCACCTCCTGCGAAACATGGTTATCCAATATAATAACGAAGACGGTGATATTATCGCAGCACCGACGGAGAGGAATTCCGCAGAACTTACTCAAAAAAGCACAAGATAAAAAGGCGTTGCCTGCGATTCCAAGGTCTGAGTTATCTAAAGAATTGAGGAACCTTGCGGTAAAACAGAAAGAGTTGGAGGAGAAAAGAGTCAATAAACGGATCGTACTAGGGTTAGAAAAGACCTCCAATGATGGTAGTGATGCCACCAACGGCGACGGCAAAGCTGGTGCCGAAGAAACGTTACACAGAGCTGCAAATGCTACCGCGGCCATGATGACAATGAATCCAGGAAGAAAGAAGTACTCATGGATGACTGCTGGTAGCACCGCTAACAACGAGCCCAAAGCGGGTGTAGACACCCCAATAAAGGGTAAACAGAGTTCTATCATCTCGGTGAGAGGCGATAACGGTTTAAGGTTCAGAGAAATTAGGTCGGGCAATACCGTCAACATGAAAGATTTGTTGACTGCCATTGAAGATGAACGAATTGGTACCATGAAAGCGGTGCTAAAAGGATACGCCAAGCTTAAGGAATGAGTATATAGTATAATATAGTCAATGTAATAGTAGTAATGGTTACAGTGGAGCAAGAAAGTCAATGTACTTCGTACCAGGGAATAATGGAAATTCATGGTAGACAATTGTAGATACTTTTGAATGCAGTTATGCTCGTTTGTCTATATCTGCTACCGAACAGTCGCTAATTCTACCACGAAGCTACCGCCACGAGAAATAGACACTATATACAGGACCGATGATTTGGATTCCAAAAGTGTAAACAAAAGCGTATGCGGTTGCAACAACAAGCTCTTCATAGATCGTGGCAAATTAAACGAATCTAGAGATGGAGTTCAATCTTTCGACCTATTTTAACGCGTTCGACGTGGACAGCGAAAAAACGGTTGAATTCAGCGACGTGGACCAAAAACTCCATCAAGTTACAAATTCTCTAGCTAACAATCCCGAATCATTACATTATCAAGACGAACTATTTGAAGAGGTGCTTGAATTGACCCACGGATATCGTTCGCTTGAATCCCAGCACCAAAAACAGTTGGTTTATCTTCTTACTTCTTCTTTTCATGCCATTGGGGTGCAAATCAATAGCTCTATAGAGGCAGGCGATTTTGTAGATTCCATCGATTTATACAAATCTTTGTTGGAAAAGTATGGATATTTGATGTTTGTTTGCTTAAAGTTCTTAGGGAAAGAAGATTCGCCTTCTGGTGCCAAATCTAAGGCGATTAACAAGCAGGCCCACATCAATTGGAAGTCTAATTGTGTCCAAGTTGAAGACTGCCTTACTTCGATTGTAACCATTGTTAAAATGGAGCTATCAAAGGTGTTTGTTACTACTCCAGAACGGGACTTATTCATAGAATTATTCACTCGACCTATCATGAATTTGATGGAAAGCCACGAGAGAATGAAGCTCGTAGGTATCAAATTACTTATGTTTAAGATTATCTCCATTTCTGTAAAATTCCACGGTCATGCTGCTGTTATTCAGCATTCCATCATACAATGTTTGACCTATTACATCCATTTACCTCAGTACATGGCAGAGTTGTTACATCTCTTAGCAGACCAGTATGATTATATGGTATTGACAGAAGAAGTTTTGCGAGAGCTTTCGCAAACAAAGTTTAATTCCAATGATAGTAACGGACCCAAAGCCGTATCGCAGTTTTTAATCAAGTTGTCAGAATTAAGTCCAAGACTAATCTTAAAACAACTTTCGTGTGTGTCGCAACTTTTAGACAACAGTAACCCAACTTTGAGATGTTCAGTGGTTGAATCATGTGGTAATATAGTGGTGGAAATCATAAGCAATATTGAAAGCGGTTCAGATGAACATAATGGAAATCAAGTAGAAGGCTTGCTTGATTTATTACAAGAAAGATTCCTAGATTCGAACCCTTATGTAAGAACAAAAGCATTCCAAGCTCTAACGAAAGTTGCTGGATTGAAAGCAAAGTTGACCAAGAGAAGACAGACTATAATGCAACTTTGTGTGAGATCCTTAGATGATAGAAGTACCCTTGTGAGAAGAAACGCAATCAAATTAATGTCAAAGTTAGTCTTAACCCATCAATTCACAAATGTTCATGCTGCGCAATTAGGTCTTACATTTTGGAAAGCTCAATTACAAGAAGCTCAAAAATACCTTCAGACTTTGGAACCAGCTGCTTCGGAAGAACCTCCATTATCCGGTAGTGAAGATGAAAGCTCTGACGTAGAGATGGAAGATGCCGAAGGTGAAGAACCTATTGCTGGCCAAGACGAAGATAATGAATCAAATGATGTCTTGCTCGATTTAGAGCGAGAAGTTCAAGCTAATATGGATATCTCATCGAATAAAGACGTTGATACCAATGAATTGATACGTACCAAATTGAAAGTTGCATATTATCAGGATGCAGTTCACTTCATCCAAGCAGTTCACAGAGGAACAGAAGTAGTTTCCAATTTACTTTTCTCAAAGAATAGAAATGAGACATTGGATTCTATGGACTTTTTGGTTTTAGCAGATGCATACGGAATTGAAAATTCCAAAGAAGGGATTCGTAGAATGCTTCATTTGGTTTGGATGAAAGGTTCATCTGACGAAGGTAAGTCTGTCCCATCGCATTTAATTGACTGCTATAAAAATCTCTTTTTAACAGCTCCAGCCAATTCCTCATCAATTGACCAAGCAGCTTATATAGCAAAGAATTTAATCGGCTTAACAATTGGTGCTTCAGTTGCGGATCTTGCATCTTTAGAAAAACTACTTGGACTCATGTACGTTGATAACTTGATAAATCAAGAAGTCATAGTGGTATTATGGCAAATTTACAGTTATGACATAGTTAATGAGAAAGCTATGCAACAGAGACATGGTGCAATTATCATTTTGGGAATGCTTGGAGTGGAAAACAATCAAATTATTATTAGAGGATTAGACAATTTACTTAATATTGGCTTGGGTGAAGTGGGTAAAAAGGATTTAATATTGTGTCAATATACCTGTATTGCATTACAACATATTGCTCCATCTGAAGCACTGAATAATACATCACCTGTTAAAATTGCAAGAGAGGAAGACGTCATTGAAAAGTTGAAATCGATCCTACTCTTTTACAGTGAAAATACCGAGTGGTATTCAGTTGCTGAACAAGCTGTCGGTGCTATTTTCAAAGCATGCTCGGAACCAAACAAAATTTGTTCTGATATTATAAAAGAAAAGTCTGCTAGTATATTCAAGGATCCAAATCCGGGCGAGTCCCAGATTGTCGGACTTTCACAATTGCTTTTTATTGTAGGACATGTTGCTATTAAGACAATTGTTTATCTTGAGAAGTTAGAAGCGCAATTCAAGAAAAAGAAGCATGCTGCTGAAGGTAAAAAGAACAGCGGAGATAAGACAGAGGAGCAGCTGAACGAATTGGAAATGATTGGTGGTACATCGGAGGACGATTTTGCTGACGCAATCGTTCATGTAAAAGAGCGTGAACTTTTATATGGGGAAAATTCATTATTAGGAAGATTTGGCCCATTAGTTAAAGAGATTTGTGCTAACAACAAGAATTATGAAGATAAAATCCTTCAAAGATCGGCAGTTTTATGTCTTGCTAAGTTAATGTGCGTGTCATCAATCTATTGTGAAGAAAACTTACCGCTATTGATTACCATTATGGAAAAATCTGACGACCCTATCATCAGATGTAATTGTGTTTTGGGATTAGGAGATATGGCGGTTTGCTTTAACAATATTGTGGACGAAAGTACTGATTTTATATATAGAAGATTAACCGATGAGAGCATTATGGTGCAGAGAACGTGTCTTATGACAGTAACGTTCTTGATTTTAGCAGGACAAGTGAAAGTGAAGGGGCAATTATCGTCTATGGCCAAATGTTTAGAAAACGAAGATCAAGGTATTAGTGATATGTGTCGGTTGTTCTTTGCAGAATTGGCCACCAAAGATAATGCTATTTACAATGGGTTTATTGATATTTTCAGTGGGTTATCAAATGACGAAACCCTCGAAAAAGAAGCTTTGAAGAGAATTGTTAAGTTCCTCATTTCATTTATTGATAAAGAAAAACATCAAAAACAATTAGCAGAGAAATTAATCGCTAGACTAATTAAATGTAATAGCGAGGAGCAATGGAACGATGTCGCGTTCGTATTGAATACTATTCCCTACAAGAATGAGAATATCACTACTATACTAGAGGAAGGATTTAAGTTAGTACTGTCTAGACAATGAATGCATAAATTTTGCAGCCAAAATTTCAACTCCAGAAAACATACTTCGCAAGCGATAAAGGATAATACATAACAGATCGACCTACAATTGAATCAGTTCTAAATACATATGGGTCTTCCTTCACTTTAAATCCATTGCTTTCTACCTCTATCAATGCAAAGCTTTGATCTCGTAGTTTGTGCAGTACCATAGAACATTTTTTAATCACCGTTTATCTTTGAGCATTCAAAACATTTAGTACTCCGTAGTCATCATGGAAATTTCCACTATCCAGAATTACATAAGTCAATTGCTGGCTATTGTTGGACTTGATGAGGCCAATTTAAAAATCTTGATTTGTACCTTATTATCGTTCCCCTTTAGTTGGATTTTTAAGAGATTGCCGGATCAACGTTATGCTTTAAAGAATGGTTACAATATTGCCGTTTCTGCATTCTATGTGTTTGTAATTCTTAACTTAAAGGACGGAATTGGTTCTCTACTCTTTTCTGCTGTTGGTTGTTACTTCATTACTAGATATGTTAGATCTTCATCCATGCCATGGATCAATTTCTTGTTTTTGATGGGGCATTTATTCTATAAGCATATTCATATGCAATTTTTCAACGTCTACGACCCTACTAAGATTGATATTACGGGAGCTCAAATGGTGCTAGTTATGAAATTATCAGCATTTGGTTGGAATATTTATGATGGTAAGCAGCCAAAGGATAGTTTGAATGAATACAACAAGTCGCGTCAAATTAGATACCATCCTGATTTATTGTCTTATTTTGGATATGTTTTCTTTTATGCTTCATTATTAACTGGTCCAGCGTTTGATTTTGCTGATTATGATAAATTCATTCATGGAACTTTATTCGATGATGTACCTGATTCCAAACGTCCTGGTAAAAGAAAGAGAAGAATTCCAAGAAGTGGTAAACAGGCATTAATGAAAACTTTGGAAGGGTTCTTCTGGGCAGCTATCTTTTTGAACATTGGGAATTTTATTTCCTTAGATTATATTTTAACTAAACCATTCGTACAAGATCACCACTTCATTTACAGGATCTTCTACTTTTGGGCATTGGGATTTGCCTCTCGTCTCAAGTATTATGCTGTCTGGTCAATTTCTGAAGGGGCTTGTATTTTAAGTGGAATTGGATATAACGGATATGATGAAGAAAAAGGAGAATTCAAATGGAATAGAGTACAAAACATTGATCCAATAGCTTTTGAAACCGGGCAAAACGTGCATACATGTTTAGAGGCATGGAATATGAATACCAATAAATGGTTAAAGCATTATATCTATTTGAGAGTCGCCAAATCCAGCAAGAAACCTGGATTTAAATCAACCCTTTTCACTTTTGCTACATCTGCAGCTTGGCACGGAACTAGACCAGGTTATTACTTAACATTTATTAGTGGTGCGTTGATGCAAAGTTGTGGGAAAATTTTCCGTAGAAATCTTCGTCCAATTTTCTTGGAAGCTGATGGTAAAACAGGCAAATCTAATAAAATAATATATGATGTGATATGTTATTTTGTTACTCAGTTGTCATTTGGACAAGTCACCCAGCCTTTTGTCATACTTGATTTTAACAATTCCATTTATGCTTGGAGCACATGTTACTTTTTTGTTCATATTGGAATGGTAATAACCTTATTTTTATTCAAGGGTCCGTATGCTAAAAAGATCATTAAAATATGTAAATCTTACCAACCAAGTGCACAAATCAAACCAGTTACGAAACTTACGGAAGAAGAGGCTAAACTTGTCGAATCTACTATTAACAAGAAGATTGATTCTGAAGCCAAGGATTATTTTACGTATACCACGTTAGGATTACCATCAATTGATATTCTTGAAGGGGTCGACAGAGATGATGTTGATGATGAAGTTAAAGAATTGCGTCTGGCTTGGCTGACATTTAAAGCAAGATCGTTAATGAGAGATATTGAAGATACATTCCATAATTTTTCTGATGAAGTTCAAGAGATATATAAAACTTCATTACAAAAAGAAAAGGAAAAAGAAAAGGCACAATAAGGATTTTAATGAATACATGAGTGAATCAAGACACGCTCTATATTGAGAATATATAATTTTATATTGGATTAATTGAACAATAACAAATTACCTCTAGGATTTCTTATAAGCTCTTTATTAACAATGATATGCAATAGTTTATAACTAGCAAATAAAATACAAGCAATAGGCGAGAACTAATTATTAGTATTTTTCTATTTTCTGTACCTGAAATATACGATATGCATAATTTTGCGCTGAAAACATTGTTTAGAGAAAGAAAATAAAAATCTCGGATACTTCTTATCAGTTTCTCAAAATAAACCCAATCAGTTACATTTTACGATGGTTTCTAGCACGACAACTTGGTATGTCGCAGTAGAGTATTCTGGATATAAAAGGACAGTGTGACAAGGTGACGATAAAGTAAACTACTTCTGTAGGTTAATGCTTTGAGACTATTATAATATGGTACAAACAAGAAACAAACCTAGAATATTGATGGTTTGGTTCAGATCTCTGCACTCGATAGTTCCAAGATCTTTCAATTGATACGCTACCAAATTTGTTAGTTATAAGTGAGACATTGTATCTATGATGTGCTCTACAAGACTTGAATTACGCTTACGTCAATGAAAACCATATTATGAAGCAAAAAATATATACAATATTAATCGGTAAGACTACACACTCTTCTCTAATAGTAACGATTCCATGTGAAATCCGGAACATTACATAGACAAATACTAATTATAAACTAAAGTTCTCACGACCCTGCTATCATTTGATACAATTCCAGGTTGAACTAATAAAATACAAATCTGCGACTATAATCAACCATTAAACACGACATCCATGCTGACTCGACCATTGCAATGAAAATTAAATTACTGCGAAAAAACTAGGTCTAGACTACTTTCAGTCGTACGATACAATTCTCACTAAAATTAATTTCTGACGGAGATATAACTTTATACTACACTAGTCATATATTCATCCAGCAATGCCTAGCAGTGCTTGCCTCGTCATATCAACCGTCAACTATTGGTGCTAAAGCTCGCTTCGTTCGCTTCATTCGCTTCGCCCGTTTCATTCGCATCGCCCGCTCCGCTCGCTACCGCTAAGCTACCGCTTCTACCGTCACTATTCGCACTACCATCGCCTCTAACTAAATATGATTTTTCACAGGATCTATATCCAGTTAAACTAAAGCGAAATAATTACCCAGCTATAATTCATCATGAACAGAACAGCTTCCATGAATCGTAGCATTTTGCGAAACTTTGCTGTTAGGTTCAACTCCACCTCTTCCCCGAGCGGTGGAACCGGGGTGGTGTTCATGAATATGGGTGGTCCATCAAAACCTAGTGAAACTAAAGATTTTTTATTTCGCTTATTTAGTGATGGTGATTTGATTCCATTTGGAATCTTCCAAAATTCTTTGGCCAAGTTCATTTCCACTCGAAGAACTAGAACTATTGAGAAGCATTATGAAGAAATTGGAGGTTCTCCAATTAGACACTGGTCAGAATATCAATGTAAAAAAGTCTGCGAAATCTTGGACAAATCCAACCCTGAAAGTGCTCCTCACAAACCCTATGTTGCCTTCAGATACGCTCACCCTTTGACGGAAGATACCTTGCAGAAAATGTTGCAAGATGGAGTCCGTAGAGCCGTAGCATTTTCTCAATACCCTCAGTTTTCCTACTCAACTACCGGGTCTTCCATCAATGAATTATATAGAAAGACTTTGACTATAGACCCGCAAAGAAAGATCAACTGGTCCATTATAGACAGATGGCCAAAACATGCAGGTTTGGTGAAAGCATTTGCAAACCACATCACCGACAAATTGAATGAGTTTCCTGAGGATATTCGTAGCCAAGTCAATGTGTTATTTTCTGCCCATTCCTTGCCTATGGATACCGTCAACAAAGGTGATTCGTACCCTGCAGAAGTTGCTGCTACCGTGTATGCAATTATGGAGCAGTTGAAGTTTTCCAACCCATACAGATTAGTATGGCAATCTCAAGTAGGTCCCAAACCTTGGTTGGGGGGACAGACTGCCAAAATAGTAAAGAAATTAGAGGAAAAGGCCGAGGTTCCAGGAATAGTGTTGGTCCCTGTAGCTTTCACTTCAGACCACATAGAAACTTTACATGAGTTGGACATTGAATTAAAGCATGAATTGACTAACCCTGACAAGGTGAAACGGGCAGACTCTTTGAATGGAGACGAGCTCTTTATCGAAGGGTTGGCCGATTTAGTCAAGGACCATTTACAATCGGGCCAACTTTATTCCCAGCAATTGGAATTGGATTACTTGTTGGGCGGTGAAAAATCTAAAGGTATTTTCAAGCACCCCAAAGAGTTTTTTGGTGATCACTCTAAACAATGATATATATAGTTCATCTTGTCAATACAAAAGTACATTCGAGTTTACCAACTCATTCCCTACGTAGTTGAAAATGTATTTTGCTATATACTTCCTACATTCCCTACACTCCCTACACTCTCTTTCATTCTCTTCTCTATTAGTTTATTAATCTGAGAATTCATCATCAGGGTCAAACAAGTCAAGATCAATCGTCTGCTCTTCTTGTTTACTGTCTTTGGAAGCAAAGGAGCCGTAGTCTCCAAAAGAACCTTTGCGGACTTTTTCCACCACTGGTGCATTTTCGGCGGGAGCTTCTGCTGGGGCCAGTGTTTCCTCCTCTACTGAAGTTTTTAGTTCGGCATTTACAATATCATCCGGTTGTAGCGAGCTTTGAGCTAACACCCCTCTTCTTAGAGCGTCTTCGGCCGGCCAGACATAATTATTAGGGTGGATTTGGTACGGTTGGGTGATAGTAGGCGGGGCTTTAGTGAACTTTGCTAGTTTCATGGCATATTTCAACACATCTTCTGTGGCAAAATCATGGGCTTTGTGCGATTTTTTGTTATTAGGGGCCGTTGGCAATTTCTTCAACTCGTTTCTACACGAAATCAATTCCTTCAAGATGAAACGGAACTTATTATCAAAAGTGGTGCCTATTACTTGGAGATGTTTGATTTCTCTGCCTAGTTGTTGATGTTTTTCTAACTCAAATGTTTTCACCTTCAAATCATCGTTGATTTTGATCAAGTTTTCCACTAGTAGGTCCAACCCGTCGTCTTTGAAAGAGGTTATTTTTGTGGACAACTCTTGTAGATTCTCTTCAAATTTACCAATCTGTTCCACTATGGGTAGACTGTCAAAATTAGCTGACCCGAGGCTCTGGTCCGGGTTCAGAGTTTGCGAGCTTACAGGGGCATTTCGTACTGGATTTAGTGATGAGGTGACGTATGGTTGGGGTGTTGTTGGTCTAGAGGAGAAATTATGCTGAGATAATTGGTTCAATCGCTGAGACGAACCAACTCGTGAAACCGGTTCCGATTTGAAGTACGCATCTGATTGGGCCTTGTGTGGTAGCATTTGTACCAGTGGATGTGGAGGTGACTGATTGGGTGTAAGCAGGTTAAAGCAAGTGTTTAACTATTGATGGTATAAATTTCGTCGCGCGACTAGTCGACTAAGATTAGTGAGAAATTGTGGTAATTACTACCAACTCTGCCTGTGGCTGCAACGATGTTAGCGTAAAATTACTACCAGGTCGACCTGTAGTTAGGACGATCTCTGTCTAATATACGTAGATTCTACACTAATGCCTACAACTAACAACATTAGCAAGAGTTTGCCTTGCTGTTTGAGCTAGCTTATTAGCCTTAAATATACGTTTACTAATTACATATTTTGTAACCTGAATGCAGATTTTGGTAGTATTATGGGCATTTCTTGCTCTATAATATAAACTTGCTTTATTAGGTATATCTGAGTGATTCCTTCTAATATCCACAGAGTATATAGTAGATCTTCTAGTAACCTTCCACTATACTTAGTAAGAACTTTCAAGTAATCTATCTCTCAAAAGCTTTGAATTTACATACAATTCGTTGGTTATAGGTAATAGTTCACTGCCGTCGGTGATTTGGTTGTCGATTTCCGCAGAGGACAAGTTCATGGCGTAACTGTTGAATTGTCCGTAAACCAATGGAGACAGTATACTTTTCTTGTATGCGGTTGATGATGATGATTCCTGCTCATCATTTCCCCAGGAGATCTTTAAATGACAATTGTTGATAGCGGTTCCATGCAATATTAGTAATGCTGTTTCAGCCGATGAACGTAAATAGTATTTAACATAGCCAACATGACGATTCTGAGATAATTTACAATAAACCAAATCACCAAACGGTAAGAATGCTAACTCAAGATCATGCTGGGAGAAATTCTGATTCAAATTCCGCACAATTAGAGTGGTGTTGTGTGCATCAGTAAATTGATTTAATGGCGGTTGGCTCTGGGCTATATGAACATGAGCATCAAGTTTGGTAGGCATGGAAGTTGCACCATTTGAGTTGGATGGCGTACCAACTTTAATTGGTTTTGACCCTATTATTATACCATTCATTTCGAGCGCTTTCTTGGCTATTTCTTGCGAGTTGAACTTTACAAACCCGTAACCCTTTGATACTCTCGTTATTGGATCATACATGATTTTGACCTGTCTGACTTGGTTAGGGTATTGCTGATTGAATCTTTCAAAAATCAATGTTTCTGTGGCTTCTACAGGCAACTCACCAATGAAACAAGAAGTGTTATCGGCTTTATTACCGGGGATTTTGTCAAACTGATTGCCAGAATCATAATTCTTTGCTGCAGAATGAGCATTATTGGATCCTACATTGGCATTTCCGCCTCCGCTAGCCCAATTCAACTTGAAATGCTTCTTTGTACCTGGAATTGGTTGGCCGTTCTTTTGAATGGCGGAGGAGATTTGGTTCTGGTCGTTAAATGATACGAAACAATAGGGAGGTTTCATCCCTGACTTATCTTTCAAGATCTTCACGGCAATCGGACTTTCTCCCACTGAATTCCACATCTGTATAACCGCTTGGTCGTCCCAATTAGGGTCCAAATCTCCCATCCAAATTTGAAATGGATCAAACTTCTTCTCTTGCTGATTATATCCATTATTATTATATTTCTGATACTGCTGTGGGCCGTTTGATTTATTCTGATAATTCTTATTCTGGTATGGCTTGTTTTGGTAACCATTCTGGTACTGGTTCAGATATTGGTTTTGATACTGATTATTGTGCTGGGTTTGACCACCATTATATTTCGCTGGATACTTGGAATTATAGCGGTTGTTTTTATGAGCACTTGGTTTGAAGTTGCTGTTTCGCTGGGGTCCGCTATGGCCATGCAGCTGTCTATAGTTGTCGCCACCTCTGTACGACATTTGTTTGTGTTGGAATATTCTCTTTGTTAGACTGGCCATCTCATATATTTGATGATGCATACAGGAACTGACAGAAAGTAGGTAAAATGAAGTATGCCGATACGAAGGTGAATTTGGAGACTAAGTGACTTACGGAGCAATATAATGAATACTAGAAGGTCAGTTTAGCCCGAATGGTCTTTTCAGGGAAAATTTGGACACAATATCCGTTTCACTTACCAGAGTTTGCACGATATATGGCTGCAAATAATACAATTAGAATTGGTTCAAAAATTTTCTCAAACGTGAAGATATCTATTCAGTAGTGTTGTAAGAGGCACTTTCAAAAGTTAATTGGTTGAATTGTATGTTTAAAGGTTCACCGTTTCATATAATAGTGTGGAACGTCTATATTAGGTGGAAGCGAAACGATGCTATAACCAGCAATATTTTGTTGCTTGAGTTTCACAAACAAGTTCAGACTCTATGATTCAACTCTTATGTATAGTTTATTACAGTTTTTTGAGCCGATAGTTGATGTTACAGTAACAACAAATAGTGTAAATGTTTTGCAACCAATTTTATTTAATTCGCATTTTGCGAAAATGGTAAATATTAGCCATATTATATTTGAAACAAAGAGGATTGGAGCGAGATGTACAAAAACTTTTAAATTAACAAAAGAAGCAGGTCTAATGCTTTACCGCCAACCCAGACACTAACTTGGCCAACCATACCCCATCTACTGAAATACTAGTTAATCTGTTAGAAAATGCATTAATTATTGCGGCGTGGGCCAAAAATTTCTGAGGCTAGGATGTAAATCAGGCATATAGACATTTGTCTATATACAGTAGGTGTTACAAAACCCTTCTTTTGCACCCAAATATATTTGCAACTAGGGTTCTTTCTGTTGATGAGAAACTTTGAGGGAAACGAGGTTGCCAGACTGAAGCTGCTCTTCAGACATGGTATTTGGAATAATGAGAGATGTTTATTTGGCAAGGTTTCTGTATTACTGTCGATTTGCACAATTGTATAACAACTTGGAAACCAGCTTAGAGTCATTCCAAACCAGAAACTTCAACTCTACAGATAAACCGAATACGACATTTTGCTATACACCACTCATAAAGACATATTTACCCACTATTTACCTTCTCTAAACTATATTGCCATATCTGCTCAAGGAAACGACGCTGCAACAATTAACAACCAAATAAGCTCTACCACCACTGAAACTGCTCCATATTCAAACTACATCAACAAAACAACTCCAATGAACATTCTATGTAACCAATATACCACATATCCAGCTTCCACTTCCCTTAGCATTCACTTCAATTCCTCCTCTTAGAATTTTTCGTTTTTGTGTAACTTCTCACCCAGTCCTTTGTGTAACGTTTTCGTCGCACTTAAGTTCAAACCAATTAAATAAATTTCATTACAAGACCATCACCATGTTTAGAGCAACCAGATTGAACGGAAGAACTCTTGCAAAGAGGTTCGCTTCAAGTGATGCCAAATTCTCCAACAAGTACAATTTTAACATAACTCCTCCTCCTGTACACGAATACTGGAACTACCGTAATGCCTCCGTTTTGATTGCATTCATTCCCTTATATTTTGCTGTGGGATACTTGGGTAAATACATCGGTACCAACATCGGTGGTTACGATGGTTTGATCCAGTTCGCTGACTCTGAAGCATCGCCAATGAAAGAAATACAATTTGGCCAACCTCAAACCAAAGACTCCAAATAATCACTACCAGCATTTTCCGCGTGAATAGAACTAGCATCAATTTTGGCCCAATCGGGCCCAAACTGCTCCAGACTGATCCACGGTTTACATAATACACACATTAGCGTTCACTAGCCTTTTCGTAGCTTCGTAGCCTCTGTAGACCCTTAGTGGGCCCCGGTTGTTTTGTAACTGGGTTCTGCTGACTAAGCAGATTTATTTGCCAGAAGCAATTTTTTTCTCACATAGTTCTATTGGTTGAACCGTTTATCTTTTGCTACGCTTTCAATACACCAATCTGGAGCACAGTTTATTGTAATTGACATAGAAAACATGATCAGTAGAGTTGGTATTCACTGTGCCAGAGTGGCCAGTTCGAGAGTAGCTTTTTCCACATCGATCAGAGCCATGGCTACTGTTCCTCACACCACAAAAGACTCCATTGTTGACAATACCACGGGAAGAATTATTAAGTTGACCGACCCAAACCATCCTGAATTCGGAGACTACCCAAACCCACCACCAAGATTGGCACAAGACAGAGACCCATACGCCAAATATGACGACCCTCAAAATAGAAGAAACATTAACGACCCCGTCAATATGGACGACGACTTGTACGATATGTGGTCTCCTGACTACTTCCAGCCTGTTTCTGACAAAACCGCCTTGTTGCACAACGGGATCTTCTTCTCGTTGGTGTTTGGATTCGGGGCCACCATCTGGTACTTCCAATTGAACCCAGAAAAGCCTGCCATGCCAAGATCTTACCCATTTGGAGGTTTGGCCAAAGAGTTGGGATCGGGCTCGCCAGATGCCGACACTTTTTACAGAGTTAAACCAGACACCACCGCCGAAAAGGAGTTGGGGTTCTTGCCAGAAGACTCGCAGACTGAACAGGCTAAAAGCGACTACCAGTCCGCCAACGCCGATTTCATCAAAGCTTAGGCAGGCAAATGTCCATATCTTCATTTCCATTGCACAGACATGACTGTTTCCACCACTATCATCACCTCACCTCGAAATGGTCATCCCAGTTAATTTTGCTCATTTTCCGCCATTTTTGCCGGAAATCGCCCCTATTTTAACCATTCGTATCATCTATAGTATCTCCGTATATTAGCCATATAAAACTATGCGTAACTATCGCTAATAGCCCGTATTCGAGCTGTTCTCCATCCTGTAGAATTGTAGAAATGGGTTTCTGTCCTGCAGATACGCGTCGCACCAAGTTTTCTCAACCATCTTCTGTCTAGTTCGTTTTACTGACCTAGTAAACAGCATCGTAGTAACTGACAAAAGCCTTGGTAATAGCGTACCAAAACCAGGAATCGCCAACAGAACACATAATTGAACAAGATGGCGAAAAAACCTGGCGCATTCAAGGGGGAACCCTTGCAAAAGTCAGTTGCCGTTGTAGGCAAACGAACCAACAGCGGCGCTGATTCAAAACTAGTGCCAGTTTCTAAACGAAGAAGAGTGGAGCACCAATCAGAAGACGACAAGAAATGTAGCAGGTTGGCGGAGATGATCGTGGACTTTAATATGTGTGTGAACGAACTCTTTCAATTACGTGAATATAAAGCATTATACAACTGGGACCCCAGAGACTTTTCCCTTGCGGTTAATGATCAGGTTCCTGAGCTCTTTGAGAACTTTCTAAAAGACCCAAAAAACAGAATGATTTGGGACGATTCAGAGCTCAAAGAGTACAATGATATTCCGTTACGATTACAGAAGAAAGTGATTGCAGAACAAGAGAGCTTGCTTCTTGAGAAATACCCCTTTAAACCACAAGTACTAGCCCAGAGCAAGGCCCTAGAGCAGAATTTGCTTCAATCCATCGAATCTAGCGCAAACCCTGTGCCAGTATCTAAGACCACCAAAATCAACAGTAAGCGACTGTCAGCACAGCCTGTGGAAATATTGCATAATAAACCTTCTCACCAGTCGAAGGAGCCCGAGATACTTACTAATTACAAAGTTAAATCGGTTAAATATTCCTTGAATCCTCCTTTAGTAACCCATCCCTCTCATATTCCTGCTTGGAGACCAGAGGATAATGCTGAAAATACAATGAACGGAACCAACAGTAATATAATACCGTTCGAACCAACCACCATCTCCATAGTTAAAACAAAAAAAGATACATATATAGAACCGGATTTACAGCTAAAGATCCGAGATTTCCTAAATAAGCATTACAAATCTGCCATTATTGATGATTCCACCATGCCTGATTATAACAACACCGAAGAAGAGTACGAGAAAATAACCGAGCAACAGATAGAGTTGTTCAAAAGGTTGTATCAAAAAACTACCGTTGAAAACGTATTCGAATTGAAAGTCGACAAGATTGAAAAGAGAAAAATCGTTCTTCCACAGTCCAGTGCTTTTAAACAACTTTCAGATCCCCTCCGTCAAAATGGTAACGTCATCCCCAAGATACAAGGGGCAGCAAATAATCATACCTATCTAGATCATTTCTTGGAACAAGGAGTACAGTTTTCCCGTTTGCATCAGAATATGCGTAAGCAACACCAAGCGAAAATCAGAAAAGTAGCGCAAATGATCGAAGGACATTTCAAAAAGAAAGCAGGGGAAAAAGAACGATTGGCCCGTGAACAAGAACAAAACTTGAGACGTATAAGTAGATTGGCTATGCAAGCAGTGAAGAAGAGATGGACTCAAGCAAGTAAAGTCTATAGTTTCATGCAACAAGAGAAAGAGGAAGAGCTCAAAAAGATCAAGGGTAGGGAGCATCTCAGTCAGATGCTTGAACATTCAACCCTGTTGTTAGAAGCTCAATTGAACCGTTCTTCAAGAGATGTCACAGAAGTGGAAACATCAGATCAATTGGAAACGATAGATTCTGATGACGAAAATGAAAATATGAGCGATTCAGAGAATTTCAGTTCGTCTGATAGTGAAAGTGACGACGGCGAAGAAAAAGCTGTAGAGAAAGATGACATGAGTCTATCGGTGGATGAATTACGTAAAAAGTATGCACATATTGAAGAGACTTCTGCTGAGGAAATACAATCCTCCAGGGAATCCAGTAAAGAACCCGCTGAAGTTTTGGCTAATGGAAAATCCGCCGCACAAACCGATTCTATGGACATTACAGAATCTCCAGTTAAAAAAGGAGAGCTGTCATTATCAGCTTTATTAGGCGGTGCTATTGCAGATAATGATGAAGACGCGTCAGATATAGAGCTGTACGAGTCAGATGATGACGACCTTTCTTCATCGGGTGATGATAACATGACCACCACAGATGAAGAGGACGAACCCGAAACCCCAGAAACAGAAGAAACGGACATCGTTAAACTTGACAAAGAAGTCGAAAAGGATGACATGAAAGAGGTCGAGATTAATGGAACAATGGTCAAAGACGTGCCATTACCCTCATTGTTAAGAGGAACTTTAAGACCATATCAAAAGCTAGGATTAAACTGGTTGGCAAGTTTGTATAATAACAGTACTAATGGTATTTTAGCAGATGAAATGGGGTTGGGTAAGACAATTCAGACCATCTCGTTATTATCCTACTTAGCTTGCGAACATCATGTTTGGGGGCCGCATTTAATCATTGTTCCAACATCTGTGATGTTAAATTGGGAAATAGAATTCAAAAAGTTTGCACCAGGGTTTAAAGTTTTAACATATTACGGGTCTCCTCAACAAAGAGCCCAAAAGAGAAAAGGCTGGAACAAACCCAACGCATTTCATGTCTGTATTACTTCCTATCAATTAGTTGTGCATGACCATCTGTCATTCAAAAGAAGGAGATGGAAATATATGATTTTAGATGAAGCCCACAACATCAAGAATTTCAGATCAACTCGTTGGAAAGCCTTATTGAACTTCAACACCGAAAATAGATTATTGTTGACAGGTACTCCATTGCAGAACAATTTAATGGAATTATGGTCTTTATTGTATTTTCTTATGCCCTCTTCAAGAGCAACCCAGGCAATGCCAGAAGGGTTTGCAAACCTAGAAGATTTCCAACAATGGTTCGGAAAACCAGTTGATAGAATCATGGAGCAAACTACTATGGCTGGTGGTAGCGATATAATTGATGAGAATGAGAGAACAACACAAAAAATGGACGACGAAACTAAAAACACTGTTTCTAGATTGCATCAAGTTTTGAGACCTTATATCCTTAGAAGATTGAAAAAGGATGTAGAGAAACAGATGCCAGGGAAATATGAGCATATTATATATTGTCGTTTATCAAAGAGACAAAGATTCTTATATGACGATTTTATGACCAGAGCCAAAACGAAGGAGACATTAGTGTCCGGGAACTTTTTATCCATTATTAATTGTTTGATGCAATTGAGAAAGGTGTGTAATCATCCTGATTTATTTGAAGTGAGACCTGTGGTTACCTCATATGTGATGCCAAAATCCGTGGCACAATCATATAACCCCCTTGAAAATGTAGTAAGACGTCACTTATATGACGACAATATCATCAATCGTATCAACCTTAGTGTGTTGAACCTTGATTTGATCAACACGAATGACCTTAATTACTTTGTTGCTAAATCGACTAATGAGTTGAAATCATCGTCGCAATTTATTGAACAAATAGATAAATTGCAAGCATTAATAGATGAAGAATCAAAATCACAAAAGCTTGATGTCAATGATTGCTTGAATTATCATCGTTATGTGCAACTACTCGATCAAATTGAAGGAAAAGAAAAGTTGAAACATATTTCGTATTTGAACACATTGAGATGTGAAAGAGCTCCGGTTTATGGCTCTTCATTACTTCAGAAATTGAAAATTGTAAAGGATTTTGAGCTTGAAACAGCAAAAGACTTGGTTCGTAATATATCAGATTTTGCCGATTACATGAGTGATATTGTGGAGAAATACTCTGTTACTACACCAGTAGTTGTGGCACTAGATATGAAAGATCAATTAATTCCTATTTCAACACAATATAAGGTGTTGAATGAAGTAGCCAAAAACCGAATTGACAATCCATTCCATAAAGCTCAAGTCAAATTATCGGTAGCATTTCCTGATAAACAGTTATTACAATATGATTGCGGGAAGTTACAAAGATTGGCGACTCTTTTGCAGGATCTTACAGCTGGGGGCCACAGAGCTCTTATTTTCACTCAAATGACAAAAGTTTTAGATATTTTGGAACAATTTTTAAATATTCATGGGTACAGATATATGAGATTGGATGGGGCTACCAAGATTGAAGACCGTCAATTATTAACGGAGAAATTCAATCGAGACAATAGAATCCCGGTGTTTATATTGTCAACCAGATCTGGGGGGTTAGGGATTAACTTGACTGGGGCAGATACTGTTATATTTTATGATTCCGATTGGAATCCAGCTATGGATAAGCAATGTCAAGATAGATGTCACCGTATTGGGCAAACAAGAGATGTTCATGTTTATAGATTTGTTTCCGAATACACCATAGAGTCCAATATCTTGAAGAAAGCTAACCAAAAGCGACAATTAGATAATGTTGTTATTCAAGAAGGTGATTTTACCACGGATTATTTCTCGAAATTTTCCGTCAGAGATCTTGTTAATGACACCAGCATTGCTAATGAAATTCCTGACAAACCGTTAGAATTGACTTATGACGGTAATGTCAACAGTGCCCTTGCCCAAGCTGAAGATGAAGAAGATAGAGCTGCCGCTAGTGAAGCTATGAAAGAGGTAGCAATAGACGATGAGGATTTCAACGAAGAATACAAATCCGAAGCCACGGCTTCGGCTACACCTAATCCTGAAGCTGGACCAGCAGGATCAAACATGGATGGAGATGAATACCTTGATGTTGATTATAACGAGGGAGTCGGTCATGTTGATGAGTATATGATTCGGTTTATATCCGATGGATATTTGTAAGAAAGATAAATCGAACAAACGCTATCAGATGAAGTATAAAGACTACAGACTGAACTGACATTCCGTTAAACATGGATTACAAGACAATCTATTACACATGTACTACTGGAGAGATAATTCATCACACACGGGCTACAGATCAATTACAGTATATATAGTTAAACCAGAAATTTGTGGTTCCATAGTACCAGTGTGGTCAATTCACCATTTATTTAGCAAAATACCAAACCCACCACCGGCAACACCCTGGACCTAGTGCCCACGACGTCTACTGCCATTCTTCATTATATAGACACTAATCTTATGCATATATAAAAAGTCGTGTAGATGCACTAATTTCCCTCTACACCAACAACTGGAAATTAACTGCAACCAAAGAAGAACACACCACCACAGAACACCACACAATGTCGTCGGGGATCCAATCGTTATTGAAAACAGAAAAGGAAGCCGCTGCCATCGAAAGCGATGCCAGAAAATACAGAACAACCAGATTGAAAGCTGCAAAAGCCGACGCCCAACAGGAAATTGATGAATACAAGAAACAAAAGGAAACCGAATTGCAAGCTTACGAAGAAAAACATGCAGGTTTGAATGAATCAATTGATAAGCAAGCAGATGCTGAAGTAGAAGCCGAATTGAAAACTATCAGAGGCCAATACGAAGCTAAGAAATCTGACGTGGTAAAGCTCTTAGTGGAAGCTGCTATTAAGCCTACACCTGAGATCCATATTAATGCTCAATAGGATCTTTTCAGTGTTGTATTTATTTCTGTTTGACCAGATTACCGGATTGGGTTCTGGCTGGATTACAGTGTTTAATTCGAAACCCTAGTAACATATATGTATGTTTATTAATATATACAATTTATATTAATCTATCCACCTTTGGCTAGTTTTTTAAACGCTTTAACCACTTCCCATATTCTATTGTCGTAACCTGCGATGTTTAAGCTTTTAACAAAACTCCATGCTCGTTTATCGTCTTTGATGGGGTAATCAATTGGCGGTGGGATGGTGGTGCTGATACCAAAGAACCGCAAGATTGATTTGTCCATAATCACAGACTTTGTCACACATAACCCTGTCAATCCTTCTTCTCCACCAAACTTACCGTAGCCAGACTTTTTGACCCCTCCAAATGGCAATTGAGCAACGTAGAACGTAGCAAAATCGTTTATGGCAACATTACCACTCTGTAATCTATTTGCAATGTCATTAATCTGGTTGAAGTTACCACCAAAGATAGAGTTTCCAAGCCCATAGATGGTGCCGTTGGCGAATTCCACCGCTTGATCTACGTCGTTTGCCTTTATCAACGTCAAAATAGGACCAAATACTTCTTCGTGAAAGATCTTCATCGTGGGGTCTACATCAATCAATAATGTTGGTTCGAAATAGTGGCCCTGTGGGTAATTTGGATGTTGGTATGGCTTACCTCCATGGATTAGCTTGGCGCCTTTACTGACAGCATCCTCAATGAGCTTTTCGAAGGTAGAGAATCTGTTGTCGGAGATCATAGCACCCATATCAATCTCGTCCAATTGGTCAATATCAGACCCTAATCTGAACTCCTTGATTCTGGTGGTAAAGATATCAACTAAACTCTCGTAGGATTTAGGTAAACAAATGATTCTTTCAATACCAATGCAATTTTGTCCCGAACTTTGAAAAGTGCCTCTTAATAACACCGAACTCAATGCTTTTATATCCTTGACGTCATCCAATACAATAGCTGAGTCCTTTCCTCCTAATTCGACAACCACAGGCGTCAATTCTTTGGCAGCACTTTGTAACACTTTATGGGCTACAGGTTTGGAACCAATGAAAGTAATATGTGATAAGTCAGGATGGGACGTGAGGTAATCAGCATCTTCAGGAAAACAACACACCAATTGCACCAAGTTCTCATCGAGATCCAATTGTTTCAATACGGCTTTAACGAGATCAATAAACCATTTGGAGGACCAAATAACTTGTTCTGAACATTTAACTACTATAGCGTTACCAGTGAACAAGGCAGCAATAATGGGTCCCATTAAGTTGTGAAACGGATAGTTCCACGATATGAAGGCAGAGACGACCCCCAATGGTTCATAACGAACTTCGGCAGTCTTCATGAGACCAATCAAGAAGTTTGATGGTCCTGGTCTAGGAGAAGGTTTCAATGCTCTTTCTCCATTCGAAACAATCCAATTCAATTTTTCAAGTGTCACCATAATCTCTCCCATAGAAGCATCCAATTTGGTTTTCCCCGAATCTCTACATGCTACTCTAGCGATATTCTCTTGATTTGATAAAATGAACCGCGACAACGTCTTCAAAAGCTTTCTTCTTGTAGTAAAAGACGAGTTTTTCCACTTGGCCTGTGCCAGCTTGGCCAATTGAATCTGCTGGTCCATTTCCTCCGGCGAAGTGACCAGAAACGTCCCTAAATACAGCCCAGTAGCAGGACAATAGCTCTGGATTTTCGAAGGTTCCAGGGCAATTCGTATGGCAAGATTAGGTGGATACAACCGTTTGCCCTTCCAGTGCGGTTTGGCCTCATCAGGGATAGGTACTACCAATTTGATTGGTTCTTCCAAGCGGTTGTAACGATTGGGTGCTTTGGTAATATACTTTGCCCAAACATAGTATAGCGTTGGCCAAATGACTCCGATGAAAAACGTAGTGGAGATCTGGTACTGCCATTGCCACTCTTGGAACTTAAGATCAATAGCAATCATCGCCAGTTGCTATGTTTCGACTGGCCGATCTACTAAAGAAAAGTGTTGATAATTTATTTTACTAGCGTGAGGAAAAAAGATTATCATTTCTGTACCAAAACTCGCGAGTTTGAACAAAATTGAGAATTGCAGAGAATTTTGTATGGCAAATATCGTCAGAGGTAGTACAAGATCATAGAAAAGGGTTATAATTATATATTGGTGCGTTTATTTGGTCGGATACGATTATTCTTCGTTGTTTTCGTCTGTTTGTAATTGTGCCAACAAATCTTCGAAATCTGTATCTTGGGTTCTCTGCTGGATGATGGTTCCTAGCAAATTCTGGTCAACATAGTCTATTAAAGAATCAATGGTATGGGAGCTTGAAATACCCCGGTGCACATTGTAGTTAGCCAAGGTGGATTTGGGTGGTAGAATATCATACTCTAAAATATCATCTCTGGAGAAAATGGATTGGGGAATCTTGGCCATGATCTTGTTTTCTCCTGAAAGTATAGCGAATCGAAGCAAGTTGTATGGTATTGGTTTAGGCTGCTCTTTATCCTTGCCAAAGGAAAACATGCTGTAGATGGACGAAGTTAAGCTGGCTCCTTTCTTTGGCTGATTAGCAAATAACTCGCATAGGTTATCGTGCAAAAATTGTCTTGATACCGTATCGTTCCATATGGCAGCTGCTCTAACAAGATATGTCTCACTTTCAATTAAAATCTCATCTGTTGTAGGTATATCGTTTTCATTTATTGGCAACTTTCCTGATAACCCAATCAATTCAAGTAATTTCAATGCCGTGTATGGATGGAAAGAAAATGCTATAGTTAACAGTTCTTTAGCTGAATCTTCTTTTCCTAATTTCAAGTATGCTAGAACTGTGGAAAATGCAATTCCAGGAGTCAACCATCTCTTATAAGTAGTACACAAAGGTGATTTTGACAATTTAGTCAAAAATTCATATTCCTCACTCATAATTGCGTAATGATCAATAAAATATCTCACTCCAAGCGGGTCTTCTGCTGGACTTAATGACAATAAAAATTTACAGTATGAGAATGCAGTGAAATAGGTAGATCTTTCTCCTAAAGCAATGATATTTCTGAATATGCACAAGTAAAATTGTCTGCTCATGAAGCTCTCATATGGTAAACGAATGAAACCGATCTTTCCTGCGCTCAAAAGCTCATGGAAAGTCTTATGCAAGGATCTATCAAAGGTGAAAAGACATTTTTCTATCAAGGCATAACTAACAGACTTATCACCACCTTGCCTCAAGAGAACCATTGCTACTTGCAATAATGTTTCCGAATGGTAAGGATATTGCGGAAGCATTGCCATTAAAGTCTCTGGATCGGGAGTCATTACTACTGAAGCGTAAAACCGAGTGTTTGCAACACGTTCTTGAATATTATTTATCTTATTGAAGCGGAAATACTTGACTCCATGGGACAACTCCTTTTTGTATTTCATCTGCAATTCTTCCGGTTCGAGTAAGTCTTCTTTATAGTCGAAATATTCAATCAATTCGTTCGATTTAATCTCCTCCATACTCATTGGTTTCTGAGAAGTAGGCAACCAGTCATCCCTAATCTTGGTTAGAAGCAATTTCCTCAGAGTTCCCGGTACACTACGTCTATCTTTTCCACTCCAACCTCTAGTTATCCTGGCCAACTTCTTGAATTGCTGAAGTAGTTCTGGTGTTGTTGCTAACGATGTAGTAGCATTCGCATCTTCTATAGATTCAAGAGATAAATCACCAAACAAGTTTCTTAATTCAGTGTCTGCATCAAGATTCTTCACCGATGGTAAATTCAACAATGGGATCGACTGAATAAGTCTATTAGTTGTGAAAAACTTGAAGTTGGAATCGTAATCGACTTGAGGTGACGATTCTAAATCAAACTCCAGTTCAAAATCGTACTCTCCAATATCATCTTCGACTGCCAATTTACTTTCTGGCTCGTGAGACGACTCTTGATCTCGTTTACGAGCTTCAGCTAAGATTCTATCGAGTTCTTCGTCACTATCAATAGCTGAGGTAGTCGATTTCTTTGCTTTTGAGTGCTTATTCTTTGATTTTGAACTCTTTCCAGCGGATTTACCTGCCGTTTTGGGTGGCTGTTTATCAGCGAGCTTCAAATCTTGAGTGGGTTGCTGTTCTTCGTCGCTTGATTCTTCTTGTTCTTCTAGTAAGGCAAACGCATTGAATTTGGGTTTGGCAATTATCTGTTCTTCTTCCGATTCAGATTCAGAATGGTCTGCTTGCTCCACTTTAAGTCTATCCAATCGTTTTAACACTCTAGAACTCATAGTATTTGCTATAGCACTTCAGGTAATCGTTTGAATAGAACATTTTCTTTCTATAGTGAAGACTAAATATGTGTGTCCTGCATCAGAGCAGAAGTTTTGTGGTTGCAAAAAAAATGGCGGAGTACAAATACAGTAGATTAAGCTGAACAGAAGCAAACTGGCAAAAAGCGATGTTTCGGTACTGGAAGCTCAAAAATGAACATCATGAAACCACTGATACCATTGAAATTGGAGGTGAAAAAAGTTTGAGTAGTTTGCGATTTTCAGACTGGTTTCCTCTTACTAAAGATTTTGCAACCATTTTCAGAGGTAAAGCTGAAAATATTAGCAAAATCAAAAAGATTCATTCTAGTGCTACAAGTAAAGGTTCACTGGGTTCTGAACTTTCACGATTGGTGTCGTACTATTTTGATCCAGAAATCAATCATATTCTACATGAACCAAATATACCGGGAACTATCTTCGAGCCAAGATCTTCCTTGTTTGAACCTATATCTTCTGAGTCAATTCCGCAATCGTTTATCATACCAATTTCTTCTAGCCCGTTGCTTAAGTCGCTTACAATACCGAGGACTAATTTTCCAAAATCTTCAAGTACAATCGATGCTGTTTCGCCTGTGCCATTGTTTTCCTATTCTCCAAATCTTGAAGTAGCACAACGCCAATTTACCATGAAACAAATTTGTGAAGAATTGATTCATAGCGAAGAAAATTATATATGTGGACTAAAACTCGTTCGAAACTACTATATTGAACCATTATTCATCAATACTAAGATGGGGAACCCAATTCCAATTTTATCAATGTATCAGTGCCTTCTGGACCTTATTAAGAATCATATTATTATGCTAAACAAGATTAAAATTATTCAAAGCAATCAGAATATTTATCAATACGTCAATGATGTTTGTTTCACAATTGTAAATTCCATAAAACCATTTTACTATGAAGAATATTTGAAATTCTATAATATTACGTTAAAGGTTCTTGCAACAACTCAAGATAATAGGGAAAACAATTGGTTCAAAGGTTGGAGAAACTACTTGGAATTTACTCAACCCAATTCAAGAATGGATCTATCATTCTTATCGCTATTGCAACGTCCTATTTCAAGAATAAGCAAATATCGGTTACTAATTGAATCATTAATAAAGAATTGTGATGAACAGTATCAATTTCAATTGAAATTATTGTTAAAAATCATGAAACAAAAATTAGATATTATTAATGAAACATCACAAACATTTCTAGATCAAATAATTAATCTGAAAATTAATCAATTGATCAATTTTGAACCGATATCCGACAAGTCTATAAGATGCCTGGAATATTTTGGTTTACCATTATTAATTGGATCGATAACTTTTGTTTACATTAATGAAGGAAACCCTGTAGTTGCAGATTTTGCAACAATTTTGTACAAAAGTCATTTACTATTGATGAAAACTAAACAGAAAGGGAAGTTGGTAATTGATTTCATTCTCGATTTATCTAAATGTTCAATGATTAAAAATTATAAAGATAATAATGGTGGAATATATATGAATTATGCACTAGCATTTAAAGTTCAATATGAACATGAAAATAGTCAATTTGAGCTACAATTAATCTTTGTCAATAGACAAGAGTTTCAAATTTGGTTTGAAATGTTCGATTTGTTAATTAATTTTGTTAACGGCCCATATCCGATGAATTACACCAGGAAAAATGACAAATCATTAACGATATTCCCAAAAACACTATCGAATTTCGATATTTTAATTGGTAGTAATGAGCAAACAGAATTTTACAACTGCTATTTCAAACGAATAATTGTGATTGAAATTATAGGTTTGAATGATAGTCCAATTCATGATATTTCGGTGACTAAGTTAAGAATTAACAAGAAAGAGAGATTAGTCAATGAGATCAAATTAAGTTCAATATGGAGTTCAAAGCTACCAATCTCGAAAGCACCTAGCAATCTGAAGAGTTTCTTGCAGAAATTTTGCAGATGAAGACTCCCTTTTGAGATAAAGAGCTAGTCTACACATCGATTTTACATTTAATAGATGTGATGCACAGATGTGAATATTTAAGTTATAAACGAACACAATAAAGATGTTTACGACATTAATGTCATTGTTTAACAAGATAAAGTGCTGAAACTGTTGAAGATACTATATATGCTAAACCGGCAAAATATTTGCGGCCAAAAAAAAAGATTGCAACAATACCACCTAAAAATTACACCGCTTAAGCAACATAACAAAATTTTAAAATTAAACAATTAACAATTCTAATAGTGTACTATCAATATAAATGAACAATTATCACTATTAGAAGCAAAACTCTTTCAGAATAAAATTCCCAAGCTGTACCTTATAAAAAACGCAAAATACGTCAAATTATCTAATAGGTCCAACGTGGAAATCATTGGTAGAATTATTGATGTGTCTTGCTGAAGCACCAGCTTTATCAGAACCGTTCTGTAAAATGAATTCGATGATTTCATCGTGTGATTTCTTACCGAATTCATTACCCAATTCTGTATTTGAAGCTTGGTCCAATACCCCTTCAGAACCACCATTCCGAGTAATATAAATCTTATAATTGGAAACCACGTCAATCAAAGGAATTGATTTATCACCCTTTCTATACTTTGCTAACAAATCAGCATTATCAACAAACACAATGAAATCATCTTCATTTCCTTTGTAGAACAATTTGTGAGGTGCCATAATGAAGTTGAGAGTCAATTACAAATAAACAAATAAAAAAGCTAAACAAACTAACGATCTAATCAAACTAACAAAAACTAATCAAACTCGACTAATTAAATCTAGCAATTAGAACTATTTCAAATTACTAAGAATTTCACTGATATTTCAGGGTTTAAATAGACTTACGGGTACGAAATGTGGGTTAAACCTCCTGCAGGATATTGATTCATCACCTTACATTTAAAAAGGTAGCTCCGTGCATGAATTGTGTATGATTCGAAGCAGCACTTAACCGGAGTAGGGGGATCATTAGAGTAGGACTGAAGTGATTGTTAGTAATGGATAGTGCCATTTTGGAACCATTGACTCCGTTGGTACGATATTAATAGATTTCGTCTTTGGCTTGAAATGGGTTTTTTCTGCACGATAGCTAAAATGACGTAGCGGATCTGCAGAATTGCAGCACTATGATTGTTAGCAATAGGTAGCAAAGGTTAAGTATAGTTGACAATGTGTGGCAATGTCAGCAATGTTTGCCACTAAAGCAATGTCTGAATATGTCAACTTGCTGGAAATGTTAGCTGATGACAAGAAATAAGACATTTTAACTAGGGTCTAGGTGCTTACTATTCTTGGTATTGCTTGGTGTTCTCTTAGCCTTTGTAGTGGCTGATTCTCATACGATACAATTCTCTGGACCCTCACAAGACCATTGTATGCTGTAGAATCCATGCGATCCTCATACGATTAGTCATAGCTATCCTTTTTATTTTCATATGAGATTGTTGGCCATGATCCACAAATCTTTAGATCATAGCCGATGCTTGCCGTACGAGAAGTTATATCCGGCACAAGTTTCGAATTGAGCTCGCTCGCTACTTGTTCTATTACGAGAAGTAGTCGAAATTGTTTGCCATGTATTTTCTATTGTAATGCGAGATAGTGTTGCTTCTACATGTCTTTATTTTCTTCGAATTTTCCAATATTAGTTGCTAATCTTCCTTCTGGTTAAATATGTAACCTTCTAATAAACCTTATGTATCATGGTTCTTTTTCTACCTAAGCTCTTCTGCTACTTTTTGCAGCAATTACAGATAGATGTATGCCAACAAAATTCTACCACAAACCAAACCTCTACTCTAACCATTAATTGTAGAATCCACTTTACTATCTCCTATTCTTCGTTGTTTAAACGTTTTTCTTTATATTTTAGCTACTATAGATATATCTACAATACATTAACACCATTATCACCGTTTGAAGTGCTAAAAGTCCCATTTGAAAGCCAATTCCTACCAATTCTACTCTTACAAATCCATTGGAACACTCAAATCACCAATAAGTTCCATTCTTCATCTTCATTTCCTCGAGCTGGTCTTCTTGCAAGATTTCCATATAAATTTCGCATTTCCATAATTACCGAAAAACTACGCCTATAGTGATCAACTTGTCTTATAGTTTATCCGTTGCTATTTTCTCTATCCAGCTGTAATTGTTCCTACTAAGGTTCATTATTTCAGTGGCAGCTACCTGATTAACATTGGTCAGTTTCGAGTCATTTGCTTAGAAGTTTTGTAGGTATTTTTGAACATGGATAAACTTAAGCAGGGAGCAAATTATGCCCAATCCAAAACCAAGCAACTAGCGGCAGTTGCTGGCGAAGGGATCAAGAAGACTGGCGAGGGAATCAAGAAAACTGGGGTTGGAATTTCCGATAATTATGAGTATGTTACTGAGAAATTTCACCACCATAAATTTAATGCCGATGAAGAGTTGATACATCAGTACAAACACGACTTAAAACACGTCATAAAGGCTATTAATCATATTAAGAAGCAGATCAAATCGTTGGCCTACAATCATTGGCGGATTCTCTTTAAAATTAACTTGAAAATCGTCAATGATTTCCTCTTGATAATTGGCCCCAATTCGCTTAAATTCAAAGGCATTGAAAAGTACTATCATGATTGGGATGAATATCAAGCAACCCAACCAATTCCACTGGTGCATCCTTTGGATAAACAATTTTTGATTGACTCGATCAATATCCAATTGACCAATTATTTGTATACTATTGAAAACTTGCAATCGCAAATTATTAATGATTGGCAAGCGCAATATGATCGCTCTTCGTTACAGATCGATGAAGCTACATCTTACATCAAACAAGCTTTGAAATTGATTGGTTTATGGTACAAAAAGAAGTTTGCCTCCGATAAGTTGATGCGTAAGATTGATAAATTGAATGCAAATGCTACTCTTGATGAACAACAACAATTAAAATTGACAGACTTGGAAACGAAACTTACGGATGCGAATATGGAATTTGATAAAGTCAGTGCGAAGACAAAGGAGGTATTGCCACATTTGTTATCGTTCTTGGATGAATTTGTTGACGACATCACCAAGTTGTTGTACTGCAAGCAATTACAGACATATGATACCATCAAGAGTACCTTATTCAATTTTTCTACATTTTTTGGCTATTTGAATACAGAAGATAATGTGAAGGGAACCAGTGGCGAAACTGGGACAACAAAGGAAAATGCAAAGGAAAATGAAACAAGTGACAAGGACCAGCGCCTGGACGATCAATACATTCAAAGTTACCAACAAATAATGGACGAATGGGAGATATTGTCTACTCCAGCCAGATTGCAGATTGAATCTTTCGTTTCTTTGATTTATAATAAGAAGCCGGAGCTATTAGACAGCGAAATTAACGACTTAGATCAATCGACAAAGGCTTCCAAATTAATTGGTAAAATTTCGAAAAAAGTTACCGACCGTAAGTATACCTTCAAAGCTACTGATCCCCAAAACGGTGTATTTGTTGATTATTTAGAATCTGATCCATTGCAATCGTTTGTCAAGTATTTCGATGAAACTATGTACAGATCAGAAACTTACCACCCAAGGAAATTAATTAATGTCAACGATTTAGTGGTTATTCCTCCTAATTTAGACAAACCAGTACCACCATTACCACCTAGATCCAATATCATTGAAAACAAACCAGTGATTCCGTTACCTCAGGAATTGAAATCGCCTGTTTTACCAGCCAAGGCTGCATTCAAGTCATACCAACCTCCACCATATTCCATCGAAAGAAACTACACTGATGAATCAATTGATATGTTCGCCAGTGATGATGATGATGCTTCATCCGTTACCTCTGTGACTGTTTCTGAGGTGTCATCGATGCTTTCAAAAGATATTCTTGACCATTGTGGTTCAGATCAGATCCATTCAGAATTGCAGAAATTATACAACTCACACAAGAATGAAATTAAATCCGCACCAATATATGATTCTAGTTCGAAATATCATATCCATCCTGATGCAAATGTGACATTTAAAGAACCTTCTACAATGACGAGAAAGCTCGACGAATTTAATAACATATTTGGCAAGATCATCAGTGCCAGTGAAAAGTTGAATATTTCACCAAAGCTTGTTGCTGCCAAGTACGATTTTAAGGGAGAAGAGCCGGGCGATTTATCATTTAAAGCTAATGACGAAATCGAAATCTTGTTAAATCTCCAGACGGTCAATACATTATATAACAAAGAAGAGAACAATTGGCTGATTGGTTTGATCAGATCTGGAGCTAACTACCGGGTGGGATTTGTCCCCAATAACTATTTAACACTTTAGACTATACATAGCATTAGTTCAACGGTAAATTGATGTAGAGTAAAGTAATTGAATAACGCTTTGTGTAAAGATCCGTGCCTCAAGCGTATACTGTAGATGAAAAGAATATGTACTAGAACCGGAAGTGCGTATTAGAGACTGAGGCTAAACAAAAGGACCCTTCTACTGTAGATTAGATTCTAGAACGATTGCAAAGAAAAAAAGTGAAAAGGACTCAAAATTGGCACCGTTGGTTATCTGAACGGTTAAAAAATACCTTTTACTGCCAAAAAATCTTACTATAGTGATCTCATCTACTACTAACCTCATCTAAAGATATCTTACTACTGCTTGATTTTGTGTCTCTTTATTGTTTATTTAGTTCCTGTACGTAACCTAATAACGCGTATAATTAATTGTTTTAAAGACTTATATTAATATCTGCTCTTCTTATAGATCATGGTGCAAAGGAATACTCGTGGCTCAAACAGCGACCCTGCCAACGTATTGTCCGTCCCTATCATAGGCACCGTGAAAAATCCCATTTCTACTAAGGATTTACTCCCAAAATTGCACCTGTTGCAAAATTACCTTAGTACTGTAGACCAAGATAACGTCAACTTATCCCAGTTCAAATCAATTGAAAATGATTTGATTAATAAAAAGTTGCTTCGCCATGCCAATTCTGGAGTTCAAGCTTTAGTTTGCTGTTGTTTGTGTGACATTTTACGGATACATGCTCCTGATGCTCCCTACGATAATGACCAATTACAAGAGTTCTTCAACGCTATATTCAGACAATTTACCAAGTTGAGCGATCCAGAAAACCCGTACTACTTACAGCAGGTATACATTTTAAAGAAAATCTGCGAAATCAAGTCCATTATCTTGATAACAGATCTTTCGGCCGCAAATCAATTAATTGAAGATTTATTCCATATCTTTTATAGTCTATCGTACAAGAATTTCGATATGAAGTTGCAGCCTCTAATTGCTGCGATTCTTTCGGAGGTTATTGCCGAATGTGAAGTTATTCCTCATAATGTTTTAAAGTTGATTCTTGATAAATTCTTATCAGCAAATTTAAATACCAATTTATCCAATGTTTCGAACCCAAGTTTTAACTTTTCCTTGCAGATTTGCGAAGCCAATGTTGATAGAATGCAAAGATTAGTAGCGCAATATTTTTCAGAAATCTTGTATGATCAAACAAACCAAGCTGCCACCTCTAATGACCCTAATTCTACTGTCACAAGCAAGATGAAATCTAACATAGCCAATGCTATAGAAAACTTGAAAAAGATCCACCGTCTTTCAGTTCAAATTTGGAAATACATCCCAGAAGTCTTGGACTCTGTTATGAGCTTATTCGATGATGAATTAAATGCTGATGATGAAAAAATTAGAATTTTGGCAACGGAGACTATAGGTAAGATCATTGGTACCCAGAATGTCGTTTCTTCGACTATGATAACGAAAGTAAACTTCTATATTACTCATAAAGAAACTTGGTTGAATTGGTTGAAGAAAACTACAGATATCTCGCCCGCTGTCAGAATTAAATGGGTAGAACAATTCCCAGCTGTAATTAAACTTTACAATACCTCAATGTCAGAGGTGAGTACATCATTAAACAAATGCCTATATAAATGTTTGATTGACTCGAACGACCTAGTTAGAAGTGCCGCATGCAAAGTATTTGAAGATATTCCTTTCGAAATATTTACCAACCGGGTTTGCAATTTAGACATATTATCAGCCTTATCCCGTTGCACACGAGAGAAGAATCCTATAATAAGAAATCAAGCAATCAAGACTTTTGGTATACTATACAATGACTATCAGAAAGCAAAAGTGCAAAATAATGTAATCAATTTTGGTGCATTTGATGAAGAACAGACAGCATTGTTGGAGGAGAAAATATCACAAGGAATCCCAAATGATATTTTAAGCTTGTATTACATTAATGATAAATCAATTAATGCTGTTGTTGACACAACCATATTTGATACTTTATTACCCATATCGGAAGGTAATTCTATTGTACGAGTTGATAGACTCGCTCAATTCTACAGTTGTTTGAAAGACAAAGCTAAAGATTCTTTTATTGCCATGAACAATAGGCAAATTCAATCTGCAAAAGTTTTACAAACATTTGTAAAACATGCTGAAGACTATTTTCGCTTGACTGGTACAATCGATAATAAAGAAAATGACCAAATAGAGAAATCTGCTGATAAATCAACTGTTATGGCTAAAATAGATAAAATTATTCAATGGCTAAGTGATTCTTTCCCTACAGATTGGAATACCTACGCTTGTTTAGAGAGATTTCTCAAGCTAAAGAATAGTAGGTTCTTCTATTTATTGAAAACATGCGTTTCCTCGGATTCTGATTATATCACCGTGAGAAATTCCATGAAAGAACTCTTGAAGAAATTGAGTGATACCAAAAATATTTCTATTGAACATGAAGTGAATTCAATCACCTCGGGTACAATGGTGACCAATTTCAAATTATTGTTGATTCGTTCTTCGAACATTTTATTCAACAAATCCAACATTATTGAATTAATTAACTATTCCAAAGATAGCGCTCATAAGTGGAACGATGTAGCAAATGATCTTTTGGAATTGATAGCAAACACTCAGCCAGATTTATTTAAGAGTCACGTTAAAGATTTGACAGAACTTCTAGTTAATGATAATATTGATTCAGATGGTGCTAAACATACTTTAAGAACCATGTATCATTTCATCAAGAAATACCCAAATTTGTTTCCTTCGGATGGTCGATTTATCAAGATTTTGGAAGATTTTGCCATTAAAGGATCTCCTAGAGAAGCCAAATATGCTATAAAGATTCTAGGATTTAGTGGAAATAAGACCGTGTCATGTTCCAAAGTTTTCAATGAAATATATCCTCTCGATCTTGAAAGTAATCGATTTGCAACTCACCTTTCCACTGTTGCAGAAATCCTTTTGGTAGATCCAAATGTTGTACAGAATGAAATCAGTGATTTAACCCAATTACTTATAAAGGAAGTATTTCTTAAAAATAGACATATTGACGATGGATCTGTCAGTGACGAAAGTGTTTGGATAGATGATAAAACGCTAGATGAGAATTTTGAACTTTACGCTACTTTGTACGAGAAACTCTTAGCGTTAAGAATATTGATCAATAGACTCAAATCATTAGAAAAGAATTCTGAGGAAGGAGATACAGAAGAAATCGTTACAAGTGCTCAACCAGTTTTCAAATTATTGGTTTCCTTAATTGGAAACGGTGGTGAAATCATAAATAAATCATCGCCATCATGGCCAACACCGGAAATATATAAGCTGAAAATCAGACTTGTTGCAGGCTTACTATTGTTAAAGATTGCAAAGTTTGGTGTATACAGTGAAATGATTCACCCTACTACCATCAGGCGACTTACATTCTTAGTATCAGACTCCAATGAGAATGTCAGATCTCAATTCTTAGACAAATTGAATTCCAAACTAGTCAATAACTTAGTATCTGATAGATTTGTTCCAATAATATTCTATAGTGCTTTGGAACCAAGTCAAGAATTGAAGAAAGAATCGAAAATGTGGATTCATGCTATAATTAAAAGACAAGACAATACTAGCTTGACCTACGAAAAATCATTACTGAGATTAATTCACCTACTTGCTCATGATGACTTTGTTTTGAGATTAACTAAGGATGAAAGCTTGAGTGAAGATGAAAAAGATAAGAATTTGTTTGAAGCATTTGTATATGCGATGAAGATAATTATATTTTATCTTGATCTGGTCGCAAAAGCAGAGAACGTTTCGTTATTATATTACCTTGCTAGTAGAATCAAGCAGCACAGAGATGCCATTGTCGATTCCGATCTTTATGAAAGTAATCCAATTCCTACCGAAATCACTAATCTTTATCGAATTGCTGAACTAGGACAATTAGTTATCAAAGAGTATTGCGATCACAAAAATTGGATTTTACAAACTTGGCCAGGAAAACTAAAGCTTCCAAGTGATATTTATGTTCAAATGAATAGTGTGAACGAAGTGCAGAGCGTTATTACAAAAGTTTTTATACCCGAGAGAATTCAAGTTCAATTGAAGACTTCAATCAAGAAGAGGTTGACTAAACAACCTACTAAGAAAAGAATCACTATTGGTGCTGCTGAATCAAGTGTTCCTAAAAAGCGTCAACAACCGGCCACAAGAAACGTGAGGAAGAAATCTAAAAAGGTCAAAGAACACCAGAACCCTTCGAGGAAAAGTGTTAGAGTCAAAAAAGCCATAAAATATAATGAAGAAGAGTCTGGGTCGGAATCTGAAAATGCTAGTGATTACAGCGAATATAGCGATTAATAGCGTCTATGTAAGTCTCTATGTATGCATCTATGTATTTATGTATGCGAATGGAATTAGTTTTCCATTTCCTTAAGTGATTGTATTGTATTTTGTTTTACCCAGTCCTCTCCTAAGATCAATAGACGGGCAGCGGCAGGAAATTTCTTTTCTGAAACAGAGAGTGGCCAATCTCGAATCAATATTTGCAATAACTTCAAACTTTGTCTACCATAGTGTGGTAAAAAATAGCTGGCACTGGCATCCCACCAATTTGCAACCACAGAAAAGTGGGCATTGGTAAGTAATTTTGCATCGGTATTTAAATGTCGAGCCAAGAATGTCCAAGAAGCTTCGAATGAATATTGTGGAAGTTGTGGGAATTCGGTGAGTCTTGACATAACTGCCCAAACAGTACATATTCCTGAAACTCTCTCGTCGTATTTGACGGAATCTTCCCATTGGTTATTTTTACGTTTGTAACCCATTCTCAATCTTCCTTCTTCTGTCTCAATGGTGCTAGAATAGCCTATTATATAAGGGCACTTCTTTATAAACCTTGCGGTCAAGTAATATTCAAATTCTGGAAAGGTATTCAATAAATGACATGCCAATCTAGCTAAAGGTAATGCTGCAGTTGGTTTGACTATGACTTCAGTCTCTGCTTGATCCACGACGGCTTTAGCGACGAAATTAAGAATCCACTTATATGCCAACTCGTTGGACTGCGCCAATCGTATAAATTGAGTTACTTCTTCGCTAATTTTTCTTAATTGGGTGAAGGAATTGGATAACTGACCAAACTTGGGGTTGATCTTTCTTCTCAACTGGTTGGCGTGTTTCTTGATTTCTGGCATTTCTTGTAGTTTCTGGACCACATTGGCCTTAATATCAGCAATATCTTGTTTGTACTTCAAGAATAATTTCTCTACTCGAACAAAATCAGTCTTGGAACTTGCTTGTTTTTCCTTTAATTCAGCTTGTCTTTTCGCGGCTTCTGCCTCGTCTAGTTCCGCTTGTTTCTTCTTCTGCTCCAATTCTTGCTTGCGCTTGGTTTCCAATTCTTTCTCCTGGGCTATTTTTTCCAATTGCTGCTTCTTTGCCAATTCTTCTTCCTGCTGTTTGCGTATCTCCTCCTGCTTTTTGCGCTCTATTTCTTCCTTGCGCTTGCGTTCTTCTTCTTCTCGGCGTTTTTTCTCCTCTAGCAACTTTGCTTGTGCTTCCAACTCTCTTTGACGCTGTAATTCTTGTTCTTTTCGTATTCTTTCCCGTTCAACTTCAATGAGTTTCTGTACTGTGTCGTTTTGCACACTTAAATTAGCTCGGGAATCCTTCTCCATGAAATCTATATTGGACTGAGCCGTTGACTCAAACGCAGTGTAGTTTACTTGCAATTCTACCGCTCGAAGGTTGGCTGTAGCACTTTGGTCTATCTCATCTATTGCTCGTCGAAGATCATCAAACCTCTTTAAAACAGCGTCGTCGCCATTCTCATCGCTTTCATCGCTACTGTCGACATTTACACCCACAAGATGCGATATTTGGTCGCTATAGCTATCCAAATAGCTCTTGCAAAACAACGCTTCCTGTCTACAGCCTAATACATCGCTAGTGGGAGCAGCTAACGGCACCAAACTTTCACCAACTGCACAAGTTTGGTCTGTCAACACATTGAAGTCCTCAGGAAGACCAAACCTCATGTTGATACACTAACGGAGGAAAAGCAAACAATATCTACTTTGTATATTATCTATCTCTGTTAGGATAAATCTCAGCAAATATGCACGACTAGAACCTCGCACTAAAAATTTTTCAATGTTAGTGAGAAGAAACCACACAAGACTATTGTGAACCTCCGGTATTCCTAGACTTTACTAGCAGTATTAGCATTCATATTCGACCACAGTCATCTACTGGGCCAGCATAGTATAGCATATTAATTTGGATTGTTCTATGAGGTTTGTTCGTCAGTTTTCCACATCTGGAGCAGTATTGAAGCCAGGGTATTCCACTGTTCATCCAGTACACCATTTAGTACCGGTTGTAAAGACCGCTTTGAAGCCTGGATACAAGGAGTTGTTAGTGCCAAAGGACGACATCACTTCTGTAGGTTTTAAGCCCAGCGAGACTCGTCAGGATAGAGTTAGCGAGTACTATGAAAACTGTATAAAATCCGACTTATTATTACACTTTTACGACCACAATGCTGAGGTTGTTTACGGTAACAAGAAGAGATCCTGGGGTACAGACTCGCCTTATAAGATGTACAGAAACTTGAAGAAGCCAAAAGGAGTTTCTCGGCCAACTAGAGACATCCATCCTATCACCAACAATAATATACCCCAATTATCTTCCATTGTAATTCAAGCCTTCGAAA
Source organism: Suzukiozyma fluviatilis (assembly GCA_030560825.1). Classification (NCBI taxonomy): domain Eukaryota; kingdom Fungi; phylum Ascomycota; class Pichiomycetes; order Serinales; family Debaryomycetaceae; genus Suzukiozyma; species Suzukiozyma fluviatilis. Next base: position 1,044,139 of record JAKTVZ010000001.1, read on the forward strand.
AGAATTCCTTAGAGGAACCTTGGTTGAACATTTCCACCAGATTGCAGTTGGCACAGATCACCAATGTCAAGCCAAAACAGATCTTTGCTAAGGCAAATATCTTACCCTGGAGATTGAGAGAAGGAAAACCCTGTGGTGCTAAGGTGGAACTCGTTGGAAACGATATGAACCAGTTCATTTCCACCTTGACAGAAATTGTCTTGCCAAGAATCAGAACTTTCAAGGGGATCAAAAACACCAGTGGTGATCAAGGTGGGAATATCACCTTTGGTTTGGATCCAGAAGATATTAAATTGTTCCCAGAAATTGAAAATTTCCAAGAATTGTTCCCCAACTTGACTGGGATGAACATCACCTTCAAGACCACCGCTAGAACCGATGAACAAGCAAGAACCTTGGTGTCAACCCTTGGTTTCCCTTTCTTTAACCCATAATCATTTCTAGTATATATTCTGTATAGTACACTGTAAATAGAAAAACTCCTGATAGTAAAGGTATTTAACTCGATGTAGATTTTATTCCTTTTCTTAACCATCGACCTGAATGAAGCATGGACAACCCCTACACTCGTTCTATAATCCATGAGTTCGCCATCTTGTACACTAGTCGAGTTTTACAGAAAAATAAGCATTGGTTCGATGGAAATCTACGTTACTTTGAATTAAACGGTAAGCTAGAAGTTACCAACGAAGATGGCTCCGTCATATCCATTGATTTCGTTAACAAACCCGTCGAGGTCATGTTGAACAACGTTTTGGTACCAGAAAACTCGTTTAAGCTCTCTAACAATAGTTTATTGATTGAAATCGTAAGCTTTACAGCTAAAGTTGAAAGAGACGTTTCCCATATAAATACAAAACTGGAGTCTAATTTAGCAGGTTTGGAGCCACCTAACAAAGCTAATGATCCTGAAGTAAAGCAAGGTTCTTTGCCTTTGAAAAAAGCAAATTCTGTTGTCACAAACGATGCAAATCCAGCAGCTAGTAAAAATCATAGTGCAAATTTACTTGCAGATATCCATTTGAGTCCCATGAAACTTGGTGGTACTAATATACTAGGCAAGCCTAAAGTTCTGGTTAGAAAGAACAGACTTTCAGCCAACAATTCTGCTATTTCTCTCGTACCTCTTGTTATGGCCAAAGATGTAAAATCTTCTAACAAAAGTAAACCGAGAACTACAGCACTTAGATCGACTCCAAGCTCAATTAAACTGAACAAAGCTGCAAACCATAATGAAAACAACTCAATGGGAAGTATTTTGGGAAAGATTGACAAGATTAGAATACCTAAAGGCTCTTCAAAATACTTTCAATATTTAAACAATTCATAAGCTGTTACAAAGAAAGGCGAAGAGCTACGGAAAGCAAAAGCGTTTATTGAACTTCATATATCTACTTAATCAAGTGGGTTTTTTGTTCTGGTCTCTGGAGACCAAAATTGGTACGAAATTGGAGGTGAAAACCTTGATAGCAGGAAATGATGAAATCAATCCATTGATAGCACCAAGGGCAGGTTTATTTGCCATTTTAGCGAGATATGCTTGAGCTGGCAATTCAGTATAATGAGTTGAGTCAATTCTGGACATAGTTAATCAAACTGGGTGAAAGAAGTACAATTGTGAAATCTTAGAAAATATAACTGGTTTTGTAAACTAAATATCAATTTTAGTCATTTGATCAAATTTAGTTAAGATATTTTGAAAGTCTGATTTTGTCACAAATTTGGATAAGAGAATGACTTTCATAAGATTCGTCTTTGGAGATGAAGTTATTTTTTGAAATAGCTGTTGAGCTTTAAATTTACCATCATATTTTTGATTGATATTAACAAAGAAGCTAGCTAGAGAAGATTGTACTCTTTTGAAAGTACTGCTCTTATAAACATATGATTCTGAGATCGATATTTGTGAATCCCAGTGATCGAGAGTTTGGTAATTCTTGTCATCTATATTGGGTGTACTGAGTATTGGGACATGTAATATGAAGTCTAATTTATATGTCAATTCCAACCAATTCGATAATAAATTATCAGCGAATAAAGGAATTGAAGATTTGCTAGTACCATTGTGAAATAGTGCTCCCACTAAACTGTTGGGGACGTATAAGGGCAAGCTTCTCAATGCATAAGGCTTTGACCGGGATAAGATTAATTGGTTAAGGTGGTTTGTCAGATTAGTTTTGGTGAAATATAATTCCTTTGTCCAGGGAATAGTATCATTTAAGGATAAATCATAGATCAATGTATTATCATGACAACATACTAAGTGATATTCATACTTCCAGGTTTTCAATTCAAGTTGATACTCTAATCTATAACCTGTGTAAGGAGTGTCAAACGAATTATAACACACCCTTTTTTGGTTGGACTTAAATGCAGAAATCACTACGATGAAATAGAAGATTGACAACAAGGCAATCATTAGTGGGATCCTAATTTAATGTGATGCAAATATATTAGTCTATCCAATCCTAAATAAAACCTTTGTAAACAAGATTTTGCAGCCATCCTGCACATACACCTAACCTATGTTGAAGTAAATCAAGGTTATGACTCCTTTCTTAGATCTAAAACTTCAATACTACAGGCTAATGTCAATCCCAACACCATCTCAAACATTCCTTTATTATTCTCTGTGAAAATTTCGTTGTCCTCGTAGATTGTTATCCAGCCTAGTTTATTATCATCGGGATTATCATCACTCGGATTTTTATCATAATACAATCCGTCACCACCAGTATAATACTTTTTAATATTAGCACCAGCGCCTAAATCTTCATTTAAGTCACTTCCTTTGAACGTGCTTGGTCTCACGTTAGTATTGTTGTTGAGATGGCTAATGGTTTTTTCCTTACCTCTATTTATATTGTGCACAATTCTTTTTCTAATCTTGACCTCATATGGCCGAAATGCTGCTAGCACACGAGGAAATGGCTCTTGTCGTGATATTCTGTCAATGGTATTATGATCTCGCGCATCTATGTAGTTTCGATGAAAGTAAATATTTCGCTTGCCAACAAATGTGTAGGTATCAGCAGGGTTAATATCATGGGTCTTTAAGTTTTGCATCAAGTTCTTGGATTTACTTAGTTTCACTCTTGGTATTGAACCAATATTCCATCTAACATTATGGAAGTCTTCAAATTCGTAATTAATAAACTTAGGAATTGCGGTACTTTGATTGTGAACGTAATTTTGATTTAGTTTTTTAGGTTCTATTAGTCCATTAAAGACATAGTTTTTTTCAGTATCAGGAATGGATATAATGTATTCACCACCATCTAAATCAGGTTGCTTTGTAATTTTGAATACTTCTTCGATTTCTATCCCACTAGAACTAGTTGTCATATTGTTTAGGTCCTTAAATATCAAAGTGAATCCATTGGAAGGGTTCGGTCGGCTATTTCTCTTGTCTCTATTAATCACTTCAACAAAATATCCAGGTCCATTTCGACAATACACATGTTTCAAACTAGGATTGGTTGTTAAATATAAATCTTTCCCATACTTTAAAATGTGGTACTTCCAGTAGGGTGACTCTGCAAGCTCAAGGTTCGAAAACTCATCAGAAATATCAAACTCGCCAGAAGTCTCATTTAATTCGTCGTAGGTTGCTTTATTGATTGATGAGGATCCTGGAGGAGAATTATAGGATGTTTCATTCTCTGAAATCTTGTCTAGACGTACAAAAGGAGTCTTGTTAATGACCGCTGAAATATGGGAATGTTTTTGGGACAAGGTATTTAATTTACTTTTGAATTTCTTTCCTTGGGAAGATAACGAACTAGCTGCTGATTTACGGAGAGAATTTCGACGAGAAGATATGCTCTTCGACTTGGTGGGTGAATTGGTTGATCCATTGGGATCTATAGTAGGCACATATTCAGCCTCTTCCTCATTATTTGTAGTACTTGAGGCACGGTTTTCGTTAGCTGTAATAGGCATCGAGAGACCGATCAATCAGATTGGAATGTTGTATTTCAGTATTGTTAATGGATTATGTAATTATTTAAGCTTTGTACAATACTATTAACAAGTTTCAATAACCTGGGAAGAAAGACACTATGTGTAATTTCAAATTTGGCAAGATGAGGTCAAGATACAGGTGAAATACCGAAGAAAATTATTAAACTTCATACAAAAATATCGTTTTGGAAATAGCTACATCCTTGTTTCACTAAATACAGACTTTTGAATGGAGGCACTTTGTTCAACTTAGGAGTGACTTTGAACATTGGCTCTTGCTGAAATACATAGATTTCGCGTAACCTTCTGAGATGCGATGGAAAGGTACATCTGCACTAGTGCGCGATGTCGCATAAAAAATAATTCTGGTTTGGGCATCTTTGATTTCGCAACCGCAGAGTGATAAAACTATGAAGGAAACGAGGATACAAAATAGACTTGGGAATATGATGATTCTCAGAGGAAAGAGTTTAGTCAGGGATAGAGTTTAATCAGGAATAGAGTTTTCAAAGGGATACATTTGAATAATTACCTATATCTATTAATGGATATGCATTTGCACGAACAGAACGCGTCGGGGTGATCTATAGGGTGAGACAAGTTCTCGTCGGTCTAACACTCTTTATCATTCAAAACTATTCAAAACTAAAGTAATTGACCTGTAGCAATTGAAACTAAATCAAATTCATTTTCTAGCATGGTGGCTATCCTGCTCTTTGCAGGAGAGAAAAGCGTCGTTCATAAATAGACTAGATACCCCATATTCATTTGATTATCGTATTTCAGAGTAGAGCTAACCCTCCTCAGTCTATAAACATCAAATTACCAGAAGTTTCACTCAGAAATTGTTTGACCTCCTGACAGTATTATCTAAAGTGTTCCTAGGTCACCGTGGTAACTGTGCGTGGAGTTACTGAATTTTGCAGCCCCGGTGGTAAATTATGCAGCAATATTATCTCCAATGCGCGTCAACTGTCACTACATGAAGATGAAATGAGGCTCGAATTTTGACGGGAATTTACACTTGTTTCTTCTGTATTCGACAGCACAATCGCTCCAACATGAGTACTCTTGACTTGGAATCGTCTGTATTGCCTGAAGACGATGGTAGCTTATTGAACGATTATTGCGCCAATTCGCGCCAAACCTTAAGAATATCAGTCAATTTGAAACTATTGATCGATAAAGTCATCCCTATCCTATATGACACTAAGGAAGTAACCAAACAAGGTTCTTCTATTCTCAATGAATCGGTGATTGCTTTGGTTTACAAAGCAGCAGGCGGTGCTGGTAATGGTAAAAAAGGCACTTCTTCGCACAAGTTTCAAGCATGTCTAGTATTCTGTTTATTGAGAGTTTGTGGATGGTACTGGCAACAAGCTGATTTGGAATTGACTGATAACGAATTGTTCAAGTTGCGGGCCATTGTTGCGCAAAAATTGGCAGTAATTATCATTGAACGATGCAAGGACGATGAGTATTTATTCTTGTCAATGTTGTGTCATCGTTATGTGATTAGTCTCTGTGAACAAGATGCACCTCCAGTAAGTGCCTTAGAATTGGCTGTAGATATGCACTCAACCATAGTAATTGGCTCCTCAGGATACCAGCGGTGTGTGAAGTGGTTATGGAGAGGTTGGATTGTGCAATCGCCTAACAACCCTCATTCATACGTATTGTACAAAGGAGTCTCCTCCCACTCCATTAGTACCCATTTCGACCCAGCAAGAATCAAGACCCCGTTCTACCAAAATATCTTGGAAATCTTCTTCTCGGTGTTTTATCTTGTCTTGTTTACCATCGTTTTGAATGCGCATCAATTTACCACTGATAGTTTGGATGGGTTCGAGATCTTGTTCCATCTTTTCACTTTTGCTTATATCATTGACGAATTCGTGAAGTTTTACCACGTTGGCTGGTACTATATCGGATTCTTTAACATCTTTAACGATGTAATGTATACGATTGTTTTAATTGCAATTGGGTTTAGATATGCTAGTTTGGAACATCATGGCGCAGACAGTGATCGGTTGGACGAGATTTCGTTTAGAATCCTCTCTTGTGCTGCTCCGTTTATGTGGACTAGATTCTTGCTTTATTTAGATGCGCAAAAGTTTGTTGGGGCCATGATTGTTGTCATCAAAGTGATGATGAGAGAATCGATCTTGTTTTTCTTCTTGTTATCCATTATCATCTTAGGATTTTTACAGGGTTTCTTGGGGTTGGACGCTAGTGATGGTGAAAGTAACGCTACCCAGATTATCTTGATATCTCTTATCAAAAGTGTTATCGGTGAATCAAGTTTTGAAGACTTTTCCAAGTTTGTTCCTCCTTACGCCTCGATTCTTTACTATACTTACTCATTCTTATTAAGTGTTATTTTGATGAATATTCTTATTGCCTTGTATTCAACTGCCTATGCCAATATCGTTGATAATGCTACTGACGAATACCTAGCCTTAGTTGCTCAAAAGACCTTAAGATACATCAGAGCTCCCGATGAAGATCTCTACGTTCCACCTTTGAATCTAATTGAAATTGTCATTACTCCTTTGTCGTGGTTCTTTTCTAAAAGAACCTACAGGACAATCAATTACTTTATTATGCTTACCTTATACTCTCCATTGTTGACCTATATCACGGTTTACGAATTAGCTAATGCTAGAAGAATCCAATACAACCGGTTCAAGCATTTACCCGATGATGCCAACGAAATAGACACCGAATGGGACTTATCCGATGGGTTTGAAGATACTGAAGGTGGAATGGAAGGAGTGCTCAACAGAGAGCAAGAAGTAGCCCAAGCGTTGAGAAACCAAAGAGAGGGAGAAATACAAGATCCCGAGTTCAGAATCAACATTAATGAGTTCCAAAAGGAAATAGACCAAGTCGTGCAGCCAATTGAAATAGCTAGCAAGATGGGTATACCTTGGGAGTTTTACACTTTACATGCCAAAGTTGACAAATTGACGCGACTCGTGGAAAGTGTTGTCATAGAGAACGCTGAGTTGAAGAAGAAGTTGGCTGATGTGAAATCCGACGCAAACTAGTTTTCCTCAGTATAGCTGCAAAAAGTTACACCACTAGTGATTTAGCTGCAAAATTTATACCGCTTATTATTAAAACTAGCCAATCTGGCTCAAAAACAAACAAATCTTTCCCAGAAAAAGACCTCAGTGAGTAGTATATCCCAGCGACTGGTATCACTGTTAATACAGCCAATACCGGCCTCCGTTTGTAGGATAATTGATGTTCATTATTTGAATGTAGTGCGGTGTGTACACAAACCAAATTTAACCATATCCAGAAAAAATTTTGACTGTAGCAGTAGGCGGTAACTATTTACAAGTAGAAGTGAAATAGTATACAAGAGATTATATTTACTAATTGAATCGTTCTAATTAGGTATTGGTAGTATTAAGCAATCATAGTGTCAATTTTCAGAATTCAGATTGGTGTCATACTCCCGTTTATCTCTTCAGTTAGTTTACTATAATGTCTGACCAAGAAGGTAATGCAATTGGTCTTAACGGGCCGTTCAAGACTGGTTCGGATATTTACTTTGACTATCAGTCCCAAACCGGAGCGAATTCGGAACCTCGTGCAAGCAATGGCGCAAATAATGGCATATCTTCTCAAAACAACGGAAACGATAATGGAACCACTGCGGCCAAGAAGAAGAAGAAAAAGAAGAATAAGGGCAAGGTATCGCCTTCACAGGTGCACGCAACCATAAACAACCCCCAGGATGATTATCCCACGTCTCGGGTCATCAAACAGGCTCCTAATGGAGATGTAATTGTTGAGAGTCTTGAAGAAAACGACCATAATCATGCCCACCATGGCCACAGTCATGAACATCATCACCATGGCCATTCTCTGGATCACGCACATCATCAGAATAAGTCATATCATAACATCTGGGAAAGTGCTTCTATCGAAGAACAAGAAAACCTAAAGATGTTTTGGGAATCCTTGGGGAATGAGCAAAAAATGGACCTAGTAAGAATCGATAAAAAGTCGATTATGGAAATATTCCGCCAGGAAAATAGAACTAGACATAACCATTCCAATGCCAATAGTTCAGACCCTAATAACAACTCGAGTTCAAACATCAATAATGCGAACCCAAATAACTGTGCATGTAAATACTGTGGAAGAAGGAGCAATATCATAGAGGATGAATTAGATAATATTTATGATAATTATTTCGACGATATAATTGATTTCATCCATGAAGTTCGAGATATTAATGATTTAAATGCTTTGCCGGGTCTTTTGTTCGGTGGATTTCATATGCTAGAAGAAGAGCATAAACTACAAAAGCGACAACAACGATTGAAGAACAATACTGAACAGCACCCTCCTACAATTGAACAAGAAATTTCTAAGCAACAACTGCCTGATTCCGAGCAACCAGTGGAAACGAAGGAAGGCGATGTAAATAGCCCGACTATACCCACGGATGATCATTTTGAAAGCAGTAATTTACAAGAAAACAATTTAGAACAAAGCAAACCACAACTTAAAGCATTACCTGAAACAGAACTTTCAAAAGACCAAGCCATGTTTCCTAAATTACTCGACCCTAAATTATTTGATCCCAAGTTACTAGATCCTAAGTTATTAGATCCTAAGTTACTAGATCCTAAGCTATTCAGTGCATTAGAGAATTTAGATTATGAAAAATTAGAAAAATTGAGAGATGCTTCTAATCTTGCTGAATTCAATTATGCAAATCTAGTTCTGAAAGCTGGCTCTTTGACAGAGATGGTTAAGGAATTTCACAAATCCGACAAACTACAATCGGAGCGGAAGATTTTCATTCAAAATATGAGCAATATTCTTTGTGGTGCCAATAACGATGAATCTGGCGATAAACAAAATATGTTGACTAACAAATTCAATGATCAATTTTCTCAAGGATTGTCGAGTTTTGCCGAAGATTTACTCAAAAACGATGGCCATTCTTTTATTGAAATGATGGAGACCCTTTCTGAATCAAGAACAGCAAGAGAAGACTTATTGAGAGAAGGTTCAGTTAAATTGGAAGAAATCCCTTCCAATAACATTAATCTTGACCAGGAAGTTGACAAGATTCTCCCACAGATATCGGAAATAAGAGAAGAGCACCTTAATAAAACGGATGATGTTCAGTATGAAGATGATAATGAGTCAATTCTCGAACAAGAATTCGAAGAGGATGAACTTGAAGAAGAACAAGATAGCGAAGACGATGAATACAATGAAGAAGATAAAAACGAAGAAGATGGTGCCAGTGATACCGAGTCTGAAATCTCCGAAGAAGAAAAAATGCAGGAAATTCGTAGATTGTTTCTCATCCAAGTTATCAAAATTTTCCAGGAAAGATTAAAGAACGCCTATAAAGAGAGACTCTCACAGGATAGAACTCAGAAGTTAATTGAGGAATTGGAAGCTGAAGAAAATGCCAAGAAAGAAAGGGAACTCAAGAAATTGAAACAAAAGGAAAAGGCTAAAGAGAAGAAGAGATTGCAGCAATTAGCCAAAGAGGAGGAAAGAAAAAGGAAGGAAGATGAGCAACGGGCAAAAGAAGAAGAATTAAGGGAAAAGCAAATCGCACTTAAGGCAGAACAAAAAAGAAGAAAAGAGGAAGCTAGGCTCAAACGAGAAGAAGAAAAGCAAAAGCATATAGAGGAATTGAAGCGGAAGGAGGAAGAGCAAAAGAAGAAACTTGAAGCCCAACGTAAGAAACAAGATGAAACTAAGAAATTAAAGGAAGAAAGAAAAAAGAAAGCTGATGATGAGAGAAAGAGAAAAGAAGAAGAAAAGAGATTGAAAGAACTTGAAAAGAAGAAACGTGAAGAAGAACGTGAACAAACCAAATTAGAAAAGGAAATATTAGCGTTCCAAGAAATGGCGTTAAAAGAGCAGGAAGCTGAACCCTTTGTTCACCACCCTAACGAATTTCATGAAGAGTTCATTGATAGCAAGCCAACGGCTACCAATCATTTGCTTGACCAATTATATCATGCCAAGCCAAGATCTAACTCCACTATTGCTAATCAGATTATGGGACCTGAGAGTGTGATTGCTGCACCAGTTCCCAACTTTGCTTCTAAATTGACTCCATCACCACCAACTTTAATGTCTAACCCTGTCTCATCAACCCTCAATATTTCTCCAAGTTCAATGTATGCATCTACAATTAATAACAGTGTTCATGGAACAAGTGCAAACATTTCTCCGTGGGATAACAATGCTAGTTTAAATACAGTTCCACCAGCAAATCAAACAAATTTGATGTCCAATCCTCTTGGATCCAATTTTAATTTGTTTTCCAACGAACCAATTAATTCATTAGCTTCTAATAATATTGCCAATAATGGACTTGGACAGAGTATGTGGAGTCAGAATTCTACTTCGAGAAATAATTCAATTTGGAGTAACAATATTAATAACCCAACCATGACGAACAACAAGCAAAACCTTTCAAATAGCTCGTTATGGGGAAGTGGAGCATCGTCTATGTCGGCAGTTGCACCTAACATTAGCAACATTGCGCCAACAGGAGAGATACCGGACAAAGAATTAGTGGAGACTGCGACATATCAAGCATTTCAATTATTGCAAAGTTCGAATCAACTTGAATACGGAGTTGCTCCGCTATTATTGTTATTCCAAAATACCAAGTCTATTTTGAACAATCATTCCATTACGTTGAATCAATATTTAAGTTTAATTCGATCATCGAGTTTGTACCAAATTGATTTCATCTATGATAACTTTGGAACCGTGACCCATGTGAATATCAATTTTCAAAGTAATATCATGTCACAGCCTACACCTTCACCACCTCCGGGATTACCTACCAATATCAATCTTAGCATGAATGATAGTTCATTCCTCAATAACACCACAAATGGATTTGGTACCCGAAGTTTATGGAATTAAGAAGATTATGAATTGAAAACAAGCTTATGGTGCGAGAATATTGCAAATTGTTTACTTGTATAGTTTATGAAATGAATACGAAAGATTGTATAAGATGTAGTGTGAGTAGTTTGTCGTGCGGAATTATGCTCGCTAGGACGTAATTTTCGCTGTCTGTGGTGGTAATTCGCGGTAAATTTTACGGCCAACAGCAGTAGCAAGTAAATGTTTCCGCCGTACCAGATCTATTATTTTTTGTTTCCACTACAAAATTATGAAAATTTTCCGCTACAAGCAATTTCTACAATAGCATAGAGGTAGATCAATAAGGAGAATCATTGGTCAGTATAGTTTCATTTCACACACTGGTGATTGGGGCCCCGATATTTACGAGATTTGTTCAATTGATGTTCTTTAACATTTGAAATCATAATGGTTGAGATTATAAAGAGAAAATTAGTAATTGTAGGTGATGGGGCATGTGGAAAGACATCGTTGTTGTACGTGTTCACATTGGGAGAGTTTCCTACCGAATATCACCCTACTGTATTTGAAAACTATGTGACTGACTGTAGAATTGATGGAAAAGCAGTACAATTAGCATTATGGGATACCGCCGGACAAGAAGAATATGAACGGTTACGACCATTGAGCTATTCTAATTCGCATATTATTTTAATTGGATTCGCCATAGACACGCTTGATTCTCTCGATAACGCCAGAACGAAATGGGTAGCGGAAGTAAAGAAATATTGTCCAAATACTCCGTATTTATTAGTGGGGTTAAAGAAGGATTTACGAGTATCCTTAGACGACACCACTCATTTTGTTCAATTTGAACAGGGGTTGACTGCAGCTAGAGAAATGGGAGCCAAGAAATATTTGGAATCTAGTGCATTGACGGGGGAAGGGGTGGATGACATATTTGAATTTGCTACTAGAACTAGTTTATTGGTCCACGAAAAGCCTCGCAATTCTTGCTGCACTATACTTTAAAATTTCGTATTAAAAAGTAACCTAAACCGTAGAATACTACATCATAAACCGCAGGTATTCGATAATTCATACTTTTAATTGATAATTCATACTTTTATTCCATTTCCATACTTGTATACCTTTGTCCTACTAATTAAAAATCACAAGTTTCCTCACGAAAAGTATCCCACGAATTGATTTTAATTCTGCTCCGTCATACGATAACAATGTTTAAAGAAAATTGGTCCTCCTGCATTCGAAACAGTAATTGTTTGTCGTAATGATAATGTCTTATGTACCAATAAGTACTATTGTTGTACTTGTACTCATATATTTTTATATTTAGTTCAATAATAATTTCTATCCTACAGTAGTACTGTTAGTGTGTATATGAAGAAGCGAAGAATAAGTCGATCGCTGCATCATTTTCAATTGTTCTCCATTTTTAGTTTTAATGTGAACATATATCTTAATGGATACATTATCAGTTAGTTTAGAAGTAAAGTAAGCTAGTTGTTTCTTTTTCTTTTGCGTCCAATGGAGAATTGGCAACGAAAACAATTAGGTCGCATTGAAACTGACAAATAATAGTCTTACTTTGATATAATAAATTCAAAAATATTCTCTTCTAGAACGTAGGAAAAGAGATTGCAAATACACAATTAATGATTGCTCTCCGTACTAGTCTCCAACTAATGGCTCTACTAAACAGAGAACAATGAATAAGAAAGCGCCGTGGCGCAGTGGAAGCGCGCAGGGCTCATAACCCTGATGTCCCCGGATCGAAACCGGGCGGCGCTAGCTTTCTTTTTGCTCTAATGAACTACAACCAACGAACTCTTATGAACTATATCATTATGTATATTTCTCTATCTAGGCTCGTCCCAAAACTTTCGTAACGTCTCTCCTGCGCTTCGATATTGTGCTACGTCATTCTCTGTAACAATAGGGAATTTTCTTCCCAAGTCAATCTTTTCGTTTTCAATCTTACCTAACTGAGTCAACGTATCCAAGAAATTTAAAGCTTCTAACACCCCAATTGTATGATAAGCTCTAGTGATTCCCCTCTCTTCCAACCTATTAGACACCCATTCAAGTTGTTGCAGACGACTAGGCAATTTTATTTTCCCTGCAAGATATCTCGATACTAGTATCGCTTGATATTCAAATGCACGAAATGATATTGCATCCACTGGAACCCCCACAAACGCTATTAAAGGTTCATTAATTAAAAAGGTATGTTGATATAGGTTATTTACCACTGTGCCTTGAATAACCAACTCATTATTTGTCAATCTATTTAAGTAAGGGTAGGAGAACGAATACCCTGTGGCATAGATGATATGGTCTGGGTTTTCTACTGTAGTACCGTCTTCAAACCAAACTTTGAACCCATTCTTTGTAAGCTCGTATTTCGTGATGACCGGTTTGGTTATTACGTTTGGCTTTTGCGAATCTCCGAGATTGTAGCTGCTTCTCTTCGAATGATACACTGTAGTAGCAGCCTCCGAGAGGAATTTAACAAGATCAGACCCAGAGGCTCTGGAACCAATAATGATAACTACCTTGTTTCTGTAAGGTTCAGCATCTCTGAAGAACTTCGCATGGTGAATAACCCCTGGAATCTTTTGGATGTTTGTTAACCCTTCTACGTGAGGAATCTTTGGTACATGATAATGGCCAGTTGCAATAACGATTGAGTCGTAATCTTCCTGCCACCAAATGTCTTGTTTTTCATTCAATTTCTGTCTAAGAGTCAATCTGTAGTGGTACCCTATTTCGTTGGGCAAAGAATTGACTCTAGTGACTTTTTCTACGTCTTCTACAGTAGTTGATTGAACCAATTGCACTCTTTCGTCGTCTAAATTTCGAGAAAAGTAGTTTTCAATGTATGCTTGCACTTTCAACCCATCAACATACTTTGTATCTTCGTTCTCTGGAGCCGGCCATTTCTTTTGATCTGAAAAAGTCATCATTTGTTCGATGATGTTGGTTTTTATACCCTGATAACTAGGTGTTTCCTCAAATCTTTCCTGAGAACTACTAGGGGTAATTAAGAATTTGTTTAAGTTACGTGCTCCACTGTTAAACGGATTAGACAATTGAGGATCGAGTTCAAGATTTGTCTTATCACATTTGATCAAATCGTGAGGTGGGTTTGTTAACTTACTGTCAAGAGCCCAAACTCCACCGAGAATATTTCTCCGTTCATAAACGGTGATCTTCTTAAAGTTGGAAGGAGTTTCCTTCAACAAACTGTCCAAGGCTATAGAACCGGAGGCTCCACCTCCGATTATTGCAATCAGTTGTACTTGGGTTGGCTGTAAAAACACCTCATTGTCAATTGTACTTGATGGCATTTGGCAGCAATAAGTAAATCACAAACAAAAACAGGTTATGGAAGGAGAAATAGTATCATATACTATCTTGCGACTACAAATGGGTTGATATTTATAGTGTGCTTTATTGCTGAGTTAGTTATCAGTTTAAATATATTTTGCAACCACAGTCTGCATAGTAATTTTGCAGCCACAGCTAACACAATAAGCCTACGATTAGTGATAGGCATTTATTTCTAATAGGTGGTTAATACCGTGATTATTAATACAAATATCGACATTAGCGGAAATCATTTGCATTATACCGTACTTTCTTTTCCGAACGGTCTAGGGTAGTCTGATGAGAGTATTGTAGTGTGGGTGGAAAACGGTGGATCCAGGTAACGATGTTACATTGGAGACTATGGTTCGCATCACCTCATATTACGCTATCGCCCTATCTATCACCTCAGCAACATCATATGACAATAGCATTATGTGACAGTCGATTGGTGTAGCTATCGCTTCATATGACTAAAACTTAGTATGACTATCACTCATATAACCATCGCCTTTAACCTCTGCATTTCCCTCTTTAGATAGTGCATAATATTGTGCGTAATATTTAACAGTGCGTAATATTTAAAACTGCGTAATACTAATACAAGCCTAGTCGTTGCAAGAATAATTGTTTTATTTACAATGCGGATGTCAATGACGTAGTCGTCTAGGAATCATCAGTGGCAGCATCTGGCAACAATTGGGCCCAAATATTCCCTTTTGCGTGTATCTATTGCAAACTTATCCCTGTACAAAACCCTGCGCGATACTCTCGCTAACTCTAGGTCGAGGTGGCCCTAAGATTGAACCAAGTCCGCCGTAGCCACCAAACACCCATCTGCTCAATTCTACTCCAACTTTTCAGGCATGTTCCCGTAACTAACACCATCTCTTCCCTACAACTAGCTCTACTCATTCCTCGAGCTGGACGCCCTAACAGGCTCGGTTAGCCTCTTGCAGCTCGGTTAGCTCGTTCTTCGGTGTTTATTCGGTGGGCAAATTAGGCAAGCAGCCACGTGCGGAAATACTGCGATGCCCATCGCTATTAGGCTATACATCAACAGCACACAATTTATTGTTACCTCTTCATATTCTTCTGTCACAATGGTTAAACAAGTATATTTGAACTTGAACATTCCATTAGATGTGGATGCCAAGCCAACCCTTTCAAAAACGCCATTAGTGCCCGAATTGGCTACTGCTTCCTCCGTTCTTCACGGAGACTACTATGTTCAACAACAAGGTACTTTAAACAGTTATATTCTTTTAAGTAGATTGACTGTTTCCGTGGGTGTTTCCATTATTACTTTGGTCTTGACCTATCAGTTGTGGGATTACATTGTTATCTCCGATTCTTTGGCCGAATTCGCCAGCTTCTTCTTGGTTAAAGACTTTCTCTTTCAAATTGCTTCCAGTTTGCCAATATTTTTGTTTGTTTCTGCCATTGTTGGTTTAATCAGTTATCTTATTTCTGACGATTTGAAGGAAGTATCGAAAAATCTCGTTGCTAGCAACTATATTGGGGATCTTTTCAACTTTAATCTCGTGGAATTTGCCAAGCTTGATAAGGAAGGAAAATTAACTGCTGCAGAAAAGGCGCAATTGAAGCTAGGGGAAAACTCTCAGCTCTTCATCTACCGTGGTTCGCCAATTGCTATTGCTACCGTTGTCGAAGAACCACAAGATGCTTCCAGTACCACTTTTGTCGTGAAAATTACCGGTCTTCATGTAAGAAAGGTGTTTGCCAAGGTCGACTTAGATCAGATGTTACTCGATTGGTGTATCTTGAGATCTCGTCAATTGTTCCAAGACTTTGTCACTGCTAAAAAAATCAAGAATATCTCTGATTATAAAATTCAAGTGTTGATTGATGCTTTTAACTGGGACGAAAAGAATACTGCTACCATTGTGAAAAATGGATTTACCCCGGTTGCTGAATCGTCACAATTGAACCCTTTCGCTGTGAATGAATTACCTACCTGGCAAAAGGTGGCTACTGCAATCTATTCAATCAAACGTATAACTTATGGATTAACCATTATTCCCCAGGAGGACGACAAAGAAATATTATCGAAATTGGCCCCAGAAGCAGAGGAAAAACAGCCAAGTTCGATTAGAAAGAGACATTGATGGTGGTTACAAAATGGGTTGGTAGTATGCTTTTGTTTGATTTCTATTTTTGTTGTCTAAAATTTTAATTCTTAATATACATTTCAATTCTTATTTTGGTGTAGGGTCATCTGAATCAATCTAATAACCCAGATGATTTGCTCCTTCTCTTTTGTCTTTCAATCCGGTAAAGGATCCATAAGATCCATACCACAACTATCGAGACCACAAGGTATACCAAATATTTAAACGCCTTGACAATTTTCCATTTGAGTCTATTGAGAAAAGTAGCCTCGGCATCGCCATACTTCTCCAACCTTAATTGACGTTCCCGCTCTTTGATTCTTCTTTCGGAGTTTCTTAACCGACTCAACGACTTTCTCTTTCTCTTTTGTTTCGAGTTCGAGTCTGACTGCTCAGAAGGAGATTCTTGTTCTCCAGAAATTAAAGACTCTAATTCTTGTAAAGATTCCACATAAGAGTTATCTGGGGTCAACAAGCCGTATATCTTGTTTTCGAGAATGTCGACATTTTCAGACAAATCCCCGGTCTCGGCAGATAATCCAAGATATTTTTGTTTTGGCAATTGAATGTCGGTCAAAGTCACACAGTTAGTCCAATCTTCATGCTTACCTTGCCAGTTAAAATCGATGGAAAGGTACCCGTTTTTGATGTACACTAGTCTCATTTTCGTCTCTCCACTAGCTGGATTCAACACATCTTTGGCGGAACAACCAGCCAATCTAGTGTCATGGCCATCTACTGCCTTGTTGTACTTGATTTTACCGTTACCCAACATGATATTTACGTAGGGAAACTGGCCCCTTTTACCGTTTTTGTAGGTATCAACGAATATACCCAACCCATTAAAGAAGTTTCGTGCTCCAAAGACATCACCAATGGGTGATGGTTGGTCAATTAACCAGATAGCGAGACCATCACCCACTAAACCACCGGTGGTCGATGGTCTGGCCGACATATGGAAAGTTAACTCCAACTCAAACGATTCGGCGTCAATAGCCGTTTTGGAAAACATATTACCCACCTGATGTTGGGTGTCTGAAGTAAGACGAATATATTCATTATTCTTCACCATGGTGTTTCCCATCAAGTCCCAATTGGTCATACGTAAGCTACCAGGGTTCAAGTAGGGAGTCTGGATGGCATGGTTGGTTAATTCTCTTTTGTTGATTGAAACCACCGATTGGTGCTTATTTTGTAAAATCGAATTCAATTCTTCTGGGGTAAAAGTAGAGTCCGATGGCACGATGATGTAATAGCCAAATATAAATAATAAAAGTACCCCAACAAAGAACGCCACGGTCCTGTTTCTCATACTGACCGCCATGACTAATCAAGTTATGTCTTCTACTGGACAATTGCCTTGTTAATGAGGTGTAAAAAGACAGTTGAAATTGCAGCACTATCCACGTAGCTAAATACATGTGCGCCGCACCACCTATTTTTTACGGTGCAGTTTTGCAACATGGGACAATTTCTAGCTTGGCATTATGTATCTGTGGGTATATATAGATGACATATTCGGGTTGTTTGAGAGGAGAGCTATGTGTATGTATTTTTAGGGGGATTTTTGGACAAATTTGACCTATTTGTGGTGGATGTTTCATTTGTAGTGTAAATTTTGTATTGAGTTAGTGTAGAGTAGATATTTTCGTAGACAGAGTTATATTGTACGTGCAGAATTTGTGCAGCTGTTTGGTTGCAATGGTGGTTTACTTTTGCGATTTCGGCAATAGTCAATAGTGTAGAGTCTGTGTAACTGGATGTAGTTAGTGGAAAGAAAAGGTAAGAAGACAAAGGAACAAAGCAACAAGGCAATGAGTCAACTGCGATGGAATTAATGGTTGATTTGAATCATGTACATAATTTGAAATGGTGCACATTTTGAAACATTTAGAAATAAAATATGTAGATAATTTGAAACTAAAGCTTTCAAAGTTTGGAACAGTCAAAAGGCTGAAAGTTGCAACTATAGCATTCATATAATAATAATAATTTTCTATTCTCTCCTTCATTACATACTACATCTGCTCATAAATCTGATTCATTCTTTATACACGTTCTTATACACTCTTTATACACACTTTATACTATCTATTTACCAAAGATAACAGTTCTTACGGCAGAAGACAACGTTTCCTTCTTCCCACCACGTAATTCGTCCAAAAGACGAGTATAGTATTCTGGATTTCCTTTAGGTTTCAATAACTTGTCATCCAATTTATAATAGTTTTTGTACTTGTCGTTGACCAAATCTCGAAGAGAAATATATTGTAATTTCAAGTCCTTTTCCGGAATGGTATTAATCAAATCTTGATTGGAGAAACGTTCGATTTGTGTATCTTTAAATGAAGCATAATGTTTTATGCTATCCTTAGGTAAAGTCTTCAACAAACTTACAATTTTTTCTCCCAACTGCTTCGACATATTGTGGTATTAAATGTGCTATATGTAGTAGATGTCAAGATAAGATACGATAAAATACGATCCTACACTACCGGCTATTTTTATACGCTATTGTGATGCAATAACTAATGTACCTTTAAAACAAGACTGACTGCGATAGCATTGAGTGAAAGAGTTTTTCGGTGTGCATATAACCACAGAGATCTTTTAGATAACAATTTTCAAGCAACCATGCACTATTGCATGCGAAGAATACGATGGAAGACAGTGGTAATAGCAAGAATTAGTATGTAGGTCCTGGGTTTTGAATGGGCGCCCCTATCCGGAATGAGCCTTGAAGGCTATAGCCGGATTTTCGAGATTGAGCCGCAAATCAGCAATTGTGTCCCATTTGCCGGGCAATTACGATAGAGGTGATTCGAAAGTGTCGTAGATTATAAATAAGGCTTGTAAATGTCTGTTCCTCAAGCGTATATGTAAGCAATCAAGTAGTGTAACATCCTTGTCAGAGAACGGCTGTAAAGTACGAGTAGACATACAAGATGATGAAAAAGCAATTAACCTGAAACAACTATAACTAAAGGAGTAAATTCGCAGCAATTAAATAGTGGTGCTGTTATGCACCAAGGCGTTAGGCACCGAGACACCGTTCAATACCCTGGTCTTTGCACCATTGGCATTCCACTGCCGGAAACTCCTTCCACGTGAAATTGGGCGTCCCCTGGCCTTTTGGTTCATTGCAAATCTGCTATTCTCTACAACCTGTAAACGTGGTGTAGCTAGTGTTAGAGTAGCTACCTAACCATTGACCCAATTATACACCCAAGTAATGGAATTGTAGCGATATTATACCTCCAACCTCCCCACCGTTTCATCCTGTACACCATTCCGTCCTCTACACCGTTTCACCTCTGCAGTCCAATGTGGTACATCCCACTCCAAACAGCAACCGTTAGCTCTAACGTACATAGAAACCGCACTAAATATTGCCTAATTAGTAACTAATTACTAAGTTTGCAGCTATTAACCATTATCTATATATACTGATGGCAATTCTTTCAATTGATGTGATACCCCAGTGATACACCAGTGGCATCAAACATGAAGGTTCCATTCCCAAGAGTAATTGTCATTCGTCATGGACAAACTGAATGGTCCAAGTCCGGTCAGCACACTTCTGTTACCGATTTACCATTAACTGAGTTTGGGATCAAACAAGCAATTAATACCGGGAACTATCTTGTTGGTAAAGAAAACTACCAATCTGTCAAACCAGAAAACGTCAAGAAGATCTTTGTCAGTCCTCGTCATAGAGCACAAAAAACTTTACAATTGATCATTGGTGATAAAAACGTCAATGCTCCTATTCAAATAACTGAAAATATAGCTGAATGGTACTACGGAGACTACGAAGGTATAACTTCGTCTGAAATCACCAAAAGTAGAATCGAACGTGGTTTAACGCAACCAGGTGAAACTTGGGAAATTTGGCGGGATGGATGTGAAGGTGGTGAAGATTACCACGATGTCACCGCCAGATTGGATACTTTGATTGCCGAAATTAGATCCATCCATGCTGAAGCTTTCAAACACAAAACCTCTTGTGATATTTTGGTGGTAGCCCATGGTCATATTTTGAGATCATTTGTTGCTAGATGGGTCGGTAGACCCATTAATGTTGACCCACAATTGATTCTTGATGCCGCAGGTGTCGGTGTGTTATCTTACCAACATCAAGATCTTTCTCAACCGGCAATTATGTTGCCAGGAGCATTTGTCATTCCAGTGGAAGAACAATCTGAAGATATCTGAGCAAGAATATTCATGGCAGCCGGTTGCTATCTCTGCAAGCTAAAGACAAACGTAGGTGAAGTATACGTTTGAGCTATCAATTTGATGTTGCTTTGTATTTCAAGAGTGTTACGAGCTATGTACTGTTTTAATAAATGTTGATGTGAAGGCAATTGTAGTGTTGTTGTTTTGTTTATTGTATTATTTGTGTATTGGATTATTTGTATTTTGTGTATTATTTACATTTTGCTCTATGACTTTCCTTCAAGTCCTTCAAACTAGCTGCAACTAAGCAACCGCCTTAATATGGGATTCTGCTACATCTAATGTACTCAACAATTGTTTCCAGAACTTCGTAGCATCGATTTTTGTTCCAATAAAGATTTGGTTTCCGCCGGCGCTTTTATCAATGATCAATCTGCCTTCTTCTTCCCCAGTCTCGACAACTCTGGCTGCGGCACGGATGTATTCATATCCATACTTTTCAAATTGACCGTCAATGAAGGGGAAAAGTGAGTAAACGGCTATTGGATCGTGCACTGGCGGTCCGTCGGTTATACCGTACTTTTCAGTATATGCTCTAAAGAAAAATACCAAAATGTTATAGAAAAATGCTCTAAAATCATTGCTTTTGCCGACAATGTTCTCGTTGTAAATGAGATCTCTAATGGCCTTAGTAGCTCTCACTTGGTGAGTTAAATTTAACGGAGCTAGAATGATTTTCGAACCACCGACCGTGGTCAAAACGTGGTTAGCCGCATGGGGATCAGCGTTGAAATTAAATTCAGCCCACTTGGTGATATTGCCCAAGTCAATACCACCACCCATGATGGAAATATACCGGATTTTATCCTCAATCTTGTCATAAGTGGTTAATAGTTTAGAGAAATTGGTGAGTGTACCTGTACACACAAAACAGATCTTTCCCTCATATTTGCTAATTGCTTCCCTCATTGCTTGCAAATAGGTCATGTCTGTTGCGATATGGGCTTTAGTTACTGGTGGTACTACTACACCACCTAATCCTTGGCTACCGTGTATCTCAGCGGCAAACTTACTACCATTCACCAATGGCTCCTGCTCGCCGCGGTAAACATTGTAGCGCACTTTCAATACGTCAAGCACCGCTAAAGTGTTGTGGGTGGTCTTGTCTAGTGGTGCATTCCCGTGCACGGTGGAAATTCCCACCAAGTTGATGCGTGGATGGAATGCGGCGAGTAAGATGGCAAAGGCATCGTCATTGCCAGTATCGCAGTCCAACCAAACCGGGATCTGCTCGTCAATCGTCATGAAGAAGAAACAAACATGGTATTTCTATGACTTGTCTTTTGTGGAGACGTCGGAGTTGCAAAAAATCCATGCGGCAAAAGGTACACATCCACGCCGCAATAGTAGCCGGCAAAAAATTTCTGCGGGCAGCAGCGATACACCGCCTAGGCCGCTTGCACAGGGATCATGGGTTGCGCAAGGTCGATTGCTGGGGTGTCGATTTTTCTGTCTAACGGATTGGACGGAATGGGCAATCTTGGCTGAGGCGTCTTTTCCGATAATGGTTCTTTTTCCAGAGCCAATTTCTCGGTAATAACCATACCCACCCGGCCAATGACGTCTTCTGACCACACCACATCTAGATGGGAGTAGTCGTCCACTTCGTAATAGTCGAAATTCTCTCCTCTGACGTAGCCCGGCTCGAAGTGGCTCATGTGACTCGTGAGCCGTTTCCCGTCAACTAAATGGTCCAAATCACAAGTAAACACTAGCATAGGAATAGTAACACCACTTTCCTCAAACCACGACCTTTTGAAAGGGAAATACGACTTAGAGTCGTCTATTTGAATTGAGTCGTTGTTGGGGTCAAAATGAGCATCTGAATCGTAGGCTTCTTTTGGTAGCAATTGGTTGGAAAAACCTTCTGCTACAAAATTACTTAACCACCAATTCATAAGCTTGGCAGATACGTAGGAACAGTTAAAGATAAAATTGTAGTGCCAGATCTTCTTCGACTGGTCCCATTTGTTTCCGTTCCACCCAAACAAGTACTTGAACATCATGTAGGAGATTCTTTCAAACAACTTTGTGTTTGCAAGAATCTGTCTAGAAAAGCCCAAAGTTCGGATAAACGTACAGGTTCCAATGACCAGTTTGTACATCTTTGGCCCGTAATTGTGTAGGATCTTGATGAATCTTCTTTCGTGAAACAATTTGCCGGGAAAAATTGCTGGAGCCAAGGCAAAGAAGTACTTGATTTTACGGTGGATATGAGCTAAATTACCGTTTCTCAACATGAGAAACGATTGGGTGCACCCTTGCGAATGTCCTACGTATATAAGCTGTTCGTGGTTTGGTTTGTGCGCCAAAACGTTCTCAATGATACAGGGCAAGTCATAATACGCAAGTTCTCTTACGTCCCAGTCCCAGTACATTTCATTGTGCCATAACTTAGTGTACTCTACGTGCTTCGGTTCGAATCCGCTTCTGTTGTTCCCTAACCAAACATCATAGCCGCATTCAATGAAATGATAAGCCAACGAATTGTAGCCTCCAGTAAGATAAGCCCCAGAACTTGCTAGTAAACCATGCTGCATCAACACCGGTTCTTTTGTATCACGGTTAGGATCGTTAGGAATAATCAAATGGTGCAAAAGGAGCACGTAACCGTCTTCGGTGGTGATAGTATATTCTTCTAAATCAAGTCCCATTTGTAAAGCATAATGGCGCAAGTCTTTTGAAGGCTTCATTGACTTGAGATTAGGGTACGATTTCCGTGGCATATAGCCCGAATTGGGCGAAGTTGGGATGGGTTGGTTGAACTTTTCTTTACCGGTAATTACGTCATAAAAATGGTGAAATATAGCACCCCAAACCAAGACATTTAAGAATATTTGCGATCCAAACCAAGCAACTATCAAGTAGAAGTATCTGGTAAGGCCTCGATGGTGCCATTGTTTCTCCGGCGGAGTGAATTGTTCAAACATGGTAATCAAGGAGACTGTTGATGGAGAAAACGAATGAAACGAATGAAAAATGAATGAAAAGGAATGAAATTGACAACACTAGCTGCTGCCTCAAAAGATAAATATTGCAGATGTTTGCTTTTCTACGTTCTGCGCACCTGCATCTAGAGAAGGCTGATACGACACAATAATGAGATAGTGAATAGTGGGCCAATGTTGAAGATAGTAGAAAGAGGTCGAAGTGGTAGGAATGGCGGTATTGAGGATGAATGATTGGTGTTGTTGGTTCTTGGTTGGTTTTATTTTAGTGTTTTATTTTAGTGTTTATTGCTTTTGTGATATGTATGGTTATTTGGCTGCAAATGCAGAAATCTTATATAAAGTGCGAAAAGATTATTTATGTAATGAATACTGTGAAGAGCAAGAATAGGAAATGATAAACCAAAGTTGTGTGCTGTAGAACAGGCATAAATAGAAAGATAGAAAATGTTACGTAAACAACAAAGAAATCGTTTTTCGTTTCTGATGATTTTGCAACCATAGATAGCCGTAAACTAGTCCGCATTCGATTGAAGTAGATCTTAGGATAAAACAGTATGCTGGTGTGATAAAACATAGTCTTTGCTGAAATGCAATAGTTGAATAGAATTTGATACTAATCAGAGTCTCTACTGAAAGAATAGCTTGAATTCATGCGCTCATTAATGGTTGGGCAATCAAACCGAAACAATTAGCTTCTACTGAGCGTGAAATAGATTTTAATATCATTGAAATCAAGGTACAATAGCGAAAGAGAATAATTTCGAGTAATAGTTTGATATTTAGATGTTGATAACTTTGGTTATTGTGGCCCTAGCAACATTCGGAGGTTAATTTTGCAGCCGTTCCTTGAAGCATGAATACCAGGTTTTGAGAGCGCTATTCCACCAAAATCCCATTATTCGTATCACTTAAGCTACTTTTGGGGATATATATCCCCCTGTTTGTTCGATGCTCTAGCTTCATTCCTATTGCAGCCATAGCACCATGACACCCCAGTTGTACTGCTTCGTAAAACAGCCCAATGAAGTTAGGGCTACAGCCCCAATCTTCCACAAGCTTGCATACAATATGCCATATCAATCACATGACCCAAGAGCACGCGACTTATATACACGTGACCATTCACACGAGATCGAGTCGCTATGAAAATTTTTCAATTTTCACCTTTGAGAAAAGCTAATTAAACGAAACTAGGTTAATTCAACAATAGTATAACAAAATGGGTAAATCTAGAGGTTACAGATCTGGTACCAGATACGCTTTCCAACGTGATTTCAGAAAGCATGGTGCTATCGCTTTATCCACCTACTTGAAAACTTACAAAGTCGGTGATATCGTTGACATCAAAGCTAATGGTTCTATCCAAAAAGGTATGCCACACAAATACTACCACGGTAAGACTGGTATCGTTTACAACGTCACCAAATCTTCCGTTGGTGTTATTGTCAACAAAATCGTCGGTCACAGATACCTTGAAAAGAGAGTCAACTTGAGAGTTGAACACGTTAAACACTCTGCTTGTAGACAAGAATTCTTAAACAGAGTTAAATCTAATGCTCAAGCCAAGAAAGAAGCCAAAGAAAAAGGAGAAAAAGTCGTCTTAAAGAGACAACCAGCCAAGCCAAGAGGTTCAAGAATCATTTCTACCGAAGGTAACATTCCTCAAACTTTAGCTCCAGTTCCTTATGAAACTTTTATTTAGATTAATATACTAATTTTGAAATTTGATTATTGCAGAATGTCTTTTTTCATAGATTCGGTGTGGTTCGGGTTCTAAAATTTAATGTGTATAATTAGTTTGGGAATAAATACCCTATAAGAGTAATAGCGTAGCGTAGAGTGTAAGATAGAGAGAGCGGGATGGAAACTATGGGGATTATACGATGTAGGGAAGAGCTTTCATGCTGAAAACTTTGTGAACGGACAATATTAGTCATGGGCTTTCTATAATGTAGTACTTTTCCTCTTGTTTGGAGGAAGTTACATCTTTTCGGAAACAAATTACATATTATGCTACATCAGACACAAAGTTATAATGCTTCATATGGTTAGATGCAGAGCCAGAAGTTTTACTCGTACTGAGTTAGAGGCGGTGAATGGTCAAGGGTTACGTCTCACGGTTCCGGTACAAATAGATGTAAATGCATTCCATCTCTACAATAGATCGTTAACTATTACATTTGCTAACCAAGTTTGGGTCAGAAGTTCTGCGAGCGTCCGTGATTTGTTGTAACAAGAATTGTTGCGCCAAACACTTTCACCAATAAAACCCAGCTCTTTCGTACGAAAAAGCATTCTAAAGGAATCATCCAAAGGACGACTCAACTCTAGGGGAATTGTCTTGTAAAAACGCGAAATTTCATCATATGAGTATAAAACTTGGAAGGTTCATAAAGAGCAAAAACTTTCCATTGGGCTCGAAATCATCGCATTTATACTCCAGCCAATGTCCGGGTAATTTCAGCACAAAATATTTATCCTGCAGACAACTACTCATCGCACTTTGTATAGTAAGATTTTTAGGGTATAGCATCAACTAGAGCAGATTGGTTCTTGATATATTTGGTAACAAAAATGGCAAAACGGAAAAGTGAAAGTGCCACAAGGGATGTTAAGAAGAGCAAGAAGCCTGCTGCGAAATCGGGGATGAAAATCTCAGAAATCACCCAATTATCCAGTCAAATTATTGAATCAGGCAAAGTTAACAATTTAGTACCTTTACTAAATGAAATTGAAACCATAAAATCAAAGTTACTTAAAGGTGTAGATGATCAAACCGAACAAGTAGGTCGTGATTTGGCTGTCAATTTATTCAAAAGTTTCCAGCATTTATTACAACAAGGTAAATTGACCTACCGTAGTACTGATGATGAAAAGAAACAGTTAATCTACAAATGGTTAAACGATAAATATAGCAGTTTCAAGCAATTGATCAATGAGTTCATTATTGTAAAGTTGAGTACGGAAACTTCCCTTCAACTTGATTTCCTACAAATCGGATTAAATTTAGTTAAGCTTGAAGCTATTCATTTAAACACCTCCCCCAACCTGGCATACTTCCCTATAGATACATACAAGAGTTTGGCGCTTGCTTTACTAAGCAGTGAATCAGGCGATATCTTATCAGATGGATCTAGTGACAATTTCATAGTACTTGAATTTATGGAAACCTTTTCCAAGAATTGGGATTTGCAGTTTTATTTTTTCAACAACTTGTTTGAAAGCTTAAATGAATGGAAACAGGAAAAAACCACTCTTCAGTTACAAAAAATATTCTCCATATTTTACACCATCATTAAGAATAAGTTACTCTTTACAAATGACGTAGAAGAGCAGCAAGAATTAGCTTCATCAATCTGGATTTCCGGAAAATTACCTTCAATTGCATTAAAGCCATCTCATTTCAAAGCGCAATACCAGAAGGCTATTGTGACTATATTATCATACCCATTATTAAACAGCCAATATAAATCAATGTTATTGATCTTACACAAACGAATTATGCCATACATGCAGCAACCACAATCATTATTAGACTTTTTAACTGATTGTTACGATATAGAAGACGATATCATTCCTTTGTTGGCACTTAACTCATTATACGAATTAATGAAATCGTACAACTTGGAATATCCCGATTTTTATACCAAATTATATTCCTTATTAACCCCAAACTTAATGCATTCAAGATACAGATCGAGGTTTTTCCGATTAGTTGATTTATTTTTAACGTCTACACATTTATCTGCGAACCTAGTCGCCTCGTTCATCAAAAGATTAGCAAGATTATCCATCATAAGCGGTAGTCCAAGTACCGTTATTATTATTCCTTTCATCTATAACTTATTAAAAAGACATCCAACTTGTATGATTATGATCCATAACTCGGAAAAGTTTGATAAAGAAAACCCATATAAGGACCCATTTCAAACCGAAGAACAGGATCCGTTGAAAACCCAAGCAATCAACTCTTCTTTGTGGGAGTTAGAAACATTAATGAGCCATTACCATCCTAATGTAGCTACTTTAGCAAAAATCTTCGGAGAACCTTTCAGAAAACACTCATATAATATGGAAGATTTCTTAGATTGGAATTTCCAAACCTTATTAGATGCTGAAAAGACAAGAAAATACAAAGGATTGGCCGCATTGGAATTTGAGAGTTTCGACAAGGTGTTTTCTACGAAAGAAGACAATGTTACCGTTTATGCCCAGGGATGGACTATATAAACAAGTACATAGACAATAGATAATTTGAAAGCATGTCCTATGCTGTAATACGAGCCTCTTAAGGATTCACGATTTGCTTCGTAGTTTGATATTAACCTACTCCTTTACCACGTCTTCGCTACTATATAGCAGATCCAGTACATTGCTCATGATTTGACAGGAAAAGTTTTGAATATCAACCAAAACAATCTCTAAAGATGAAAGTCTCTACAGTGACGTGTAAAGCATTTACACTCCGATCTGCCATGGTATCCCAATAACGTAGTGTATTGAACATATAAATAACCTAACTGCAAATTACCACATTTTGTCCCGATTGGGTTAATGAGATGCATATAATTTTTTACCCTCATCAACGCGCTTCAGAAAATTAATACTTACTCTTATTCTTTATTCACTTCTACCACCACAACACTATTTCACCATGGACGATACACTTTTAAGCGAACAGCCTATAGATGCTGTGTTCGGGGACAGAGTGAGAAGATTTCAGGAATTTTTGGATAGAATTGATGGCACAGACTACCGTCAAAAGATTCGAGATATGTTAAGCAAAGGGAAATTTCGTTTGACCGTTAGTATCGATGATATTAGAGATTTCGATAAGCAATTCTGGCAAGGTCTCTTAAACACACCTGCTGATTTTTTGCCAGCGTGTGAAAGGGCACTTAGAGATACTGTATTGACTTTGTACGATCCCACGGATTTTCAAGACTTTGAATTCGACCAAAACCAACAGTTCTATCTCTCCTTTAAAGGTGCTTTTGGGAGCCATAGTGTTACTCCCAGATCTATTGATTCGGCATTTTTGTCGAAAATGGTGTCAATTGAAGGTATTGTTACCAGAGCTTCGTTAGTAAGACCTAAAGTTATCAGATCAGTTCATTTTGCAGAAAAGACTCAGAAATTTCATGCTAGAGAATACCGTGATCAAACCACTTCTTTCGACCCAATTTCGACCCCTGCCATTTACCCTACTGAGGACATGGACGGGAACAAATTGACCACCGAATATGGTTATTCTACCTACCGTGATCACCAAAAAATTTCCGTTCAAGAAATGCCGGAATTGGCTCCAGCAGGTCAATTACCTCGTTCTGTAGACGTCATTTTGGATGATGATTTGGTCGATCTCACCAAACCCGGTGATCGTATCCAGATTGTAGGGGTATACCGTGCTCTTGGAGGTGGTGCAAATAACTCTTCCTCTTTCAAAACGGTTATTTTAGGTAATTCTGTTTATCCACTTCATGCCAGGTCTACAGGGGTGGCTCAACAAGAGAAATTGTCCGACCAAGATATCAGAAACATTAACAAGTTGGCGAAAACAAAAGGTATTTTTGATGTATTGTCGAGCTCTTTAGCTCCATCTATTTATGGTTACGAATATATCAAAAAAGCCGTACTTCTTATGCTACTTGGTGGGGTAGAGAAAAATTTAGATAATGGTACCCATTTGAGAGGGGATATCAATCTCTTAATGGTGGGTGACCCTTCCACCGCAAAATCTCAAATTTTAAGATTCGTGTTAAATACTGCTTCTCTAGCTATTGCAACAACCGGTAGAGGTTCTTCGGGTGTTGGTTTGACAGCAGCTGTCACCACAGATAAAGAAACTGGAGAAAGAAGATTGGAAGCAGGTGCCATGGTTTTGGCAGATAGAGGTATTGTTTGTATTGATGAGTTCGATAAGATGTCCGATGTCGATAGAGTGGCTATCCATGAAGTTATGGAACAACAAACCGTAACCATCGCAAAAGCTGGGATACATACCACTTTGAATGCTCGTTGTTCTGTCATTGCTGCTGCCAACCCTGTGTTTGGTCAATACGATATTCATAAAGATCCCCATAAAAACATTGCTCTTCCTGATTCTCTTTTGTCCCGTTTCGATTTATTGTTTGTGGTAACTGACGATGTCAATCAAACAAAAGACAGAATCATTTCTGAGCATGTGTTGAGAATGCACCAATTTATTCCACCTGGTTTGTCTGAAGGAGAGCCCATCAGAGAAACCTCCAATATCACTCTAGCTGTTGGAGATGATGAAACAAACGAACAAGAATTACTTGAGCAACCAATGTTTGAAAAATTCAACGCCTTGTTGCATGCTGGTATCAGCCAATCCAAAAAATCCCCTATGATTATATCTATACCATTTTTGAAGAAATATATTCAATATGCCAAACAAAGAATTAAGCCTGTTCTTACGAAGAGAGCTAGTGACTACATTGTTAGTACATATTCATCTTTGAGAAATGATTTAATTAATGCTAACCAAAGACACACAGCACCAATTACGGCCCGTACACTTGAAACTTTGATTCGTTTGGCTACTGCTCACGCTAAAGTTAGATTATCCAAAACAGTTGATTCCAAAGACGCTAAAGTTGCTGAACAATTATTGAGATATGCTCTTTTCAGAGATGTTCCAAAGAAATCTAGAAATAAGAAACAAAGAGTAACTGTAAGTGATGATGAAGAAGAAGAGGAGGAAGAAGAGGAAGATGAAGCATCAGACTCCGAAGAAGAAGTTATGCCTAGACCAAGTACTACTAGAAGTAGAATGAGAACTAGAATCTTGCAAGAAGATGGTGAAGATGTTGAAATGGAACAAACCATGGAAAACTTACATATCTCGAATACCGCAACATCAAATCAAGTTCCATTAGGAGAAAGTGGTAGATCGAACACATCTGCATCTACTATCAGTGCCGAAAGATATGGTGCATTCTTGAAGATAATGGCAAGAGTCATGCAAAGCGAGCTTTTCGATAATGATGCTGCTGCTATATCTCAAGTGATTGATGCTGTTAATGAAGATCTTGCGCAAGAAGAGGTATTTTCCGAATCAGAAATCACTACTGCATTTGAAAAGATGCAAGATGATAATAATATCATGATTAGTGATGGTAAGATCTGGAAGATTTGAGTGAGGTATAATAATAATTAAGTGTATAGTAGTTTCTCAAGATTGGTAAAACTATAAGCAGGGAACAAAAGTGGTTTAAAGCTTCGATACTTCAATGTTTATTGAATATGGTGAAAGCTAATAAATAGGATGGAATCACTCTTCTTTCCAGCATTGTATTTTAGAAATTTAGTTCTTGATTTGGCAATTGTTTGTATTATGTAAATTTAACATAAATTAAAATGCTTGTAATATGATATAATAGCAATATGTAGAAATTCTAATTCAGAGATCTAATGAATATTTTTGCACGAAAAATACCTCTATTCGTGAATATGGGTATATATTCACATATACATGCGGCCAGTACGTAGACCAGAGAACATAGCACCTCTACTAGCGGACTCGATGGTGGTGGTAGAAACTCATACTTTAATGGCTGCAAAAAATGGCTGCAATTTATGCGATGAGGTTCACATACACACCATAAACAAGCAAACTCCAAAATGAAATTTAAAAACTGGGGTTTATTTCTATTTACAAGACTGCAAGTTACTACATTAACTGGATTAAGAGTCAAAGATAAATCCATCAAGTACTACCTTACATCGCGAACTCAACTAGGATTGCATTTGTTGTGGGTTTAATAAACAAGATTGGAACATTAATGGTATGAGCTCTAGCGATGAAGAAGAATTTGTCATAAATGATCAAGATGAGTTATTAATGCACACACAGTTCACTTTACCAAAGCGGTGCCAAAAGTACTGGAAGAAGCGATATGATTTATTTAGTAAATTCGATAGTGGAGTTTATATGACATCGGAATTATGGTTTTCTGTAACACCTGAATCTGTGGCAATTTTCACTGCACAATTGATTAAGGAACTAATGCCGGAAGTGGCTGTCATTGTAGATTTGTGCTGCGGTGGTGGAGGAAACACTATACAATTTGCTAAATTATTTGAATCAGTGGGTGCAATCGATATAAATCCCATCAACGTACAATGTACAATGCATAATGCCAATATATATGGCGTAAATGACAAAATATGGTCGGTGATAGAAGACTGGAATGAAATATCGGCAAATGGAGACAGAAATTGGATCCCAGAAAAGGTTCGCCAATCTCAAATAGACTTCATGTTTTGTTCTCCTCCATGGGGTGGTCCTAAGTACAATAAACAAGATGGTGATTTTGATGTGTTAACAATGTCTCCATTTTCTTTACCCACTCTATTGAAACAAATGATCAGATACACAAGCAATGTGGGAATTTTTTTACCGAGAAGTCTGAATTTGGATCAAATAAGATCAGTTACAAAAGAAGTATTTGGATCTCTGGCCAAATGTAGAGTTGTCTATGTGTATACTCGGGATCATTGTCATGGTATGATAGCATTTTTTGGTGATGGGGTAGCACAGAAGCATATCATCTACTCCGAAGACGTTGTCGGGAAAGATTATTATTGAACAATGTATATAGACCTATTTATTAGTACACAATAGATTAATGAGAAATTACATTTGTAGTTTGGTGGTAGATTTAGAGTTTAAAACGGGTTTCTTTCCTTCTCCATCGATGATATGAATTTAATATGAATTAAATAGTCCAACTATATGAGAACCTTTCAAAATATATTGGTCCATATCGTTTTAAGCAAGTGTCAGAGAAAATCAAGTTGTAACAATGTTTATTTTAACAATGTTATTTATTGATAGTAACAGGATTTGAATTGGAAAGAGAAAAATGAAAGAAATTCCGGCTCGATCTCGGAAAAAGGAGCCGTTGACCTATAATGGTTCCTGCGATAGTCTTATAGGCTCTGCACCATATTTTGCAACATTTTGCAGCCAATTACCTGAAAAAAAAAATGGAAAAAAAATCCCGAAAGAAATCCAACGATTCGATAACCAACCAAATCAAGCAAACAATTGTTCCAGATCTAAAACCCTATCCCACACCATTTCACCATATTCCCACCTCTATAGTAAATGAAATAGAATCACAACGGTACTACATATACAGGACGTACATAAATTACCAGCCAAAAAAAAAACAACGACAACAACGACATTTAGACATTAATTGTTGCAAATTATGATGGAAGGTATCGCACAAGAAGATATCCCCGGCGCCAAGATTGATATTCTCGATCAACATGGCGGCAGCGGCGATGTATCTACTGGTCCCGGACTAGAAGACAACCAAGTCCAGCGAACCTTTGTTCGCTTCAATGAGCTAAATGACCATGTTAATAAAATAGACCTGGAAAAAATAGGCACTATACAGCAAGAGGTTAGTTATTTACGACAAATTATTGAGTTTCAAAACTCAAAAATTGAATTGCAAAATTCCAAAATCGATAAGTTGTCGAGGTTAATAAGTGAGTTTATTGAGAATAAAAACCACGACTCGATCATTTCTTCTATTCAGCAGATTCAGGACCATAATGAGGGCCATATGCACCACGACCATCAGCAAGTGGGCCAAGAAATGAATGCCTCGGTGGAATTGGAAAGTAATATGGACCCAGCCTTGCACCAGGTGGCGGTAGCAGCAGTTGCGGCAGCTGCGGAGCGAGATAAGCCTAAAAAACACAAGAGAAAATTGAGTGATAACTCGAATCTTAACTCTAGTAATAGTATCAACGTAAATACGGGTAATTCGTCTAATAATCAACCGTCGCCAGATTATGAGTCGAAAAAGCCCAAGATTGAAGTGAACTTTCTTCACAATCCAACCACAGTAAAAGAGATCTACGACGAGTTCACCAAAGGGTTCAAGGGCCAGCCTCCGTTGTGTGATTTGGATGCAAAATATGGTAAACACGAATGGAGGGGAGATTCGCGCTCCAAGGAATCGAAACGGTACCAAAGAAGAAAGAAATTGTGCGATGCAATAGAGAGAGGTATGACTAGGTTTAATAAGCCAGCCGATTATATTATTGCCTATATCGAAAGATTTAGAGGAGAGAAGAGTTTGACATGGGTTATGAACGGTAATTTGCCTGAGGATTTGGCAAATTAATCGGTACTTTCTGGGGTTTGTAATTTATGGTTGTTTACTAATATGTATATTACGTTTTTGTAGTTAAATAAATAATTCAATAATGACTAATGCACATAGAGCTGGCATCAACTCTTCCATCCTCTCTATTTAAGCGACTACGTCCCAAAACTTTTGCCACAAGTTTCTTGGTTCATCGTTATCAACCCATACCTCATCATCTATTTGTCTTACCCCAGTATCGATATCACATTGGTCTAAGGGTATCAAAAGCGAAGACATAGTAAATGAGTTTTTACCATTGTAGAAGAAATGGAATCCGATCCAACAAACAACAAAAAGAATCAAGGATACATAATTCACAAAGAAGTCTGAAGCATTGAAAGCAAAGAAGACTCCAAATCCTTGCACGAAGGTAATGATAATGATAGCAACAAATGCATACCAAGCGCCCCAAGGCATGAAAGCTGCTTTAAATGGTAAAGTGTCTCTGTCAATGTTTCTAGATTTCAAGATAGCCATGAATCTAAGATGGGAGAAACTGATACATGCCCAAGCAATTAAACCACAAGTAGCGGAAATGTTCAATAACCAATCGAAAGCAGTAGAACTACCGTCAGAAACGGATAAAAACCCTAAAGCTCCAAAGGCAGCGGTGAAAATGACAGCGACATAAGGAACACCACCTTTAGTAGTTTTCAAAAAGAACTTTGGTGCAACCTTAGCTTGAGCTAACCCATAAAGAATACGGGAACCAAAGTATACATTCGAATTACCAGCAGAAATAATGGTGGTTAAAATCACAGCATTGAAGATATCTGGTAATACTTTAGTCCCAGAGATTTGCATAGCAATAATGAATGGAGAAGACGAGGTATAATTCTCAGATGAACTGTCAGTGATATTAGGGCCCAATCTTGGATCGTTCCAAGGAACTAAGAGACCAATGAAAAACATACTCAAGACGAAGAAGACAATAATTCTGAATAAAAGCTTTCTCACAGCCGAGGGAATTGTTTTGCTAGGGTTTCTTGATTCCCCAGCGGCGATACCTACTGTTTCAGTACCTTGGAAAGTAAAGGCAGCCGAAATCAAGGATTGGATCCAGCCGCAGAATCTGGCAGTGTTGGTGTCGGAAGCATAAAGACCAGGACCCCAAGCACCAGGATGTCTCCAGTATCTAAAACCAACGGGACCAGTTTGACCAGCACCACATACCATACAAAGGGCATAAATTAACCATCCTACAATGGCAATAACTTTAATAGAAGCGACCCAAAACTCAATTTCCCCGTAGAATTTCACTGGGAAAAGGTTAATAGCAAGTAAGATCACAAAGAAAATACCGATCCAAGCAGCTAAAGGCACTTTAAAGGTCCAAAGTTGGATGATTTGTCCAACAACGGAAAGTTCCAAGGCGAAGGTAATAGCCCAAGAGAACCAATAGTTCCATCCGTTGGCGGCCCCAAGAGCAGGAGAACACCATCTTGCAGCAAATTGAGAAAAGGAACCGGCAACGGGAATGTAAGTTGCCATTTCTCCAATACTTTGGGTGACGGAGTATGCCAAAGTAGTCATAAATAAGAACGATATAAGCGACGAAGCAGGTCCTGCGTTGGCTAAGGTACTACCAGTACCAATGAAGAGCCCAGTACCAATGGTACCACCAATAGCAATCATAGTGATCTGTCTTGGCTTCAAATCACGCTTGATTTCTTTTTCATCATAGCTACTATTTTCCAAGTAGTCAGATTCTTGCGCCAACTCATTAAAGTTGAGTAAATCTGGCGACTTGGACGGATGCTTTTCAATATCAGTCATCTTTTTACAAGTAAAGCTACGAAGCAAGAGAAAGGGATAAATAAAAGAAGTGAATAAAAGAAGTTAATGAAAGAAGATAAGAAAAAATCTTCATGAAATTTCATGAAATTAAATACTCTAAAATATGCATCATGCAGATTGCAGATAATTCCGACATATTTTTAATCGAGATAAGGCGATTGTTATCGCAGTCCAGATGAGATGCGGCAGAAAAATGCCTTACCATATTTCAATAGCAATTACGTAGACTGGGGTAAAGATTTTCGAGGGATCCATCCCCTATTTTGTGTAGCATACGTATATTATGTAAAATGCTACTTTATGACAGATAAGCTATGGTACATTGGTTAACTTTATTTTATAGTAATTTAATTTCGAGCATAGTCTGGGGTAAAAAAATTAATTTCTTTTTCTGTCAAACTGGTGATGGTCTCCGAAGTACTATTGGTTGCCCTGTTTATGTCATATCAGATCACATAGTGAAGTAGATAGTGAAAGTACATTTTTGCGTTGTGTAGAGCAATTGCTAGGTTATGTTTGCTATAATTGCTTCGAATCGGTAATCATTGATGTCATTGCCTTATGCCTTGGTCGGTGGAGATGACCTATTGGAGTGATTTACCCGATCCATAGTGCCCAGATAAATTAATTCCATATCCTCTTATACCGCCACCAGTAAAAGGGTACTCTCTTGCATATTATAGCCACACAAACTTAGTTTACCCAATACCAAGACTTAGATTCGTAAAAAGTGATTGACCAATCCTATTACGTATTGGTGCCTTAAAGATTCATCTCCTGCATATAAATAAAATTGAGGGGTGTCTACTTTGGCGTTGTTTTGATGGGGGTATTGGTGGTGAAGAGTGCTCTATCCCCTCTTATCGCTTCTCTTTCCTATTTCGAATTGTAGTTATGAACGGCTGAAACGAAATTTAGTGATTTTCCGGGTCGCCGTGGCATTCCTTCCATGGTATTGGAGTTTTGACCCCCATTTTGATTTAAACACCCAATGTGGTCTTCCCCAACTTTGGCTGCAAAAGTCGGAATCTTCCGTATACCTTAAATCGACTATTTAGTATACTCTGTACCTCAGCGGAGCCAAAGATATTTTTCCACTATATGTTGCCTACGAGTTATACATATGTTAATCGTTTCTGTAATCGTTTCTGTGTAGCTTGCGGTGCCGTGATATTCTAACGTCATATCTGAATGTCTTTATTGTAATAGTGAAAGTAGCATACTGTGTAATCGTAGGGTCGCATGATAACTCAGCGCCATATTAATGACTTGCAAAGGGAGAATGTAATATAGACCCTATAAGACAATATAAGACCCGATAAGACGATATAATAAGACCTATAAGACCCACAAGACCATATAAGAGCATAATTGAGAAAAGCATAATAATAAAAGCATAATATTATCAACATAATTAATATGAGCATTATAATAAAGGCTTAATATAGGAAAGTATTGTTATTGGATAAGATATACGTACTACTGTTGCAATTAATTTACTTGAACCTATGTGCCTAGAAAATGCTAGAAAGTGTTTAAACTTCCACGAATTAGTTGTAATAGAATACAAATTAGGTACACGCCAGAGATTTCCACACACCTGGGGAACCATTGAAAAATGACATATGTCTAAAGACACTACTAATTTGAATTGGTATATGCTCTACTACAAGATCAGGTATCACTTACCGATGCAGTTTCATCTTTGATTTAAATTGCATTTGCAGCCATTGGAGAAACTTCCCTTTATAAATTATAACTATTGAATAACAAATAACAATTTTTTTTCTTTAATTCTATGTCTCTTTTGAGGTATTGTACAACTACAATGTATGGGATCAATTGGACCAACTGGTCCATTGATATCGGTGTCCCATATCTCATCAAGACAGAACAACTCGTCCTTTATATAACCTTAAGTTGAATCGTCTGCAAAATGCAGGTACATAGTTAGCGAAAGAGACATACAAGTTAAGTTTAATTTACAAATAATATCATTAGAATTGCGATTATCTCGAGTGATGATACTAGTAGTTTCCAAGTAACTTTTTCTTTCTGACAAGGTTTCATCAAAGTACATTACTCGGACAAGGCTCCTCCATAACATTATGAGCAAACATATCCAGTATTACCGAAGCAAGCGAGTAGTAGCATTATCCTTCGTATCTATCATCATACTAGCACACCCTTATCACTCCTCGTGCTACGGTACTTCCATATGCAATCCATTGTGATTTCCAGCTTCGTGGTATCCTTCTCAGCAGCTCCCCAGAACTACAGAAATCGCCTTGGTCTACATTGACTAGACTATACCACAGCTCTACACTAATCTACACCAGTCTACTATAGTCTATAGTCTATATTAGCTACACAGTTGTATACTAGTCATCTGCTTACCTGCTTGTGCTAACCTCCATAGTACTATGGTCTTCGCATACATACAGTACCATAGAATTGAATTGTTGCTTCAAAATAACATTTTTATCAACTATCTATTACCCAATCCTGCTATACCTATCCCTAATACTAATTCTGCTTCCCTCCCTAACCTCCTCCGGCTACACCCCCTAGTGTTCTGGTAGTTGCTGTGTGGATATTTTTTGTTCTAGAAGGTTCTCGTGGAGGGTTTTTCCGGGTAACCGATCCGGGGATTCCTCCTCTATATAAGCTGATCATGTCCGACTCACTGAAAAATTTTATTCTTGCCATAGTCAATTATTTCAAATTGTTAATTTAATTTGCCTAAATTTTATTACAATAGTTAGTTATGTTATCAGCTAAGGGATCTATTAAAAATGTCGCTAAGACATTTGTTCGTTTTCAATCCGGTGGTCCAACCGGCCCAGTCATTGGGATTGATTTAGGTACCACCAACTCTGCTGTTGCCGTCATGGAAGGTAAAGTACCAAAAATCTTGGAAAACAGTGAAGGTGGTAGAACTACTCCTTCCATTGTTGCCTTCACTAAAGAAGGTGAAAGATTAGTTGGTATTCCAGCCAAAAGACAAGCTGTTGTTAACCCAGAAAACACCTTGTTCGCTACCAAGAGATTGATTGGTAGAAGATTCGAAGACCAAGAAGTCCAAAGAGATTTGGCTGAAGTTCCATACAAGATTGTCAAACACGACAACGGTGACGCTTGGATTGAAGCCAGAGGTGAAAAATACTCTCCACAACAAATTGGTGGTTTTATTTTAAACAAAATGAAGGAAACCGCCGAAGGTGCCTTAGGTAAGCCAATTAACAACGCTGTTGTTACTTGTCCAGCTTATTTCAACGATGCTCAAAGACAAGCCACCAAAGATGCTGGTAAAATTGTCGGTTTAAACGTTTTAAGAGTTGTTAACGAACCAACCGCCGCTGCTTTAGCTTACGGTTTAGAAAAGAACGATGGTGCTGTTGTTGCCGTCTTCGATTTAGGTGGTGGTACTTTCGATATCTCCATTTTAGATATCGGTGCTGGTGTCTTTGAAGTCAAATCTACCAATGGTGACACCCATTTAGGTGGTGAAGATTTCGATATTGCTTTAGTCAGAAACATTGTCGACACTTTCAAGAAAGAATCTGGTATTGATTTATCTAAAGACAGAATGGCCATCCAAAGAATCAGAGAAGCCGCTGAAAAAGCCAAGATTGAATTATCTTCCACCGTTTCTACCGAAGTTAACTTACCATTTATCACTGCTGATGCTTCTGGTCCTAAACACATCAACCAAAAGATCTCTAGATCTCAATTCGAAAACTTGGTTGACCCATTGATCAAAAAGACCATTGACCCATGTAAGAAAGCTTTGAAAGATGCCGGATTATCCACCTCGGACATTTCCGAAGTTATCTTAGTTGGTGGTATGTCCAGAATGCCAAAGGTTATTGAAACCGTCAAATCTATCTTTGGTAAAGAACCATCCAAGGCTGTTAACCCTGATGAAGCTGTTGCCATGGGTGCTGCCATTCAAGGTGGTATTTTAGCTGGTGAAGTCACTGATGTCGTCTTATTAGATGTTACCCCATTATCTTTAGGTATTGAAACCATGGGTGGTGTCTTTGCTAGATTAATTTCTAGAAACACTACCATTCCAGCTAAGAAATCTCAAATTTTCTCCACTGCTTCTGCTGGTCAAACTTCCGTCGAAATCAGAGTTTTCCAAGGTGAAAGAGAATTAACCAGAGACAACAAATTGATTGGTAACTTCACTTTATCTGGTATTCCACCAGCTCCAAAAGGTGTTCCTCAAATTGAAGTCACCTTTGACATTGATACCGATGGTATTATTAAAGTTTCTGCTAAAGATAAAGCTTCCAACAAAGAAGCTAACATTACCGTTGCTGGTTCATCTGGTTTATCCGACTCTGAAATTGAACAAATGGTCAATGATGCTGAAAAATTCGCTGAATCTGATAAAGCTAGAAGAGAAGCTATTGAAAACGCTAACAGAGCTGATCAATTATGTAACGACACCGAAAACTCTTTAACTGAATTCAAAGACAAAGTTGATGCTGCTGATGCCGAAAAAGTTAGAGAACAAATCACTCAATTAAGAGAAATTGTCCTCAAAGCTCAAGCTGGTGAAGAAGTTGATGCTACTGAATTGAAGACTAAGACTGAAGAATTACAAAATGAATCATTAAAAGTTTTTGAAAAATTGTACAAAAACAATGAAGGTTCATCCGAAGAACCAAAGAACTAAGTAGCATAATTTGCACAACCTAATAGTTTTTCAAATCTTGTATTTATGAACAACAATTAGATACATTGTGTATTTCCTGTGATTTAGTATAGTAACCACTTGTATATATTTATAAAATTAATGAATAAAGTTAAATGAATAGAATTGAATAAAGTGAATGTAGTAGTATCTCCGTTAATTGATCCATGTTTGCAAAATGGTTATCTAATACTAAGTGATGTCTCTCTCAATAAGGTTAGATCATGTTGAATGGCGCCAGATCTCTTCATGGTCGTACCAGGTGAGGTTCGCTTAACGGTACCATAACGAGAAATGGCATAAACTGACAGCATGATACTATTTGTTCTAGTAGGTTCATCGGTGGTAGCTACAGACAGTTCGTCCCCAGATTCGTACTCCAACATATCTCCCAACATAGACTTCCGGTTGATATGGTTATTAAACTCTTCAGCACTTTCATCAACAAAGCTCTCATCGTCTTGATCAGTAATGGAATAGACTGAGATCAGCCTTGTGTCAATATTATCTGACATTGTAGTTTTAGCTGGATATATTTCACTATCAAACTTGGGCTGATTCTTATTTGCTACAAATGACAAATATAAGTTAATCTCCTGTCTGAGCTGGATTCTTTTACTTAAAGCTTGACTGAGATAGCTTCTCCATAAATCAATTGTTTGTAAGTTATCATGGATAGCTTTTTCTGGTTGTGGTTGTGGTTCTGGTTCTGGAAGTTTAGGTAATTCGTGAGTTTTCTTTGGTAATTGACCAAGTTCATTAGACACATCGCCAGACAACTCTTTGAATTGCTTTCTATCAGCGGAAACAGAAGCAAGACGAAGATAGTCATTTTGCTGTTCGGTAATAAATTCAGATAAATGATCTTGTTTACCACTGAAGGGTGTTGCTTCTATTTCAAATTGACTTGATTTTATGACCATTTCTGGACCACTTCTGCCAGATAAGGCTCTCTTTTGTAATACCCGTTGTACACTTGGGTTTCGAGGATTTTGGCGGAATTTCCTAGTCAATTTCCTGTTCACGGTAGTATTTGATGCAGTTCTCTTGGAACTTACTCTGAAAGCATATTTGAATTTATGGAAAATCTTCTTCAATCTTAGCTTTAAACGATAAAATATCGATCCTTTGTTTGATCTGATAGCATTTCGCCTCCTTAACGACGATTGGGGAGATATGCTTGGGGGACTAGTTTGTTGTTTGGTAGGAAATCTCTTTCTTAATGTTTTCGGAATTATTGATCTCGGGTAAAACAGAGATCCAAATGAATTATCGTTGGGAAGTACCAGCGGATCAGTGGTTTTGTTGTCTCTGGTTGAAAAAATAGTTGCTTGTGAGTCCATAGAATCGGAAATATTCCTGGCATTAGATATAGACCCTCTTTTGTTAATCTTATTGAAATCCATATCACTCGAATAAGGACTATCTATTGATAGGTTGTCGAGTTTTTGTGCGATTCGAGAGTCTTGTTGATCAATAATGAACTGAGAAAACCGTTTGGGAACTTGGTTGAACGGTGATTCATCTGTTGGTAATACCAGTTTAGTGTTTGCAGGAGCTGGTGTCATACTGTGAGAAGTATTAGCATATTGTGGATAATCGTCGCTATTTGCGTTTGCAAGCATTATTATGGTGTCGAAAGAAGTGGTGTGATGTAAATAAGGAAGCCAGGTGTTAGAGTTGATCTCTATAGTGTCCATAGCCATGGAGCGATCTCGGCCATGGCTAGATCTCGCCTTGGGCGTAACTTCGACATGAAAGTCCGACATGTTACGATTTCAAGTTAGAATGTAAGTAAAGAAAGAATATTCGTCAATTTCGATGTTCTTTGCTACATTTTCCGGCAAGCATCATCAAGTTTTGCAAAGAGAATTCTTATCAACTCAAGGCTGGTAGGTAGCGCCGCAATTTTTTGCAGCCATGGTTATATACAGTATGCATAGGAAATAGATGCAGATTACTAGCAAGCGAAAGAATTGATCTAGTAGTGGCAGCATGGTATAGAGCGTTCAGCACGGTGATATCGTTGGGTTCGGTGTGGATTACGGGGTACTTTCAAAGTTCATGGATTAAGCATATAAACTTTTATTTAAAAGAGATAGAATCTAGTACATCTAGCAAAATATTAATGTAGTAGGTAGTGATAAAAAGAAGCTCAATTTTCGAGGTTTTTTCCAATTACTTAGCAATAGCCAAACCGACGGCGTCTTTGTTTAAATCGTACACGGAATAGTACTTTCTCAAGAAGGCATCTCCGATAATGGCCAAGTC
This sequence comes from Suzukiozyma fluviatilis, assembly GCA_030560825.1. Classification (NCBI taxonomy): domain Eukaryota; kingdom Fungi; phylum Ascomycota; class Pichiomycetes; order Serinales; family Debaryomycetaceae; genus Suzukiozyma; species Suzukiozyma fluviatilis. Next base: position 1,086,659 of record JAKTVZ010000001.1, read on the forward strand.
ACCAATTGGTTTAGGGAAGTCCATTGGGGTGAACACTGAGATGCAGGAACCACTAACTTCAAGAGTGTATTCAAATGGTGATAAGGTAAAGTTGTACCCAGCGAAGTTTAAGGTTAAATCTGGTAAGGAATCACGTTTTTCGCAATCAACAGTGTATTGACCGGACCAGTTTTTTTCAGCGCCAATTTTAGCGTTGATGATTTCGGCTAAAGATGATGGCAAGGTGATTAAGGAAGTACCGGTGTCAATAGCAGCTCCGGTATTCTTTAATTCGGCGAATTCGTCACCTAAACCAATACCTTCAAAACTGACTTCCCAGTAAGCCTTTCTTCTGACTGGTAACCAGGTGATTTTTCCGTCAATGTGGTCTTCATCGTAACCACCGAAAGTAGCCAAACCACCATCGCTTTCGTCTTTGTTGGTATCACCCAAGTAGAAGCCGAATTGGGCTGCATCTAAGGTTCCTTGGCTCAAAGCGTTGTACACTGGAGGTACGATTTTGTTGACGGAAATGGTGTCGTAAGCCAAACCCAAAATACCGTCGAATTTACCAAAGGCGAAAGCCAATCCCGGTTCGGAGGTAGCTTCGGCAAAGTCCTGATTAGGGATTACCAAATCACCAATAGTAAGAGTATCTTGCGAAACGAACCCTTCCATAGCCCCGGAACCGTATTGGATGGAGAATTCAGACCCATTTTTCTTATAGGAAGAAGAAGTATCATGGTCGTACTTAGCGTGCAAGAAACAAGCCAAAGAAGTACAATCTTTGGAAGGCACCCAGAGATTGGATGAACCAGTGTCCAAGATGACTTTGAAAGGTTGGCCGGGAGTACCAATAGAGATATCGGTAAAGTATTGTGCGTTCAAATAGTTAGTTAAAGGAGCTTCATGTTGGGAGTTTGGTGCTACAAATGGCACTTGTTGGCCCATGGAGTTTCCGTTGGTTTCGAACGCAACTGGATTACCGTTTGCGGCATTGAAAGTATTCAAATACTTGTTGACTAATCCGGAAGTGTACTCTTTAAAGGTAGCAGCATCTAAGGTTTCTTCAATAGGCACTTTAGATAACTTGGCTGAGTGTTTCTTTGCATCAACGGCAACTACAACCGAGAGAATGGCAGTTAAGATATTAATTGGAAGCATTTTGATGGAAAAAGAAAATATACCTAAAGAAGTGGTATATCTTTGCTAAAGAGATAGTAGTCTGTTTGCCGTCAGATTATCCTTATCACTTTTTATACTGGGTGTGTGTGCAGGATACCCCAAATAGTGTGACGCTGCGACTAATTTGGCACATTTCCAGCTGGAAGGGTCAAGGTGCACCACGAATGCTACCACCAGGGTAATGATGTTACCGCGATGGGTGGGTGATTTGGGCTAAGCTTCGTTTGGTGCCAATGTTAGCGGACCAGCATTTACACCGACTCAAGATGGAGGCAGAGCAATATATCAATGGAAACAATGGAGCAGCAGTATGGTAGCAATGAAGTAGCAGGCAATGTTGGCTAGCTTAGATAACGGCATGCGGACACCACGTAGATTTTAATGCCACAGTTTGACAGGTTAAATTTGATGAATCTCATAGCCGATCTATCTCATAGCCATGTTGCTCTGTATACAAGATTATGAATATACATGGAGCAGTTGTAGCAAAGATTGCAATAATGTCATAGCCCCAGTGTATCTTGGTAGTATGTTCCCACGTTGACTCTCGTTTCTTCAGCAGAACTGTTTTTCTTGGTATCTTCATTTTTGTCATTTCTCGCTTTCTCTTGCCTGCACTAGCTCTAATTACTAGATAGTACATTTAGTCCATTGGCTGCAAATATGGCCCATACTCTAGCGTAGTCCTGCCACCACTTCTTCTCGTGACGAGAGAAGACGTCCTACTAATACTCTCCCGTCTCTTTGCACCATTTCTTATCGCTTGTTCTCCATTTTCAACTCTGCTCGGCATCCCCATCGGCATCTGGGTGCAAAAACCTTAACAATTAGATGCTCTGGACCCGTTTTGCACCCATTCCTTAAATACACGCTCAAAACACTTCCAGCACTTTCTTTCCTGAATGTTCCAGTCGCACTATCTCAACTTTATCATTGCTCAAGTTTTGGTTGCTGATTTTCCTGCCGGTGCCTAATGTGCTTCTTTCGCTTGTTTTCATGTGCTCTGTTCGCAGTAAAATAATCTGGAAAGATTTTCAACTGATACTCAGTATATCATTCTTTAGGTGATCTATTCTTGTGCGGTTTACTGGGTATAATGGTTTTGGGTATCAAATCAATCATAGATACATTTTTTCCAGATGAGTCTATAAATTTCAAATCGGAACATGGCAAGATCACTTTAGCCGATATAGTCAATACGGTACCCGAATTAAATAGTGGACATTCCTTCTTGGTAAATCCTTTGTTAAATACTGGACATGCTCAAACAGCATACACCGCTTTAAACAAGTTCGAAAATGTCGATTTGGTGCACTATAAACGGGTAATTTTGCCCATCGAAGACAAGACTTATGTTGTCAATGGAGAACATTTACAATATGATTGTTGGAAAGGTAAATCCACCGTAGCCTTGGATTATGTGGTTCCCAAGTATAGTGCTTCGGAAGAACACTTGAAATTCAAGCCTTCGTCTCAAGCGAAAGATTTACCACCAAGAACCGAATATCTTGATCCGGCCAAAGAATCTGAATTGTTAGACAATGACAAGCCTTTGATAATTGCTTTGCACGGATTGTCTGGAGGGTCGTACGAGTCATATATTAGAGCATTTCTCAGCGTAGTTACCGAAAAACCATACGACTTTGATGCCTTGGTATTGAATGCCCGTGGTTGTGCCCACCATAGCATTACATCTCCGCAGTTATTTAACGGATTATGGACTAATGATCTTCGCTATCTCATCAACGAGCACGTCACCAAGAAATGGCCAAATAAGAGAATCTATCTTATTGGTTTCAGTCTTGGTGGAGCTATTCTGGCTAACTATTTGGGTCAAGAAGCGGATTCAGTGCATCCCCAAATTAAAGGAGCAGCAATTATGGGTACACCATGGGATTTCCCCGATAGTTCCATCCAGTTGCGTGAATCCATGATTGGGCACAATGTATATTCACCAACTATGGGCAGCAACTTGCTACAGTTGTTAAATGAGAATCTCGATCAATTATCCCAAAACAGCGTAGTGAAAAAGTATATTGAAGATCCCTCGCAATTCAATATTAAGTATTTGAAGGATTTCGATTCCGAATTCACCTCCAAGCTATTTGGATTTAATAATGCCGATGAGTATTACCGTCATGCATCGCCAAACCAAAGATTGATCAAAGTTAGAGTTCCTACGTTAATTGTTTCCTCGTTGGATGATCCAATCACCGGTAGCCGTACCATTCCTTACCCTGAGACTAAATTGAACCCATTTGTATCCATTGTTACAACAACTATTGGGGGACACCTTGGATGGTTCAACTGGAAAGGTTCTAGATGGTACACCACTGCTGTTTCAGATTTCTTTTCTGAATTGAACAATTGGGAAGTGGACAAGGAAAGTGTTCAACCTTTGCCTACGGCGGCAGAAGGTAGTTGCTGGAGATATGATAGATTAATCCCGAAGGAAATTTAGAGAACTTAACGTTACAAGCTTGGATTGGATATAAACCATAGAATAGATCAGGAAATTGTACACAATAAATATATTAGATTACATGATTCGAATACCTCTTCCTAGTTATATATATGTAGCATGTATAATATTAATTATGAAGTAGGTGTAGAGAATTAGTAGCATATTTCGAAAATTTTGCAGCCAAGAGAAGAAGCAAAGAAAGATACTGGCTGCTGCCAGATACCAAACACCTGAAAAAAAAAGTTCAACAGAGAAAATATACCATAATTCAGTCGTATAAGGCTGCTTATCTACCACTATTGTAATACTATACCTGTATCGGTTGGTTCTGTCAATCCATACAACTCATCCTGGATATAGATAAGCTTCATCTTCCACATACAGATAAGTTTCACCTAGAAATTCAAGATAGTTTTACATTCTATTTGAATTCAACTAATATAACCTCGCCCTAGTCTACTACACATCCTTGCTCATTAGGACCTCCTAGTTGCACTTTTAAGTGGTTTTAGAATAGTCTTATCCTACACCTTAAAGTACATTAAAGAGTAGTGTACCTACCATTTGCAACCACCCCAGAAAAGTTATCTGATCTAACTTTATTTAAAATACTAACTTCTTTAAACTGGTACTACAATCTACAACCATTACCAAAAATGACAGAAACTAAGGCAAATTCTATTGGAACCAGTGTGTCGAGTCATAAATGGATTAATAATTTGCGAATACTTCCCACAAATCCGAAAGTCAACGATTTCCTAAAAGTTGAATACATCGATGTCAATTTGAACAACTCAAGAAAGCTCATTAGCAATATAACCGAATTGACTGCCACTAGCGACAAATATGTCGAAGATATCGAGCTCGTACACGAATCGTTATTGCCATTGCAACAAGTAAAGAAACAACTTGATTGGTTGCCTTGAGCCCCTCATCGACGTTTCACTTGCGTTTGTAAATCGCACTATTTCGTGGATAAAATACTCCTTATTTACTGTATATTAAATCTATAACTCACACTTAAATATGAAGGTCTATGATTTCTGTTCGTCGAGATTCACAGAAATTAAATCAGAATTGGGCTCCTTTGGTCCTTGGAGCGGTCCTAGTAAGGGGTTATCTAACTCCTCGTCAGATATTTCGAAATCTTGCAAAGCAATATGATCGTATTTATGTTCCCCTGCATCATCCATATGTGCTTCAGGATCGATTTCTGCAGCAATTGTATCCGGCTGTTTGTATTTAATGATGATTACAGCACAAGTGATAATGATGATGATACCTATACAACTCAATAAACCGGGGAAATGATGCCAGAGAAATACGTCCCAAATCAAGGCAAAAACCATATTTGAGTAACTCATCAAACTGGCTCTTCCAGCGTCGACTCTTTGTATTCCGGCCGTCAAACAACATTGCATGATGAATCCGGAAAACCCAATTAATAAAAATAGAAACCATTGATAATTTGAATTGGGTAACACGAACCGATAACTTGGCACAATCAAGATCACCACAAACGAGATGATACAACAGGTTATTGCGAAGTAAGTAACGGACAAAAGTGGGTGCACGGAAATACCGATTTTTCGAATAGTGATATACACTCCGGAAGCACCAAATACACCAATAATTCCAACCCCAGTAGCTATTAATCTTAGCTCAGTCAGAGAGCTTTCTATGGAATCGCTGACGGATTTATCTGCTGCTTCTCCGAAAATGAACAGAGGTTTGGCAATAAGTAGTACTCCGGCTAGGGAAATGGTGACGCATATAGCTTGTAAAATGGAGTAGCGTTCATGTAGTATGATCCACGCTAATACCCCTGTTATCATAGGTACCAAAAAAGTGATGGCTACCGCATCAGAAAGACTCAAATATTGTAGAGAAAAGTATAAGCCAAAAACCCCAAAAAAGCCTAGGATCCCCCTAGCAGCTAGTAAATGCCGAGATTCCTTGGGGCCAAACGGGTAATCTTTCACTGATTTAGTAATGTACATATACAAAAGACAACATAAGCAAGTGATGAACATTCTGACAAATAAAATTTGGAACGGATTAATATGACCTTCCACTGATTCATCGGTTTCCAACAACTTACAGGTTGTTACCATGATCGAGTTGAAAAACTGGGCAAGGATAAGCAACGATATTCCCGCATTGGGAACAATATATGTCTGGATCTTCTCATCAACAAAATGATAAATCACACTTAGACTCATCATTAAACGGATAATGGACGGAAATGGAGAAAATGATGCTTGTAGAGCAAATAGCGAAATATAGAATTGATAGCCGGTATGGTGGTAATATGGATGTGGTAGATGGCTATGGTGGTATTATAGATCAATAGGACAAGTAATAGTAGCAATAGTAGCAATAGTAGAATGCTTACTAAAGAAATAAAGAATGATAAAATCTTATCGGAATAATATTTTATACAGTAGAGCGACAATTTCTTTTTCACCTACCTCACTGTAAGTTACGGGACAGACGAGGCAGCCGCAACTGGGGTTGGCACTAGTTTTGTCGCAACACTGCTACGGAATGTATGCTGTCTGGTATTAGGGGGTATCTGTACTGGCACACAAAGGGTTACTTCAATGGCATATAAGGGGGACATTGGCCACAATTTGCAACCATGTATGTTTCTTAGCGACGTTATCAATGGTCTTGGCTATGCAGTCTGGCATAATATTGATTTGACTGCAAATGGACTCTTTTGCAATCTAAGTTGGACATGTCGTACGCTATACTCCGTACCAGCTAGGAGAGCTATGTTTGTTGGGCAGAGGTGTCACGATGAAGTTGTTGAGTTTTGCAGGCTTTTTTCAGTTGAATCTGTGGGAATTGCGGAGTTATGCATTGTTTCCCGAGTTAATGTTGCATCAAGAAGAAGGTGATCGGAATGATGGAGGTGCAACAATGAGGTACATTGCTTGTATGTTGCTTATTACTCGTGGGATCTACAAGTCTATGGATTGGTTATAGTGTGACATTTTCTTACTCTATGGTCAATCTCTGGTGGAAATTGTGGTTCAAGTATGGCCCCATTGTTCCTAACCATAATCTTCAAACAGAGACACTAGAAAGAAAAGTAGTAGAGGTTTACAATGTTTGCCTTACGAATAATTGTTTACAGATACAGTATGAAGGGCTGCTGGCTACTACTATACATCTTATCCAAACATATCAACCAAAGGGATTGGTCAACGGAATATATCAATGTTTCGTACTTCGTATGGTTCTGCATATTCTATGAAGATTTTCCGGTCCTCCTTTCCTGTCGAAGTTGACGATTCTATTACTTACGAATGTATGCATTCAATTACATTTCGTTTTTCGGTTCTATGAGTTGCTCTCTGCTGCATGATTCACAATTTTTCTCGATTCTACGGATTTTCTACTTTAATTCTTTTTAAGTACCATAATTATCAACCATTCTTTTCAATATCCACTCAATCTGCCTCTATCTTCATTCTTAGGAATACTCTCTATTTAACCTCCATAATAGGTGATATTTATTCATTATGAATTTTTAGTTTTTTTTTTTTGGGCCATTTTCCGTTTTCTTACAGATATTCCTTCATCTACCTCCTCATGCTCCCAACTTCGTATTCGACCGTACTTCCTACTCTTTTCTTCCATATCTTTCACTGCCTCTAGTTCCTGATTCAAAGGCTCTATGCACTACGAGACTTATGCCAATATGCACTACCACGACCTAGTCTCAAATAAACCATTTTAACAACCGTTGGTACCATAGAACTATTCGATTTACATCAAAAAATCATCCAAAGTTGTAGCGAATCTCTCGACTAGCAATTTTATATTTTCTGACTCGGCGATTTCACCCATTTGTTAATTGCACGCTTTTACCACCTTTTCATTCGCATCTACTAAGCTTCATTATTTACTCACTTATTTAGCATCTATTAGTTAGCATAATTGCCATCACAGTATGATTTCCGCCTTTTTCCTTTTCGACAGCAAAGGGGACGTCTTGATGAGCAAATTGTACCGTCAAGGAGTCAAACGGAACATCGCAGACGTGTTCCGAGTCCAAGTGATTAATCATGATTCGAAATCAGATATTAGATCTCCCATTTTAACTTTGGGATCTACCTCGTTTATTTACACAAAACATGACTCGGTATGGTTTGTTGCCATCACCAGATCAAACCAAGACGTGGCGGCTATTTTGGAGTTTTTAGATAAGTTCTACCATCTATTAAAAGTGATCATATATAATTCTAGTTCCAGCAATAGTAGCAGTACAAACTTAGCACAACAGCTGCTTTCCCAGGAAATGATTACGAATAATTTCGCCCTTATTTACGAATTATTGGACGAAGTAATCGAATTCGGATACCCCATCAATCTTGAGTCGTCTTACTTAAAACATAACTTGGTTGGGTATCCGGCTAAGGAGAATCTTTTCAAATTCCCCACCAATTTGAATTTGAAATCAAATTCATCGGCTCCGCTGCGTACGAACTCGGCCCCAAGTTTGTCCAACGTTTCGTGGAGAAATCAGGGCATCAAGTACCGTCGGAATGAAATCTTTTTGAATGTCAACGAGAAAATTAACGTTGTTTTGAATTATGATTCGCAGATTATCAATTGCTATATTGACGGAGTCATTATGATGAAGACTCACTTATCAGGAATGCCAGAATGCCGATTTGGCTTCACAGATAATTGTAGACTACCTAATTCTATGGATTTTCTGGCATCTCCGGACCAGGTGATCTTGGAAGATTCAAAGTTTCATCAATGTGTTCAATTGAACAAATTTGACTCGGATAGAACTATACAGTTCATTCCGCCAGATGGAGAGTTCCAATTGATGTCCTATCAATGTAAGCAAAATATCACCTTACCCTTCAAGATCTTCCCACAAATTTCCATTGGAAACAATAGAATCACTTACAAAATCAAAATCAGATCTTACTTCCCAGAAAAATTGGTGGCCTCAAACGTGCAAATCAAAATCCCCACACCTATTGGAGTCATTGGTCAGGACTTTTCCTGCTCTGGTGGTAAATGTAAATTTCACCCGGAAGATAATATCATTTTGTGGAAATTTAATAAAATTTTAGGCGGACAGGAATACGATCTCTCAGCTGAGATAACTTTGTCGCCCTCATCCAATAAAACTTCCCTTAATTGGACAAGACCTCCTATTAAGTTGGACTTTTTCCTTGATATGTTCAGTTGCTCTGGTCTTGCAGTAAAATTCCTAAAAATTCAGGAAAAATCGAGCTACCGAACGGTCAAATGGGTCAAATACCAAAGTCAATCTGGTTCCTACGAATTCCGCTACTGATCAACTCCATTGCCACTATTCTACCAGCTAATCCGCTTGATTCGAATTTTGACTAGGTACACTGTGGCGCTACCATGTACATTTTTTCCTCCAAAACGTGCATATCCTCATCAAGAAATTTTTGTCTCTACAATACCATCGTTCGATAATCCGGGGAATCGTAATGAGAGACACTGTTGTTCTTGGTGGGTCGTCGAATCCTCTCTTAACCAAGTCCATTTGTCGTCATTTGACGGTAGAGGAAGGAGTAGTATCGTCAAAGAAGTTTTCCAATGGAGAAACTAGTATTGAAATCGCTGATTCTGTTAGAGAAAAGGATGTTTTTATTGTGCAAAGTGGATGCGGCCATGTAAATGATAATCTCATAGAATTATTGATCATGATTGCTGCTTGTAAGACTGCCAGTGCTAAGAGAGTCACTGCCGTTCTTCCATTATTTCCATATTCAAGACAACCAGATATTCCGCACTTGGCATCTTTGACAGGAGCCCCATCTTTATCCACAAAGAAAGGCGATTATACCTTCGAAAGTGCACCTGGTACTCCAAGACCGTTATCCGGAATGGGTAATGAAGCTCCAAAATTGAATACTAGCAATGCTTTGCTTGAAACTGCAACTACGCAAAATGCCATTAACAACCCGCAACCTTACAAGCCAACGTCAATTATCACTAATTCGGCATCAACAAATATTGCTCTGGTCGATTCATATGGAAAAACAGAAGCTGGTTATAAACAATGGATTGCTCAAAACGGGACTTTGATTGCTAATTTATTGACCTGTTCCGGAGCTGATAGAATCATCACCATGGATTTGCACGATCCTCAGTTTCAAGGATATTTTGATATATCAGTAGATAACTTGTACTCCAAGCCTTTACTCAAACATTATATTATGGATAAGATTCCTAAATATCAAGAATGTGTTATAGTTTCCCCAGATTCTGGGGGAGCAAAGAGAGCAACCTCATTAGCTGATGCCCTTGGCTGTTCATTCGCTTTAATTCATAAAGAAAGAAGAACAAAGAAAGATAAACCCAGTCCTGGTTCAGACTCTGGCTCAAGCAAACCGCAAACAAATCAAGTATTTGCTACCACTATGTTGGTAGGTGATGTCAAAGGTAAAGTGTGTGTTTTGGTGGACGATTTGGTTGATACATCTTATACTATTACTAGAGCTGCCAAGCTCTTAAAAGACGAAGGGGCAGAATATGTGTATGCCTTGGTTACCCACGGTATTTTCAGTGGTGATGCAATTAATAGAATCGCTAAATCTGACATTGATAAGGTCATCACTACTAACTCCGTCCCTCAACAACATAACGTGGAGATTTTAGGAAAGGAAAACTTTGAAGTTTTGGACATTTCCAGGATCTTTGCTGAAGCAATTAGACGTATTCATAATGGGGAGTCGGTTAGTATGTTATTTGATCACGGCTGGTAAAGAGCGATGAGAGCCGAGCGATAGCTCCGTTAATATTTATTTCATAAGATTTAGAGATATGTACATATTTGTATATTCTGCCTAATGGTAGCGTATAATGCAACTAGTAGATGTAATTTTGTAAGGAGAACAGCAAACTAACTGGGTCAATTTAGGTTTGACAGAAGTGAAATCAATCCAGTACCTATAAATGGCAAGCATCTTCATTTGTAAGTGTGAAAATTGTCATACAAATCAAACTTTCTATTTAAAGCTCAGATGGCTGCAAAAGTGCTGCAGTAGTTCTCTAAACTGCAAATGGAAAGTAATTTTCAAAGGAGAATTGCAAGTTACCAAAATTGCTTTCTTCTAGCTTGAATATTAGCAAACTATGGTGACGTTGCTAACGTCGTAGGATGCTCATAATTTTTATCCTATTTATATCAATACTCTCCAATTCATTTAAATTCTAAGAAAGTTGCAAAATTGGCTCAAATTCGAAGTATTTACTATTTAGTTTAAAAAAGTGCAAAAACCTACATTGCAGAGGTTTCCAAGGAACCACAATAACTAGCCATATAGCTGATATTTGGGCCACATTGCCCCAATACAATATTCCTAATATAGGCTCATCATCCTGCAATGGTAATGTGTTCGCTGCATCGGTTCTAAAATCTGGGGTTGCATGGTAGCGCGATTTGTTGCTAATTAAAACTGTGCAATGCGAGAAGTAAATCGAAGTTTGACGCTGAAGGAAGCAAGAGGCGATACTTTTTAGAGGTCGTGTACACTTTGTATTACAAGGAAATAAGTGGGGAGAAAGCAACAATATAACGGTTATGCATGTCCACTCTAAACTAAAATGGTCCAGAATGGGAGCGGCAAGCGGAGGGGGAGAAAAGAAATTAACTAAGGGCAAGAGGAACATTTAGGGGTCCCTCGAATATGGAAACTACCCAAGTGCAAATGGGCATATTATTAGCATCTCGGACACTTGTACAGTAGGTGACTGCAAATATAGAATTACAGAGGTTTTTGTTGAGGGAGGTATGCAGTATATCCGCTAGTTGCCGAAGCAGAAATTGTGCAAGCCAATTTAGTACAACAATTGCAAAAAGCAGCACTTTGTAGTTGAATTTACTGATGGATGAACGGGATTATCTAGATGGTGATTGACAATGCTTAATAGCCACAAAAGCAATACATGTTCCTTTTCTTGTGTGATCTCATTTGGATTTAACTACGCACTCAGGGTTAAAAAGTGATAATGTTAGCGATGGGGTTAAATTGGAATATGTATGCGATGTGCGAAATTGAAAATTTTCAAGCTGCCATACATCAAAGTGAAAAACTTCCACAAAACTACAAGGCACACCGCATGGTGTAAGAACGGAAGCCCATAGCCATACCGTGTATCCGCCTTGTAAACAGAAACCACAATATTGTCAACGAATACACCGTACACCGTACACCGTACACAGTACACAGTAGGGCCATTACTGCTAAGGCTTTATACACACCACAATACCCGGTTATGAGCCCCATGCACTATTTTAAGAATGCCATGGTCACCATAGATGCCCTGGCGAAAACTTCGGAGACAACTATGGTAACAAATGACCTAAGAAGAATGAGTAAGGCTAAGCTGGGTCAGCAAGCAGCATCGTACCAAAGCAGAAGAGCGGGAAAGAGATTTCAGGAGGGTTAATAGAAACATACATTGGTGCTATTAGTATACAATACAGCTCCATAATTGAGCACCATCGGAGTTTTTAGGGTAACGGTTGCGGTTGCCGAACTTCTCTACGGTGGTGGACATTAAATGCCTTGAGGTGATGAGAAAATTTCAAAATAATTTTTTAGGAAAATATAATTATTTCGTGGGGTATTGACACTTGGCAATTAAGTCCAGGCGGTTGAAACCTCTCATAAACGTTTGCCATATGGATTATCAGGAAAGCGCTAAGGGTATTCTTGTTGTGGTCATAGTTTACTATGGCATTACTTGGTTAATGGTATGGCATAATGTGGTGTAGTACGGTATACAACCCCAATTTAGGCATAGTGGGCCATTAATTACCATGGGTTAATGAGTAGTCTAGAGGTAAACTAATGAATAAAAATGTAGTAAACATGACTATATGGAGTAAATTGTAGAAACAAATCATACAAATGGATACAGAGGTGTATTATGACCGCTAGTAAATTTTATTGTCACGAACTATGGCTAAATTGTACAGACTTCCCCAGGTCGGCATAACACGGACCCAGCCAGGATTTTATGTGACACAAAACCTTGCATTCATTAACGGCAAACCGAAACGAAAACAGTAAAAGAGGGGGGCATTAATTGAAGTCAGACATTATAGTAATTGTTGGAATCGGACATTTTCTCAAATTTGTATAAATAGAGGTGAATATCCGGGGAAATTTTTTTTTATATTGGTGAATTACAATTGTATTAAAAGTTAAATCAACTTTTTAATATACTTTAGTGATATACTTTAAATCATGGCAGCTATTACTGAAGATTTAAATTCTTTACATTTGAATCCAGTCGATTCAAATGGATCATCGGTGATGTCGGTAAAACACGACTACATCGATTCTCCTTTCCAAGGTAAACAAAAACAACACGATGAAGTTTTAGATATCTTGGACTCTACTGGTTTCATTCCAGAAGCTTTTATCGAATCTGAAACCAATTGGTTCTACAATTGTTTAGGTATTGATGATGTTTTTTTTGCTAGAGCTCAACCAAAGGAAATTGCTGGTCATATCCACTCTTTATACTCTTGTAAATTACAAGCTTATAACGGTGGTGAATCTCCTTTAATTCAATACAAACGTGAAGCCGATGACCATGCTGTTTACTTCAACACTTCTGATTCTTCTTCTACCAGATTTGAAGATTTAATTGATGATAAATACTTGGATCCATCCGATTCAACTAATGCTTACAGAGCTGAATATTTCTCTGCTCCATTAAACTACAAAACTGATCCAATTTTGGCCGGAATTTTGCAACAATCTGACTCTAAAGTTAGAGATGAAGTTGTCAAATGTTACTTCGTTTACAAAACCAAATTTTCTGGTAAAAAGACCGATTCTAATGATATTAACGAAGTTTCTGACGATACCTTCTTACAAATCGCTTCCGAAAGAACTAAACAATTATACCAAGAAGTTATTAATGACGTTGTTAAAACCACCGGTCCTGTTATCAAACATTTCCCAATTGAAGACTCTCAAGAATACAGAGTTGTCATTGGTTACAAACAAAAGACTTCTGCCAGATACATTTCTGCTCTTTCTGACTTAGCCAACTATTATAAGTTACAAACTACTAGAAAATACGTTGAAAACTTTAGTAATGGTATTACTATTATTTCCATGTATATCACTAGTAAACATAAGAAAAACCCAGCTGAATTATCTATCTACCAAGTTATCAAGGAAGCAAGTTTATTATACTGTATTCCTCACAACATTTTCCACGATAAATTCATTAAATCTGAATTATCTTTACAAGAATCTATTTACGCTCAGTGTGGGGTTATTTTCGTTACTCATTTCTTAAACAGATTAGGTCCAGAATATACCAAATTGACTTCTCTTTTAGATGCTTCTAAATCTTTAGTTCACGCTGAAGCTTTATCATCATTAAAGAAAAGATTACGTGCTGAAACTTACACTCAAAACTACATTAAAGAAGTATTTGATTCAAGATCCGAAATTGTTAGAAAATTATACAGACAATTCGCTGATGTTCACTACATTAGATCATCAATGGAAAAGACTTTAAGTTACCAAAGATTATCTCAAATTCAACCAGTTGGTTCTGAAGCTGAATTTGAAACTTTGTTGTCTCGTGAATGTGCTCAAAACGAACATCATGCTATTGTTTTAAGAGCTTTGTACGTTTTCAACAAATCTATTTTGAAGACCAATTTCTTCGTTTCTACTAAAGTTGCTTTATCTTTCAGATTGAAACCAGATTTCTTACCAAGCTCTGAATACCCAGAAAAACCATACGGTATGTTCTTCATTGTTGGTTCTGATTTCAGAGGTTTCCATATTAGATTCAGAGATATCGCCAGAGGTGGTATTAGAATTGTTAGATCAAGATCCATTGATGCTTACAATGTTAATGCTTTGAATTTATTCGATGAAAACTATAACTTAGCAAACACCCAACAACGTAAGAACAAGGATATTCCAGAAGGTGGTTCTAAAGGTGTTATCTTATTAGATCCAGGTCATGCTCAAGATAGAGCTGAAGCTTGTTTCCAAAAGTATATCGATTCTTTAATTGACTTATTATTGAAAGAACACATTCCACAAAAGAAGGAACCATATGTTGATTTATACAACAAGCCAGAAATTTTATTCTTGGGTCCTGATGAAGGTACTGCTGGTTACACCGATTGGGCTACTTTCCATGCTAGATCCAGAGGTGCTCCATGGTGGAAATCTTTCTTAACTGGTAAATCTCCACAAATTGGTGGTATTCCTCATGATGAATACGGTATGACTACTTTATCAGTTAGAGCTTATGTCAACAAAATTTATGAAAAATTAAATATCGACAATGCTACTATCAGAAAATTCCAAACCGGTGGTCCAGATGGTGATTTAGGTTCCAACGAGATTTTATTATCCCGTGACGAACAATACGTTGGTTTAGTTGATGGTTCAGGTGTTATTGCTGATCCAAATGGATTGGACAAGGCTGAATTACTTAGATTAGCTAAAGCAAGAAAAATGATCGACCATTACGACAAATCTAAATTATCTAAAGATGGTTACGTTGTCTTAGTTGATGACCAAGATATCACTTTACCATCAGGTCAAGTAATTACTTCCGGTGTTGGTTTCAGAAATACTTTCCATTTGAAATTGAAGGAACAATTTGGTGTTGACGGTGTTGATTTGTTTGTACCATGCGGTGGTAGACCAGGTGCTATTGATACCGACAATGTCCATGAATTGATTGACGAAAAAACTGGTAAATCTATCATTCCATACTTTGTTGAAGGTGCCAATTTATTCATTACTCAATCTGCCAAATTAGTTTTGGAAAAAGCTGGTTGTATTATCTTCAAAGATGCTTCTACTAATAAAGGTGGTGTTACTTCTTCTTCTTTAGAAGTTTTAGCTTCTTTAGCTTTTGATGATAAAGCCTTTTTATCTAACATGTGTGTTGATGCCGTTACTCACCAAGTTCCACAATTCTACCAAGATTACGTTAAACAAGTTCAAAAGAAGATTGTTGCCAATGCTGAAAGTGAATTTGAAGCTTTATGGAAATTGAAAGCCGAAACCGGTTCTACCTTCACTGAATTATCTGATAAATTATCCGGTGCCATTAATAAATTAGCTGATGAATTAGCTTCATCTCAAGAATTATGGAATGATGATGTTGAATTCAGAAACGCTGTCTTATTTGATGCTTTACCACCATTATTAATTGAACACATTGGAATTGATAATATCTTATCAAGAGTTCCAGAAGCATACTTAAAGGCAATTTTTGCTACTCATTTAGGATCAAGATTTGTCTATTCTAGAGGTATTGATTCTAACCCAGCAAGATTCATGGAATTTATTTCAACTATCAGAAGAGATTACAAAGCTAAAGGATTACTTTAGATTCATGAAAAGAAATAGAATAAAATAGAGTTAGTTATTTTAAAAATATTTATTGAATATTACTTAATATGTTTGTTAATGACTTTTATGAAAATTACAATTTAATATAAATCAAGATATACAATATTGTAGAATGAAGTAATCGGGATGGCTAATATCTGCTCAAAGGTATTCAAAGTCGAGAATTTTTTTAATTGAGATGGTAGTATTCGCTAGTAAACTATCTACAATTTTCTTGGAATGATTCTCATATATAATCAATATTTACAAGGATTCAACTAATGCGACGAATTGCGTTGCTTAGATAGCCACGCTTAGTTCAGGACGGAATTTGCTATTCTTTTTCCATGGATTGAATTATTTCTTTCCGGGCAACAACTTCATCATTCACTCTAGAAGTAACATAATCACCAATCAAGGCAAAGACAAATGTAGATCCACCTATATAGTACCTGGCTTTAACAGGCAAACTATTCCATTTGGCCCATAAACTCATGGTTTCAATAATGAATAGAAAGAAAACTAAACTAAACTTGAATAAAAATGCTTTTCTCCAGAGTTCGTAGCGCAACCCCATACAGTCTACCTCATGTATAGAATAGAATGAAGCAGTAAACTCTGAACAGAGGTCAATTCCAATTGGTTAAGAGCTAGAGTAGTTATAGAGCACTTATATAAGTGTTATATGTACCTTTGCCCGTTTATCTTTAGCGGAAGCTTTCCAATAGTTCAATGCTTGAGAATCGTTGTAGTCTAGTGTGAGATGAGCATCGCATCTCTTTTAGGAAATGCATGGATGCAAAATACCATTGATAGAAAGAAGCGTAGTTAGTGTTTCGTAGACCTTTACTTTGAAGCGTGTAATTGAAGTTGTAATATAGAAATATGGTTGTTACTGTAACCACTGAATTACCGCCGTGTTGTGTTCGAGTTTATCCTGGTGATAACTCGCTTATCTTTATAGGTACTTATAAATTGGAAGATGATGGCTCAAGACACGGTTCCATCGACTTATACAAGTACCACGACAATGAAATACAACTATTGAGTCGTAACAGCACAGAATATTCTGTTCTTGATATAAAATTTAATCCTTTTGACGAAGACTGTCTTGTATCTGCTCATTCTGAAGGAAGACTAGGCATTTGGAAATTTAACCGTGAAACTCAAACACTTGAATTAGTTAATTGTTGGCCCGTTTTCGACAGCTCATCTCTTGTGAGTTCCATAGTTTTTTCTCCTGTTAAAAGTGGCAGTTTAGTGGCAACATTGACTTCAGGAGAAGTTGCAATTGTTGATTTGAATAATCAATCTCACGAAATATTGAACACCAGTCATGACTTAGAATGCTGGACAGCAAACTTTGGAGAGTTGGGACCCTTGTCAAATGTAGTTTACACAGGTGGAGATGATTCAATACTCATTGCTCATGATTTGAGAACTAATGATTCAATTTGGTCCACTACTAGAAGACATCATTCTGCTGGTGTGGTATCTATATTGTCTCCTACTGAAAATTGGAATGTTTCAAATAGTAACCATTTGTGGACTGGTTCATATGATGATAACTTACGTATATTGGATTTACGTGTATTAGATAAAGCTAGCCCTAGTTTGATTCCTGGTTACATTCCTAAAGTTATAAAAGAAGAAAACTTAGGCGGAGGAGTTTGGAGACTAATCCCTTCTCAGTCAGATAATAGACTCTTATCTTGTTGTATGTATGATGGAGCAAGAATTATAGATTACGACGATGATGGGATGTTTAATGTGGTAAAGTACTTTAAAGGTCAACATGAAAGTATGTGCTACGGAGGAGATTGGGCAAACAAGGACAATTTCGTTATCACTTGTTCTTTTTACGACAAAGTAGTTCATGTATGGAACCCAGATTCATAGATAGATTTCAGCTACTACGGTTCAAATGCTACTCATAAAAGCCCGTAAATCGTACATTTTTTTAAAACTAAAAAACACTTACCCATCCGATGAACCTACTTAATTTTATATCTATGTAAATAAACTTAAATCAAGTGGTACTGATGATCCACGTCCACTAGGATATAACTTTTCCTCATGGCCATTCTCTCCAAATCTTCTTGGATGTGGAAGAGCATTGGCGTTTGTAAACCTAAATCTTGTATCTTTAATGGTAATTTTACGGCTAGATTGTCCGTTCGAATCTCCGTGAACCGCATTGATTGTGTATGTCAGAGCAGATATTTTCCTCAATGAGTTACCGACACTTTGCTGATGGTTAACACTAGGAGCACCTGGAGGTGGAGGAGGTGCAGATTTCTTTTCTCTATGATGTGATAGAAGTGAAGAAGTGTTATTTGCTGGTGGAGGTGGTGGAAGACTACTAACTGGAGGAGGTGAAGGAACGCTATTGGTTGGAGGAGGTGGAGGAATATTATTCACTGGTGGAGGAGGAATGCTATTTACTGGTGGAGGAGGTGGGAGATTGTTGACTGGTGGAGGAGGTGGGATATTGTTGACTGGTGGAGGAGGTGGGATATTGTTGACTGATGGAGGAGGTGGGATATTGTTGACTGGTGGAGGTGGTGGAATGTTGTTAACTGGAGGTGGAGGAGGATGTGGAGCAGTGTTATTAGTTTCCAGCGCTATGCTGTTTGATGATTTCTTCTTTGGTAATGAGAAAGGCAATTTTGGTATGGCGTGTGCAATACTTGGTGCTTGGGTTTTTGGGGCACTTGGAATGGGAGGGGCTGTTGTCAGAGACCTAGGTGGATTAGGAACCATCAGAGGTACTTTAGGGGCACTTGGAACCGATGATTTGGAAGTAGATTGAGTCTCTTCGCTCATGGTTGAATATTTGCTCGATTCGTCCACAACATACTTATCATTTCTCTTCGAGTTGATCTCTGCAAGAAATGGTAATCCTCCACTAGCAGGCGGTAATGACAGTTTCTTAGCCAGAGTTCCAGAGCCACTGCTTGTTTGCTTCTTTGGAGGAGGAACTGCCAGTGTTGGCAAGGGAGGTGGAGGTGGAGCTCCTGAGCTTGGTCTTGTATTTGTGTTCTTACCACTAGCAGCAGTTGAGCCAAATACATTAGAGTTATCTCGTTTTGCATTGATTTCCGCCAAAAAAGGCAAGCCACCCAAAGGAGGAGCTGGGGGAGCTGAAGGAGTTGAAGGAGCTGGGGGAGCTGGGGGAGCTGGTGGAATGCCTGTACCATTTGGCTTTGTAGATGAAGGAATAGAAAAAGATGGAGGAGGAGGTGGGGGAGGAGGTGCCGCGGATGTGGGAATTGGAGGAGGTGGTGGTGGTAAACCGGATGGTAAAGATGGAGGGGGAGGAGAAAATGAAGGTGGAGTTGGCGAGGTCTCTTGTGAATTAACGGAACTAATAGAAGGTGACTTCAAATGGCCAGATTTCTTTGGCCTTGTAGGTGGTACTTTTGGATTCAATTTATTTGGCCGAGCATTTGGCAAAGAAGGTGCTGAGCCTGGGATTGGTGGAGCAGAAGTAGGCACAGGAGGAGGTGAAACTGGAAGTGGCGGTGGAGCAGACGGAGCATGGACCTCGAGGCTTGATTTACGGGCGTGAGATGGAGGTCTTGCAGCAGGCACTGAAGGAGATACCTGAATAGTTGGAGGAGCACGAGGGCTCGGGTTGGTTTTTGAACCAATAGGAATGGATGGTGCAGAAGGAGGAACAAGACCAGATCTGTTATCTTTATTTACATGCTTTAACTTGGGCATACCGCCGGCAAATATATCTCCCAATTGAGGCGCACCGGAAGGACGAGCAGGAATTGACGACGAAGATGGTGCCAGCGGAGCAGACGAAGCACCGGGAGCACCGCCAGAACCGATGGAAGCAGAAACTTTGCCGCCGAGGACAGGGGCCGATTTATCTACGGTTACTGCCTTCTTTAACTTTGTACCTTTTCTGATATCTCCAAGCAAAGCGTCTCTTCCTTTGATTGCCACCGGAGGTGGCATCGGAGGTCCCCCTCCGAGCGATGGGGGTGGGGGTGGAGGTGGAGGAGGTGGTCCAGCCATTAATAAGTAGTAATAGTTGGGTAATAAACTATCTTGAGAAAGAAGTTAATATCTAAATTCATTTACTAGGTCAAATTCCGGCCCTTAAGTATAAGCCTGTATATCGCAGCAGAAAATCAAAGCCTACTTCAAGAGCACAAGAATTTAAGCAGTGACTGAGTGAAATGGGAACAGTGACGTAAGTACAGATGTATATCATTATATAGTTGTACGGATTATCTCTATAAATACTAACTGAAAATATGGTACAATTTGAGGCATTTTTGATGAAGGAAATCGATATTGATTTTTTTTTTGCAGCCACCACGAAAGTAGCACTATCTAGCACTGAATCATAGCCGAGATAGTACCGATTGACTGACTATTTGACACCCCACGATAAGTTATCGTAGCCAAAGATCCATGGGCCAAGGGTGTGTCTGACAACAATCATAAGTAACCCGACAAATAACTGCGACACCATAATGAGAATACATAATGTATCTTCTCTCAATGGACCTAACCACACGAGAAACAAATTGATAACCGTCATATTGCTGAACTTGATAATCTTTTTCAGTTTTTCATCACGTTCAAGCTTAATAAGTCTAAAGAATTCTAGTATGTTCAACATGGTAGTAGCAAGGAAGGTTTGTTTTTCTAACTCCCCGAAACTTGGGTACATGAGACCATCTTCTACATTAAATCGAGGCATTCTGTGTCTTGGACAAGGAACAATACCAAATATCTGTGGTACCGAGTAAATAAAGTTTAGGAGTTGTGGCAAGAGGAAGATCAAAAGAGTTTTCGAAAAGTGACCCAAAATACCCACTATGGCAAATACCATACCACTAAAGTAGCAATATGTGTCACCAACAAATACCCTTGCTGGAAACCAATTATATTGCAATAAAGCCAACGACACTCCAACAAAGGGTAAAATAAAAATCATGGAGAACAAATGAGAATCACGAGCTGCTTGCGAGATGTTTGTTGATAATAAATAACAACAATCGTTAACTAAGAAAATGATGGCGAGAATAACAGACTGGCCAACTTCTAATCCGTTGATCCCAGCCAAGATATTGATGGAGTTTGGTGAAAAGATGGAGATGGCTGACATATATCCGTAATAAAAGATCCCCAAGTCCAACAATTTTGGAGAAGTATCGGGCACTGTGTAATCTGTAGGTAAAGAATTGAACGATAAACCAGTGACTTTTGTTACTAAATGATTACCAAGTCTAATAATGAAATTAAAGTATTGTAGCACCATTGACCCGAACCAGTTATTTGTGACAAAAGTAGGAATAACGACGGAAGTAACACTGAAGTCCACGTAATAAACAATCAAAAGTGGTAACGAAGCAAACGCAGGCATGAAAAATTTGTGTCTCCATCTAATATCGAACAAGTCGTCGAACAAACCCAACAACACGGTAGATTGCAAACATAACACTGCACTCAAGTACTCAGAAAGTTTGTTATGAGGGAACAATTTGTTATTTGATAAATTATGGTACTGTTCATTAAAAGCTTGGGAAATGATGGAATCATTGGCCATATTGGAGAAGGAAACAAGGTATTTGAAGAAAATAAACGGAATCAAGCAAATCATCAAGAAAAGATAAGTTACTGCTACCACGACACCCATAGATTCGGCAATGGGTGATACTGGAGGTGGTTTTGACAAGTCTTTCCCATGGAGGCCGATTTTGATGAAACTGGCACATAAACGAGGAATTAAGTAGGACGAGATGACGTAGCCCAAACCAGCAAAGCCAATTGAAGTTTGAATGGGATTATTTGGAGTAATGATACCTAGTGACACCAAGGCCACAAGTATATGAAGCACTCTCATACTAAGTCACAGATAGAGATTTGCAGAAACAGGCTAGCTATACACACAGTAGCAGACAGACACAGTAGCAAGCTAGAACGACACAACTAGACTAGTGGAATTAAATACTGTTATGGTATTAGAAGAAGAAGAAACAAAGTGTAAGATATTTTGTATACGTGTACTACATAAAATTTGCAGCCATTTAAGCAAGCACAAATTGTTCGCACAATCTGTCCACTGGTACAAACTTACTGCCAACGTATGTCTCTGTTTCGCACTAATTCTCATTATTTCTCACTAATTTTCACAGTTTCGCACCACCTCTTACTATTTCTCACCACCTCCCACCGCCACCCACTACTCACCACCTACTACTAGTGCGTATCGAAATATTCAATTCAATATTATATCTCTTTTACAACACTCTTATGAAACCATTCGTTACCGGCCACGAAGAATTGATCCATGATATCAAATATGACTTCTATGGCAAGCATTTGGCCACTGCTTCGTCTGACCAACACATCAAAGTATTCGATCTAGATACCTCCTCTTCTACCTGGGTATTGAACGATAGTTGGAAAGCCCATGATGGGTCTGTTATAAAGCTTAGTTGGGCCCATCCCGAGTTCTCCACTTCAAAGATTTTGGCCTCGTGCTCTTTCGATAGAACTGTCAAGATTTGGCAGGAACAACCGGACGAATTACATGGCTCTGGTAGAAGGTGGTTAAAGCTAGCCACTCTAGCCATTGAGTCGTTTTCGCCCATTTACGACGTCCAATTTGCTCCTAGTCATCTAGGATTGAAGTTGGGATGTGTTGGAAGCGATGGGATCTTTAGAATATACGAATCGTTGGAGCCATCTGATTTATCTGTTTGGGGTTTAACTACAGAAATTGGCTTGTTAAATCTGCATTTGCCCGCTAAATCGCTTCAAAGTAGTTTTTGCATCGAGTGGTGCCCCAACAAGTTCACCAAGACGGAAAAATTCATCATTGTTGCTTTGGACCAAGGGTTTATTTATGGTACTTTGCCCAAACAAAATTCACAAACAAGTAATGAAGAAGAAAACGATGCTAAATCACAATCGAAGTTCTTCAAGCTCTGTAATTTGCCTGAACATAATGGTTTAATTAGAGCAGTGTCTTGGGCTCCTTCAATGGGTAGAAGTTATCATTTAATTGCTACTGGTTGTAAGGACGGATACGTGAGAATATTTAAACTAATAGATCTAGAAAATGGGGAGTTGAAAATCGAGACTCTTGCAAAATTAAACGACCATAAGCTGGAAGTGTGGAAAGTGAATTGGAATATGACGGGGACGATTTTATCGTCAGCTGGTGATGACGGTAAAATAAGGTTGTGGAAATGCAACTATTTAAGTGAATGGAAGTGTATGAGTGTCATTAATAGCAGCAATAGATCGGAGAATAGAATGGTGGATGAATCGATTTCGCAGCCAAACGTGAGCACCGTCACTAAATGATGTATTGATAATTTCTTCAAAGTTTTGGGCCCTAACCACTTCATCTTTAGGAGATATCAGTCATAAGCTACAGCTTAGAGCGAGACTTCAGCTGAAACTTGCAAAGCGTTGATCACACCTTTACTTCTATTACATGTATATTTTGAAATCTATTTACTTTTTTTAGAACTTTGCTCTAATTGATTCCATAATTCCTCCTCATCGCTTTCTTCTTCTTGTTCACTTCTCTTTCTCTTCTTTATTTGTGCACCAGAATCAGCAAGCAATTCATCTTCAATGTCATCTTCGTCATCAATAATTATAATATCGGAGATTTCTACCCCTAAGTAAACCTTAGCAACAATAGCTCTGGTGTCGTTATTGTATACTCTGAGATATCTATCTAAACCACCAGTTGCAACAATATCACTGCTTGAGTCAATAGCAAATGTAGCACCAGTGTTTCCACCTTCAGCAAACTTACCGAGCAACTTGGCTACTGGTTTTATAACAGTTCCTGCTGTTGCAGAATTGGTTTTGTAGGCTTCTTTGTCAATTTGGGTTAACGAATATTTGGCTATCAAGCTTGAGGTGTTGGAAACAATAATTGCTTCTTCATTATCCACCAAGGCTAAGGAAACTAAACTCTGATCACATATCTTGAAATCATGTAATGGTCTCTTTCCGTGGGTTGTATCATAAATCCGCAATTGCCCATATCCAGTAGCAACCACTAACTTGAATCCCTTATCAACGTTTTGACAAATGAACTTAATCTTCGAGATTGAGATGGGTACTCTGAGGTCCAAGTGGTCGGGTTTAACGTTTTTGGCAGAGAAGATCAATTGGGTTTGAAATTTGTTTGACTTATACAACTTTTTGAATTCCTTGGATGTGACTTTGTTATCGAAAAATTTAACGATTTTCAAGTCGTTTTCTTTACCTCCATAAGCAAAAATACCAATATTTTCAGGATGAGATGTAAAATCATTAATTGGTTTAGCATTAGGTAAATCGAACGATATTGGCTCTATATCGAAACTTGGTGATATTTGTACTATGAAAATCTTGGAGGATTGAAATGCTACTATTATACTGTCGTATTTTTCAAGATTTACTAAAGAAATGGGTTTATCATTTTTGTCAATGGACAACTTATAAGTATGCAAAAGTTTGAATTTTTCTGCGTCAGAAGTTTCTTCTGACCCACTGTATTCGTATATGCTAACCGAACCATCAACTCTGCAGCAGACTAGATATTTATCTTGAAAAAGTGTGAATTTATGAATATGACTAGAGCTTGAATCATTGGCAAATGTTTCGATCAATTTGGGTTGGATCCCATCTTTTTTTGAAGTATCAGTGCCCCTTATACATTCTACTTGTTTGAATACACCATTAACGTTTGAAGCTACTAAAAATTTCATGATCGCTAGCCTCTTAATGGTACTGTCCAAGCTGGTACTGCAAGATTTGGCGATGAGATGAGATATACTGCGATGCGATTAATGGTCGTGTAGCATGCACAAAATTTGCAACAATTGAAGACGAACAAGCAAACAGAAGGGTGCAGTGGTAAGGTGAAGTATAGGATAGGGAGTAGTGAATGTATTCTTTAGAATCGTCAATTTAAGTCAATTGCTAAAAACAGCGAGAAAAAACGGCGCAGTCAGTGTCTGTTTATTGTGATGCAAAGAAGAAAGCTGTTGATATTTGAAGGACCGATTGCAGCCTCAGATAACTAATTTGAAATGGAAAATGATACTATTGAACTTTTTCTTTAAGAAACCTTCAGCTGAATTAATTTTAGTTTCAGCTAATCCTTTGTGCTAAACAAATTAAATATATTCAAAAACGCGAATAGGTATCTATCGGTCATGCATAGCTAGGACGAAAAGGTAGCACACTTTCTGTAAGTGAGATATAGTACGTCAATTATAGTCATAATGTCGGTTCTCAGTACCATCGGTGGAATTTAACAATTTTGGGTGCAATTTTGGTTGCAAAATATGCCTCTTTGGGTACCGTATGGTTGGCGCTACCATCCACACCTTTCGGGTAGTTTTCGCAGCCATTATACAGCACAATTATAAACTACACAATATTTAATTCTTTTGCAAGGTTCAAGCAAACATTCATGAATCTTGTTATCTTATAGTTCCAGACTCATTATGTGGAACTCACAAACACAATCTCAATTGCACGATTTTATAAATCACCATTTTCATACTATACCGAACTATAACGAGATTTACTCAACTATTGATTACCCCAAGCTATGTAATATACTTAACTTTGATGATGTTGATATCATCAATTTGAAAATTGACGACATTCTCAACGAAATGTTGTTTCCAAATAATAAGATTGACGATCTTGTATTTGCAAATTTTCCTTCCATTATAAATAAAGTAAATTCAGAAATCGATACCCTACAGTTGAGACCTTTTATTTCCGATAAAGCTCTAGATGAAGATTACAATAAGGATCCAATTGACCATCGAGAAGATAACCAAAGGAACTTTCGCAATCAGCTGACAGAGCCCCTGTCTGAAGCTTCCAACATGCACAGGAACCCTAGTTTGCCGTTACCCCAGCCCACTTCAAACTCGAGCTTTCGTAATCGTAGTCTATCGCTCGATTTGATGAGAAGTAAATCGCGGAATTTGTCGCAACCATCCAAACCAGCTGCCATTGACGCAACCATGGTAAATGTTAATGTTCAGCCTACAAAAATCACTCTTTTGCCGACATCGGAAACCTCAAAAAGGTTTCTGTTCACATTCAACAAGCAAAATAAATCGTTTGAACAAAATCAATTGCCTGGAACGCTTCCAAAACAGAGAGATAATAGAAGAAACTCAATGCTAGTGGATAGTTTACCAACGTACGTCTTGGACCAAATTAGAAATCCAGATAGAGATGGCTCCCTTAGCGGTGAACCAGCACATGACGTAGTTAAAAAGTTATCTGAATCAGTGGTAAATCTGAAAGTTGCAAGTCAGAAGAAGAATAGTCAAATAAATTGGAAAAATACAAAAGCGAAGGAAGTTGATGATTCTCAAGTCCTTAAGCCAAGTGCTATAGATGATGAGGAGATTTCAACTGCGAACAAAAATCAAAATAATACCAGGTTTCACAATGTACTATCCAACTCACAGCATTTATACTCTCATTCTAACGATTTAAACCCCGATAAAATAGACAAGATTAACGATAGTCCAATCACATTATCAGAAAGAGCAGAAACCATCCAAGAAGACTTGACCGAAGAAGAATACGTTCTGCCAAATTTAGTGACCAAGTACTACCAAATAGATGTGGAGGATTCTCACGAACGAGAAGAGTTTTTAAGAGCTTTGGACGCAGATGAAGAAACAGATTTTGTCAATCTTAACGACAGCAACGAAGATATAAAAGATGACAATGCTACGATAGAAGATGAATACTTATTTTAAAGCATTTATGCAAATGAATCTTTGCAATTTATTTATATAATATACAACTGGACCATCAGGAATGTTCCAATTTACAGCAATATACTGTAGTAATGCTCATGCTAAAGGCTGTACGTTACGCAACAAACTTAAGGCATATTCGTACATCCACATCGAAATTGCACTTGTTGGAGCAGTTTTTAATACACTCACTCCAAACCCTCTATAAAACCCAAGCACACCCTCTTTGAATAAGATGCTCTTACCTAACTTAACAGCAGAAATATGCTTATTGTCATGATCTACACCATACACCTGACATCGTTTTCGGATAGTGTCCAAAGGAAACGTTATTCCTTTTGAAGTAGCCCCAGCTATAAAGCCACAGATCCCTTCAATAAATGGCACATTTGGAAAATAGCTCGAAAGCTCTCTAGCTTTTTCGTATGTTGCGAACATAACTCCTGTAGTTAGTGTGATTGAAAGCATGGCAGGTTTTATGCCTGAAAAAATTCCTAGGACACCTTCGTTTTCAAATATATCTTTCACAGTAGCTGTCATAGATAAGAATTCTTTTGAAGAATTAGCCACCAATCTCGTCCTCAACAAATCAAATGGATAGGTTACTGTAGTACTTATGATCCCTGACCCCATACCAGTGATTAAAGCATGCACAGAAGGTGCTACTTTGACATTGTAATGATTTGATAGATCTTCAAATCCTCGATTAAGATAAGTGTAGGAAGTAAATTGGGTAGCCCCATATAATATGTACAAAATTTCTGCTGGGACGTTTCCTTTCCAAAGAGCTCTAATGCCTTCATTCGCAAGCAAATCTTTTACTAATTGTATCGAACCATGGCTGTCTTTATATGCTTGGGTTTGTAATTGTAATCTTATCTTTATAGTGTCTAGTGGAGCTGTCACACCTCGAGCCACCCCACCAGAAATTGCACCTGCAACCGCAGCTTCGTAGGGAGAAACGTTGGATCCTCGCTTTAAATGATCTTCCCGCAAGTTTCTAGACCCCATACATTCACTTGTTTAGATATATATTGCACAGTTGTTGATTTATCTTGTTTTGAAACCCCGGAGCTTCATCTCATCGGAGTAAATTAAACGTTTTCGCGTGATATCTCGGACATCTACTTCCGAAGGTTTACAAACAGATAAGACATGTTTTGCAAAAGTGATGCAAGTATAACCAACATAGTAAGACACTTCCATGTCCATTAACATGCCCATTATGTATTAGATGGCTATTGTTGGTTTTTATCGAAACCTCAAAATTTTGGCTGCAAAAGCCCTGCGATGAGCTCAGTCTAAAGATCGCGCTACCTGAAAAGTATCAATTACATATAGTAAACACTGTCTTCCATAACATTGCACTGCTGGTGATAATGTGTTTAAAGGATGTAACGTTTCATAAACATGGGACTATTCCAGTGCAACACTTTGAAGCCTTAAAATCAAAGTTGATTGCAATTGATAACGCGTTATCGTTATATTTAACCAACCATCACTCTAGTCCATTATTGGTGAAACTACTTGATTCCGCCAGTACCCTTGCTAACCAACGAATAAAGATCTTGGACATAGAATGCATCTTGTATTTCAATCTGGAAATATATAAAGTTTACAAACTAGCCGGTGGTTTGTTTGATTATAGTCAGATCTATATCAAGTTTCCGTCTGGCTTTACCAACATAAAATTGCACCAACGTCGAGCTGATTTCACTACAGCAGTAAATAAATGGATCGATGAGAACAAAATGGCACATTCGTTACCTGCTACGGAAATACTGCTGCTTTTGTCGGACCGTACACCTTCTCCTTCAAAAGTTGTAAAACCTACTTCACCATCCAAACGCGTATTTGGAGACTTGAAGAATAATGCATCAAAGTTCCAATTTAAGGAACGTATAGAGTTGATTCAGAAGCAAAAGAATCAGGGATTGTCTTTAGTTGAACGAATAAAGCTCAAGGAACAATTGGCTGCTACTCAGAAGCAAGACCCCAAGAAAGATTATCAAGACTATTTACTAGGCAAGGCAAAAGTGGTTTACGAAATCATTTACCAATCGGTGAGCAAAGACTCTTCTGTAAAATCGTTTTCTATGGCAAAGCTTTGTGAAATCGTAAAAGATAGCTTATCATATCCATCAACGTCTGAAGAGATTGTCGATGTTGTCAAGCTTATCAGTCAAAAACTAGATCGTGATTCATTTTCATTGATTGAGAGAAATGGTATTACTGTTTTAAGAGTTGGAGGGCTAGATAGAACCAAAGACTTAAGTACAATCCGATCTATTTAACAAACATTGCATTAATAAATACTGGCTATTAATTTACATAATCTATAATATAAACTAATTAATTTTATTTTCATACAAAATAACTCTATAAAATCAAGAACCTTGCACCATACAAAGTTTCATACTTAATTGTCTCTTAATGCAATATCTGCTGCAGCTGAATTCATAAAGAAATGCTTCAATACAAGTTCAACAAGAGCAGTACCGAATAAATCCAACAAAATAGATCCAGTTAACTTGACTTTGAAAACAGTGTCCATTGGCACGAATTTCATGGCTTCATTCAATTCTGGCATGAATTCAGTGGAACAAGCAAGTGCTAACCCAGCAACACCGAATAATCCGTAGAACATACCTTTGTTGTCCCTGATCGATTCTCTGAATGGTAAACCTTGGTAATTAACTGCGAAAGTAGAAACTTGTTGTGCCAATTGTAATAAGAACATACCAGTATTAAGTAAAGATGGAGAAAACTCTTTTTCTAAATCAATTTGTGGTTCTCTTGGTTCCAAAATATAAATTTCTCTAGTGATGTAAATTAATGTAATAATATGAATGGCAAATTGACCCAAAATTGAACCCATAATATAGATATTGAAAATACCTTCTTGTGGTCTTTCTTTAGATAATTTTTCAATTGGTTTACCACGAGAAATAGATAAGAAACAAACAGATAACAAAATACCAGATACAGTAGCTTGACCATCACCGAATTTAATCCCAGCCAAGTATAAGACGGAAAGCGAATAAGCAGAAATCAAACAGTTTAAAGCAAGAATCTTATACATTTGAATGGTAGAAACCAATGCACAACGACCTTGACGGATAATGTGGGTAACAGCAGAAACATTGGAAAGTTTAGAAGTGAAAGGAGCAGCAACTGAGGCATCACCTAATTTTAATACTGGAGCTTCATCCTCACCTTCAGCATCACTAAGTGCACCCATAATTTGATCAGCAAAATTGATTTTTTCTTTATTTTTGGCACTTGAAGGGGTAATGACGATATTGCTTTTATTGGCAGCATCAACGGCTTTTCTTAATTCATCAGTAATTTCGATACCTTTCTTTTCCATGGCTTCCAAATATTTTGGATTTGATTTACCTGGAGGATACAAATGAGCAATAGTAAGAGGAACAGGTGGAGCTTCTTTACCCCAATTGGCTAATAAAGCAACTTGCTTTTCATAAACAGTTTTCTGAGTTTCAATTTTTCTTTGTTCAGCAATCTTTTTCATACCTTCTTCAGTACCATTTAACAAAGCAACACCAATGTTAGCTTGTTTCAAGGCACCGACATCATTAGTACCATCACCACACATCAATGTGTTGTAACCAGCATCCTTAAGAGAAGTTAAGATGAATTCCTTTTGGGAAGGAGAAACACGAGCGTAGACCCAGGTATGTTTCAACAAATCTAAAATTTGTTCGTGTTCGGCAAGATAATTAAGAGCGTAACCAGTAATACAGATATCGTGAATCTTGAAGATATCAAGATTGATTCTATCGTCAGAATTAAAAGGAAGAATAATAGTTTCATCAATAGTTCTCCAAACTAAGTTTTCACTTTCTGAAACATCATGATGTTCCTCAGGAGCATCTAAGATTAAAACATCCTTAGTGGTAATTTCCACTTCTTTAGCAACGTGACAAGCAGTTAATGGATTATCACCAGTAATCATAACACATCTATGACTAGATTCGTTTAACATTTGAATGGTTTCAATGGCATCATCTTTCAATGGACAGTGGAAAACAATAAATCCGGCAAAATTCAATTTCGATTCAACATCTTTTCTATCGATTTTAGTAACATTAGTTTTGGCATCCAAGTATTTATAAGCTAAGGCTAAAACTCTTGAACCAGATCTAGTAAATGATTTGTAGATAGCTTCATAGTTTTCTGGAGCATCAACTAACATAGTACGGATTGTTTCAGGGGCACCTTTAACAGCAACAAAGTTCTTACCAGGAAGAGAATTGATAGAGGAAATAGCAGCTGATCTCTTTAAAGCAGAACTAAATTGGAAACGACGCAAAATATGAATTTTGTCGGTTTTCTTTCCATGGGTTCTTTCAACAGTATCCTTTGAGCCAACTACCCAATTGGCAGCTTTCAAAGTAGCTTGTTCCATAGGGTCACCAACAATGTCACCATCATCCAATTTAACTAATGCATGAGCAGTACCAAGGACATATGAGGTAGTTTCAGGAGCTTCATCAGCCTTATACAAGTGGTGAATATCATCATTTTTAAATCCAGCTAAACCTTCAAACACTAAATCTTCGGCAGTTAAAGTACCAGTTTTATCGAAACAACAAACATCGATTCTACCGGCTAATGGAATTCTAAATGGTTCAGTACAGTAGACGTAGAATTTCAATAAAGAAGACAAGGAAGAATTGACCGCCATAGTCAATTCCATTGGCAATTCAGGAGGAACCACAGAAGTGATGACTAAAATACAATCAAGAATCAATTTCGATTGGATTCTACCCATTCTAGTACCTTCAACCCACACGTACCAAGAAGCAGCGATAGCAAATTGCAACAAGAACAAAATAAAGAAGAAGGCTTCCTTATTACCTACAGACACTCTTTCAGAACTGAAAATCATCATTCTAACCAAAGAACCTTGAGAAGTTTCGAACCCGGTCTTGGAAACGTAAGCCAAAGCTCCATGATCAGGAGCAACAGGAATATGGCTATCAGCGTCTTGGGGAGTAACTTGCAAAGCTACAGTACCACCATGTAAGATGGAATTCTTATCGAAAGATTCTACGGCCAAGTTTTCTTCACCAGGTCTTAATTTAATCGATTCTTTCAATAATGGAGTAGATTCACCAGAAAGCATAGCTTCGTTGACAATGGCAGTACCATCCAATAATAACAAATCACAAGGCAAAGCAGAACCATCTTGAGTACGAGGAACAGACACGATATCACCCGGGAACAAATCTGGGGTTTGCAATTGTTTCCATTTTTTGTCTCTGTAGGCATAAATATCGTAAGGTTTAATACCCATAGATTGGAACTCCGACATAGTTACTCTTCTTTGAAACACAGTAGACATTTCAAAGGCAACAAGAACAAACAAAGAGAACAAAGAATAGTACCATTGTTCGTCCATACACCATAAGGCGACACAGAAGATTTGGAAGACGAAAAATGGAGCAACGGCATGTTCTTTAAACAACTCCCAGAAAGTAGGAATAGGAATGTCGAATTTGTTTTCCCCGTAAGTTCTCTTTAATTCCGATAAATCAGAGGTTTTTAACCCGGTAGCGGTCTGGAAAGTAGACAATTTTGGAGAATTGTCAAACTCGAATTGAGGAGGAGAGAACTTTTCGATTTCAGGGTGGAACAAATGTCTTCTCTTTTGGAAAAGGAACGAGATTTGGTTGTTTTCTCTAATGATTGGAACGATAGCGCCAACCCCAGCGTTTGGTGCTGGAGTGATCTGCAAATAAGAAGCTTCGGATAACAGTTTCACAGGAGAGTAATTAAACTTGGAATCGATATTGATATTCCAGTGAGGCATCAACCACATCAAGAAGTTCAACGAGATGATGGTAATCAAATAAACAAATGTCCATTCGCTTCCTTTGATATAGGTATCATAGTGAAAGAAATACACCTGTAAGAAAACTGGATAGATAATAGTGAAGGGCAAAACAAATGGTCTCAAAAGAATAGACCGAGGTACCAACAATACCGCATCTACAATAGATGGATTATCGACTATGCTTTCTGACATAATGATCGATATCCAGCAATGTCCAATCTTACTTCTTGCCATTTAAATTAAGAAATTTGAAAATCTTTTTTGCCAGCGAGCGCACACCGCGCCGCTACCACCACGGCATGGAACCAATTGGAAGAGTTGCAGCGATAAGCAATGGCATAGGTGAGAGGACATAAAGAGTTCAGTAGAAGGTAGTATTGTCTCAGTAGATGTTTGGAATGGAGTATTGTTGTATTTTGAGGTCGTTTTACGGTTTTAGACACTAGAATTGCAGGCGCTACCACAACGTGAACGGAGTAAATTATGATCTGGTACTGATGAGCTTACAATGAAAGTTTAATCAGAACAAAAGGCGTAATAAATATTGTGAACTTGTAAGAAGAATGGTGTATGAGGAAATTGTTATTCTTGTAGTTATTAGTACTGTAGATTGCTTCTAGCCGATTTTTGGTTATTTTTAAAGGTTCTGATTTATGCAATAAGCAATTAGTAAAGGAAAGTAGACCTCAATGTACTTGTTGTACTTCAATTCAATTCCAGTATGCCATTGTAGGTGAAACTAAATCATGGTGTGGGTGTGATTTGATATTTAGTACGTAAAAAGGAAATAAAAAATGTGTCAATTTTGGCTGCAAAAGCTCGAGAAAAACGTTTTCCGTCAATTTCCAACAATGAGCTATAAATAGCCAGCTGCAAACTATGCAGTGTTAAGAAGTATCTAACATGTAGTCTTGCTTCATATTAGTAGACCATTGCTTTGGCCAGCAATGATATTACTAATTCGGAGAGTTATGTTGGTGGGTTACCAATAGATTACAGGCATTCAAGGCAAACTACTCAATTTGGGCAATCTACAGATAATAGATCCCCGGTACATTTCATCTGTAACTAAAGTACTTAACTACAGATCTACGCACGACAAGAAGAGGTCATAGCTCCGGTTCCTTTGGAGAAACTGCTAAGTATAAATTATTATATCATTATGCACCTAATTTCCGAGAATTGGCCTTGCGGCATAATGAAAGATGCACCCCGTTCATTTGCTCGTTGGTATCCATTTGAACAATCAAATATCCATATAGAGCTAGGAACTGTGTTACCAAGGAATTTAGGTTGGGATACTGACACAACTGGCATCCAAAGAAACCAATTATATTTTGTCGTTATTGTGAATCAGAGCGAAATCTACGAGTTTGTCCAGGGATTATGAACTTATTATACAATGAACATAAGGTCGTATCAATGGCGACGACTTCGTTCTACAACCAACAAAGAAATAGTAAAGTAGGATCCTACAGTCGTTCTTACTTTCCTATTTGCCCATCTCTAGCTTCTGCTTAAGTATCGTGTGACTTTAGCCACAGTATGTCTAAACATGAATACCCTGCCAAAAAAGAGGAAAACTGCAGGAATAAAAATCTATTTAAATATTGCGCCGTTTGATAGCTCTATTTGCTTATTTTGGTTCGATTTACCTCTCCGTTCACCCCGTTATCACAATCGTACAACATAGCTTCGTTTACATGATTCTAGATCTTACGACAGACAATATCGAGCCCCCAAAAAAATTGCGCCATTAGCAACACTGCTATTATCTAGATGCGACGATTTGCTCATATTAACTATTCCATGGTACGGCATTCGTGGACTCCAAAGTTGATTGCCCCAAAATTTTGGCTGCAAAAATTCATGCATATTTTTTTTGCATAGTAAAAAATTGTGGCTGCGAACTATTACGGAATTCTTACAAATGATACTATTTAAATATACTTCATTACAACTTGTTTTAGGATTGTATCATTCTACGTGCCAATGTCGTTTAACAATATCCCTGTAATTGACCTTAGTCAAGCATTTGATGAAAGTACCAAACCGCAATTTTTGAAAAATTTGCAACATGCAATTATCAATGTAGGTTTCTTACTTTTAGTTAACTATGAATCCGTAGGTCCCCAACCGGAAGATTTCGCCAACATCAAAACTGAAGCCATCAATTTCTTTGACTTGCCCGACAAGTACAAAGAGGAGGTTGAAATGATTCGTTCGCCTCATTTTTTGGGTTATACTCGATTAGCTAATGAAATCACTGCCAGTCACGCAGATTGGAGGGAGCAAATCGATTTGGGAACGGAATTACCAGCTCCATCTAAAGACGAACCTATTTATCGTAATATCGAGGGACCAAACTTGTGGCCCGATGAAAAAGTTATTCCCAATTTCAAACCTACCATATTAAGTTATATAGATAAAATGTCTCATTTATCCTTGGTATTCAAATCTTTAGTAGCTGAAGCCATTGGGTTACCAGCAGACTCATTTGATGCGTTTTTCAAGCCAAATCAGCAGGCAAAAATGAAATTAATTGCCTACCCCGATACTGCTGAATTAGGCGATAAGTCCGCACTCGCCAAATCGGACGATACCCCAGAAACCCGCCAAGGATGTGGTCCTCATAGAGATTCGGATTTGCTTACTTATATATTTCAGGCTACAGATCATGAAGATTCTTTACAGATCCAGAATTGGCAAGGAGAGTGGATAACCGTGCCTTATGTAGCCAATTCCTTGGTGGTTAATGCAGGTCAAACCTTAGAAGCGATTACACAAGGGGTTTGTAAAGCTACGATACATAGAGTACTTATTCCACAAGCAGGTACAGGCACGAGAATCTCTATTCCATTTTTTCAAACTATTGACTTGGATTCTCATAAAAATGTAGTTAGTAATATTCCTAAAGAAATTTTGCAACTAACAAAAATAAGAGACGATACCATTAACCAATGGGGCCAAATTGGGTTCCAATTTATACCGGATGTGTCCAAGGATCCTGTGGGCGTGTCGGTGTTCAAAAATAGAATAAAGTCGCATCAAGACGTGGCCAATAGATGGTATCCAGAGATATTGAAACAAGTATTGCAGGAATACAAGTAGAAGCCATTGAGGATTATTTTCAGCGCAACCTTCAATTAAATCATGATACTTCCTAGGTAACATAAAAATTAATTGTGATTTTTAGAGTTAATGGCACAAAATTAATGACATTTAGGTAAACCAATGCTTAATTATGCATATGTAAATAGAAATTATGAATTATAAATCAGCTTTATTAGAATATAACATCAACACTAAATAATTACTTAAGCAAATTTCTTGAAAGCACCTTCGGCTTGAGAAAGACCTTGGGATTCAGCTTGAGAAAGACCTTGGTTTTGACCTTGACCACCTTGGGATTGACCTTGACCTTGACCTTGAGAGTGACCTTGGGATTGACCTTGGGATTGACCTTGGGATTGTTGAGAACCACCTTGGGAACCACCTTGTAAATCACCGTAAAGGGTTTGAGCAGAATTAGCAAGACTGCTGGTACCTTGTTGTTGGTAGTTAGAGTATGCAGTCTTTGCATCAGAAGTCAATTTACCGACATCAACGTTTTTACCTTGTTGTTGGTAAAGTTCTTCACCTTCTTGAATAATATTTTGGAATCCAGACATTGTAATTAATTAGCAATAGGGAAAGAAGAAATTCCAATTGCCAGGAATTGACCAATATTTATACTATATATCGAATTTCAAGTGAGCCATTGTGACGTGCATGAAATATTGCATGGATGATTGATGAAATATAATTAATTAATTCGCTACATAAGCGGAGACCAGAATTGAAAACACAATCCTGTAACCTCGGTAACGTAGTACACATTCATTTATGAATCAGGAAACACGCATTACGTTAATAAATTATTGATGATTTATAACCACAGTACTATACGTACTGGGGATAATAGGGGAGAGGGTACATGCATATGATACAATAGGCTGCAAAACTAAAAGGACAATTTCAATGGACGATAATGCATGTCCATGAGTACGAAGAGTGTGGTGGCAGTGTTCCACTACAGCTGCAGTGTCGTTTCATGTTCTTTTCAGCGTTCAATGCGAATATCTTCTATTGTACCTCGTTGGCGGTCGCGTCCACGGTACGTCATAATTGAAATTGACATCTTGCATAGAATAGGCATCTGGCATAAAGAACATCGGTATTGCAATTGCCGTTGCCGATGAAAAGTGGACCGATGTAATTTTGCAATGGAGTATCTAATATTATATATATTACTATTGACAATAACTATATCTATCTTATTCTAAAGTTTCAATTTTTCTAAAATACTGATAGTTTGTTCATAACCTTCAATTTCTGCAGTTAACTTCTCTAATCTTTTGTATGCTGATTCTTTAGCGGCTTCGTTAGTCTTTTCAGTAAACTTACTAATCCCTTCATTGGTTTTCTTAGTAAATTCTTGAGCAGTAGCTAACTTCTTGTTAACCTTGGCAATTTCCGCATCTAAATCAATTTGTCCCTTGACTAATACATGGACAGTAATTTCTGGACCAATGGCTTGTAATGCACAGCCGCTTGGTACTTCGGTACTACCTTGGACAACTTTGATGCTTTCCACCCCTTTAATCAAAGAAACAATTGATTCTTGTTGTGTCTTGACAACTTCATAAATTTCTTCGTTGTTGGTTTCAACGTAAACTTGACCGTTTTTAACAATGTTATATTGGGCCAAAACTGATCTAGCACCTTTAGTGATCTCCAATATGGTTTCGTAGGCTTCACTAGCTTTGATATTGTCGTATTGTTCAACGTATTGTGGATATTCTGCAACAACAATCGATTTGGTGTTGTCATCACCTCTTCTTGGCAATCTTTGCCACATTTCTTCGGTGATAAATGGCATGAATGGATGGATTAATCTTAAGGCATTGTCAATACAGGTGTAAAGAGTGTCTTGAGCTGATTTCTTTTGTTCTTCACTTCCATCTTGAATCAAAGCTTTCGAGTTTTCAATATAAACATCACAGACATCATACCAATATTCATAGATGTAGTTACAAGCTTCACCAAATTCACGGGCTTCCAAGGAGTTATTTACATTTTTGCTGGCAATAGTCAATTTATGTAAAATCCATTTTTCGACTAATGATTCTTTACCAGTCAATTCAGCAGTCTTTGGTGCAACATAGTCTTCACCTAATCTACCTAATACGAATTTGGTAGCTTGATACATCTTGTTACAGAACTTACGGTAACCTTCAACTCTCAAAATATCTAAATTGATATCTCTACCACCAGTAGAATAAGCACAAAGAGCAAATCTAAGAGCATCAGTACCACATTCTGGAATACCATTTGGATAAGAAGCTTTTTGACCTTCAATGGCTCTCTTCAATTCACGTGGATCCAAGTTACCACCGGTTAATTTATCATGTAATGATTGCAATGGAATACCGGCAATAACGTCTAATGGATCAATAACGTTACCTAAAGATTTAGACATCTTACGACCTTGAGCGTCACGGACTAAAGAGTGACAGAAAACTTCCTTGAATGGAACTTGACCGGTCAATTTCAATCCTAACAAAATCATACGAGAAACCCAGAAGAATAAAATATCCCAACCAGTTTCCAACATGGACATTGGTGCAAATAATTTCATGTCTGGGGTGTTGTGTGGCCATCCTAAAGTAGAAATTGGCCATAAACCAGAAGAAAACCAAGTATCCAAAACGTCTTCATCTTGTTCCAAAGTGAATTTGACATCACCAAATTTCTTGTTGGCTTTTTCCAAAGCTTCTTCTTCGGTTCTACCAGCAATCCAGTATTCGTTGTCCAATTTGTCGTTTTCTTGACCTTCAATGTGAACGAAGTAAACTGGACATCTGTGACCCCACCATAATTGACGAGAAATACACCAATCTTGAATGTTTTCTAACCAGTGGAAATATTCATTTTCAGAACTCTTTGGAGTGATAGTGATGTCACCCGATTTAACAGCCTTAATAGCTTCAACGGCCATATCTTGTTGGTTAACCCACCATTGTGGTTTCAACAATGGTTCAATAATATCACCCGATCTGGAACAAGTTGGAATGGTCATTTCATTGTCTTGTTGACCTTCAAATAATCCCTTGGCAGTCAATTCTTCAATGACCTTAGCTCTGGCGTCAAATCTCTTCATACCTTGCCATTCAGGACCACAGTTTTCGTTTAAGAAACCATCATCAGTATAGATGTTAATGAATTCTAAATTGTTTCTCTTACCAGTTTGGTAATCGTTTTGATCATGAGCTGGGGTAATTTTAACAGCACCAGTACCGAATTCCATGTCGACGGCTTCAGCATCGGTAACAATAGGTAATTTACGGTCCAAAAATGGATGTTGAACAAATTTACCGTGTAAATGAGTGTATCTTGGATCTTTAGGATGAACAGCAACCCCAGTATCACCAAAGATGGTTTCCGGTCTGGTAGTAGCCACGGTCAATTTTTCGTTGGTACCTTCAACCAAGTAAGAGAAAGAAGTCAAAACCCCAAACTCAATCTTGTCGTCGTAACCTGGAACACTTAATTGGGTTCTACCAGCAATGTTCTTGTTGTCAACTTCCAAATTAGAGATAGCAGTGTTTAATTTAACGGACCAGTTGACTAATCTGGAAGCTCTGTAAATGGTACCGTCTTCGTGCAATCTAACGAAAGCTTCGGTAACGGCTTCAGATAAACTTGGGTCTAAAGTGAAAGCTTCTCTAGACCAATCGTAGGAAGCCCCCAAAGTTTTGACTTGTGCTTTGATTCTTCCGTGGTATTCGTCTTTCCATTCCCACACTTTTTCAACGAACTTTTCTCTACCATAATCGTGTCTGGTCTTCTTTTCTTTGGCCCATAATTGTTTCTCAACGACGGATTGGGTAGCAATACCAGCGTGATCGAAACCAGGTAAAAACAAGGTGGTTTTTCCCTTCATTCTGTTCCATCTGATTAAGGAATCTTGAATGGCAATGGTCAAGGCATGGCCAATATGCAAAGCACCAGTGACGTTTGGTGGTGGTGCTGGAATGGAGAAAACACCTTGGGGTTTGATTTCACCATCTTTAGTCAATTCTGGAGCAAACAAACCTTGTTTGTCCCACCAGTTGTACCACGAACTTTCCACGTTCTTAGGATTATAGGCCTTGAAAGCTGGGTCTTCTAAAGAGGCTAAAATCTTCTTTTCCCCAGGAACAGTTTTGTCGATATATTCCGGAGTAGGCTCAATTTCTTTCTTTTCCTTTTTTGGTTTTGGAGCACTGGCCTTGGCTTTTTCTGCTTGTTTGGCTTTCTTAGCTTCAAATTTGGCTAACTTTTCTGCCTTCTTACGTTCGTTTTCTAACTGTTTTGCAGTCTTGACTGGTGCTTCAGCACCAGCTGCAACTTGAGTAACTGGTTCCGACATTGTCTGCAATATCTTCCTGCTACTATAATACCTGTAAAAACTTGCAAAAAATTGACCTTTTATAACAAGTCGACTAAGTACCATACAATAGTTAAAACTCTATGATAATTTTTTACTGCCTGAAAAATTACTCATTGAAAAATTTGTCATATTGGTTTTGTGTCACTATTTTCCTGTGCGAGAAATGGCTGCAAAATGAGACTAGATACCATAGAAGATAACCACTAAAGGGGGGAATCTGAGATAGTTGGCGTCTACCTTTGTAAGCTGAGTCATAGGTAACGATCTGTCGAAAACGGCAGAGTTTTTCCTTGCAATTTCGTGTTTGGTGATTAAGACTACCTGCATCAGAACAAACATAGCGATTCAGTCACCATTGTATGCATCTTCATGTTGGTGTGGCATATCATGGGTTCTTATCAGAGGCTTCCGTGCGTTTTAAAGGAGTACAGATTATCCCCTAATTTGTTTTGATGCACTTGGTCAAACGGCTGCTGAAAACCAAATTACAGTTACAACATTTTATTGAGTCATCCAGCCATAGTTTGCAAAAAGAAAGTAAATGTTGCACTGTTACTGAATACAACTGTACGTGTGTTAGTACGATGGATCTAGAGTACAAGTATCCCTGATCCCCAAAAATTCCTATTAGTCACATTCTCAATAGTATGCTGATATCTCGACTGTGCGATTGTATTACATAGATTTGTAAATCTTTATGTGGACTACTTTGTCATACCATTGAGCCATTTGTTGGCTGCTATTAGATTTGTCTTCTTTTCATCCACATTACTGGCTTTCTCTATCCTTTTACTCGGGTTACTTAAAACAATGGAATCCGCATCAATTATATTTGCATTCAGTGAACTTTGTAATCTCTGGCTCATGGCTTTGGACATCTTTGCATTCGTGTTGTTATTGACTTTGATTTTGCTAATTCCGCTGTAATTCTTTCCACTCATTCCTAATCCAATTTCATTCCCATACCCATCAATAACAGAATCTTCTTCGACACCAAATTGCACTCTGTTCTGTGCTTTGCGTAGTTCCGACATCTGAAATCGTTCTTTTATCTTTCTTAATCGTTTTCCTCCTCTCTTCTTACTCTTTTGCTCAATAGGAATGGGGAGAGCTTTATCTGGTTGCTGTTCTGGAGGTGTTAAGAGCTTTTCAATCTTGGTTTGAATATCTGCAAGGTATTTCTGCCCTAATTCTCCATTACCATTAGATTGACCAAGGTCTATTCTTGCAGCCAAGACGATCTTTCCACTGATTATTCTCATCACTGATCGAATAATATCCGGAGGTAAATATTTCAACAAGTCGCTGTGATACAAGTATCCTGTTTGACGGATAAAGTTAGACTTTGTTTTGGTAGTTGATGACAAATCCTTAACTCCAAGCGAAGCGATATTACACGAGGGTGTCATGGCTAGTTGTTTTAATGATCCAGTACTGATTAATAATTGAGAAGTCGTAATGGGGCCGATTATTGCACTCACATTGGGA
This sequence comes from Suzukiozyma fluviatilis, assembly GCA_030560825.1. Lineage (NCBI taxonomy): Eukaryota > Fungi > Ascomycota > Pichiomycetes > Serinales > Debaryomycetaceae > Suzukiozyma > Suzukiozyma fluviatilis. The sequence goes on from JAKTVZ010000001.1 coordinate 1,128,288, forward strand.
GCAAATTTTGATATTCTTGATGATATAAATTGCGATAATTTGTACAAGGTACTATCAAGAAGGAATATTATATCACAAGCTTCCAATATTATATCAAAGTCTTCGCTATTTAGCATGAATTGCAGAGGAACCTGTTGCAATGCCGCCATAACTATCACCAAAACCTTTTCGTTGGTGATAAATTCCTTTAGTTTAGCTTCATATAGTTTAATATTTACTAAATCTTGCCCTATAATTACAATAATCCTCGCATAATCAATAGGATTCAAAATTAATGTTTCTAACTCAGAAAACACTACTTTGTAATGAACTTTAAGAATATTATGGAATAACGCAATTTCCTGGTTTATAATGGTCGACAATTCATTTATCGATAAGATGAACTTATATTCTGGTGATTGGTCTTGATTTATGGACGATATCAACTCTTGATAATCTGTTTCGGCGTCGTCCGAATACTTCAATAATCTCTCCTCCAACTCAGGAATTAGCGACAAAACCGAAGAAAACTGTTGCAATTGCTGCTTGTTGTCAACTTTGAAGTCATTCTGAAGCAATTTGAATTGGTTTTGTAAACCATTGCTCGATATTAAATTATCGAGTTTTGTTTCGAACGATAAATCATGGGTTTCCACAGCATTTTCTTCGGAAAAATTGGGTTCAATCTGTTCTCCTTCACTGTCACTATCTAGATCGTTCAAAAGATCCTGCTCATAGTCCTCCATAGTTGAAATTGGTGCAGTCAATAAAAGATGGTAGTTGCCGCACTCTATAGTATTTCTGAGATTGAGATGAGCATCAATTATATGCAACAGAAAATAGAGTTGATATTTAACTTATTCTTATAAACCCATAATTTTGTATATATAGCCATGGTTTTCCACGTTAGAACCAATGTGCTAGGCCAGTCTGATGGATCTGCCGAGTTAACCTTGGGAAACACCAAGGTCATCACTGCTATTACCGGTCCTATTGAACCAAAGGGAAGACAAGCTCTACCAACATTGGCCAGTTTGGAAATTATAGTAAGACCTTCCATCGGATTATCAACTACCAGAGAAAAGCTTTTGGAAGACAAATTGCGGTCGCTTTTGCAAGCAGTTATTGTTCGATACAAGTACCCAAGACAACACATTCAGATTGTAGTCCAGTTCTTAATAACAGATAATGGTAATGGTAATAACGAGTTCACCAGTAATGAGTTGAATGCCGCCATTCACAGTTGTTACTTTGCTTTAATAGATGCCGACATCTATTTGCGTTCATCTTTTGCCTCGGTCTCGATATGTTTGCTTAATGGAAAATTAGTTACTAACCCAACGTACAAACAACTCTTACAGAGTGACTCTCATCATGTAGTATGTTTCAGTATTGAGGACCAAAAACCAAAGAAGGTACTTTTGTTAGAAAGTATAGGTGATTTTAGCGAGTCCGAGTTGTTTGAGATCATAAGTTCTTGTGCTCAAGATTGTATAGATATCCATCAACAGCAAAGAAAATTCATTAGTGATAAGATAGAAAACGATTACATTTGGAGAGGTTAATTGCATAATGAATGTGAATGGAGAGACATGGAGGTATGAATGGTATGAAATCGCATTGTTCAGTGGAATGAATTGGCAGTAATCAATATTTTGCATGCCAACGATTCCAGATTGCTACATATTACTTTCTTCCAGACTCCTTCATCATATACATTTCTTCTCCTAGATTACTACATCATATATAATTCTCCTGCCACATTCCTACACCATATATACATTTCTTCTCCCAGCCTACTGTCATATATACCTATTTCTTATTCATTGTAATATATAAAATCTATTGGAAATAAAACTCAACTGAAATATAACCAAATTAAATAGAAACCCCAACCATAGCATTATTTATATCATTATAAACTGCACATCCCCGTTCTTGATTGTAAATCAATATAAAGTAGCCAACGGATCCAATCTATTATTTCTAGAAGATCCAATATTCAACAAATTGATTTCCCCGTTGGAAAACTTGTTGTTTGGATTCATCTTATGCTTGAATGTAAACCCAATAAAGTTGTTTTGCGCAAACGGCTTCTTGCTATCTTTCTCTAATAATGAATCGTTATGTTCTTGTCTGGCAAAAACGTCTTTATATTTGGCCATCATCTCTTCATCTTCAAAATCGTCAAAATAACCAGCATCTTCCTCGTTGTCTAATTGAGGCGTGAATGGAGGTGTCTTCTTTCTTAAGTTGTCCCAATCTTTGATTTCACTAAAGTATGGAGACTGTTTAATTTGATTGAAATTTCTGTATCTAGTTGCTGGCGATGCAATCAATTTGATAATCAAATTCCAAGTTCTATCTGAAAATACATATCTACCATCTTTAGTTTGTGGTCTTCTCAAAGCTGTTTTCCAATGTTTTAAGTTATAGTAAGTTTCATCTTGTTTCGAACCAGAAAATGGTGGATATCCGCACAATGCTTCAAATAACATGCACCCTAATGACCAATAATCGATGGTATAATCATAGTTTTGACCTTCCAAAACTTCTAATGCCATATAATCTGGAGATCCAACGATAGAATTAGCCAAGTTCAAATGGCCCTGACTTTGCTTGAAGATCTTTTGTCTTTCAAACATAAGTTTCGAAGGAACTTGATATTCTTCCAAATCTTCCAAATTCTTCAACTTTATTCTCATACTTTCAATACGGTCGGTTGAAACTGTACCGGCTGCTAAACCGAAATCGGTCAATTTAATATGACCTTTGGAATCAATTAAAAAGTTCTCTGGTTTCAAATCACGGTGAGTAAAGCCTAGTTCATGTAATGAATTAACCGCAGCAAACATCTCACTGATGTAGAATCTAGAGTGTGGAGGTATAAGGTAGCCAGTGTTGTTTAATAAAGTTCTGAAGTCTCCTCCGGGAACGAATTCCATGGCCAAAAATACCTTTTCTGGGTCTTGGAAAGCATACAATAACTTCACTAACCATTCACTTCTTGTGTTGGTCAAGATATCTCTCTCAGTTAGCACATGTCTGGTTTCGTCTAGTTTAACCAAAAGCTTTTTGTTCAAAACTTTCAAAGCACAGATTTCTCTGGTGTCCTTCTTTCTAGCTAAAAACACTTGACCATATCCACCTTGACCGACTTGAGTGATCATTTCAAAATCGCGATGCTTTGGTTTCAATCTTCTCTTTCTAAGCAATGCACGTTCACGTCCAATATAGTTTTTCCATTCCAATTCTTGACGCTGAGGATTTGAAGTGAAATTGGTATCGGTCAATAACTTATGCTGCACCAACTTGGTTCTTTCTCTTCTAGAAATAACGTAATCAAACATGTCACAATAATAATCAAGAAAGTACAATTGGGCAACACTAGCCAATCTCTTTGTTTTAGGATTGTTTGCTTTTCTTTGAAATTCTTCTTCCGTCAAGTGTATCTTATTAGTTGGTTGCAATTGACTGATATTTTCCGTAAGCTGGATATTTTGTGCGTTCTGAATATTCTGCTGATTAAAGTTCTGCTGGAAGAACTTCTGCTGTGTAGGGGTGTGCTGAGGGGAAGAACCTGGGTACGCAAATCTTGGTCCATGTGAGCGCTGAGGTGTATTGTGTAAAATCGATTTCGTTGGCGACGAAAGGGGAGTAATATTCTCCTTGTTCAAGTTGTTTTGGCGGTAACTTTGCTCTACATCCATGGTGTTGGATATGGATACATTCTCCATCGATTGGGAGATATCACTAATATCCATATCACTGGTATTGTGTTTGGATGATCTGAAAAAAGTCATTTTAAAGCAGTGTTGCGTTTGGGGAACCAGCTAAAGTAAGTATGGTTCTTTCGGTAACGTTAGCGAGCAATTTTAAGCAATGGTGTCTATTCAATATTAACGGCAATCTGAGTTAATTTGTGTTACAATGATAAAAGAACAATCTGCAAGTAAAATCGACGATTTTTTTTGTAAGGAAAAGACTAGGCAAAATTGCTGTGTTTCACCTTGTATAAAATCCCTGCAATAGAATGATTTACAAGTATTCTATTATGATGAAACAAAAACAACAAAAGTAATCTAGAGATGTGTTTACGTTTGTCCTCAATTTGGCAAATTGGTGTATTGGTTGTATGCCGGACGTGATCTCATTCAATAATCTGACAATATGGAGCCATGTGAAGCAACATGACAGTTGACCGAACGGTGCAGTTAGCAAGTGAGAATGAGGGTAGCGCCGTGTTTGTGAATAGGCATGAATGATACGATTTTTGTCATGTATTGGATATGGTTAATTGTGAGCCAAAAATGGCTGCAAAAACTGTCTGCAGGCTGAACCGTGCATGTTGGAACAATACAAATGATGTAAGGAAGATGGGATTGTAACGGATGGTTTACCGAAGCGTTAGCGAAAGTTTATGGCCAGTAAGTTGATTTGGAAATTGGGGCATTTGCAGCCAGATCCCAAATCAACAAAACGAATTTGTAGGTTCTATCGAGAAATACCTTTAAGTGCAGGTGTATCTGACAATTCTTTAATGTAGGGCTATTGTGTATGAAATAGTGAGATATAGAAATGATACAGTTTGAAAAATAGTGTGAGATATAGTGTCAGATGTAGTCTGAAATTGGTGTAATTATAATGGGAGAAAGAAGAGATAGAAATAGTAAATAGACTAGTTAAGAAAGTATACAAGGTTATGATATCGTAAAATTTCCCTTTTTGTGTTAATTATGCGGAAAATTAGCCAAAACTAGAATTGCAAGTGTGAGCTGTTTATGAGCATCGTAGACAAAATTAATCGCGTAAGAACCGTAGAGAAGAGAGGAACTAACAATTGACTAGACAATACACTATCGGAAGTCCTAATTGAAGAAATAGCGAAAACAATAAAAGGTGCTGCAATTAATTAATGCAAAAAGTAGGGTAATTCACTAACAAGACAATCACCGTGGTTTCTGAAACGATCCTGAATCCCCGAAAGTACACAGGGATTTGATTTTGTATGCAGAAAGAGACGGTTTCCTTCTGCAAATGAAATTGATGTGAAGTGGAGTGATGATGGGGGTAGTTGTGGATGTAATGGAACTGGAGGTGGAAATAAACACAAAGCGGTATATCCGGTGGAGGCGATGTGGAGTCATGTTGCGTAGTCTACTTGGCAATGACAGAAGCACCACCTAAACTGTGCCTAGGAACAATTTAATCTAAGCAATTACTTGTTTTAGAGTTTTGTGGGGAAACACCACTCTTTTGCCTTGAACTATCGAATGTAAGATTTATTATTCTTGCATGTTGTGGAATATTATTTAGGTTTTGTGTAATAATATTCCGGTTTTGTGTAATATCGGAGCGGAGTGGAGAGACTTTTCTCCAGAAGACTCAAGAACCATCGCAACAATTACTCTACGACCAAGCGACGTAAAAGCTTCCAGGTTGTACTACTGACAATGCAAACTTGAGAGCATGTAGCCGCGTCATCCCGGAATATTGTCTGCCAGCCTGAAAAACCAATCGGAGATGGAGCCCCGCTTCGGTCGCAACACATAAAAAAAATTTATGTTAATAACGTACCATCTCGGATTTTAGCGTCTGAGGAGAGTAAATTTATTGGGTGAAAACAGTTTGTACACTCCATGCCTCCCTGCATGAATATTGGTAAATTGTACGTAGGCATGATGCGCAAGAAAATGAACGAATATTATGAACTTAAATTCCCAAAATTGGCTTTAAGTTATATAAAGGGAGTGAAGTCAGCAAACTTTTGGTTTAAGATTTTTTTCTTTAAGTAATTGAATTTTAAATTTTCTCTACCATGTCAGATTTAGAAAATCAAGTACCAAAAGAACACACTCTTGTGATGGGAGATGATCCTGTTGCTATCCAAGATGACCACCACGAAATCACTAAAGTTCACACCGAAGGTGACTACATCCACTTCGGTAACGAAAAGTATTTGAGATCTGATTTAGCCGAAGCTTTCGGTGGTACTTTGAACCCGGGTTTAGCTCCTCCTGCCAAGCACGATTTCGCAAATCCTGCCCCACTTGGTTTATCCGGGTTTGCTTTAACCACATTTTGTTTGTCTTTGATTAACTTGGAAGCCAGAGGTGTGCTGATTCCTAACGTTGTTGTTGGGTTAGCCTACTTTTACGGTGGTGCTGCTCAACTTGTAGCAGGTATGTTTGAAATTGCCGTAGGTAACACTTTCGGTGGTGTCGCATTAGGTTCTTATGGTGGTTTCTGGGGCTCTTGGGCTGCTATCCAAACCCCAAGTTTTGGTATTGTTGCTGCTTACGAAGGTAAAGAACAAGAATTACGTTATGCTTTAGGATTGTATTTGGTTGCTTGGTTTATTTTTACGTTTTTCATGATGTTAATGACAGTCAAATCTACAGTTGCCTTCTTTTCCGTATTTTTCCTATTAGCAATCACATTCCTATTACTAGCGATCGCAGAATTTAAGAACTCAGTTGGTGTTAAGAAAGCTGCCGGTGTATTTGGTGTATTGACTGCGTTCGCGGCGTGGTATAATGCATATGCCGGTATTGCGAACGAACAAAACTCCTATATTACTGTTAAGGCTATTCCATTGCCAGATTTACAAGACCCAGAAAGACATCACAAGTGAGTCTGAATGTGTCAAAACGAATAGTTATAATTTAACTTTCACGAATGATTCACACAAATTGATATTTGTTCTTCCCCCCGGATAAATATTTCATTTGACTGAGTCAAATGTTAGGACTGTGTTCTAGCATCCTATTTATTTAATTATTTATTTATTATTTATTCTAATGCCCCCCTCTTTTTTTAATGTTGCCAATATATACTAGGTCTGTCAATAAAAATGTAGTTTGAATTGATTTCAATTCCCACTGACCCTTAGAGATCTTTTATTTAGCATCCTAATCCAGGGTTGGAAAATATTTGAAGTACAACGCGCAAATATTACCCTGTAGTATTCAGGATATGTTGATTTAAGATTGGTTTCGGTGAGGGTAACCGTATGCCAGAGACAGAATGAATCCCAATGCAGTTATTGATATTGTCAGAAACCCTAGGCATATCTTTTTGCAGTAATCGACTCTTTGCTTTCCGCATTAACTATTAATATATGCGGGGCTCACTCGGGCCCAATCTACATGAATTAAATTGTCATGGTGATTGTATTTTTCCGTACTATCTTTATCCAATCAATTAGTTATGACCTACAGTAAGTATATATATGGTATATCTCCTAAAAAGCAAATTGGTAGATGAGATTTTATTGTGTTAGATTCGTTTTATCTGCCTCAATTCTTTATGAACGAGCATTGAATCCATTTTCTAAGCAATACCAAAGTGTATCTCCGGATAAACTGTATAATTGTACTACAAACATCTGTTTGGGTTGTTTATGAGTATATGGAAAACGGCCTCGCCTCGTACTTCGGCAATCTTCCGTTCTCGTATGTGAGTTGCATAATCAACCTGCGTTAACCTGACTGTACATTTGTAATAAGAGATAAGTAGCATCGAGAGTCGTGCCTCAAGTGTGTAAATATCCGTTTCTATACATATTTAGTCGTATCCTTCACATATTAGTATGTCATTCTGCTGTTTGTGGTGACAGTAATATTCTCAAGTATACAAATTTGCAACCAAATACGAGGCTGATTCGGTAAAAATATAAGTTTTCCAGATAAGTGCATGTAAAAGCTTCACCCAATCCATGTAGACATGAATATGAAATTACCTTACAAGAAATTATCTTGACAAGGTAATTTCTGATATCATATTCCGTTAATAGTTTCCATCCTCACGGAATCAATTGAAATTGAAAAATACGCATATCACTCTTAATCTGGAGTAGCAAGAGGGGGAGATAATATTTACATCGAGATACGCTTATCAGTACCAAAAATACTTCAAATGTAGAAGCCGCTTAGATTACATTGAAAATGTTCGCTATGAACTGCTATCAGACAACTACAACTGCATGGTTCAATTTAATCCGACTCGTGTTGGACTCGGCTCCAATTACCCTTCTGTGGAGAATATTCCTGCGGCTTGGCAATGTGTCTAATATAGCGTTTTCCGTTTCCAGTACAACACATGTTCCAAGTCGTAGCACAAGTTTACTCAACTCTCCATGTTGGAGTACCCTAAATAGCTCTAGCTATCTTAGATTAAACAAAGTGGTCTTGATCAGAAGATTTAGAACTCGAGCGGAATTTTTATCTTGTTTCAATAGTTCAATTCCAAGTTCCGTTGTCCTGCACCTACTCTATCATTATCTTAGCGGAACTAGATAAAGTCTAATGTACGTCACCTTTGAAAGATGAGTAGTTTCACAAGGTATATATATTCAGGCACTTTCTCATGCTTGGAATAAAAAGCTTCTCATTGCTTTACATCATCATTTTCCAGCATCAAAAATATCATGAGTCTGAAAGAAAAGGATAGACTGACTTTCGAAGTAGAATCAGTAAGTGGTTCTGGGGAAAGACATGTCGAAGAAACTGCATTTGATGATTTCAATGATAAATTAGATATAGAAAAATATGGTGTTACCAAAAGAGGTTTATCTTCTCGACATGTTTCCTTGTTAATTATCGGACAACTGATTGGTACTGGGTTGTTTGTTGGGATGGGAAGACAGTTGAATCAATCTGGTTCTTTATCGCTTTTCATAGGGTTTGTATATTGGGCCTGCTTTGCGATTTGGCCATTGATGCAAGCTGTTGGTGAAATGTGTTCATATTTGCCAATTAAAGGGACTTTCTTACACTACTGTGCTAGATGGGTGGATCCTGCATTGGGGTTTGCCTGTACCATGATCTATTTGTATACTTCTTTAATGTTTGTATGCGTAGAGTTAGTTGGTTTTTCCGGCGTTATACAGTACTGGAGTGATTTAAATCCTGGTATCTGGGTGGCTATTGCATTGGTATCATACTTTGTTTTCAATGTATTTGGAGTAAAATGGTATGGAGAAATCGAGTTTTTCGGCTCTATGTTGAAAGCATTACTTGTAATTGGGTTAATGTTCTTCTCGTTAATTTCCATGTGCGGTGGTAATCCTCAGCGCAATGCATATGGGTTTCAACATTGGAGAGAAGGTGGTTTATTCAGACCATACATTGATGAAGGGGCTACAGGGAATTTCTTAGCTTGGTTTATGGTTATAGTCTACGCAGCATTCTCTTGCGGTGGTCCTGACTTGTTGGCAATGATCTCAGGTGAAATCCAGAACCCAAGAAAAAATATCGGTTTGGCTGCAAAAAAATCATACATTAGAATCTATATCTTTACCTTGGGGGGTATCTTTTTCATGAATTGCTTGTGTAGTTCTGTTAATCCCACTTTAGTTGCAGCCTTGACTGACGGAACTGCTTCTACCGGGGTGCTTGGTTCTCCTTGGGTCATTGGTATTCAAGATGTTGGGGTTCATGGTCTTGCTAGTTTGGTTAATGCCCTTGTTATGACATCAGCATGGTCTTGTGGTAATGCTTTCGTTTATGGTGCAACTAGATGTGCATACTCTGCTGCATTGGCAGGTTATTTACCAAGAGTTTTCTCAACTTGTTTGAGCAATGGTTGTCCAATCTACTGTGTTATCGGATCGTTAGTTGTATCGTGTCTTTCATTCTTGTGTGTTAACAATTCGTCACTTACAGTCTTCTATTGGTTTGTGAATTTAGCTACCTCAGGTATTGTTTGTGCTTACATTTGTTTATGGTTGTGTTATTTTAAGTTTAGACGTGCTTTGGTGGCCAACGGAATCGACATTAAGTCTCCAGATTATGTCGGCTGGAAAGCACCATGGATAGTACATCCATACTTATCATACTTTGGAATGTTAAACTGTTTTTTGATTATCATCTTCAATGGATTTTATGTTTTTGTCCATGGAATGTTTAGTGTTGCTGATTTATTTACTTGTTATTTTGCTCCAGTGTTTTTCATCGTACTTTTCGTATTTTGGAAAGTTCTCAAAAAGACCCATTTTAGAAGTGATAAAGAAGCTGACATCGTTACTGGTAAGCATGATATTGATGTTGAAGAAGAAGCATACATTCAATATGAGTTGGACAAACCAAAGAGAAAGGGCTTTTTCTTTTCATGTACTAGGGCGTTGGCAGATTTCTTTTTTAACTAGATGTAATTCAATATTAGTTTAGAGTATCCTATTGAGTAGGATTAGAATACAATTATAATAAATGACTGAAATAGAACATTAAATTTGGAACGTTTACCCTACAAGATTATTTGAATACTAGTATGAACTATTAGTCTTATCATAGAATTATGTGTGTGGCATAAACTGCTAGTGCATTAATTGTGAAAGAAATAATGCTGGTAAGGCGATCCTTATATTGGAGGTTTAGCATGAATGGACCAAAAACCTACAAAGTAAGTTCATATTTGTAAAATGACATATTACTACAGCATATCATTGTGATACAATCTACAAATACTTATAGAGGGCAAGGTACACCACAATAAGATAGAGTTGATTTTAGGGAATCGGATCTCAACCCCGATACAAAAGTCCTATTATAGTGAGAAAAAATAAGTTGGATAATATCTCCAAAAAAAACAATACAGAAAATATAATTTTTCTGGCATGTCCTACAAATATCGGGGAATAAAGTACGGAATAGTGGATAATCGTTTCATAAGCGTGGATAGAAAATTTGTTGGCAGTTGAAAGGGAAAGGTCCGGGACAATCTAAAGCAAAAAAAATAAGCCCAGGGCAACATGAAATAATCTTAAACTAGGCTTGAAACACTCATGTAGTATAATTGCCTAACTGCAAAAATTTTCCTAATCAATTTACTCTGTAATTGGTTCATCTGCCTTAGCTAATGTATACACCCCGCGAGATACAATCAACGATGCTGAACATGCATATTCAATTAAGTATATGTAGCAGACCCCATACATATATTGCAGCAGACGAGAGATGAGCCAATGAAATCGGTCATCATTTCAATCAGAAGTAAGAAATATATAAGGCACTTCTTAATTGTACATACTATTTTTTCTGCCACAAAATAATTAAAAAATATGTAAAATATCGGAAGAGGATAATCTTAGCAACTAGCTTGCTAACCTAGAATTATAGCAATTAAAGGTTGCAAATGTGTTGTAGAATCAAGTTGCTCTCATAGCAATTGCACAGATTAGTTTTACTTTGGTTTTCGTGAAATAGAATATAGCAGCGGAACAATTATTTTTTGACGGAAAAATTATCCCAAGTCCGACCGAAGTCAAAGAAAGCGAAGAAAGAAGAGCAAAAGATACAAGTGTTAGTACGAATACAAGCAACAGAAAAGGTTAAAGGAAGAATTAGGAAGAGGAAGATAATACTAGTTGCGGAGAAAGCTGGGGTATCTTGTGTATGTAGAAATAAACGTTAACAATAGGAGTAAAACACAAGTACGAGGAACACAATCCTGGTATGACGTTCTATAGTTATACGGAGTAAAGGGTCCGCCTAAATCTGTGAGCTAATGTGGCATTTTCGCCGGGGCGACTGGTACAGCTAACGTAGATACAAACCCTAGGTCTCCAAATTAGGTTAGAGAAAATTCGCACCCATGACAAATAAGTGGGGAATGAGGATTACGAACTGATTAAGAACAAAAGCAAAGAAAAGAAAGTTCACCGTAGAATTCACCCTAAGAAAAACCCCAAGGCATCAATAAGACACAAAAAAGTAATTTCTTGCGCTTACTACTTAATTTCCTCAGATAACGTTGCCTGATAGTGTCATCTGCTAGATATCATAATCTTGCCTTATATTATTAATCACATTGTGTGTTATACCTGAAACTTATTCCACACTTATGTGCCCAGGATAACAAGCATGTGTGAGTATGCTATGGAAAAGATACGTGAAGTTTGATTTCTTTTTTTACTGTCATTAAAACCCCATAATCTGTTCCTCGTTTGCATGCCAGGTTTGCAGCACGGCGTTCAACGGTAAGGTGGGGTTGGAAATGTCAAAGCTAAGCACATTAACGAACTAAGCACAATGCTAGAGCAATGAAGAAGACAATACCGTGGAAGAGGGTTCTACGTCACCGTTAGCTCACGTTTGACATTGTTTGTTTGTTATCTTCCTTATCATTTGATTATGCTGGGCATCATTTCATACTACGGCAATCTTGTCAAGAATTTCTTGGCCTACATCTAATATACATGAAGTATTAATAATATTTTTTTCACACATATTCCATGGTTATATTTTTAACTGAATGAGACAACGTTATAAATACATTGTAATCAGCATCTCGTGTAGTTTATATCCATTATTGCTATTTAAATTATTGACGTTTACAACTAAATTTGCCATTTAGTTAGTTTCTCAATTGGTGAATTCCTTATTTTGTTTGTTATCTTTGAGCATTAATTTTTACTTGATTTCTTAAGTAGCTCAATCATATAAGCAGTGGTATTTGTCACATATATTTGGTTTATTGGAATTAATATCAGCTCAGATTATTTGTGGTTTTACCAAAGTAGTTCGTTTTTTTTTTTGGCTGCGAAATTTTTTTGACGCATTTACGCATCGCAGTTGCTGATAAGTAAGAGTGGAAGTCATTTCTTAGTAAATTGATCCCATTATGTCAGATTTAGAAAAGAATGGTGGTCGCTACAATGGTGGTGAGGATTTACAATCAGTAATTTCTAGACATACCACCGATTACGATTTATATGTCACCAAATCAACCCCCTCCGCTACCATCGGTCATACTGATGGTACCAAGTTAAGACAAGCCTTGGACTCAAGACATGTTAGTATGATTGCCATTGGTGGTGCTTTAGGTACTGGTTTATTGATTGGTACTGGTTCGGCTTTGAAAGCGGCTGGACCGGGGGCTATTTTTGTGGCTTATTCTGTTATTGGGTTCGTAGTGTTCATGGTTATGACCGCTTTGGGGGAAGTTGCAGCCTTCATTCCTTTGAACGGTTTTGCAAATTATTGTCAACGTTATGTTGATGATGCTTTAGGTTTTGCTTGTGGTTATGTCTATCTTTTCAAATATTTGATTTTGCCTGCTAATCAATTGGTGGCAGGGTCGTTAACAGTTCAATATTGGGTATCGAAGGATAAATTAAATCCGGGGGTTTGGATCACCATCTTTTTGGTAGTTATCACGGTAGTCAATCTTTTAGGGGTGCGGTTCTTTGGAGAAATCGAATTTTGGTTGTCCTCCTTAAAAGTGCTCACTTGTCTTGGTTTAATCATTTTATTATTTGTCATTGCCTTAGGGGGTGGTCCATCTCATGATAGAATTGGTTTTAGATATTGGAAGAATCCAGGTGCTTTCTTACACTATTCTTACACTGAAAATGGAGAATCTTTAACTATAGGTGGTTCAAAAGGTAGATTTGTCGCCTTTATGTCTGTTTTGGTCACTGCTGTTTTTGCTTATTTAGGTACTGAATTAGTCGGTATTACTTTTGCTGAAACTAGAAACCCAAGAAAATCGATTCCAAAAGCTATTAAATTGACTTTTTACCGTATTTTAATCTTCTACGTGTGTTCCATCTTATTCTTAGGTATGACTGTTTCTCCAAAAGATTCTTTATTATTGAGTGCAAACTCTTCAAATTACCAAGCTTCAGCATCTCCTTTCGTTATTGCCATTAAAAACGCAAGAATTTCCGGTTTGGATCATGTCATTAATGCTTGTATTCTTATTTTCGTCTTGTCAGCTGCTAACTCTGATATGTACGTTTGTTCTCGTACTGTCTACTCGTTGGCCGTTGCTGGTTATGCTCCAAAATTCTTCTGTAAGACCAATAGCAGAGGGGTACCATACTATGGTTTAGCATTATCATTCGCATTTTCCTTATTAGCATTCATGACAGTTTCCAGTTCTTCAGCAGAGATTTTCCAATATTTCGTTAATGTGGTTTCTTTAACTGGGTTGATTGCCTGGTCTTGTATCTTAACCATTCACATTAGATTTATGAATGCATTAAGAGTACAAGGAATTGACAGAAAAACCCAATTAGCATACATTTCACCATTACAACCTTATGGGTCTTGGATTGCTTTAACTATCTGTTGTTTGGTTATCTTAATTAAGAACTTTACCGTTTTCATTGGTAACACTTTTGCTTACAAAACATTTATTACTGGATACATTGTGTTACCAGTCTTTTTTATAATGTACTTTGGTTACAAATTCTGGCATAAAACTTCCATCATTCCACCTTCAGAAGTCGATTTAGATACTTTTAGAGATGTTATTGATGCCGAAGCTGCCAAATTCAAAGAGGAAGAGGAAGAAAGAAAGGCGGTTAGAGAAGCCGAAGGTAATCCAAGAGATAAAGAATGGTATTACGAGAAATTCTTTGGCTGGATCTTTTAATTTACATGTATATTTATTTAATCTAACGTTAATCTATTCAATATTGTGTATTATATTACATCTGATATTTCATCTCTTCGCATTATTTTTAATGTGAAATTCAACCTAACCGCATCCACGTTTATTTTGCAGACAGCAAACTTACATCTGATTTATACCGACTTTCTTTGTCTATTGTACAACATATAACACAATATAGTTACCACTACCTCAATACTGTTAGTATTTTGCATTATTGAATAAATTCATCGCATCTCATCGCATCTCATCTCATCTCATCGCATCGCATCGGCATCGGCAATATGGAACTACAATCACCTATAAGTGAGGTATCAACTTTAGTAGATTATAATCTAGATATCGATGAAACAGATATCCTAATTGCCAATCTTGAGCAGCTATCACCTTATTTCACTGTTTCCAAAACAAAATACGGTGGTAGAGGTTGTTTTGCTGATAAGTTTATTTCACAAGATTCGGTTATAATTACCTGTCAAAATCCACTTAGTTCAACTATCACTAAACCTTTTAAAAAAGAAGTTTGTCATTTCTGTTTCAACTACCTCGATGGTAGCTGTTTGAAATATAAGATTTCCAAGTGTTTGCCAGGTTCAAAAGATATATTTTCCATTCATTTTTGTAAGGAATCTTGTAAAGATAGCTTTCTGAGTAATGATTATAATGATATACACTTGGATAGTTTATTATTGGTAGAAAAATACTACTTGAAAGGCTTAAAGAATGTATCACCCCATGAAGAAGAATTGAAACAGCCTCCATTGGAAAATTTATCTCAAACCATAGCTACTGAGTGGCAGAATGTAAATGAATGGCATTCTACTATAAAGACCATGAAACCTCACAAGCGCATGAATCAAGTGCCGACTATTTCTGAATCTGATTACATGGAAACGAAATACGTTATGGGGGTTCTATTCCAGTTATATAAGTATCAACAATTGAAAGTTACTATACCGAAAGGTAAGTATCTTGATCAGTTCACTCCAGATGAAGCCAATCAATTCGAAATTGATATATTCAATATATTGCAGTCTAGTGAGACTAACAAAGTGGAAAAATACCCTTATTTGTTATACTCCTATATTAACATTTACAAGTTTATTAAATTAATCTCAAAAGATGAATTACAGCCATATATTACGCCTAACAACATAAGGTCGATTATTGGAAAAAACTTGTCCAATGCATTTGGAATTTGGTCAGATGTATCTAACGAAGGTGAAGGAAGAGAGTTTTTCGGGTTTGGAATATACCCATCTGCTTCTTTCTTTAACCATTCGTGTTCACCAAATATTCGCAAAAAACGTATTGACAATAAATTAACATTTACTACGTTAAGAGATATTCAACCTGGTGAAGAGTTAAGTATTGATTATGGAAATTACTTGAACGAAGATGTTGTCATTAGACAAGCACAATTAAAGGAATGGTTCTTTGATTGCGGGTGTACTAAGTGCAGCAATGATTTAAAGAAAATCAATGTATAAAGTTTATTGATGCATGTATATATCTATATCTATTTATTCAGCATTCTCTAATGTAAAATCGTAATCATGGTAGAATTGTTTGAACTGCTCGCAATCTTGAATCTCTTTAAACTTGGGCTGTTTGCATCTTTCCCAGTAGACTCTTTTTGGCAAATTCAAAAAATGTGCTAGAACCCGTCTAGGAAATTGTAAATCCACCATGGTGGTTGTAGTATCAGGTAATTTTGCGACGAATATCGACTTATCCAGCTCGGTATTATACAAGGTGAAAATTATATGGTCGCTATTGTTAATGATGTCGAGCAACTCGGGAGAGGATTCGTCGGTGAATTTTTGAAATTCCAAGTGATGGTTCTTGCCCGCAAACTTTTCATTGTTCAATTCCACTCTTTGATTCAAAGATGATTCGAATTTGTCAATTAGATAGTCAGGTATTGGCAATACTTGTACATGTTTATGAACACTAGTTTTAAGATCAATTTCAAAGGATAGCAATTTATAAGTGGTTCCATTTGAAGTGAATGCTTTGACAAGGGTTTCCTTGAACTTTTGAATCTCTTGGTAAATTAGAGAATCAATTACATTGGAATTCTCCTTTCGTATAGTCGGTATATGCTCAATTGGAATAATAATAGCATGGCCGGAGAATGGAAGGTTCTTATTGGATCTAGTAAGTGGACCCTTTGCAATTGTCAAATAAGCGTGAGATCCAATTGATACAATCATATGGGTCTCTACATTTGGGTTAGACAAACAAAAGAAACACTGATCGGATGAAACGAGTTTTGGTTTCTTAATTATGACCGCTTCATTATTTGAATCAAGGGCCCGCTTATTGCTATCTTGAGTATTGGCTTCAAATGATTTGTTGAATGGGTTTTCAGCATATACAATTTGGGTATCGTCACTAGAAACTTCTTTTTGGATTGAGAAAGCGTAGAACCATTTTTCACCAGACCCTTCTTGACCAAGACTGATGAACCTAGTAGCACGTCCATTTTCCCATTTGAAGGGGCTAGCCTCAAAAAACTTACCTGATTCTTGTCCTACAGCAAAATGATATCTTGGCTGGACAATTTGGGTAATTTCATCTATAAGTCTATTACCTACAAGCATCAAATTGTTGCTTCTAGCAATCGAAAAGGGCCAATCATATGTTATCAAGATATCAATTGGTTTTAAGTTATTTTTCACCAATTCTCGAACTTTTTCATGGTTTTCTGTAGATTCTGCATTTCCAGATATAAACATCATGGTTAATTTTGACTTAAGAGTAATTACATTGACAAATGACTGCAATAAAAACAAGTTTTCTTTCACCTGAAGCGAGTTTTCAGTAGTAGAGTCTGATTCAAGCGTGATTTGCGAAGAAATACCGTGCTTTCCCTCAGTAAAATATGTTGTTTGATCAACATTTACTTGTGGTATACTTTGTACTGTAGGAATAACATCACCTAACAAAAATGTAGCGTCAAAAGGACCGTTTTTTGTGTTTTGAAAGTTTGATTTGGTCAATACACTATCCAAGTCTTCGGGACTGGGATTTAAAACCAAAAACTTTGACATTGCAGTATGTTTGTATTGGTACTATTATCGTTGCAGCACCAGTCTTGTGCTATAGCGATGAGATGCCCATCACGTGATGTACTTAACCTTAATCAGGTACTTCAAAACCAGGGAAGTTGAAGATCAGAGGTAAGGAAGAGGGGTAGGAGGAAGGGGTAGGATGGAAGGAGTGTGATTTGTTTGGTTTATTGATTATGTATGTAGTTACAGTAATTTTTAGACCTTTGGAAGAAGCGTAGCTGGTGGCTCTTTGAAGTCAAGACTGACGATTGTATGGCCAGTAGTGACTGGATTGTTCTGAAAACTTGATTTTGCTAATATCTCTATAAGCGTAACATTTAGCACCAAAAAGAATTTCTTTTGGATGAACTTTCAGGTCTTTAGCTACATCTATTTGCAACCTACTGCCATATCAAAAGGCGGGGAGTATATACACTCCGTTTTTAGAAACTTCTATACAGCACTAGTGTTTACATTTACAGGTACTTTATGCTTCAGAAAAACATCTATCAGGATTAATCAATATATTTAGGCGAAAATATAGTCTTTTATAACTGATATGAGTGAATCTGATAGTATTATTGAAGGGGACGTAAAAACCGCGGCAGAATTATCCGGAACCAAAATAAAAGTCGTGGTTCGAGTAAGACCGTTGCTACCAAGAGAAGAAGATAATCTGACATGTCTTGTACAAATGCCTGAAAATGACGACAAACTTACCATTCTAACGGTGCCAAAAGATTCTCCTTTCTATAAGAAACTGATTACTAACGAAGAACCTCAAGATACTGTGAAAAGGTATCATTTTGATCGATCATTTTGGTCTTTTAATCCTCTTGATTCTCATTATATAAATAACAAACGATTTTACGACAATACAGGCAAGGAAATCCTTGAACACGTATTCCAGGGTTACAATGTTTGTCTATTGGCGTATGGACAAACTAGTTCCGGTAAAACATTCACTATGATGGGGAATAATGACTTTCCTGGTATCATTCCTCAGCTCTTGAATGATATATTAAAACAGAAATTATTACTAGTTGACGAGAGAATTGATTGTCAAATCAAGTTGTCGTATATGGAAATCTATAATGAGCAGACGATTGATTTGTTAGCGCCAAAGAATTCGAAAAAGTGTCGAGTTCGTGAACATCCTGTAACTGGTCCATATGTAGAGAATCTTATAGAACATGCGATTAACAATTATGACGATTTTTTGAAATGGCTAACACTCGGTAATGCCAATAGAGCAACCGCAGCTACGGGGATGAATGATCAAAGTAGTAGATCTCATGCCATCATTACCATCACCTTAAAGCAAACTATCTTCAAAGATGGAGATGCGCACTTGGAAGCAGAAGAAGAAATCGTATCTAATATTAAATTGGTAGATTTGGCTGGTTCGGAGAGATTAACGAAAACAAAAGTGTATGGGCAAGTAGAGCGAATGAAGGAAGGAAGTTTAATTAACAAGTCGTTAACGGTGCTAGGGAGATGTATCAACCTTCTAGCTACAAATTCCACCAATCCGCAAGCGAAACCACTAGTGATACCGTATCGTGATTCGATTTTAACCTATATTTTGAAAGAGAACTTGACTGGGAACTCGAAAACATTCATGATCTTTTGTATATCGCCGATTGATTTTGAAGAAACTTATCAAACCTTGAATTATGCAAGTCAGGTTAAAAAGATCAAAACGGCTGCGAAATCGAATCTGAAGAAATTATCGCAAACCACCATCAATTGGCAACAGCTTCAAGCCCAGGACAACGATATAATCACCTCGTTGCGCCAAGAGATAGATAGCTTGACGGAAAAGTTGAATGAAAGCAGTAATTTTCAAATATCAAATTTGGTGCAGTTTCTCGAAAGCCAGATTAACCAACTAAAATTTGAAAATTTGTATATCAAACAACAAAACATGCAACAAAAGAGTCAGATCACCGAGCTCAACCGCCATATCGCCTATATGGACAACGAATACTACGAGCAAATCACCAATCTTGAGGGCCAGATGCGAAAGATCAACCTTGATTCGATCATTTCCAAAGCAAATTCAAATCTGAAAAGACTACAACATTGCTTGCAAGAGTACGATCCTGCTACCATCTTCTAACCTGTATGTACACTAACAATGTTCCCTACAAAATTGAATTGTAGTTTTGTAGTTTATCATCGTAATCTGAGCCGTCTAGGTCGCACTAGAAAATAACCGACCTCCCGCAAAAACTAAGGGTGGAACTACTTTAGCTCTTTCACTAATCCCGGGCAATCACAATAAGAATGTTTCGTACTTCAGTCCATGAGTGTGTAGAAGAGTCTCTCACCACTCGACAGCCGTTATTTGTGTTTTTAAGCGACGATACAGCGAAATCGACCGAGTTTCTTGAAAAGTACTTACCCACCCAACAGACGGATTTGGTGAACTCAGTCAATTCCAAGTTCATCCCCCTCAAATTGGTCCAGAACACAGTAGACTTTGGTTTCTTTCTTCAGATCTTTCCTCAAGTCACGGTCCCAAGTTTTCACATAGTTAGTCAGGGTCAAGTGTTGGATATAATTACAAATGACACAGGTGTCGACGAGTTTGCATCAAAAATTGGCAGAATCACAGCGATGTTTCCCGGTTCGACTGGGCCGGCCGTATCATCGCCAGCAGCTCCAGTTTCTTCCAGTTCTGGAACCCAGACTGGTACGTCTCTTTCACATGTGAATGCTACTGCTCCCAACAATACGAATAATGATATACAAGAGGTGTCTACACAAGACAGAGATGCCACCGTAGAACCTACTACAGACAGCACTACCGTGGCGCAATCTCTGGCCAATACACCTGCTTCATCGGACAATAACCGTGCATTATCTAACTCGCCCGCGCTGAATTCTACGAACGAAGTCTCCAACCGAGAGCAAACGGTCAGTAAACACTTGGCAGAGGTGAAAGAGTTGCGCAGACAAAAGCAGAAGGAAAAAGATCGTCTTAGAGCCCTTATCGATGCTGACAAAAAGGAACGTATTTCTCAGCAACGACAATCTATTACGCCTGAACCGACCGTGAGTAAAGTTTCTGACACAGCCACTTCAAAGAAGTGTACTTTAGCCATCAAGCTTTTTGATGGCTCTTCAATTAAACATGATTTTGAAGTAGACCAGACCTTAAACGACGTGCGTACCTGGTTGGATAAGGAAACAGTTATCATTCCTGATACCGGGTCTATTCCATCTTTTGCAACCAATACCGGACCCAACCATTACGTATTCCATCGTCCCACGCTTCCCAGAGCTACCTTCACCGACGAGCAAGAATTCATGAAGTTGATTGATTTAGACTTGTGTCCGCGATCCGCATTGATTTTAAAGCCTATTTTCAATCAAACAGTATCTTCATTCCCTAAAGAAAAAGGCAGTATATTGAAATCCGTAGGTAGCACGATTTCGAAGGTGGGTAACGCCCTATATTCGTTCTTTGATTACGGGGTAGACGATCCGCACCATTACCACGATGACCATGACGACGATGATGATGGTCCCGAGTACGATAGACCACGAAGTCCCATTGGAGATGCACGTAGCTCCGGACTCGATGCGCATAGCTCCATCGATGAGACCGCCTCTGGTATTACCTCGCCTATTCTATCTATCCATGATAACCCCAGTGTTACGTCTCTAATTAATACCGACGGGTATCGGTCAAGGGCTGCTAGCAACCCGCGCCAACAGTTCCATTCTCCAAATCTCCAATCGACGGAAACAGACGCTTATGTTTCTCCGTTCGTAAGTCGTCCTGGTACACCTTTAAACCGTCTACACACTGTGCACACACTAGACAAGAAAGACGACGATATCAAGACTTACAACGGTAACAGTGTGAATTTAAATGCAAAAGACACCAATGAGTCCGATTAGAATTGATTTTCGGTTTTAAGTAATATTAGCGTACGAATAGCTAGAGCTACTGTCTTGTCTTAGTATTATACGCTGAGTGTAGCATTCATTAAAAATACTGCCTTGAAGTCTTGCTATTTGGATGATAATTGTGGCAGATTTCCAGGACTTGGGTCTAAAATCACATTCGGCTTCTGTGGAGCCAGTTCAATCGTTTCAATACTCCACTCAGTTCCATTTCCATGTTTTATAGTATATACGTTATTTGCCTTATAGTGAATATAGTAGCTTGGAGTATTGCATATAGACTACTATGTTTTGTTAGTAGCCGTTGATAACCGTTTTCGCAGCCTTAAACTCTGGGGAATACAATTCAGTGAAGCACCAACAGCTGCTAAGTATCGCTAATTGCCGTGACCAAGCATGGAAAAGCTAAAGGTGTCACAGTTGGAGCAATTGCTCCATTTTCCCGGTTATTCTGGTGTAGTTCGAGATGGAGCTATGTTATCCTGCGGATGCTTAGTATCAGAGGCCCTTTTTGATAGCGAAGAGTCCACCGTTTGCAAGATTTGCCACAAACAAGACGTATATCTTGTTGGTGCAGTAGAACCTTTACGTGAACTCTACGTTTTGATCCAAAACTTGAAAACACAATCTTCCGTTACCGGCGGACGTAGACGAAGGTCTTCAGCTAAGAAGAGCATAACTGGTGAAGCTGGAGATGCACCAAGTGAACAAATGGATCTCCTAAGCTTGTTCTACAAGTTTGCTAAGGAAGAAGAGAACGAAACCGAGTCCAATTTGAAATTGGTGTCGGAAAACGCCCAAGTTCAACCCATTTCGATAATGAGTAATCATGACCAACAACCGCAGCCTCAGCCCTCTACTTCTACCAGTGGGAAGTTTAGTTCTCCTTCTGGTCTTGCGTCATCTTTGGTGAAAACTCCACCGTTTTCAAATACAACCACGCCAAAATACGGCTCTCTTGAACTCAAGCAAGAGAGTCTTTTGAGTACCTTGAATGAGGAAAAGGAGTATAACTTTTCCAAATGTTTTCCTTTTCACAGAAAACTCACTACGTACCCCACGGTGCAATTACGATCGAGTGGCTCTTCTTTGCCGTTCAAAGGTAGCATTTTACGTAGATCTCCTCGATACATTGCTAGTTCTATCTTCTCCTTCCAAGATTTATCTAACGACCAAGAAATCACTAGGTACGTCTTGATCACCGAAAACACCTGGGAGTTGTACGAATACACAGTATCATTGGAAAATGAAAGTTCCAACGTAAAACCTAGGTTGATATGTTGTGGTAGAGCTTCTGGGGAATACGGTGATAGTTTTAAAACATTGAAGAGAAGTCCTACGGGAGAATTTATCGTCAAGAGCGATTCAAATAAGACCACTACAGAAACATCGACTAATTACGAGCCTAGACTCTTAAAGCTTCTTAATCATTGGGAGTTTTTCCATTGTCAATTATCGCATAATTACTTGATTATCTCGGGTTCAAATGGGGTTTTCCGAGTATTTAACGTTAACGAAGCAGCCCCGTATGAAATGGGTCAACCCATTTATATTTACTATTCCGAATATCCTATCAGATGCTTTAGTTTGTCACCAAACGAACAATTGATAGCCACTAGTATCACGGCAATTCGAGAAGCTCCTCCCGCCAAAGAGCAGCCGTTCATAATATTGCATTCTCTAGAGGTCACCGAGGATCTCTATGTGCGGTCGATTTCTCGAATATCGATCTCATTACCTAATCGAGACCCAATAAAGCAAATATGCTTCAATCCTTTGAGCTCTCATGTCTTGTGCTGTACTGCCTGGGAAGGAAATCTTTTAATTATCAAATTGAAAGATGCAAATGAAAACTACCGTAAGCCTAGGTTGATTTTCACCGGTAAAATCAACCAACCTGAACAGATAGATGACGATTTGATGCGGGCAACTGAGGGTATTACCAACATTCAGTTTGGCTCGATATACTCAAATAATATTATTGTCAGTTCTTCTTCCTTGCAACTACGGGGCAATC
Source organism: Suzukiozyma fluviatilis (assembly GCA_030560825.1). NCBI lineage: Eukaryota > Fungi > Ascomycota > Pichiomycetes > Serinales > Debaryomycetaceae > Suzukiozyma > Suzukiozyma fluviatilis. The sequence goes on from JAKTVZ010000001.1 coordinate 1,151,655, forward strand.
CACCTATGATTTTGCATTTGGATGGACCAACAATCGACTGGAAGCCAAAACTGTCAATATCTGACAGTTTCAGTGTGCAAAATAGTTTCAACAGTATGGACAACGAAGATGATTACAGTATCAGAAGCTCTTCCGTAATACGAGAGTTTCCTGAGGTGGGTTCACTAATTCACAATGTGGCACTTTCGCCTCGTGGCGATGGTGTGGTGTTTTTGAACAAAGACGGCTATTTGTACCTTGTCTATACGCCTAACATGAATGTTAACAGTGCTGCATCATCTTCTATGAAGAAGATCACTGTAATCTTAGGTGAGGTAGCAGCAGCGGAAAAATACCAGGAAGCTGCATCCATTCGATTCTCGCCTGATGGAGCTAAAGTGTTTGCTGTAGATAGAAAGGGTGTTTTGTCGGTATTTGATTTTGCAAAAGGTGTACCTGGCCAGGATGTCGAGGTGGTAAGATGCAAAATTGTCCACAGCTGAACGTATCTTGAACTAAGTCCAATTGTCTATATGGGTAAAATACAATGAACTAATCTCTCTTTTGTAGTTCTTTACTAATTGTCGACACTACCGTCAAAATAATCACCTTGCACCCAACTCAAGCTTTGGTGAAGCGGTATCTGTTTCTAACTAAGTCCAGGAGCTTGTTCAGCAGATTTTCTATTATAGCCATTTTTTCTATTATAGCCATTTTAGTGGGTTTTTAACAGCAGCCTTTTGAACCAAGTGGCTGCAAATCAAACTGCTTGACAAACCTATGCTTACGCATAAGACACTACCTGATGTTCATTAGTGCATGCCTTTGCCCAAGTTAAACGAAGTGCATTTGAAAGTCCGAAAAAGATTACTTAAAAGAGCGAAAAAATTCCCATTTACAATTTCAACAGTTTCTTCTGACTCTCTCTATTGCCAGAAATCTCATTATACCACAGTCCAATCCCAACCTGACATAACCACCATTCCCTTCAACTACTATGGTTGCAAAATTGTGGGCGCTACCAGGACCGTTTTTCTTGCATGAAGATTTTCTGCAGGTGGCAGTAGAGCCACACAAACAAATTGATGGTGCAAAAAGAAAAATTTATTTGCAGTAATATCCACCAGTTTATTACGATGACTTCCGTACCTCCAGCTGTAGAAAGTTCTTTGGATCTTATTGGGAACACCCCATTGATCAAGTTGAACAAAATTCCCCAATCTTTAGGAATCAAAGCCCAAGTTTATGCCAAAGTAGAATTATTCAATGCTGGTGGTTCTATCAAAGATAGAATTGCCAAAAATATGGTTTTAAATGCCGAAAAAGAAGGCAGAATTAAGCCTGGCTACACTTTGATTGAACCTACCTCGGGTAACACCGGTATTGGTTTAGCTTTAGTGGGAGCTGTCAGAGGTTACAGAACCATTATTACCTTACCAGAAAAAATGTCTAACGAAAAAGTGTCTGTATTGAAAGCTTTAGGGGCCGAAATCATTAGAACTCCTACCGAAGCCGCTTGGGATGCTCCTGAATCTCATATTGGTGTTGCTAAGAAATTAGAAAAGGAAATTCCAAACTCGGTTATTTTAGATCAATATGCTAACCCAGGTAACCCAGATGCTCACTATTTCACTACTGGGTTTGAAATTTGGGAACAAACCAACGGTAAAGTCACTCATTTGATTGCTGGTGCCGGTACTGGTGGTACTATCACCGGTATCTCTAGATACTTGAAGGAAAAGAACGAAAAAGTTCAAGTCATTGCTGCTGATCCTAAAGGGTCTATTTTGGCACAACCAGAATCGTTAAACGATACCAACGCTCCTTACTTAGTCGAAGGTATTGGTTACGATTTCATTCCAGATGTTTTAGACAGAAAATTCGTCGACAAATGGATTAAGACCGAAGATGCTGAATCGTTCAAATTAGCCAGAAGAATTATTAGAGAAGAAGGTATCTTAGTCGGTGGTTCTTCCGGTTCTGCTTTGCAAGCCGCTTTAGAAGTTGCTAAAGACTTGACTGAAAACGACACTGTTGTTGTCGTTTTCCCAGATTCCATTAGATCTTACTTGTCTAAATTCGCCGATGACGAATGGATGAAGATTAATGGATTTGAAGTTGAAGAAACTAAAACCGGTAACAAATCCGACGATTTCTTGGCCAGCCACACCATCAAAGACTTGGTTGCCGGCAAAGCCCCTGTCGTCACTGTTACTGTCGCCGATACTGTTGGTAGAACCATTGAAATCTTACAATCCAACAACTTTGATCAATTACCAGTATTGAGTAACTCCGGTAACTTGGTTGGGTTGATCACCTTATCGAAAATTTTGAAATCTTTGTCCACCAACAAAGTTCAATTAACTGCATCGATCAACTCCATTTTCGTTGATTTCAGAAAATTGGCTGACTTTGAAAAATCCTTTGATATTGGTAAACAATCTGGATACTCTAAAAGAAAGTACCAACAAATCACTCTTGACACTCCATTATCATTGTTGAACAAATTTTTCGAAACCAACTCCAATGCTATCATTACCGATGCTGACTATAAACCAGTACAAATTGTTACCAAAGTTGATTTGTTATCTTTCTTAACAAAAAACCTTAACTATTAGTATATAGAATTATGATAAGTACTCCATAAGATAATCGATATAAATTAATCATAAAGTTTTTCAAAATTAATCATAACGTAATATTCAATAAATTAATCCGTACAACTTCACAGGAAGTAATTTTTACTCAATAGATTAATCCAATAATTTAATCAGGTGTAGTTAAAGAAAAAGGTAGATAAAAAGACTAATATATTACAGTAGAATACAATATAAACATATAAACAGAAGGGAAGGGTATTCATGAGAATTTCCATCTATTACCACAGTTTTCACAAGTACAAAATGTAGTTAAAGGTTCATCCGCCGATCTAGTTTGCATTTGATAATAACTAACCTTTTTGTGTTTACATTTACCACAAGTAAATCTATCAGTCACGGCTCTCTTCTCCGTAGCACCTTGGGCATCAAACAAGTTCTGCTTATGCAATTTTTCAATCTCTTTCTTCAATGATTCTGGTGCCATTTCATTAGGCGACATCTTAATGAAATCGCTTGGCTTAATCTTGGCCGTCAATAACCTATCACGCAATTCGGGATTCTTCTTATTTCTCAAATTCATGGTGAAGGTTCTTAATTTGTTACGATAGTTATCATTTACGTTGGAATACTCCAATTTGAATACTTGGAGCTCGATTTCTTTGGCAATATTCAAGATATGCAGCGATTTATCGTCTCTTTCAATAGCTAAGGCGGTATATAACGCCGAAATCGAGGCATTTCTCGTAGTGTTATCGTACAACGCAGTGTCTACACCATCAATCTTGGGGTTTCTTGGACCCTTATGGAACTTAGAATCAGTGCCGTTGCTCACCTCACTGGCTTGACTAGTAACAGTTTTTTTCTTCTCATTCTTTTCATTTTGCACGATTTCTCGCCAAGTTTTGATCATTTTCTTCACCAAACTGTTAATTTCGCTATTGCTGTGTGAACGATACTTGTTGACGGCAATACCGACCTTGGTATCACGAAGCATTTTTTCCGTTGGTTTAACACCATCGTTTAAAATGTTCAAAAGCTTTAATATGGTGACATCATCTACAGACTTCTCGAGATTGGATATTGTCGTCTTAATTTCCTTGATGTCCATGCCCACTCTTCTTCTCCCTGATTGATTGTGTTAAAGTGTTTTTCTCTTCTTCATACTTCACTAGTTTTTTCTATTGCGGCGTGTGATCTCCTAGTTATGTGCAGGTCGCTCTATTTAGGAAGCAAATTTCGTTTTTGGTTCAACTAGATATTTCTATTACTGTGAGAAGACGTTGATCATCATGGACATTGAGACTACCAGTGTTTCTATCGGGAAGTTCCCTGTAGACTATACCGAGGACCAGATTTTGAACATCGCCAAATCGGTAGGTCCTGTAGAACAGTTGAAGCTTTTGTTTGATGACTTAACTGGTAAGTCCAAAGGGTACGCCATCATCAAATACGGTGATACTGAAACAGCTGCTAGTGCAGTTCGTAACTTAAACTATATGAGCTTACCTAATAACAGATATTTACGTTGTACTTTTATAAACGATGCAAATTCAGATACTGAAAAATTACCTTTATTACCATTAGGTATTCAAATTCATCCCAATCAATCAGCACAGCAGGTCATTACCAATATAGTGCAGTCAATCAATCCTCAAGCTGCATTGCAAATTTTGCAGGATATTAAGAAAATGGCGGTGTATCATCCTAACTTGACGAAAATCTTGTTGGACAAATTCCCCCAATTATCACAAGCTTTAGTAGAATTCAGTGTCATCACTTCGACGTCAAATACGGATTTGATTGAGTTGACCTTGAATAAAAAATACCCCGATTTGTCGGAGTTACATATCGGCCAAGTAAACCTCTTGAGAGAGGTCTATGCCATGCCCAAGCAAGATATAGAGTCTTTGGACGAAGCAAAACAAGCTATTATTAACCAGTTGAAGACAGAGATTGACAACGGCTCTTTTGGTGAAATTATACCGTCCAAGTGATATGTTGAATTCTATTGTGACTAGTTTTATCGGCCATGTAGCTCTATTCCTAGTAGTATTGGCCTATACTGAGGAATGTGATGAGTACGAGCTAGTTTACGTACTCTTGGCTCATTATTTGCAGCAAAAGCTACTATCTCCTTTGTCTAAGTTTGACTTTCTGATGAAACTTGGCGGTGAAATTGCACAGAACGGGTTTAGACTTGTATAGAGCCCGTGTACTCATTACCAGAAGCTTGTGAATGGCTTATGATCTACAACATGAACGTAACGTGTCATATTCAGGATATAATTAGGTCACAGATGTCACTTAGGGCAGGTCAGTGTCATAATTGTTGAACTTTATTCTATGAGTCAGGAAGTATACGAAGAGCACATGGTGCAAACCCAACAAGGAGAAGGGAGGTCATTCTAATTCATTCTAAACAATTCTGCCCAACCTGCTATTGTTTCAAAAATGTTGTAATCCAGTGATATGCTTTTTGCGAATTTTTCACATGCGAATAGATCTGAGTTTTTTGCAGCCTATAAATATAGAACATACAAGAGTCAGGTCAATTGCAAAGTACTAATTGAAGTATCATGTTTAAGTCTAATGCTACGAAAGTAGCCAAAACAAGAGAAGAAATCATCAAAGAGTTTGAAAATGAATTGGTTATATTAGAAGCAATGATAATTGCAGTAGAGGGATTTGAAGAGCCATTACACTTTAGTAGAGAAATGGAAAACATGCCGCAACGTTTACACTTCAAATTGCCAGAGTATAGTACTTATACCTTGACGCTTCACTATCGTGTGAAGGAAAGACCATTGAATGAATTAACCTACAAACATGTGGTTAAAAAACATGGAATTCCTCTTAACACCAGAGAGTATAAGATTTGCGAAGTAGCCCATGTCACTAGTGGCGACCTGCCAGCACATAAGGTCACGTTTCCTCCTGATACATTACCTGGAGGATCTGTGCTACGTGGAGATTATCCGGCCAGCTCGACTTTTGTTGAGAATGGCAAGTCAATTTTAAAGTGTCCTTGGACCATTGAATTGATAAAGGAAGGAATGCAGCCACAAATTGGTGGGTACGATATATAGATAATGGGATGCTAAATTAATATGCTACAAGTTAAAGGTATGGTCTGCAAGGAATGTATACAAGTGTATAGGTTAATGTATGTAAAATAGTTAATTTTTCCGTCAGTATATATTTACTAAGGAGCAGTAGTCCGAAGTAAACTCACAGTAGACCGACCTAAGCTCACCCTAGATGGACCTAAACTCACGCTAGCTGGACCTAAACTCACGCCGATGGACCTAAACTTCCCTGTATATTGACGTAACTACGCCCCTGAGATTTCCTGGGCGCTGTAGCAGTCTTGTGGGTTTGCTTCCCGGTGCACAACTTTGGCCGCATTCGGAGAAATCGCAAATGATCACTACTATCTTCCCGTGACACATTCACTACTATTTAAGCACTATCGACAGCCAGTGAATTTATATTTAACTAAACAAGAAAATGAGTTCACCAAAGAGAAGAATAGAGAAGGATGTGATGGAGTTGATGATGTCGGATCATGATGTGACATTAATAGATGATTCGATTCAGCAATTCTACGTTATCTTTCGCGGGCCAACTGACACTCCTTATGAGGGTGGGACTTGGAAGATTAGAGTTGAGTTACCGGATCAATATCCTATCAAATCACCTTCTATTGGGTTTACTAACAAGATATATCATCCTAATATTGATGAGGGCTCGGGGTCTGTTTGTTTGGACGTAATCAATCAGACTTGGTCCCCCATGTTTGGCTTATTGAACATTTTCGAGAATTTCTTACCGCACTTATTACGGTATGCCAATCCTTCCGATCCTCTAAATACGGAAGCATCCAATCTAATGACTACAGATGTGAATAAATATAATATTACTGTACAACAATATGTCAAGCAGTACGCACACAATATTACTTTAGACCATGACGACGATGACAACGATGATGACGACGACGATATGGATGATGAGTTGTCGGATGTGGGATCTCTTAGTTCTGACGACGACGAGGCCACTGGTAAAATCGACTTGTAGGACCAGCTGGGTGTGGGTGGGAATTCGGCCCCCGAGGCATGTGCCGCCACCCCCCTATTTGTCGCGCCACTGGATTACTCCGCGCACCACCGCACCACCACCGCACCACCACCGCACCACCACCGCACCACCACCGCGAGGAACTTCCCGGGGTGTTTAATGATTATGAAGAAGGATTGAAGAACGGGAGTCTTCACTAGATTAGTTTAATAATAGCATCGGCTTGCATTTGAATTTTATACCGTTGATGGATAGATTAGTTATCTAATATATGAAAGAATTAAACTTGATCCCGCAACGTCAACTAGCTCGTTCACTGCCCGTAATCATTTGTAGTTTCTCCCATTTATATCTATTCTGGCTACCTTTCCTTTTAGTGTCGTGTGAACCTTCACCAAGTTCATCGCGAACGTCACTAAATTCATGGCGAGCGTCACTAAATTCATGGCGAGCGTCGCTAGAGTCTGTCTAATTTGTCGCTACGCACTAAATTTTATTGAACTTTCCACTAACTTCTCGCTAATTTCTCACTAATTTCACTAAATAGTCGCATCTCAATAGTTTAAATTGCAATTGTTTTCTATTTCTTTCAGCTGCAGATACTATGGCCAGCAAAGTCGCAGTTAAGACAGAGGAAACCGTAGAAAGCCCGTCGGATGAAATCGAATCCAAACCATACGTTTCCCAAGACGACTTGTACCGAAGATCAACTCAATACCAATTATGGTCTTTCATTATTGATGATTTAGAAGCAAAGAGAAAAATTGCAAATGAAGGTGGGAAAGCCCATGCCACTGCCAAATTCAAAGAATCATTTGCCTCGTTAAAACAAGCAGAACCAGAATTATTTGCCCAATTTGCAGATACTGAATTGAACCCATCTAATCTATTATGTCTAATTACAGTGGAAGAAGAAAATAAGTTTTTACGATTTTACAGTAATATGATTATCAAGTTATCGGCATCTTTCAAAATGCCGACCCAGGTTAAAGCGACTGCCATTTCGTTATTCAAAAAGTTCTATTTAGTAAATTCAGTAATGGAGTACCACCCTAAAATGGTGTTATTTACCTGTTTATTTTTGGCAGCCAAGTCGGAAAACTATTTCATATCAATAGATGCGTTTGTAAAGCCATTACAAAAAGTGGAGCCAAGTGATATTCTCGACTTGGAATTTATTGTGCTACAGAGTTTACAATTTACATTGATGGTTCACCATCCATTTCGTCCATTATATGGGTTCTTTCTAGATCTACAAGCAGTATTATTACACCCCTCTCCTGCTATGTACGATGTCAATATTGATACTATAGGGGCACTATACGATAAGGCGAAGAACTGGTTGAACGACCATACCCTTTTAAGTGATGTGGCCTTCCTATTCACTCCCCCACAAATAGCATTAGCTGCATTATATGATTGTGATAGAAGAATTACAGATAAATACTTGAAGCGAAAATTTATTAAAGAAGAAGCAAAAGTCGCACCGGAAGAAGTCAAGGTTAAATCTGAACCGTTTGAGAAAGTCAATGGTATAAAACAGGAAAATGGCACGCATGTAGGAAACGGTATTCACGACCACAATTCCAATCCGCACATAAAACAAGAGCCTGGGGAACAAACTCTTAATGCAGAAGAGAGCGCAGAAACAAAAGAAGAGCCTAAGGACGAAAAGAAATCAAATAGAGAACAATACGAGACCATAGTCAGAACTATACGGAAATGTATCAAGATTGCCAAACAGGTATCTGAGGCAAACCGTGAAGAATCGAAAGAAATTGATAGAAAGTGCTACTATTGTTTGCATCCAAAGAAATTGATAGAAAAGAAAGTAAGTAAACTAAAGAGCCCTGCGCCCGAAGCAAAGCAGGAAACACCTTCCGAGTCTACATAGATAGAACCATCGTAAGGTATCCCAAGCTTTACATTGTATAGTAGTCGTATCATTATACAGTACCTATTTATCCGCTAAGGAAGCACATTGTAGGAATGAGTTTATCCATGTCTTTCGCCAGTCTCTTTCGAAACCATACTACAAGCATAATGGACTACTCCTTAGTCATATTGGCTTGTTTCCCGTGTCTACCCTCGCCCTTGTGTAATTTGTGTCTGTGCTATTTCTTGCTTGCCTTGCCATGTCTTCCTGATTAGGCTGCAGGTGTTGCAGGTAGTCCAAATTTTGCAGTCATAATTAGTCGCTAAGAAATAGAATAGTTCTTCTTTTGCCAACCCACCAATTCTACCGTAATGCTTCGAGTTTCAAGACATACCTTGAGAGCCTATTCAACAATTAACCGTCAGGTGTTTTCAGACTTCAAAAATCCCGATTTGATCAAGACTTTGGCTTATGTAAATGGCCAATGGGTACCCGGTGCTCAAAAGACCACCTTTGCGGTCCACGATCCAAGCTATTTTCCCGAAAAGCTGTCGGAATTGGCTCAGGTTGCTGATCTTTCGAAAATTGATTATGAAAATGCAATTCAAGCAGCTTCAACTTCGTTTAACCTGTTCAAGAAAACTACCGGCAGACAAAGATCGGACTTGCTATTAAATCTCTACCAATTGATGAGAGAAAATGAATTGGATTTGGCAAAATTGATTGTGCTTGAAAATGGGAAACCATTCGCCGATGCTCTTGGTGAAGTGAGATACTCTGCTTCATTTTTGCAATGGTTTTCGGAAGAAGCACCTAGAGTTTACGGTGATGTTATCAAATCTACCAACCCCACAAATCGAATTCTTACCTTAAAACAGCCAATTGGTGTTTGTGGTATCATTACTCCATGGAACTTTCCTTCAGCTATGATCACGAGAAAGTTGGGGGCTGCCATTGCTGCTGGATGTACTACAATTATCAAGCCAGCTTCAGAAACACCTCTCTCGGCATTAGCCTTGGCCCAATTGGCAGAAGAAGCCGGTTTTCAACCGGGAGTAATCAATGTCTTGCCAAGTAGCGATAATGTAGGCAGCGGTAAGATTATAACCGAGCATCCCCTGATTCTGAAGGTCTCCTTCACCGGGTCTACTGCTGTAGGTAAGATTCTTATGAAGCAATCTTCGTCGACCTTGAAGAAATTGTCCATGGAATTGGGTGGAAATGCTCCCTTCATTGTGTTTGAAGACGCGGATATTGAAAAGGCTGCCGCAGGAGCCTTAGCGGCCAAGTTCCGTTCAAGTGGTCAGACTTGTGTTTGTGCCAACAGGATCTTTGTTCATGAAAGCATCTACGATAAGTTTTCTCAGGCATTCTGCAATCTTGTTCAAAGCAAAACGAAATTAGGAAACGGTCTTATTGAAGGTATCACCCATGGACCATTGATCCATGATAAGTCCATGCACAAAGTACAAGCGCACATCCAAGACGCTACCAATAAAGGTGCCAAAGTATTGCTTGGAGGACAACGTCGTTCCGACTTGGGAGCCAATTTTCACGACTTGACTATTCTTGGTGATGTAACCACCGATATGGACATAGCTAACGAGGAGACATTCGGTCCCGTAGCTCCGCTCTTGAGATTTTCCAGCGAAGAAGAGGTGGTGAAAATAGCTAACAACACGGAAGTAGGATTAGCAGGCTATTTCTTCTCTAGTGATGTCAGCCGTATTTTCAGAGTAGCAGAAGAGTTGCACGTAGGTATGGTAGGAGTTAACACTGGAGCCATTTCAGAAGCTGCCTTGCCCTTTGGAGGAGTTGGCGAATCAGGGTTTGGAAGAGAAGGCTCAAAGTACGGTATTGACGACTATTTAGTTGTGAAAAGTATAGTTGTAGGTGGTGTGGAATAGCCAGTTTCATTCTAAATTCATGAATTGATAATATACAGTTATATAGTTACACTAAATATATGACAGCTACTGCTAGTTTTGGTGACATATGCTTAAGTTTGGGCCATTATTCCTGGGCTACAGATTGTTTGGGTTCTTGTGTTTCTGGCTCCGATGGCTGTAATGAAGTTTCGACTGGTTTAGACACAGTTTCATCAGCAGAATCGATTTTCAAGTTAGGAATCTCAATCTTCTTTATCTTGTATCCTCCGTCAGAAAATAATAGTTCCTTATCAGGGTGTTGTGCCTTATAATCTTCAATAATGTCATTTCTGAGCTGTGATAAGTCTGACTTGGTCTCTACTATCTCATCAAGTTTTCTCTTGAGTGAGTTTACCTTTTGTGACTCTTTGGATATGGTTTGAGTGTCTGGAGAATCGGCTTGTAATTTTTCCACATCAGCTTTTAAATCTTGAAGAATTTCTTCCGCCACGAATTTGTCAGGGTTGATTCTAGATAATTCTACTTCGCTAGGAGCGAATACTACTTGACGCATCCAATCTAGGTTCTCTACAAGATTAGCACACGCTACTGATTTGAAAGTTAATGAAAATAATCCACCCTCTGCTGTGACTCCGTTGACTACCGAAGAAGGAAAATTTTTCAAGGTGGCCGGACTCAGCTCATAGGTTGTATTAGGAATAGACGCCGACTTTGCGCCATTCTGTCTTTTAAACACAGTACTCATGACCCTACTAGAAAGAAGATAAAGATTTATTTAGACTACTACTGTTTGTGATAAAAGTTCGAGTGCGGGTTTATGTACAGGCACAAATTACCATCTAGAATAGAAACCAGATAGAACTAGTGAAGTAATGCTTAGTATAACCAAATGTATATGCAGATGTCGCTATGAGAATTAAATATATGGGCTGATTGCATTAGCAATAGAGTCATTTCGGAAAATAGTGGATGACCACGAAAAATCGTGCGGATCAGTTTCGCAATGGCTGCAAAATTAGCAATTTTTGGTAGGTCTTTAAAGAGTGGGTGGTAATCATGGCATACTTTCAACTAACGATTCTTTTATACCGTCAATTAACCCGTCGATATCTTCGACTTTAAGTCCACAGCTTGAGCTAATCAATTTTCGGTATTTGTACATTTTAGAATCTATAGCAAAGTCTTTCATTGATTTCGTGAGCTTGCTGGTCAAATTAGTCCGTTCTTGTTGTAATTTTGTCAATTCCACGGCGTACTTCCAGGACTGCTCAGCGTCTGAATCTTCGTTAGGATCTTTTTGTTGGGATTCTAACTCTTTAATTATACTGGATAATTGATGAGCTTGATTCCTTTCAAGTACTTTTAAAAGCATAGATTCCCCCTGCTTCACTTGCGAGGCAAGATTTGCTACTTCGTTTGCTAATAATTGCTTCCCTTCTTCAACCGTATTAAAGTCTGGTAATCCAACATTACTTAAAATCTTCTTGAAACGTTGTAAAGTTTCCTTATCGATATTTTGTTTCTCCTCTAGTTGTTGTTCAATCTTCTTACAATCCTCTTCTAGTTTATGTAAATCTTGTGTATGTGAATCAGATAACGAATTTATCATGGTGCAAATCATAGAGGATAAATCATGCATAGGTAATTTTTTAACCTTATCTGTTATTATTCGTCCTTCGCTATCTAATTTTGGAGGACATGGTTTGCTGAATTGTTGAACAGATGAATATGCTGGTTTTTTATCACTCTCTGATGTGTTTGCTCCAGAATTCTCTAAAATTACTCCTAATGGGTGTAAATTGTTAGATCCTTTGGAAATAGGCGTAGAAACTTCGTAAGTTTTCCCATCCATGAATATATTCTCTTTGTTATCACTTAAATTATCTAGATGTGTCTCGTCAACCCGGGCTACATTAGAATCGTCTTCCATATCATCATCCTGTATAGCAGTTCTCTGGGTATCTGGTGTCTCCACTGTACTACCATTACGGAATACTGCTTGCACTGGAGTTTCAAGTGCTTGAGGATAATTAGAAGCACCATTCAAGGTCTCCATTTGTGGTTGTACGAATTGCTGCGGCAACTCTTGACCAAACTGAATAGCATTTTGTTGTTGGTACGACAGTTGTTGCCATAACTGTTCTTGTTGTTGTACATAATCGGGGAGAATACAATTATTAGTAAGAATCATCTTGGCAGTCTCTTTATTTATATTTTCAAGGTCATCTCTTGCTCCATAGCTCAAAAGGAATCTTACTACTTTAGCACTGCCCGATTTTGCTGCTAAAAGCAAACATGTGTCACCATTAACGTCTTGATGATCTAGCACATTTCTCAACAAATCGACTTCTTTCGAAGGGTTTTGGTTCGACATTGTTGTAAGTTTACTTATTATAATATTCAAATAGTATCGCAAACTGTCATATTTTGATTTAACTTTGGCAAATTGACACAAGTAATGCAATGGAGTTCTTCCATTGATATCGGTGTTGATTAAACATAATTCCAAATCGTCCAATACCTTAGGAAAGTTCTTCAACTCGTAACAATTGTTGAATGATATAAGTTTGGATAAAGGATTCAACCCGAAATTATTCACCACTAATGGCGATGCACCTTTGGATAACAATAGACGAATCATGGCATAATTACCAATAGACGCAGCCCAGTGTAATGGAGTGTGGCCCTCGTCATCAATAGGTTCATTAGGATTGAAATCAAATGGAGGATTATATATAAAGTAGGGAATCTCCGAAGTATCATCACTAAAGAACTTTAATAATTGCGAAGCATATGTGCCATCTTCCATTTTGGAATTCATCATGATATCTCCGGTGATATTGTCGATATAACGAGTGTTCATTTGCTGTGACTTTGGTTTATCTTCCGTAGAAGAAATGGAGGTATCGCTTTCCTTATTCCGGGCGATATCGTCCTGGGACCAATTCGTTTCATTGGTTGATTGTGAAGACGATAATCGGTTGTGCATGGCCATAACGGGCTGGTTTACTGGGTATGGTAAAGAATGGAATTGTGGCGGTTGTGCTTTGCCATAAAGTTGTTGTTGCTGCTGTTGTTCGTGCAGAATTTGCTGCTGCATCAATTGGTAATTGTAGTCCAGAATTTTATCACTACGATTCATGGAAAAGTCCTGGCGCGATGGAGGCACTTGGTAATTCATATTGGGCATTGGATTATGCGCTTGTCCGTTCAATTGGCCATTTAATTTCGCATTCATTTGGTTATTCATTTGGTATTGCAATGACTGATTAACATATTCCTGGTGATTGGTTTGCATTTGGATCTGCGGATCCATTTCAGACTTGTACTTCTTGATGGGAGTCTCTACTTTGTTTTTCTTCTTGACATATTTCCGTTTAACTGGCGTTGGATCTTTGGCATTAGGTTTTTGCTTACGAGGAATGTCCAAATTTGGGTCGGATGAGTCTAAAAACAACACGGGTGCTTGGTCCTCCGTCACTCCGTAGGTCGCAGCTAGCCGTCTGGCATCAGGTAACGGGATCCACGTCCCTTGGAACCGGCCAAACCCACCCTGAATCTTTTCGTGCAATCCCGTCTGTACGCCTTTCTCTAAGATCTTGGTTCTTTTCGCCTTGGGAAAACTACAACACTTCAAGATTTGCGTGGCGTTGACCCAGTCGTCTTTGCATCTCCTCATGATGGGAGATTCATTCATAAGACATTCATATACTTCCGTCTATTAAAATGTTAGTAACGCGTCAAATGCGGAATAAGTTATGTACTTACATTAGAATAAGTCGCTCTGTATATTCTTGGTTCACCCTCGCTCATTTTCCCACAATATAAACCATATACGAGCCCGATTGATCCCAATTACACTGAACAGTTGCTGTGGTGAGTAGTGGTTTATCTATAACTGCCAACCAGGTCTAGTTGAAAAAATGGTTGTGTGCCGGACCTGAGCCTTTTCCTAATTGAGAAGACGTGTAGATTTCCTTTGATGGTAGCGCTACGGGGAAATGATACAGTAAAACCCGGTGCGAAGGTGCGGTGGGCAAGAGGTGCGATAGGCGCGAGTGCGGTGGGTGCACCGGTTGGGGCGATGTCACATGGTAGCGCCGCATTTTCTGGCGTGGACGTTGATAACGTAGTGGTTGTGTAGTGAAGGGTGTACGGTTGGTGCAGGCAAGGGGTGTTTGGTTCACGGGCTGAGGGGAAGAAATTGCGATTCAAGATGGTCATGTTGGCGTGTGGATGTGAAGAAGGTGAAAGTCTCATGTAGAGAAGGTGCGTGGTGCGAGAACGGGCTCTTAACGAGAGAACTTAATTCTTAGCGGTGAAGTACATTTGGAACAGCTTAGTCGAAATGGAAGTCAGATCAGTAGCTAGTATGTTGGATACTATGGGAACTAAATATGACTACTGGAACGTCTCCGTGCTGGTCTTTCAATGGAAAACGATAAAGATGAATTTGGTTATATGCAGGATTTGCGGCCAATTTAGTTTGCAGCAAGTTTGACGTGTGTTTGTTAGTCAGAGAAAGGTGTCAAGTGTGTTTAAAGTGTGAAATATGATAAATGCAGCGTATATCTAGTTGTTTGAAATTTAAAATCTCGAGCCCGTGACGGATAAATGGATGTAGTGAAGCAGAAAGCGCAAAAGAGGTGTTTCATACACATGGACAAAATAAGGTTTTCTTAGAACAATCACTGCATGGATCTAACTGCAGAATTTCAAACACTAATTAGAATTCACTGCGATCTAACAGTTTCACGGTATGCTTCGGCTTCCTGTCATGATATACTAATAAAAGTGGAGCTGCTGCGTCACATTCTTATACACAGTTGTAGTCACTACCATAACCACTACTTCGATTGACATACGTTATATACAGTTGTAACCACTATGCCACTGGTAAAGCCTTGCGTGCATAAATATTTAAACACCTATCACCAATACCTACACCACACAAAACAAACACGACTCTCATGCCAACCTACCACCTTCCACTCTTCTCCACACTTCTCCCCTCCCTCCATTCAACTCCGTCTCCCACAATTATCAGATCAAACAATGACGTAACAAAACTAGGCTTATTGTTTGTTCCTGTATCTAATCGCGATGCCAAAAAGTGATAACCGTTTCTGCACGGTATCTATAAATACTTTGTTTTCATTCCCATAAAACGCCTAATACTTTCTTCATCAGACATCCTATCGTCTTCTTCGGTTCCATCTATCGAAATAATACCACAAAGATGGCAAAATTGCCGTCGAGACTAGGAATAAAGCAGCCAGCAGCAGATGAAGTCACTGGTACTGTGATCATGCTTGATAACCCAGAGGATATTGCCTCTGGGGCCACCTCTACCCGGAATGATGTTGATTCGGTGAAGAAATCGGTCACCGGGGTCATTTTGAACCCTCAGCCGCACGATAGTCCCAACGATCCGCTCAACTGGCCCATATGGAAACGGGACATATGTTTATTTATTATTGGGTTTCAGAGTTTCATAGGAGGTGGACAATCTCCCATTTTAGCGGCAGGAATGTCGAAATTGACGGAGGAGTTTCATATGTCGTTGTCGACGATCTCTTATCTTGTTGGTGGGTTTATGCTTGCTTTGGGGTTCGGTAGTGTTTTTGCCAGTCCGTCAGCAGTATTGTACGGTAAACGTCTAGTGTATTTAGTGGGGATATTATTGTTTTTGGCAGGTTCAATCTGGGCCGGGGCCTCCAAATCATTCGTAAGTTTAATGTTGGCGAGAATCATGACAGGTTTTGGTGCTTCTCCCACAGAATCTCTTCCTTCTGCTACCATAGCCGAAATCTACTTTGCCCATGAAAGAGCCTATAGAATCGGTATCTACACCATGTTGTTACTAGGCGGTAAAAACATCATTCCCTTGCTTTCGGGGTTAATATTTCAGTATCTCAACCGCCACTGGTTATTTTATATCCAGGCATGTTTCTTGGGGTTTAATCTCGTGCTTACGTTTTTGTTTGTTCCCGATACTTTCTGGGACAGAAACCCGGTGCCAAACAAAAGATCGCTTTCCGAAACCGAGGCGGCTCGTTCAGCTAAACATTACCACCCACCAAATGAAAGACCATTTGCATTTGCTGTTAGACAGCCAACTTTGGAAAACATTAACATGGAAATCGACCCTATAGGTATCACCGAACCCAACCCCGAACAACACCATGAAAAAAAGGCCAGTTATCTTGAAGAGATCAAACTATACAATGGCAAACAGTCCATTGATCGGTGGTGGATGGTAGCGTTGCGGCCGTTTTTTCTCTATTCGTACCCAGCGGTACTATTTGGTTCTTTCATATATACATTTGCAGTTGTTTGGTTGATTGTTATTTCAGAAACCATTTCGGAAATCTTTCGTGGAGATGGTTATGGCTACAATCAACAGACAGTCGGTCTATTTTATATCTCACCGTTTGTCGGAGGGATTTTGGGATCCTTATCAGCTGGTTTGATTAGTGATCGTGTAAGTAGATGGATGGTTTCAAAAAATAAAGGAGTTTATGAGCCTGAGTTCAGATTATTGATGCTTATTCCCTCTTCTTTGTTTCTATGTATTGGATTAATGGGTTTTGGTTGGTCTTCACAGGAAAAAGACTTGTGGGTGGGGCCAATCATTTTCTTTGGGTGTGTTGCATTTGGAAGTGCAATGGCGTCAACTACCGCTATAACTTTCACGGTTGACTCGTATAGAATGTTTGCTGCTGAAGCTTTAGTTTCCTTGAATTTCTTAAAGAACTTCATCGGTTTCGTCTTTTCTATTTTCAATAACAATTTCATGAATAGGAGTGGAGGTCGTACATCATTTGTGGTGTATGGATGTATTCAATTGGGTATTAGTTTGCTTGGTATTCCTTTGTACATTTATGGTAAGAGGATCAGAAAGTGGACCGATGACATGGAATTATTAAGAACATTGTACCATGTGGATAATGTTCCTGAACTTCCTGGTAAGAAAAACTCGCAAGAAACTGAAAGTAAGCTTAAGTCAGAAAGCTCTTCAAATGAAAATTGAATTCTGACAATATTTCCGTTTAATGATACTTGCATGCTTGATTTATATTTCGTTCAATAAACTATTATTCTATTTTTTGTTGTAATTATATATAGCATGATGGGACCAGTCAGCTTAGAAGAATTCAACAAACATTTGTTGGCTAGAAGCTTATATCCAATTGAAACGTGATTTGTCTATATGTAAATCGGGGTTTCGATCAATGTACGATTCCAATCTTTGTTGCAATGGAAGGTTATTCCATTGTTCGCCATTTTCCTTGGATAATTGAGGCATTCCTAGTTTTTCAATAACACAACCACTCAGTAAATTACCACAAATTCCGGCGACTTTCCAATCAAAATTAGATAAAATAAATCCTGTTACAAAACCACCACAGAAAGAGTTTCCACCTCCGGTGACATCAATAACTTTGCTTTGATCGGTATGGTAAGCAGGCAAGTTATAGATTTCGTTGCTTTTCGTATGTATTAAGCAACCTTCGGGACCACAACGTAACACCACTCCAGAATTATCCAGTAAATGAGCTAAGAATTTGCTCGAAATTTCATCCAATTGTGATTTGGACTCTGATGTAAGACTGGCACCTTCGTCAAGATTTGGAGTGAAAATATCTATGAATGGAAGTAAGCTAGTTAATTTGGAGAAGTTTTCCTCAATGCAGTCAGAAGGTAAAGGTTCATAGATATAAATTGGCGGCGATAAACCAAGTTCTTTCCTGGCAGAGTTAATCTGAAAGACGAATTCTTTTGCCCTATCAATAGAACAGATCAAGTGGAACGATTTTGAAATTAGCAATTGTTCATTTTCAACGATATCTGTCCCCATAATTTGGATTTTTGGTGATAAATATTCAAAGTTTCTTACATGGTTTTCGAGATAAATATTCTTCCCTCTAGTTGTTTTCCGATTCAAGTTTTCCCGAAATATCATTCCAGAATCCCAAGATTTCAATTCATTTAGCACTGATGGTGGGAAATCGTTTCCACAGTCGATGATTCCACAAATTTTATTGGCATATCTTTCCGTAGCAATTATTCTCCCACCAACTATAGCGTATGGACCACCGCCGCCAATGATATCATATTCATTGTCACAGTTCCAGCTTGGGGGATATTCATTTTCATCGATTATGAACATCCCCATTGATGTTACAATAGGACTCTCCATAATAACTTAATTTGTTTTCAAATATCAAGCACCAATATTTTAATAACGGTTTTAATCAAATATCAAAAATTAAAATAGTCCACATTTACTTTAATCTTACCTTATTAGAGACAATTAAATAGAAGAATAATCAATTATCGGTAATATTCTATACTTTATCTATTCTATAGTATCTATTCTATACTTTATCCAATCTACAAATAAATCTAAACTTTTATCTTAACCATCTATCTAAGCCTATCTATATCTCTTATGCACTCTTTTATACGCATTATGTGGGATGCTTTTTCTCTTAGGTATCTCCAGATTGTGCTGATTCTGTATGTACGATTCTGTATGGTGATTATCTTGATTCTGTTCTGATTGCAATTCGCATACTTTATATTTCATATATTCTTTTTTCTTTATTCTTTCTTGTTCAATTAAGACCATTTACATCAATCGATATTAATAAACAATATTCCTATTCCGTATACCGCACAACTAGCATTGATCTTATTATCGTATTACCTTCAATTCTATACACATCAGCCTCTCTACTCACTGGATTAAATTATGGCTGTAGATACCGCTAGCATCGCTGGTATCGTAGCTGGAAATAACCCTTTGAAATACTCCTCTAGCGCTCCTTACACCCTCTTTCTATTCCAAGCTGTGTTCATCATATTACTATGTCAGATCATACACTATCCGTTAAAGAAATTGCAACAACCGAAAGTCATCGCCGAGGTGGTTGCAGGTATCATCTTAGGACCTTCAGTCTTGGGTCACATTCCTAATTTCACTAACAACTGTTTCCCCAGTGCATCAATTCCTGGCTTAACCCTTTTGGCCAATATTGGTATCATCTTGTTCTTATTTATCATAGGGTTGGAGGTGGATATTTCCTTCATTAAAAAACACTTGAAAGTGGCCGTTTCTGTGGGCTTGATCAACATGGCCATACCCTTTGCTTTGGGATGTGGTATTGCCAAAGGAATCTACAACGAATACCGTTCGGATGATGTGAATGATTCGCCCATCAAATTCACAACTTATATGGTATTTATTGCCGTTGCCATGTGTATTACTGCTTTCCCCGTCTTGGCCAGAATCTTGACGGAATTGAATCTAATTGGAGATAGGGTTGGTACTATCGTTTTGGCTGCAGGGATTGTTAATGATTTAACAGGTTGGATTCTATTAGCGTTGGTAGTCACCCTCGCTAATGCTTCCAATGGGGTCAATGTTGTCTATATCTTGTTGTTGACCTTGGGGTGGTTCCTTTTTCTTTGCTACCCAGTAAGAATGGCACTGAATTATTTGTTACGTAGATTCACTAATGAGTTACAAACGGGCTACCCTTCACAATTATCGATGTTATTGATTATCGTTTGTGTATTTATTTCCGCCTTCTTCACTGATATCATCGGGGTCCATCCAATCTTCGGTGCCTTTATGGTGGGAGTAATTGTTCCTCGCGATAATGGTTATGTTATCAAAATAACTGAAAAGCTAGAAGATGTTGTCCATATCATCTTGATCCCTATATATTTTGCAGTAGCAGGTCTAAACGTCAATTTGGGCTTGTTAAATCATGGTATTGATTGGGGTTATATCGTTGCAATCATTTTATTGGCCATGTTTGGTAAGATTCTTGGGGGGTTTATTGCTGCGAAAATTAATGGGTTGTTGTGGCGAGAATCCGTTTCTGTGGGTATTTTGATGTCCTGTAAAGGTATTGTTGAAATCGTGGTGTTAAATGTAGGGTTATCGGCTGGTATCATCAGTCAAAGAGTATACTCTATGTTCATTGTAATGGCATTAGTCACGACATTTGCTACGACTCCTTTGGCTCTTTGGCTGTACCCAACGAGCTATAGAGAATGGAGAGATAAGTACCTTCGTGGAGAGTCTGATTTGCAAGGGAATGCCATTATTAAGGAAGAAAACTCTACCGATGATGGCAAATTATTAAATCAACAAAGAGATAGAACAATTCAAAATTACTCTATTTCAACTTTAAGTGATTACCCAATGTCCAAAATTGTCTTGCTCTTAAGGAAAATTGATACCATTTCTTACTTAATGGCGTTTATTAAAGGTTTTAGTGGTTCGTCACAAACTAATATTAGAGCCATCCATTTGCGTGAGTTTTCCTCGAGAACGTCCCATCTTTTAGAAGTCTCGGGCAATTTGCATGATGAAGAGAGAATTGTAAATGATGCCAACCAAAACGAATATACAAATTCAACGTCAATTCTCAATATTGTCAGAGCATTTTCAGATCTTTTGAACATAAATTGTTCCTTGAAAAGTATTCTTTCAACTTCGAAAAATCATGTTCTTTCGATTAACGATCAAGTAACGGATCCCTCCGATTTTTTACTTACCTCTGTTAAACTAAATCAATTGGGATCCGATTATATTGAACATAATTTGTATTCAAAATTGTTCAAAGAATCAAGATCACATTTTGGGCTATTGTTACTTAATGACAAGAGAACTAAGGCTGGCTATAAAAAATTCTCTGGAGAAACGTCACCTGTTCCAGAATCAAACGATCAATTTGCTTTCTATGGAGACGAAATTACCGAAGGATTGATTGACTTTAAGTGCATCAATCTTATGATAAGTCATGATAATATTATTAGTTCTTCAGATTTATTGGCTTTATTAATTATCTATAAGCTTATCGCAAAGAGTACTACAACAGTTAATATATTTATTAAAGCTGGTTCCAATGCTAGTAGTACTGACCAAAGAATAGAAGAAATCAATACCTTGCTTAGAGGTAAAAATGATTCACTTGTTATTACCTACACATCGGTTAAAGAGATATTCAACAAGGACATCCGGAAAACAAACCCTACCATTGCAAATGAGTTGTTTGTTATAGCTAACAACATTCAAACAGATGGTATTGATACCCCAGATTTTTCAGGCATGTTTGAGGAAGAAATAAACCAATTATTAGATATAAGTGTTTCTCAATCATTCCATGTATTGGTGGTGAGGGCAGCTAATTAAAGAATGATGTAATAATTACTAAAATAAATCTATAATGTATTAAATTGAATAAAAAGGATATAAGCATTGAATGTTTATTCATCTTCAATGGCATGCTCTTCTTCACCTTCGACATCGTAATCTTTCAAACAAAAAGCTTGAATGCTACATGATACAGATAACAAGGATAATACAAACCAGGAAAACCCACCGATATTGTTGCTCTGCGAAAAGGACATTATATAACCCCAAATAATTGGTCCCATGAATCTGGCAAGCGATGATAAACTCAATGCCGATCCGTTAATGAATGCTCTATGTTTAGCTGGGGAAGCTCTATGAATTAAAATTAAAATATTGGGGAACCCAACTGAAGAAGCAAATGAATTTAAACAGCAGAAAGTGTACAACGCCAGTTTTGCAAACCATTGTGGGAAAATTGGGTTGTATTCATGCAATGTGAAAATTATGTATGGTAAAAAGAAGTAAATGAATGGAAAAACTGTTGATGAAGCTCGGTAAGTGGAAATGGTACTAAAATTCCGATCAAGATATGGAAAGACAAACATAATACTGAGAACACCAATCAATCCAGTTGATGAAAGAAGAGTTCCGATAGTGGAAGAATCGTATCCAAAACCTCCGGTAATTCTAAATGGAAATTTCAATTCTTTTGCTCTCAAGTCTCCAGCCAAAAACACAGGTAAAAATTCCGAATAGACAATGGTATGGAATGCAGTGAAGAAGTTGGCTATGACCGTTTGAAGCACCGGCGGAGTAAATACTTGACGATTGAACCCTTGTCTTGTTTCGACAGACGAAATTGATGTAATAGGCACTAGTTGACTCGTAGAGTACTTTCTGATTAATGCTACCGAGTATCTACGGGAATAAGGACCCACCGATTGAATCGAAGCGTCATCTTCCACGGCGTCATCGTCTTCATCTTCAACGACAGAAGAATAAACCTGCCTTGGGTTGAGTAGCGATGAAAACTCGGTGGTATCTGAGTGGACTGAGCTACTATCGTTATCACGATTTGGTATTTCGGGTACTTGAACTGTGTTCCAAGGTCTGGTCTTTTTAACACCAAATCTGGCCAAAATCCAGTCCCCGATTTCTATACCTCTATCCCGTCTATATTTATACTTGGGATGAGTTTCTTCAAGAAAGAGAAAACCTATGGTGAAACTAAACCCGATGAAAATGGCAACCACTACGTTTGACAAGGCATAAGGGTACTTGGTAATAAAGTCTTCGTAAAATTGTGGGCCCTTGACCTTAGTGATGGACATAGTAACCAATTTCATAACGACATTTAAATCCTCTGGTTCCCTACCAGACTTGGGTCTGGTCAAGTAAGGAGAACCTCCTACCATGGGCCCTACAATGGAACCCAAATTCCATAATAAAGGAAGAGTGGAAAATGCCATGGCCTGGTGTCTCCTTTCGGTCGCTATTTCCCCAATAGTAGTCCGCAAAACGGCAATGTTTCCATTAACAATCCCCATGAGAGATCTGGCAAAAATTGCCCAATAAAAGTTGGGGGAGAATCCAAATATTAGCATCGATACTGCAGTACCAAAAAGACCAAATAACAATACCACTTTTCTCCCTACCCTGTCGGAAAATGACCCCCATTGAACACAGAATAAGAATTGGAAAAAGGCAAAACTAGCCGATAAATAACCAGAGTAAGTAGCAATATCGGCTTTACGTTTTGCAATACCAAAATCACGAATCATGAAATAAACGTATGGGAACATCGACGTGAAAGCAATAGGTTCAGCAAAACGAATTAGACTTATGACGATGATTTGCGACAAGGGGAACCCCTTCATCTGTTCGCGAAACGTTAGCTTCTCTTTCGCCATGTTAATTGTGGTATTATGACTAAATTGAGATTAGTAATTTTTAATATAATTGAAAAACTATGGAGTCACAGATAAGTTCGGCCCGGCGAGAAAAGGAATTGCGTACACGCACCAAAGATTGCTCGGGATTTAAGAAGTTAAGAAGTGGTGAAGATGGGGCTACGGAATTTCCATTTCGTAGTTCTCGGTGACGATTTGGATGCTGCTTCACATCAACTGTGGATGCCAAGTCATATTGCATCCGATGCTTATCCGAGAACTTTAAATACTAATTAGAGATACTCAGCTGGTAGCGCCGCTTTGAATTGGACTATGTCGTAGTGATAAGGGACAATCGAGTCAATGTGGAAAGCTGGTGTGACTTCTGGATGTGGAATGGTTCTTGTGGGAAGTTCGCCATTCCATCGTTGTAGTATTTTGCAACCATGTTAGTTTTTAGCTTTTTTAATCATTGTATGTATTAAATCTGAAAGGATTAAGGTTTAAATCAGACACATAAATTCTCTTTTGCTTCCATGTAGAGGAATGTAGGATAATCTCCCTTTGGGTGCTATTTACTTATATTTCATGGAATGGTATCATTCATGGAGTACCAAAATTAAAAAAAAATTACAAGTGCCTGCACACGGAATCGAACCGTGGACCCTGTCTTATCGCGTATAGTACGAGAGACACATTATAACCACTAAACTATACAGGCCACTCGTGTGGGGGTTCACAAAGAAGTTTTGTATACTAGTTGCGGTATTGGAAATTTGATAAATACAACTCCAACTGTTGTCAGAGCTTTGTGCAATTGGTATAATTGAATGAGGTAACTTAAATCAGTTAAAGTATCTTCTGTCAAGCTTATTGCTGCTAACTTCGCATTGTTGGAAATATAAAATAACAGAGTAGCACGAAAGAGAACTACATTCATGAAGTAACAAGCAAACATTTCTTACTGTAGCTAGTTTCCCCTTAATTTCAGCTTGATGTAAGAGTAAAATAAATTATTTATGTTAAAATTGTCATTTTTCCGTAAAAACAATAAATTTTAATTGTGATGATTTTTAGTGACCTTTTACGAAATTACTTTGGCAAAAGACCCCCATTTTGTTTTTGTGTTATTAAATTCAATACCTAGTTTTGATTCTTACAAACAATATATTACCAAAGCATACACATGGTTACATTATAGTCGCTTAGGTTTACTAATTTAGAAGGATAATGAATCCAAATTTCAATGTAGATGTATTCAAATGATTCATAAAACTGAGAAAAGATGCATGAATAGCCGAATGAAAAATCTACAACAAAGAGTTCCATTGTATACGGATTACGTCAATTATTTAACCATTAAGGTACAACTTGATGCTTTCAATGACAAAATTGTCACTATGATTTTATTGGCTAATCATAATCTAATTTTGTAAAAATAGAAAAAACCTATTTATTAATTCTTGACTTTTGCCATAATCATGATCGCGAGCAATAAACATAGTAAGCGTATAATATCAAGTGGAAGATCATTATGCACTTTGAATGAAGTAATTGTTATACACACGAAGCACTCAAGCAATTAAAATCCGAATGAAACGTGAATGAGGAAACGTGAGAGGAGATTTTACATTAGAACAATATCAATTGTAATGTAGGGTATCAATTGCGATGTACGGTATCAATTGCAATGTAGGGTATCAATTGTTATGTATGATACCAATTGTTATGTACGATACCAATTGTTATGTAAGGTATCAATTGTAATGAGATATAGTACACCGCTTATTTTGGATATGATTTAAAGAAGGGGTTGAACCAACGCGTTCAACATGCTGGTTAAAATTCAAGAACAATTACAAGAGATACACTACGAAAAAAATACTACACCGGTTCCTCTTCAATATAAATCTACAATGTAATACATTTACAATGCAGAATCTCACTAGACAGAAAAATATTTTAAAACACCAATCCACGTCACGGTAAAATTGGAGAACTGGTCTAGCAAAATATTGAACCAGGTTACGATGCTCGTGTGTAAAGAGTTGATAATATATCCTGTACAATACAGTAAATATTATCCTAATTTGATAACATCAAGACTTTTTTAGGACATACGACTCATGACTACAAAATCATATGTGACTTTGACAACGAAATTGACAGTTGAGCGAAAAAAGTTCCCTTTTCAGGCAACAATATTTCAATGAATCTGAACTATTTTATGGCTATGGAAGCATGGAACGTGCCAATGGAAATTGCTGGTGGAACAAATCAAGTAAATGGTAAGCATTATTTCATGAGCTAGTGACTTACGAAGTGGTTCATGCTAGCCCTGTTTGTCTCTATTGATGACAATGCTTCATTTGATTGAATGAGCGGCAAAATTCTTTGATTGGCCGAATTCATAAAAATACGAAACAATGCACCCCAGCCAAATTTGGAATGCAATTACTGGAAAAAGGGTTTATAAAATATCGATTCAGAAGCATAGAAGAGCCTTGAAAATTGCTAAAGTAATGACACCAGGATAGTAGTATATGTGAAATATAGCGAAACCGTAGCGAAATTTTAAGATCGGCCATCTAGCTATTCGACAGAATGCATAGTGGTATCCAGTCTGCCATGCTGTCAATGCGTTTCTCGTGGTACGTGAACAATCTTTTACAACTTTGACTGGATGTATGCAGGGTATGATTGTCAAGGATATTTTTAACTAATTTTATTGTTCTTTAGTTAATTTTAGCCAAAACAAACGCAAGTTTTACTAATTCGGAAAAAAATGCGTTTATACACATGCAATTTCCGTTTTAGTCGAAGACAGATTTTCGCAGCTATTTTGAATTCAACCATGCTTAATTCACCAAAACCAGACTAATACTTATAAATAGGGCACAATTCTGCTTGGAATAATATTTCCAAATTGTGATTGTCTTAAAATCAATTAAAATGTTGATTAAAAACTTTTTATTGGCATTTATGCCATTAATCTCATTAATCAATGGGTTAACTATTAGTCAAGACACAACTAATTCTGGTACTATTAACTTGTCTATCGGGGATATCACTATCGACCCTGGAGTATATTGGTCTATCTGGGATAATGCTATTTCAGCTTTCACTGGTTCCTTAACTGTTGGTGCTGGAGGTGGATTATATATTTCCTCCGATAGTAATTTGCTTGGATTAACTGTTACTCTTCTTGGAGTTTTAAACACAATTAATAACGCGGGAACTATTGCTTTCAACTCTGCTGATTCTTTAACTGTCCCTACATACAATTTAGTTGGTCTCTCTTTTACCAATACTGGGGACGTTTTCTTCGTTGCTAACGGTTCTGTTGGTATTCCAATTATGTCAATTACTGCAGCTGATTGGAATAATTCTGGATTTATCACTTTTTACCAAACCACAATGTCTGCTGCTGTTGTTACTCTTGGAGCTGGTCCGTTAGCAACTATTAATAATAATGGTGATATTTGTATTTATAATGAAGTTTATCACCAGACTTCCTCAATCGCTGGTACTGGTTGTATCCATATTCAAGCTGATTCTGCTGTTTTCTTAGATACTCCTTTGGATGCTGTAGCCACCAGTCAAACTTTCTATTTAGAAGATTCTGGTTCTCAATTGGTTGCTAGCACAGTCAGTGCATTACAGACTTACACTGTAGCTGGTTATGGTAATAATAATTACATCGGTTTAACCACCACCATCTTTTCATGGAATTATGACGCTGCCACTGGTATTTTAACCCTTTATGCTGGATTGTTAAATACAATTCCACAAACTTTTGATATTGGTACAGGTTATAACACCGCTGATTTTACTATTGTGTCGCAGGTTTTCCCTGGTTTATCGGCTCCATTGAATAATGCTATTCAATATAGTGGTGCAGTTCCAAACCCAGCTCTTCCAGCCAATTGCAGATCTTGTCCTCCCATTGCAGTTGCTCCACCAGCAACATCTTCTGCCTCTAGTGCTTCCTCCTCTGCTACCTCAAGCTCTGAAGCATCCAGTTCTACTGAAGCCTCAAGTTCTACTGAAGCATCTAGTTCTGCTACCTCAAGCTCTGCTGCTTCAAGTTCTGAAGCATCCAGTTCTACTGAAGCATCCAGTTCTGCTACCTCAAGTTCTGCTGCTTCAAGTTCTGCTGCTTCAAGTTCAGAAGCATCCAGTTCCGCTGAAGCATCCAGTTCCACTGAAGCATCCAGTTCTGCTGCCTCAACCTCAGAAGCAGCTTCATCTTCTTCCGCTTCAAGTTCAGTAACAGGTTGTCCTGAATGTACTGAATATACTACCACCGTTACTACTACTGATTCAGCTGGTAACCCAGAAACTGAAACTGGAGTTGTCATTGTATCTACCAATTCAGCTGGTTCTGAGTACACCACAACTTCTTTCTTCCCAACCTCAGGTTGCCCAGAGTGTACTGAATATACTACCACCGTTACTACTACTGATTCAGCTGGTAATCCAGAAACTGAAACTGGAGTTGTTATTGTATCTACCAATTCAGCTGGTTCCGAATACACTACAACTTCTTTCTTCCCAACTTCTGGCTGCCCTGAATGTACTGAATATACTACTACCTTCACCACTACTGACTCAGCCGGTAACCCAGAAACTGAGACCGGAGTTGTGATTGTTAGCACTGATTCTAATGGATCTGAATACACCACTACTTCTGTATTCCCAACTTCTGGTTGTCCAGAATGTACTGAATATACTACCACCGTTACTACTACTGATTCAGCTGGTAATCCAGAAACTGAAACTGGAGTTGTTATTGTATCTACCAATTCAGCTGGTTCCGAATACACTACAACTTCTTTCTTCCCAACTTCTGGCTGCCCTGAATGTACTGAATATACTACTACCTTCACCACTACTGACTCAGCCGGTAACCCAGAAACTGAGACCGGAGTTGTGATTGTTAGCACTGATTCTAATGGATCTGAATACACCACTACTTCTGTATTCCCAACTTCTGGTTGTCCAGAATGTACCGAATACACCACCACCATTACTACTACTGATTCAGCTGGTAACCCAGAAACTGAAACCGGTGTTGTTATTGTATCTACCAATTCAGCTGGCTCTGAATACACCACAACTTCCTTCTTCCCAACCTCAGGTTGTCCTGAATGTACTGAATATACCACCACCATTACTACCACCGATTCAGCCGGTAACCCAGAAACTGAAACCGGAGTTGTTATTGTATCTACCAACTCAGCTGGTTCCCTTTACACCACAACTTCCTTCTTCCCAACTTCTGGTTGTCCTGAATGTACTGAATACACCACCACCATTACTACCACTGGTGCTAACGGTCAACCTATTACTGAAACCGGAGTAGTTCTTGTTTCTACTAATTCAGCTGGATCTTTATACACCACTACTTCATTCTTCCCAACTTCGACCCATTGTCCTGTTTGCACTAATTACCCAACCACCATTACCGTTACCAACACTGAAGGTGTTACTGTCACTGAAGCATGTCAAGTTATTGTGACAACCAACACTGCCGGTCAACCTGTCACTACTACATGTGAGGGGGTAGTTACTCAATATACAACAGTATGCGTTGAAACTGTTACTGAAGGTATTTACTGTATGACTAGCGGAAATGTTATTGTTGGAACCAATTCTAAAGGGGAAACATACACAACCACTTACATTTTAGGTACTACAACTTCCGTTGTTGGATGTGTTGAAGAATATACTTCAACTGTTATTGTCACTACTGCCAATAATGTTGCAGTTACTTCGACTTGTGAAGTTTATGTTATGACCAACTCTGTGGGATCCACTTATACCGCTACTGTGCCAATCGCAGCCACCACAAATGTAGTTGCTGCTTCTTCGGTTCCTGCACTTGTACCTGGAGTTACTGCCAGTGCAACAGTCGCAGCAACCTCGTTGGCACCTACTACACTTGCACCAGGAGTTACTGCAAGTGCAACAGTTGCAGCAACATCTTTGGCTCCTTCTGTGACTATTGCCAATGATTCGAATATGCTTAACAGCAAATCTGCTGTGGCATTGATCTTAATGAGTATTCTTTCTGCATTGATGATTTAATCAAGTTTTCTGTTCTTTTTTCATTTCTGAATTCTGTTTAATTTAATTTTTTCTATGTCAAACCACCTTTATTCATCCTAATTACGAAAGTATATTGTGATACCTTCTTCTTCATATAAGCAATATAATGAATACATAAAATATTTTTATTTTTTCGGCTAAATCGTACATAAAAAATAATCTATCTTTCATTAGAGAAGATAAAAAAAAATAAACTAATAACGAATTTAACTGTAACACAAAAGAGAATAGAATGGTATATATATGCTGGAAATTAATTCATTTTGATAGACAGTGTAGAGTTGCCAGTTGCCAGAAATATTGTATCTACAACAAATTACCGTACTATTGTTGGCAGCTAAAAGGCAATTATCTCCAAAATAGACGGCTCTTTCTGGACTCAACAGTACGGTCGTACTAAAGGTTCTACCCTTCCAAAATTGAAACTGAAGTGAAATTAGGACTAAATAATATATGGGAAGAGTATATTAAACTACATCATGTATCCTTTTTATAGATAATATTTTAGGCATTGCATTAGAATTCTTATATATTGTTACTGCTGTCAATTTGAATCAGGATTAGAGCAATGTTGAGAGTAATTCTCTACCATTGCCAAAAGTTTTCTCTCCAGTCATTCTTCAAAACATTAGCTGGATTTAGGTGGTGGAGGGGGAACTGAAGAGTCTGAACTTTGGGTTTTAGCGTTTGAATCCAACTTCTTCGAATTCTCTAATTCTTCATTCATGTAATCATTCAATCCTTCCAAATCTGCAACAACATGTTTCAGCTTTTTCGAGGTAGTAGTTCTTGGAGGTGGTGCTGTGAGAGTATTTCCTGAACCAGAAGTTGCAGGGGAACTTACCACAGGGGCAATTGGAGGGGGTATACTTCCTGAGGGCACAAACGTATCATTGGTAGGTACTTCTGCGGGTTGAGTATATGAATAGTCTTGTTTGTTTTCAAAAAGCACATCTTCTACGATGGACCCTGTATCAAATTTACCGACCACTTCTGGAATGCGATGGAGTAATCCGTATGCTACATCACAACCAAGTATACCTCTATTCTGGCCCTGACCCCAACTACGATTCAAATTAACAGTAACAGGCCGAAGTATATCGTAATCATGATTGTATACATAAAGGGTAATCGGAACAAAATCTTGCAAAGTACGAGAATAATGGTGATTGTAGTAATTTTGAATGGTACGTGATAGTAATGTCTCCCCACCCGAACTCAATAAACCCTTTCCATGGATATCTTCTTCAAAAGTAGAATCACATCCTATAACATAGTCTGAATAAGGAATCAACTGAGATTGAAACCCAGGCGAGCCTTGATGAGTAGCTAAAATTCTCCACACATAAGTAGCAGTATTTAAATGCTGAGACTGAACAGTTATACCGATAGATTCAAGGGAATCGGCAGATTCAGACAACGGAATGGAAACCAGTCTAACAATTCCTCCCTTGGCACTCCAAACGTCAAAAGTGATCTGTTTGGCGGTTTTGGCCGAGGCAGCTATCTCTTTTGTTAACAATTCAAAATTTATCATACCAACTTGCTCTTGGGATTCATTTCCACCATAATTAATTGTACCATCTTCGGCAATTCTGTAGGTGGAATTGGACAAATAAGGGTACATCATTGGTAATTCGTGGTTATTGACCTGGATGATGTAATCAAACCAAGATTCAAGTCCTTGGCTATGAGCAAGAGAATGGGGTTCGACTTTCAATATTCTTAAACCGTACCCATGATTGTTCAATTGTAAGCAATTACCAAAATAGGAATCAGCACTGGCCGCTTCACTTCCAATGGTGTTCCCTTCGAGTCTATCAACCAACTTTTTAGCAAAAGAGAACATTGTTGAGGAAGAAGTATAAATTTATATGAATTATTATTCTCCAGGTTTTTTCTGTTCAGAAAATGAGAATTTGTTTATGAAGGAATCGCCAAAAATGGTCAACAGCAGACAAAAATATAATTTAGCTTTATATAGTAGTAGAATCAGCTATTTATATTAAGGATATCAAGTTTCAGCTGATTTGAATCATTATTGACCAAGTTAGAGATAATTGAAATTACTACCGGTTCGGTGTAATTTAGCGAAACTTGGAGGAAAAATTGGACCGCGAATTACTACCGCTTTGAACCAGATTCCCCCCACCATGAATGCGAAATGGCTGCAAAATCTTTAATTGCATACAAATTATTAGAACACCTTTTAAGTTTATTATATATTACTTACAAACACTTTATTAAAACAGATGTTAAGTTTATTATACATATTATACACACATTATATCATTAAAGTTAGGTAGAGTTAGCAACACCACCGGAAAAGGCCAACGACCAAGTTCTACTTTGTCCGTTATCAAGATAATTAGAGTTCCAACTGGATGAACTAAAGAAATTATAAGAAGATTGGGCATCAAATAATGCTTGATTAAGGTTCAAAATACCGGTCCAACCAGAATTAACATTATTGATAAAAGTAGAGATTTGTTCACTCCATTCTTGTTGCACAAAGCTTGGGATTCTGATCAAGGAGGATGCTGGGGTGATTGGCAACATATGAATCCCATGAACATATTCTGGGTTTGTATTTGGAGCCCCGAAAAAGGTGGTGTAAGTGATTTTGTTTTCATAGATGATACCTGAGACCTTGTTTGGCAAGATTTCTGATGGTTCAACAGTATTGTCATCGGAGTATAAGATATATTTATTCATAGCTCTGGTCATGACTGCTAACATCAAATCACCCCGAGATTCCATTGAATTGTCACCAATAACGTTACCCCATAATTTCATACCGTAGGCAAAGTTGTAATCTTCTGAGGATGATTCTTGATTTTTACCATCCCCACTAGCAAATAATCCTGCTGCCCAAGAATGTCCAGCAAACCAGTCAAACATTCTGTAAACTGGGAAGTAAGAATCAGTTTTAGATGGGTTGGCAACATCACGAATAAGCGAATTGACCCAAGCTTCATTAGTTTCAGCCCAATTACCCCCTAAGTCTTTATCGACCTTACCAACAATAGCTGCGGCATGGATAAAGTAACCGTAATGGAAATGATGGTCATTGTAATAACCAGCACCAAAGTCTGCACCGGTGTCTCCACCTTGGGCTGAAGTAGATGTAACACCCCCAAATTTGGTATCGTACATTAAGGGGTAATATTGTTCATTATTGATGAAAATATCAAAGGCATCTTTCATTTGTTGCAAAGTGGCATTTGTAACGGCTTCATCCTGAAGGATTTCGTGAACCACTAACAAGATATAGGCATATTTGTCAATAACCTTACCAGAAAAATAGTTCGAATCCATAGAAGCAACGGTCGATGGAATATCCACTTGTAATTCTTCATTAGCAGTTTGTGCAAGTAAAGTTAATTGGTCGGGGGTATAACTTAATGATTTAGTCATACCTGAAGTCCAAGGCAAAAATTGAATATCAGTTTCCAAAGTTTCAGCCATTAAGATCTCATCAGTTAAGTAAGCATACATATCACCCTTGGTAGTTGATGCTAATTTGATACCAGTAGCACATTGTGATGTGCTTGATACCAAAGATTCAACATGATGTGGTAAAGCGAACACAATTGGGAATCCACTTGAAGATTGACCACCGCTAGTATATTGGAAACCATATTGAGCAGATACACCTCCAGAAATAGTTCCAATGATTTCAGTATTGGTAACATATTGTCCAGCAGCTTGATCATAGAAACCTTCCAAAGAGGATCCGTCTCTCTTTTGGAGATTAGAAGTTTCTGGAGCGACAGCAACTTGAATAATCAATCCATCGACGGCGCTGGAACCTTCAATGTTATAAGGGTTTTCCACGTTCAATTGGAAGTCGGTTGTGGAACTTGGTAACGTAACGTAGATTAACCATTCGACTCCATTGAAGAGAGTTGCACGGTATTTAAGTATCTTGGAGTTTAAGACAGAAGAAGTCTCTTCGGTTAATGTTTGCACACCAATTAATGAATTCAATAAAGGAACAGAGTTACCATGATAAATGGCAGTTACAAAACCCATACCTTGCACAATTGGCAATTCAATATAATCTGATCCGAGAGTGGAAGTTGCAGCCAATTGAACATTGACAGACATTACATCCATGTCCGAAACAAATAAGTAGTTATTGGAAGAAGACAAAGCAGTCGATGAAAAGATAATTTCTGAGTTACCAGTTGGATTGAAGTAATAAGAGTCAACACCAACATTGTTTGTGTCTTGAGATCCGTATTGTCTATCGGAAGTATTAGTGTGTTGAACTCCAAAACCGTAGTAATTCACAGTACTCCAGATTAAACCGTATGGCCAGGACCAAATCATATCGGTTTGGTCTCCAAGGAACAAATTGGCGTAAAACTTGTTTGTTTGAATTGGAGAACCGTTATTGCTAACTCCAGCAGGAATCGATAAAGGTAATTCTTGTCTTGAAAACACCGAAGGTGGATTACTGGTAGAAATAACATTAAATGCATCACCATTATAGTTATTTGAGTTGGAAACAACGAAAGTAGCTTCAGTACTTACTTGAGGAGTAGGAACCGATGAAGAGACGACGGGTGAACTAGAACTTGAACTTGAGCTCAAGCTTGAACTTAAACTCAGGGAGATTACTGAGGCTAAACTGCTAGAACCACTGCTGACAACCACTGCTTCGGAGCTAGTGGGGATTGAACTGACAGGTACTGTTATGTTGATATAACTAGTAGCATTAACGATTGAAGAGCCAAGAGACAACGAGTTGTTACTATATGAACCAGAAGAAATCGATGTAGTCACTGGTACTTGTATAGTGGTATATTGGGCAGCTTGTGAGGAAGTCAAGGAAGTCAAGGTAGTCAATTGAGTAGCATTTTGAATAGCAGTAGGTAATACATTCACTGAAGAATTAGTAACCGACTGGTTAAACTTTGGAATAGTATAAGTGGAGTTAGCAGCAGCAGAAACGGTGACACCTTTAGAGAACTGAGATGGGTCAATAGTGACAGAAACGCTTGAACTTACTGGAGCTTTGGTAATCAAAGGATTCATTTCCGTGGTAGTAAGGGTTTCACTCGAAGATGGAATGACATATGTTGAATTTGGGGGAGCAGTAGCACTGAACACGGTCGAAGTGGTGGTAACTGCAGTTGGAATAACAATAGGTCCGGCACTTTTGGACACTTGTGATGGAGATACAGTAGGATCAACTGAATGTGATTTCACATCAGTGGTTCCGGTGGTAGTATAAGTGATTTTTGCAACGGTTGCAAAAGTTGAAGGAAATGTTTTCTCGATAGTAGAAACATTGCATTCATTATTTTGACAAATGGTTTCAATATTGGTTTCTGTTACCTGAGTGGCAACTGAATAGGCGATCTGTGATGATGTTACGAAAGTTTGGATTGGGTCAACAGATGGGTCAACAGATGATTGTTGTGGTTGTTGAAATTGTTGAGGTTGTTGAGGTTGATCTCCACAAGCGTACACAATCACCACCTTTATCCCCTCAGTTTGCTGAGGTGGATTATTAGAAAAGATTTTGTTAACAGTTTCAACAAGTTGAGGTTGAACAATAGTGTTGGTTACGGTAGAACTTTGGCCAGAAACACTGTAAGCACTGATTGATCCTAGAATGGATAAAAGAACGGGGAAAGATTTTACCCACATTATAATAGTAGTAGTCTATGCTTTGGGTATTAATGAATTTCAACAGCTAAGCAAAGCAGACAGCAAAAAGCAGTTGGTAAACGAATGTGGTTGCAAATAAAATAATAATTGTTATAGAATATTTTCCTAGACGATTTTCATCGAATAGCAGGCATATTTATAAGATGAGTGCAAACAAAGCAACATACCACTAATAGATCAAATCACCAGCAAGATTCCACCTCATGCCTTAGCATAGATCATACATAAGGCAAAAATTGAAAAAGTACCACATTTCTAATTTTCCATGGCTGGTTATTTTTCGCAGCCACCGCCCATCGCATACTAATTACCAGCATTAGTAAAATTGAGGAAACGATAAACGAGAAGTGGTACTGATGGCACCATTAGGAGATGCAATATGGTAGCGGGATATAGACAATTTTGCTTAGCCTTGGTTTGGCATTGCCCAACCGTGAACCCAAGATTTGTGTTGCTGGTGAATATGGGATTTTAGGTATGAGCGTTTTATGCACCACCCAACGTTCAACGTTCAACAGTTTTAGCGAATTGATGTATTATATATTACGTAACCAAAGAGATACAAGCACTAGTGGTATATGGTATATGCAATGTGCTTTGGAAA
Organism: Suzukiozyma fluviatilis; assembly: GCA_030560825.1. NCBI lineage: Eukaryota > Fungi > Ascomycota > Pichiomycetes > Serinales > Debaryomycetaceae > Suzukiozyma > Suzukiozyma fluviatilis. The sequence continues at coordinate 1,187,517 of JAKTVZ010000001.1, forward strand.
GAAAACAGCCGATATGACGTTTTAACATTGATTTTGCAATATTAAATTTTTGTTCCGTGGAACAAGTCAACTTGTCTAAGCGCGATTTACCGCTAAGTTACTACGAGTTTTTTCGGGCCCCGTTAACTAGTGGGGGAAGCGGTTGTGGGGTGATATATAAGATAAGCAATTTTCAATGATAAGTAATTTACACAATTGCAAAAGAGCAATCTTTCTAAGGTGGCTATAATTATCTTGCAAGCATAGGATTTCTCATTTGAATTGGCACACATGACCACCATTGTCGTTTTAGGTGCTGGTGTTGTAGGGCTCACAACAGCACTTGAATTGAAGAGAGCAAATCCTCATTATGACATCACCATTGTTGGCCAACATTTACCTGGAGATTTGCATATCGAATACACTTCACCATTTGCTGGTGCTAATTGGCACTCGTTTGCAGAACCCCATGATTTACAACTTCAAAATTTGGACAAATTGGGTTACAAGAAATTTATGGAATTAAGCAGATCTGATGCCAGACTGGGAATTCGTGAAGTAGCGAATTTTAATTATTTCACAAGCGATTACGCAGGAGACGACACCAAGCCATGGTTTCACAACTTTGTAGAGGATTTCGCTGATCTTGAGAAAAAAGATTTACCTGAAGGAATCAAATCAGGATATGTGTTCAACGGAGTAATTATTACGGTACCAATATATTTACAATATCTTTTATCGTTAAACTTGCAAATCGGCAATATAGTTAAGAGAATTCCCAAGATTGGCCATATTGATGAAGCACGAACCTTGCTGGCTAATGGGAAAGTTGCTGATTTTGTAATAAACTGTAGCGGAATATTGGTAAATGAAATACAAGGCATTAATGATAAAAACGAAAATTTCCCGGTTAGAGGACAAGTGCTTCATGTTAGAAATAATGCCAAAGCATCAATTGGTGTAGAAGGCTTCCCTGACCATAAGGACGAGATGTTGTATATCATGCCTAGAAAAGAGGGTGGATCAATTATTGGCGGGTGTTTTCAGGAGTACTCGACTAACGCAAATGTAGATGAAGATATGACAAAGAGGATTATTGAACGGGCTATTAAATATGCTCCGGAATTGGTAGATGCCAATTACAAGAATAATCCTTCGTCCATTGATATTATCACTGTTAATGTTGGGCTTCGTCCATTTAGAAGAGGAGGGCCACGGATTGAAATTGACACCTACAGACCATGGCTCATTCATGGATACGGTGCAGCTGGTGGTGGCTACCAAGGATCGTATGGGTTTAGTTCAAAAATCGTACAACTAGTGTTACATGCTAGTACCACATATACAAGTAAATTATAGACTCGTATACGTTAAATGTACTGTCTAAAGATAGAGGGATGATTAGTTTTCATTTCTAATCTAAGGAAGTAAATTCTTCGCTTACTTGCCTGATGCTATTGTAATTACATTGAATGTAGCACCAACTCTATTAACTTCTACTTTATTCTACAAGAATTTACTAATTCGCATAAAATTTACCAAACCCCTCCAAAACCCAATTAGTGAGCTACGTAGCCATTCGATAACACAGTTGTGTTCTTTTGCTTCATTTCAACTCTCTCTATTATCTTCATTAAGACTGTTCTGTGATCCTGTACCTGGTACAACTCTCTGGCGCTATCTTAGCTTGATTTTTAGCGAAGTGGCCAATTTTTACCACAAAAATCGCCCAAATTAATCAAAACTCCAATTGTGCCCCATAACCCTTCTAACTCCCCGTTTCTCATATTCTTCTAACTATACCTCCAGCCATTATCAAAATCACTATCAAAGTATCAACCTGCATATAAAAAGTTGTGTCTCTGGAAAAAGTGAAAAAAAAGTTCTACCATTTTACAAGACTTGAGTACAAGTTGAAAGCCATACCATCCAAGCATGAGAGCAAGTACCATACTTAACTTCCAGCAGACTGCCACTGCTAACTTGAGAAGACCATGGCAAACATTTAGAGACGGCCAGATTTGGTACGGGATCATGAAAGGTGGATCAAAAAGACACCCTTTAACTACCAAGCAAGGTAACAAGCACTACTATAAAGGTACTGGTTCTTCCGGATACGGTAAGTTGAACAAAAGCGGAATATATATCGTCAACTGGGAAAAGGTGAGAACTTATGTCGTTCCTAGTGATTTGAATGCTACCGAATTGAAGCCATTAGTATCACCAAACACTCCACAAATATACCAAAAGTTCATAGGGTACAATGATGGAGCAAAGTCTCCAGAGTTAGCCATGAAGAATATCATTGATTTCGTAGAATTCGGGGAAAACTACAACAATATTGACTTGGAAAAGTCGCAATATTTAGAAGAGTTTGTTCATCCTGAAATCATAAAATCGGAAATGGAAACCGAAGAAGACAACCATAGTTAGACAGTCTTTGACCGGCTTGACTGTATCATGTTATCGTCGATTGGTAATAGGCCTTTGAAAATCATTTCCCACTTCACCAGCTGTACCTCTTCTGAGGATCATAGGGAGACTCACCGGAAGTCTTTCTGTTCGTTAAAAGGACCAATGCGTCCTGGACGGCGACTGTATATATTTCTCTGCAATTCATCACAGTTCTTTGTATGTAGCATAATAAACCATTAGTGAAATAAGTCTTTAGCTGGTACTCTTTGCCAAATTCGAGCTTATATTCGAGGTAAAATCCGGTCAAATTTCGGTCGCGTTCCCTGTTCCGGGGGTGATGCGGGTCGATTTCTTTCCACTCTGTAGACCTATTCACAACTATCACATTATACCAACATGCAATCGACTCACACACAAGAGGTTTCTCCTGCCACCATAGACGTCGCAAGCGATAATGCTGCCGCAATCAATCCAGAAAAGGAAGAAACAACCGAAGAAATAGCAGAAGACGACGATCAAGAAATCCCAGAGTCTACACTTTCATTACCCATATCAAAGATCAAACGAGTGTTCAAAACGGACCCGGATTATTTTGCGGCCTCACAATCGGCAGTGTATGCCACCGGAATAGCTACAGAGCTATTCATCCAGTATTTTGTAGAACAAGCCAGTATGTTTGCCAAAGTTGATAAACGTAAGAAGATACAATACAAAGACTTCAGTAATGCTGTCGCTAGCCATGACTCTCTAACATTTTTGAGTGATACCGTACCGAAAACAGCTCCAATTGGCGATCTTGTACGAAAGAAAGCCGTTACCGTTGATATTAATGAAGATATTTCCATGAACGAAGATGGCCAAGGTGACGTAGAACCAGAGCAAAAGCAACATTTATTGCCTAAGGGCCAACAAACTCTACACTTTTCCACGAATGCGCCTAGTAAGAAAGCAGTAATTCATGATTTGGTCATAAATGAAGACAATAATAGTAGTGAAGATGTTGTAATGGCAGAGTAATGGATATATACATAGGATACAGTATAGATTATACCGGATTGGATATATAGTATGTAGTTGGAAATGGATATATTGGATCTATAGTCTTGGTGATGTAGAATGTGGTATTGTGGTATGTTAAATATGTATTTGGATATGAGATGCTGATTCCACAATGCTGTATATTTCTATTATAATGTATGGTGCTTCATGACCCAAAGAATGTTCTTTACCTCCTGACAATAGTCAAAGTGAGCTGGAAGCCCTAACTGTATGCAAATTTGAAGCATCTCCATCTTGGTAACATCCGCTATTGACCTGCTGTAGCAATTTATCCCTGTGAGGATGAACTTGCAAAATAATGTACGGGTTTTCGGATTCGAAACTTTAACCAAAGCAGTCTCATGCTTAACCACTTGGTCATCGTGAAAAGTCTTGAAGCTCTTATTCGGACTTCTGAAAAGTGGTGAATATTTACTCAAAAATGACCATGCCTCAGTGAATTGTCTCCCCAAACACCTTCTGTCTGGAGAGTCGTCTTGTTCAACGATTAAAAGTGCTAAATTCAATGCTGGTGCAATTAGGTTTTCTACCTCAATTGAATCCACCTGATATGTTGATAACGAAGTAGTTCCGGCAAGTAAGCTTAACAAAATTGGATACTCGTTAATAACTTGCACCGTCAACATATTATAGTTGGTACAGAGGATTGGGTATACATCGACTAACGTCTTCAATATTTGCATTTTCAAGCTTGTACCATTCTGTGATAAAAGTTTGAACCCATAACTGAAAATAGAGAGGGCTAGGTTATATGTGTTTTGAGGAACGATCGAAGTCCAAGGAACTGGCGTGTTTTCTATTTGATTTTCTTCTTCATCAGATTCGTCATCAGAATCTACCTCTTGTTCAGGTTTTTCAAAGTATTCCTTGTCTGGATCATACGTATCATCCACTACGGGTTCTTTTCTAGTAAGCAAGGAAATTAAATCATCCACATTGTTAATACCCCACGGTTTATATGCGGATTCGATCTCGCTATGTTCAAGCAGTTTGACGTTATACTCACCGGATATCTTTTGTACAAGCTCATTGAAGACAATGAAATAGCCCTCAACCATGCGTGAATAGCCGTGATACGTATCTATTGTTATGAATATTTGATTCATAATGTCATTTAATTGGTTAGAAAGCAAAAGCTTAATACCAGCATATCGTATGATAACTAATAATATCCCTGGTAAGGACGGGGTTAAATCGCTTGACGAAAGTTTCAAATTTATCGAGTCTATTAAGTAATCCAGGTTATCGACGAGCAAGGCTTCTAGTGAGCCACCATAGAATGTATTTGTAACTTCTTTGACTGAAGAAACCGCATGTGCTTGAATTAACGGATGTTGGTTCATTGTGAGCGCTTCCAATAAGGGCAATAAATATTCAATCATAAAGTCCGTTTGGAAGTCTACCAAAGTGAAGCTTTTTGAAATGGTTCCAATTGCATCTAAAGCGACAGAATATGAAAATTCCATGATTTGAGTATTTCCACCAATATCTTCAACCTCATGAGCATTTTCGTGAACCTTGTCCATTAATTCTTGAGCTTTTGCTAAAACTAAATATGTACTTTCACTATTGGCATCATCTACTTCCATTGGATCTTCGAATTGAAGAAATTCGTCTATTTTGAATGGAGCAGATATCTTTAAGTAATTGTTAGCAATCCACATTCCTACAGCATTCTGTAAGAGCGATCCATCCGTGAGAACATTTTCTAGAATCATTAGTTGTGAGGTATCATTTTTGGATGCACAGAATTCAATTAACAGGCTAATTTTCGTTTCAATAAAACTGGAAAACGTATTGGAAAAATATGCAGAGCTTTCTAGTTCTTTGTTCACAAGATCAGTCTTTAATTGCTTAGAAAAATTCACTAGACTCGTATTGTAAGTAGCTTGACCCGCAATTGTTTGAGCTGGTTGAGAATATTTTGCGATTTGCTTTGCATTTATATACGGTGGTAATTCGATTTCGTCAAGTTTATTATCTGAGCTGCTTTCGATAGATGCTTTTTTGCTAGATTCCCGTTTTTTCAACTCAAAATTGTCCACTAGGTTGTTTTTAAGTACTTGGAACAAATTCAATTCGTATTTCTGTAGAAATGCGTCATTTTCCTTTAGAATGCTCGTCAAGTCATGGAGAATATTCAATTGAAATTTAATCGAAACAAAACAATTATTTATTTTGTCCTCGTCTGTAGACTTTATGACGATGGGCAATTTATTTTCGATCAAGTCCTGTAATTTGACTTTAATCAATTTATAGATCAATTTCTTTTTCGTTAACGAATCTTCACTGTAATCAAAAACTAAACTGAAAACCGGGGTCAATTCTTTGATATTTTGAGACTCTTGGTCTGTGGTTGAGATATATAACGACAAGATATCAATTGCTAAGGGTGTAAATTCGTCAAATAAAGATATGAAACACGCTGTCATTATGTCAGATACAAATGATTTAATACCTTCACCAATCTGAGACTTGGTTTTCACCTTAATTCGGTTTTTATCACTTAGTAGTATATTTTTGAATAATACAATCAAAGAGATTTTCAATTGCGTAGCTGTAGCCACTAACCAAGACTTTGTCCTAATTTTAGGGTTATTATTCAATTGTATACTTAACAATGGTTGGTGTTTACCGGTTTCCGAATCCATATCATGGTCCATGGAGTCCCATTTACTGGCAATTTCATCTAAAGATATAGATTCCGCATTATAGCTGATATTTAAGTCCTTATCATTGAATACTTTGATGATGATGTATTTCAACAAGTCGAGGATTTTGACGATAATTTCATAGTTGATCAGTCCCACGTTAGACGTAAAGTTTACCAAATGCGACATATTTCCAGGCAACACTTGCGATAACTGATTTCCAGACATTGTCCCATATAAACGTTTCAAATTGGCACACGATATTAATACCAACGAAATCTCTTCAGTAGACGAACAAGAACTGAAGTTTAAGAAGCCCAAATTCACACTAATTACACTTGCCAATAAAGGCAACTTTTCTTCGCCAAAATAGTTGTCTGGAACCACCTGAATCAAGGTTTTCAACACTTTTGCAGCAGCCAAATTGAACTCAAGAGAATGAGAGCTCTTTGTCTGTCCTGCTTTTGATTCATCTCCAACTAAAAACACCACTAACGGAAAGAGCTGGTCAACCAAACTCATTTGCAAGTTATAGACCCAACAATGGTTCAATAAGAGATCTATAATGTTAAATATCTGTAAGATTACTTCTGGTGCTAGTGCTGATTGCTTCAATAAATTCGATATTGGAAAGAAAATATAATCCGCTAGGCCACTGGCTATGATATATGGGCCATTGCTACTATTGCTATGTACATTACTGTTAATTATAGCGACTAGATTACTTAATAGTCTTGTTAGTTTGCTATCATTGCCAGAGAAAACGGTTGGAGGTAACAATGCCAATTGTGACAATTCGATGCAGACGGGTTTGATGTCGCGGAACAACAACAGTGACACTCGCTTCACTTCCTCTTCGTTAAAGCTCTGTTTAGCATCCATTACCCGTTTCCATAGCTAAAGAAAGTACGGTAGTTGCAAAGAAACTAGAGAGTAGTTTGGTTTGTGTGCAGTCGCGGCGCTACCATGTGTTATACCAGGAAGGAAATGGAGCTGATTGCTGGGCTGGAGTGCTCTCAGCACAGTACCAGCTTATACAGTAGTCTTCTAAACTGGGGGTGGTACTTCTGTGGCATTTGCTAAACTGGGAAATCAAATTCAGTTACGCTTCTTGGACTATGCTGAATCGTATCAATTGTAGCAGACATCTTCAAGATACCTATTTTGCAGCCAGATTATATGCAGGTTTTTATAGGTTTGACAGAGTTCCGTATAAACCTTCCCAGAGTAACATTGCGTACTCTAGTAAGAAACCATCGCCAGTATCGATAGATATACCCTTGCTGCGCTCGATCCGGGTCAAAATGGGTTCAGGTTCACCACCTTCCAAATAGCTATACATGTAGAATAGATCACATGACAAGTGTACTGTATTTTACTCCTTTAATTTTCCACGTAAATTTGAGCATGAAAATTTTGAAAATTTTTCACCTCTATTTAACTGCAACCTTCGCCAAAAATATCTAATTATCTTTTTACTATTACTGAAAATTAGAAAGTATGTTGATATTTTAACTAATAAAATGTCATCATGAACTATGAGCATCTGATCGTGCCATCTAGGTCATCAGATTGTAATAGTATATTCGTGATTCTCAATTCTAATCATTCAACTTTATTAAGTCTAAGAATCCGCTTTTCTTGAGCAAGTTATCATTCCATTTATCCGCTATAAGCGTACAAATGGAATGCTAGCGCCGTTTCGAGATGGCCGATACCTTTTACTTTGTTTAGCTCTTGAATCCTAGTTTAGGACACTCATGTGGCATGTTATACTTGATGATTGGAGTTTATATACTAACCTTTAGAAATGACTAGAACTTCTGTATTAGCTGACGCTTTAAACGCTATTAACAACGCTGAAAAAACTGGTAAAAGACAAGTTTTAATCAGACCTTCTTCCAAGGTTATTATCAAATTCTTGCAAGTTATGCAAAGACATGGTATGTATTAATTGTACTTTAGTACTAGATTAGGCTTGCTTATGAAACTTTAGTTTGTTTTTTATTTTTATTCTCTTTGCTTTCCAACTGGAAAGCGGTCCCGGATTGATAACTGGATGGTTTGATCGGTGTTCAGTCCCTTTCTGTCTTTTAAGTATTCGGGAGATCAATTTGGAAATGCTTCTTACACGAACTTGATACATAACTCATTATCTTGCTCGTTTACTTTTCCTTTACATTTACCTTTTTATATAGCTTCTCTATTGCATTATCTATTGCAAACAAACTAATTTTCCTCTTACAATTTTTGTTTAACATTACTAACAGATAGGTTACATTGGTGAATTTGAATATATTGATGACCACAGATCCGGTAAGATTGTTGTTCAATTGAACGGTAGATTAAACAAATGTGGTGTTATTTCCCCAAGATTTAATGTTAAAATCGATGACATCGAAAGATGGACCGATAACTTATTACCAGCCAGACAATTCGGTTACGTTATTTTGACTACTTCTGCTGGTATTATGGACCATGAAGAAGCTAGAAGAAAGCATGTTTCCGGTAAAATCTTAGGTTTCGTTTACTAGATTTACTTGTATTATAGGTTTTTAGGGTAATAAAGGATTGACAATGAAAGATTTGTAGTAATGTAGAAGTAAACATGGAAAATTGAAGAAAATGAAGTTTAATGCACAAGCACTTCATTAGATAACGACCCAGTGACGGAATCTCTGTCAATGTTATTGGCAATGATTTGAACTGATGTTTTGCAGCCAAATAATGGCCCAGTTTATTCATCCAGAATAGCCTATGAGCACTTCAAATTGCAAATAAGATGTCTAACAGATCAAAGTAGACCAGTTCAACTAGTCACTGTAGTTTAAACTGATCCTAGTGTATTTTGTAGTGTTCTCTTAGTATCTTCTGTGGCTCTTCCATACGCTTTTAGTCATTTTATGAAAATTACATTTAAACTCCTTTCTGTAGACATATTTCAGTTTTGAAAACTGCAACAAAACCGCCACATTCCATAGATTCCTTCAAAGTATTGAAACCATCAATTACATCATATTTTATAAAACTCTGACCGTTCATCCAAGAAATAAAAAATGGTGCTATTCCGAATTTTTCACTTCGCATTATCTTTATACAAGCATTGCAAAATATTTCATTTACAATATTTGTAACCAAAGACCACAAGAGAAAACAGGCATAACGGACCGCAATTGCAACGATTCGTTTCTAGAGGCAATAGTTAAGAACACGGGGTAGTTTCTGGGAGAGAAGACTGAGTAATTAATATACAACCATGAAGTTTGGTCAAGGTTCCAGATTTAGACAAATCAATTGGATATTAATACTGAAATTTTCCATCCATACTTTATCCATGACCTTACGAGCTGGATGTTTGGCCCATCTCGTTCAGCAGTATGTGTATGAATTCAGAGAAACAAAGGGCGAATCAATGTTGCCAACACTTGATAATCAGAAAGAATGGGTGCATGAGTGGAAGAAGTATCGTTTAGGTAGAAACATAGAAATGGGAGATTGTATAGTAGCGGCCAAACCCACCGATCCGTTGTTTCGGGTGTGTAAACGGGTCACTGGGATGCCAGGAGACGTAGTTCTAGTAGATCCGTCCGGATCGTCAGATTTGACCAATACCCCAGCCGAAATCGTAGCACATGATGGTTATAACAAATATATAGAGGTACCAAAAGGGCATGTTTGGTGTACGGGGGATAATTTGAGTTTGTCTTTGGATTCACGGTCGTATTCGGTGATACCAATGGGATTAATCACTGGTAAGATCACTAGTGCTCATTCTTGGGGTAGAGGATTGAAGGCAAAGCATCTTAATAATACTTTTGTTGATGAAGGGATTTAATGATTAATGGATGATTATATTACATAGTATAGTTGACGAATATATTTATTGCTTGTACGAACTGTTGTAGTAGTAGTATTGTACAATTATAGTATTTGTACTCTTACTCAACAATGTTGAACACTTTCTTGTGTTCTTCTATTATGCTCTTCCACTCAATCTTTGTACTCTCAAGTATCTTAATACCTTCGATCCAAAATATATACTTGGTAAACTAACAATAAATCCCCAGAATAATGTGGAGAATATAGATTGACCCAAGTAATATTGAATAATATTAAACTCAAAAGCAATAAGTGATAAGAAAAATAACACATTATAGGTTAATTGCACTGGGGAAATATACTTGATACTACGGTACAAATCTTTGCCAATAAAACTGACCCAACTGAGGATTAATCCAAAGAATAACACAATGGCTCCAATTATGAAAGAAATAGGAATTATAGCATTGACGGTGCTTTCTTCTCCTCTAAAAATATGGTGGATTTCCGGTTTGTAGCCCACACTAGATTCGTGAGGAATATATTTACTTGTTTCAACAAAATCCTCGGTGGGGATGATTTCAACTAATTGCTTATATAAATTGTTCTTAGGATTGGAATCTCCAATTATTAAGTTTAATAATAATTTCGATTGGGCTTTCAAGACTTCTGGTAAAGTATTGCTTGGAATAGTTATTTTAATTTCGTCATTGGCAGTCAAAATCGGAGTGAAATGGGTAGTTAACTTGGGGTTTTCAAAACTACCCAAGCTAATGACTAATTGATGTGGAGGTTCGCTCACTTCTTCCTTAATCTTTAATAAAATATCAATCTTATCCTTTGGAGAATTTACGGTCAATTGTTTGAGTTCTTGGGTCATAACTTCGCCAAAATGAACTATTTCATCACCAATTTTAATATGACCCAGGGAAATCGAATACGCCATAACAATGGCTATCAATTGAAACAAAACTGCCACTATTTCGAACTTCATACTTAATACTGCGGTAGTTATGTAGATTCAAATTATACTTCCACTATTTCTCACCAAAAATTTGACGTGGTCGTTTCCTTTAGTGTGCACACAAGTCTACTAGATTAACAGGACATAGAATGAATTGAATTTGGGCGAAGGATGGGTTTGTTCGCTTGGTAATGTGTAGGCAGTAGCCAATTGCTCTGGTGAAGGTTTACAGGCTCTTTTCGAGTTTTGAAAATTCGAACAAAATTCATAGTTTTAAAGGTAAATTTTATCGATTTGATATTACCATCTAAAGGTTCGTAGGGTAGTAAGTAGTTCCTTAGACCCCTTTACTTGACAGAACGTGCTTGGAATTAACAGTTCAATAATCAACTAGTATCTGTCCACGTATGTAGAAGATTGATGGAGTTTTCAGTGCTTGTTGGGTTTTATTATCTTGTAGATTATTGATTCAATACCATATGAGCGAAAGTTGTTTCATTAGCAGTAAGCAGTGGCGCTGATGATTGATCTAATTCTCCTCCGCTTATGGGATTAAGAGTAAAATAAATATAAAGTATGCCCCATAATATCAATAACATCATTATTGAAGGAATTAGAAGAAGCGCTAATCAGTCAGTATTCTATTTGCAGTAATTAAACCAGATAACTTACATAAACCCAAAAATAAAAGTAGCCAAAGGACAGATGCTACCGCTAGGATAAATGGTGAGAAAGCAAACATAATAAGAAGAATTATTGGCTGTGATGTTAGTACCATGAAGCATTAGATACAGATTAAGACATACGGAGGCGTAAAACGAAACTAGTAAATTACACAATTCTACGGATTATTTTGTCAACGATATATGTGTAAGAATGTAAAGTAAGACTGTTTTATTAGTTAGTTCAATTCGATTTGCTTAGTTTGAATATACGTACAAAATGATTTGGGATAAAATCAACCAATTTTCGCTCAAGTCAATTATAATTGGCAATATGTTATAAGCAACTCGTGCTGCTGTGTTTGTAATATATAATCTTGCAATATGTTTGGCAAAAGAAAACTTGGCTGCAAAAGACATAAACTGTGTGTTTTTGCAACCATATAAAATTATGCTCGCTTAAATATAGGTAAAAAAATAGAGTTTGTGACAATTTCCTATCTGTGTAATTCATATGATTCTGCGTATCGGATATGATTATTTGTACTTTTCGAAGTGAAAATACATAAAGGAGATGCACCGGACTAGATTGGTCTAAAAAAAGGAAATCTGTTTTAGAAGTACTGCAAAAGTACCCAATTCACTATAGCTTCAAGTAGTTGAAATTTTGCAGCAATTTGGTACTTTGGCTAAAAGCAAGTAATCGCTTTAAACAATCAAAAATAACCTCTTTTACTGCTTTACAAACTTAAGACAGTTCATTCTTGTACTAGATTTGATATCTGGTACTACATTCCCCTTCTGACTGGCCTAGCACGATATCGCCCTAACCGCAGGCCCATTTAAGCGCGTTTTTTCAAAGAGGCGTACTGATCTAAATCATAAATTTTCAGTTTTGACTTTATCCACTAAAACCTAATACAATGCAGTTTTTAACAGCTAAAACAGTGTTATATGCTAGAGTAGCATTGTTATTGTTCATCACTTACTTCTTAGCGTTTGATCCTAAATTTATCGCTACTTCTGGGTTTGTTTTACTCTTAGGGCAAGCTATGGAAGTTAAATTTGCCATGTTAGACAATGAGAACCCATTGTCTGGAATCGTTTGCATCTTATTTGCTTTGCAAGCATTATCAGATGTTGTTCCTTTAATGGCAGAAAACTATCAATATTTTGAATCGGTTGTACCAATTAGATTGTGCGTTTATTTTGCTATTGGTGCCATTTCTTACTTGGTAAAGACATCCATTTTATCCAATTCCTTGGTGTTCACTTACGCCTTTTTTGAGATTTGGTTGAACTTTTTGATTTATAACAACTTACGTGATGAAAGATACTATAGAATTAAGAAGTTTGTTGAAGAAAACGAAGACAAAATCAGAGAAGTTGAAGGAGAAAGAGTTGTAGTTGTTGAAGATTGAAAAAAAACGTAGGAACAAAGCTCGTAGGATAAAATAAGAGCTGTGAAAAATAAACTAAAGCTCGTAGTATACAATAGGTTATAAATAGAGCTGTGCTAAAAATATTGGCCTGGTATTGTTATAGAGGAATACATAATTAAAGTAAAAACTTGGTTGCATTCAACTAAAACCATATCTTGAATCAGAAATCAATTAGGTGTTTGAATGCACGATGTGCGAGCTCCTAAATTTATGGTACTATATCATCCATCTATATAATATCATTCGTTGATGAAATTCATTATCGACCACTCTAAGCACTCCTCAATATCATTGAAATCATTAAAACTCATCTGTAACACATTAGCACCATCGATGTTTTCATTCATCTTCTCAGAACTATAAAACTTGATCATGCGTAAGTTTATAATCAAATTAACAAATATCTCATTAGTAGTCAATTCCAATTGAACTTTCAAACACTTATTGTGCTTGTTTTTAATAATAATACAAATTTGGGAAACTGGTTTTTGGATTGATTTTTGGAACGGATTGTCAATTTTGGTCTTTAGATTGGTATATTTTTCAATGGTGATTGTAGGCACTTGTGGTAATTGATCTTTGAACTTGCTGAGCAAATTTTCGATGATTTTCTCCATCGAGATGACATTCAAGTCGTGCCTTATATTTCCCAATAATGGCCTCAATATCAAAGGATGGGTATTTGATTGTTTCCATTTAGTAACGGCCGTTGGCATCTTCTGTTTTAATTTCAAATTATAGTTGAAATAACAACACAACATTATCTTCAAGTAGGTCAAAATCAACTGGCATTTATGGTTGTTAATCGATGAGTATCTATTGATATTTTGGTAGTCCAACTCGTCGTCATTGGTTTCATCGTAAATCACCGATTCAATCTCTATTATTTCGTTTTTTATCTCGATGATGATCTTGTTCGATATAATCGATACATGGTAATTAATCAAGCTTTTCGCTTCTCGAGTAAGCTGGTAGAATAAATCTTCTTCAAAGAGGAAAAACCGTGCTTTTTCAATATCGTTTATGATAGCATGCGGTGAAGTAAACTTATTCTCAAATATAGATTGACCCGTCAAAATATAGTCATTATCAATCTCGCTCAAGATCTTGATACGAATGTACTTGTAAACTTTCTCTGTTATTCTAAGACTCGAAGTTATTGGAGTAAAAGTTACTTCGCCAGAAATATCATCTTTGGCTAATAAGGCGAGCCCTTTATCGTGGTAACTAGACCCTGAATCTCCGTATCCATACTTGACTCCAATGGACCGCACGCCGTTGATTCTTGTTTTGAACAAAACCTCGTTGTTGGCAAGAACAAGGTTGATGGTATTCCAGTACCTTCGTTCTTTCAATACTTGTTCGTTTAACGATGTACAGCACTGTCTGAATAAAGTGGTTATTTTATTGACGCTTTCGAGTTTCCACCCTTTACCAGTCTGTACTGATGTCTTGTTCTGAGCTTGTGACTCCGCGGAATCAGTTTCCTCCCGTAATAGCCTGTCGCTCGATAACGAACCCAAAGGGACGTTCTTCAAGATATGCGGCGAGAGGGTTGATTTGTCTACATTTGGCTTAACCGCAGATATAAGCAATGAAACAAAGTCTAGCGATAACGATGTTTCATTTAGAGCAGTATTGATGTTTTTTATCAACTCTCCCGATTGTTTATTGAACAATTCAATTGGATCGTCTTCAGCACTAGACTCAAAAGCATCTTCAGTCGGACTTTCGGGCAGATCTCCCGCTGAAAATTGTCTGGCCTCTTCACTGATCTCTTCTTGTAACGATTGCTCGGTTATATCGACAAACGACTGTCTTTCAATCAAAATTCGTGGTATCAAATCTACCATACTCATGGTGTTCCTACAACGTTAGAAGGCTCGGTAAAAAACGGTGAAAACTTCGCAAAACATACTCATCTTGGATAAACGGATCATTGCTGCCGTCACCACCAGATTGCAAGTCTAGATCGACCGGGAACGATCTTTCTACAGTCATTGCTCCAGGGTATAAATATATTCGTTTTAAAAGAGAGTAATTTTTTTAGTCGCACTCTAAGAAATGCATACAAATAGAGAAACACTTAGTGCACCTACTGGGAGGATAATGGGCGTAGTGGGTCAGAAAAGAGAAAAACAGAGAGAAATGTAGCGATATAATTGATTCGAGGTTACTACGGGGTATTCTATTCGAAAATATTCAAAAATTGTGGATTTATAGCCATATACGATGAAAATGGAGCTATTAAGTTGGTGCTAGTTTGTTTAATCCATGAAGTCATCCAAATCACCTTCTTCGATTGCCTTCAACAAATCTATCTCGTCGTCGCGAGAGTCTTCCTTGTCGTTGTTGTCCAATTTGTCGTCGTTATCGCTAGGATATCTCATACACTTCACGGAATCGTTGTGTAAGGAAAGACAGAATCTGATTCTTTGGTCAAATTCATTTTGCGGTAACTTGGTGGAATAGACGTCTAACAATTCGTTTGATTGCATGTAACCTTTTTCGTGGTTGATTGATGCCTCAATGACCCCATCTCTGATGGCTTTGGACACAATGTATTCTGTCGACTCTTCCGAATCCAAATGTAACTTAATACAGATATCCTTCAAGGATATTTTCGAGTAGGACAAACTGATAATTCTAATACCGGTTTTGATAACGTTTTGTCTCAATCTCGATACTAAAGTGAAATTATCATCTTTTTTGAATACGGCCTCAAATTTGTTCAATACTTGACCAAACAACTTTAAATCACCCAATTTGACGGCTTTGGTGACATTGAAATATGGATCAAAGTTGCCTGTTTGCTTTTTAAATACTTTTAACTCAGGAATATCCCCCATTAACAATTCAATGATGATTCTTAACTTGGTAGCCGATTGAATGAATCCATTGGCCAAATTGGTCTGGGGTGATTTTCTGATGGCAGCAATCACAAACTCATGAGCAGTAGAGTAGTCTAATTGAATGGCATTAATTCTCGCTAAATAGTAGTAGTATCTGGCAAATAAAGCATTACCACCGTTTTCTGGGAATTGCGATTTTTCAACCAAGTTGGACGCTTGACTGATATCATGAGTCAATAAATAGTTACGTAACAATAAGGTTAAAATGGATGCTTGCGTCTCATTGTCGTGTCTTAAAGTAGCCGTTCTCAAACTGGCCAATAACTCGGGTCTGATCGAATAAAGATCCTGCAACAACTCCTTCGTTCTGGCAATGTAAAACCAGATCTTGGCTTGCAAGAAATCAAGCGATCTTCTATTAAAACATTTCATTAAACTAATGATACTGCCGTTAAATTCATCGAGCTTAGTCAACAATTTGCGGTCCAAAAGATTGATTTGAATCAACAAATGAACATACAACTCGATTTCAGGAATCAACTGTATCTGATTGTTGAATTTGTAGTCAGCAAACTCTTCATTATTTATGGGAATGTCTATGGTTGCTAGTAATTCATGTTGTTTCTTAGGAGAGCTCTCATATAATTGCTGAACAATGTAGGGTAACACTTGGGGGTTTTCGATGAGCTGAATTCTTAATTTACGTAAGTCTCTAAAGATTATGGAGATGTATCTATTATCGAAGTTTATGGATGCTTTATTTAAAAGATTAAACGATGATTCGATTTGTTGGATTAATTGGTAGGAGGCGCTTTTTTCGGTAGCAGAATCACCGTCCTTCATTTCTATATCGATACTCTCACCCATGTTGCGATTGTAGCTGGTTGAAGAAGGAATTATTGTTAGCTCGCCACTAAATCGACGGAAAAACGTCTCGGTGGCGCTACCATGTCGATTTGCATTTGTGGTTTAGTGTGTGATATGGTAGCGCGGCGATATTGTGGGAGGGACGATTTTAGGAGGTTTTTTCGCTACCCCGGCTGCAAAATGGCAGTAGTAGTTTATGAGGTGTGGATGGATACGACATTCTACTGTTGTTGGCCAATGTATTGGTACTTTTTGAGGATCTTTGGAAGGTTTTAGATGTAGGCTTCTAAGATCTTGCAGAATACTAGAAATTAGAACCATAGACTAGATGAAAACTAGATGAAAACTAGAAGCAAAGGCAAGATGAAACAAGAAGCAAGACAGAAAGAGACCAGATAAAGAAAACATCATAAAAAGATCACAAAGATAAGACGCAAAGACTTTATATAATTTCTTGAACAATTAACAAATTGCAGTAAAATCAGTATCAAAAACAAGAAATAAGGACAGTAAAGAAATCATGCTTAAGAAAAGTGTAAAAAACAGTTTGGAACAGAGATATATTTAGTATCCATGTTATTTAATTAGTGCAACAACATAGTAGAAGCACAAATCAATCTTATTAGGTACCAAAGACAACTGTGGAATAAAGATATACTATACACAGCCATACATCTACAGATTCCTTACTTTACCAGTAGTCATACCTCAAATAAATATTGTAACGTTTCATGGAAATTACAATATAGAGGAAACACAACAACGAAGATCTTCTTAGCCACAGGGCTTACGCCAAACAACGCAGAACCACTGCCACCAAACAAATTCACCCAATCGCAAATCTCAAACGACCCTGCTTACAAACACTCCTGGAGCGGGCTAACACCGAACAGCTGAAGCTAACACCGAATAAATCAGCCGACCGTGAAATATTCCCATACAATTGCCATTGTATAAGCTCTTCATTATTCAATATGTCATTTTCACCATTACCACAAGGTGCGCCAGAGGTTAAGTTAATTCCAGTCTTTTTCTTCAATCTCAAGATCAGTCCTGACCCACAACAGATTTACCGTGATGCTAGTAAAGATAAAGCATTAGCTTTGGTCACGGTTACAGATGGGCAAATTGTGCCTCTTGAAAACGAATTGGGCTTGGAATTCTCTCTTAGCTCAATTACTGGTTTTGATGATATCACCGAAACCTTATCATTAGGGGTGTCTAAATTGGATTGTAAGTTGTACGGGAAAACGAAGCAAGGCAGTGGTGTATATATCACCTACCCCGGGTTAATTAAGTTAGTGGAGTCAACGGTGAAGGTGTTGACTAAGGAGTCTTCTACATCTGATTTCGAAGACACCTATGTTACTTGTAATCCAAGTTTCACTTTTGACTCTACTATTGAAGCGGAGTATAAATGGATCGCCAAGGAAAACTTTGTTGGCAAAGGCAGATTTGCTAGAGATGAACAGGGTACTTTACATGTTCAATATTATACTTATGTCATTAGATAGAGATGATATTTAGTGATATTTAGTGATATTTACAGCTGTCAAACAGACGTAGAGATAAAATATATGCAATAAGTCTGATAATGTACTTATATCATAAAATGAGCAGATGAGTAGATAATGTAGATAATAGAGTAAAAGGATATGAACACACAAATTCATCTTTAGTATATGCTCTACTTTTACACATTTTTCTAGTTCCCATAAATTACTATACAACTATTATTAAACAATATGTATAAGTTAATCAAACAAAGAAATGACTTGATCTGATTACTACGCTATCCAAGATAAACCATACTAAAAACAAAAACGATCCTCTCTAACAACAAGAGTTTTGTTGGTTATTGGTTAAGGATTGACCCTTCAAATTTACATTGGATTTGGCAGACCCAGCATTGGCACCGCTGTTGGCATTATTGGTCATCTGCGCCTTGATCTGTCTAGCCATAGTGTAGAAAGCTTGCTCAACGTTGGTAGAACTCAAAGCGGATGTTTCCAAGAATGGAATATCTAACGCATCAGCAAACTCTTTGGCTGCAGTGTATTCCACAATCTTTTTGTCGGATAAATCAGCCTTATTCCCCACCAACAACTTCATAACACCGCCAGTGGCGTATCTGTCGATTTCTTGCAACCATTGCTTGACATTGTTGAAGGATTCTTGATCGGTGACATCATAAACAATGATAATCCCATGTGCACCTCGGTAATACGACGAAGTGATGGTTCTAAATCTCTCCTGGCCGGCAGTATCCCATATTTGCAACTTGATGGTTTTTCCGTCGAGTTCGATGGTTCTAATCTTGAAATCAACCCCAATAGTAGAAATATAATCTGGTGTATAAGTATCATCGGCAAATCTTAATAATAAACATGATTTACCGACCCCTGAATCACCAATCAATAATAACTTGAATAAATAGTCGTACTCGTTGTTCATGTTGGTCGATGAAATGCTTCTATCAATAAATGGATCTATTCAAATTTATCTACAAATGATAAATGATGGTGTAGTTGTTTTGCCTCATTCACCAATTTGTCTGTAGCAACGGCTTTTGTTATATGCAGGAAATGATCATGGTGAGTGGAATTGGACCTTGGGAGGCAGTGGGGGTTGATGGTGGGAGGTGGTGGGATTGTGAGTGGTGGAGAGGGTTGGGGTGATGTTGTTGAGGAATTGGTGGATTCGGGAAGTTTTGGGCCAATTTGGGCGAATTTGGAGGAATTTGAAGGAATGTGGAGGAGAATGAGTTTATATAGACTAGAGACTTAGACAGAGGTAATGAGTGAACATAAATAGAACATTCCTACAGAGAAAACAATCTAGAGACACACTACAGTCGGACAGGACCATTACTATGCTTATATTACCACTAGTTTCCCAAGTATCTCATCATGAACCTCGATAACGATACTTTACACAACGGAAACAGACAAAGCAACGGTACAGATGTCTAATACGGTCTATTTCTAATAAGATTAGCATAAGATGACATAATTGGCATACATTTGCTGGAAACACGTCATTACAGGCAAACAACGATCTATGGGCCAATCATGGTGCCAGTGTAGTCTACTCGCTCTTTGATTTGGCCTTTCTGATGGTTTTCTGTGCAATAGCCACCATTTTTGAGAACCAAAACACATTCAAACTGTCCAACAATAAGTTGAGACCCAAAACTGGAATAGGCAAGTACCAAGGTAATTGGTCCCATATTTTCCACATATCGGAGGCTAACAAGTACACGGCGTAGAACCCCCAGACAATTCTCACGGTGAAGAAAGTAAACAACAAAAGCAATCCATTAATGACGACTGTCTTTTGCGAGAAGGTTCCTTCTGGTAATCGGTTTGCAAACCAATTGATATTGACAAAGGGAGTCGACAATTCGAACAACAAGAATGCCGGGATCCAAGGCATGCAAAATGGGTAGAATGAAGTGCCAAACACGTACACTGCAGCAAACCCGTGAAGCAAGAACCCCACGCCGAATAATGAGAAATGTCTGGCGCAAACGTAGATATCCCACAAGAAATACCCTAAAGAAGCAGCACAAACGAACCCGCCGTAAGGTGTGTAACCCAACAAGGAATTGTACGGATCATTGGCTCTATTTTGGTAATTTGGATGGTTCCAAGTAGGCAATAAAATCCCCAAGGATATAACACATTGCACCATAGAAACGACATGGATGTCGAAATTGATCTTTGTTTTCTTGGACAAATTTTTGTACAAGTCACCTAACACAATGGGACATAGTATGGAAGATAAGGTTTGGATGGTGGTGTAGATGACAAACGAGGCTAAGATTTCGTGCCAATGAGCTAAGAAGAGATTGGCCGGCTCCTGAGGAAATGGTCTATACTGTAAGAAGATATCTTGTTCAATTACTGGTAACCTATCGAGGATGAACATGTTTGAAGTTGTAAAACAACGATATAAATCAATGGTCTTGAAGTATATCCGAAATAGGTATAGTCTCGATGTTTGTCATTATATACAATCCATGGCTCAACAAATTGTTATCACAATTTCCATGCATGAAGGAGAAATTACTACCATGGCGGTGGTAGGCTCGCGCGGGAATGGCGGAAGAGGGGGGAAGATTAGTTAGGGTTGATTTAGCACAATTGGCATTGGGACTCTATTGTGGATGAAGACGTAGTCGTAGGGTGATACAGTTGTGGTTATGTATGTCGAGGACTCAACAAAATGGGTCTGACAGGTTCCATGCATGAGAGAGGGCGTTACCACGAAGACCGCGGTAGGTTGCACTAAGTGGTGGTAGCAACAGTAAACTGGAAGGACTAATTTGGAAAGATTAATTTGGCGAGATAATTTAGCAAATAGTAATTGGAAGGTGTAGATATTTATGCGTAGATTCACGGGTGTCGATTCTCTGGTGTAGAGTGGATTGGGTAAATAAAAAGAGTTGTAACGTCGCAACTTGACCAGTTTAGCGGAAACAAGCTTAATTGCTTAAGCAAAGTTCTTATTGACCTGGGATCTGATTCTCTTTCTGAAGCATTGGTTCAATATACGATTCCCTTTCAGTTGTTGTAGTTATTTCTTGTACCTTCCGCTTCATGAAGTGCATTAAAACAAAGGCTATTTGATATCGTCTGTACTTTGTATAAATTCCCTGAAAACGGTTCGAACCGGAAGTAAATAAAAGAGAAGCTCGAAATCTAGTTGATGGCTCCAGTTGAAACTGCTATAGTGAGTTAATTCGAGTAGTAAACTAGCTTTGATTGCAAATTTACTACGCGTTTTAAGATAACATATAGTAGTATACTAAAGAAATAGTTTCTTGGTATAGACTGTTCAAATCAATGGCTCTATACACCTCTGACCTCATGGTTATACCCAAGATCTCCACAGCCAGCTCTATCGCTGTATAACAATAAAAATAAAATATTGTATTTGCTGTAAAATTAGGCGGTTAACACCTCTCAAGAATTTTTGCAGCATTTAATTTAAGTTGTTTTTACAACCATTAAAATAAATATATTGCAATGAAATGTTTAAAGTCATAGTTATAACTATTGAAACATCTCTAGGTCAGTGTTTATTTGTCTCTCTCCACTAGTTTATATGATACTGAATTCAGTTTTAGATTCGCAACCTGTTATTCTTAGTTGCAATTAATATCCTGAATCAAGTTACACCCCTTTTGAGTTCCCAATCTATGCTTCAATTTACCATTCTGTGATCATCTAGATGGAGAAAACTGCCACATTGGATAATTTGCCAATAGAAGTATTTCTCTTCTCCTTTGGACGTTACAGAAATTTGCAGGGTTCAATACTTTCTTACTTCTAATTTGTACTAATAGATCTACAATCGCTATTCTTAATACCACAGAAGTTGTATCTTCATTCCAACGTCACGTCTGGTTTAACGAAACGATTGGTTAATTAAAGAAAATAGGATTTATAATCGGGTTGACATTAATTTGCAGCCACTTTTGTCGAGATTGATACCTCTTCAAGAAAATCAAAATTGATACCTTCAAGGAAGTCAAATATGATGTCAATGACACGTATGAGGTCAAGTCATTTCATTTCTCGAACTCTATTTTGCTACAGTTATTGAATGTTCGGGACGAACGCAAAATTTGAGCATTTTACTTTGGTCGATGCTAATATTGCTCAGCTACAAGCATTCATTTAATTCCTTGTGTTGTTCTCTACGGTCCTACAGTTACAGCACGTCACTTTTGGTGTCTGTCCTACAGTTAAATAACATTGTTTTTGGTGTGGTGGCAGTCTCACACGTCTACTAATTTTATTTGCGACCAAAGCTATACGAGGTCAAGTATCCACTGTTGCCTAATGGTTATCCCCAACTTCACTGCTATTAAGTCAATTCCACAATTATGTTAACCAATGCTTGTTTATCGTTAAATCGCAATCTCATTGGCTAATTATTCCTACAAAGTTCCTAGATTTTATTGTGGTGATTTTGTCAACGTTTCTTGTGAACGTTTTCGCAACCGGATATGTGGAGGTGAAAATTTTCGATAATTGAAAATTCACTTTTTCACGAATTCGTTAATTATTAAGCCTACGATGTCATATCCTTTAGTTTGTTTAGGTAATCCATTATTGGATTTACAAGTCAATGTTGAATCTTCCTACTTGCAAAAATACAATTTGAAAGATAACGATGCTATTTTAGCTGAAGAAAGCCATATGCCAATTTACGATGAAATCTTAAAGAAAGATGATTTGATCTTAGTTGCTGGTGGTGCTGCTCAAAACACCGCTAGAGGTGCTCAATACATTTTACCAAAAGACTCTGTTGTCTACTTTGGATCTGTTGGTAAAGATGTCTACTCTGAAAAATTAGAACAAGCCAACGCTCAGTACGGTTTATTAACTAAATATCAATACCATGCTGATATTCCAACCGGTAAGTGTGCTGCTTTGATCAACGGCCACAACCGTTCTTTGGTTACCGATTTAGCTGCTGCTAACCATTTCCAACCTCAACACTTGGATTTACCAGAAAACTGGAAATTCGTTGAAAATGCCACCCATTACTACATCGGAGGTTTCCATTTGACTGTTTCCCCAGAAGCCATTGCTAAATTGGGTAAACACTCTGCTGCTAACGGCAAGATTTTCTCCCTTAACTTGTCGGCTCCATTCATCCCACAATTCTTTAAGGATGCCTTAGCCAGCTCCATTCCTTACTGTGATTACATCATTGCCAACGAATCGGAAGCTGCTGCTTACGGTGAAGCCAATGGTATTGAATCCAAAGACATTGTCGAAATTGCTAAAGCCATTGCTAAATTGCCAAAGGAAAACCAAGCTCCAAGAACCGTTGTTTTCACCCAAGGTACCGATGCTACCATCACCGTTACTTACGACTTCAAGTCTGGAGAATACGAAATCAAGGAATACCCAGTTCACCCATTAGAATCATCTAAAATCGTCGACACTAACGGTGCCGGTGACGCTTTTGCTTCTGGGTTCGTTGCCTCCTTGGTTGAAGGAAAATCCATCGCCGAATCCGTCGACGTTGGTCAATGGGCTGCTGCTTTATCTATCCAACAAGTCGGTCCATCTTTCCCATTCCCAAAGGTTGCCTACACTAAGCAATAGATATAAAACTGGAAGTTTTTATAATACATTATGACCCAATCTTACTTCATTTCAACATGGGTTCATTATTTTATTTGGTTATTTGTTTTTTAAAGGGTTGTACAATGTATATATAGAGATAAATTCAACATTTTGTCATAAAAACGTAAATGGGCCAAAATGGTCTTAATCGCCCCAAAATTTCACCACAGTCTACACATCGCCTACAACTACCTCCTCGTACTATCTTTTACTACCATTTACACCATTCTCTAGCATTAGACCTCATGGTGGTGAATTGCACTAAGTTGAAAAATGCGATGAGCTCGTTTTTTCGCGGCTAACATTTGTTACTAGCCTTCTTTATAGCCCAAGAATTAGACAATGTCGGTTCTGAAAGACCATTACTATCGCTTAGGGTCCGATCTTCCTGCTGAAAGGATCGCAGCCGCCACCGCTTTGTTGGGCGAGCTCGTGGAGGTAGACAGCAAGGACGACTGGGACTATGCCTACAACCGTCTCGTCAAAGGGTTGATTACTTCCAGACAATCGGCCCGGTTTGGCTTCAGTATGGCCTTGACCGAAGTCATCAGAGAGCTCATGTCGCGCAGAGACGACTTCACCATTCCTTTGTACTTGGAGTTGTTGAAAAATGTCACCCAATTGAAGTCGTCGATGAAAGGTAAGGAAGAACGTTCAGTTTTGTTTGGACGTCTCTTTGGATTCCAAGCTTTGATCAACTCTAACGTTTTGACCGACGAAAACCACGTCACCGCCGACATCATTCATGACTTTATCCAGGGATTGCTGGAGTTATCGAATGAAAAGTCTTGGTTGCGTGAATCTGCTACCTTTACTCTCTGTCAGTTCATCAAGATCATTACCAATGACGACTACAAGCTCGACGCCGGTTTGAAGCATGAGGTCAAGCTTCGTGTGTTGCAGGAAACGAACGACCAAAATTTGAACTTGTCAACTGAAGGTATAGCCATTTATTTGACTATTCCAAATTCCGATGTTCTTGTGAACCAAGTTACCAACTTGAAGTCTGGGTGGAAAAATGGTAACCCATTCTCAAAGGGTAACTTGCCTACTTTGGCCAAAGCGCTCAAGGACGTAGAAGTTATTACTGAGGAAGAAGATTCTGATGAAGCAAACCAAAGCAAAGAAAATGGTAACGTAAAGAAAAAGCTGCAAAAAGGTACATGGACACCTCAAATCCCATTTGTTTGGGACTTAATCATTGACTTTTTCAACAAGGTTGACGGGAACGACCAAGATGAAGGTGCTTTAAACGATGACTCTGGCAAAAAAAGAAAGAAATCGTCCAGCAAAAAAGCTAACAAGAAGTCTAAATCGGTTTCTGAGCTTGTGAGCTTAAAAGAGTTCTGGCTCGTAGTGGTGGACCAAACTTTATTCTCAGAAAAGTCTTCTCATGAACGAAAATACTGGGGGTTTGAAATCTTCCAAAAGTTTTTACAAGCGCTTACAATTCCAGAACAAGTGGAGCATTTGTTTACCCCTAATTTGTTAAGATGCTTAATCAACCAAACAGGTCAATCAAGCAGGTATTTAAACAAAATCGCTGGGCAAACTTTGGCTACGATCCAAAGGGTAGGAAAACAGAATTTCTTGAAGACTCCTTATATGATTTCTAAACTAACCAATAAAGCTAATGGAGGATGTTGGAACTTTGACTTGCTCACCAAATCAAAGACTATAGATTCCTTGGTTTCAATTGCCAACGGTTCTGACAAGAAATATAATGATAGAGAAGTCAAACATTGTCTCGAGCAAATCAAAGACACTTTTATTGATATTTTCAACGAAGTTTTGGCGCAAGAGAGCAAAAACGAAACCATATTGAGATGGGCTTTAGACAAATTGCTCTTGTTGGTCAGAAGCAACAGAGCATTGATTAGCGATATTAAGAAAGGTGATAAACTCTTCGAAGCAGTATTAGAATTCTTAATTGTCCATTCATACTTTCAGACAGGCGAAGTTCAAATCTCAAGCAATATAAAGAATTATGCTCAGGATAAATTAAATGCCATACTATCTGATGTCATTAGTTCAAAGAGATCAGATGGTACTTCATGGTCCTTGTTTTGTATTAACTATATCTTGAAGTTAGAAGGAGAAAGTGACTACCATTCTCTTGTTAATTTTGATGACGAAATTTCCGAAATCAAGAGCGAAACAATCACCATGTTAGAAAACATCAAAGAGCTTAGTGCACTTGCTAAGACACCATTGCTCAAAGAACAGCTTTACTGCTTTGAATTGTTGTTTTCCTTTGTTTTGTTACAATTGTACCTGGGAGACGAAGAAGCAGTTCAAGTTCTTGGGGAATTGAAATTGTGTTTTGAAGATTCTTTTGTAAATGAAGATAAGGACGATGAGTTCGATGCGTCTATTGTGCTAACTGAGATTATCTTGTCATTGGCGTCACGGAAATCGAATTTAACCAAGAAATTGGTTAACATTATCTGGAGTTCATTTATGTGCGAAAGTGAAGAAGAAAGTGGTAAATTGAGATTGACTGAAGCTAGTTTACAATTGTTGTATGACGTTTTAGTTGCCAAAGAAAATAAGGAGGGCCAGAAGAAATTGTTTGAAGGGGATGGTGAATATGAACTTGACGGAGAAGAAAAAGAGAATGGTGAGGATGACAGTGAAGAGGAATCGGATGCCGAAAGCAGTGAAAGCTCTGATGACGATGATGACGAAGATGAAGACGATATTTCGGAAGAAGATGCAAATAGCAATGGGGGCGATATTTCTAAGATTGATCAAGAGACTACTCTCAAGCTTGCCAAAGCATTAAATCTTCCTGCTAATGAATCAGGAGAAGTCAAATTTTCGGATTTGTCAGATTCTGATGGCAACGAAGACTATGAATCAGATTCTATGGATGATGAGCAGATGATGGCAATGGATGAGCAATTATCGAGCATTTTCAAGGAAAGAAGAAATGCTTTAGATAAGATAGTTACTGGGAACAAACGTAAAGCAGATGTTGAAGAAGCCAAGGAACAAATGATCTTTTTCAAGCATAGAATCTTGGACTTATTGGAACTCTTTTGCAAGACGCAAGCAAACTCACATCTCAACTTAAGCATGATAGTTCCAATTATAACCTTGATTAATTTAACCTTGGATAAGAATTTGGGAACCAAGGCACATAAATTATTGAAGACCAGAATCAGCAAGACTAAACTTGATGAAAAAACCTTTGTATTATATTTCCCAACTACTGAAGAGCAACAAAACTATAAAGAACAATTGTTGAACTTGATAATGGATATTCAAAATAAGTCTCATTCAACCAAATCGTCCAACCAAGCATATATTTTAGCATGTAATCAAGCATGTATAATCTTGAGTAAGAATTTGATCTCCCTTGACAGCAGTTACTTGGAAAAGGTCATAGACATATACTGTGACTCGTTGAAGAAATGGGCCACTAGCGACAGTTCTAAATTGCAGCCATCTCTTTTCTTTGACTTTATCAACTGGTTAAACAGTAAAAAATAGAGGAAGAAATCAGGTGCACTCGAGTTACAATCTCAGAAGAAGATGTTCCGTATGAAGATGCTATCTAGATACTTTTAGAGGATAGCCAGTGATCAATCAATTGCACTGGCTAAAATTGAATAATACTAAACGCAAAAAAATTTCAATTTTTCTTCATAAATTTACTCGCTGAATTGCTCACAATTTACCACGCTACTACATGTATATACACTATCTACTTAATAAACATCCAGTACCATGGAATAGAGAATAAGAGCTTGTAATTAGTTAGTGCTAGTATTTACACGGGAAAATTTCGGTTTGTATGCACTTCTAAGTAAATTTGAGAATGGCTAGAACACCAATAAATTTTCGCTACTAAACCGAGATTAAATTGAGATTTATATTCAATTTATTTATACAACCAAGATGTCTGCCTATAAACAAGCCGGTATTTCTTTAAACAGAGCCATGGCCATTGCTGCCAAAGCCACCAGAGAATCCTTAAAAGCTGAATTCAAAGTTGCCGCAGAAAAGAGAGGTTTCACTGAAGCTAAAGTCATTAAGATTGAAAATGGTGTTCAAAGTGAAGCCAAACCATTAGGTAACTAAGTTAACTAGTTTATAGATTCCATCAATACAGTTTATCTTTAAGCATTGGAACGGTACTGTGTGTCTCTGGTAAGAATCCAGAGTTCCCACGGTAGAGAACAAGTGTAGCACCCCTAACAACTCAACAAATATGATTGCGAAAAACTTCCATTATAAGGTGATAGAAATTGTCATGTTACCATGTAGACCACAAAGTCGCACCAGAACCATACTGGTAGCACCAAGCGGTGATGAACCTATGCCATCAAGAGCGGAAAAATTACCCTGTAGACACTCTCTCAGCCTAAGCGAAACCGTTAGTTAATGCTAGCCTGAATTGTATAGCTTCAGTAGCGGAAACTAATCGAAACCAGATCCGATAGAAGGAAACGGATGTAAAGTCGTCAATTGTAGTTTTGATGGACTTTCAAATTCAGGTACGCTAGAAACAGTGATTCGGATCATGATTTGTTACACTATATGCATCTACAATGTGCCTTTCGGTTTACTCTATCTATTAATGAGAATGTCTATCTATTTACAATGATTTGTGTTGTCCTTTAATATAACCTGTGTTTGGGACACCTTGCTCTATGTCCGCTTCTCTTGAAATTTGTTCAAGCAATTGTTTCCGCAAGTCGGGTGACAAATCATCAATTAATGCTCTGACTTGCTCTAATTCCGTTTCCCGTTGTTCTGCTTCGATTGTAGCTGCTTCATAGTCTAATTTGTCTTGTTCTTCAATCTCCTCGTCTGATAATTTTGCATACTCTTTCTTCGCACTTGATTCATCTAAAAGCTTGGACAATTCAGAACTTGCGTCCGAATATAAGTCTTGAAACTTACCTGATTCAACGACATGGCCACCTTTACCGAAAACAATGACATTTTCCGACTTTGAGATGGTGGACAATCTATGAGCTATAGATATGATGGTCATTTTTCCCTCGGCAGTCAACCTCCTCAAGGTATCGTTAATCAACGCTTCAGATTTAGAATCCAAGGCAGAAGTAGCTTCATCTAGAATCAAGATCTTGGGCTTTTTAATTAATGCTCTGGCAATGGCAACTCTTTGCTTCTGTCCACCAGATAACGAGGCACCTCTGCCTCCAACTATAGTGTCATACCCTTCTGGGAACGCAGCGATAAAATCGTGGCAATTGGCTTGTTTACATACTTCAACGATATCATCCATAGTCAACATTCTGATTTGACTTGGAGTTAACCCATATACAATATTCTCCAAAATACTACCCGATAATAAGATAGGTTCTTGTTGCACAATACCAATGACAGACCGTCTCAACTCCCTAACTTGAAACTCAGAAATATCCTTGCCTCCAATTTTGATGCTACCACTTTGAATATTATATGAACGAAGTAACAATACAGCAATGGTAGATTTACCACAACCCGAAGGTGCGACAAAACACGTAGATGAAGAGGCTGGCACCTTGAAGGTGCAGCCATCAAAGATCAAATCATGCTTTCTCGTGGGGTAACTGAAAACAACATTGTCGAACTCAATCTCGTTATTTAAATCTGGTGGAACGAACTCTCCTTTGACTGGTTCTACCTGGTTATCGTGGTCAATTAGGTCAAATAACTTGACCCCAGCTCCAGAACCTTTCATTAGCTCCATGTAAGTCGTTGTTAAACTATAAAGGGCCAGGTTAAATAACTCCAGGTACATAGTAAAAGCAACGACGTCACCAGTAGTCATTTGGCCCTGTAATATCAAATACACCCCCAAAGCGATACAGGATAAGTATCCCGTGTGGTACAAGGTATAAATGGACACCAGGTAATTGGATTGGGCAAAAGCTTCCTTTTTGGCAACTTTGACCACTTGTCTTAACTGTTCGGCGTATTTCGTCAATTCTTTGGGTTCTCCCGTGAAAGCCTTGACCAATTTGATCGAGTTGAGGGTTTCTTCACTTACTTTGGTCAAGCCGGCAGTGGCATTTTGCAATCTTGTAGATAATTCTCTAATCTTTTCTCCGTATCGTACGGAACCGATCGTGATAGGAGGAGAAATCAAGAGCATAACTCCAAATAGAATGGGATTAATCGAGTACATCATATAAGCACTGATTATTCCGAAAAGCAAGTTTTTCAAACCGTCGGGAAGATTACTGGTTATGGATTTCGAAACCACGTATGCATCGCTCGATAATCTGGAGATCAAATCACCTACTTTATGTTTATCGCTATCATAGAAGGCAGCGTCGTGTCTAAGGAGGTTTTTCATTACTCTGAGACGTAAACGGGCCACAAGACGTTCTCCCAATAATTTCAACACCCAAATTCTTGCCCAGAAGCAAACTGCACTAAAACACATAAAGGGCACCATTACTGCGAAAACCGTGGAGTATTTGTAGCCCCAAATGATCAAATCGCCGTCTGCATCCATGAACTTTGAGTTGTAGGCATCTATGGATGCTCCGACCAATTTCACAGCTGTAGTTGGGTATAGCACGGCAATCAAAATGAATGCAATGGCATAGATGAATAGCTTAAGGTCTGGTTTTCCAAGTTTGATGATTCTATAGATGGTAGCGAGGTTCTGTTTGATGGTCTTTTTGTTTTTGGCCACCAACTCCTTCTTTTCCTCCCGTTGAATGGCTATATTTTTCTTCTTAGCTAGTTCCAAATGATGCACCACTGATTCCGACTGTGACGGTACTAAGTTGTTCAGATCGGCCGCATTTTGCTGGGGCTCTGACTTTTGCGCTTCACGGAGCGATGTCGCTACCGAGAAGCGATTATTATGGTTTGAAAAAGGTGTAAGCTTGTTCCGTAGCAATTGACTCGAGACAGAATTGCATCCTTTAGGAATCGAGCAAACCAGGTGAAAAAGTCGGTTTCTCGTGCCAAAACCGATGGTGGTAATCCTTCGCACCAAAATGGATGGTACAAGCAAAGTAGCTACCATTTTGTGCCAGTTTAATACAATTTGGCCCTAAGTGTTGTAGATCGTTTAGCTAAGTTGGGTACAGAGTTCCAAAATTTGGTACAGGATATTGCTGCAGGACCGAGTTATCTGTAGGAAAGACTCTCTGCAGCACTCTAGTAGTAGACTCTACAAGCTACAAGCTACAAGCTTAGAAGTGATAACACATTAATTTATATTACTATAGAGGTATCGCTTTATTCTCTCATTAGTGCTGACATTTGCTCAAGGTTTCGTTTGTCGTTCGCAAATTGGGTCTTTTGTAGCTATCTAGACTATCTAGACTATCTTGTAGATTATCATGCAGGCTATCATATAGACTATTTGTAGACTTTGTTGGCCTAGACGGCTCTTTCGTAGAAGGATTGGATCATTCCTACTTCCGATTCCTCGTATTCCTTGAGTTCGACATCTCCGGATTTGGCAAATGTGTTAGCTTGGATCAATTGTCTTCTTGGACGTTTCTTTTCAAGAACAATGTTTCTGAACTTGGCGTAATCTTCGGTGACACCAGTGATGTCATTGTAGAAGGCTTCACCTTGTTTGAAATCAGCAGTACATTTGAAAGTGTGCAAGTTCAACAAGAATTTACCCAAGGTTTCCACAGCAACGTTATCTAATTTGCTGGTGTCGACCTTGATTTCTAAGTCAGAGTAATCTTCTTCCTTGTATTCAAGACTAACGACACCGGCTTGGTGCAAGTCTTTGAAGATACCAAATCTGGCTTGCATGTGTGGTTGACCCCATTTCTTGGTGGATGGATCCCAGAATTCTAACCCTAATAAACCGGCTCTTGCCATCAATACAGTGGCAATCAACACAAGATCATCAAAATCTTCTGGTTTGATACCGAAAATTGGTAACACTTCTTTTGGTGCTTTAAGAATAAGGTATAATGCCACTAATTCGGCTCTACATTCTTCAAATGATCCAGCAATAGCACCAAATAATGAACCCCAAGTTTCATTTGGTCCGTACCATGTAGTATATTTGACGGTTTCTTTATCAAAATTGAATTTACCTGGCTCAACTTCTTGCAATAATTTACCAGTACCATGACCTAATAATTCATGTAACCCGACTTGAACTTCAAAAGCATCATCTCTCCATTTTAAGAATTTAGCTTTCAAATCTTCATCTAAAAAGGTGATAACTTCTTCTTTCTTTGGTTTTTTAGGGTTAGCAGATAAAACATTACCAAGAGAAACGTTTTTAAACCCAATGTTTAATCTGACATCATCATAGTTTGGAATGTTGATCCCAGCAGGTACTCCAGATCCAGCAAAGGTTAAAACTTCTAATGAAGTGAAATCTGGTGGAGTGAAAGTATCTTTTTCAAGGGTTTTGTCCCATGGCAAGAGAGCAATAAATTGACCAGCATTTTCTACCAAATTTGAGAATTTAGCAGTTCTATCTTGATTGACCATGGCAACCAAACCTTCCCATTCACCACGGACCCCACTTGGGTCTCTGTAGGTTTCAATGAACCCGATATTAGTTTCGACTAAAGGTTTCAAGTCCTTGACCCATTCAATTTGCGAGTTTTTGTGAGCATTCATAGAACCAGTTTCAAACGATTCAATGTAGTATTGTACCATTTTCTTCTGGGTATCATTTGCAGCGTATTTTTTAGCTTGTTGAAGGTTTTCAACAATGGCTGCGAAATCTTTGCTGTGGTCACCAAATTTGAAAGTGACGGTGGCACCATTTTCCAATTTAATTGGTGATTTTGGATAGTAATCGGTGGTGTTTTCACCAGCAGCACTAGCAACGTAAACCACAAATTCATTGGCGCCAACTTTCTCAACTCTAGTGTTTTCTGGCATGATATTGTTGCTAGCTAAACCAGCATTGACGGCTTCGATTTCATCTTTGGTTGGAATCAATTTCCCGGGGTAGTACCCAGAAATATGGCCCAGGTCTCTCCACCCCAATAATCCAGAATCGGTACTGTAGATATCGTGACTTACTTTTTCGTACAAGCTGGAAATGGCACTATCACCGATAGTCGCGATCAATTGATCAAATTGTTCCTTTGAAATCAGGGGAATAAATTTTTTGTCTCCAAACGATTTGTAGTTACCCAAATTTGATAAAAATTGCGAGGCATATTCCAAGTAGCCAATGACAATCTTATCATCTAACTTGGATAATTTGCTAATATAAGCTTCATTGGATTCTGGTTCACCTAGTTTTTCGTGAATGGCCAAAATCAAGTCGTAGATGTCTTCACTTTCTTGAGATACTGATCTTAAGACGGCTCTGGTACCAAAATGACTGGCCCTAGAGAGATAATGCGCATAGAGCTTCTCATTGAGCGAAGGTAATTGATGGAAGTCCTTAGCAGCAGACAATTGGATGATGGGAGCTTCAGAATCAGCCACAAATGTATTACTAGTCATGGGTAGTTATTGCTTACTTGGTATAGTATTAGCTATGGTAGTAAATTTCACTGGTGAGAAAACCGCACTGTTTTATAGCGAGAGATTAGTAGAGCCACACCGGAAAAAAAAACCTGGGGCCCCATCAGTGGATGGCAAACTGCTGGACTTAAATACGTGTTCATAGATGGCAAAGTCAAAGTCAAAGGCAAAAGCCAAGAAACCGCAGGCCAGGCATAGAAGCAATGTCGGTGCCGTAGAGAAAGCTACAGTAGCTGATGGTGCTACAGAGATAACTACTGACATACCTATAGAGTGCGAACAAGAAACAGAACAAGATTCAAAACAAAGTCACAAACAACATACCGGACAGGATAATCTGCCATTATCACCAGATGACATGCAAACAGCACCAGGCGATGTGAAACTACCAGCAAAAGACGTGAAACCACCAGCAGAAAATTTGAAACAACCACCAAAAAGTCTGAAACCACCACAAGAAAAGACCATACAGGGGAACCAAAATGAAAAACAGCAAGACGAACTCGATTCAGGCTCCGACCTGGACGATGATGATTTCGACCCGGAAGCAAAGGTCGAACAGTCGGATTCGGACCCTGAAGACGAAGCAATCCCCGATTTCAGCGCTATTGAAGCGTCTACCACCCAAGTAAGAACCCGTAGCAAAAGATTGAACGATGAATTATCGTCTAAAAACCGAGATAGTGGATTGGTTATGTCGCAAAACACCTCTGTAGACATTGACTCGTTGTTCAACAGTCTTAAATCGGGCCAGTTGAAAAGTGACTGGCTCTCTGATATAAGTTCTCCGGAACCCAGCACAGCTATTAAGCCCAAAGTAGAAGAAAAACCAAAGCCAGTGAATGATCTTGAGCCGCAGCTCATCACCATCAAGTCGTGCTATACGTTTGCAGGCAAAGTGATCACCGAGACAAAAGAAGTAGACGCCAATTCGGCCGAAGCCCAGGCTTATTTGAACTCGACCATGGCTATTACCGACGATTCCACCGAGAAAAAGCACCGGTCTTTTATCCCTATAATTCGTAAGCTTCCAGGAACAGAGGAAAACGTTGAGCTCAGAATCAAATTGAAGAGACCTTCGTTGATTGACAAGTTTTTGAACGGAAACAAGAAACAAAAGTTGTCCACGTTGGAAAAATCTCGTTTGGACTGGGCTGGTTTTGTTGACAAGCGTAAATTGAAGGACGAGTTAAAGATTCACAATAAAGGTGGTTATTTGGACAAGCAGGACTTCTTGGGTAGAGTACAGGCCAAGCGGGACGTTCATTACCAAAAGGCTAAGGAAAAGGACAGGTTAAAGAAGCTACAAGCTCAGTAGAGTTAAATGGTGGAAAGCTACAGAATTTAATAGACCAATGGTCTTTCAAGCCAATGGAGGAGAATAAGAGAGTCACACAAGGCAGAAACAGAGTTGTTTACCCAGAGTTGGTTATTCAGTTTTCGTCAGTTGCGGTCATAGAGTCTTAGATGGAGTATTAAGGTTCAGCTGCAGCAATGTTCCGTCAAGATCCACGATGTATATAAGTGTATATTAGCAATATAGTCACAACTATTATGTTCTAAGGTATATGTCAAATCTATAGAGACAGATTATGTCCACAAATTGTATATGTCGCAAATATTGGACAATGTCACGTGGCTTGCGACCATCTACTATTGTTGAAAAACGAGTTGTAAAATTTTACATAAGTCAAACTATAGATTCCTTAGTAATTGACTATATAAAAGTTGGCAATTGAAGTAACAAACCGTGGAAATGTCAGCAGTGAATAGCAATAACGTATTGAAGCGGAAAAACGACGATTCGGACACTTCCACAAATGATCAAATCAATAAGAGGGTTGCCTTAGATAGTGGCCAAGTCGAATTACAAGACAAACAGGAAGAACTGGTGCAAACTGCTCCCACCATCAGTGGCGTGTTGCCTAGCCCATCCAATGTAGTGGAAGACACCACTATTGACTCCAAAGAATCAAGTAATGATGTAGCCGATCAAGCTAGGATTCCAGACAACACCGACGTACAAGATACGGAACCAGAGGCTTTCCAAAACTATTCAGCAGTACAGAAACCACAACAAAACTATGATGACTATACTCCGGCTGAACCACAGTATGGTTCCAAACCGATCTCCAGTCATAGAGAAAGAGATAATGATCCTACTTACGTGCTGTTCCGGATGTATTGCCCTGTTAAAGAGGCTAGTGCTATAGTGGGGAAGAGAGGTGATAAAATCAACCATATTCGTGATAAAGCTAACGTAAGAATCAATGTCAGTGATAATTTAAAGGATATTCCCGAGCGAATTGTCTCTGTTAGAGGACCATCGGAAAACGTCGCCAAAGCATTTGGTTTAATTGCCAGAACCATATTGGAAGAACCTGAAGACGAGCCTGCGTCGATGATGAGTAAGCAATACAATTTAAAGATCTTAGTGCCTCATCCAATGGTTGGGTATATTATTGGTAAAGGTGGTGTAAAGTTTAGGGAAATCGAAGAAAACTCCGCTGCCAAATTGAAAGCTGCAGAACAACCGTTACCATATTCAACTGATAGAGTGTTAGCAATCACCGGGGTGGGTGATGCCATTCATATTGCCATTTATTACATTTCCCAAGTCATAATAGAACATAAAGAGTGTTTGAAGAAAAACAAAATCGTCTACTATAATCCTGCCAATTACCATCATAATAACGTCAGTAACAAAATGATGAATATCGGGGCAATTCCCCAAGTCAATTCGAATATGGTAGGGGGAATGGTGGCTCCTCATATGAATCCAATGCATCAGCAACCTATGAGAGACAATGGACCAATGCAATATAACCAACAGCAGAAACAACCATATAATTTCCAAATGATGTTCCAACCTGCAATTCATCCACAACAACAATACCCACCTGCCCCAACCCATCAACCACAAGTGATGCCTATAAGTATCCCCCCACAAAACTCTTATACCGATGAACATGGGAACAACATCATAGGAGATATTATAACCCATAATCCTGTGCCCCTGCAAGGACCAAACCCAGACAAATTTAATCAAGATATCTTTGTTGCAAATGCAAATATTGGGTCTGTCATTGGTAAAGGTGGAAATAACATAAAGCATATACGTGAAAATAGTGGCTGTACATACGTACGAATTGAGCCAGATAGAGGTCAATCCATAATGTTAGGAGGGGGCAAAGGTCTCACTAACATCAGAAAGTTGACTTTAACTGGTAGTCTTCAAGCTATTCAAACGGCAATCTATTTGATCAACCAAAGGATAGTAGTAGACAAGGAAAGAAATGCCCATTGATCATGAACAAGAGAATCTTCGTTGTAACTTTTCCTAGTGAGTGGTGACTCGCTAATACTTCGTACTATATATTTCTAATGTTATTTCTATTTATCATGATTCAATTACTAATGTCGTACTGGATTTTGCATGTCTGCAATAGCTATGATATTGTATTATAATCTATATATACCATATATAGCGTTCAATATAGAAAAAATCTATAAATGTGGTACTCCTAAACTCGTTAATAAAAGCGTAAATGCACTGAATAAACCTTCACCAAGAACTAGTCCACTACTAAATATAATCATCTTTACTCTGTTATGATTGCCATGCTTCATCCACCAGTAAGAAGTGACTCCTCCAAGGAATCTGGCAATGGTGAAATTTGGTGAATTATAAATACCAATCCCCACAGCAACTCCACTGGGTAAGTATACTAAATATTTATGGAATTTGCTGGTGGGAGGTACCAAATTTTTTATTAAGGAAATGAATGCAAATATGACCCCAAAAAATATAGCAAATTCATATGCCTTGGGTGGTAAACCTTCGCCTGTGACCAATCTTGAGCAATCGATCCAGATGATAGCGGTGGGTATTCTGAAGGTTTGATTTGGAATGTCGTATACAGAATTGTAAATTTGATACATAATACTGCTCAAAAAGACCGAGTATATGGTTCCAATTAATTGAGCGACAAATTGTGCTTTAGGAGAAGCTCCTAATAAATGACCAGTCTTTAAGTCTTGCATCAAATCACCAGCTTGTTGAGCTCCAGCTTCGGCGATACCGCCAGCAACCAAATTTATCAAGATTCTCGAAGGATGATTTTTTGGAATAATGACGGCAAAGATCAATTGAGATAACTTACCGATACCACTGACCGGGTTCAAATCGGTCTCACCGAGAGCTCGAACTCCAAGAATTGAAAAGAAAAACGTAAGGACAACCGCCACTATAATTGCATAAACAGGGAAGATTTCTCCAAAAACTGCTCTGACCGAAATCACACATATGGTAGAGGATAAAATTACTCCCAACCAAACAGTTCTAGTACTGACAAGATACTTCTTATCGACGTTTATGCTATAGCTCGAAGCAATGGAAAGGTTATCTTCCAGTTCTAGCAACCGTTGCGATTCCGCTTCAAAGCTATCATTTATGCGGAGGTAGATATTGGTATCGTGACTTCTCTTCCAGTATCTTACAGACTCCAAAATTGACTTGTAAGCGACCACGAAAAACGCAACCAAAGAGTCACTCACCATGATACTCAAACTGATCCATAAAATCCACCCTTGTGCTCCCTTACTGAAGTCATCGTAGTCTCCTGGAGCCCAACCCATATGTTTTGCTAATGGCGCCAAAATACCCCAGCCCAAAATGGCTCCAAAGAGCATATAGGAAACCGTGGGTAATCCCATGATGATTCCTTGGCCGATATAGGCGGGAGATGGCTGAAAAGTCCAATTATACTTGCTCAAAAAGTGCCCAAATATAGGGATGTTCTTTAAGATGGGCACGAAATAAGCTACGATGGTATAGACAGATGACACAAAAAACGTCCAGGATAATGAATAGACGTTCGACCGGTAGGTGTCTTCGATTTCCTTCTGTGCTAGCGGCTGGGACTTTTGAACAAATGTGGATTTGTTCGTGGATGCAAATTCTGGATCTGGTTGCAGCTCTTCATCGGAAGGCACAAGCGATAAGGCACCGGAAGGCTTTTCCTTGTCCGAATCGTCAAAGATCTCTGTTCCGTGCAAGACCGAGATCAATGTGGCAGTAGCACTTCCTGAAGGAAAGGGCAATTTCTCCTTTACTATGACTTGTTTTCTTAAAGGTACGGCGAAAAATACACCAAATAACCCCAATCCAAACGACCAAATCAACAAATCCTTGGTGTCGAAGTTGATTTTACTTCCCAAGCCAGTTTCATCTGCTGTGAGGAACTTTTCAATAGCTGGAACTATACCTACCAACCCATACGCTAATGGTCCAGTTCCCACAGCCACAGCAATACTCTGAATGAAGACGTTTTCCACGTCAGTGAACTTTGTACACACAGGCAACACTTTGAAGAAGGCAAACCCCAACAAGGCCGAAGGAAGCGACATCATAGACACCCAACCAGTCTGTAATCCAAATTGAAAATTCGAGATAAGAACGATAGTACCGATGCAAAGCCCGGCCACGATAGCACGAAACGTTACCTGCGGCAACTCCAACTTCTTATTGTAACTTTCCATGTCTCTGTGGACGTTTGTGATGCCATCACTGTCATTATCGGGCAGTATTAATGTGGACATCGGTTGCTTTAACGATATTTCTGACGATATTTGACCAAATTTGAACGTTTTTGTGGTTTTTGAGCCGGAAACGGGTTGTAAGCATTAACAGAGTCCTAATGGAGTAGAAAAAGTCAAATATATCGTCAATTTTTTATCGTCTGCAACTTTTCCTATCGCTGACTAATTTGAAAGCCGTTGCAAATTGTATCATTGTGACATTTTTTTCGTCATAGTGTGTCGAATTTTTTGTCACTGTTATCACTAATGTCAGAGATAAGCACGATTGAATTAGGCAGTTATATGAGTAGCGATGATTATGTCCACGTTTATGGGGCTGTAATTGGTGTATCGTAATTAAGAAACACATTAGCGAAATATGCTTGAATATAATTCGTTATATAGAAGTAGGTAAACCTGCTTCGCATTGAGCTAGAAGTAGTTGCAGTATATGACATATTAAAGAAAAATGGTGGTAATTTAGAATAATAATGGTAATTCTTTTACTGACTCTTGCAATATTTCATATAGAGCAAGGTAAGATGTGAAAGTTACCATATTTAAATGCGAGTAGTATCTAAACACCTGGCAATAATTTAACCACTATAGTACCTGCCAAAAATGGTTGCAAGGCTGCAAAAAGTTGCAAATTGGGTTGAAAAATAATTACAAAAATAGCTGCAAAATAATTGCAAAATCGAACCGAAAGAGAATAACTAAATTACACTCGTATCAGTTCATATTTCCGTTATTTTGCGTGAATTCACATCTTGTTTCCTCAAATCAAGAAATGAACAGATATGTGAATTGTACGTACGATAAGTGAC
The DNA here is from genome assembly GCA_030560825.1 of Suzukiozyma fluviatilis. Classification (NCBI taxonomy): domain Eukaryota; kingdom Fungi; phylum Ascomycota; class Pichiomycetes; order Serinales; family Debaryomycetaceae; genus Suzukiozyma; species Suzukiozyma fluviatilis. The sequence goes on from JAKTVZ010000001.1 coordinate 1,227,223, forward strand.
AGACGATACCATTTTCTTTCTTGACGACTCAGCACAGTGAGATTTTTAAATGGTCTGCATTTGAATAAAGTTGTATCTATTTCTCCTTTAATTTTTTTTTCCAAAATCGTTCTACTTGATCCTACTATTGCTGACTAAAGAATAAGGACTATAAAGGAAAATCAACTCGTCACTCAATCTTGAGGAGAATCACTACTACCTGGTCTATTTATCTCATTAATATAAACGTTTTGTCAGTACTAACATCTAATCTGTTTCTTCACCAAATAAAATATAGTTCAATATATCACTCAATGTGATTACTGACACTAATTTCTCCTCCTCATCAACAACAAATAATCTGTGTAACCTAGATTTCCGTATAGTGTCCATAATTGTGGATAATCTATCGTTCAAGGTACAAGTATGAACCCCTTCAAAATCTTCAGGTCGTCTCAACAACGCATCCCCCACACTCAAGTCCAAGTCTGTGTACATTCCTCCCTTCACCAAGCCCAAAACATCGACGGCTTCGTACACATTGGTCAATTTGCCGTTTTCGTCTACAATTGGCACCGAACTAACGGATTTATGTGCCAATAAATGAATCACCTCAATCACCGGAGTGCTCATAGTACAGGTACTAATATCCTTGATGGTTCCCAACCCGGGTAAGTCTCTGATGGGCTTCAATAACATCTTGGTCTCCTTACAGTTTAAGGCTACAAACTTCAATATTCTATATTGCGTCAACACCGAAACAACAATTTCTCTACCGGTTTTCTCGTCCTCGTCAATCAAAGGGATTCTCCGTGATCTCGAGTCCAACATCATGATACAGGCCTCATATAACGATTTGAAAGGATGGATAGATGCCGTCTCAATCGTACTCACCCCAATAGCCTTCTCTATGTCCCTTAATCCATCTAGAGTAAGCTGATCAACCAACTCAAACTTCTCTGGAAACTGAAAGTAGTATTGGATGACGTTGATGAAATCAGAACTGGCCAATAATCCAGCAAAACGACTGTTTTGGTTATTCCATAACGGAGCCGAGACGATGTTGTTTTGTAGCAATATAGTCAATGATTTCTTTACTAATAAAGATGTGTCTAACACAATCAATCGGTAACTCACGGGTAAGACATCGTAGGAAGTCTTGGACTGTAAGAATAATCGGATGGCTTTTATTCCGATTTTCTGATCATGTTCAATTTGCTGTGGTGATAAACTCAATATGTAGTCATTTGGTGTTCTTGTAGTGGGAACCATGCTTGCCGTGTCAGCCATGCTAGGTTGTGTAACTTTTCGTTCTTAAACAGTAAAAAAACTGGGTATCGGCAACGATTCGTTGTTTGCTTGACTGTTGAAAACGCTTGTCCTGACCTTTGATAATTGCAAGCGAGAAATAATGTCGGTACTGATATGGTAGCGCCAAAAATGGATGGTAGCGCTGCGGGATATTCATTTTTCCGGACGTCTTTCGTTTTGGGTGCAAATTGTATAGGTGTATTGAAGAAGGTATTTAGTGGTGTTTAGCGGTGAATAGTCCAGTGTTAGTACATTGCGATAGTAGATAATTCGGGATTAATATTCTTTGGTTCTAGAACCAAAAAATTCCATGATTCCTCTTTCCATGGGGAAACTACCTTCTGTACCAGCTCTAGAAGATAGTTAAGACAATGTTCGTATTAGACGATGAAGGATTAGAGTCAGTATACTTGTCTTTTTAACACGGCTTAAAGAATATTTCCTTCAGCTCAAGGTATGCTTGAAACTGAAACAATTGGCCGTACCATTTGTTAAGAATGTGCATTATGCAGTGTTTGTGTCACAACCTTATTTTTGACAAAGGAGTAAATGTGTTCAACAAAAATGGTTTAAATGGGAGAATTTTACTATTAAGTAATCGCAAATGAAGAATTGAGCTCTTTGATGGCAATTATTGCTTGAAAATTCTACTTCATGGTTATCAATTGTAGACTCCATAATCTCGTTCGCCAATTGCTATGGAATTGGTTAGAACTTCAGTTAATATTGGTCATATTTCTATCCTATAGTATTGTAGGTATTCAATTGTGTAATATGATATTTACCTTGTTGAAATTGTACTTCTAAACCCGTGGCACATAGGGTAATGTATTTGTGTAATCGATACCTTGTAGAAAAGGTTAAAGGCAATTGCGTGCTCAAAGATGAAAATAGCGTTCTACAAAGATGTCAATTTGTAATTATATTGAAGTTTATAAAGACTCTAAGATATAGTAAATAAAATAAATAGAATTGAAGTATCTCAAATTAATTTTTGTGTCTAGTAGCAATCTAAAGCGATAAAAAAAAAGAACTTTTAGTTGGTTTGAAAATCAAGTAATCACTCAAAGAGATGCAAGCACCCCAAGAAATAAAGCAGCAATACCAGCTACATGATAATGGTTGGTATTGGCTGAGCCAGCATGAGTTACTGAATAAGTAGAAGAAGTTCCATTTGAAACGTTTGACATATTAGCACAGGAAGTAATGGTTTGTACATTGGTGGAAGTCAAAGTTTCAGTGATGGATGCTGCAGAGACAACAGCAGTTAATAAAGCGATAGTCAAGAATTTCATTTTGTAAAAGAATAATTGAAAATAGTTTACAATGATATTCGGCTGTCTACTCGTATTTATATGGGTGCAAAATCCACGTGCGACCAACTTACGTCAAGGTACAAAAATTGTGCTAACTTTTTTAAAAATCGAGGTAAATTAGCCATGATAAGGCTAATGTGTTCATATATACGGTGTATACTTGTATGGTCCTTTTCCTGGTTCATTTACAAGTCTTTTCCAGAGAGATTTGCAATTGGAGATTTTGATTGTCGCTTATGGCTGCAAAACGTGGCTAATGGTTGCAAAAAAAAGATTCTATACATGAGTAATAATGAGGCACATCTGAAATAAGGGCTTTTCGATTACAAAAATGAGCCGAGTAGAGTAGTTATTTAGCTTTCTTTCCTTATGTTAGTATAGTTATGTAGACAGTAGTAATTGCTCTACATCCAATCCATGTTTGTATCTTTTCTTCGCTACTGGTGTGTTTATCCGGAAACGGCTGGAAAAAGTTTACCGAAATAGAAATGTAATGACTTGCATATAATAGGGACTAATTTACCAAATAGGAGTCTTAGCTTGCCTAAAATTGATTAGCCTTATGATCGGATGGTGCCATGATGTGTAGATATCCTACCCGATTTAGTTTATAGTTTTCAGAATACACTTTGGTCAATGTGAGCATTCATATTGCAATTGCTTCATCTTATAAATTAGCAAAGATTGCCTCATAGTATATAGTACGTTTTAGCTCTAATAAGCTAGATACTAGATGCACTAATTGTGGTAAGAGCCCCATTTAGAGCCCCTTTCATGAGTAGAAAATACATCATCAGCAATAATTTCATTATTTGCAATAACCTAAAATCTCCAAACAGACAAACAAGGAAGTGTAACAAACGTTACATCAAAGAACCATTTTAATCGTTCATCAATTGCAGATTTGAATTTGAGTTTTGTGAATTCCATTGACGTTATTAACACATCAGGAGAGGGCCCGTTGCCAAGAAGAAATATGTAATACTGCATGTAATCAAAATGGTTGCAAAATCAAGGGACCGGTACCTCTCATAGTGGACTGTCCCATGGCGGACTGTCTCGTGGTGGAATGACGTGGTATGAGTATAACGTGGAATCAATATTCAATTCAGGAAACTTGTTTCGCTTCCTGCGGAGAAATTCCATGAGCAGATTTCAGAGGAAACCTAGTAAACAAAAACAATCTGTGGGGAACAATCAAAATTAAACAATGAATGAACCCACACGATACAGAACTCTAATTAGCAATGGATATTTCGATGTATTTTGATAAAGAAACTGGGCAAAACCCCCAAAGCTATAGAATTTTACTACAATAATTGATCAATTTTGGTAAATATTCATTATCTAAACACTGCAGGCATAGAGGAAATATTTAAACAGATAGTTTACAAAACGCTATAGTGCGCTAAAGTTGGGGTTTAAATAACTTATAAAGCTAATAAAGCACCAGCAGCTAAAGCAGCAACACCAGCAATTTGGACTCTGTTACCAGAAGCTTCGAAAGAAGAAACAGCTGGGGTGGTGACGTTGGTAGCAGCAACGGAAGTAGAAACTCTAGCTGGACAGTTGGTAACTTCTGGACCACAAGAGATGATGGTAGCAGTGGTGGTTAAGTTATCAGTTTCAGTGATAGTGGCAGCAATGGCGGAAGCGGCGAATAAGGCGATAGTAGTGAATTGCATATTAACGAAGGACAAAAGTTGGTAACGAACTAAAAATTATAGTAATACGGAAACAGTAGAGATATTTATAGTGAAACTTGAAATCAAAAATTGGCGAAGCATGTTTCACAGAAGCATGAAAATTCAAAATACAGTTTGTTATTTTTTACGTCAATCGGTGTTTTACTGCTGATATCTCGACTATTTTACGCTCTAACTAATATTTTAAAGCGTTATATCGCACGACACGGCATGAATTCTGTCCGCGTATAATAAAATAAAAATTTTCGCCAGTTAAAATTTGCGAAAAAAAAATCAGCTTACCGTATCTGGTAGTTGCATGCCTCTATTGGGTGTAATTTTGATGTCTTTTGACATTTCAATATTAGACATCAGCCATGCAACTCACAGTACTATTTACAAACACCCATAGGCTTGGAGAATACAATTAGTTTACAGTGGGAATTTGCAAAATTGCTAACATTGGAACCACAGCAGTATTGTAGCCACCCTGATTGTATTGCTGGCTAAAATTGGTGATTACTTACCTAGGCTGGCCCAGGGTACTGGTTCTAGCTTTTCTAGGGTGTTGGTCGTGTGGCCCTGTTTGAGATATTTTTTGCGTACTGAAATATTTAGCACTGGGGAAATATTTCAGAATGATCGACATTGCTCATTGGAACAATTATTAGTGCAACTTTTGGGATTTGCACTATTACCCGAGATAATATCGCAGCAACATAGTTTTGATAGAGATTGTTTACTTTATGCAGTGATCTAGATTGTTTATGACAGCATTCCCTTGCATCTAGATCACTGGTGTTGAATGATGCATTTGATTTGAAACTCCCATATATACAACTTTGTATTAGAACTGTCTACTTGTTGGTGCTAACTTTAATGTGTCATGTCATCTCATGCTGGCTAAATGCATTAAATGCTATTTGAATATTATTTAGCAGGGTTTAGTATTTCATCTCCTCTTGCAATCGCTTCTACGCACTGCGCTTTATTTGTTGGTAAATATAGTATATTGCAAGGTACGTTGCATAATTAGCTTGCAATTTCCATTTTAATTGCAGGTGCTTGCAACCTTATTCTATTGAACCTTGAACTTTGGCCTCTAGCAATGGTTGCAATTCTCTTTGTATGAACCATCTAAAATTCTTGTTTAACATCTTTCAGTATCCAAAACTATCTCTTGCGGATCTCTAACATTGAAAACTAATATGTTTTCAGTTTCTATAAATTCTTGCAAATTTTGCAACAATTCTATAAAGAGCATACTTTACAAATAATGACTAACTCTTATTATAACAATACTTCATTATAAGAATAACCATACGATAAACTACAACCAATTATAGCTCTTTCACATTCAGAAATTGTAAGTCAAGGTCTTTTCTTTCAGTCATGTTGATTTATTACCTAAATTCACCTTTGGCTGCAATTATCCAATCTTCGCACTGTTCCGGTGTCCGGGTTCGAAACGAGAACATAATTATGCAATTGGGGATTAACAACTATGCAAGATAAATACAATAGATAGCACCATGCTTCACAATGGTTTTAATTAGTAACCCAATTTTCACATTCAATATGGTATATAGTCCCTGGTAATCAACATTCCCCAGCTTATCTTGGCAGGTACACCTCATCCAAAGCCTCGTGGTAGACTTTGTACCGTGGTCCTGCATTGTTCCTGAGTTCACTTTAATAGCCAATCTGTATCCTTGTCGCTGTAAATTACTAATGCGACTCCACTAAATACCGAGCCGCTAGTAGTAAAATTACCACCACGTCGCGCCCAAAACATCATTTTAGCGTTAAATACCGCAAAGCCCACCCAAGTGAAAAATTTGAAATCAGCTTACTCAATATTACTATCCTTATCATAGACTTAGTTTTATCGCAACAGGCTCCTACGGACTATGAGTCAACCTGATCTATCTACAACCGAACCAAACCCCATTTTCCGCGACTCGAATGAGAATTCTCCAGGGGATATTACTAATGGGTCAAAACCTACTTCAAGAAAACCATCCATTATTTCCAAATCATCAAACCCTATCCCTTCCATAATCAATAACAGACATCAATCCATCTCATCCATTCCTTCCATGCAGACACACGAATTGATTCCAATTCCTTCAAATTTGCAGTCGTCAATTCCTTTAAGCAAAGCTAATCCATCCGTTAAATTTAATGACGATAGTGCCCAAGAAAGATCGAGAAGATTCACCATTTCCTCACAGCCGAGTGCTATCAGTTTGTCGAGCCAGCCTCAACAGCCACAACAACAGTTTGTCCAACCAAGTATCTCAAGATCTGCCAGTTTATTGAAACTGTCCAAAGATTCAACCGAAGGATTATCTTTCTTGCCCAACATTCAAACGAAAATTCATTCAAATATGCTGTCGCCCAATTCGTCTAGAGTGAACTCACCCGACCATACAACCCCACGTTTGAATACCGCCAGTTTTGCCAGCTTTGATACCAAAACTAAACGTATGAAATCGGTCTCTCCCCCACCAAGCACGGAGGAACAGAAATCTTCTCAATCAATACCTTCGATTGTAGCTAGTCAGCCGCTGAACGAGTCGTCGCGAAGAAACTCCAAGACTGAAGCCATCAATATCTCACGCAAGAACTCGACGAAAAAGTCTAAGAAAATCGTCGTTGCCTCCCCCGTTGGACCTCCAGTTCCCTTCCAACAATTTCTTACTTTTGAAGATGACGGGAAATTTCATATCTTATTAGCATGTACTGGTAGTGTTGCTACTATCAAAGTACCGTTAATCATAGATAAATTGTTTCAGATCTATGGTACGAACAAAATCTCCATCCAGTTGGTGGTGACGAAAGCCGCTACCCATTTTTTAAAGGGGTTAAAGATCCACAATGATGTGAAGATATGGCGGGATGAAGATGAATGGGCAAACTATGAATATTCAACTACTGAAACCACTGCAAGCAAAAAGCCTAAAAACCCATTTGATAAAATGATCTTGCATAATGAATTGAGAAGATGGGCCGACATAATGTTGATTTCGCCATTATCGGCAAATACTCTTGCAAAAATCGCCAATGGGATATCTGATAATCTTTTGACTAACATTATAAGAGCCTGGGGTCCTCAACAATCTAATATCAAGAAACCCATTTTAGCAGCTCCCGCAATGAATACTTTTATGTATACCCACCCAATCACTGCGAAACAGCTCTCGATCTTGAGCTCTCCAGATTGGTTTGGTATTGAGATTTTGAAGCCAGTAGAGAAGGTGTTGGTTTGTGGAGATATTGGTATGGGTGGTATGAGAGAATGGTCCGAAGTTGTCGATATTTTAAGAAGAAGAATCAGTAGTCTCAAAGCCGAAAGAGCAAAACTCGACGGAGAAGTAAATGTCGATGAAGTAGAAGAAGATGACGAAGAAGAAGAACATGATGAAGACGACAGAGAGATACATGATGATGAGGATGACGGAGACAACGAGGGCGATGATGACGATGACGATGATGAAGATGATGAAGATGATGAAGATGATGATGACGATGACGACGATGATGACGAAGAAGAAGACGAAGACAAAGGTGACAATAACGACTTGGAAATAGATCATGGTACAACGAATAATGAAAATCACATTAGAAAATCTCCCAAACTAAAACAAGATGATAGTGACGACGATTTGATTTTTGAAATCACTGATCAAGATGGTGAAGATGGTACGCAGATAGAGCAAAAGCTTCCGATACCAAAAGAAACACAAAATATCATATAGTACGAAAATGTTTATAATTAATTCATAATGTTTATTATAAATATATGCAAAAGAATAATACGGTTGTATCATTGTCAAGGAGAATTAAGAAATGCAGAATAGGTAGAAGGTATATTGTATGGGTGGAACTCCTCTTGGATATAAGTCAGACTGATTAATCTATGTAAGGATATGATAATGGTAAATGGTTGATTAATATTTGTTGAATTCTGACAGTAGTTCCAAGTTATTTGCGGTGACAAGATCCTCAATCAAATCTAACTGGACCTGATTATATTTTCGTACAAATTCCTCCATATCAAGCTGATTCAGTAAGTAATGATTAAACATTCTTTGGTTTTTCAATTGCTGAATAATTGTCAAGTTATAGAGTAAACTATCAACTAAATCGTCAATTTTGTTATTTTTTGTAGGTAAATTTAAGCTGGAGAGCAATGCTGATTTGGTTATGGTAGATGTAGCAGATGAATTTGTAGGATTTGTGTCCATATTGGAAGATGGTGAAGAAATTATCGAAGACGAATTTGCATTAGAAATGCCTAATTTATCGAATTTTACTAGCCGAGACTTTGATAACCAATCAAGGACTAATTGGTTTCTAAACTGTTTTGCATTCTTTGCCATTTTGATTGACTTTTTGCAAATGAAACGGTTTAACCAGAAATTGATCATTTGCGCCGAAGTCATCGGTATTATCAACTTTTGTTGTAAATAGAATTTATTATATATCAAGTTCTCAAGAGTATAGTTTTTCAAGATAGATGGTAAAGTGATTTGATTATTATTTGATTTAGTTCTTTGGGTTTCAATGATGGTGATTTGAGGATCTAATGCTAGCAATTGACTAGATATCCGATTAGATATAAAATTGGTATAATTCTTTTCATCTTGTAATGGGGAGTAATTAAGACTAGTAAAATCGTTGCCAAAAGTTTCATCAAGATTTAGCTTATTCCAATGCGAGATGTTAATGGGCGAGTCATCTATTAGATTAGCCAGTGTGTTACAGAAAGCAAAATTCTTGAATCCAATATCAATTGATAAGAAATTCAAATTGGAGATGTCATTATGGCGATTGATATGATTGAATAAAGCCAAACCAGAAATAATGGAATCGATTCTCTGTTGTTTATTGGTACCATTTGCAAACCCGCAGAGTAAACTGATTTGATTTAGAGTTGAAACCTTAAATTTAGTAAGAAATGATTTCATAGAAGATGGAAAACCCTAAGCAGAGAGTAATCAAAATAATTTTGAATATCAAAGCAAGATGGATGCAAAAAAATGATTGTAAATTTTCTACTAATGACACTAAGATGTCAATCAATGAACGACGACAAAACAAGTGAAAGAACAAAGAACAATGAGATTGTAGAAAGGATTATGAAATCAACACCAATATCAAAATATATCAATTGATAATGATTCTAATGGAGATGAACAATTTGATAATACCACCTAAAAACAATGCAAACGGTTTGCGAAATAGTGTGAACCGAAATTGGTTTAAGAATTCATGAAAACACTGTGAGGATTAGCAGGTACTCGCGTTGAGAATAAAAGATTGCAAAGATAACACAAGTTATAAACAAAAGTTAAAACAAAAGGTTAGCTGACCAGAAGAAACATAAACAAAGAGAGTTTGACAAAGAAAAACGAATATTATTCGATACAGGAGTGGAAGTTAAAGCAGTGTGAGTTTTAGTCTTAAGCAATGTTTCCATCCAGCACTACTGAGGACATTGTACACAGTATGATTGGCCAATTGTATAGAAACAAGAGAAGAGCAAAGACTGGGTCTTCTTTTCTGAATCACTGGGGAGTAGATAGAAATTGGTAATTAGGTGAAATATAGTAAACAGGTAAATAGATGAAAGACAGAAGACTACTAATAGATAACATAGAAAAACAGTGAATAAAACATTGCACCAATTCGCTGAAATGTTCTTGGTACATGCTCGTGTGATTAGATTCCATGAGTGAATATCGTACAGAAGGATGCACCAAATATGCAGCGAATGCTTAAGGGACAAGGCTACCAAAGTTAGCTCATGGTACGTTATGCATACTAGATGATCTCATCGAAGATATCCTCGAAGTTTGCTGTATTGGTTCATTCGAAGGGATATGCGTTCCAATTGGGTTGGTCATGTTAATGCCAAAGCATTGCGACGAATACATTCAAGGTCAAGCATGGAATAATTGGTCTTGCGACACAAGGCTCAGTAAAAATAGAGGCTAAATTATTGCTGCATTGAATACGAAAATGATTCACACATTCGACTCTTCACATTTTTTCTAATTATGACTCTTTCCTCTTATCTTTGCTATTGTATACAACACGATCGACATACTATCCACTGATGGTACTTCTTCCACTTTGGAACAAGGTCAACCCTTCATGTTATGATTCACGCTCGAGATCGATAAGAAATCATTACAGCAGGGATGAAATACTAAAAGAACCTCGATTGGTCCAAATGCCACCTCGTCAACCTTTTTGGCTGCAAATTTCCTTATTCACGGTCGAGAAACCTTTTTTTGGCAATTTACCCCTGCGAAATTTCACTATACATGAATCGCGTCGATCCTGCATTTAATGCAGGATTTGAAATTTGCAACAAAAGCAATTAAAGCAACTACACCTTAATCTACTAGCAATACCACTACCATAGTCTCATATTATATGATTCTATGGCTAGCATCGATTACATTATATCATTCTACATCTCTATCCATGTTTTCCGAGGCATCACCTGATTGCTGCTGTTTGACGAGAACATTCTAGAACCTCGTCTGAGGATTGCTAAAAATAACTGAAATGCATATGATTTAACCGCATTAGGATCAAGGCGTTACTATGTTGAGGAAGGAACAGGCTATTTTAGTGACGAAAATAAGGTACAGCCATAGTTGCAAATAACTGATCAAACTGGTGATATAGTTCTATTTTGGTTCAAATCATAGCTTTTGCAAGTAACTAGGCTGCTACCCCTATATACACTGATTCGCTTGTCTCCGCATCGCCTTGGGGCCAATTTTGCTGACCTATATCTTACCAGATAATCCATTTGCTGATCCCCTTTGCTTTGGCGTCTTATCTACACGTGCCACGATTTCAGGTTATAGTTTCTTTTTTATGCAAAGTTTTTTTTCGTGTTTTTCAAAGAGGCTGTGAATTCACACTATATAAGACGATAATTTATCACGAATTTAGACAGTTTTTTCTTTTCTTTATTCAAATTATCACAATGCAATTCAAATCTATTATTGTCGCTCTCGCTGCTGCCACCGCTGTTTCTGCTGCTAACGCTTCTAGTAACTCATCATCTTCTTCTAAAGCTGGTGCTGTTCAACAAGTTGGTGCCGCTGGTGTTGTCGGTGCTGTTGCCGCTGCTGGTGTAGCTTTATTATTTTAATTGGCAACCTACTAAGTTAGGTGGGTTTAAAATGGATAGTATCTTTAATTCGATTGTATTATACAAATTTAATAGTTAATTTTAATATATATGTTACAAACTTGATAAACTTGTAGAGACTTCGTTAGGGCAAGGAATGAAATTATTACTGGGTCTAGATGAGACAGTTAGCCGAGTTCATTATTTACGTCATGGTGACCGCGTGTAGATGATATGATAAGCAATTCTCCGATGGTTACTTGCTGTGACATCAGCAAAGTTGCTCTGGTTGCAAATTAAAGTTGCTCTTCTTCATTGCTTAACCATGTTATAGTTTATGCCACTGGCTTCCATGCTATAGTTTCCGTCATTGTAACTATTTTTAAACCCAATACGCCATGCTTAGCTTTTGTTGCTTTACATGGCCTATTCGACCTTCTAGTTTAGCAACTATTACTAATTATGGCTTGTTTGCTGCTCCTTTCGTAATATCTCATTCCCGTTTTGGTTTTTACCTTATCCATAAGTCCACTTTCCAATGAGTCATCCCAACGTAGTCTGAGTCGTAGGAACATTGCTTTTCTGACACCACACATCTTAACTCAGTTATATTGCGATACCCTTTCCATCTTGTCTTGTGCCGTTAAATATTGCGCAAAATACTGTGTATTTCAATATTCTTTCAGAATTATCAATTGTAAGCGAACTTGCAAAAGGTTTCATCTGATATGATTACAGTAAGTTCATGTTAATTGGCCCTTGGGAAAATCTTGATTTGGTTGCAAACGTTACTATAACAACCAATAATCTCTACTATGCATGTTAAGGTACCCCAGGTTATTGTGCCTAAAGTGTTAAATTACCTACATTTGCAGAAAACTACAAGACTTATTCCGTTAGTAGAGAAGATAATGATGAAATATTTATCATTCCTAGATCTTATAAACTCAGTAATAGTGTAGAGTGTACTTTAATTAGTATGGACTCACAGCTTCGATTGTAAGATTAACTTCTAACATGTACCACGAGCCTAAAAGAAAGGGCCAAAAGTTGCAAAATTGTGCGAAAAGAGAATAAATCTAAGAAACTACGATAATTTGTTACACAATATCAGAAGTCGTATGAGAACAAAGGAGTAACGAAATTGACGAATAAAAGCACTAGAAGCCACTTGTTAATCAGTACCCGACCCGAACCAACAGATCTAAGCGAAATCGAAAAGGAGAAAAAATAAATTCATTATAGAATACAATTATTTGCTTCTAGCTGTTACAATATAATGTACTAGGCACATACTTTACGATTGTACAGCTAATATGGTCCATATTAGTTGCAATATCTCTAATTGGAACGGCTAAATGGAAGCACCATCTAATTAGTAATTCTTAATAGGGGGACCGGTATATATCCAAATGCTGATCTCCCCTTAATGTAATTAAATACTAATTTTCTATACAATAATTAGTTAGTATAAGCGTTGTATACGTTGTAGTACAGATTAAACTTGTTGTACAATACCATGGAATTCCCAATTACTGGATCGTGTTTATGTAAGGCAGTGACGTTTGAAATCGTCAGTTATCCCTCAATCATGGAACCGTTAATTTGCTACTGTGAACACTGCAGGAAACTTTCTAGTTCAGTTGGCGGTGTCATTGCTGTTTTAAGACCAGAAGATTTGAAAGTTCACGGTACTTTGAAAGTATACCTGGAAACAAACACCGAATCTGGAAAAGTTAAAACGGTTCATTATTGTGAAAAGTGTTCTTGTATGGTTTATACTAAACCCACGGCTCTTGGAGATGTTCTTTGTCTTAGATCACCATTAATTGATGGTGGTGTACCAAAGGAATTATATCCAACGTTAGAATTACACACAGAAGGAAAACCTGCTTATTTTAGTTTGACTAGTGTTAAAAAGACTTAGCCAAATTGGCTGAGAAAAACCCCTACCAACATAGTAGTATGATTTAGTGTTATGAAAGTTTGTTGTAAACAAAAAATACAAAATGAGATATATCTATTGTTTGAGATTTATATATTGTAGACCAGAGCCACAATAAGATAACATGTAACCACCACAGTACTAAATCGAATCTTATCAATTAAAAAGTACCTTATAAAGGCTGCAAACCAGTCGCATTTACGGCAGATTGTATACCAGCCAATTTTCGGCAGAACTAAGTTCCTAAAGCCCCAAAATTAATCTTTCGTTCTAATAGCCTTGAATTTTAATTAGTTAGAAAATTGTGGTTTCCAAAAAAAGCACTTTTATTGCATCATTCAGCTAAGACACTTGAATAAGCCCATTGCACACAATGTACACAAGGTTGAGAACAATATCTGCCATATATAAACGATCTAAAAAAAATCTCCCGGGGGTGAGTCGAACACCCGATCTCAAGATATCTTTGAGGATACAATTACAGTCTCGCGCCTTAGCCAGCTTGGCCACCGGGAGGATTGTTGTGAGAGTAAACCAACAAAAAATATTATAAGATCACAGAAAAGGAAACCTACACAACTACAAGTCAACTTCAGGTTGCTCATATGTGGCAACCTGAAGGTTCTACTATTAAATCAATATTGAATCATGTGTAGAGTAACAGTCAAAAAGTAAAAGGGAATCATCAAAAGTCCTACAAGAAATCAAGAGTATTTCATTCAATTGATTTGTATTCTAATATACATATGCCACGGTATTATTTACAACTATCATTATTTGTTTGTCTTTTGCTTTGCTTGAGGACCCCAATTCTTTTCAGGATTTTCTTGAAATCTAACCATTTTCAATTTACGTAATTTACTGATAAGTTCACTTTGAACATTATCGGTAGCGAAATCAATATCAAGCGATTCTTCATTTTTCAAACTCTTCAACACTTTAAATCCAATTGTCCCTTCCAGTAAATTTGGATTGCAAGCAATATCTTCTTTCAATTGGTTGATTTTTAATTGAACTTTTTCGCTAGGATGAGGATTTTGTTCAATGTACTGCTTGTTGCTTTTAATTAACCATTCTCTGGTGACTTTTAAAACAACATCCCATGGGGCGTCAGTCTTGATACAGTTCTTCTTAGCATGGGTTAATGATACTTTATAACCCAAATTACCAATTGCTTTAACGAAATCATCAATTGGAATAGGAGGAGCCTTGAACATAGAAGACAATTGGTTCAAGTTGAAGTAGAAAGGTTCGTCTAATTCATTTTTAGCCAAAGTCAACATTCCTTTGATTCTCTCGCTGGTTTGGTAAACTTCTTTATCACTTTCGTGGTTGATAGTTAAAATCTTGTTAATAAAATCTTCGTTATGAATTTTATCAAACCACATAGGTCCAGCAACAGTAAATGCAGACTGACAGAATTTACATTGAGAAGTCACATCGTAGTCCAATCTTGGATACTGGAACTTGTGTCCATTAATTCTTCCTAACGGTTGATAAATTTTATGACCACATCCATTACAAGCAAAAGTAATCATGGTTTTGGAACTCAAACGTTTAACTTCAATAGGGCTAGTTTTCACCTTGATAAACAATCTGGCGTAGTAGTCAATACTCAACGATAACAATGGCTCAATGGACTTACCGTATTTAGCTGCCGTGGTAGAAATCATATTCAAAATCAATCTTAACCCAGCTTCATGGTTAGTTTCTGAGTTTATAAACGAGTTACCAAAATTGTTCCCGTTGTAGGCAGCGTAACATTTTTCTGGATAACCTGATCCGGCAAACACCCCGGCATCGGTACAAGTTACTAGCAACATTCCGTCGTCTTCAATGGCTTGTAAGGCGCTATCCATAAATGGAGTGGCACTACCATAAGGATCCAAATCAATTACATGGAATTTTCTTGAAGATGGAGTGGAGTTCATAAACTTAATGGCATCGCCGTGGTTGGCAGTGATCTTGCTTTGCAAATGGTTATGAGAAATACTTCTTTCAATAGAGTTTACCGCATCCAATAATAAATCATTAGCTACAATTTTACTGACTTGAGGTATCTCATGGCCATATCTTATAGCTCTTAAACCAGTTGCACTCAAAGCTTCCAAGATTCTGATGGCTCCGGCAGAAACTTTTCTTCTCTTTGCTGGAGCCAACTCATCACCTTCATTGGCTTGATCTTGTTGCAACTGTTCTTGTTTCTGCAGTTTTAATTGCTGCTTTTTGTCAAAATTTTCATTACGAATTTCAATATAAGCTCGAATGGCCATCACCGACAAGTCACGATTGAACCTTTGAATCTTGTTGTAGAACACTTTATCACCTTTTGGTGCAAGGATCTCTGCTTTACCTTCGGTGATGATATCAAAATCATCAATATTGAAGGAAGAAGTGGCTGCTGCCACGGTTTCTGTTACTGCTTCAGCTGTTTCTGCCGAGATGGCGTCGCCAACCTCATTCATGTTGGCCCGAACTAACGACTGCACCGCTACCTTTAATCTCCTTATCATTAGTTAGTGAATCATATAAAAAAAAATTTTGTTATATATACACCTCATCGCAGATATGTACCGCCAGAGGTAGTGAGGCTAGTTCAGGGGCAGTAGAAAATTAGTGACAGTGCGATAGCATCAAGAGAGATGAGTCAGTAGAATAGAGGGTAGACTGAGTTGACCAGGTTAGTGTCTATGTCATAAACAAGGAATTACGGTCTCTATGGATGTAAATTGTAAATGTTATATTCAGTAGCATATACTAGGAGTAATGGTACAATGCAGTGGGATTGAATTGTTGGGAGTAAACTAGCGAGAGTGAATTTAGTAGTGAGAGTGAGCGTAATGATAGTGAGAGTGAGCGTAGAAACAGTGAGAGTGCGCGTAGAATAGTGAGAGAATAGCGAGAGTGAGCTTAAATTAGCGTGAATTTTAGCACAGACAAACTGCTAGTAGTTTCTCTATATTGCCTCATTCACATATCTAGTCTACTATACATTCTTAGCATAGTCAGTATACATTCTTAGCATACCTAGCGAACTTTGATCCATCAATTGAATTAACTTTTGCACCTGACCTAGCTCGTCACTTTACTATATCTAAGCTTTGCATAGAGATTCATTAAAGCATTTTAATTGCACCTTTATCTCATTCTTTCCTTTCTGTAAATTTATAGTATCATTCTATACTATAGTTTATACCCTTGTACTTAAATATGTCTGTGGAAATTGGTGTGCCCGATGTTCATGAAGACTATACTTCTGATGAAGGCTACGAAAGTGACGAATATGATTTGGATGCTCAACAGCAATGGGAACAGAGTGTGCAACAGTTAGAAGGGCTCTTTAGCATGTTGTTGTTCCCCTTAATCGGTAAGGTGTTGGGTCGTCGGTTTAGTCATTTGATATGGAAACGGGTGGCTGGATGGTTTATCCAGTCATAATCGTAGACATTACATCAGGAAGGGCCTGTGTAAATCATCTATCAATCAGCTATCATTCCTGACCTAGCTCCAGAGCTTTCAATAGTACAGCCATCCAGGCTTCAGTAGACACCCTATCTGTTCATACACCCCCAGGGAACTGAATTTCCCTTATAATCGTCACCAAGGGTACAAGTCCATAACGAATTTATGTAAATAATCTATAGAATCTCATGTAGCTCAAAATATATGAAGACATCAGAAATCTGTAGAGTTTCAAGTTTAAAATCGCAGCTTATAGCTACGATGTGAAGCAAATCGATGTTTATCTTCACTTTGGAACGGTCAATTTGTTAAATTATTATTCTATACACTTAAACAGATACAAACATCTCTATACTTGACTTCGGGTTGGATTCAGACAATGAAAAATTAAAAGCAGAATTTGAAGCAAAAGTTGAAGCATTCAATACTTCAAGAATAAACTAATAATACTGGACATGATTGAACTAAAGAATCCTCTTTCCTTGGATTTTGGACTTAGATTTGAAACACATTAACACTATATTTCCTTGACAAAATTAGCAAATTCTCTTTGCATATTATTTTGTACTAATTCATTGAAAATCAACCTAATAAATGGTTCAATGACTCCACAGACAATTCGGTTAATGATTTGTTTCAATAACTTTAAGTACTCTTCGAGTGGAATGGTAACTGTACTCTCGGTAGTATTGTTTGAATTTGAAGAAAAAATCGATGAAGTTTCTTCCGATTCGTTGAGTCGTTTACCAACTTGGGATCCAGCTAAATTTTCAATGATCAAGTTGGCTCTAAGAATGTTGAATATTCTCAAGATCAACTTGAAAAGAATCTTGTAAATAAATACGTTATCTAAACTAATATTGATTTCCAATTTTTCAATCGATAATTGTTTCGAGTTAAGCTTGATGGGCGAGGCAACATCCAAGGAGTTAGATGCTGACATTGAGCTTCCATTCAAATTATGCGAATGCAATCTTTTTCCTGGATCTTCGCTGGAACGTTGGCTCGTGCCAATATCAAAGTTCTTTAATACGGTTAATAAATTTCTCACGAATTTAACATGATGAACAGGTTGATTGGATGAATTTGAAGAGATGACATGTCTTGAAATTTGACGAGTATGGGTAGTCATAGATGTGTATGAAGTAGAGTTTGGAAAAGAACCGAATACTTCTGACCCCAGAGGAGCACTGATAATGGGAGATGCTGAAGGCGGAATGGCAATGGGAGACCCCGATTGACGCAGCATTGGCGAGCTAGGGATGGTTATCTTTGGCGATCCAGAAACGTACATGGAAGGTGGACGTCTGGTGGGAGAGCTAGGGCCATTTAACTGGGGCGAGCCTACAATATACATTGATGGAGGACGAGGTTTTGTGGTGGAAGAAGTTGACTTTTGCCGCATAATAGGAGTGGAGGGAGTGGATTTTTGTCGTAAAACTGGCGTTGAAGGAGCGGATTTGGGTGCTTTGGTAGGAGTGGAAGGTGAAGATTGTTGCGGCTGTTGCTTTATAGTAGGAGTAGAAGTATTTGACTGGGTTTCTGTGGTATGTTGGCCAGGGTTTGGGAGTTTCTGTTGCAAAATGGGAGAAGAAATGAATGGATCATCACCCAAGGGAGTACGTGAAGCAGAGGTAGCCTGTTGCTTGTCTTTGAATTGTTGGAGGTTGTTCAAAAACGTTCTTTGCTGCTTTTGCTGTTGCAGATAAAGCTCTTCGTCCAACTCCAACGTCTTGAGAAGACTCCCCAAGCTGATAGCGAACTTCAACAACTTGCTGCCATCCATAGGGAACTTGGCGGCTTCATCTTTCAACTTTACAATGCTTCTATACTGTAAGTGATAGACGTTGAGAAAATTATCCACCGCTCCATCATTATTAAACGGAATTGAATGGAGTAAATGATCAACATTGGTCATCTCCTCGTCCAAAACATGTATATAGTTTTGCATCGACATATTGTCACTATTACGTGGTATTTACTTCCTGCCTGGAAAAGACAAAGATAGAAATTATAATTTCAGTTGCAGCACTTTTTTCGCAGCATAAGATTGAGATACTGCTAAATCCAAATGAGGAAAATTGCATCCTAAACGAGCTTGCACCACAACCAAATTTGTTTGGACATATCGACTTGAATGTGGTTCTATGGTGTAGTAGTGATTGTTCTTGTAGTGCCAGTGATTTTGGGGGTTTTCATCTTTGGAAACCACCCTAATTTTCGCAATTCCAATATTGATAGGATTAGACAACAGCTAGTTGCAGTCATATCTAAATTGAATCGAGCCTATTCCGTTCTAGATCGCAAATGCAATGGCCATTTGCTCTACTATCTCAATTGGATCGTTCCAGTGCTGTATTTTGCCCTAGTAACCTTCTGTTTTGATCAATTTTTCAAGAAGACATACCCTATTCTTCTTTCCATGACAGTGTTATCTAACGTTAACAAGTTGTATATTTATGTTTCAATCATAATGGTGTATATATCCACATTATTGGCCATTTTTACTGATCCAGGTAAACCAAATGCTGCAAATTCGCATTTGTTTCCCAATAATCAACTAATCTTCTTCAATAATAAGGTTTGCCATACTTGTAACATAATTAAACCGGCCAGATCGAAGCATTGTTCAGTGTGCGACCAGTGCTTTGTTTTATTCGATCATCATTGTATTTGGATCAACAATTGTGTCGGTTTGTACAACTATAAATGGTTTCTAATGTATCTATTTGCTAATATTAATTTTCTAGTGTATGGAGGCTATTTATGCTTCAAAGTGCTACATTATGAGTCAATTCAGTTCAATTTGGGTTATTGGTCCACCATTAAGGTCAACGAAGCAACAAGAGTCACCGGGATATTTGTAATTCTATGTTTTGCCTTCAGTATAATTTCTCTGGCATTCACTGCATTACATTTAAGATACATTTATCTTGGAGTAACTACAAATGAGGCCGATAAATGGTCTGATATCGACTACTTGCTCAATAGCCGCTTGCTCTATCAATTGGACCACCCTATTAACGACGAAATGTTTGTGGAAAGAGTTATTTTGCAAGGCAAAACCGCATTCATAAGCTTAAAAGATGATAGTATCTTGATACCGTCAGATCAAGTTCAAAATTATAATTTAAAGAAGCTTGAGTCGGTGGAAAGAGACTTGGTAAACATTTATGACAAAGGATTCTGGAACAACTTGAAGGAAAGATTATTTATCTAAGGTTTATTTGACATATTTCCAGAACGCTTCTATTAAATCAGTATAGGGAAAACTGACTTGTTGCAACCATAAGTCAATTGAGTTCCAGCGTAGACTTAGTACAAGTCTATAGTATTTGTGGCTTTGGAATCCAAACAGTTAAATAATACTTGCCACAAATGTACATAGTCGAGATATTTTTGGATTCCAACTAATGGTTATTCTTTGCATTCCCATCAGTTAAATACAGCTTTATAAGTTTGACAAAGTTAGGGTATGTTTAAGTCAAGATTTTGTAGGAAGCGGTAGGTCTAAACGTTTAAAGATAAAAGAAGGAATATCAAGCTTTGTGACTGTAACACCTGAATTAGAACTAGATTCCGAAACAGTTTCCAATGTCTTGCCAAGTTTCAAAATGACAAACAACACTTTCAATATCTTTATATTCGTTTCATCACTATTGTATTGGTCCTGATTATATACAACTGAATACAAGTAAAGTCTGAAATTAGTCAAGTATTGTAAATTAGATTGGCCAAACCAGCTTTGAAAATAGCGATTGAGGTTGTAGTTTTGGAAATTGTTTAGTAACTCTTTGCTGAACAGTTTTAACGTTGCTTTTGCAATGATACCGTTACTTGCTTCAATATCCATTACTGATTGATTCCATGATTGCCATGTAGCATGCTTAAACTTGTCATTTAAAGACGAAACAGATAAGTCTTTGGCAATACTTTGCTCTGGGACATTAATTAGATGGAGTTTATTATTCATGGCTTCTACTTTATTATGAAGAGGGTCCAGATCATCTTCATAATCAAGACTTGAAGATAGCCAGTTTTGTTTTTTTAGTATTACAGGTACATTTGGTATAAGCTTCTGAGTAGGTTTCTTCTTGTTTGACTTTGACACCTTCTTCAGTGTGTCCAGTTTGGCAGGTTTATTCTTCTTTCGTTTCTTATTTAAGTTTATTGATATCTGATCATAGATATCGTCCACTGTCTCCATTCCAGCAATAGAGAACTCTGGATGCGAATTGAGTTACGGAAGCTATAGTAGCAACGAGTACAAGGGCATATAGTACTCAATGACAAAAACTGAACGGCTACGAATGAATTCAATAACAGCAAGAGGTCTACAAATTGAGAAAATTTAAACCTGGGACAATGGAACTAATAAGCAAGATAGCGTATGAAACAAAAAAAATGTACTTGTTCACATAATAGAATAATAGAATAATAGAATAATAGAATATAGCTAATATCGTGGCAATGGTCGAATAGAGTAGTGACCATGGATGAAAGGAGATGATGAGATGAGATGAGATGGATGAAATAAAATGCTTGAGATGAGATGAGTGAGATGAGATGAGTGAGATGAGATCAAATGCGAGAGACGAATAATTAAAGTTCACACAGTAGTAGCTCAGTAGCTGTTTTATGGTTTCCACTTTAACCACTCACTACTAAGAAAGAAGGAATTCAATACGAATCATTACTCATAATATTTTATTTATGTATCATAAATATAAAATATAATCGTAATGCTTAAATCTACAATTCTTACAAGTTTTACAGGATAAAGCTTACCAGTCGATTTAAAAGCCAAAATATCCAGAGTTGGATAGTATCACTTAATTCATGTTTGAATATCAAAAAATGTATTCAATTTATCTTAACTGAAGACATTGATTATTCACCTGGATTAAACATCGTACATAGTACTAGAATATGCACAAAGTTTACGAAACTACGCAAACAGTACAGAGAAACTAACCTTACGCATAGAGTTTGTTCCTAAAGTTTTTTTTCTCTACGCACATAAGAAATCTAATCTTAGGGGGTAAGTGCTACTGGTAACCATAGCAAGATGCCTGTGTTAAACTCCGGCACCCTTACTTCATCTACTTGTAGCATGTCCCCAGACCCATAGGAGCAACAGCACGCCTCTCTGTAGCCAACTCTGCAGTAATACCCCAGTAGAAGCACTCGACTGACGAGCTATTTCTCATCGTTACAGAATTTGCCTCATCTCCCCTACATCCCGGTGCCAGATCGTCGCTAGCTTTTCGCGTATCGCACCACTTTTCGCCATCGGACGGTAGTAATTTTCTCTTATCAGAAATATCTCCGTCCTGCAGGCAATTAGGATTTTTTTTATACCATCAATTAGAGTTTTTTACTACTAATGATAAGTGATACTATACTGCTCTTTAATTACTAATAGATTGTGCGATCTAATCGATGGTCTGAGCGATGAGTGACCATAATGACGTTGGAAAGAACGCAAATCTCAATTTTCACGATGGAAAACACAATAATGATGGAAATTTTAATATAAACTCATATATGGATAACTGGAGCTTTTTAATGGGCTCCAATACAGATTTGCTGTACATGGATCCAAACAATGTAATGCAGCAGATCCAGTACCAGCAGGACATCAATCATATGGACCAAAGTCCCGATAATCAGGGGCGAGATTTCAATAGTAATCATGGTTTTACTAATGGGTTTGATAATAGTGCTATAAATAGCAAGGACACCAGTAACCATGGTACCCCCAATATCAATTTATCGCATTCCTCGCAGACTCTCGTGATGAACAACCCCCACGGAGGAGATACAAATGGTTCCCAGAGCGGGAATCCCCCACCCTCGAATACTAACCCTGCCCCATCGCAGGGAATGTCTGCCTATTCTCCTGATAGATTACAAAAATCAACCAAACAAAGACGGCCCTGCGATAATTGTCGAAGAAGAAAAACCAAGTGTGTTATTATTCCCGGAACCAATAACTGTATTCAGTGTGAATCCAAATCTTTAACTTGTACTTATACTTCGCAAGCAACCAAGAGAAAGATTGTCGACGAACCAACATCGGAACCAACCAATAAAAGAGCCAACTACGACATAATCCCTCCTAATGTTCCTATAAGAGACGTAGCCCCTGTACAAGACTATTCTTCCATGAGCAATAGTCTATTGAAAAAGACCCTCAGCTTGCAATTCCCCAGAAGCTCATTTTATGTTGGACCCAGCTCTTATTTGTACGATATTAACTTGTTGAACTTGATTATCGACGCTCGAAATAACCCCAGCACCTCTCCATCCATGTCCTCAAACCTGTCGAGCCCTAATATTCCCAAGAAAATCGAGCAAATTAATTTGTCCGATACTATATCTTTAAGAAAAGTGTCCGATAAAGTGCAATTCATCCTCAAAGACGACCAACTGCCACAGTTTTACCAGGCGATGTCTAATGACGTCGATAAGATCGAAAAGTTCATTGCTCCTCATGGACAAATCTTGATTGATCTTTACTTCAGAATAATCCACCCCTCATATCCTATTTTGCATAAAAAAGTATTTCTCGAAAAATACAGTAGAACCCACCGAGAGTTCAGTGCACCATTGCTAGCTGCAGTGTATGTTCTTGCTATACAATGGTGGGATTACGACCCACAATTAAATCGATTTCCAAAACCAAATGTCGAGTTAATCTTGAAAATTGGCTTAAATAATTACCTTCTAGAAATAATGAAGAGACCAAAATTAAGTGCTGTTCAGGCAGGGTTATTATTGCTACAATGCAAGCATATAGTAAAAGAATCTCAACTGCAAAACAATGCCAACAACAATACAGCTGACAACAAGATGGACAACAATAATGATAATAATGATGATAACACCGATGGTCCATCTACTAATATGATGACATCGGGAATTGAAACTGATTACAGTGATTGGGTTTTATGCTCTCAGGTTGTTGCCTTATCCGAAGAATTAGGATTGGGTCTTGATTGTAATTCATGGAAACTACCAAAATGGGAAAGAGGATTGAGAAAACGTCTCGCATGGGCAGTATACATGGAAGATAAGTGGCTATCATTAAAGAATGCTCGTCCTTCTCATATTAACGACATTAACTGGATAGTAGCTCCTTTGGCAGAAGAAGATTTCCCAGAAAAGCATGGAGACGGTGACTTAAAAGAGGGTTCTAGCGATATAGAAAACGGGAAAAAGATTTTTATGAACTATATTGAGCTATCAAAGATTCTATCGGACATATTGACCCAATGTTATTCCTTTAAAGCCATGAATGAAATCACCGATGTAGGACAAGTCTTGGAAATAGCCAAGCCCATTCAATTCCGATTAAGAAGTTGGTATCGTTCCTTACCACAAGAATTACAAATGAAATCTGTTCAAACAAGAAAGTTGTGTTCCAATGGTTATTTACATTTAGCATATTTTGCTACCGAACTAACATTGCACCGGAAACTTTTCACCATGATTTACCAACAGAATTTAGCGGGAAACCCCCCTCCAAAAGTATTATTCGATGCATGTCGTCAAGCAGCTCGTACGAGATTACTTGCGTCCATTGAATTTGTGAGAGATTTAAAACCGGAGCATATTCACTCCTTCTGGCATTCATCCAGTGCAGCCAATTTTACCTTAATTGGCACTTTTGCCGCCATTTTATTCATGTCAGCACCTACAAAGGAAGATGCTGCTTTCTATAGAGACCAGATATTTAACTACCGCTGGATATTGAAGATTTCTTCCAAAGGGTTCGAACAAGTGGGCGAAGCATTACGTATGTTGGATATGGTGTTCAATAGAATACCAGGATTGTTTAACGATAATGTTGAATTGCCTGTGGTGCTTCCAAATGTAAATCAGAGTTATAATTATGCCTCGAATGCACCATCAACCCACGGACTGTACAATAATGGCAAACCAGTTCCACACAATCAGTTATCAAGGAAGACGTCGCAGCAATTCCGTGGTCCACAAGATGGGTCTAATAATGGCTCTCCTTACAATTCGCCACAAACGATGACAACATCTAGCTTACATCAAATTAATTCGCCTAACAATCTAAGCATTAAGGGCGATAATCTTTACGTGAATTCACCTCAGTCATCACAGGGGCTCTCCCCTAAGGAAATGATTAAACACCAAAGACCTATTAATCAAAACATGAATGTTTCTCCGGGCAAGAATAACCTCACTAGAAAGACATCGAATTCAGCGACTTCAGTGGTTGAAGATGAGCGACAGACCGAATGATGTATAGAGAATGTAATGATAATGATGTACCAATTTGGAGATGTAGATGTAGTAGACCTTTGATTTTTGTAAATGGAAGTATAGAAAGATATTAGAAGTTGGAATTAATGTAGAGTTAGAATTGATAGATTGAGATATAACAGTAGAGCTGGAATTCAGTTAGAATTTATTAAAAGAGATACTCAAAAGCAGAGATACATTAATAGAAATATTCACTAGTAGAGATATTCATCAAATATACCTAAATCACTACATCTTCATTTAATCAATTCATTCATTACGTACATATCTAATCAAAAGGAGTCAAGTAAGCTTCGGCGATAACTCTAGCTCTGGCATTCAAAAACAATTTCATCTCGGAAATTTCTTTATCTACATCTTCCATAAACTCAATGATGAAATCAACCAATTTATCCTTCAACATCTGTTCGGTGTGGAAGTTAGTGATTAGGAAAGAAATGTCGTAACCTTTGATGGGCACTCTTCTTAAAATGAAGAAACTCTCGGCTCTTGAGGTTAAGAACCTGGTGAACTTGTGCACCAAGATTTGTTCAATTTCGTCGGCTTGCTTGATCTTAATAGAAACCCGTACCGAGTTGATGGAGGGCTCAATCAAAATCTTTTCGTTTTCATTTCTGGCTATCACCATAGGATTCAAAATCAATTCCGGATTATGGCTATTATCGACTTCGATTTCGGGTCTATTGTGTCTTTCTACCAATTGCGAAGAAAAGTCTTCCATACAAATGGCTGCGGTTAACGACGATCTCACTGCGGTCAAGTACGGCTTCAAAGATTGCGACATTTCGATGGATACGATACTTGCTACAAAGAGTTGATAGCTTAGCCTACAACTTTCATTCAGACATACAGACAGAGAGAGACTTGGACAATTTCTATATGCACGACCAAAATTGGGTGTTGTCGATAAAGGTTGATATTTATGAATTACACCATGGTAATTGGTGGTATAGGTGCGAAAATACGCTCACGAGTTGCGCGTGGTCAATAGTTCAATAGAACCGGCTTTGGTTTCGATTTTTCGTCGGTTTTGGCTCTTTTGGCCGGCTCAGACTCGGAGTCGTTCGGACGATTTCTCTTTCGCGAAGACCGCTCATTTAGGCGACGGATAAACTGGTGTAGTATCTCTTGGCTAGCCTTGTTTAGCTCTGTAGAGGCTATGGTTGCATTTTCTTCGAAATGGGACTCAATTAGCGTTTTTATCGATTTGAACTTTACCATGGACTCGATTATGGGTACATTTGTTTCCAGGGTAAGTATATCGTAGGTATCGGTGTCTTCAACAGTAGTAATGATGACATTTATGCCAGTGCCGGCGTCTTCCTTATTGTGTATCACCTTGAAGTTTTCTTCACTGCTGTAGTTGTTACTCAACCAATCAATAAAGTTGTTTTGTAGAAGCTGTAATTCGTGGTTAAATCTCTTATCCTCTATTTCTACTTGTTTGGCATGCTCTCGTTTCAAGAAATCATACACAAACTGGAGTTCTTCGTCGCCAGAATCGCTGATATTAAGACTATTGAGTCTTTCGTCCTTTATCTCACCAAGTCTGGCAAGAAATGTGTCTTTGCTGGAGTATATCTCTGATAATTTGGGCTTGGCATCACCTTTAGTTGACTCAATAAGCACGCTATAGATCAAGTCACTCTTCAACTTCAATATCTGGTGCTTTTCGTCGACAATGTCCCAAAATAGTTCAATGGCACTCGATCCATTTCGTCCGCATAACTCTATAAAGGAATCTTCATTCTCAAACTCATTCAAATAGTTCTGAAATAACGAGGTAGCATTTAAAGGTTGTGTAGCAAGAAATTGCTTGAAATTGTACCGTGCTTTCCTGTCTGATCGATAATTTTCCTTTTCCTGAATTTTAATCTCATCTTTGATTTTTGCGATTAGTCCTGGTAATATCTTAGTTTCGTATATCTCTAAAATATCCACTTTATTCAATACATTAAAGTGCTTATTAGCCTGAAATCTCGCATCTCGTTGTAGCTTTTCATAAAGACTCTCGAAATTCTTCGCTTCTGCCACTAAAACAGGATTTATCTGAGTTAAATACGACTCTAATTCGGAAATCGCTTGTGACTTTAATATGGCCGTTTCTTTGTCTTTTGCCTGCTTCAAACTCGACACATACTTGTAATACACGTCCGAGATCTCATTGTCAGACAAAATGGAATGCTTGAATATAGGATTGTCTTCTTCAATCAAGATCTTTTTCACCGTGAGCCATCTTGTATTATAATTGATCTTGCCTTGGGTATGATATTTCTGCAATACGTTAGTGAAATTGGTCTCAAACTTCTCCATTAACGAACTCTTGTTCGATATTTCTTGTTTAAACTTCGAAACTAGATACTCTTCATACAATCGTTTCCTATCTAAAGAATCAGCTATTGACCAATAGATAGAATTGGTAATAAATTTCGACATAACCATCTGAAATGACCAAGTCGAATCAACATTGTTTTCTTCAAGCAATCCCATAAACGCTTTTTCAGCTTCTTCTACTGAATCGAACTTCTTTGTAACTATAAGTGCTTCCGAATCGATGGGTTTTTTCAGTAATTCTTCATCTAATTCATTGGTCTCTCCCTGTTCAGGTTCTGGTTCTACTACGCTTTCAGTAGCCTCAGTAGCCTCATTAGGTGCTGTCAGTAGCTCCTTGGGGATTTCCCAGGTGGTTTCACCCGATTCTTCATTATAGTAGTACTGTTTCCCATCATCAGTGGTATAAATCTGCCATTTTGACGGAGTTTCTTCTGGAAGAGTCCAACTTGTTTCTAGTGTTTTCGAATTGTAATAGTAAACTCTTCCTTCATCGTCCTTTACTTCCTCCCAATCTGTCATATCCACCGGTTTGTAGCTATCGGAAACTTTACTCTTCTTCAAATCTGCTAAAGATACCTTAAGAAGCAGTACTGCATATAAGCAGACTATATAAGACAAGATTTTACAGCACCAGGAACTAGTCAGAGAGGTCAAGAAGGTGTAGGCAGCGTGGTAGAGGTGGCGATAATATAGTGGTACAGTTGAGCAAAATAAGGGTTTGGGAGATGTTTTACCTTTTTTCGTTATTTTTCACTATTTAAGAAAGTGTGAGGCTGGCGGTAGTGGTTGCAAAATTTAATCATTTTTTGCAACCATGGAAGTAGGCATCCATAAACTTATCTATAAACCGGAGGAATTGCTCTGTTTGCGGCATGAGGGTAAAGTATCGATTGAATGTGTCGAATTGAAGCAAGTTTGGGAAATATCCACCAATTATATGGGGAATTATTTCGATTGGAGAGGTAATAAGCGAAAACATAGATTGCAAGAATTGAGTATTCCCCCTGGGTCTGTGATAATTGAAGTACCACCGGGAAATGCAGTTCCACCGGGAGCAAAACCGCTTCCATTTGCTAGTCGATCTTTTATTCGCAGCCATTGGAGGAAATGTGGTGCAATTAATGCTTCTCACCAATTCAATGTGAATAGCCATTTAGGCTCGTTGAGAGAGAGCTTTGCTACTGAAACCAACTACGTTTGTCAATACGAATCCCAGGGGCGATCTACTTGTGATAATGTCCCCGAATTTGCCATTCCTCACAAAATAGAAAATAGAAGCAAAAGAAGCGATAAGAGGATATTTAGGTATGAGCCGAGCATTCGTAATAGTGATAACCCATACTCGGCTGGATTTGTTCCCTCAGAGCCCATCTCAGTTGAAAGTAGCTATTTGCCGCAACAAGCATCTCGAAACACATCCTCCAGCTCAATTCAAGTGGCTACAAATCAACAGTCTATAGACACAGAAAGCCAGCAGTCTACCCAAGAATCTTCCTGTGATATCCAAATACAGATAATCACTTAGCTAACTAGAATGCAAGTGTTCAGACGAAGTTACGGCAAAGTTGCAAATGTACATTCTATAAAGTTTCATAGATAATCGGCTGCAATAAAGCTCCGTTGATACAATATGACTAGACTAAGCTCATTGATACAGCATTCCTAAGCTACAGTTGGCATTCTAAGGTACAGTCGAATTCCTAAGCTACAGTCGCATCAGTCCAATATTTTGCTATTTTAATTTACCTCTCTGTGATGCTCATCTCTCATCTCTTTAGTGTATAGTAGATTTTATACCTCAAGCAATAACATCTTCAACAATGTCACAGTCGTTGAAGCCTTCCGAGTGGAGCTACCTAAATGTAGAAATGTATGTTGACTAGCACCAACTGACCAAGCTTATACTAACAAACAGAGTTCCTGATACCAACATAGCTTCAGAACTGGCAGTACAAGTAAATGCGATTGTTTTCGATAAAGTAGTTTGGAAGACAATTATTTTAGCAAGTTTAAATAGACTATATGGACTTATAGGCGAGTCAAGTCACTTTGATATACTTCAAGTTCAAGGCAAGTTGGTCATTATTAGATTTCAAATCAATGATAAACAGAAATTCTTGAATAGTCTTATGTCCTATACGTTCAAATTGAATACTTATTGCTCTAATATTACCGGAGGCGATATAAATGGATATGTTAGAGTAAATAAGTGTCACGATTTCTTAGGGCTTGTGTTTGACCCTGCTCTTGTTGAGTAAACTCGATGTATTCCTTCAAGTTAGTGTATATTTTAAGCAATTAGCCATAGAATGGTAGAGAAAGGTCAGAGAAAATAGCGAAAAAGAGTCAATTTTGTCCAAAATCAACTTCAGAGCGTTAAAAGGATTGAATAGAGTCCACTAGCGCTACAAGGTGATTCCAGAGGTATAGTTGAAGTGATTGCTTTGCTTGTAAAAACTACCCCTGGCTCTAGGTCCGCGATCGCGGTAGATCCACCACCATCGACCTGGGTCCACCGCCACCGTCGCAGTAACCCCAAATCGCCGCAAAATGACGTGTACATAGTAATAGGCTATATCAATGTTCTCAGTTGCCTCAAATTAAGATCTGTAGTTTATCCACCAGCGATAATAAGCATTGGTTATTGTTAGTGTTTGTAGTACTGTAGTATTGACTTGCACTTAACATGCGGAGCCGATTTTTCACCTGGAACTTTGTAGTATTTTCATGTTTGATTGGTCTAGCACTCGCTGAGTTCCATCCAAAGATAACCAAGACCCAGCATGATAAATTCCCCAGAAATTTGGTCTATTTTGACGATTCATCGCACATTCTTGTCTTAAGAGAAACAAAGCTCGAGATTTCTTTCGATGATGGTATCAATTTCCAAAATATCAAGGAATTGGCCGATGATGAAATCATAGGCATTGAATTGGATCCATTTTTCAAAGATAGAGGGTTTGCATTCTCCGAAGGTAAATCTCATTACGTCACTAATGATAAGGGGAAATCCTGGACCAAGTTTAACATCGATATCGATGCGGGTTCTACATTTATAAGATATCCTTCCGTGAAGATAAATGTGGAGAATAAAGACTTGGTATTGTTCCAGTACTATACTTGTGGTGACAAAGGCGGAGATTGCCATGCGAACTATTTCTATACCAAGAATGGGTTCAATTCGAATCCAAAAAAGCTTCCATTCGACGCAAATATCTGTAAGTTTGCCAAACTGGACAAACTATTTACGCCTGGTAAAGAATCTACTATCTATTGTACTAAAGACTTCAAAAACTCGTTTGGCCATATCACCATGTCGCAGATTTTTGTTTCTGACGATTACTTTGCAAGTGGAAAACAGGTCGATGCCGAGTCGTTCACTTCTGGTACCATTCTTGATCTTCGAGTAGAATCTACCTTTTTGATAGCCATGGTACAAAAAGACAAGTTCAATTCAAACTCACGTGTAGGCATTCTTATCTCGAAAGATGGAGAGAAATTTGAAGAGTCAGATTTGAAAATCCAATCACTGCTGGGGATGCTTTCTTTCTTAGCACACTCTCCCCAGTCCTTATTTGTGGGGGTGACGGAATATTCAGGTACTCATGATCGTAGTTCCTTGTCTACGATGTATTCCACTGACTCCACTGGTTTGAAGTTCACCAAGGTTTTAGACCAGATACACGGAAGTGCCATTCAGAATGTACAGACTATTAAGGGTGCTTGGCTTGCAAACGTTGCCGAAGATGGAGACGACGATGAAAAAGATTATTTGGATATAGTTTTGGGAGGAAAAATCGTCAAGACCTATTATACTTTCGACGATGGTAAGGATTGGGACTTATTGAAAGTCAATAATGACGATTCGTGTAAAATATCCAATGGATGTTCTTTACACCTTATTTCACCTAACGAATATAACGGTGAGGGAAAGTTTGTTACCGGGCCCACCCCAGGAATCTTATTGGGAATGGGTAATAAAGGTAAAAAGGTCATGAGAGGACGTAAAGATTCGAGTACCTGGGTTTCAAGAGATGGTGGGGTTTCTTGGGATTTAGCAATTGATGAACCATGTCATTTTTCATTCGGAGACCAGGGTAATGTGATCTTGGCGGTTCCATATTATGGCGAAGAGCACAGACATGTAGACAAGATTTACTATTCTTTGGACCAAGGGAAATCTTGGGGCGAAGAGCTGCTCAACATTCCTATTATACCAATGACGGTCACCACTACTACAGATAGTTCTTCTACGAAATTTGTATTCAATGGAATGAGCAAAAATAGGGAAACCGTGTTTTACACTATAGACTTCAGTGAAGCTTTTGATGGGAAAAAGTGTGGCGATAACGACTTTGAAGATATCTACGCCCGTGTTAATGACGAAAAACCCGTTTGTTTGTATGGTCAGAAAGAGAAATTCAGAAGAAGAAAACAAGATGCGAAATGTTTTGTTGCCAAATTGTTTGAAGATGTCATTGCTTACGAAGAAACTTGTGAATGTAAGGAGACTGATTTCGAATGTGCTCCAGGGTTCAAGCTTTCAGAAAAAGGAAAGAATACATGTGTTCCAGATAAGAAGGCAATTGCCAAAATCTGCGCAACTGAAAACAAGAAAGAGATAAGTATACCTGACAAAGTTTTGATTGAAGGAGACAAATGTGAGGCGAAATCTGCCGATCAATTTAGAGCGGTCCACAAGTTTGCGTGCTCCGATTACGCTGATGGTGATAAGGACAACCTCGGGGAATCTATAGTTGTACAAGATTCTGATTTTGAAGGCAATATTGTGCAATACGTTTATGTTTCAGAATCTAATGCCACCTCTAGTGGAGAAAATATTATACTTAGAACTTCGGAGGACATAGTTTATGCATCAAACAATGGTGGTACTAGCTTTGTCAAGGTTCCCATTCACCAGAGAGTTTCGAGTATCTACACTGGTTACACTGATGGTAAGGTAATTTTAACTACCGACACCGACGTGATTTATATTTCTGACGACGGTGGTGACAGGTTCCATAGAAGAAAAGTTCCCACAGATCCACCAAATGAAAGAAGGTTGATCTCTTTCCACAAGACTGACAGCGAAAAGTTCATTTGGTTTGGGTGCAAAAATGCTATGTGCCAAACCAGTACAGCTTATTACACAGAAGACAACGGTGAAACTTTCCATAAGTTACAGGAAGGTGTTGTTAGTTGTGACTTTGTCGGACCACATTTAGAACAACTGGAGGATAATAAAGATCTTACCTATTGTTCTATAGCCAATAATGATAATGGAAAAGTTCTGTTAATTTCCACGAACAATTATAAGGAATTTAATACAATCTTTGACAACATAGTAGGCTACGCAATTACCGGAAAGTTTGTTGTTGTTGCTGCTGTTGATGAAAAGAATAGTGCATTGAAAGCAAGTGTAACTGTTGATGGATCTACATTTGCTGATGCTGATTTCCCATCCGATTTGCATGTCGAAGCACATCAAGCATATACTGTTTTAGATTCAGCAACAAATGCTATTTTCATGCATGTCACAACGAATAATGATCGTGGTAAAGAGAATGGTGCCTTATTGAAATCTAACTCAAATGGTACTTCCTACGTATTATCAATCGACGATGTTAACCGAAATGGAGTTGGGTTTGTTGATTACGATAGAATTGATGAAATTGAAGGTTCTATCATTATCAACCGAGGATTTATTAAAAACTTAGATCTGAAAAAGTTAAAGACTCAAATTTCCCACAACGATGGGGGTGAATGGTCGTACTTGACACCTCCAAGAATTGATTCACACGGTAAAGAGTACGAATGTAGTGGAAAATCGTTAAATGAATGTTCCTTAAACTTACACGGGTTTACAGAAAGACCTGACTATAGAGATACATTTTCTTCTTCATCTGCAGTCGGTCTTTTATTTGGAGTAGGTAATGTTGGGGAATATTTAGGGGAAAAATCTGAAGGCTCCACCTTCTTATCGCGTGACGGAGGTGTAACTTGGAAAGAAGTAAAAGATGGAGAGTATATGTGGGAGTTCGGTGATAGAGGCACCATTTTGGTACTTGTACCTTCCAGCGAGAAAACTAACACTATTTCCTATTCTCTAGATGAAGGTGACACTTGGACAGACTTCCAATTTTCTGATGAAAAGGTTAAAATTCTTGATTTAGCTACTTCTCCATCGGATACATCTACGAAGTTTGTGATTTTTGCCGACTCGCCAAAGCATTCAGATTCAACTCGTGCAATTTCCCTTGATTTCACCAATATATATAAACGTCAATGTCAATTAGATTTAGATAATCCAGATAATGACGATTACGAGTTCTGGTCACCTTCACATCCTAATTCTCCTGATGATTGTTTATTTGGTCACGAAGCAAAATATTTAAGACGTGCTACTGGCCATAATGATTGTTTCATTGGAAGTGCACCACTTGAACAAGGATTCAAAGTCATGAGAAATTGTACATGTACTAGAAGAGATTATGAATGTGATTATAATTTCTACAGAGACAACGACAATACTTGTAAATTGGTGAAAGGGTTATCGCCAGAAGATAGGAAAAAAGACATGTGCAGCAAAGAAGGGGCATTTCAATACTTTGAACCAACTGGGTACAGAAAAATTCCTTTATCTACTTGTGTAGGTGGTAAGAACTTTGATGCATGGGACGCACAGGCTTGCCCAGGAAAGGAAAAACAATTCAAAGAACACTATGGAAGAGAAATCAACAGTAGTAATTTCTGGTTCGTGTTTGGAGTGCCAATTCTTATTCTCGTTTTTGCGACTTGGTTTGTATACGATAGAGGAATTCGTCGTAACGGAGGATTTAAGAGATTTGGACAAATAAGACTTGATGCTGAAGATGATGATTTTCAACCGGTTGAAAATAATCTAGTGGATGTTGTGGTAAATAGAATTGTAAGAGGTGGTATCATATTAGCAGCTGGAACATACGGTGTATTTAAAGCCATTAGAAAATTCGACAGAATGCTTTTGGAAAAGATTTCTTCAAGAATATTCCGTCGTTCGCCTGGTAGCAGAAGTTACGTTAGTGTACCACATCTCGACGAGGAAGAAGATTTATTTGGAGAATTCCACGATAATTACGAAGAAGAATTGGAAAATGCAGCAGGAGGTTTAAATGAAGAGTTTGAAGAATACAATGACGAAGAAAATATTCCTACTGAAAACGAGGGTGCCGTCGCCGACTCTAGATTATTTAACATAGATGACGATGAAGAGTTGCAAAGGCTGCAATCACAAGAACTTTAGATTACTAAGGATATTTGAGTAGAAATATACAAATTTTCATGAATGGTAGGATATATTTTCCATTTGATGGAAGTGTAGCCCAAGGATAACACAATACTTTTAAAAAATTCAAAAAATGACACGGACAGGAATTGAACCTGCAACCCTTCGATCTGGAGTCGAAAGCTCTACCATTGAGCCACCGCATCACTTCATGTGTAATTCATATGTAAGTAGGATAATTATTTTACTTAGAATAGCTTTCCAAATCTAAAACTTGCAAACATGAATTAAAAATCATTTTAATTTGAACTTCTGGGACGTTACTAAACTTGCACAATAAACTTTGTGGAACGGAAAAAAATTAATTTACGAATGTAATTGCACATTCTAACTATAGCGAAGATAAAGGCTACACATATACATTCAAAATTACTAATACGAAATTTATGCATTTATAACTATAGCCAAATTTATTAAATATTAATGCTCTACTATTTGTGTCTTTGAAGATCAATTTCATGTAATAAATCTTCGGGATTAATTGCATTCATTTGATCTTTTTCGTCAATTCTTTCTTGCTGGAATTGGTGATTCAAAGCTTGCTTTCGCAGTAATGCGTAGAATGGAATTAAATATAATAATCCCAATAGGGTGGTTGATCCTAATGCACACGCCAACGATATCCCAACAACCTTACCCCTGCTCATTAGAGATCTGCTTTTGACATCTTTGGAAGAAAGGAATCCGAATCTATCATTAATCAATATTGATTTTATGTCACCAATTTCATTGTTATTAGTGGCAGCATAAATGTATGGAATCCAATCCGTTCCATTGAATAACGCAACATTAACTAACCCGTAGTTTTTCAATTCAAATCGTCCTGCCAATGCCAATATTTGATTTGAATCAAAGAAAGTCCCATTATTATTAGAATTTGCTTTTGCTAAATCAAGAAATTTCAAATCATTAAATGTCGTATTTTTATCAAAGTTAATTTCTTGATCAATACTACTCCATTTAGAACCATCAAACCCAGATATAAAGTTCTGGCCGTAGGCAATCATTCTACTACTAGGATCTGCGTCTTGAATAATAAACTTGCTAACAATGTTATTAGAACCCAAAGAATTAAGCGCATCAATAGTATCAAAGTTTCCACTATCAAAATTGTAAGTTACAAAATTAACCTGGTCATTTCCAAATGTTAAGTTACCACTTATGAACACTTGATTCTTTGCAAAGAATCTTACATCAGTCGCAGTTCCATAAACCGAAGCCGCACTACTATTTCCAGTTGGTGTTGTCCATCTGGTAGCATTTAAATCATAAACACATAATCCATTACACTCGAATGAACCTGCCTTAGTGAACTTACCCCCAACCAATAATTTACCTCCATTATCGTATTGCACAATTGCATTTACTTCGATAGGAGAACCATCATCATTAGATAATGCAGGTGGTTGTATATCAATAAATGTATTGTTAATCAAATCGTAGATAACGACACTTGAATAATTAGATTGCCCAATTGAAATTGACCCATTCATTCCAATATATAAGCTTTGTTGCCCAGAATTAACATACAAAGTCTCAATAAGATTATTAGCACCCCATTGAATATTCCCTTGTAATGGTGTTAAGGATTGATTTGAACCGTTGCTAAGAAACCCGACGTTTGAAATAGATGATGAAGTTCTGAAGGTACCACCAATCACACTCAATGAATCGTTGATATAGTAAGACCTGTCAATTTCAAGTGATTCACTTGTGACATTAAAAGGGTAGGCATTAAATGTATTGTTGGAAACAAAAGCTTGGTTTATTCCGTAATAGTCCATGATTTTGAACGATTGACCTCCAAGAATCTGTTGCGATTCATCTAAATTCAATGCTTGACTGATTTGTAATTGGTACTTGGAGTCTGTGACCCAGTTCTTATTTGTCTGATCCCATGTTCTGTACGTTGAATTTGAAGATGTTGAAAAGACAATAAAATCAGTATTATCAATTGTTAAATTAGTCATTTGTGTAAATACAATGGAATTGTTATTACCTAAACCGTACCATTCATTGTTTGACAAAAAGGCGATATTATTAATGGAATCTGTTGTCATATTATTATTCGAGAGGTCAAATAACTTACTGCCATTGCCTTGAACTGAAAAATCACCTAAGAAAACAATTTGATCTTCAAAATCATAGATTGCTTCGATGGAATTATTCAACGTAGCTCCAAATACGGTAATATCAGTACTATCATCACGCTTTAAGAGTTTTGGAGTCAATTGACGCTTGGAAATCATTGATGCTTGGGTGTCGTTCGAGGTATTGTTATAACCGGAAATATTCAATGTAATTAAATTATTGTTAGTTAAGGTTAAATTTTTGGACTGTGATTGAAAATTTCCCAATAGTAATAAGCTTTGCTGATTCAGCTGTTGATTAAGATTGACTTCATTAATTACTGAGTTATTAGAGAGTTCACCAGAAATTAAATTGATGGTCGAATTACCAATATAGCTATTTTCCGGATTCAATATAGTGGTGTTACCATTTTGATAAACCACTTTAGTTTCATTAAAGTTGGAAAAATTTGCAAGAGAATACTCCAACAATCCATTCAAATTGATATAGGAGATCTCGTAATTCAACGAGGTCTTGTTTGTGGTCGAATTGGTGGAATTTTTATCAAAATAATGGTCAAGTGAAACTATATCAGCAACTACTGTATCGACAATAGTCCAAGGAGTTGCTGAGTTTTGTATGATAGAAGCATATCGAGAAATCTCGACTCTAACTTTCCCTAAATCTTCAACACTACCATTTAAATGACCGTAATATAAGTAATCAAATTTGTCATAGTCATTATTTTGATAAATTAACTCAGACGTTAAGATATTATCCTCTCCATCGATTAATGTTACGTTAACAATGGATCTACTGTCACAAGAGTTATCGGCAATACATCCAGGAGTAGTAACAAGCAATGAGTAGTAACCGGAGTATGAAATGTTAGGATATAACACCATTTTGGCAGTTTCATCTTGCGATACAAAGTAATCAGTGTTTTGAATCGAAGGATCTAATGCTTTAACGGATTGCCAAGTACCAGCACTAATGTTGGCAACATTGTTTGTGTAAGCTCCCATATCACTCGCACAATTTGGTTGGTTGAAGGTATTGTTCCCGTAAACTTGTATGGTGTCAGAATACAATTCGAACCCAGATAATGCTCCTTGGTCACCGTACCAGTCGATAACAGTAACACCAACTTTGTCCACACTGATTTGATCCTTGAATCCAAACTCTTGGAAATTGCTTCCATAGCCTAGGGTTTGGGTTTTTGAAGAGGCATTAAAATAACTTGTAAGGCTTCCAGTATCGTCAACAAAGGTTGTCACATTGTTTGCTATCGTCATATTATTGATATTGCTGTCCGTGAAATTCTTTAAAGAACTGAATGTTTGTAGCGGACACCAGGCATCACAATAAGCAATAGTGTTTGTTGTTGGATCAATATATGATAAATTCATAATCCCATTATTTGGGTAAGAGTAAATCCTAAAGAATTTTACTGAATTTTCAGAGTCAGGAACGTAAAGACGAGCTTTAGATGGTACAAGACCCTTCATTGCATCTGGCAATTCAACCGACCATTCTCCACCTTGTCCTGCCAATACAGACCAATAACCATCATTCTGAGCACAAATTAATGATCGTGGATCCCCTTGATCGGTGTTTACTGTATTAAATATACCATTTATCAAGGAAATTTGCTGTTCTGCCGTTATTATGGAGGTTAAATTAGTAGTATTTGTATTATTTTTGGTGGAATTAGACGTTATGTTATGGGCTAGCAATTCCTTAAAACCCAAGGTGTTAAATTTACCACCAAAGATGATGGAGCCTGTATTTATGTCGTTTTTGTCCTCATCAAAGATTTTATTTATGGAATTTACTACAGAGTTTTCCCCAAATCCACGAAATGGTAAACTGGACAACACTTGTGAGGTCTGATTGTATACTGCAACGGAGTAAGTATCATTAAATTGGAAATCTCCTCCGAGATATATTAGTTCGTGATCAATGAAAACGACGTTGACAGTTCCATTAACGGTAGGTAAATTATCACGTTTGGAACTAGATGCTGGGTTGATGATTTCTGTTATTTGTTGGTTGGTTACATTATAGATTATTGGTGATTGAATGGATTGGTTGTTGAACTGGGTGAAGTTCCCCAGTAATAAAACTGTGGTAGATGATATAGGTAACAACTGATTGATATTACCGTTTAAATTTGCAAGAGGCAAGTTATTGTTGTTGGTCAAGTTCCTTAGGAAAAGGCGATTTACTTCTGGATCAACTGATAAATCGGAGTCGTTCAAGTAATCATAGAACGCTAGACTATCGAAATTACCCAATAGGCCCAATTTACCACCAAATAGTTGCCAGTTTAAGTCTGGGTGAACTATTGGTTCAAATAATGCAAAAGTGAACGAAGCGAGACATAATAGCCGCAATAGTAACATTTTGGATAGTATTAAATGAATAAATAATGCAATAACTGAGTTTTATTTCAAGCACTTTTAACTTGACTGGAAAATATTAATGAGAATGTCTTTTTGAGGATCGAAGCTGGAATGCAATTAGTAGGTAGAAGAAACACTCTAACGGAATGTGCGAAACGAAAGCAAACAAGTCAAGGATCTGATTAGATTGTAGCCGAGTTGAGCCAGCTAGGTTTGTGTTTGTATGTTTTCTTTTTAAGTAGTGTCCAAGTAGTGTTTAGTAGTGTCTAAATGGTGTCTAAGTAGTGTCTAAGTAGTGTCTAAATAGTCTCTAAATCAAGTAGTTAGGTCTCTTAGTAGTGTAAATAATTTCTATTGTTTTAATAATCTTTAGTAATGAGTGTCTGAAATTAGTGTCTTACGTTGTCTTACTGGGTTGTAAGTTCACAATGAGATGGTTTCTACCAGGATCTATAGGTACTTCTACTAAGTAGTAGGTTAATAGTGTTGAGTTTACTTTGAGTCTATAAATAAAAAAAATAAAAATATTCAAAATCAGTGCTGCACAACGCCAGATGTGAAAAATTGCAAAATGCAAAATTGGACGATTTGGAAAATTGTGAAAGTCGCTTTTACAACTACGGTTGGGAGAACTTAAACTACTTGTTTCAAAGGGAAATGCTCCTTCTCATCGCTGGTATCTCGTCTAATTATTGTTTTGTGTCGTCTAGGTATTGTTTGATTCAATGTTTACACTTTACCCCAATTGGGACGGCTGAGAAAAACGAGAATTTGCTCGTAAAGATCTGCTAGGGTAAAGGGGTGGAATTCTTGTGCTTTCAATGCGGAGCCAGTAGCACATATAGGAGAGCAACAGGAGTAGTTTATAGCGCAACAACCGATTATAGGTGCGGCAGTGCACCGGAAAGACCCTACAAGTTTCGATCGAAGGAGTCAGAAATGGGCCCATATGAATGATTCACATGGTAGCGCCCGCCATATTGCATTTCTTGGATAGCTGGGGTGGGCAGTACGGGTGTGGTCGTAAATTGGCAGGGTTTATTGTGTGAATTTCCGAAGTGCTAGTAGTAGAAAATACACGGCTACACAGAGTTGATCATCCTCGTATAAGACCAGAGTTTGTTGCCTACATGGTAGCGCCGTTAACAACTCCCATTGCCAACTCTGATGTTGGCGAGTTTAGATGAATAGGTAGATGGCGTTGGATTTGGGATATTATGGAGCCTGGTGAAACATGGGCCAATTATAATATTTGTAGATTCGGAAAATAGAGGATTTGCAATGGCTGCAAAATATCGATCTATGGCCAAATTCAAACGCAATCGCTTGGTGGCATATATTCAAATTTCAAGTATAAACAGCGAACATCTTCTGACTGAACATAAAAGCATTGTAGTCGACTGTAAGTGTAATTTGTAGAAGTAGACTATAGCTTTAACTATATAATTAAATAAAAATGCGATATGTATGCGTAAACTACGACACCATGAACCACCGATGCACCAGTTATCTCAAACAGAGCGAAAATGTACCTCGCTTGGAACGAACAGTTTCTCCCCAATTCTACAATTTCTCCAATTGCTCCATTTCCCTCCATTTTCCCATTTTCTCCCATTGTCTCTGGCCCATCGGTCTCGTTCAGACCAATTTATCAAAATCATCAGCTAGTCTGTATGCAATACTGCAGCCTAGTACTAAACTAAGTTCAAGCAATACCTTCTTTAGCTAAAACTCCAACAACCCACTAGTTCTTTAGTCTATCGATACAGGTATATCTAGACATGGATTATCCATTTGGGTTGGATCCCTACACTTCAAGACAGCATCTTCTTCATCATACCTATTCACCTTTGATTTCCATTCAATCTACCAGAAATTGTGATATCATTTTGCAAAAGATTTTACATAACGATGACATTTCTTTGTTGCAAGTATTGAAACCGTACGGTAACAATGCCAAGTACTCTATTCCAAACCAATCGTTTAAAATCATCAATAACCAATTAATTACGAAGAATTACCCTAGTTTTCCAGTAAGATTCGAGCCTAGTTTGCGGACATTAATAGACTTAACTGCCACTAATTCGCTGCAATTGTTCTCTATATCCAACTTGGAGTTGTTGTTGAACCAGATCTCGAGTAACGCCGAAAATGAGGACTTGTACTTGAAGTTATTCAACAAAATCATCATCTCGAATAAATTGGTTCCATTTGAAACATTCAACCATCCCATTCTGCAAGTTTTTGTTATAGACTTCCATGCGGATTCGTTACAAGAGTTGCGGGAGCTGATTGTTACCTTCAGAAACTCTAATTTTCCCAAATACTTCCAGATCAATGACTTATTAGTACACGTATTTATTCTCTATATTGAGTCAGAAACCAACGCGGCTGACGTGGTTCAATTACAGAACCAAATCAAGACGACCTTGAACATTTATTCCACCACTATTCCCATTTCAGACGCAGAAGCTTTACCGGATAACTTCGATGATGTGACTAAATTCATCAAGGTTAACTTGAGTGAAAACTCAACTATACAAGAGGATCTACAGAGACTAACGTTACAGCTGCAATCGAAAAACGGGGCCGGTCCAAACCAGTTAAATATCCCCAAATCTATCGACAAAGTCTTGCGAAACAAGCTATATGAGTTCATCTCAAAGTACTTGATCCCTCACATGCAAACAAAAATAAGGTCTTGGGACGATCAAGTATTGCAACCGAAGAAATCCATCACGAACCGATTCTTTCTGGTATCCAAAAAGATCTTTAATACTAACAATTCCCTAGAAAGTCCCACCGGTAACTTCAATTACCAAGAGAATTTCTACTATAAATCTACCCCAGAACAAACCATTCGTAAACTAGCTGATTGGTCGTTAATCTTGAAAGATTTCAAATACGCATACTCTACCTACGACTTGATCAAAAAGGACTATGTAAATGATAAGGCATGGGCTTACGTTGCCTCTACCCAAGAAATGTGCATGGTATCGTTACTATTGGCCCAAACTCAACAAGTGAGTCCACAAATTCCTCCTGATAAAAACACTTTACGGAAAATCCGTCACGACATAATTGAACCTTATGTTGATAACTTATCGTACACTTTCACTTCAAGATTGAATTTGAGAACATATAATCTACGGACTTTAATTATTGTGGTTGAGTTATTGCTATGCATGTCTAACTACTATAACATCAGCCATTGGTGGAATGACTTGATTGAAAAGTACCTTGGCCTCTGTATCACCGAATTCGATCAACATTTACTTTCAAACAACCACTCGTCGCAGATTATCAAGGCTATTTTATACGAAAGAATAGGTTACACATTTGGCAGATGTGTATATTTACCAGACAAAACACTCATTGATTTCAACGAGGTCATTGTCACCAATATCACCCACAAGATTCCAACCACTCTAAAAGATGACGATAATATCTCTGAACAGGAGGAGAATGCTGATGCCAACGACGAATACTACAAAAATCCCAACAAATTGATTGCCCCTGCTAATGCAAAAGTAGCCGGATTGACCAGATTCCGTAAATCTTCCGTGTGGTACCTATTCTCCATTAAAGAATGGATGAATGTTAAAAACTACAAACAAATTGATTATTTGTTGAACAACATCAAATTGGTATATAA
The DNA here is from genome assembly GCA_030560825.1 of Suzukiozyma fluviatilis. Taxonomy (NCBI): domain Eukaryota; kingdom Fungi; phylum Ascomycota; class Pichiomycetes; order Serinales; family Debaryomycetaceae; genus Suzukiozyma; species Suzukiozyma fluviatilis. Next base: position 1,270,166 of record JAKTVZ010000001.1, read on the forward strand.
CATTTGGGACTTGAAACCAGAAGAATATTGGTACGATAGAAGTGATTTATTGTTGGGATACATAAAGCGAAGCTTAAGAGAACAAGATAGTAATCCTAAATTGACTTGCTGATGATTACTTTTTTGTAAAAATTACAGTTGAAAGTTCGAACTTTTAATGAATCTAATTAGATATTACTATAGTATTAAATACGTAATAGATTACCATAGTAAGAAATATGCAATAGAAATACACCTCGATGTAGCACATCAATCCAATTCCCGTAATGCCAACTTTCTTCTTTTATCCATGGTTGATTTTATATTTGATGCCTTGTTTGAGCTAGAGATCCAATTCCAGACCTTCTTGAATGTCATGGACGCTTGTGGAATAGGGGCAACATCACCTGCTCCTTTCAATGTGGACAAGCCAATGAACTGTGATTGTAAGGCATTGATATCTTGTTGGTTGTAATCGGCATCGTCTTCCAAGTCGGAAGCTGGAAAATCGTTTTTGTTCAAATAGCCATGTTTGACACAGAAATTGAACACCACAGTTGTCATTATCTTGACAAGATACGACAATGGTGCTGGGAAGAAGGTGTGGAATGCAAATTGGTTTGATCTATCACCATTAATGTTGCCGTTATCTAAATGCAAAGGCTGTAAATGGTTGGAATTGGGGGATTTCTTACCGTAAAATGGCAATAGATACGATTTCGATTCGTTTGCACCCGATTTGAAGAACCGCAAATAAGACCAGCTTATTATCATGCCGACGATACTTAATAGCCAGGTAATCTTGAACTCTTCGCTGATTAATTGCAACAAGAAACCGGCGACAATGATGAGAAAAGGCAAGTATTTGACCTTGATTCGAAGGTTTCCCTTGAAGAGGATGAGGTAATGGTTGCCTATCCTCTGTTTAATCGCCACAACTAGTGCCATATTGATGGCCATAGCAGACAACACTACTGGTGGTACTTCTTGCAAATCAAACACAAGGCCCTTAATACGATAGAAAAGGTACAAGGACAAATTAGACAGCAACACTACAACGGCTATGAATTTTGCAAACTGTTTACTTCCCCACATTGTTTCCAAGTATCTTCCCAAGTAGAAGATGATGAGCAAACTTACACATAAACCAAACAAGTTTTCTTCAATGAAACTTGAAGTAACGAGCACCCAGGGAGTTAGCAATACCGACGACTTTGTCGGGATGAAGGTTAGAAGCGGAATGTACAATTCATGAGGATGGGGAATTTCGCCAGTTTCCTCAGCAATGGTGGAATTGATTTCTTCACCTTGCTTTGACGAAACGATTAGGATGAAATAGGTGTAGTACTTCAAGACAAAGTTTAGAAAGGTCAAGGAGAGGAGAACCACTAGCACTATACTAGTAAATTTGGGCACCTTCATTGCATTGGATGGGGTAAGAAGAAAGTAAAGTATAGAAAAAGACGAGTGCGTTTGGCTCAGTAATACGTCATAGTTGGTAATGGGATGCTGCACATGGAAGTAAAATAGTGCGATGGTGGTGCGATGGTGGTGCGATGGAAGTAAATTAGTGCGATGGTGGTAATTTAGTGAGATTTAGTGCGACGAATGTAATATAGGGCAATCAATACTGTGATTCGATATTACTACTATTATGGTACTGAAAGTTGAAGGCATAACTAACAATTGAGGTTGGAAACGATAGTTAACTTTGGAATCAATTATGAATTCCACCACAGTTGGTAATATATCTTTATTGAATACCTTAATTGAATACCTTAATGGCAACAAGCTAATAGAGAGTAGATTAGAATATATAGAGAAAAGAGACTAAAGATTGGTAATAAATCAAATGAAATCTACAGAAATCGAGAATTGTATCAAAGTATGCGTATTGTTTTAGGAAATTCTAAGCGACCTGAGCCAGAGCTTCGATAAATACGAGACAATTTTGCTCAAAGTTTGCAAATCAAAAAATTGGTTACACGTACTTTCAATTTGAGTTATGGCTACTAATACTTGTTGATGTATCGAATCAAGAGAATTGCAGGGATCCAACTTCTACAGGTACTTACAACTGGACTCATAGGTATATATACAGATTCACAAAGACTTCTTAGATATTGTATATGCAGAACCTAAGCGATTGTAAATGCTGCAAAAATGAGTTGCAAATTTATTTGTGTTTGTTTAGAATATATATTAGTGATTGTTTAAGAATATTTATTAAAATGAGTAATCATCTTGCTTTAATGTGTAATTTTGCGCGAAGACGTAACTGGACTAAAAATCATTTGCAAATCTTCCAAGGTTATTCCACTGAGATGAAAGCTGAATGTTTCAGTTATATTGAAACTAGACGAGATGAACAAGAAATTCGTTCTAACTTATTAGATGCCTTAAGAGGAGAAGCAATTGAAATTGAAATTGAATTGGTGAATGAAGCTCGCCGTGATTCTTCTCCTTTTTCTCTTACTTATGAGAATTTCAGTCATTTTTTACAGGAAGGACTTGCCTTAAAAATTCTGATGTTGTCTGGGTTCACTCATGCACAAGCAGCTCTTGGTGATTTAATGCCGGACATGACAAATAAAAGCATCATTCACATTGATGATGTTTTACATCCTCAAATAAACCACTTGTTGTTCAATGAAAACACTGGTACAGGGTTAAATCATTTACTTTGTTCGAACTTACGAGTTCAGAGTCTCAAGGTTGAAAGCACTGTTGCAAATTGGCGTCATTTAGTGTTTGATTTGATATCAGATGAATTAATTCTTGTCAACTCTACTGTTGACCAATATCCTGGCGAGTTAAGGGAATTAACATTAGATAATTGCACCATAATTCCGGAAGGAGTACCAAGAACTGTTGAAACTATAACTATCAAGAATACAAGATTCGATACTGCATTCATCGATTCTTTTAGGAATACAGTCCTTGCAATGGATGATGATTGGAAGCCATATATCTACATTATTGATTGTGAACTCGTAGATGGACAACCTCTTACTATCACGGGTTTAAATTATCTTCCAGTAACTATTCGAAATCTTCAACACTGCAGTTTAACAGAATTCACTGGTGCTTTATCATATGTCAATGCTAGACTGGACGGAAATTAGATTGAATGCGGTTCACCGCACATCACACAAGAGAGTTTAGATAATATTGCAACCGATTATTTGTCCTAATATGCAGCATTTATTTATGAGATTCCAATTAGAGAATTAACCTTAGGATGTAATGCGAAATTAACTACCTAATCTGCTAACACAAATATACTTACAGCAATAAGCTTGCCTACGTTGGAATTCAATCTATCTTATGAGGACACACTAAGTAGTGCATGTTTCAATAATATGTTTAATAATATGCAATGAAAAAGATAAATATCTGTAGACACAAGTAGACACATGCATCCTCAGGTAATAAAAAGCAGCGTTGAGGGACGGGGATCATATATATAGGCGCAAACAGGAAAAATATAGAAAATAACAGAAACTTTTCTTTGTACAATCTGGATGACGGTTTACTAAGAATGCTATAGGAGTATCGTAGCACTTAAATCACCAATACAATTGTGCCATACTGTGGGATCAATTGAAGGTCGGAAATCATGCCGCACGTTATGATTTCATAAAAAATAAATGCATGAAATATCTGATTCAGCCTCGTTTCCCGACACCTTAAGGCTAAGCCACGTCAAATGCTTGAAAATAAAGCTTCACAGGTGTTCGATATCCTATGACAGTTGTGTTCAATTCAGGTCGGTATCAAATTGGATAATAAAAAAGTTGGTATCCACGCTTGCGAGCTAGGTATCCTACTCTTGTTTAACAAAAAAAGATTTGCAAGAACCGAACTTCTACGAAATCTTCTTTGTATGTGAGACTGTTTTAATGTTATAAAATGGTTACTTAACTTCTTCAGGGGTATCGTATATGTATACGTAAGAGTATTTTAAGGTAATAGGGGCTCACTTAACTTTCTTAAGGGTGTTGGATATAGTACCATGATAGACAATGCACTCAACTTTAATAAGTGTTGCAAAAAGAGAAAATGTTTTTATATTTACTTTTATATTTCTTTAATTTAGGTAATTATAATGAGTACTGAATTTGTTAATAGGTTTGTTGAGAATACACCTCTTAGTGATTCTGACCTACAAATATTCCGAAATTTTTCTACCCAAATGAAGGCTGAATGTATTAAGTATTTAGAAACAAGACAGGATATTTTTCCTAAATTTTTACAAGAGTTAAAAAGAGAAAAAATTGAAATTGATTTGGTGGATGAAGTTCGCCATGACTCTTCTCCTTTTTCTATTACTTATGAGAACTTTAGGGAAATTTTGCATCAAAAACTTAAGATTAGAATTCTGATGTTGGCTCGGTTCACTCATGTACAAGCAGTTCTTGATGATATAATGCCAAACATGACATCTACAAGCATCGATTACATACATCCTCTGTTATATCCTCAAATAAATCAGTTATTGTTCAATGAAAATACTGGTCCAGGGTTAAGGAGTTTACTTTGTTCGAACTTACGAGTTCAGAGCTTCACGGTTGTAAACTCTGTTGCAAGTTGGAGGCAATATAGTTTTAATTTGATATCATATGAATTGATTCTTGTTAGCTCTACAGTTGACCAATATCCTGGCGGGTTAAAGGTATTAACATTAGATAATTGCACTTCAATTCCTGGCCAGGTACCAAGAACCGTTGAAACTATAAATATCCAGAATACAAAATTAGATACTTCATTTATTAATTCTCTAAAGAGTACCGTTCTCGCTGCGATCGATGATACTTGGAACCCAAATATCAACATCAGAGATTGTGAACTTGGAGATGGTCAAACTCTTACTATTGAGGATTTCCATCCACTTCATGAGCGTCTTCAAAACCTCCATTTAGATTGATATACTACAGGCTACAATTACCGAATCGGAAAGTACAAATATGAAACAAATGCAGTTTTTCGAAATTGACTGGAGATGGGAGCTAGAATACTGAAACAGATTCTTTGTCCGAATCATCGAATAATTCAGAACAATTTGGAAATAGCAGTACACTGGAAGTAATTGAAATTTGCGGAATTTGTAATGTTTATTGATGCAAAAATAGATTGTTGAAGTACCAAATATGGAAGGTGTAATGTGCAATTTGCTTCAGGTAACTGTACTCTGTTAACACAAATATCCTTACAGGAATAAGCACCCTTATGTTTAGGAATGCAATTTATCTTATCAGGTAGTGCGTGGTTTAATAATATGCCTTTAATGAATACGTTATTAATTACGAAGTCTGTAGACGCATGCGGACATATGCATATTCGAATAAAAAGGGGCTGTTGGGGGTCGGGTGTCATATATATAGGCGCATACAAGCAAAATATGCCAAAATAGAAGGAAAATGTCTTTCTACGATCTAGATGATGATGTACTCGTAATGATTTACAATTTATTACATACCTCAGGAAAAATATCATTTGTTGATGCTATTCATAAGCTGAAAAGGTTTTCGCAACTCCTAAATCGATTGAAACAATTTCCACTTCGCATTATTGCATCAGAATTTGCTAACACAGAACTCAACCAATGGACAATTTACGATCCTGGCAATTTCCAGGTATTCCAAAGTTGGCAATTATTTACAGAAGAGTTCTACTCTTGTGTTTCACTTTACCAATTGCCACGCCTATTTGAGCTACCGTTGTTATTCGACTTAAGTTTAAAAATTTGTCAATATATGGATGTCCAGCTCTTAATAGATATTTTGCCATATTTGAACCACAATCATGTCATAAATGTCAATTTCGTATTTTTTGGGGTAAATAATCCGATGGGTCTCCTAATTGAACCAATCACCAAGCATTTTTCAACTCTAAAACCGATAAACCTACCAAAGTTACGTTTGGCAATAATCCGCATGCGTAGTGACGAGATTTTCAAAATACCCCCTGAGCTTCCGTTAGAACAGTTAATCGGAGAGCATATTGAATGCAGTAGTAAACATCTTCACGAAAACTTAATGGTATTAAAGGTTACTAATCCCATTAGCTTCCGTATTGGAAAAGTGCCCCCCAATATAACTCATGTGGAACTTTCTGGCTCATTGTACTTTGAAGACACAAAGAAATTGATATTACAAACTAAAAACAGTTTGAAAAAATTGAAGATAGACTGTGGAAATCTAAAGGGAAGTGCCTACGTGGAAATAATCAAACAAGTTCCAAATCTTCAATGGTTGAGTACAGATTTTACTTTTGACTTCAATGAACTTAAACAAGCGTCCATACAAGAGATTATAATGGGTCTTTCCAGCTTTTATACGAGCCCTCAGTTTACAAATCTTGATGGAATAGGATTGAAAAGTTTAGTGGTTGGCTTTCCAATAACAACAAGTATGCAATTTGCAGATCTGCTAGAGAGACTAGAATTGCGCAAATGTAAATTTGCAGATAAATTGATCATACCTTCAAATATAACAATCCTAGCACTACATGAATTGAGGAGTGAAGAACTACCAATATTACCCATGTCTTTAAAAGAATTGTATTTAGGTAAAAACTCTTGGAAAACTACCCCAGATTTTCGGAACCACGCGAGATTGCACACTTTGCATATTTGTCTATCAGGGTTTTATACGCTATTGGCTTGGCCGCCAAATCTAAGACGATTGAGTGTCTTTAGTTGGGACAGTAATGTTGATATTGTTCCCTTAATACCCCTGTTTAATGAAGGTTTGCAAATTCTAATTACATATGCTCCTGTTTTGAGATTACCTTCAACATTGCGAGAGTTTGAGACTTATATCTGGGAAACGCCAACCCTGGATGATACATACAAATTACCAAAATTTAGAGATTTAGACAGACTTTGTCTCGAAGTGCCAGCTTATTTCATCGATTTAGGGCTGAACATTAAATGTTTAAATTTGAAATATTTGAACCTTGAATTCAAGTTTACTTCGAGTGAATACTTTCCAATTCTTCTTCCATCGTCTTTAGAAATTTTGGTATTACGAAGTACTGTTGGTGGAGATCTTCACCTTGAGTTTCCAAGCAATTGTTGTACCAATCTTCGCTCCCTTAATATTTCGGAATCGGTACCTTTTAAATATTCATATCGAAGTATTGGTCATGGTAAGCGAGGAACTAAACACAATAAACTAAATGTTATTAGTGCTGACTATCCCCCAAACTTTGATTTCCAAACGATCGGCTATCCAGAGGAATATATGCGTAATAACAAGAAAGTATTAGAAGCAAAAATCTTTTCATACAAGAGCACACCAAAGAATCTATTTGAAGTGAAGACCCCCAAAATAACCTTTCTCAATCGCAATTTGAGAAGACACTTAAAGCAACGAAATGAAAAACTCTATTTTAAACGGGGAAGTGCCAAACGTAGACGAACTTAAGTTTAACCACTCGCCTTCTAAAATCAGAAAGAAGTCCATTCAAGCTTCATGTTGAAAACTTCCAAGCTAAATGCACAAATATGTAACCGAACTGATTGTTGATGCAACGAAGTGGTAATACGTTTCGAATAAATTATATCTCAATCAATAAGTATACAGCACGACTAGAGTTATTCAAATGGGCCACACTTTACAAATAATTTACAAGAAACAAGAATCTAGTTTATACATCTACAGGATACCTAAGGCAGTTACTATCATCACACGAATATATGATTTTGTACGATCAGTCGAAGTTTGGAAACGCAGTGAGTATCACATATAAAATGGGGTCTACAACGAGATAATCCACATCAATAGTTGTCTATATCGAGTTTTGAATATATTTGAATAGTAATCTTACCGTATCTAATGAATCATGTAAAACGTACTAGAATAAATTAAGCAGTCGTTAGAATGCACTTAAAATAATTTGTATTATGCAGAGAAAAGTACAAACAATACCTTCCTTTCTTTCCATAGCTTCATGTTCAGACCAACCCATGCCCCCAGAGGCAAGTTCTATAGGTTTAATTCTACTATTGCTAACCACATTAGACCCAAAACCAACTTTTTTCAGTTGTTGAGGACTCCCATTGCAAAATCTTTATTGCTAACCTTTTTATTTGGTTCATTTGTCGTTGATTTAATGCAAAGTAGAAAAGAGTTAGATTTGTTAAAGGCAACTCATCGTTCCAAGTTCCAGATCCTTAGTGAAATCATCGATGATTTAAAAAGCGGTAAGAATATCGATGTTACTGCTCAATTAAAGTTAGCGAATAGTTTAACTAAACATAAATATAATACTGTTTTGGATGTCGAGTTAGATGAGCAATTAGAGCAGTTTTTGAAGTTAACTGAAGAAGAAGTGGAAACCGTGGGAAACCAGTTGACCTCAAAAAATTTCTTATAAACAAAGACGATACTGTTTCTACTCAAAGGCATACAACAAGAGTTGTGAAAACTAGCTTAATCTGTGACTTTTCTATAGTATACTAAAGTATAATCACTATTGATTGAAAATAATGTCTCTTACTTCACTGATTCGTTTGCAACATTCAACTTTGGTGAAAACACAAATGGAACTTGACCAAAAACTGGCATCAGAAATCCAGTGAAATGTCTCCATTTATTACCGATAAATCTATCTGACCTTGGAGTGTGTCAATAACCTTTACAATCAGGCTTATTCGACGTTGTTTATGCGATTCTACTCATCATAATATCTACTGATACTTGTACATACTCATTTATGTTATAAATACACCCAAGAAATAAATAGCTATACATCATCTATACAAGGGAAATTTTTCTAATGGTTCTTCTATGACTATCCCCCGTTTCAATTACTTTTCCTTCTTGAATCAATCTTTTGATTGCCTCGTTAATATCATGATTCTCTACCCTAAATGACACCGACTCATTGATCTTAATGGCCAACTCATTGAATCTAATAAAGTTGTTATTATCTTCAATAATCTTCAAAAGCTCGTTTCCTAAATCTTCTTGTACTTTTCTTTGAGCAAAGGTTGTACCAGTTTGCACCATATCCATATCAATTCTCCCAGTAATTGGGTCGGTAGCATAGTCCTTAATCGCAGATTTGATTAATCTCACTGCTTCCTTAACATCAATTAATTCCACTGTGTGTGATAATCTCATCTTGGCGTGGGCTTCAGATAATCTGATCATTGATTCTAGCTGTCTAGTAGTGGCAGTAATTCGTTTTTCTGATGCTCTAGCATCTTCTCCCAACTTTCTTAACTCGACATAGGACCTTACCAATTCATTTTTACCTTCCTCGGTCATCACTGGATTATAGTTGTCTTTAACGTACTGAATATAGACGGTCAAAAACTCCACTGGTAATACAAAATTGTTCGATACTGTTTCTGGTCTATCTTCCAAATACATATCTGTTAAATGCCTTGCTAATTGTCTATCAATTTTTTCATCAACTTTATCCAAAATTAAATATACCAAATCAAATCTCGATAACAAAGGAGGTGGTAAATCAATATTGGCAGTAACTGGTAAATTAGGATCATAACGAGAATTGATAGGGTTAGCAGAGGCCAAAATGGATGTTCTGGCATTTAAAGTAGTAATAATACCTGCCTTAGCAATGGAAATAGTTTGTTGTTCCATAACTTCGTGCAACACAGACCTAGTAGAATCACTCATTTTATCAAATTCATCAATACAACAAACCCCACCATCAGACAATACAAGAGCACCACTTTCAAGAACTAATTGCTTGGTATCAATATCTCTAGTGATATAAGCCGTTAACCCTACAGCAGACGAACCTTTACCAGATGTGTAGACACCTCTAGGTGATATTTTATGCACGTATTGTAACAATTGCGATTTGGAAGTGGATGGATCCCCACATAATAAGATATTGATATCCCCTCTGTATCTTCCACCTTTCTTAAACGTTTTATTTGTTCCTCCAAACATTTGTAACAAGATCCCTTTCTTAACATCATCCATTTCATAAATGGATGGGGCCAAAGATCTCGCCAATACTTCATACAAATCATCTCTTTGAGCAATTTCTTTGATTTTTTCAATTTCAGCAGGTGTAATCCTTCTAACTTGTTCAACTTCTTGCTCTTTATCGGCAATTTCATGTTCTAAAGTTGAAATGTCAGCTCCTAACCTCTTTTTATTGATTTTCTTGATATGAACAACGTCTAAGTATGTCTTGTATAAATTCTTGATGGCTCTTTGTCTTGAATTAGCACGAACAGGAACAGATCTGAAAATACCACATACTTCAATTCTATCACCAGCACGACATGAATCAACCAATTCATCATAAACACATAAATTGATCGAATGAGGGGTCTGTCCATCAGGTACTAAATCTGGAGTTTCTTGCAATTTAATTACTTGTTTATCAGCAAACGAAGACCGATTATGGATTAACATCATTGAGTTAGTTTGTCCGCATACTTCTCTGGGACATTTGGTTGGTTCAGAAATGACACCTCGATCAATTTCCACGGCAACAGTGTGACTACAAGCGTTACATTTAAAGAAGGCAACTTTCATATCAGGAATAATTGCCGTGGATCTGATAACCAACCCTTTAACACTGACTAACTTATCAATATCATTAGGGTTTAATTCTCTCATTCCCTTCTCGACAAGATTGATATTATAAGGACGAATGGTATAGATATTAGTTTCAATATCATCAATGTTAACTTGAGAATCTGGGTTATCATTGACCACTTGAATCATACAATCCTTCACTGTTTGATCCATAATGGGAATAACTTCTTGTGGGTAATTGATTAATTGATAGTATAACTTTCTAGTTGGAGGGTAAGCTAACAAGTTTTTTGCATCCAAGTTTAAATTAATCAAACCAAGGTCTTTCATGTTATTCAAGTAATGAACATAAAACAATTCATTATCTTTTTCTTCGACTTCTTTTTCGTCCATAAGTTTTCTATATTTATATTTGAATAACAAAAGAAAATCTCTGAACGAGTTTGAACAATCTTGAATGGAAACATTAGTACCCCAAATAACTCTAACCGGTTCACTTGTTTCTAAAGGATCAGTTCCTAGCTGAGACGAAGAAGACATAGGCAATCTATTATTGTTTCCTTCTGAAGTAGTATCAGCAAACATTCTTCTTCTCATAGGTGATGAGGTAGCATCGTGTAAATCACTTCTTTGATGTCTTCTAGTAATTCTATCGACTTCACTGGTTAATCTGTCAGACCGTATACGACTGGAACCAATTCCTATATCCGAAGTATGATGGCCAATTGATGAAGTATAATGTAAAGGAGAAGAAATGTCTCTTCTTGAATGAGCTTGAGAACCGTTTCCATTTATTTCAGATGGAGGATTTGATGACGAAGCAAAGAATAAAGGTGACGAAGGAACCGCAGGTTGAGATTGCGATTGGGATTGAGAATTGGAATCATCTCTGGCTGTACTTTGAGGCGGAGACGACATCACTAGTTAAGAATTTGCTATTGATAACTTGGAAATAAAAGAATCATAAATAATATAAATTTTCGAAATTTGATTTACGCGGTGCATTTTCCCAATTGGGTTTAATTGAAGGCATCTTAGATTTTCGGTTATGCGTCAATTGGGAAAAACCGAATGTTTGTATAACTTAAATTGCAGCCTGTGTAGCAATGGGAGAAGAGGTTAATGCTACCTTAGGATGGTGAGAATGAGGTGGATTATCTTTGGGAATTTCTAATGGTGTTATTGAAATTAGAGACACGTTTTTTGTGGAAGCTTTCTCGTAGTTTTGCAGCTCTTCATCACTCTCTCTTTGGAAGCGATTCTTGTAGCGGAACTGTGCCATTACGTGATCCAGCGGGTTTTATTTAGTTGACGGTAGCAAATAACGTGTTCATGAGTCAAATTGATGATTTTATAGATGTAGAAAAATTATACTCGTCGCATAATGTTGAAAGTAATGCTAGAAGTTATAGCATCTGTAGTGTATCATTGGGGCTGAATTCTATTGGTCGCAACGAATAGAACCACCAACGGTTACTTGTTTAAGAAGTAAGTCATTAGATGTTAACTTTATGGAGCAACACGTACTCTTTTCTAACTAGCAATACCACTATTAAAGCTTCAATTTTCGAATGTAATCATTCTGGTAGTTGCTTCGGAGCCAAACTTAACTCCGGCTCTAGCACCTACTTTTGGACTAGTATTTCGTGAAACAAATTGTATGGAACTGGTGAGTTTTACTGTGTCTATCTCATCAAACACATCAAATTATCCAGAAATTCATTCCTAATCTGGTATCACTACCAATTAACTTGCAAAAACAAACGTCCGACACAAAATCCAATGATTGAACTACAATACACTAACTTGTATTGGATAAACATACTCTATTAGAGTACTAGAATTGTGTATTATCAATTTACATCAGTAGAATTACAATCGAATACCACCTAAACAGAATCAATCCATTGAACCCTTCGACCTAACACTAGTACCATTGAGCCATAATATTCCAACCACTGCAATATACTAGCGTAACACCTAAAATTCAGAAAAACCAAAACCTTTTTTGCAGCATTTTTTGCAGCATTTTTTGCAGTATTGTTTATTGCGTAAGAGTAGAAAAAGTAAATACAAATAAAGTTGAATTGTTTTTATTGTGTTTCTTTAAAGCTTGATTCACATTCGATAATACAGTGATCTTTGTATCTCTTATTGAACTTTTGTAAGTCGTATTCTCTTACTTAGTACTGATATAGTATTACCACTAATACTTGATTGTATACCTGATTGCATATATAGACTGTTTTTAATAAGATCAAACTTGATTTACAAACCTGATTAGATCTGATCAATGTCTTCAAAAGAGAGCCCCAGAAGGACTACAACTGTAGTCAGTCCAACACGAGGTTTACCGAGAGCAAATCCTTTACTTAGTACTGGTATACCGCGTTGGAACCATAACAAATCATTGCACGGTACTAGAGTATCATCAGTAGGTCGATCTCCACCGAGGAAACGTACTATTGTTTCACCAGTTCGAAGAAGCGGATCTCCTGAAAGAAGGCAAATGATACAACTGCTCGAAAAGAGAGACCATAGAGGTGAAAGTAAGGATGGAAATAACGACAATGGTGAAATTAATCAACAGAATACTACCACAAACACTGCTGAAAAGCATTTCGTGACCAATATTGCGCTTGAATCTCCTTTGAAACGAAAAAGAGTGAAATTTGCTGTCAATGATAGTACTACAAGTGAGAAAAATGTGCCTGATATCTCATTAGAAACTATAAACGACAGAATTTCGAGCTTGGAACAAAACCAATTGCAAATTTTGCAACTACTCGCTGAGATCAACGAGAAGATGAAGAAACTGCAGTAAAAATACAACATAATCTAGGATAGACAATGCAAATGGTACTATTACTACCAAAAAACCAGGCAATAAAACGAGTCCTTATTATGAGCTAGCCTGGAAATAAATACGTCCAATTAATGATCGCTGAAATCAATTATGACCAATACACTTGATCAAATATGATTAATCTTGTTTGAAACTACATCTTAGTGATATTACATGCTCTATATTTTCCTATCAAGTCATATATCCGATTAAAAGTCAATATTTTTCGTTGTTTGTCCCTCGTGATGATTATCTTCATCCTTCGCTTCATCTTCAACCGGAATTCCCCATTCTTCGATCTCAAACTTCTTCCGTCCGTTCTTAAATGCAAATTCTCCATTGTGAATCATCATCAATCCTCGCTCGGATAAAATGGGCAATTTCACTATATTGACTAAACCATGCTGAATTTTTGATGGTTCGTTTTTGTACGCTTTCTCAATGAATTGGGACATTTCCTGGTTGAATGGTTGTAAATGGATCACCGAATCAAAAAGAGTCTCTAAAACACTGGTCAAATTCGAGTCTCGAGGATACAAATCTAAAGGTAAAGACGATATCAATACGGCATTCTTGCCGTACTTTCTCAAAATTGCTCTCAATGAATGAATGAAGGGGAAAATAAATGTTGGGTTTGAATACTTGGCGTTATAAATGGAAGGATTGAGCAAACTAGGAATCACTAGCCTAATAACCTTACCAGGGCTCTGTTTGATATGATGGTCAATAGTCTTTTGTATTTGGTTTATTACCATCGCATAATCATCATTTAGAGCAATGAAACTCATATCTTGAACGCTAGGAACAGGGATTAACTTTTGCGTTATGTCAAACTGGTGCGAATAACCTTCATAAGTATTTACCACCGATTCGTTAGATTCAGTCTTTTTATTGATCCCATATCTCCAGGCAATCTTCAAATCATCATGGGCTAGGTTAGACACACTTACTTTCGACTCGTTTTCTATGATCTTTGCTTTCTTTTGTTCTTTCGAAGAACCTTTATACAACCCTGGCAATTCATTTGCCCAATTAGAAGATAAACCAACGACTATAGAATGACAATTCAATTCGTCCTTATTGATACGATTATGAACCACCCCTTGTGACGCAAATGCCCGCAATATCACCGAAGCGAAATCAGTTGTTCCAGACTCTTCTACCAACAATGAAGTACCTATAGGCAAACCTTGATGCTGTAATATTTTGTCCAAGTCGGCTCCACCGGTGGAAATAGTGGGCTGCGACGTAATCAATGACGGCCGCACGGCAGGGTTTTTCGATATAGCGTCTTCTTCTGGCTTTTTCGCCTGTAAGGGACTTCTAGTATTACCTAGTCTATGTGCAACCAAAGGGTTTACCCCAGGGCCACCAGGTGCACCAGGTGCACCTCGGTTCGGTAAACTGCCCAATGGTACCGAGGGACCTCTTCCGGGAACAGAAGGAGTTCCAACTATCTCACTTCTCTTTCTAAATGACATTAGTAGCTGTTGTAATGGAGTTATCAGTATCTAGAATGAAAAATTCATGATGATGAGTCTATGTCTAAAACGTGACTTTGTCGAATTTTGCGACACTTTTTGTCGAAAGGTAAATACAGTTGAATAGAACAATTAAAGGAAACTAAAACATACCAGCCAAAGCTGATTCTAGCAATATAACTTCACTGTTTGGCTGTGCCGCTGCATCGTATCGTATTAACGCAGTCTCGACCTCATGTCAGTCTCAAATTAATGTGGTCACGTGAAAATATTGAATTGAGCAAAACTCTGGAAATTCTTCCTCTTTGCTTCTGAAACTTCTCCCCGAGCATACCATCCCTTCTCATATCCCACCCACTCTCTCTCCAAGCACCTCCTTCCTCTTTCTAAACTTTTCGTTCCCCGTCTAAAACCTGAACTTGGTGTCCTGCATATAAATAAAGTACCAGATAAAGTTCCATACATTATCATGCTTGTTTTATTTGTGCTTCACTACTTTTCTTCAAGCCATGGGAGCCATCGTTTCTTTACCACTCGCTCCAGTGACAGCACTTATGTCGTGCTTTGGCGCGACTGCGTGTTCAGCTTTTTGTTCCTCCATTGGCGGCACTTTTCAATCCTCCATCATGACAAGAATAACCTACGCCATAATATTATTAATCAACTCATTACTATCTTGGATAGCTCTATCGCCCTTCATAGTTCACAAGCTAGAGAAGGCGACTTTTGGCTTTATAAATAACAAATGTGGGCCCGATGGTGGTGAATGTATAAGTTTTACCTCGGTGTACAGAATCAACTTTGCCCTAGGCATGTTACACTTGATATTAGCGGCATTATTAGTAGATGTCAAGTCCACCAGCAATCCCCGGGCGGTTATTCAAAACGGGTCGTGGAAACTTAAGATTATGGCCTGGATAGTGCTAATTTTCGTCAACTTTTTGTTGATTCCTGACAGTTTTTTTATCTTTTATGGGAACAATATCGCCATTATTTTTTCTACCATATTCCTAGGCATTGGTC
Organism: Suzukiozyma fluviatilis; assembly: GCA_030560825.1. Lineage (NCBI taxonomy): Eukaryota > Fungi > Ascomycota > Pichiomycetes > Serinales > Debaryomycetaceae > Suzukiozyma > Suzukiozyma fluviatilis. The sequence continues at coordinate 1,286,026 of JAKTVZ010000001.1, forward strand.
TTATCTTGTTGGTGGATTTTGCTCATGCTTGGGCGGAAAAATGCTTGGAAAAAATCGAAATGGAAGAATTGACCGGCGAAGGTGATGCTAGTTTTTGGAAAAAATTGCTTGTAGGTGGTACTTTGACCATGTACATTTCCAGTATTATTTTGACGATTTTGATGTATTGGTTCTTTGCCGGAGACGGCTGTAGCATGAACAAAACCGCCATTACGTTGAATTTGGTATTTGGGTTGATCATTTCCGTAATGTCTGTGAACCAGTCGATTCAGGAATCAAACCCTCATGCTGGCTTGGCCCAGTCTTCAATGGTGGTATTTTATTGTACTTATCTCGTTATGTCTGCTGTATCGTCCGAACCAGATGATAAATACTGTAATCCATTGGTGAGATCGAAAGGAACAAGAACTCTTAGTGTTGTTTTGGGGGCTTTTTTCACCTTTATCGCCGTGGCTTATACTACCACTCGAGCAGCAGCCAATTCGGCATTTAGCTCCGATCCTATCCCTACCTACGTCGATACTCAGCCCAATGTAAGAAACGAAATGCGGTATCAAGCAATTAAACAAGCAGTAGACGAAGGACTGTTGCCGCAAAGTGCGTTGAACCAAGCCGATTTGTACGATGAAGTAGACAATAGCGCCGACGAGGAGATCAATAAGGTCAAATATAACTACAGTTTGTTCCATATTATATTCTTTTTGGCTACACAATATGTTGCTACTTTGTTGACGATTAATGTTAAGCAAGACGATTACGGAGATTTTGTTCCGGTGGGAAGAACTTACTTTTCCAGTTGGGTGAAGATAGTCAGTTCTTGGGTATGTTTTGTGTTGTATGGATGGAGTTTAGTGGCGCCAGTAATATGGCCCGATAGATTTGGGGTGCAATTATAGGCCAATTACGATTTAATGTAAATGATTTGTGAGAAAAGTGTAGACCGGCGCCGGAAATAGAGTAGATACCAGCGGTGTCATCGTCTAAGTCGTTGTAATACAGTTTAACGAGAGTTGGTACTTTTGTGGGATAAACACGTGAAATACATTTTTACATCATATTACCTATTTAGGAAGTCTACGTTTTTGTGCAACATTATTGGCTGAATAAATTTTCCATAAGACGATTGAAAATTTACCAATTCCTTACCATAGAAAAGTTTCCATCAGTTAAAAATGTCCGCTATCATTTCTAAGGCTACTGGGTTTGTCAACGGTTTAGTCACCAAAACTGGTGAAATCGCCAATTGTGCCGTTTACTGGTCCAAAGTCGGTGCCGAATTAGGTAAAACTATTTACAAATCTGAAGGATTAGCACCACCATCCCAATTACAATTCAAACAAGTTTATGAAAAAGCCTTCTCTTTCATCAAATCTCCTCAACAACAAAAAGAATTGTTACAAAAAGCAGCTCAATTCAAACCATCCAAAGAATGTGCCATTAAAGCTTCTGTTTACGGTGTCCAAGTTTTAGCTTTCTTTTCTGTTGGTGAAATTATTGGTAGAAGAAACGTTTTCGGATATCCTTCCGTCGGTTCTTCTCACCATTAAGCTTAATGGGGATTATCATGTATAATTATTCATTGTACCCATTCTGTTTCAAACAATTGAGATTCAATAAAATGAATAATTCGTTTATTCGGTTTAATTCATATTCCATGCACAAATCTGGTACTATAGGTACTTTTTCACGTAATTAGGTGGCAGTGATCTGTTATCCAATTAATCGGTTTTTAGAGGTAGAGTTTATTAAGTATTTACTCCTACAAATATACATCTATTCAGTAGTTAAAATGTAAGTGAAATATAAGTGTAGCAATATACTGTATTATGTCTAAACTAACACATGTCTAAACTAACGTAAGAAAGTATGTAGAGTTGCCCTACTATTTAAGCACTATTTCTTTATTTTTACTGGACTAACGAATAGATCCAAAAGGATCATGGCAGATTTATTATCTTCGACTTAGATTAATGATTTATATACTACAGATCCACATAAAACTAACAGTTTAATTTATGACACTCATAATGCTTAGTCGTTTGACTCCTTGGCTTCCTCGGTCTTTCTTCTCTTGGAGGCATCAATCATTTGCTCTCTTTGTCTTCTCTTTTGCTTGACAATCTTAGGAACAGTACTGATTTGTTTTCTCTTAATTTCATGGTTTCTGATCTTCTTTTTCTCATTCTTACTCAATTTTCCCATATCTTCCATCCATTCACTGTATCCATCTTTACACCCTGATTGTTTCATGACATTCAAAATGGGTTTCACCGCTTGATCGTCCTCTTTGGTGAAGAAAGTCACCGCCTTCCCAACCTTACCGTTTCTACCAGTTCTACCAATTCTATGAACATATGCTTGTGCACTCTGAGGAACATCAAAGTTGATCACCATATTGACCCCATGGAAATCAACCCCTCTAGCAATAACATCGGTAGTGATCAACACCCACACATCTCCCGACTTGAAACGATCTATTACTTGTTGTCTTTGTTTGGGCGTTCTTTCGGCATGAATGACGTCTACATTCAATTTATCATATAACAACTCGTGGAACAAAGCTTTGGCTCTATGAATAGACTGTAAGAAGATGATTATAGGTGGTTTAAATTCTCCCTGTTGTAGCATTTGCCTTATGGCCAATAACTTACCTTCTTCATTACCAGTATACACCAATGATTGCTCAATTGTGGCCGATGCAGCTTCCTTGTGACCAATAATGACTCTTACCGGGTCCTTCATAATGGAATTGGCCATTTCTTCAACCCCAGAAGGAATGGTAGCAGAAAACATCGATTTACGTAATTTGACATTGGTACAGTTGGACAAAATGTCGTCTGTTTGCTCTACAAATCCTTGGTCAAACAACTTATCTGCTTCATCAATGACCAATTGCTCAACTTTGTCCAATTTTATCTGTTCTTTTTTCACCAAATCAATCAATCTCAATGGCGTGGATACTATGATGTCGAATTTGCTCGAATTTACGATATTATTGTTGATTTTTGCCGCTAATTGTTTCGATAAAATGGCAATTTTAAGGTTCTTGCCTCGGTTCAATGTCTCCAATTGGTTAAAGATTTGGATGGCTAATTCGTTGGTTGGAGAAATTACCAATCCTCTTACTCCATGATTTTTAGCAGTTGGAGTTTGTATGATCATTTGCATCAACGGAATCAAAAATGCAAGTGTTTTACCGGACCCAGTAGGTGCACAGGCTATCAAGTCCCGGTGATTAAGACTAATAGGAATCGATTCACACTGAATAGGTGTAGGTTCTGTGAAATTGGCATCGAGCAAATTGGTCAATAGCTTTTTATCCATAGAAAACCTCGTGACCAAGTCTTCAAACGACCCAACTGGTAAAGGAATATCGTCTCCAGAAACGTTGGATTTGTGCAATTTACGGAACTTCTTTCCGTCTTCAACTGATGCTATTTTTAAGGGCACGTCAATCGCGGTTGTGTCTTCATTTTCCACACCGTTATTGGTGTTGTCTCCAGCGACATTGTCGGGAGTTTCTGCATCGATCTTGTGGCTCTTAGTGTGGAAAAAGTCGGTTTCCTTTTCTACTTGATGGGTTAATTGCACTTGCTTACTTGCTTCTTGCTGTGCCAATGACAGATTTTTTGCCGGTTTTCGGCCCTTATTAAGTGATGCCCCTCTGGACAATATACGAAAGATATCCATAATGCAATTCTGCGGTCGCTACTAAGTTTACTCGCAACTACTGGTACCAAACACTTTTCTTGATGCGATGCTCATCTCGAAATCGTGCCTAAAAGACACCACCTGCATATAGTCGATGGTTACACAAAATCGTCAAAGTGACACAAAAGTTCAAAAATTTTCACCGCACGAGCAAAAGCTAGTATAGAGCCATTGACTAACGGTGGATACCACGGCAGCTTTGGGTGATATAGCAGGAAAAGTGTCACGTCGGAGTAGACAGGGTGTATTAGAGTCATAATGTTTAAGAATATACGACCATTTGTCAATATTGGCGCCAGCCGCAGCTTTACTCGTTCTATATATTTGCACAAGGGCCCTAGAGTAGCCGGATTAAAGAAGGATCCAGACAGTGTCTTTGTCACCAACAATGGAGTGAAATATGGCAAGTCCGAAGACAATTTGAAGTACGTGAAGCTGTTTTTGACTGAAAAATACGCCATTCCCGACGATTTAGTGTTGCAAGTGTTAACACATAAATCGTTCGCTAATGGTATCAAGCCATACAATGAAAAATTATATGCCATGGGATCGAAAGTTTTGAATCTATATTTCGCCAAGTATTGTATAAATGGTGCTACCACCAATGAACTTAACATTAACGGCAAGAACTTGGATGTTTTAGGTAGTCCAATTGCCAAAGAGTTATCTGGAAGATTATCGCTTGGGATCTTTGCTAAGAACTATAAATTGAATTCTATAATGTTCTGGACTTCGTATAACCATGAGTTGAGTTTTGAAAGTTCTGGAGAAATGAAAGTAAGTGCACAAATGATGTATGCATTAGTCGGTGCCATTAATATTATTCATGGTAAATCTGTAGTTGAACAATTTATTGAAGAGAAATTATTGCAAGCCAAACCTTCAATTCAAGATATTACTGAAAGTATTGTTAAAAGTTTATAATTACCATAGGTTATTCATTGATGGTTTCATCTGTACATAGGACATGCATATTAATATATACAATGTATAATAGTTCGCAGTGGTGTTTGGATTGATTTACTACCACTGTTTGTAGTGGTGTATACTGTTATAGTGATCTGTATACTGTTTGAGTGGTCGAATACTGTTGGAGTGCTCTGTATACTGTTTGACACAAGTTTTCTCTCGCGATTATATATATCCTCATTAGTATTCTCCAGTACTGCCTATATGCATCAAATTATCTTCTCATTATACTTCTTTAAGTATAGCACTTTCCTAGTCAATTGATTTCACTGTTTTATGTGGTGAGCGTATCTTTAAATTATATCTAATCTGTGTATTGATTTTGACTATTGGGTTGACTTTTTCTACATCAGGTTTGTAAACTTGGGATTAAAACTGTCTTCTCTTTCAGTTTCTGCTTGGTTATAGTGCCATCTAAGATATTTTCATCGGTTCTGCTTCTTTCTACTAATACTTTCTGTTTTGGGAAAGTTATAATCTGCTTTTAATCTAATAAAATGGAATAATTTAGCAGCCAGTCCATCTGGCCAGAAGGTCAACATGACTTCATTATCAATTCTTCCAAATGAGTTAATTGCTGAGATAGTATCGTGCTTGGACCAGAATAGTATCACTAGCTTCTGTTTGACCTGTTCTAATTTTAACAAAGTTGGCAATTCACAGTTGAAGAAACGAATAGTTGTTGTTCCTAAAACCAAAAATAACGTTTTACTTGACAGTTTTGAACAGTTACAATCATTTACCTATGGATTCACCAAAGTTAAAGAAGATCGTTTTACAGAATTGTATTCTCGTAATTTTTTCGAAACAACTAAAGAACTAGCCTGTTTAGAATTATACAAACGTAAAAAACTACAGGAGTATGAAGTTAAACTACCCTATCTTGAAAATTTCTTCACATTTGATCATAGAAGTTATCGCTGGTACGAAGATTTTATACAATACCGTCTGACACCTAATGTTAACCTCTCAAATCAATATCAAACCCGTACCAGACAGCGCTCGAGTTTACGTCCATACAATGAGCCTACAGACATTAGTTCCGATGAAGAAATTGACGAAATCGATGTTGGAAACATAGCTTGGAGGGCCATGATTGGTTGTAATGAAGAATCATATGACAAAGAGATATCTGCTTCAGAAGAGGAAGGAAATAAAACAATAGAACAGGAACAATTGTCTACAAGGAAGCTATACACCAAGATGGATGAAAACCTGGAATTTTTGAAGTTTTCTAAATACGGTAAGTTTCAGAAATTGCAGCATTTGTACTTGTCAGATATCACTAGTATCGAGGAAGTTGGCTTTGAACTAAAGTTGATTACCGCTCTGTTCCTTTGTAGGTTTGATCGTGTTCATTTATACAGAATTATAGATGCGCCCAACCTGGAACTTGCTTTATTCGAGGACTTATCTGAGGCTGACCAAATTCTTACCAGCCGCATGCTGTGTAATCCAGAACTATACCTACATTATGATGGGTCCATAATGTCAAGTTTGCCAGTCAAGTGGAAATATTTAAAGGAATTGAGATTTGCATTGGATCAACCTTGCATGAAATTCTCAAGCTTTGGTGCATGCTTTGAATCACTTGAAATTCTATATGTTCATGATATAAATGGTCTTGAATCTCAAGAGTCGATTTTAGACTTCATATTGAATATTAAGGGAAATACTCTTCGACAAATTGTTATCTTTGCTGGTGGCCAATTTAGAAAATTTCAAGTAAGAAAATACTTCAAAAAAAGGCTAAAGAAGATCTTGACTCGACAAAAGTGCTTAGTGAAGTTTACTATACGATACGGTATATGCAATTCAATTGAGGCAAAAGATCTAATAAATCTCTAACCAAATTAGTAAAGATGTTTGTTCAATTGGAAATATAACTTAAACATATCATTATCTATATACTTAAATAGTTTGATTATATTGAAGTTATCTTATTGATCTTGGTACCAGATGTTTAAATCGCATACTACTCATTGATTGACTTTTCCTTCAGTAAAATAATCTACCTATACTATTTATCATAGAGAATAGTCTAGAATGAGTTGGGTTTATTCCTTGGGTCCTTAATTTATGAAAGAGAACTGTCACCGGGATATAAAGCCAGTAAGTATATATGCATTCAGTTATGTTCTTTAAATTTAGACAGTCTAAACCAGATATCTGTTGCTGCAAAAATAAAACTATTGAAATAATGGCTGCAAAAAAAATCTCAAATAGGCGGCTTTTCAAAAAAAAAAGCTGCAAAAAAATCTGTTCAATTTATTTTCATCTATTCCAGGCTAACAATCAAGCCAAGGATTTTCATTTCGATATTAATTCGTAATAAAACTCAATTCGTCCAAACTGTATTCCCTTTGCGATTGCAAATTCTGGGACTAGTTAATTCGATAATCCAACATAGTAAATTATGCCCTAAGATAGAAAATTGTTACTTTTCCTTCATACTTTGAATCAAGTATATTAGGTTCTAGTCGAATTATAGAATTATATTTTTAACTGGTATAAAATAACGGCCTTGTTGGAATTATAGTTTCTATTTTGGGAAATCTATTAATCTGCTTTGAATCTCGAAAAAGGTATAAATACACTTCTAATGTGTTATATTTAAAAGCTATTTTATCTAGTACTCCATGGTATCTATTTCGTGCTTACCGGATAATATAATCTCTGATATCGTTTCATTGTTGGACCAGAATAGTATCACTAATTTCTGTCTGACATGCTCCAAGTTTAACGAAATCGGCAATTCGCAGTTGAAGAAACGAATTGTCGTTGTGCCTAAAACAAAAAATAATTTGATATTAGATGATTTTGAACTGTTGCAGACATTCACCTATGGTTTTACCAAAGTGAAAGAGGATCATTTTACAGAATTGTATTCTCGTGATTTTTTCAAAAACGCAAAAGAACTAGCCTGTTTAGAATTGTATAAACGTAAAAAACTACAGGATTATGAAGTTAAGCTACCCTATCTTGAAAATTTCTTCACTTTTGATTCCAAAAGTTATTACTGGTACGAAGATTTTATACAATACTGTTGGACATCCGATGTTAACATTGCCCGTCAGTATCAGAACCGTATCATGCAGCGAAGTGTTATACCATTAGCGAACCAATTCCCTATATATAATCGAAGAAAGCCGTTAACAAGGGACCAGGTAGAAGGTAGCGTAAATGAATCAGATATTTCTGATACAGAAGACTCTGACTCCGAGACTGAAGTGAATAGTTTCTATCTGAGCCTAGAACAGGAACTACTGGAATCTAAGAAGTTACTTACTAGAATTGATGATAAACTGGAATATTTCAAATTTTCGAAATACAGGAAGTATAAGAAATTGAAATACTTGTACGCACCATATGTTCAAGTTAATGAACTGAACTTCAATTTAAAGTTGATCACTGCTCTGTTTCTCATCAAACCACATTATATTCCTTTTACTCAAATTGCATATGCTTCAAGCTTAGACGATATGACAGAAAATGACGCAGCCTTTTTCGAGACTTTCGACGATTATTTTTGTTACGAAGGTAGACTGGAGTATCACTCGAGTTATATACCCAAATTACCAATAGAATGGAAATATTTAAAGGAATTGCGATTATATGTGGAAGGAATAGAGGTTGATTTCTCGCAATTTGGTGCATGTTTGGAGTCACTAGAAATATTATACATTCAGGATATAAATGGATTTTTTAGCCCTGGGTTTTTCGATTTCATATTGAAAATAAAGGATAATTTGCTTCAACAAGTCACCTTATTCGCAGTATTTCATTTGTGGACAAAAGAAGCTCAAGTTCCAAATAATGTGAAAGAATTAGTGAAGAAGGTTTTGGCTAAACAACGTTATTTACTGAGATTTACCATTAGATGTAGTAAAAATGTATCTTATGATTTAAATGACATTCTCGAGGAAAGTGACGAACCTCAATAAAGCATGATTTGCAAGCTTGAGCCTAGGTTCCAATGATCTTGCTAGTAATTATATTGGTGTGATACTTCCAATAGTATATACCCATTAGTCCTGTACAGTGAAATGGTTGCAAAAAAATATGCAATTGTTGCAAAAAGTTTTGCAGCCATCCAGAACTATGACCATTATAATAGAAGCTATACTTAGAGTTTCCATGTTATTTGTTGGCATATAGCATAAAACGGGTTTTCTACTGAGTATATCATGCATGCTTTTAATTAGTATACTTTTTGTATCTGAATGAAATTATATCTGGATTGGATACCGATAGCAATATTAGAAAAGGAAAAATCTATATTCAGTCTTGAAGATTCAAGTTGTGCTGGTTTGCCATTTTTAAGAGAAGATACTGAATGAAATTTGCGTTTTGAAGGAAAATAACAGCGGTCATCACCTGATGCCTCGGTTGGATGAATAGAGATCTACATCGTAGAGATTACCAATGCGTCGGGATGTTTAGAACGAAACTAGACATTTTCATATTTCTATACAATGTCATACAGACCCGTTGAAATAGCTTATATGAAGAAGAATAGACGGGATCTTGAAAGGCCGTTTAATGATGTTACTTTTCGTTGTTAACGCAATTTCTAAATAACTCAGGATTGGAATATTGGGAACAAGAATTGAATGGCTGTGAAGTTTTCCAACTAGAATTCCAAATCGGGTGCCATTGCCCATCAAGTTGCACATGGATTCTTTATACAGTCCGAATCGGCAATAGCGTCAACCCAAACATGAAACATCCTTCAATCTCTTTTGAAACAAGTCAAAAACAAACTCTATGAAGTTAAGAATCACATACAAAACACATTTGAAATATGTGCTGGAATACGACGAAACATGACCTGCTTCCGTTACTACCTATATCACCTATATCGTGCCTTTGTTTACCTCTAGATCATGCTTGAGATGTACTGTATATAATAACTGCCACATCAAAGAACTACTTGTACTGTAAATCTCCATTCCAAGAATGTCCAAAAGTATCCTAACAAACAGCTAGTATGATACGATATTAGTGCCCGTAGCCGCAATCTAATTCTTTCCTCTTTCCCCAGTACTACAGAAGTCCCAGATGCAATTTCAACAAAGTGGCTGAGTATATACAGGCCAGATTCCTTACGCGTTTATTTAGGAATTTGTTCGAGTGGGAATTTTTTCTGTTGCAAATAATTGTTTTTATTAATTTTTTCGATAAGTTGTCCAATCCATCCTTTTTTCGTGGTAAACTGGTACCATAATGAGTGAAAAGGATCTAGTACATCATCACAAGCTGTTAAAGCAATTTCTTGATATTTCTGATGATTCTTCTCGAGCAAACAAGAACTCTACTCGAGCAGCTAGAGCTAGGGAAAAGCTCTTAAAATTGTCATTGGCTCAGTTCAAAGAATTGAGTACTGATGTCTACGATGAGTTGAAGCGGAGGATCGACGAATCGCGAGGAGAACCTGATTATTTGTTACCTAAATCTACCTTCCATCCTAAGCGTAATCAAGCTAGACAAAAATTGGCCAGTCTACCTCAATCGAGGTTCAAGGATTTGGTCAGCGATATCTCGTTTGAGATCGAGAGAAGAGGATTGCATATTGAACGCTCCGATACCATTAAATCGGAGCCATCATACATCTCCAAGGGAGCCACAAACTCAAGTCATTTAGAAAGTAACAAAGTTGGCAATCAGAATTCAATTTCGTCGGAAACTTTCTCTAATACAAATCCAATTACTTCAATTGCATCGGAAACTTTGTCACCAGATACGAAAGCTGGGGAATCTAAAATCAATGGTTCGAAAAACGAGAATAATGTTAAAGGAACGGAAGCAAAGAATCCCCCTGAAGACCATTCTTCAATTAGTATTCAGTCCAGAACAGTGGTTCCAACTAAAGCTAACTTAACTTGGTCTTCGGATGAAGAAGACGAGGAAGATCATCATAAAATCAATGAAAAGAAGCAAATTCTGTCGAAGGCTATTCCACCCCAAGACAATGAAGCAATGTCAAATAAGAATTTAGTAGAGGAATTACGAGAACAAGTTTCGAAGTTGCAAGCGTCGAAAGATGAAATAGAAAGAAAATATCACTCGTTGCAAGAAGATTATGATTTTTCAATGAAGCAAAACACAACCCTTTCCAATGAGTTGGATGTAATTTCTCAAGAAAAGCAGGGCTGGGTAGACAAGAATTCAAGCAATGAAAAACTTGCAAAAGAATTGGAAAGTTTGAAGAGTATGAATGCTAGTTTAAGATTAGAAAATCAATCATTAAAATCTAGCCCAAAGCAAACAAACAAAGAAATTGTCACTCCATTATTAAATCATGCAAAACAAATAAGTCCTTCTACTTCTATCAATACTATTGCACCTTCGAGTAAGGAAGTGGTTTCTCCTGCTGCCACTTCAGCAAATAACTCATCCATTAACGAAAAAATGGATATGATTTTACAAAAGATGAATAGTTTTGATAGACCAAGTTCCACTAGTAATAATGCGGATCCAAAATTATGGCAAAGGAAATATGAAAAGTTGCGTTCGAAACAAATATCGACATCTTTTGAAAATCCTTTGTTGTCGAAAGATTTACAACCATTTGTAAACTCAGCTGGTCTTATATCTTTAAAATTAGTTGCTGATGTTCAATCATTAGTTGAATCATTTTACATTATGTTAAATTCAGATAAACGTGATGCCGATGCCTTATTTGATACAATTTCAAAAATATCAGTAATTGGAAATGAAATTGCCAACCAAGGAGATCAGCAACAACTTAACTCCAATGGTTATTCTACCAGTCTTCGTGAAGCTATAAACTATGCTCTCATTACAACAAGATACTATGCCATCTATAATTCTTTATTGCCGAAAGTTATTGTGGAAAGATCTATTGGAGAACTTAGTTTCACATTATGCGATTTGATTTCAAGCTCGAAATTAAATGCTAACTCCTCCAACTCGAGATCAGTTACCATTGAAAGTGTTAAAAGTCCTACGTCGGATGATTTCGGTGCAAGACCTCTTAAAATGGCTAATAAACTGATGGATGCTCAACAGGAAACTGATATCAATACACCAATCCATAGCACTAACGCTGGGGATTCCGAACACAATAATAGAACCATTGCGGACAAAGGTATTCCACCAATGAAGAAAACAGTTATTGACTTGGATAATAAATCTACCCAACTTGATAATATTTATAAAGTTTCCCCTCTAAAATCTAGAGATGTGAAGCTTTCAGACAGTACCACTAGCAAAGATCAAGAACAAGAACAGCCAACTGGGTTCTTTTCGAAGTTAAGGAATAAATTAACAATTCCAATTGTGCCAGGTGAGAGCCAAGATAACAAACAACCCGATAAACTGACTCATCAAGGGGAAGAGTCCGGAAGCAAAAACCAAGCGTTTCAGCCACAAGCATTGAAGACTTTAGAAGGTTCCCTTCCCTCTTCTGATAAAGGTTTGAACATTGAAAATTCTTCTAAATCAAGGGAATTAGATTTAAAAGAAGATCAAAATGTGGATGTTGGTCCGTTAACTCCTACGCGTAAAGAAACTAAGGATTTATTTGAAACTCCGCTGTCTACAAGATCTATAAATATTCAGGAAGCTTCTGAAAAATTAACGAACAAGATTAGTCCCAAGAGCAAGAATATTACCTCGCTAGCATCCAAATTTGAAAACTCAGAAGAATTCAAAAAGAATGGATCCAGTAATACTACTTCTCCTCTTTCTAAAGGCGGTGTCAAATCTTTAGCATCTAAATGGAATGAAAATATAGAGAACACCCCTACTAACACTTCACCTCAACGTACGCCCCCTAGCAATTCAAGCATTCTCAACAAGGTAAGAAAGTTTGAAGTTGATCTGGTTCATGGTAAAGAAATTAAGCCTGATACATTGCAGAAGGTGAATATTTCTAAGAAGGAAAGTGTCCCATTAGCTCAAGCACCTGAAGACTCGCATAAAGAACTTTCTGGCCCTGAAAATAAGAATCACAATTTAAACGCTTCTATTGGAATTGTTTCAGGAGCTGCAGTCGGTGCAATCGCAGCATCTACTCTTATCGCTAAAAAAGATGACGTTCCTGAGCAAGAGCCTCAACAGAAGCCTCAACAAGAGCCAACTGTGAAAACCAGCTCTATGCAAAAGGAACAAATGGACGATGATTTCCCTTTGTCAAGGAAATTAGTCTCGAATTCTGAAGCAGATGCCAACGCTAATGTTGAAAAGCAAGCTTTGGCTAGTGATGATAAATCATCTGAGCCTGTGCTGAAGAGTGATATAGCAGATACCGAAAATCGTCATGTGAAGAGAATACCAAGTAATAATTTGTTAAATCACAAACCTTTGCATGAAATTGGTAATGTTCAAAGTAGCAACAAGCCTTTGGAGCTGAACGTACAAAAATCGAATTTGAAATCAATTGATGTACCTGTTACTAAATCGTCAATGAAAGTTGTTCCAGTATCCAAATCAGTCAAGATTAATAGCAATGTGGACGAAGATTATGCTGACGATTCAGAAGATCAATCTAGTTATGAAGATTATGAATCTGAAGATAACGAAGAAGAAGAGCAAGCTAGAAAGAGACAAGAATATCGTAAATCTATGGCTGCTGCTACTTTCAATGTAGATTTGTTTGATATTGATGATCCTGATAATACTTTAACCCAAGTCTTACTTTATTTAGAGCATCAAACAGTGGAAGTCATTTCTACCATTCAAACTTTATTAACAGCTATTAAGAAACCAGATGCAACTAGAGGAGAGCTCCGGGAAAAATCTAAAGCCATTACAGTCGTAATTTTGCAAATGACTGAAGCTACCAATACATCGATGAACCAAACTCGTAATGCTCAATTAAAAGAACACGGTAATTGGGTTGTCAAGAGCTTAGAGGATTGTGATCACCGTATGGTTGTTTTATGTAAACCAAATGATAAAAGTGATGACGAATATGCCGATAAATCATTTAAACAAAGATTAGCCGGCATTTCGTTTGATATTGCTAAATGTACAAAAGAATTGGTTAAAACTGTCGAAGAAGCAAGTTTAAAGGAAGATATTGAATATCTTAATAATAGGATTAGCCGTGAAGAGGATTTAACTTGAAACTTTGCTGGGTAATGATGGTGTTTGTGCAAAAAATAGTTGATCTATCTATATAATTTGGTTCTTACTGATTGTTGTACATGTAGTTTTATTCGGAAAATATAATGATTAGCTAAATACTAAATACTGTAGTGTTTCCTTATGATATGACTAGATGATCATACGGCGAACTTTCATGCGATATCTATGAACCCCCGGATAGTTTACAATACTCGATTTATGAGTAGTTGACAATTCATCTTATATGTTTTGATAAGAAATCTTTATGGAAATCAGATTTTAATGTTTCATTATTAAATTGAGGCACTTTCTTAGCTTCAGAAGTCGCCTTTTTATTAAAAGCAGTACTCTTTCTCCAACTTTTCTTTTGAGGTTTAGGGGACGAATCATCGATATTTACTAAAGGATTTCCAACCATAGCATTTTCAACCGATTCTTGGTGTTTCTTTTCTTGTTCAGCTTTACGCTCTTCGCGTATTTTCTGTAGTTCTGCCATTAACGCAGCAGTTTCGTCCTCTGAGTCTGAGTTTGAATCCGATTCCTCTTCTGAATCCGCATTTGAATCTGATTCAGATATAACATCTGCATTTCCATCTAATTCGCCAGCTTGTGGTTGAGTATTGGGATGAGAATCTTGTTCCAGACTACGTTTTAGAGATTCTATTTGTGTTCCATTTGTACCTAGTAGATTACCGTTGATATTTTGCGAGTCAGCTACATGAGACAGATTCTTCTGACGTTTATGATGAGGCAAAGACTCCGGTACAATCTTGCCTTCACTTTGTAACAATTGACGTTTCAAATCATTTATATGCGATTGATCAATGTCAAATTTAGTGTCCGCTCGTAACTTTAGTGTTTGTTGTTGTGGTAAAGATCGGGAATGTGAAATGGAATCGGAGATTTGATTAGCTCTACCCCGTTTGCTCTCCAATGTAGGTCTATGGTTAGTAGTCATGAGTAGTAAATGTTATCTGATGTAGTTAAAAGAAAGATAAAGCTTCTACTGCATGTTTCTCATCTCAGTTAATCTTCTGTGCCGGTTCAGATGCAGTCGCAATCAGTACACAGAATGGCTGCAAATTAGAAGACCACCGCCATACTATTTTGAGCGAAAGACCTTAACTATGGTTCTATGGTTCTACAAACCCACTATTTCCACTTCAATGAATCTAGAAATATATTAATGGACTTTACTCATATAACTGCTTAATAGTGTCAATTATAATTCAATTTGGTGTTCTAGTATACAATTGATAGTAGATATGTTTCCATATTTGGCCAGAACTATTTAAATGCACCTCTTCATGAATAAGGTTGCTCTCGATGCTATTCTGCTTATGCTCCAAGCGAAATCTGTTACATTTATCGTTGTGTTCTTCTGATGTAATGGTGCGTAGAACCACATCGCGTGGAAATGTTTCTCTTTCCGCACAACCGGTAGAATAATATGTCAACTATTGCATGGAGCGAAATAATAAGCTCCACTGTATATTAAGTTACACTGCTATAATTAGCTGATTATTTGCTGAATATAGTTTTTATGACCCAACTAGTATAAAACTAAGTTTTCGTCTCAAAGTGCCAAAATACGCAAATACGCAAATACGCAAATGCGCAAATACCCATTAATCAAATTGATGAAACATATTAGTTTTACATAAATAATGCTTCTCTAGCTTGTTCGCCCTATCGAACCTATCAAAGTCAATTCAGCATTGACTTTCGGAGTGAAAAGACTATCCTAGAATATGCATACATTAACCATGAATCCAGACCCATACCTACGATAAAAGACTACTTTCCAAGGTACATCTACGAAGTTGTGTGTTCCAACTTCAATTGGTTCCTTCTTCTAATAGCTTGACTAAAGTTCACATACACTAGAGTCACCTACAGTAGATATACACCTACAGTAGATATACATTAGATATACACCTACAGTAGATATACATTAGATACACACCTAGCGATGGCCATTGTTTCAAATAATCAAAAAATAAATCTCTCTTTTAACCTGCTGTTTTTACCAAAACAAGACCCCAAGGTAGTTCTTGCGAATCCACCAGACTCCCCTACATTTACCTTCCCCTAATATCACTCTTTTATCCCAATTGCAACATTCCAATTGCTGCAAAATACGCACAATTGTTTTCCCCACGAAGTATGCAGGGTAGGCACTGTTCCCTCAAAATTACCTACATGTAACCGGAGTAGGCAAAAGCGTCTCCGGTAAAATTTAATACCTATTATTTAGATAAGGAAACAATGTTTGTTTTCCCAGCTTTTGATTCAAACTATAAAACAAGGAAACGGACTTTTCGATGTTGTCAGAATTGCCGAGTCAAACGAGTCAAATGTGATATTTCATCCACTAATTATGAAGTAGCAGGATGCCTAAATTGCCAGAAACATGGATGGGATTGCAACCTCAAAAAACCCCTTCAGTCTGGAGATGTAACGACCGCTTCACCGGTAGAACCAGTGAAGCCTGCTGTTGAAGTTCCAGCACTGTCTGTCGACGAAAAAATCACTAGTGCCTATTTGAAATTAAATTATAACTTTAATTGTTGTAACAATAATCAAGAAATCTTGTCGTATTTATACCATGGACACCCACGGGCTGTCATCGCATTGCAAGATAGTAGATACCATGAATCGGGAGTGTATGTGAAGGTAAAACCGCATGAATCGAGAACAAGTCTTAAAAGCAAACACGAAGACGAAGTTGGCTGCATAAAATCTAGAAAAGTGTTTGATTTTCTCTGCTGTATCGATGCCTTCACGTTGGCCAGTAAAGAGTATCCTATCACGCCGCAACAAACGACGCAATTGTTGCGTATTTATTTCTATAAATTGAACTCGATTTTCCCCATAGTTTTGGAAGACAAGTTCTGGGAAGATTATTACGGCAACAATGCGCAAAATTCTATGCTTTATGCCATGGTTTTAGTGGTTCTGAGAGATAAGCTAGCAGAACCGATATTTAGAGAGATTTTTTTGCTGCATTTCGGTGAACTTTCAGACTCGCAATTTGCTGAACAACTACGAAGCTTCATGATTGATCTCGAATACAAATTGAGACAAATTTTGTTGATTCTGCCTCAACTAGGCGACGAAGATAAGTTCACCCGCTTCATTGTTTCGTTGCTATTGTGTCTTCATTACAGTTTTGATAGACTCGGTAATGAAACAAGTTCCCATGATTTGACCGATGCTATTAATTTGGCGGTTTCTCTAGGTATCCATATGAAATCGTTCGGGGAAATTAATCCCAAAATGGCAGAATACACCACCCACCTTTGGTGGTGTTGCTATATATTTGACAGGTTAAATGGCTTGGTTAATTCACGGTGTTTATTTATTAGAGCAGATGATTTTAACGTTGATCTACCATATAATTGTATCAATCTTTTGAAGCTTGTGCAACTAGCTAGAACTATAGAAAACATGGTATCAGCGATTTATAAACCTTTCAACACCAATACAATTATTGTCACGAAAAACCGCTATAAAATGTTTAACAGTGAAGACTTTCAGCGAATGGAATTTGATCTTTGCGATAAAGAACGAGAAACTAATCCCTATTCGTACGACATTATTGCTCATCCAGATGCTAATAACGTTGTTGATTATGTCATGAACACAATTCATTTTCTAAGTCGAATAATCAACAATTCTGTGATTATGGTAGCTCAAAAGGCGAAATATGACGATTCGACGATACCTAATTCAGTCCCCGAACAAACTGCTACCAAGGCAGCCCTGAATATTTTATGGTATCATGCAAAAATGAAAGATGAAGCAATAATTAACATTCCTAGTGTCCCATGGTGTGTTTCTATTGCTATGGCTCTAGCCTTAAAGTTAAGAACGCGAAAGTACCTAGCTGGAGAAGTGCATGACGGGAAAGTTCTCGTAGACTTTACTTGGGAAGATTCGATAAACTCCTTAGAAAGATTTGCTAGCACTTGGTGGATTATAGATGATATTAGTAGACTGTCAAGAGAATTCAGCAGTAAGATCATAAACAATACCCAATACGGAATAAAGCGAGTCCGTAAAAAGTCAAAGCTACCTGCTACCAATGTCAAAAGAGTTAAAGAAGGGCTGAAAGCAGTAGAGATTAATAAAATCCTACAACATGCTCCGCCACAAGCTAACGAACAGTATTCTTTAGAAAGTTCAAACATCGTATCTGATTTCTCCACAATACCGATCAATATGGATATCAGTGATATTCAATATGATAAATATTTCGAATCTATGCAAATTGATGTTTTTAATAACGACTTTTTCAAAGACGTCTCGATTAATTAGAAGTACAAGGCGGTTTATTAGTTACAAGTATTATGGTAGTTTCCTAGAAGTATAATGGTGGTTGACCTACTTAGAGTAAGTGATGATTCACTAGTTAAAAGTACATTAGTCTTTCGCTAAGTTCTATAATTCTAATATACAAAAATGTAACTGAATACAAATATTAAGGTTTGAGATTTTATTGGAGATTTTATTCGTGGTCACTGTGAATCTCATCTTCCCAGCCGGCTTCATCTTCGTTTCTAGCTGGCATCAATTCACTCATGACTGGGCCACCCAATTCGGTTAACAACGAAGAAACCTGTTCAACAAGTTCTGGGTCAGCTGTCTCAACGGAGTCACTATTGACAATTTTATAGCCTTGGGTTAACGAACTCTTAGCTTCTTTAATTTTACTGGCAATTTCAGGGTTTGAGCTTTTGAGCAAAACTTTAACTTCAATGTCTCTATAATCCTCAACTTTGGGAGCTTCAAGATTATAGTATAATTGTTTGGCAGAGAATAAGTAAGCTAAGGCTTCGTAATAGTATGTATCCAAGATATCTTCATTGATATCTTGAATATTGGAGGTGATAGTTGCTGCTATATCGTAGAGTTCTAATTCAATAGCAAATCTGGCTAAAGTCAATAAAGGTTGAATAAGTTCGACATATTCCACTCCAACTTCGAAAGCGTCATTTTTTCCATTATTTTCTACGTCTTTTGCATCACTTTCCTTGATAACGTTTGCAGCTTGTTCTAATTGCAGTTTTTTCTGTTGGAATAAATTCCATGCTTGAATCAAAGATTCTTTAGCTTCTTCGTTTCTTTGTTGAGAGATTCTAATCGATGCTAACAAAGAAAATGCTTCTGGGTTTTCTCCGTCTAATTTCAAAGAGAATTCAATGAGTTCATTACATTTCGATTCAGCTTCTGCTTCCATACACAAATCAGTCATCCAGATCTCAATTTGGGCAAATATACCCTGGTTTAACTTTTTAATCAAGTACGACTTTAATTCGCTATTGCTGGTGTACAAGTTAGAGAGCTGTAGTAATAAAGCATCATCTTTTATTTGATCTTGGTGTAAAAGATTCAATTGATTATTAAGCTTGGCCAAACCAATTTCAAGACTATTGATCCCATCCAATCCACCGATCATTTGTCCCAAATACAAAAACTTTTCCGTTCCTTTATCTCCGTGAGGGTCTAATTGACATGCTTTCATCAATACGTCGTAGGCATTCTCTAAATCATTATTCTCTAAGAGACATTCACCAAATATCTGTAAAAATTCAATATCATCGCCATTTTTTTCAAATTCTGGCGATAATAATTCTAATGCCGTATCGTACTGAGACGACTCCAACAATGCACGAGCCTTCTCTACTAATTGCGTCGACATTGACCACCTTGGAAGAAGAACAATCGTAGCAAAAAAATCTAAATTTCGCGATGAGCTCATCTCAAGTCCAAAAGGTTTGCAATTATGATTCCTTCAGCGCTACCATGTGTACCACCGCGAGACCGCGGTGAAGAATCGGTTGTATGGCACGAGCTTGGTGGTAGCTTTTCCACAGGGTACTCATGAATGAGAAAACTGAAAATAACGAATCGAAATAACTACGTATTACTCCCCATGCTACTGCTGGAACAGGCCGCTGAGTTGAATAATGAATACGAGTTGCTTCATTTGATCTACCACAGAAGCAAGAATCAACACCGATTGCTGGTTTGGTGGAAATACTTGAATATACTCCATCGAAGAGTACGACAAATCTTGAAGCTTTTAATTGACCTAGAAAGATTGAACCCAAATGCTATTCATACTACAAAAAACAAAGGAAAATCGTCCAATAAAACCACACAGTCTACGTATAGTTATAAGCAAAAGCAGATAACGCAAATTGCCCAATATTTAGTATCTACCATTGCCAAAAAGGCATACTATGAATTTAGTGGTATTATAACTTTGGGACAATTTATCAATCTTGGATTTACTTTAGTTGGTCTTTTGAGTAAAATCTACAGTATACTTGTAAATATCGAAGGTGTTAAGTCGACTAGTAGTGGTTTCGTCTTGAATGAAACTAAGCAAGTAAATGGTCAAATGGAACAACTTGGTGAGGCAATAGGTGAGGAAATAGGTGAGGAAATAGGCGAGGAAATTGGTATGGAAGCAAGTAAAGAATTTACAGAAATAGTTGGTGCAACAGTTGGCGATGTCGTCAAAGAATCTAACACTCAAGAAGTGAGTGCAAGTATCGATGAACCTAAAGATAATATCAAGAATAATGTACCAAAGAGCCTACCTGAGAGTAAGAATACTGATTCGAAAAAGAATGCGAAAGACATCGATGATATATTCCGCGAGCCTAAGAAGAAGGACAAAAAGAAAAAGAAGAAGAAGAAGAATGAGATGGACGATATCTTTGGATTCTAGCCCTCTGCTCTTTACGATGAAAACTTGTTCTAGAGGATACAACCGGATACCTTACCACTTTATGCATAAATAGAATTTGAATCTTCTAAATACACATTCTACCCTAGTAGATGTCTGATAATCAAAATTGGTTATTCTATTACAAACATTTAATTTCCATATATCCTTTATAATAACTAAAAAAAACATAAACACGTTTAAATCAATCAAAATCAAAATCTTGTAAATAAATAAACACCCAAAATGAAACCACCAACAAAATACAAAAGTATTGAAATCTAAAATGAACAAACATACATTATTATTCATTGTCTTAACTAAGTAGACTTCTCTATCATAAAATTCATAACTTTTCTCTTAAATGACAATAATATAACTTTTACATTCAAAATTATCTTAATATCTCGAACCAGACTTTCAGCCGTCTTGCAAACTTCTGTATTATCCCATTCCTGTCGACATTGCAATCTATTGTAATCTGTCATAATATATCATAAATAAAAGTACGTAATACTTAATACTTAATATATTCAAATAATCGACCTGAACAAACCCATTTTACCATTTTCTATTTCCCTTAAACACTCAAACTGGTTCAATATGATTTAATCTATTACCCCAACTAAAGTTCAATTGGTCAGTGTCTAAGCAAAATTCATCATCATATTCGGTAATATGATTATTAATTATATTGACACGGTTTGTGTGAGAATTTATAGTCATATGATTTTCAAGGTTAATTTGTTCGGTATTCATATTTATATTGGAATTTTGGCTATGATTATTCATTCTTGTTTGATTGATTTGATTGATATTAATTTGATTTTGTTTGAAATGATTTGGCGATGTTGATACTGGAATGGATGAGCTTATACTTATAGGCGAATTACGGTAGTCGTAAATTGCTGGATTTGAGACGTCGGAGGTTGGAGTTTCAATGTTAAAATTCTGCTCAAATGGCTGTGATGATGGAGGTAAATGACGTTGGGAATAAGGTAAAGGAATATGGTTACTTATATCATGACTGATCATTTCATGATTGATTGCCTCATTTGGCATAAGTAAATCTTGAAACGATTGACCATGTTTTAATTGACGCTTCAATCTGTTCTTAATTCTGGACTTTCCTTTGAATCCAACTGGTAAAAATTTACATTCACCCCCTTCAACGTGTAATTCACACCATATCTCGGCATTTGGGAAAAATTCACCACACATGGAACAATTTCCCAGAGAATTTACTCTATCTTTTGTTTTGGTACCTTTTGGATATTTAAAATGTCTGGATTTCAAATGAGTCTTGTAAGTATCTCTACGAGAAAAGCCCCCGTTAGGGTGACATTTGTGAGTGATATTGTTATCATCGATATAGATGGAAAATTGATGGAAAGGACACGAGTAAGCCTTTTTGGTGGCATGCTTTTTTAAATGTCTCGTAAGATACCCTCTGATTTTAAAGGTGGCATCACATTGTGGACATTGATGAAGTTTATTGGAATCTTTTGAGTTTGGAGATTCGCTCTCGCCTTCACCCATGTCGTTGTCGCCATCGCCAGGAGTGAATGGAGGAGACGAATGAGTTGTTGGTGGCGATAATTGCTTTTCTTGTTTGTTTCCGTCGGAGATTATAGAATCGATATTGGACGAAGTATGGGAAACTGTGGGAGATAAGTCATCTACAGAGGAGTTATTTGGTTTTAATTTGAACGCATCCAATTCATCACCGGTAATAAACTCATCGGAGAACTTCCATTCGAATTTTCCCTGTTCATTTTTCACCGGTAAGTAGGACGAGGTAATGCCGGAAGAGCACAACTTCAAATCGTGGAAAAATGGCTGCGACGAGATGTTAGGGAACAAGTCGGCAGACTTGTTCATGCTCTGGCCGTGAGATGTAGATGTTTCCTCTGAAGTTTGACCTAAGTCTGTGGTTGTTTCAGCTGGAACGGAAGCAACTTCAGTTGCTTCAACAGATGCCAAAGACGTACGTTCGATAGACTCGTGTGAATATTGTTTAGATTTGTCTTGTTTGCCTTCGATGACATTGTTTTGTTTGCTGTTTTCGTGTTTGTCATCAAGATGATAGTACGAACTTGGAATAATTATATACCTAAGATAGTAGAAAATCGTCATAAACATACTAAGCAAAGTCTCCATTATATTTTTGCTTGCAATAACTAGATTAGAGCCCATAGTTTTACCACTAAGAGCAGCAAGAAAATGGGGCATTTTCAACAAACTGACGGAGGCAGTAAAATGAGCCAAAAATTGATGCAAATCAAATACAAGTGTTGCGGTAGCTACTGTACGGAAAAATATACCTATTTTCGTGGTATAAAAGTTGGGTCAAAACAAGGTTTGAAATGGACAATAACCAGAACCAACTATCTCCTTAAGTTGTGACGTTAAAATTTTTATGGTGAGACGAAGGGAATGGTATGGACACGACCTGGACAAATATAGCCGGAATTGTAGCTATTTGGCGACAAGGTTTGGAAGAATGACAGATCTTGGAAGAATGATTTCAGGGGTTGATGGCGTGTTCTAGAAGTGAGTTTGGGTTCGGGGAGCTATGTCGGCACTAGTTGGAACCATTTGCAGTTGCCAGTTTTGTGGAAGCTTCTACCGTCATAGTCCGTATGCGCGATTTATCTCTAGAAGTATGGTCGCTGGGGTTTCTAGTACCATTTCCGTGCTAATTTTGGCAATATGCGGTACTACTTGGCATTATGTAGTGGTACTTGACAGGATCCACTACCGATCTTGGCGGTAGGAGAAAAATCGAATGCGCTATTTTCTTGTATATAGTCCGCTGCCAAGTGTCACGATAGACAATTATTGCTTTTCCCCCCACTACACACTCTCCGCACCCCTATAGTAATGGGCCAAAGTGCTACCTTACGGCGAATTTCGGTGCTACCGTATTCGCTTAGTGTAACCATTCTTAAACGCCTCCATGTGGTTGAAATACGATAGCCTTTTAGAATGGTGCACATGGTTAACTTTCCATATTGTAACCAGTGAATTATCTTGCTACCGCTTACTAAATCTGCCACTGATTGCTAATGCACTTCTGCAGGCACTCGCATCGTTCGTGATATGCTGCGCCTAACAATAGCAACAGAGGGTCTATCATCTGCGTTTGCAATACAGCAAGTAAAAACGGCGCTACCATATGAAGTACTGCAACATATGGAAGGTTTAGTGGTCTGTGCTTCGGAGATTATTCAGAAGGTACGGTGTTGAATTCTGTTTGCGCAATGCCTTACAACGGGATTTTGACACTAATAAGCTTAATGGTAATTTTTTGCACCGAAAAAATAGAATCCTTTCAATTGTAGATAGACCATTTTTTAGAGCCATTTTCTAGGGCCCTTTTCTGATATACTCTTCATTGGTCCTACTATGTCACCAGTAGAATCTAAGCGACCTATATTTTCATTTGAGTCGAACTGTAAAATCTAAACTAATTCGTCAGTTGAGAGATATTGGTTAAATGTTTACTTGAAAAGTACCACATTTGCAATATCTGATGGTAAATTTCACTAGAAGCCTTGTGGAACATTATTTGTAGTTTTTTTGAACAATACGTATCTTGAATTTTGAACTTTCTATTTGCTTAAAAGTGGAGCACGTCCGAAAGAAGCTAATGATAATATTAGGTTCCAACGTTGATATATCTGTGATAAGTATTTTGGTGCCATGATATTGTTACCAAATTGTGCTAAATCAGATAATTAGTACATACTATGCATTAGAAGCTTTGGTATATAATGTCCAGATTCAGTAGATCTTTCTCGACTACGAATGTAAATTTCAAATTTGTTGGTAATATTCATCAATTAGTCAGAGAAATGATTCAATAATTCCATGTAATACGAACAAAGCAAGACTGAAATGCACCAGCTTGACAAATGAATAGGTGCTTTTCGGGTATCACAAATTGTTCTTCAATCCACCTATATCTGTGTATATTATTCCTGAGCTTCATAAATTGGTCTAGCGACACTATTCCTCGATCATATTCGCTAACTCACTATTAATATTTAAGGTAATGGTTAAGGAAATAGGTAGAATAAAGATTCACTAGACGATATCAATATTAAACAGACATATAAGGGTCTAATATAGTATTGATTATTCCATGCAATCATCAATCGTGGCTGCAAAAATTGAACTCCACCCCCTCTCTTCCCATCCCCCAAATCCACCTATAACCGAAACAAGTGGATGCCGGGCATGAAATTTTCACTAATTACCACCATAGTCTATTCTGTATCATAACTGTTTCACTTAAATGGTTTTGGTGTCATCAAGTGATATAGTTGATTGTTCTGTGGTTACTAAACATCACTGAACAATATGCGCCCAGATAAGCTCAATTAGGTTAAAGTTCACGAGACTGTATTAAACAAAAAGTTTGGTGCGATGCCCTAGATTTATAGATATTTTGATAACAAAGGAAACTGCCATAAAACATGAGTTTGGAGCTTGGAACTTTCCAGCATAGTAGTATTACTAAGGCTGATGATGGCTATTGGTTTTTAGAGAAATCTGCGCAAGCATTTCCGGGACAAACCTTTGGTTTACAAATCGAAGAAATTCTTTATCATGGAAAATCACAATTTCAAGATATTTTAATATTTAGATCTAGTAGTTTTGGGAATGTGTTAGTGTTGAACGGTATAATCCAATGTACGGAGAAGGATGAGTTTGCTTATCAGGAGTTAATTACTCATTTACCGATCATGAGCCATGCTAGTCCTAAGTCGGTATTGGTGATTGGTGGAGGTGATTGTGGTGTAATTAGAGAATTAATTAAACATGTAGAGGACGGTTCGGTGACGGATATCACTATGGTAGAAATAGATAGGCTAGTTATTGAGTTATCGGCAAAATATTTACCAAATATGGCCAAATATCATAACCATCCAAAATTGAATTTAATCATTGACGATGGGTTCAAATTCTTGAAAGAAACCACTAAGAAGTTCGATGTTATTATCACTGATTCTTCGGATCCCGAAGGTCCTGCGGAAGAGTTTTTTCAAGTGAATTACTTTCGGTTATTATTAAATGCATTGGAGGAAAAGAATGGTATTGTTATCATGCAATCCAGCGAAAACATCTGGTTAAATATTGATTATCTCAAGCAGTTATTGCAGAAAGCCAACCAGGTATTTGCTAATGTCAAATATAGTCAATGTTACATGCCTAGTTATACATCGGGTTCATTGGGATTAGTTATTGCTACGCAAAATACAAATCTTGATTTGACCAAACCACTTAGAAAATTCCCCAAGGAAAAAGAAGATGACTTGTTCAAGTATTACAATCATGAAGTGCATTGTTCTTCGTTTGTTTTACCTACATGGGCTAAAAACATCTTACCCTAGCATTATCATTACTTTGCATATTTATATAGAGTGTATACTATTTGTGATACTGGAATAAACTAGTTCGATATGAGTTAAAGAATATTTGACTAATGGGAGCATTTAGTAAGGTGTAGGCGCTACCGTGAACGATACTAAGTATTTATGGAATCAAACTACAAGAATGAACATAAATATTGCGCTCAGTGTGATAGATAATGTGGATACTTTAATAAGATTCTGCAAATATTCGGCGCTACCGGATAATTGGGGTTAGACTTGATAAGGGTATTTATAGGAAGGTGAGAGAGCCTAGAAAAGGGGGTGGTATATGGGTATCGTTTTGCTTTATGTAATAGATAAGAGAGGTGTAGTGAGTAGTGTAGAGGAAAAGTGCTTAGCAAATTTGCAGCCAATAATGTACAGATTCCGGAATAGTGAGTACCCATAGTAGAAGCAGTACAGTGGTACATATCGACAGTACAGAGGTAGTATACTAGAAAGTGGTATAATAATAGAAAGTAGTATAATAGTATACGAGTAGTATAATAGTATAATAGTACTAGAAATTAGTACAAGGTAGTATAGAGGTACCATAGTAATTGTACAGGATGTAGACTATTGCGGTCTATACTATAGTAGAGATAGAAAGCTATACTATAGATAGTATAGTAGAAAAATATGCTTGAATACTATAGACGATGTAGAGTTACATAGAGAAAAATAGAGTAATATAGAGTAATATAGTATAGTATAGTGAAGTATAGTGTAGTATAGTATAGTACAGTACAGTACCCAGGTATTGTCTACAGTACCTATAGTGTAGAAGTATACTAAGGTGGTACACAATACAATGTAGTAGTAAAAGTATACTAGTACTACTATAGTCAGTATAGTACAATACAGAATAGTATAGTCAGTATAGTACAATTCACAATAGTATACTATAGTTAGTATAGTATAGCATAGCTAGTGTAGTCTAGTGTTATATAGACAGTCTACTGTACAGTACCTATGGTAGTGCCATAGTAATTGCACAGTATCTATTAAAGCCAAGTTCACACAACTATAACCCAAATTAGTGTCTACAGAACACCATACCAACACTAGGTACCACTGCTACATACTACCACACCACCACCCTACCACTTACCACCAACTACCCTAAGCTAATTCTCCCATTATCCACATGCAGGATTCCATCATCATGAACAATTTTTTAGTAGCCACTACCAACAAAATCAAAACAAATTAATTTGTTGCAACAATATTTGAGTTTGTTACACTACTACCATAACACGACCAACTACTAAACATTTTTACACCTGCCATGTCAAATAACCATCAAAGTGACGACTACGCCGCCAACATTGATGATCAATTGTTAAATGTTGTCAAGCTGGAAGGGGTCCATATTCACCAAGACTTGGACTCTCGTGTTAAATTGGAACAGATAGCCCATGCTGCGTCTTTGAACGAACCATCTTCTGCTCCTTCTACCGTGATTCCATCGCACCACCAAATCCTGCAACACCAGATCCAACAGCAACAACAGCAACAACTCCAGCACCAACAACTCCAACAACTCCTGCTTCTGCAACACCAAGACGACCTTCAACACAGACATCAGGATGAACTCCAACGACATCATCAGCAACAGCTGGCGCTGGTGCTGATTCTTAACCAAGACTCTCATTTGGCGCAACAAGTGGACTTCAAAAAGTACCAACACCTACACAGCACGCAATTGCAACCACAATTGCCCGATCATTTGCAGCACTATAACCAACAGGACTTGGACTCGGAGTACAACATACAAATTCCCGAGCCCATAGTCGATGCCAAATCCAAGATATACCCGGTGACGGAGAACACCATCACGGCCGAGGGCAATTTGATCACCAAACCGTATCCGGAACAAATCTTTTCCAATCGAGAATCGTTGAATGAGTTCATCCAGGACTTTGCCAAAGATAACGGCTTTGGCGTCGTCATTGCTCATTCAAACAAAAAGGCTATCTACTACACTTGTGAGCTAGGAGGTAGATATAGGCACAAGAAATCTAAAAAGGACATAGACGAATCGCGCCAGGTAGACGTCGGCAATGGCTACTTGCTAGACCCTTCCACCAAAACGAAAAAATTGAGATGTCCCTTTGCCATGACCGCCAGCTTCAAGAAATCCACTGGAGTGTGGACCTTAAGAACGACCTGTAACGAACATAACCATCCGCAATTGGATCCATTGAGTAATCACCCCATGTTGCGTAAACGAAGCGATGAATTGAATTTATTAATTCTTGAATTATACAAAGTGGGTACCAAACCGTCTCATATTGAATCGAAAATCAAAGAGGACTATCCCGATGTTCTCATTAAACGAGAAGACATATATAACGAAATTAGAGGTTACAAAAGAAAAATAAAGAAACAAACACAGAAATTCAGTTATCATAATTCTCGAGTGAGTTCGTATAAAAAGCGAATTGGCAACCAGAATGATGCTGCCGCCGCCGCCGCTGCCGCATTCTTGGAGTCAAATGAAGAAGATTCGCAAGACCTCCATTACCAACTTCATCAATCGCAACAACAACAGCAACAACAGGAAGAGTTCCAACGGCAATATGCTGAAGTCACCGCCCAACAACAATTGGAAGAGCAGCAATATCAGCAATTCCAACAATACCAACAGGATCACTTAAATGATGATTCCACCGCGGCTGCTGCCATTGCTGCTGTCGCTAACGCACAACAGACTCACCACCAACAAGACCCAGAGTTGAATATGGACAATATTGATAGTAGGTTAGTGGGAGAATAATGATTTTGTTTGATTTTATTTTAGTTCTCATTACTTTCGTTGAGTAATTTATTCTGTGTATTATATTAATATATGATTTGTTCTATAAATGTCTATTTTTCCTTTTGATAACCTTCCAATTCCCAAACTAATCCAAGCTACTAGCCAGAGCTTACATCCCTTTGAGAATTTCTAATGCTTGAGTTCTCTCTTCAAAAAGTTTGGCCAATTCACCTACTTTTCTTCCCCTTATAACCGGCTTTTTTGTTTGCGGTTTTGGTTCTTCCTTTGCTATTGGTTTCCTCTTGCAGTCTGTTGGGACTTTATACTTTTGAGGTGGGTACTGAATGGAAATATTTGAGATATCGGTTAATTTTTTCTTTGGTTCAATGGCTTTTTTCAAAGCAACTTGATCTTCCGACCCTTTTGGTTTGGGTTCTATCGATTGTGGTTTGTGGACTTCAGTTTCAACTAAGAGATCTGTTGTCTCTACTTTTGTATCCAAACTCATTCTTTCAACTCTCTTGGCTTCCTCGGCAAGAGACCCCTTCTGTGTGCTCGAAGATATCGACCTTGTAGAATTCCCCTCCGAATAATCGCTCGATACTGAGGAATTCGAATCAAAGAATTGGGAAAATTGCGAGTTTGGTTTAGAAAATGCCATTAATTCGTCATCAATTTCATCAATGGTGATATCGTGGTTATAGTACAGATCCTCCAAATTAGATTTTCCATTAATAACTTCGTCAACAGTCGGATACGAATACGAGTTCGCAAGATGATGCCAGTTTTGTATCACGTTCTTAATGAATCGATTTACAATGATTATATTATTGTTATTGGAAGAAACAATTTGTTGAGATAAGCAATGGCTGACACTTTTTGCTAAGGTAACGGGAGTATGTTCTGTACCAGATTGAATAATTTTATGAAAAAGAGTGAATAATTGATACAATAGTTGATCAAAATTGAATTGTTTGGCTCGGTGATATTTCATCAAGTCTGAAAACACAGTTTCTACGTACGGTAGATCGTCATTCATTGGAAGCTTGATGAGATCTACTGGAATGATGGGATACGCTAATTCGGTGAGGATTCTCTTGAACACTGACGTGATACAGAAGAAATCCCAATCGTTGATCCAAAACAACTGATTTCTTTGAATGCAACTGAAAAGAATATCTGTGTTTGTTTTATTGCCCGGTTTATGAAATACCATGGGTGTTTTATTGCAGGAGAAATCAATGATATTGAATAGTTGGTAGAAATGATGGTAAAACAACGGGTTTGTATGCATATTGAGTTTAGTTAACGGATTAATTAATGGCGTGAATCGCATGGATAACTTTAATGGCTTAATTTGTAAGTCGTGCTTATAAACTTCCAACGAGATCTTCAATTTTGTTATATCAAGATAGTTCGAAAGCGTCGATAAAGTATCGCAAGTTATCAACTTTTGTGTGTTATTTTGATACACATCAATTAAGGATATGATATTGCTCGAGGCTATATCAATAATCTTGTTGAGTTTAATGCTGGAATAGTAGTTCAACAAGATAGAATTGAAGCTTTTCAAGAACCAAGAATCGTGCACGGTGATGATTTTCACCAAGTTTTCGTTGTGGTTGTTCGAAATGAACAATTTGATGAACTTTAGTCCATTGACCCAGCTTATTTTATTGAGTCCACAGCTAAACAGAAGTAAAACGTATGGAGTTGTAGGCAACTTTGTAAGAAAAGTGGGTAAGAACTCATCGTAATTGATGACATTTGTAGGTGGAAGGAACGAAGTGTCAAAGATATAGATTGGTAAATTTAGTATTGGGTCTAGAACCTCGGTCTTGTAGAGGATTCTTTCCATGGTATTAACGGTAGAACAGGGTTAAACTTTGCGAAATTTGACGGGAAAATGTCTACTTTGGTACGTGCTTATCTAACCTCTCGTATGAACTTATGCCACTATCAAAATTACTAAAAGTGGGATGGTGATGTCTTTAAGTGAATATAGTACCCGAGCTAGTAAAATATCGAATCACTTTTAGGCAGTAATGGAAAATGCACTTTTTGGAAATGTAAAGCGGCTAAAGCAGTTGCAGGGTCTTGATTATCAATGGGAATCACTTTAACACGCTTGAACTGCAACTTTGCGGTCTAATCTTGCTTTCTGCTAGTACTTGATCTTTTTGTATAAGAAAAATCATCCGAATTGGGTAGCAATGTCAATAAAACTGGTCACGTGACTGAAGGTTCCGCGTCGTTCCCGCGGTGCGTTGCGGGACCGTTGCGATGATGGTGATGCTAGGGGTCTAGGTGGAGGTGGATGGGTAGAGGGTAGTTGGTTTTAAGGACGGTTTCTAAATTTGATGGTTAATGTTTATATCGACTAAGAATTCGGACTTTGGCGTTTGCGGGTGAATTTGATTGAGTTCCCGAGGTTGCAGCTAGATTCGGCTGCAAAATTTATCAATACTGCAAACGCATACTGTAAATTCATCGACCGAAGACATTTCAATCAAGAGATAATACTAAACCAGATATATTTTGAATTATACAGTTAATCCTGGGTTTCTCGGTTTAGTTCTGTAGATTCGTATTCCTAGCAGTTGGCTGCAAAACCTGAAAAAGAAGTACATGCAGCAACTGCAAAACTACACCGTTGAATAAATAGCTCCACTTCTTCATTCATCTGTTTAAAACTACCACCACCCAACTTATAACCACTTCCTAGGCTACGAAATCTCACAGTATCAACCACCTACTCTATACCACTAGTCCTCACCACCGTAACTCCCTGGTCGGATTGTCCCTCGTAATTCTTCGATTTCTCACGTGATCCTTCCTCCAAGAACTAAATCTTCAACATTTGCCATCCACCCCAGTACTGTTTTATTCATCATAGACAACTAGGAGAAAAATGGCTCCAGTTAAAGACCAAGTTGAACAGGTCAAAGATGACGTGCCTAAGAAGCAACCGGCAAAAGAAGAAGAGTTATCCGAAGAAGACCAGCAATTAAAAGACGAATTAGAATTATTGGTTGAACGTTTACATGATTCCAATCATACTGAACCTGAATACAGCGGATTCTTGGCCAAATTGAAAGAACACATCAAGGAGTCCACTACTTCGATGACGGCAGTTCCAAAACCATTAAAGTTCTTACGTCCGTTCTATCCTGGCTTGACTGAATTGTATGAAACTTGGACCAGCAAAGTTTCCAAAGATTTAACCATTCAATTGGCAGATATTTTGTCTGTTTTGGCCACTACTTACTCGGACGAAGGCAACAGAGGCTCGTTGAAGTATCGTCTTTTGTCTTCATCTGATTCAATCACCGATTGGGGCCATGAGTACATGAGACACTTAGCTCTTGAATTGGGAGAAGCTTACCAAGAGAACTTGGGCACTGAAGATGACTATATCAATCAGTTGATTCAATTGGCACTTCAAATCGTGCCATTTTTCTTGAAACACAACGCCGAAGCCGATGCTGTTGACCTCTTGTTAGAGATTGAACAAATCGATAAATTGCCACAATATGTCGACGAAAACACCTTTGCTAGAGTGTGCCTTTATATGGTGAGCTGTGTACCATTGTTGGCTCCTCCAGATGATTCTTCATTCTTGCATACCGCTTTCACTATTTACTTACATCACAGTCAATTGACGCAAGCTTTAATTTTGGCTATCAAATTAGATGATGAAAACTTGATTAAACAAGTGTTCCAATCTACCGATGATGAATTGATTCACAAACAGTTGGGTTTCATTTTATCCCAGCAAAATAATTCTTTCAAATATCCTGGTGATAATAAAGATGTACAAGATACCATTGGTAATGCCAAATTACACGAATATTTCGCATATTTAGTCAAGGAATTAAACTTGTTGGATCCTAAAGTCCCCGAAGATATTTACAAATCACATCTTGAAAACGCTAAATTCGGTTTGGCTAGTAGTGGCTCCATTGATTCTGCTAAACAGAATTTAGCAGCTGCTTTTGTAAATACTTTCATTAATTTAGGTTTTGCAACTGACAAATTAATCCAAACTGAAGAAGACAACAAGTCGTGGATTTATAAGACTAAAGGATCAGGTATGGTTTCCACTACCGCTTCTTTAGGTTCTTTACATCAATGGAACGTTAATGATGGGTTACAAGTATTGGATAAGTATACTTATTCATCGGAAACCGAAATCAAAGCTGGGGCATTATTGGGTACTGGTATTATCTCAGCCAATGTTCATGATGATGTTGACGCCGCATTGGCATTATTGCAAGAATATGTTGTTGACCCAGATAGTTTGATTCAATCTTCAGCTGTTAATGGGTTAGGAATAGCGTTTGCTGGATCTGCCAATGAGGAAGTTTTGAATTTATTGGCACCACTTGTATCTGATTTGGATATTTCCTTGGAAATTTCTTCTCTTGCTGCTTTAGCTTTGGGTCATGTATTTGTTGGTACTTGTAACGGTGATGTTACCTCGACTATTTTACATACCTTGCTTGAAAGGGATTTCACCCAATTAACCAACAAATACATCAAATTTATGTGTCTTGGTTTAGGGTTGTTGTATATTGGTAAGACTGAACAAGTCGAAGATATCCTTCAAACCATTGAAGCAATTGAACATCCTATTAGCAAGACTTTGAAAGTAATAGTTAACATTTGTGCCTATGCTGGTACTGGTAATGTTTTACAAATCCAATCATTGTTACAAATGTGTACTGCTAAACCAAAGGATGAAGCTGCTGAAGAAGCAAAATTAGCCAAGAGTGAAGAAGAACAAAAAGAAGCCGACGAAGAAGCTGAAAAGAAAGACGAAGATGGAGAAAAGAAAGAGGAGGATGTTGATATGGATACTACAGAATCTGAGAAAAAGGAAGAAAAGAAAGACGAAAAAACTGAAACCAAAACTGAAGAAGACAAGGATGATAAAGAAGACGACGAAGAAGAAGAATTATACCAAGGATTTGCCGTTTTAGGTTTAGCTCTTATTGCTATGGGTGAAGATATTGGACAAGATATGTCCTTACGTCATTTCTCGCATTTGATGCATTACGGAAACTCTTTAATTCGTAGAGCCGTTCCCTTAGCAATGGGTTTAGTCTCCACTTCGAATCCGCAAATGAAAGTATTCGATACTTTATCAAGATATTCTCACGACCCAGATTTAGAAGTTGCACAGAATTCGATTTATGCCATGGGATTAGTTGGTGCCGGAACCAATAACGCACGTTTAGCTCAATTATTAAGACAATTGGCATCCTATTATATTAAATCGCAAGATACTTTGTTTATGGTTAGAATTGCTCAAGGTTTGTTGCACCTTGGTAAAGGTACTTTAACTTTGACTCCATTCAATATCGAGAGATCTATTATATCTAAAGTGGCACTTGCTTCACTCTTGACTATATCTGTTGCATTATTAGATCCAAAGGCATTTATCTTGAGTGATTCTACGACCGAAACTAGTCATCAATTATTATATTACTTAACCCCAGCCATTAAGCCAAGAATGTTAATTACAGTTGATGAAGATCAAAACCCAATTAAAGTCAATGTCAGAGTCGGTCAGGCTGTTGATGTTGTTGGGCAAGCTGGTAAACCAAAAACCATCACTGGTTGGGTTACTCAATCCACTCCAGTGTTGTTAAATTATGGTGAAAGAGCCGAATTAGAAAACACTGATGAATGGATTAGCTTGACCCATTCCTTGGAAGGGATTGTCATTTTGAAAAAGAATCCTGAGTATATGGAAGTTGACAATTAGTTGCGGAACTAGGTTGTTTAATCACATTGTAATTTTAGAATTATCTAGGTAAATAGATATAAGATATATATAAAAATAATAAGAAATAGAAAGAAAAGAAAAGTGTATTACTGGGTACACGAGCTCATACTTTACTCAATGCCGAAGCATACTTGACTCAATGCTGAAGTATACATTGAAATACGCTATTTACCTGCTACAGAAACTGAAACGTTCGATTTATCTATTAGAACTATAAACGAGAATTAGAGCCTTCTCATGAAATGGTTACTTTAAAGGGCAGGGAATAATATTACACATCATTTGAATTCTCCTGCTTTTGTGGTCATTAATAAACCAACGATTAACCCAAACAAACCTAAAACAGAACCAAAAATTTCTACAACTAAAATCTTCACGAATAAAGATGAATCGGCTGCATCAGAAATGGCTGCAGTTGACCCAGTAATTCCAACAGCTAAACCACAAATCAAATTGGAAATACCAACAGTCAACCCAGCCCAAAACAATGCATAACCAGTATATAAATTTTCTGTAGTGAAAAGTTCAATTTGTGGGACACTGGTTAATTTTGCTGAAAAGACAATGGACATAATTAAACCATAAATAGCCACTACTTCACAAAAAATGATAGAGATTAAATTTTTAGTGGTAATCCGGGGAGCTTTGACCCCAGCACCAATGATGGACGAACCAGTAATGAAAATCCCCCATGCTGCCCCAATTACTGAAAATCCAATACAAAAGGCAATACCAAGGGCGGCCCAGAAATATGGCGAAGTAGTTTGTAAGAAATCTCCGACATTGAATGATTCCCCTGATCCATTAAACAACATATAGCCCCCCACAGTAAGTAGGGAGGCAACTACTACAGCACTTCTAACCGACATATGCACTTACTGCTTATCATGAAACAATTCTGTAACTTTTGAGAATCTAGTAAATGAATGGTGGTAGTAAACGTGGTGCATATAGACTTTGGTTATATGCAGTATGAGTTCCTTCGCAATTGAATATTACTGGGGTGAGTCGGTGGTGGTGGTGCTCGAATCGGTGGAGTGTGGTGGAAATGGGTATGTTTTTTCAGTTCATTTCTGTTCATTTCTAGGTGATTGTTATAACGGTGCAAACAGTTAAACTTTGATGGTTCAAGATGTTTTAACGTTATAGTTAGTATTATTTAGACATCAATGGGAATTACTGCATTTGTTAAAAGGGAGAGAGTTAAAGACTGAAATGTTTTTTATTATATATTATCACTTTTATTCATTTTTCAAGAAATACGTATTAATTGTAGGAAAGTCATAAAAATAGAATAAACGTTGTTTAAACTTGTTCTTAAAAGCTGAAGAATATGTATACTGTAAAACAACACACTTCTTCTTTTAATGTATCCAAATCCATTGAATTAGTAAAATAAGCTTAATACATATCTTGATATAATACCTATTTTACTATATAAGGACTGCTATCGAAATACCTTTCACGAATAAGGCAACTTGTCCGAGTGGTTAAGGAGAAAGATTAGAAATCTTTTGGGCTTTGCCCGCGCAGGTTCGAGTCCTGCAGTTGTCGTTATTTTTTCACAAATATTCCCCTATACTTTTTTTGACTATCAAGATTAGTATTATAGATGCTTATCAGATAGAACACACGACTAGAAATCTTCATCGTTCTCTTTAAATTGAGTTTGAAAATTGCCAATTTTTTGAAAATTACGTTTTTCGAGCATTCTTATCTGTGAACCACAGTTCCAAAAACCACATTCTTTTCAATATCTTTCAAAAAGAAGCAAATAGATAACTTTATTCTTAAATGACTACAACGGACTTATTTTATATCGAGCAATTGAATAAATTGGCTCAATTGACCATTGATGACGATTCATACGAATTAAATTTGGTACCAGCTAATAAAAGCGGATTGGTTATTAGTAATATTCCCGATTATTTGAAAGATGAACTTATCGTGATTGATTCAATCAAATCGGGAACTGGTAGAGGAACCTCTGAGAATATTTATGAATCAGTTTTGCAGCCATTATTTAAAATATTCTCCATTAGCCATTCCTATATTGCTACATCTTCCTCATCATCTATTTCACAATTAGCTAAACGTTTGCTGAGCGGAAGTTATACTATTATTTTCATTAGTGGTGATACTTCAGTGAACGAATTCATTAATAATTTACCGCACGTTGTAGACCATAATGGAAAAGCCAATATTAATTTCTTTCCCATTCCTGCTGGTACAGGTAATTCCTTAGCTCTTTCGTTGGGCTTGCTTGATATTTCTACCTCGATTGCAAAATTGTTTTCTGGCACCAAAGATAAGCTAAATTTGTACCGAGCCAGCTTGCCACTGGGATCTTATTACTTAAATGGTGATACAAAAACCCCAATATCCGAACCTATCAATTTCTTAGTTGTTTTCAGTTGGGGATTTCATGCATCGTTAGTTGCAGATAGTGATACCCTTGAATTAAGAAAATTCGGACTCGAAAGATTCCAAATAGCTGCGAAGAACAACTTATCTAGAGAGCAAGTATATCCGGGAAATTACAAGATCAATGATAAAGTTTACCAGGGTCCTTTTTCTTATTGGGTTCTAACTCCATCCAGTAGGTTTGAGCCAAAGTTTGTTATCCTGCCAAAAGGTAGTATTTTGGATGCAAATCTTTACGTGATATCATTCAATACTGGTACAGACATAATGGAAGTAATGACAGAAGTTTACAATGATGGTGCTCATATTCACAATCCTAAGGTGACCTATGAGGAAATCGATCAAGAAGTTACATTGAATACCACTACTGATGAGTTTTTACAAAGAAGATTTTGTATCGATGGTGCAATAGCAGTTTTACCAGATTCAAAAGAGGAGCAAACCGTGAAGGTGCAAGTTGTTGGAAACGTTTATAATAACTGGTCATTGTATGTATTACATTAGCTGATATTGTTGATAATCAATTGTGATTTCTATCTATAACTATAATGTTAAATCCACTTTTCGGAACGATAATACAAATAACCAATGCTGGTACTGGTAGCCAAACATAAAGCTGCCATAAATCCATAGCATCCTGAGATGGTCATCGCGCTTTCCATTCGTGATAATACGGCTATGAACAACGCTGCCATCCAACATCTCGCTAAATTGACGCAAGAACTTGAACTAGATGATTGAAGTGGGAAAAGGTCAATTAAAACAGTGGTTGAAACTGTGACATATATCATGGCTCCCATAGAAATTATACATGAGCCAACTAGAATCATTGCAACATTAAGGTGGTATTGAATTGCAAAGCCAAACATTAGAGATCCACTAGTACATAACAATGTAGGTAAGATAGCAACCACCAATCTAGCTTTAAAAATATTGAATTTTATATCGTTTCCCTGTTCTTTTTGCAATAAATATAACCTATAGTGAGAATTATAAGACCAATCTAGTAATTTACCTATAGATATCGTCCCGACTAACCCACCAACACCACTGGGAATATATGCGATTGCAATTTTTGTAGTAGAATAATGATAAGACTTAGATAACGAGGTAGATAACGTAGTTAACATCATTAACCAGAGAGCGTAACATATGGATGCTGGCAATAATGTTAGAAACACTGGGATACTCTTGAGAATTTTGAAAGGAGTGAAAATAGTGAATTGTTTCGGTTGTATTAAACTAGAATTAGTCTTTCCAAGTGGTAAAGTTCTCTTTGAAAACACTGGCAAAGCTAGAATGGGAG
The DNA here is from genome assembly GCA_030560825.1 of Suzukiozyma fluviatilis. NCBI lineage: Eukaryota > Fungi > Ascomycota > Pichiomycetes > Serinales > Debaryomycetaceae > Suzukiozyma > Suzukiozyma fluviatilis. Next base: position 1,324,240 of record JAKTVZ010000001.1, read on the forward strand.
CAGTTGAAATTAATTTTAATTTCCTAGGTAAAATTGAACCATTTCCTACGATTGACCTACTTGTTTCAGGCAAGAAGATCCATACAAGTAATAAGGTTACTCCTGCTGCAATGGCTAAGAACCAAAAAATACCTCTCCAACCAAAAGCAGTTGATATCAAACCACCAATCAATGCTCCAAAAGCTTGTCCTAATAATGATAAACCAGTGCAAATACCAATATACGACGCTCTATCTGCCTTTAATGTTATATCACTAGCAATACCAGATCCAATGGAAATAGTTGACGCAATACCAAACGCTTGTAACGAACGTAGAAGAATTAGCCCAGGAAACGAGTTATTTAATGCTAAACCAACATTTGCAAGCATGTAGATAAATAAACAAGTTAAGATAATTATTCTTCTCCCAAACCTATCAGCAAAAGTGGAGAATAGAGCAGGTGAAAACCCTTGAAACAAAGAGTAAACTACCATTGTAATGTTAATCTTCTCTTCAGAAACATTGAATACTGATTCTAATTGCGGTAAAACTGGTAAGTAAATGGGACTTGAAATTGTTGACCATAACCCACACATTCCAGCTAAAATCACAATGAAATATTTCTCTTTCTTGGTAAATATAGACCTAGCGATTTCATTTTGTTGGTCAAAAGATTCATTCCGCACCTCATTCAATTGGATATCAGAAGCCCATCGGGGTTGATTAGCATCATCGTCAGCAAATTCACTAATTGCAGTTGACCTCCTATCTAATCTGGAGAGCCCAGACGCACCAACGGATGCGCCAGTATGAATAGAAGATTGAAGTGTAATAATAGAGATTTCTTCTCCTACAATACTATCGATTTGTGACATATTCTTACAATGAACCAAAAGGAATAACCATCAAAGATTATTAAAATAAAGCTTCGGGTTTTGCAACCTTTTCTGCCTCGGAGTTGAAACTGATTTTCCGAGGTTAACGTCAAATTTACCTGTGCAACCAAAAGCCGCACATTGGCTGCAAATTGATTATTACACCTAAAAAATCATCGCAGAAAATAGAGCGAATTACATTTTAGTTTGCTTTCTAATGGTTAAATAATACCATATGGAAAATGTTGTAGCTGGTGTCCAATAATCGGCAGTTGAATCTTTTGTTCCAAGGAAATTTCTCATACTTTTAGAAATTCTACAAATCTGTACTATTTTGGATATATTTTACAAATCAACTTTTATTCTATTAATGTACAATATTCATAACATCATTTCTCATCTATAACCATTGCGATTTTTATTAGGTGGAGGAATATATCCCGACCTTGATGCATTATTTTGATAATTATTATTATAATTGTTGTGATTATTATAATTATTATTATACCCTTGGTTATAATTGTTGTTTGACCGGTTATAATTGGAATTGTGGTTATTGTATCGATTACTACCATATTGATTGTTCCCATATTGATTGTTCCCATATTGATTATTACCATATTGATTATTCCCATACTGGTTATTACCATACTGATTATTACCATATTGATTATTCCCATACTGATTATTATATCTGTTTTGATTTTGATTATATCCTTGTTGGAAATTATGATGGTTGTTAAAACCTTGATTAGATTGATTATTATAGTTATTATAGCCACCATTCAGTCTCGCATAGGAATTTTGATCGGGCTGATTTTGCATATATTCATAAGAACGGTATCCTCCACGTCTCATAGAATATACTAAATACAACTCTTTTCCACTTGGACCACGATTAACATATTCAGAATTATCCGAGGGAGCATTAAATCTACCATATTGATTATTTTTTGGTCCTCCGTACATAATATTATTCTTATCGATATCAGTCAAGACCTTGACATGAGGAATATATCCATTTAACAACATGGATTTTCCCTTCTTTTTAGGTGGAGTACTATAAAACACCTGAAAGAAGTCTCCGTTGGGAATATTTGGCATGTTTCCTTGATTCAATGGAAATTTCATAGTTCCTTCAAGGGCAAAACTTTCATTTTTCCAAACACTTCCTGCTAAGCTACTTCTGGAGAACTTGAATTCAACAATTTCCTCATTGTTCTTGTACAAACCTTCAAGAAATTTGGCATAATTCTTATTTTGAGGAGATATTATTAATACTGCCTCTTTATTAGTATTTCTATCCATTTCGTGATCTGTCAATTCACCATATTTACCTTGGACCGCGGTAAGTAATCTGGTTTCATCAATAAAGGGTAACAATGCAATACCTTGCCAACTCATCTTTGCACCATTCATATCAATTTTGAAATCCTCTGGGTAAAAATCAATAATTTCACTATCTTCATTAGACATAAGATCACGGAAAACTTGTGGTAAATTATGACCAGAAGCTGCTGGTAAAACCGACATTAGTTGTTCAAATGGCCTGAATGGTTGACCTAATTTAAAAGTAATACCTTCTTCTCCAATGATACTTTGGATGTCAGTGAAATCAGCTGCAAAAGGAGCATAATGATATGGAAAATACCAATTCCATGATGGACAACCTTGGTAATAATATAATAATACCCAAGAAATACCTTCCAAGTAACATCTTACGACATCACGACGAATTTGATCGATTTCTTCATCAGTTGTAGCCTGGAATTTAGTTTGGTAGTAACGTTTTCTATAACCCGCTTCCCATAACTTTACATCACCATTATCTTCTTCTTCTTCTTCTTCAGTTGGCTCTATAGATTCTTCAATAGGTCTCTTTTTGCCGGCTTGCGTAGATTCTTCCGGATTTTCTGAAACATCTTCTGAAGCAACTTCAGAAACAGCTTCTGAATCCACCGAACTTTCAGGGTTGGATTCCTGAGTTTGTTGAATAGCAGCAACGGCACTAATATTTCCTGCTTTCTTAGAGTCTAACAACTTCTTTAAAGCGTTGGCCGCATCTACATTAGACATGTTTGCCTTAGTGATGGTTCCACGATTGTGAACAATATCCTTATTAGAGAGTTGGGCATAACCGTCAACTAGTTCTCCTGAGGTAGTCATTAATGGCATATTGACATCTGCTTGAAGAGGCGATTTATCACTTCCCTTTGATACTTGTGACATATACTGGGCTTTCAAGGCTTTTTCTTCCTCCTGTTGGAATTTTCTACGCTTATTGTTTTCTTCTCTTCTCATTTCTTGATCTCGTCTACGTCTGAAAATATCATCTTCCTTATATGCTAATGCTCCCATTAATTTTTCGACCCCATTCAAGTTAAGGTTACCGTCGCAAGTTAAATAATCATTCAATTTGGGCAAGATTCGTTTCCAGCAATTGACCAAAAGATCAATACCATTGTCTCTAACGTCCAAACTAGGTAAGTGCGGTAAGAAATCGTTACCAACGAAGAAACACATGAAAACCCAATCGTCAATTGCTCTTTCACGATCAAACGGGAATGGTAAATGGGGATTGTACAATTCAACTTCTAGGTACTCACGCAAAACGTTAACATGCAACCAAAGGAACGGTTTTCTTTTGTCTTGTTCGGAGATGGCGTCTCTTTGCTCTTGTGTCATGTTCATTTGGTCTCTTGTAGACATGGATCTCGACTGATTGGCGAATACATCTTCTCTTAACACCCGGAAATGAGGTTCGTGTGTAGCTAACCCCAAAAAGATCAAATCGGCATCTAACCCGTAAATACAATGACGAGTATTTGGATTGTACTGAGGATCTGATCTTTGCGACCGAATAAAACTCATCAATTTATGCTCACCTTCTCCAGGAACCGTAGCGTCACTGATGATCACCTGTAAGTCGGCCCAGCCAGGATCGCTGGACAATTTGTAGGCAACCCAGTATCGTAAAGCCTGGGCCAATCTATCCATAAATGGTGTCCCTGGAGTAATAGCATTGGAGTCCCAAGACTTGGTCTTCACTGCTTGGTCTATCATCTCTCCTCTTAACTCACGTTCTCTCACTTCGCGTGCTTTCTCTTCGTCCTTGATCTTAGCATCTTGAGCAGCTCTGAATCTCCGTGCTCTCTGTTGATTCATCTTGGCTCTAGGTGCTACTCCATCCACTGCAATCATCAACACCTTTCTAGGTCTGGCCATCATTAAAACTCTGTCTGTATAGGCAAAGATGTCCAAAAACATTTCATCTTCCGTTTCGGGTGCTGGTTTGTGTTCAGGATGGGAACAGGGATGGACAATACCATTCATATCTAGATAGAGATTATCTACTTCCCCATTAGGGTTTTCATCACTGTAACTTGCAGCTCCAATCTCATTGTCGATATCTTCTTCGATCACCGGCGAGATAATCTTGGGATATTTTCGAGATAACCATCTGAATAATGCTGGAACACCCATTGTTCTTGGTTAGTGTTGGTTAATTCTATTTCTTCTTCATCTCAGAAAATTTACTTAGTAGATGCGCATTACCGCCTGCATATAAACATGTTCTTTGTACCTCTTTTTGCTACCAATTTGCAGCCAAAATCTGGTAGCAGCCTAGTTTGGATACGGTGAAGAGAGAATGTACAATTTGCTTGAAATAGTGGGAGACGATGATAAGGAAGCGTGGAAATAGAAAGTGCGCTTGTTACATTGCGTTGAAGAGAATACGGCGAACGAGCTGCAATGCAACGTAGAAACGTGGAAGAACAATGTTCACAAAGGAATGATATAGGAAAGCAGATAAGATATACCAAATAGAGTACAATATCCGTCTATGATAGTATTTGATAGTCAAATTCTCTAGAATGAATGAATTGGTGAACTATAGGCTACCCATTAAGCATGCACATGAACCTTTAAAAGACTTGTACATAGCAGTAGAATACTTGTAAAGAAGAGTATCTTGAACCACTAGCTACTTATATTTGAATCAACTACTGAAAATAAAATTTTTGCACCTTTGATTTGTTCTGTATTGAGGATTGTAACATCAAAAATTTTTACAACTTACCCCATCGCAATTCCGAAGCTATTCTTCCGTGAACTAATAATTGTGAATCTGGTGGCTACTTATCCGCTTCGCTATCCGACTGATATTATGAGGATACAATCATATAAGAAAATACTCACACCATTGGCTGGAACGAATGAAGATGGGCCTATTAAATTTTCCTTATCATGGTATCCACAATTGACACAGGTATACGATCCACAATTTTAATTGAAAAAATATCGAGATCTATTATGCGAAGACAACACATACCAGAAAAATGGAGCCAAGGAACATGCAACTGATATAGATCATATCCTTGCACCAAGCACTCTACCCAACAACCTACACAATCATGAAAAGGTGAATTTAGGAATCGTGGTGGGTTTGTATATACAGTAATCTAGCGAGTGGCTTACACCTACAAAAGGTGGCAGGAGAATGTAGATAAGCTCCAAGCCTGGTACGCTCAAAGTGGGCTCATATCAAATAACTTATTGGTATGCTAGACGATTGTGCTACCACCGCCTGGTAGCCTTATTGGGTAGTCTTTTGAGATAACCTTTCGGGTCGGGCGTTCACAGTAGCGGCATTGAAAACTGTGGTTGAGGTACTGTGTTAAAAATAAACTTCCAATTTAAGCAAGTTAAGCTTTTCATAGTGCCGTATGCATGTAATGTTACGGTTAGCGAGCAGTACGAGTAAAAGGATCTATAGTAGTTGTATCGGTTTCTTGCTAGGTAACCCCGTGACTCATGAATCTATTGATAATATCACGAGGTATTATGCCAAATGCAACCGTGCATGATAATAGGAATTGACAATAGTGCTTATAACCTAAAGCTAAGACAGTTAAATAATTGTGGCTAGCGGCAGCTATTCCTAGAGGTACCGGATATTGGTACATCTCTCCGGATGAGGGCGGTGCACCCTTAATAGCACTGAAAAGGTTTCACGTAACACTTCCTTGGGAATTGGAAATGGAGTGGCTGCAGATAGTACCGCAGATAACGCACTTTTTGTACATAAAAATAATTAAAATAATTATTCGAAATGTGGTACTTTTGGGTGGGGGCCAACTATAAATATGGCGAGGGTCCTGCTATAGCACAGGCTTAACATTATTATTGACAAACAGTTTCTACTGGTATATCCTCTATGAGTTTATTTATTGCTCCGTTCAAACGGATGAAATGGGGGTTTTTACCGCAAAGAAGAGTTATTGATGAACCTCTTCCAAGTGAAGACCATACAATTGCTTCGAACGAAAAGGCGGACGACGGTATAATGCTTGAAACTAATTCTTTACCTGAAACAATCTATGAATATCGTGATGAAAAGAACCGTAAATGGTGGAAATTCTTCGACGAATATGAATATCGTGTCAATGATACCCAAAGAAAGCATAAGAAATGGTACAAATGGTTCCATGAATCAGATACTCCAGAAGAAAAACGAGTTATTTTGAAAGTTGATATGTTATTGACGCTCTATTCGCTTATGGCTTACTGGGTGAAATATTTGGACCAAACCAATTTAACTAATGCTTATATTGGTGGCTTAAAAGAAGATATCGGAATGGTTGGTAATGATTTCGTTAATACCCAAGTTTTGTTTAGTGTAGGGAATATTGTCTTTCAAATTCCTTTCATTTATGTTTTATACGCTTGTCCATTGAATTATGTGTTGCCAAGTTTAGATATTGTGTGGTCTATCTTAACCATTTGTCTTTATAGAGTTGAAAACGTTAGACAATTAAAAGTATTAAGATTCTTCATTGGGGCAGCTGAAGCTCCATCTTATCTTGCTTACCATTCTTTATTTGGTTCATGGTTTAAAAGTTCTACCGGTGAAGGGGCTAGAAGGGCTGGGTTTTACTATCTTGGTCAATATTTAGGTATCTTAACCTCGGGTTTATTATCTGGGGCCATTCAAAGAAATTTGGGTGGTGTTGCTGGACATACCGCTTGGCAATGGATTTTCATCATGGATGGTATCATTTCTTTAATTGTTGGTATACTTGGATTCTACATGATTCCTGGTACTCCAGATGATTGTTACTCTCCATTCTTGTCAGATGACGAAATCAGAATCGCAAGAAAGAGAATGAAAGATGATGGTAAGAACACAAGAGATCATACCGAAAATCCAATTAAAGATTTCTTTAACATTAACATTTGGAAGACTATCTTTTCTTCATGGCACATTTACGTTTTATCGATCTGGAACATATTCTGTTGGAACAATTCCTCTGGTTCTTCTGGTTCCTATGCATTATGGTTAAATTCCCTTAAAAATGACAATGGTGGGCCAAGATTTGACCCTGGTACTTTGCAAGATTATACAGCTTTGACTCCAGGTTTGGGTCTTATATGGTTAGTATTGACTTGTTCGTTTGCTGATTTCTTTAATTCAAGATGGGGTGCAATTCTCTTTTCCCAAGTTTTCAATGTATTGGGTAACATATTACTAGCTGTATGGCATATTCCTGAAAGAGCCAAATGGTTTGCCTTCTGTTTACAATATTTTGGTTGGGCAATGGCACCAGTGTTATATTCATGGCAAGGTGATATTTGTAGAAGAAACTTGAAAGAAAGAAATGTTGTTCTTGTGTCTATGAATATTTTGGCGCAACAATCAACAGCTTGGATTGCAGTATTAGTATGGAAGACCGTGGAAGCTCCAAGATTCTTAAAAGGGTTTTCATTCACCGCTTCCTCTGGGGTTGCTTTATCCATTTGGACATTAGTCGTTTTATGGTTCTACAAACGTGAAGAAAGAGAAAACGCAAAAGAAAATGGAATTATCCTCTACAATTCAGAAACAGACCCAGACTATATTCCTTCAGAGAAAAATCCTGATACTGAATAGTTGGCAGTTATATCCAACTCTGTATTTTAGTTATTTATATATACTTTTCATTAAACTTAATATTTTTACATGCATTAATAAATAAATTTAATCTATACTTAAAAGATACACAAAGCAAATTAATCTTTTTGCTTCTTAGCTTGATGTGAATTAGAATTTTGGTGGAAAGGGCGCTTTTTGTCATTTCCATTATTTTGCTTATTTTGATTATTGAAAACTCGTTTACCGCCATCTGGGTCTGGCATACGAACAGTTAAGGTAGATTCCTGAGGAGCTTGCCTATGGACTGTAGATGGCTTATTCTTTGGTTGAAGCTGATTTGGTTTTTCCAGAGTAGTCGATGCTGGCTGAATGATACCAGGAGCTGGACTAGGAGCTGGCGAGGATGTTGGAGCTGGTGAGATAGTTTTTGAAGCTTGAGATCCAAATCCAAAAGAGGTTTGACTTGGTACAAATGTAGTAGCATTTAGTGGAGTTGGTGCTACAGCAGAAGGCGTAGAACCCTTGTTTTCAAGTCTATCCAATTTCTTTTGCAACATTTTCATTTTAACTTCAAAGAGTTTTTCGACTTGTGCTTTAGTTTTCACCTTTTCCTCGTCTAATTGCTTTTTGAAGTCTTCATTTAACTTATTAATTTCAGCTTGGTGTTGTTCCGTCAACTCTTTACGCAATTTTTCAATGGAGTCATTACTTGATGCATCATTCTTTGCTTGCTCCAAACTCGTTCTTAGTTTTTCTTCGAATGAATCATTTAGATCTTTTTCTAATTGTTGTTTTCTGATCTCAACTGATTTTTCAAGATCATCGAGTTTCTTTTTGTACCCTGCTTCAATTTCTTTTCTTAATTCATCGCTACTAGTATTCCCTGATGACTCCAATTCAGATTTGAGTTTGTTATCAAATTCGTCCTGCAAGGATTTTCTCAATTCTATTTTTTGTTTTTCAAAATTCTCCTTCATTACCTTAATCTGTTCATCAACATTGATTGATTGAGCATTTTTATTGAATTGTGAAACTTGTTCCGATAAAATAGATTTTTCTTTTTCAAGTTTCATGGCGATCTTATTTGCTTCATCTTTGGTTTTGCTAATTGTATTCTGAAGTTCCTCTACTTGTTTGGAAGTTTCAGATTTGACTTGTTCAATTTCTTCCACTTTGGACTTGTTCAATTTATCAATTTCCGCTTGTAAAGAAGCGATTGATTCGTTCAATGTAGCAATTTGAGTATTTTGTGATTTAATTCTTGTATTTGCTTGTTCACGGAAAGCGTTAAGTCTTTCTCTAGCATTAGCAAGTTGGGCAGACTCTTCTCCGCCTGAAGTTGTAGATTTGGATTTCAAGAGTTCATTTTCTTCTTCTAACAAACTTACCTTTTGATTTGCAATATCAAGATTAGTTGTCAATTCGTTGATTTGTGACGTCAATGGGTCGAGCTTAGTTTGTACTTCTGTTAATTGTTGTTCTAAAGCCTCAATTCTCTTCAATCTTTGAGTGCTTTCATTCCGCAATGTAGTGTTACTCTCCCTCAAAATATTCAATTGTTGTAATTGTTGAGATAAAGTATCATGTTCTTTCGATCCAATGTTCAAATCAACATAATTAGTTTGTGCGAATGCAGCTTCATTCTTAGCAATGGATAATTCATTGGCGAGTTGACTCAAACGAGCTTGCAAATTCTGATTTTCTTCTTTCGTGATGAAGTGCTTTGCTTCAATTGCATCTTTTTCGCGACGTAAGTATCTAACAACTTCTTTCAAATCTTGACCTAATTCATTTGCTTCACTACCAGGTTTAGATAGTTCTAGTTGGTTTAATAACACCGCATTTTGCTCCTTCAATTCTTGTAATGCGAAATTTGCTGATTGCAAACTATCTTCGATAGTGGTTTTTTCACTAAGTAAGGTTTGCAATTTAATTTCTTGTTCAGATTTAGCTTGCAGCAACTCATTTTGAAGTTTATCAACATCTCCTCTTAATGTGTCTACTTGTTGTTTGAGATTACCAATTTCTTCTAAGGATTCAGTATTCTTTTGTAACTCAAATTGATACTTTTGTTGAATACTGGTAGAAAGATCAACTTGAGTTTGCAAGTCCTTACTAAGAATGGACAATTTGTTTTCATAATCATTTTTCATTCCATCATAATCATCGGCCTTAACCTGGAAACTTTGAACTTCAGATTTTAATTGATTACATTCTTCATTATGACTTGCAATTACTTTATCCAATTCTAATTCCTTCTGGTGGAGTGCTTCTGTAATTGATTCAAGTTCTTCTGCAATCAATTTCTTTTCTTTGAAAAGTGCATCTTGATTTGCCTTGGATTCACTTCTATATTCCTCAAAACTATTGGTTGTATTGATTAAAGCAGTTTCGCTTGCCTTGGCTAATGCTGTCATCTCTTCAACTTGTGTTTCCGAAATTCTTAAGTCATCTTTCAATTGTTCTATTTCAATATTCAAATTGCTAACTTCAGCATTACTATCAGATGTTGCTCCAGTTGCCACAACCGTTCTTTTACTCATAGAACTAGTCAATTCACGAATTTTAGTATTCAATTGATCAACAATTAATTCCTTTTCTGCTAGTTTGGTTCTGGTATCTAACAAGTGTTTACTAATTTCACTAACCTGTTCAAGTTTAGTGTTTTGTGCTTTCAATGCTAAGTCTGTTTGACTTGCGACAACAAGCGCTCTATCTTCCCGTTCTTGGAGTTTTTCCTGAAGCGAGTGATAATTTTCAATGGTACTTGTCAAATTAACGGATAACTCTTTATTTGCAGCTTCCCTATCCTTGAGTAAAGATTGAAGATTGAGAACAAATTCATTTAGGTTAGATTTATCAGCCTTGAGTTTTTCTATTTGTTCTTTTAACGAATTGATTATATTGGAGGAGTACTGCTTTTCCGAATTTAAGCTAGACAAAGTAATTCTATTATGATTAATTGTAGATTCAGCTTCTCTAAGTTCATTAGATTTATCAACAATTAATTTTTCTTGCTTCTCCGCTTGACCTTTCCAGAAAGATATTTCTTTGCTTAAGGATTCGAGTTCGGTTTGACGATTTTCCAAAGTTTGTTGAGTATTTTGAAGTCTTGTTTCAGCTAGTTGAGCAGAACTTTTGGCTTGAGCGAGTTGAATTGATAATTCATTGTTGGTCTTCGTTGCCTTTTGTAATTTGTTGTTCAAATCAGTTGAGTATTCTTTTGAGTGATCTTGTAACTTTTTCAATACAAGCTCACTTTCACTTAATTTTGCTTTTAAGTCACTATTAACTTCTGTCAAAAACTTAATTTCGGAAGATGAGTGCCCGTTATTAGAAGAAATGGTAGTAAGGGCATTTTTTTCTTGAGTGATAGCATCATATTTCACAGAGAGACTATCCAATTCACCTTGAAGAGTAAGAATAGCATCTTTTGCTTCTTCAATAGCTACTGACTCTAACTCATTGCTTTCTTGTTCTTTGACTTCTAATTGTCTGCTCAATTGACGTATAGCCGTGAGCAATTCTTCATTCTTTTGTCTCAATTCAATTATGCTCTTGAATTCAACCAATCTTTCAGAGATTAGTCTGTCGGAATCAGAATCTTCTTGGTTATCAAAATTACCAGATCTTTCTAATATATTTTCAATAGCCTTCTTTTCAACATTACTCAATGGATCTTCATGGTTATCTCTAATATTAGAATGAATAAGGTAATAACATAATTGTCTACCAAGATCTCTGAGTAATTTTTTCAAAGACACGAGTTCATTTTCCTTGCCAACAATTCTTGATTTCAATCTATTACAATCTTTTTCTGCCTCCAATTTTTCAATTCGGATAGTCTCCACTTTACCTATCATTTGCTGAACTGATTTTTCATAGAATTCTATTTGTTCTCTATAACTGGCAATTACTGGCTTTTTAGACTCTAACTCAGTTACAAACGATTCTAATTGCAAGGCAAGTTTTTCTTTTTGTGATCTTTCCAATACTAATTGCTTCTTCAAATGAGTAAATTCTGAATAGAGTGAAGACAAAGAAATCCCTTCTGCAGCGATAAGAGAAGATGAATTGGTTAACTTGGGCAAGTCGGTTTCCTTGTGTAATTCTTCATCCAATACTTCTTCCACGCGTTTCAATTTCTCTTCCAATTCTATAACTTTTTCAGATTTGGCAGCCAAAGATTCCTCCAAGGATTTAATTGAATTTCCTAATTTCTCCTTAATTTCGTTGGAATAAGCTTCTAACTGTTGAATTCGGTCAGCTCTTTGCTGGGATTGCCTTTTGGTCAACTCCAATACTTCATTTTTACCTTTCAATTCATCCAATAATTTGGTTCTTTCAATGGTATATTCAGATTTTTCAGAAGTGAATCTTGCTATTTCAGATTCCAATCTTGTTTTCAATTGATTATTAGTAGAGTTTAGTTGTTTGTTTAAATTCTCTAACGATTCATGTCTTGAGGTTAGGCTAGATAGTTTGTTTGATGTAATTAAATATTCTGAATCGTGCTTTTTCAATAATTCGGTAAATCTTTGTTGCGAATTATTTAATTCTTCTTCGTACCAGTTTTTTTGATTCTCAAAGTACGTGGCAGAATTTGTTTGTTTAATCAAATCTAGTTTTATGCTGAATTGAGTATTTTTAGAATCATTTAAATCTTTTGTTAATTGGTTAATTTGACTAGTCTGATTTATATTTTCCGCCTGCAACTTGGAAATAGTATCTTCCAATTCATATAATTGTTGCTGATGATCTTGTTTGTATTTAACAAAAGTTTGCGAAAGTTGCTCATCATCATTCTTGAGATTATCTAATTTACTAGACAAACTCTTATTCGATTCACTCAATTCATCAATTCTTTTCTCTTGATGAGTTGTTTTGGATACGAGTTCTTCGTTATTCGATTGAAGAGAATTATTTGAATCTTCCAAAGTGGTCATTTTGCTTCTCAAATCTGAAATAATTTTTGAATTTTTACTAATCATTTGTTCAGTTTGCAATTTAATGAACGAATTTTCTGATTGGAGTTGTGAAAATTCCGATGATTTTTGTATCAAGTTATCAACAATAGAATGGTTTAAAGATCTGATGGTCGACTCGTCAATCGATAAAAAGCCGCGAATCATTTCAATTTGATTTTGAGTCACCTCTGAAGGTAAGTCGGTGGAAGTGATGTAATTCATTGAACTCAACTGGTTAGAAAATGACGAGTTTGCTTGTAATGAAGGGGTATCGATGATATCAGCATCTTTTGCTACCGCGAATGATTTGGGAGTGGTGATGGAGTCAATGTCTTTAAGCGAGGGTAATGACTTGGAAGGAGTAGCAAACGTTACGTTCGGATTAATCGAGGTAACAGTAACATTTGCTTCGTGGTCCTCATCATCGTGGTCTTCTTCCACTGCATCGACCATTTCTTGATCTTCTTCGCCTGCTGCCTCAACAACTGCTTCTTGTTGCAAATCGTGTTGCCCTATGTCTACTACTTCATTTGAATTTTCCGTTATTACTTGGTCCTCGGTATCAATTGGAGGTTCTGATGGAAGGGAATTCTTGATAGGTTCTTCTTGTACATTTTCGGCACTATCATGTACATTTTCAGTCAAAGAAACGGTTGCTTGTTCTATATTATCAGGCTGTTCTGGTTCAATTATTTCAATACTTGGTGCTTTTATCTCATCTATAGCTTCTTCTTGGATCTGAACATCGCTATTTGATTCTACAGTCACTTGATGGTCCGATTCAACAATTCCGTCTATATTAACGGGTACTACAAATTGTTGTGGTTGAAGAAATTCCTGCGATTGAAGAATTTCCAGTGAAACTTGATGGTTTTCTGATTGAGGGACACTGTGCAATTCGTCTGAGTTCTCAACATTAGAGTTGTAGACCCCCACGTCTTGTGGGTGGGTAATTGATGATGTATTATCTGGTACTACATCCTTATTATCAGATACTGAGTGCAAATTGGCGGGAAAGGTTTGCTCATTCAGCAATTCATCCGGCAAATTCTCTTGATGCACGACATCGTCGACGACATCGTCAACGATATCTTCATAATGATCACTAGCCATGATGATAATGATAATATAGTGCTATAGTTGCAGTATTCATTCTTGAGCACCAGCAGTAAATTTGGACTTTCGTTATGTGCAGTCTTAATCATTTTGTGCGACAGAGCCGCACAACGTGTCGCAAAAAATGACATGGATAGAAGCTTGAACTTATTGACGTCTAGAAGAATGTCAGAGTGGTGGCTGCAAATTAATTTACAGGCAATAGATTTTAGATATCGGTACCAGCTATTAATTGTACAATATGTATAATGCGATTTTTGGAAAAAAAAGGTGGTGGATATCTACAGCTATGGGTCTGTTGTCTGCATCTACATACATGTCTTCTATAGTGTTCTACTATAGTGTTCTACGATAGTGATCTACTATCGAATTGTATCCATATCTACTGTATATTGCTACACTATTGTCTGCTACATTGCAAACAAGGTCAGAAAGAAATTTTGAAAGGTTACTACATTTGAAGTCACATATCCAAAAATATCGAGTTTGGTCAACACACAAAATTATCAATTTATGATCGACCAACTCCTTGTGCCATTCGCTTCCTATTCTTCATAGATTAACTAGTTCATGCATGTGCACACGAGAGGTAGTAACTGGGCCACGAGGGCTACAGCCCTATACACACGTGACACAAATGACGGCAATTTCCTAGGCGAGACAAATTCCACGACATTTTGTTGAGAATTATGGTGAAAAAATAATGTCGCACGCAAATTTTCCAAACGATTGTAGCTAATAAAAAATTAAATTTTTCAAATTAATTTATTCATCACTATATACTAAATCCTTTAATTATGATTGAACCATCATTAAAAGCTTTAGCTTCCAAATATAACTGTGAAAAGTCTATTTGCAGAAAATGTTACGCTAGATTACCACCAAGAGCCACCAACTGTCGTAAGAGAAAGTGTGGACACACCAACCAATTAAGACCAAAAAAGAAGTTGAAGTGATCCGTGTGGTTAATATATTATTATCCATTTTTTGCTGGTATTAAGTTAAAATATTATAATTTAAACCTTTTTAGCTTTAATATATAATCAATTAGATTTTGTTTCCTGTGGCAAGGCTTCCAACACTGGCTGGGAAAGAAGAAAGAACTATAGCCATACCGTCTTGATGACAAGGAATAGGGTATTGGATGTAGGCCCATCACAATCCTTTCCATCTAGGTTGATGTCCTGCCACATTTGTAGAACGTAGATATCCAGAATTTGAGAGACTCACAGAGATAGAAAATGTATTCCACCGCAGTGTGAAGAAAAAAATACAGCGAAAAACAAATGAAGAGAAATGGAATATATTATTCAACAGAAAAGATCGATATGGAACAGTGCGAAGAAAAGAAGTACTTTTGAAAATCACTGTGTTCTAGCAGCGTGGGTCTTTTCAAGAACACATATTCGACTTATATTGTAGTATTTTTGCTAGCTTTCAAGCGAAGGTTATAACGTTAATTGGACTGTACGTAGAATTAATATGTAATGAGCCAAATCTCGCTGTATAATTACTAAGATGTGTCGATTCTAGGAACTGAATGGAAGAAAAAACCTTGAATGCGCAGTAAATGTACCGTAACCAGAACGACACATTCAGACCGGTATCTGGAATATAGTCACGTCGTAGGAGCATTTTGAGGCAGTATGCTTGTTTTAGCAATTTGGCTGCGAAAATTACTAGACTTGAATGAGCAATCAAAGGAGGAAGTGCGTCTAGCGAGAGAACATTGTATATGCACGTACGTGCAAAAGGAAGTATGAGTTGCTTGACAGAGGAAGACAGAGGTAGACAGAAATAAATAAGAGAAATGGACATGTGTACTGACTCTAGCAAAGACCAATAGCCTGGGTCACGAGTGCATTAAATTCGTGCTATCAATTTAGAGTACATTAAGAAAATTAATAAAATAAATGTATGCATCTTATTTGGTAATTCTGTGTCGGCATCGAAATAGCCAGGCAGACAGAAAAATGAACAGTACTCCAATACTGTTGCCAATACTGTACATCTCTATATACTCTACTAATCTATATGCTGTACTACTCTTTATACTGTACTACTACCATTCTATATACTATGTACTATATACTATACGAGTCTATATACTATACGAGACTATATATAGTTCTACTCTAATACTATACTACTCTAATACTACTAATCTACTACTACCAGTCTATATACTAATCTACTCTATATACTGTACTATACACTCCACTACCCTAATACTGTACTATATGCTCTAGTAGCCTAATACCGTTTTCTATAACTCTACTATACTCTGCCGGCACTCGCAATCAAGTGGCTGCAAATGCATGCTGTTCCGTACCACCGGACCCACGGTACCACCACCCCTGCCACCACGCCCCCTCACCGCCACCACCGCACCCACCAGTGCCCGCTAATTTGAAATTATCACTAGTCGTGTGGCGGTGACCAAAATCCTACCTAGTAAATTACGTTGTAAAATGGCTACATATACTAATTAAGCGATAACTATTTGGATTAGTTTGCATCACCGCGAATTAATCGATTGATTCTGTTCTTTGGTCGTATTATTGTTGGTTATTACTGTGGTTGACCATGAATGATCAGTCAGGTAATTTCCAAAATAATCAATTTTCCTATGATTCAGTTGTACCTAATCAGCAACAAAAACGTCAAAATAGTTTGCTGAATTACATGATCAATAACAAACGGTCGCCGGGGTTTTCCAACCTGGCGGTTAACCAGGCTAACTTATCTTTGAATCGGCCACTTCCGTCTTCTATTTCGCAAACAAATCAGGCAAATCAACAAAACCTTCAGAATCAACAACCACTTCAAAATCAACCAATACAACCAAACTTGTCCATACCACCTAACCAAGCAGTCAATCAGTCGATTTTAAGAAACCAATCGGCAAATTTACGCCATGCTTCCCGGTTGAATTACAAAACCCCAACCCCTTCAACCTATGAGATTCCTTCGTCTCCAAATAATCAAATGTCCTCCATAGTGTCTGCTTTGAACCATCTGGACCTGACAGACTCGCAGCAAAACGACGATAAAGACATGAATCTCCACGAGCAGGCGCAAGCTTCCCAGCTGCTCCAATCTCAACCACTGCATATTCCTCCATCAAATCAATCAACCGGATCCGGGGTTCCAGTTCGGTCAATGTCGGACGAAGAACAGCAATTGGCTACGAAACTAAAGGAAACTTACAAGAATATCGTTAATTTCGAAGAAATCGTCCAGAAAAACTGTATTGAAATCACCATCAAAATCAATCAATTAAGTAACAATGATCCTATGATGTACTCTTCTTCGCCAAATCAGCAACAGCAAGGTTCGTTATCTAGTTCGAGTCAACCATTTGCTCAGGCAAATCTGCAAAAGCTTTCGTCCCCTTCCCTAAATGCAACAAGAACCTCAGAATTGTCTAACGATTTGTGGACAGTATATCATCATAATTTAACTTTATTGAATAACTACTACGATTTTTTGCATACAGCTTTGAAACCATCTTCAAACCAAACTAACTTCAAGACTGGTAAGAATATTGTGGAAATCTATAAAATTCCAAGAAGAATGTGGGTTTATGGTGTTGTCGGATTTTTAGAAGTTTTGAAGAACATTATGACCATCTTTCAAGATCACGAAATTTGTAGTTGTTTCATCAGTTACTGCTTCAATATAATTGCCAATTTAACCGATCCTATATTGGAAATGGAAGGTTGGTGGTCGGAAAAGTTGGGAGATTTATCTAGAATGGCAATTGCTTTATATGCTTCCAAATTTATCGATTGGAAAATCAGTGCCGAATATTGGTATTCGGTGGCCATGAAAACCCTTTACGGTCATGGTAAAATCTACTACCATATGTGTACTGTTCAACAGGATAATTTGGATGCATTGGTCAACATTGGTAAATCAGTTATCTGTCGCGATCCCTTTGTTCCAACTCAAAACTATTTAAGATTAGTGGTGGAGAACATCTGTACCCAGAGAAATATTTTATCGTTGTTGGAATTACCAATCATTGATTTTATTAAAATCCATAAAGTGTTGTTAAGCATATACACTAATAGAGAAGCTGAGGGCGTCCATGATACTCAAATTCAATACGGTATCGACCTCGTTACTAGATACGGCTTGACGTTCGGGTCTGATAGTAATGGTTATAATTTCTTTACTAGAGAATTTTATACCCCTTCAGGAGTATCTATTAATGATTCTCAACACCCACACAACATGCAACAGCCAAATGTTTCTAACTCAATAGAAAAAATGAATTTCTGGTTCAACAAAGGTTCATCATTCGCCATTGCCAATGTGAATCATTTGATTGGATTCGGTGATGCCAAAAACCCATTTGCAAAGATTTTCCAATTACCAGAAGCTTTAAAAGAAAGAAAAGACAAAAAGGACCGAAAACGTAAATCTAGAACAGCTGATGATTATAGTTGTCCTGTTACTAATGGAATTGATGGCCAATCTATAGTTGCTGCCGAGTTATCGGTGAATGATTGGTTTTATTGTTTACAATTTATCAATAAATCGGTACTTGAATTGTCTATTAGAATTCTTAATCATTATCTTATTGGGCCAAAACAAGCATCAACAGGTCATGTAATTGTATGGTTGTATTTCTTAATTGCAGTAGGAGAAGCTACAAAAAAATTCCCTTATTCTGCCCCAATGTTCGATTGGTTATTCAAGAAATTATTTCCTTGGGAATCGTTTATTAATTATCTCAACTCCTTATTGGCATTTGTTAAGAATTCGGAGAATTTGAGAGAATTAACTTCCAACTACATTCGTAACCACCCTGATTATGTTGAACATTTCAATCAAAATGAATTCTTACCAGAAGTTTGGAAATGTTGGGGAACATTATGGTACGATTGTATATGCGAGAAAGTTGATTTCAAAGATTTGAATGAAGCTGGAGTTCAAAACTCCAATTTATTTGATTTGCCAATTTGTGGAACTTATTCTAATGTAAACGAATCTGATCGTAAATCTAGATATCAAATTGAAAATGATAACGATGAGAGAATTGTCAGAATCATTTTATTGGCACGGGTTATTGCAGATAACTATAATTATGGATTAATTAGAACATCAAATGAATTCAAGTATGACGAGAAAGTGTTTAATTCCACGGATGCTTTTAAAAGCAATGATCCGTTTACATACATGGAAGAATTCCTTTTAAGCGATGGTAGATTCGTTCAAAACAATTTGCTTCAAACTATCTCCCAAGAGAATTTATATAAGGTAAATGAAAATTTAACTACCGAACAAAAAGATTCCTTATGGTTCGGTAATTACGAAAATAATGGAAAACATGACGATGATCTTGAACTAGGAGAAGATATAATAGATGTTGATGATTTGGAAGGATATGCTGAATCCGAATTTGAAGATGACGATTATGACGATGACAGGCAACATCAACAATATCAGCATCAAGAATATTATCAACAAAATCAACAATTTTACAATGGGATGGGGTCAGAAATTGAAGACAAGATAACTATTGAAGGAAATCTTGGCGACAGGATGGATAGTAACATTACTTATATTTCACTTGACACCAATATTTGGTTAAAACATTGTGGTAGAATTTTTAAATGTGTACGGGATCATGTATTTAAAGTATCAATCCCATTAATTGTCTTTCAAGAATTACGAGCATTAAGAAAATCGGCAGAAGCCACCATTGCTGATGCAGCCACTAGATCGGTTATAATTATAAGAGAGTTATATTTAACTAGAGAAATTTTACCATTAAGATTTGATGGAACAGTTGCATCTGATATTAATGAAACTGCAGAATTTGAAAATAACTCTAATTGGAGATCAAGTGTGGATGAAACCATACTTAATGCGGTTAACGAGCATGATGAAATAGGTAAGAAATTGATGAAAGGATTAAATATGCCATTAACCAAGACCAACTTTAAAAACCTGCATCATCAAGAGAAAACGGTCTTATTAAATGTCAAATCATCAAAAGTATTTAGATACTGTATTTTAATTACTGATGATAGAAATATGAGATTAAGAGCCAAAACAATTGGGTTGACTAGTTTTCAAAGTAAATGGCTATTTACTCAATTAGAAACAATTTTCCCCGATAAATGTGTTGACTAAAAACTACAGAACATACTACTCGCCATGCCTTTCTTGGTTTGAATACTCAAGTAAAATTTCAATTGACATAGCAACAAACAAATTGAAAGCAGAAATATCATCATAACACATTATTTATGTATCTACAAAGATGCGTATTTAGTTGCATTTATAGTATAATAACAATTGCATAAGTATCAAAGTTTATTGTAGTAAACATGATATCGCTTAAGGTTAAAGCTGTAGATTAAGGAATATGAGATACTACGCTATTATGGAGGTGGTTACAGTGATTGCTCTTTAATTTAACCAGCATTCAAGCTGCCAATCTTTTCTGCATAAAGTTGCGTATCTCTACAAAAAATGAAACAAGAGAAAGTAAAGACAATCTTGGAAGATATTATTTAATCCTGTAACCTATACAACCCGAGAGTAGTTGTGTTTCGGGAAGCAGATGTCCAAAAACAGTTGTTTCAAGAGTAATCTGTAACAAAATGTTAGCTAACGCATCTCAAAATTTAAGCACCGTTCTCATGCATATTCTCGATTGGTGTTTTTTTTTTGCATTTCTTGATTAGTATACCTCTACAATAGGAGCCTACGGTTTTAGCTACTACCATTTGATCCCAGCCACGTATCAACTTGCTATCACTCTGCTTTCTCCTTCTGTAATTCACTAACAACTGTTACCATTCTCAGCTACGCACTACCTTTTACAGGCTAGCTATACATCATCAACCTCGGAAACATACTACATGCTCATGCTACGATCTTAATCTCTCACACCTAGAACCACGATCTCTCGTACTGTACTTCACTACTCTGCTACCACCAGGACATTTTACGGCGAGGACCAATCATTTATACCACCATTTACCGAAACTTCATATAAGCCGGTCTAGACTAATTACCTACATATGTACATAATTAATGCGAACGTTTCAAACATTGCTCAAGCACTCATTAAAGTTCTCAGTCACCAAGTATTACTCCCACATCTGAAACAAGCCCGTAGTAACGGTGGTGTCAGGTCTCACTACATTACCTAGTTACTTCGTTGCGATTTACCTTACTGGCTAGGTTCACGACTGTTGCACATTGATGTAGTGCATTTTCCATAAGGAGTCGGTTATGAGTTTCATACACTCCTATTATAAAACAAAGGGGGCTCGCTGCGAAAATCTACAATTTTTTTTTGTTATTGCAAACAGTTATTCAGTAACATACTCAAGTAAACTAATCATTCCTTTTAGTTACTTTCTTTAACTTAGTCTTTCCTTAGTCAAGTCTTTCCTTTATAGTCTTTCTTTTACTGTCTTTCTTTTCAAGTATTACCTATGAAATTCACTACTTTACTCTCCTTAGCCACGACTTTATCGTTGGTTCTTTCCGCTCCTATTGATAAAAGAGCACTTAAAATTGTTTATGTTACTGAATATACTACTGTTCGTGTCACCGCTCCAGGTTTATTGACTCCTACATTGATTACTCCTGCTGTGGAAACTCCTACTCCATCTACCACTGAACCAACCACCACTGAAGCTCCAACCACTACCGAAGCTCCTACCACCACTGAAGCTCCAACCACTACCGAAGCTCCAACCACCACTCAAACTCCAACCACTACTGAAGTTCCAACTACCACTGAAGCTCCAGCTCCAACTACCCCAACTACTACCTCTACTACCCCAACTACTACTTCTAGTACTGCTGCTCCAGCAACCTCTTCTGCTGCTCCAGCCTCTTCTGCTTCATCTTCTGATGGTGGATACGACCATTACGGTGACATGACCTACTATGATGTTGGTATGGGTGCATGTGGTGGTGTTTCTACTCCAGATGAACATGTCGTTGCTATCTCTCAAAAGGTTTTCAATGCCAAAACTCCTAATGGTAATCCAAACAACAATCCATACTGTGGACAAAAGATTGAAGCTAAATGGGGTGATAATACTGTCGTTGTTACTGTGGTTGATTCTTGTCCTGGTTGTGCCGAAGATGATTTAGACATGAGTATTTCTGCCTTTACTGCTATTGCTGATGAAGCTTTAGGTAGAACCAAAATCAACTGGAAATGGTTAAACTAAACCTCTAGTACTAAACTAAAATAGATTTTTTAAACTTTCTTATTCTTTTTCTGGATATAATTTAATTATTATGTCATTAATGATAAATTTTATTTATCACGGATTTTTCAACTGGGATTTTTTCTTTCAAATTATCTAGCTTTATAGATGGTTATAGGGTTTGTTAGCTATGGTTGTTAAAATGTATACCTAAAATATAATATATACCTAAAAATTAAAGTATTACTAAAAATGTAATGTAAACCTGAAAATTAATGTCTAACTAAAAAAGTAATGTATACCTCAGCATATACGGTATACCTAAAGTCGTAATTTAAACTTTAATTATAAGCTGACTAAGAATATAATTGTTTCTAGAAGTGCTCCACTGAAAATGAAGTGATACCTGAAAATGTAGATCTTCTAATAATTAAATTGAATACATAGAAAATAGCTTGTATGCATACTTCGAATTACTTTTAAGATTCTAATACTAATTCTCTATGGAGGGTCCCCGCGTTGGGTATATTGATGACTGATGGAAAAAATAGAAGCAACCCACGTGAAATGCTTTGAAATCATTACTTGAATCCTGTTAGTTTTTAGGAGTTAGTTGTGAAATTTTCCATAGTAAACCTGAAAAATAAAAATTGCCTTTTCCTTCTTTCCCGTTGAGAAAAGTTTAAAAAAAACGTAAACTTTGGGAAAATGTTCTTGAGAATTACCTCGGATAGCCTAGTTCGGTTACTTCGTTATTCATCTCTAACCGATTCCCTTGACTAATAAGTGAGAATTTCAAAAGGAAATTAAATAATAAACCCTTCCTGGAAAATATTATTAAATCCTACATTTGGCAGGCAACCACATAATGGAGATCATACATGAAATCGGAGATATACTATACTTAGACAGATAAAGAAAACACTGGCAACCCTGGAAAATAAAATCGAGCCACAGCAATGTTTGACCTGTTCATTTATATTTGGAGAATATTGCTTCATAAATAGTCTATATATTCTTTAAATAACTATCTAATGGTATTATACATTTATAAGTTACTTTCAGCTAAATGTCAACCACGATGGCCAAACTAAATGGTTATTGCTATATTATTTTGGGGTCAATTTATTGAGTTATTTTTTATGTGAAACGGCAGAGCTGCATATTTTAGATTAAAAATATTTTATACGAACCATTGTGCCAAACTAACATTGAACAACGGTTTTCTATAATATTCCTGAAATACTTAGATATATCTCTTCTATAGACCATATACCATGTATGAAGTTGTTTCCAAGATGAACAGAATGTAAGTATACTGGAATAAGGCTAAAATTTATGAATTATCCCAGGAAATTAATAAAAATTATTAGCCCCATAAATGTCCACCATGTGTATGAAACTTGCATTGCTATTTCATTTGTGGACTTCTTTTGCGCATATGAACAATAATTTTTTAGGACTATCCGTATTATATTGGACCCTCCTTCTACAATGGAATAATATTGTGGCTAAATGGTATTATTATTGTTTACCTTAGTCCCTCAATTCCATAGAAGTTGTGTCTCCTGCTCAAAAATTTGAATATATAAACCAGAGGAAATCAACAACGATTTTCAAATTTTAGTTTTCATTAATCCCAAATACAATACAATACAATGCAATTCCAAACTTTATTCGTCGCTTTGACCGCTTTAGCTTCTGTTAATGCTGCTCCAACTAAAGAAGCTGAAAACACTGAACGTAACCTTGCTAGTTTAAACTTAAACTTACTTAGTAGCGTTATTCCAAATGGTTTAGGTCTTCTCGTTAACCTTGGTATCCCAACTGAAGGTATCACCCAAATTTCCTCTGCTATTGAATCTGCTTTCTCTAGTTACGAATCTGAATTAATCAATGCTCTCCCAGCTGGAGTTAGTCTTCCATCTCCTCCAAGTCCAACTTCAATTCAAACTACTTTAGAATCATCTATTGCTAGTGTTATCAGTCAATACTTACCTAAACTTTAAATTTGTTAATTCTCGTGAACGTTTCTTGCGATTGATTCGCTTATATATTGTTTTATAAATGTTAATAAATTATATTGAGAACAGAAAACAATATTTCATTGTATAAAGTCAGCTAAAAATGGCATGTCATTAGATTTTATGCAGTTATGCAAATATTCAACAGGTAACTTTAAATCCATTGGTTGCAAAAGAGGAAAAAAATTCTGGGGAAAAATTCTCCGCGACGGGGAATTGAACCCCGGTCTACCACGCGACAAGCGGTAATTCTAGCCACTAAACTATCACGGATGATTTTCATGTAAGACTATTTTAAGTATTCAATAACTGTTATTATGTTTCTCAAAGTCTACTCAAATTTCTACATTTAAAGAAACGAACGGCTTACTTTACGGAAAATTATTAAAGGATGGCTTGAGATATTTGGTTGGTTAATTGTGTTTTTCCAGAAAGTTCCGATTAGTAATTATTTTTGTAATTTTTTTCTTAAAGTAGCAAAATAAACTATTTATCAAATGATTCTTAAAATTTCATCTACAGATTGAACAAGAACACTTAAACGAGATCATATCAACTTCTATTTCAACTTTTATATTTGTTTATGAATTATCCTTGTTCTATATATGTCTAATTAATAACTAATGGTAACCCATAAATAACCGGAGCAGATCCGTTCAAATATTTAAGGGTACAGCAATCCCTACTTTGACTTACTGAATCACAAATGCTTTCTTTCTTATGGGGATCAAATAGCCCCCATTTATCAAATATTGACTTAGCAAATAAATCGATATCTTTATCTGTAACATCCCATAAATTTACCATGACCATGGGAGAGCCACAAGTTAACCAATTGAATATGTTTCCGTTAGGTTCTAGCAATCCGTTCATTTGGATGGCCCCTGATGAACAGCCGATTAATAAACTAGGAGGCAAGAAACTGGGTGTATCGTCTGCCAAACATGTTCGATATAAGCTAGCTGTCTTCATATATTGATCACATCCACCATGACCTAAATATACGAACAAATCCAGCAGAATCAACTGAGTAATAAGTGGTTCCTCTTCCGGTCTTTGGCCAACGAGTCCTTTCCATCTTTCAACACTTGCAAATTGATCTTTGAACCGTTGTTCAGTTCTTTGCAAATCTGCACCAGGATTAATCAAATAATATAAATTCGATTTATCATTTACTTTCATACCATGAGGATATCGCTTCACCATTTCAAGAAGTGAATGAACACTTGGAAGTCTCGAAACAGATTTATTTCTTAAGCAGATCATAGATTCCCAAGGGAAAAATGAACATTTTACACCAGGAATCAACACAAGGTGCTCATTCTTAAAAGAAGTCCTGATAATTTGATATTTGTCTATTAGCTTTTGGACCGATTCACTAAATGCCCTTGTCAAATTATCATAGTTATTTATCTCTCCATGTAAATTTAGAGAATCAACTAGGAAATAAAGTAAGTCATCCAAGCAAGCTTTATCTTCGGAATGTGATTCATAAAATAACCTTACGATATTGTCATCGAATTCCATAAACTTTTCGATTTTCTGAATTCTTGACGGAAGCATTTTGTTGACTAGGTTTATGAAATCAAGTTTAAACTTTTTGAAAACTGAATCAGTTTCGTAATTGTTGAATATGCTACTAAAACCTCCAAACCAATACCTCTCTAAATGTTCGAGTAATTCCTTTAGCTCCAAATCTAAACTGAACCTTAATTTCCACCATTCCTTCCTATCTTCTTTCGTGATAATAGATGATGTTATAGATGCTTTAGTCGATTGATTACTTTTCTTAATTAATAACTTGAAGCAATCTTCCAATTCACGAAAGCTTTTAACGTTTACACTCCTTGACCTATATCGTGCCAAAGGTAGCCTTAAAAACAATGGATTTCCTCCCTTGGTATACTTAGAAATCAAAATATCTCCCGTAAAATCACACACATCAATGTGTACTATTGCCCAATTGCTTGGTAAATAAAGATTCAAATCAACATTAAAGTTCATGGCTAAAGATTTAAAATCGTTGTTTTGAATGGGAATATTAATAGGTCCAGGTAACAAATCATCCATTCCACTGGATCTATGATTCAATAATTTATCATTTTGGAAAGGCAAATGATTTGCAAAGTCCTGTAAGTAGAATAATTCTATCAACAACGTGGAATTCATCTTGCAAACTGTCATCGAAGATAAAATCAATAAGCAATGGTTAACAACCTTGTGGAAATCCTTCAAAGCATAGGTGCTTAATTGACTAACATTATCTAATCCAGCGAATAGTCCATTCTTGCATTGAACCAACTTGTTTAGTATATCAGTTTGAATGTAATTTGGGTCTAGTAAGCCATCGTTAACTATACACGGGAATGCAATGGAAAAATTTGGTAAATTTGAGAACTCAGGAATCAAGGAAAGTGCTTTCATCGAGTTTGAAATTTCTACCTTAGCCTGTAGAATACCATGTGTAAATGAAATTCTATTTGAACAAGAATTGCTGATATTTTTTTCACCTAGGGATGATAAATATTCAAAATCAAATTCGTCAGTTTCAATTCCCGAAATCTGAACTAAGTTATCTTGCAAAGTAATGCTCTTCAGGTCGTCTTTGTGGATTAATAACAGAACTCCATTAAATAATTTGATTATGCCCAAATCATTGGCGACTAAACCGATTTCTTGTAACTTTCTCAACATATCTAAGCTTAATTCAATGTCTTCTTTCCTATCCAATAACTGAAAATATGTTATTAAATAAAGAGTATTATAGGCATTAATTATTGGAGTAAAGTTGGCATCATTCAATTTTTGAAATTCAAAAAGGTAGTACAACAAATCTCTAGTTATACCTAAATGCAATAGAATCTTCATCATTATTTTCAATGAATCAAATAAAAGTAAGTTTGTATCCCATTTAAGACCACGGAGTTTGTCTTTTGGAATATCAGTCAAGGAACCCCTGACTATGGAATATAACAACTTGATACAGACCTTACAATTCGAGTACGCATCAGCGTATTTCTTGTTCAACGAATTGAATTTTGCAGTCAAATACTGAAACTTTGCAATGATTAATAAATTTCCCAATCTGTCAACCAAATTCATACCATTTTTAGCCCGGAGCTTGAATTCTTCTCTTGATTCCATGAATCGTGTGATTTTGTTAAATCTTTCATGAGCTTCAGCCACTTCCCCAGTCGAAATCAAGTATTCAAATTGTAGTAAGTTGAAACTAATAATTTCTTGTATTGAATTAATATTATATTCCTTCAACAAATCCTTGAGATGTGACATTGATTCTGTAACTTCCCTTGGTTCACAATGTAATAGGGAATTGCAAAGCTCCAGTTGCAAGTATATAGAAAAGGATGGTTCAGGACTCCGGTTAAGTTGGTATAGTTTAATAAACTTTACCACATATTTGGTCGCACCATTGAACTTTAATGTTTGTATTAACAATTTAAAGATATCACATTCGAGTGGGGTCACCTCTTTCTGCTCTTCTGTCAACCATTTTTCCATCCTTGTTATAGCTTCAAAAATTAAACTTTCTTGCCAAGCACAACCTATCAATTTCCTCAAACAAATTCCGGCTACTAATAAGTCGTTTGCCGGAGAGAGATCTATATCGAGATCATCTTCAATGTCATCAAGTCCATAATAATGAAAGATAACAAGGAATTTACTTTCAGGACAGAAATAATCATATGTCACTAGGAAGTTGATTAGCAAAGATTTCTGTTTAAGATCAG
This sequence comes from Suzukiozyma fluviatilis, assembly GCA_030560825.1. NCBI lineage: Eukaryota > Fungi > Ascomycota > Pichiomycetes > Serinales > Debaryomycetaceae > Suzukiozyma > Suzukiozyma fluviatilis. Next base: position 1,352,057 of record JAKTVZ010000001.1, read on the forward strand.
TAAATTGATCGACCGACTGAAGTAGACTTATTGTCAAATGGACTTTTGTTGATTCAGATAATTCACTGAATAATGCCGGAATAAAATCAACGTCTTTTTTAGATAACTGAACTAATAAATGGGTTAATACGGGATAGGCAAATTCTTTTTGTGATTTAAATTTGTCAATGACTGTGAAAATAGATTTTAAAACATGCTTTGCCTCATTCAAATATTTCACTTCATATAATGCATTTACAACTTTTTGAGCTTTAGATAAAGAATAAGAAAAACTCTCCTCAGTAAAGCTCGAATTTAAAATAGTAATTTCAATATCTATTGAGGCTTTCCAAAATAATGCGTTTCTTGACCTGTTACCCATATTGTACAACAAGTTGGATACATTTCTTAACCTTTTAAATTGGTTCGATTTTTCAAGACAAGTAGAAAGTTTAAATAATATGGAGTACATCATCTGGTGATAATCCATAAGCTCCAAATTGTCCTTTACGAACAAAATGATGCTGTCAAGGATCAGGTAGTGACCGGTAGATAAATTAGATGATTGCAAGAGGGTAGAAATTACATCAAGAAATGCAAAAGTAATTGGTGATGCATCCAAATGAAAGCTTTTGATTAGTTGTGTGACCTTTGGGTTATGTATGATATCAGAAGTGGCATTGATCAATTGCAAATGGAGATGATTGATTAGTTTAGGGTCTCTCGATTTAACAAATGTCTGTAGAACCAGAATGATATCATTAATGCTAGATTTGTCGAGACGGCTGGAAATTTCCAGGAATAAATGATGATTTCGTAAATCATCTATGAATGGTAAATGCTGAGGTTCTATTATCATTTCATCTTTCAAAGATAAATCATTGTCGAGTTCAATTAACTTCAAGATAAAACAAGTACGCACCATTTTCAAGTGGCAATTGTTTTTGATATGCTTCACAACTGTATCAGTAATCTTCAAGAGACCACGAATGATTTTAACACAGTTGGTATGATGTTTCTTTGTACCAAGATTATTCATCTTGTCCGACAATTTCAACCATTTTTGAAAATTACTTGAATGGAGAAATAACTGCGCCAACAGTTCGAGAATCGAGTGGTTCCACAACGAGTCGCTGTTCCCAACAAAGAGCTTCATATTGCTAGAAATAAATTGCACCAGCACTTGCAATAAGAAGAAATGCCAGGCTATGACCAGCTTTAAAATATGCTCATCTTCGACATCCACGTAGGGTATTCCGCGAAATAACTCGCCAGAAACTGTGCTGGTGGTCTTTCTACCATTAAGAAACTTATTAAGGTAATCATACAAACAATTCAACTGATTTAAACCGTGTTGAAACTGTTTCTGTTCAATCAACTTAATGACAAATAACTGATGATTTCGTATCAATTCGACGCTTTCGTCATATCCTTTCACTATGAAGCCCAAGCACGTGAAACAGACACTTGCGATTTCAATAGACAGGTCGTCATAGTGCTTTAGTTTACTCAAGTGTTGTAAATTTGATGTCGCGATTGATTCAATATATTTGCCATTCAATGGTGGCAAATTCTCCTTTTTGGAGTCCCGTAGACCCAGCACGGTACTGTTTCGTTGAACAAACGACTTGAGACTGTCAATTCCGTCCATGGTGGCATTCTCACTACTCATTCGCCTTATGTTGGTGTTTTAATTTACAACCAAAGTTTGTAAACACTAAATAGAGCTCCTGCAGGGTGGATAACGAATATATGCAGGTCATGAAAGATGGCAATTTTGCAACCAAAGTAAAGTTGTGCAATACGATGTGTAGTGAGATAGGGGTTTTGGAGCTTGAAAAGTGAAATTGAGAGTAGAGAACGTACGAGAATCGTTTGGAGTGAAAAACGGCAAATTAGAAGCATTTTCTCTATTTTTAGTGATTCTGCCGTTTTTCTTGATGGAACTGGTCAAGTTGCAAGTAGAACAAGTTCCAAAGATATTTGATATTGCATATTTCGCTATTTGGCTAGCTATTCTTCTATTGAGCCATTGTATCGTCTGACATCGATACACAGGGCATCCTACAATTTTCCATTGAGCATCTTAATTATATTCTATTTACACAAGCTACAAGTAGCTAGATATTATGCATGTCCCCACCCTCGTCTATATCCTATTCCAGACTCTATTGGAGAAACAAAGTCTAGACACAGCTGAATGGGTGAAGATTGTATGTTTGTGGTGAAAAGCTTGTACCTATAATGGTGCGAAGACATCGTAGGTTTGGTAAATGGGTGGTGTGTTTGCATGATTGCATGTCTACATGTTGAATGGCACTGACTAACGGCACATTACAATCAAAAGTCTCTTTCACCTCTGTTTTCAGCAGCCAATTCTTCCTGTTTGAACTTTTCTCTTTCTTCAATTCTTTGTAACGCCTTCTTTTTAGCCAATACTTCCTTGGCGTTTCTTTCACCTCCATTCTTCTTCTTTCCCTTCTTATGGACTCTTAAAGGTTCTAAATCGTTTTGAAATTTATGGATCCATCTTAATAAATATCTTCTGGAAGATACATCGATTCCTAAATGCTTCATTTGCTTGGAGTTTGAGTTTAAAAACTTTTGCAAATCTCCTTCAAAGGCATCGTGATGTTCTATACTATTACGGCCAATTAAACTTAAGAAAGTTTTCAAATCGTGGACATTTTCTTTGGTTCTGGTAGAAGTATTAATTTTAAAACTGGTCATGGAAGTGGAAAAGTTGCGAGATATTATGCTGCGGCCCACCACAGGGAAGGGCGACAAACGAGTTAACGATGTCAAACTGTGAAAAATCGATTTATTCATGGTTGTGTACCTTTGCTGTAGCTTGAGTCTGGTTCTTTCAATTCAAAATCACCAAAAATTTTCCAGTCGTGTGAAGTGGAAAATTGGTTGCAGATTATATGCAGGCAGATAATTTGAGAATGGCTGCAAAAACTATTGAATTGACAAAGGGTCCAAATCTATTTTACAGTGCTATTGTTACCATTTGCCATCAAATACTATATCAAGACAAAGTGTGTCATTTCAGAAATCTACTGGGCTTCTAATCCATTTTCTGAACCTATATGCATTTGGCAATCAATCATGGGCCAATGGATTCGAAAAGAGCATAGAAATCTGTGTCAGATGAATAATATACCTAAACTTGTAATTCCTGCTTAATAGGTTGATTTAAGTATCTTAATTCTAGCGGAATGGAGCTTTTGACTTGGCCAATTGAATATGGTCGTATTAAAATTATACTTTCTTTTTTGGGATAGACTGCTTCTAATAGGCAAAGGTATAAAAACCTCTCTTCATTCTTCGTAATAATTTTCTGAACTATTACAATATGATATCTATCTCGGGCTTACTGGATAATATAATATCTGATATCGTTTCATTGTTGGACCAGAATAGCATCACTAATTTCTGTCTTACATGCTCCAAGTTTAACAAAATTGGCAATTCACAGTTGAAGAAACGAATTGTGATTGTGCCTAAAACCACAAATAACATTATACTAGATAATTATGAACTGTTACAAACATTCACCTATGGATTTACCAAAGTGAAAGAGGATTGTTTTACAGAATTGTATTCTCGCGATTTTTTGAAGAATACAAAAGAACTTGCTTGTCTTGAAGTATACAAACGTAAGAAACTACAGGAGTATGAAGTTAAACTACCCCAGCTTGAAAATTTCTTTACATTTGATTCCAAAAGTTATGATTGGTATGAATATTTTATACAATACCGTTGGACAGCTGATGTCAACATTGCTCGCCAGTATCAGAACCGTACCATGCAGCGAACTATTATACCAGAAGGCAAACCCTCCAGGTTCAGGCGAAGAAATTTAAAAACAATAAATCACGTCGAAGGTAACGAAAATGAATCTGAAGTATCTGAAACGGAATTATCTGAGTCTGAAATTGAAGAGGGTAGTCTGCTTGAAATCTACAAAGAGCAGGAACAGACTACAAGGAAGTTATATACCAAAATGAATCAAAGACTGAAATATTTCAACTTTTCCAAGTACAGTAAGTTTAAGAAATTGAAATATTTGTACTTGTCAAATACTGAAAGTATTGATAAAATACGTAGAATAGGTTTCAAGTTGAACTTGACCACAGTTCTGTGTCTCTCCAGGTTTGGTCATTCCCGTGATTCTTACATCGAAGCGGCTGATATGTACATGTTATGGGGAATCAGAGACAATGAGATTCACTTCATTCACCACTTTCCAGAATACCCCGAAGTTAGATATACGAAACCAAGAATTATTGAAAATGAACTATTTAAATTACCGATCAATTGGAAACATCTAAAAGAATTACGATTTTCTTTGGAGGAATTGGGTAGTGATTATTCAATATTTGCTACAAAGTTCAAGTCGCTTGAAGTTTTATACATACACCATGCATCCAATTGCTATCGAGATCAAGTTTTCGATTTCATATTCAACTTGAAGCGACATATTCTCCGTCAAATTATTATCTTCTCAAGAAATTGCAATGAGGACCAAGTTGGAAGGAATGTGAAAGAACTAGAGAATATATTGCGTAAACAACGGCTTCTAGTCAGATTTACCATCAGATACGGTCAGAATAGTTCTTTCGAAGTAAAAGAATTATTGAATACAAAATACTCAAGCAAACTAAAGAATAAAAGAAAAAAGGGTTGGTAGAATAATTAATCTATTTCTAAAGAGTGAGGTTCGTTAGGGTCTGTTGGTGAAAATTAAAGCAGAAATGAAATTCGTATTTGAAAAACCTGAGAAAGGTCACAAAGTGATATTTCTGACAGCTTCAAAATAAATTTGAAGTATTATTCTGCATTGATGTCCATAGCACCTAAAAAGAGCTATACTTGAGCCCTACTAGTTAGCTGGATATAACAAAGAGAATTAATGGTAGCGCCATTTAATTAGTCAATTCCTTCAAAGTAGCAGAAGAATAAATAAATTCTACGGTCAACTATCTGGATAATAATGATACCAGAGCCAACAGAAGTGAATTAGATTTAACTGAAGATTGAATATTTTCACTCCATTTCCACAACAATTATTGTGAAGACAAAAAGTCCAGTACATTTGGAAAGTTTTTGCACCCAAAATCAAGTGAACTCATTTAGTTAACAAAGTTAGTGTCTTTTTTGTGGAGTATGATCCATGCTTTATCATTAACAAGTTTGATGCAATCGTGCATTGGTGTTACTGTAATTTCACTTTTGAATTGGCCAATGTAAACTATACTTTCTGTATTGGGAACCGCTTTGAATCTCAAGAAAGTGGTATAAATAAACTTTTGTTAGTTATATTTCTTTATAAGGACATTATGGATTCGTTAACTTGTCTTCCAAATGAGCTACTTGCAAAGATAGTAGCATTGTTGGACCAGAATAGTATCACTAATTTCTGTCTGACATGCTCCAATTTTAACAAAGTTGGCAATTCACAGTTGAAGAAACGAATTGTCGTTGTTCCTAAAACCACAAATAATGTTTTACTTGACAGCTTTGAACTGTTACAAACATTCACCTATGGATTTACCAAAGTGAAAGAAGATCATTTTACAGAATTGTATTCTCGCGATCTTCTCAAAGCTACAAAAGAACTAGCCTGTTTAGAATTATACAAACGTAAGAAACTACAGGATTACGTGGTGAAGCTTCCACAGCTTGAAAATTTCTTTACATTTGATCATAGAAGTTATCGCTGGTACGAAGATTTTAGACAATACCGTATGACACCCAATGTCAACCTCTCAAATCAATATCATATCCGTACCAGACAGCGATCGAGTTTGCGTCCATATAATGAGCCAGCAGATATTAGTTCCGATGAAGAAATTGATGAACTTGATGCTGGAAACGTAGAATGGAGAGCCATGGTTGCTTGTAACGAAGTATTTTATGACTACCAATTATCCGATTCAGATGAGGAAGATAATCATGGTATGAATAGGGTTTTAGACTGGGAACAGTTATCTACATCAAAGTTATGTACCACTATGAATGAAGGGTTGAAATTCTTCAAATTTTCCAAATATGGCAGATTTCAGAAATTGAAATATTTGTACTTGACAGAGCTCATTCCTATTGATGAAGTGAACTTCAGTTTGGAGTTGAACAGTGCGCTGTTTCTTTGTAGGTATGATCGTATGTTTTTATTTCTAATTTTGAGAACAGGCAACCGGTATAGTCCAAATCAGAGTAATCTGATGCGTCTTTTGAAAGAGTATACTATTTTAAAAAATCTAGCTATGATATTGAATTATGATGGATCCACTCTTATGGATTTACCTATCAAATGGGAACACCTAAAGGAATTAAGGTTTGCTTTAGCAAAACCTTGCAAAGAGTTTCCAAACTTTGGGGCAAGTTTTGCATCTCTTGAGATTTTATACGTCCACGATCTCTATGGTATTGAATCTCAAGAATCAATTTTAGATTTCATAATGAACATGAAGGAAAACATTCTTCGGCAAATTATAATCTTTGCTGGTGGCCAGTTCAGATTATTTCAGGTAAGAAAATACATTAAAGAAAAGATAAAGAAGGTCTTGTTTCAGCAAAAGCCCCTAAGGAGGTTTACTATACGATACGGTATAAGTAGTTCAATTGAGGCAGAAGAGCTAATAAACCTCCAGCCATTCAATGGATGATTTAGACACGAATATCAAATTGAAGTATGAGTTGAAATATCACGTAATCCAAGAACTGATGTAATAGTTTGTGTTAATTGAAGCTAATGATTATAGTATCAGATGTCCAACTCACTCGTATATTTCACTACGAATAAATGCTTTTCTTTATCCCTTAGGGGATTGTTTGGTCAGCGAATTAAGGGTCTTTATTAAGACGAGCCATTTGTAAGTATATATACTACAAATGGGGAGTATAATGCTGCTTATATTAAATAAACCGTGCTTTGGATTTTCTAGGAGTCCTTTTTCAGTGGAGTATACAACCTAAGCTGAATATATGATTAGAATTGTCACTGGTCTTCTGTGATATGACCTATATTTATATGCATTCAACCATATTGTTTAAAACTATACGTTACAGCCTCTTTTATGTATTTCCGCAAATAAAAAAAAATAACTTTAAAAATAATGGCTGCAAAAAAAAAACGTTGCAAAGAGGCTACGTAAAAATTGCTGCGAAAAAAAAGTAAAGACAAATTGCTGCAAAAAAAAAAACGACTTGTAATAATGATGCAAAAAAAATGATGCAAACAAATGTATTGGTGAAGAATTGTATCTATGCACAGACCTACAGTCAAACTTATATTCAAAAATTGAGAACAAATATAACAAAATAATTGAAATAAGCTACTTTACTCATAATTTATTTCTTGGTTGAAGAAATCAATTGCTCACCTCTTGGAATAGCCCAATCTTACCAGTTATAAATATCTAGCACTAATAATATATATGTATTTACTTAATCAATAGTCGTATATCCTAGAGTGTAAAGGTATACTCATCCATTAAATATCGCTTACTATCGCACACATTTGGTCTGCTTATGTCTCTAATATGAGAAAAGTTTACAAAGAAATATATATATTAAAATATTTAATATATATATTTAATTAATTACAAAAATGTCCGATCCTATTGCACTGCTTCCTCTAGAGATCTCAGGAAAAGCTCTCGGAACTCTTCAAGGCAAAAACAAGTATCAGATTATTCGAACCTCGAGAAAATGGTTTACAGCTGTAACAATTTTTGGGAATGAAGTTGCAGTTGTGCCAGATAACTTAAGTAACAAAGACCGTCACGTTGTCTTTAGAACAAGGAATCTTCTCAATTCACATATCTTTCTTACAGTCGCTGAATGTAATAGTAATTTCGTCCCAAATATTACAAATTGTTTGTGTTTTGGAAATACTTATGATAGAGTCGTAAGGGACGTTCCCAAGACAAATATAGAAGGACTTGAAGTCCCAGACAGTGAAACTGAGTTTTACTTCAAAGGTGATTTGGTCAACTTGACAAATGAAAACGAATCCATTTCTACCATGGAATTGAACTGTAATCTGAAAACATATAATGAAGTTTATGACAAAATAAAAAAATTTGGCAATCTTAACTATTTATGTTTGACTGGAGAAATCAAACAAGGAAAGACACCAACTGAGACAAACAACAGACTTCGTTTATCTTCTTTTCTTTGGTTTGCAGTTTTGCGCACCCGAGCTGCTGAAAATTTTCCAGTCGATTGGCAAAATCTTGAAGAACTTGGGTGGGATATTAATCGAGACTTTCCGGATAATAACATGCCTAATCTCACATCTATATATCTCTATGATTCATTCCCAACGTATGGTTTAACGTTAAATTCCATGAGAAATGTTGACTTTCCGAAATTAAGAAAAATTGTTATTTACCTAGCTTTCAGCAGACAAGACATTAACAACGAGGATATTAGAGACATTCTAAATAGAGCACCAAATCTCAGGAAATTCCAATTGAGACTTGGAGAGCAGACTGTAAATTTCAATCTCCTGGAACTTAGAAACCACTAGCTAGTTGCTGTTTAATTAATGCACGACATGATCTAACATTCAGAAATTTGCAGCCATGCAAACAAGTACCACAAGACTAACCTTTAATCACACTGTACAATATATACCGTTCTCTACTTTTGGATTTATTCATAGTTATGTATATGGAAGAAAGAATTTGCATATTTTTTGATTTATTTACATGATATCTGGAGCCAAGCAAAGAAATTGAACAATGATGACTATTAATGTAATTCGTACATCTCATATAAGCAATCATTACGAAATTCCTGTTGACATTCCTTTCAGACATATAGCAGGATTACCGTGAGTTTACTCAACAAAATGGATTGTGCTGCTGACGGGAACAATACTTACCAGAAGTTGAAAGACACATACGTTCATATTTGATAACTTTACAAGAATGCATAAAAATAACCACGAATTGAAGAGTGGAGAGAAAGTAGATATAATTTATTCCTAAATAAGCCTATCAATACTTGTTTAACGTGCTGTCAATAATTCTGGAGTAGTCTAACAATTCTTCGTCCCGAAGTCTAGGAGTTACAAGTTGAACATGACCCTGAGAACCTAAATCAAGACCAGGTTTGTATGAAGAGTAAACCCCATCGACATTAAGTTTCTCGTGATATCTTTCGCTGTCTTCAGAGTACTCCTTGTCAACTTTGCCATAGGGTAAAATTATGGCTGGGAAATCTATGAAATTCCAGGCAGCCGTAAATGGTACGATACCATAGGTATCGTGAGGTGACCCAGTTGAACGATGACCTGGCATTAACAATACATCTAGATCATTTTCATGGAAGACTTGGTGCCAGTCTCGGGTTAATTGTACCTGTCTGGCTTTATCTTGATGAATGTCTTCAATTGAAGCTGGTGGAGTACCAAACAATTCTGGATCGGGAGTAAACTTCAATAACGCTGGAACAAATGGCTCTCCTGACTCGAGAACATTTTCGACTCCAGTCTTCAATCCTACAACTGGTAAAGTATATTGCCGACAAGCAGACTTAAAACTTTCGAAAAAACTTGGAAATTGTTTAACATAGACAACTTTATGACCGGACTTTTCCAATTTCAGAGCAGCAGATTTTATAATATCTTGCATAGTTGGATGCACAGGCATGGTTTCGTCATCATATATTACTCCAATTGTTAACTTTTCTTTCGTTTCTGGCTGTTGATAAGTGATAGGTAAAGCTAAGTGATCAAATTTCCAAGGTTTGGCATCAATAATAGTCTTGAACAAAAACTTCACATCGCCTACATTTGTTGCCATAGGAGTAGATGTTGATTTGAATTTCAAATGGTTCACCTCTGCAGCACCAGTTTGATTTCCAGCTGGAAATCTTCCTACTGTAGGTTTAAAACCATATATACCACAGCATAAGGCGGGAATTCTTCCAGAACCACCAACGTCAGTACCAATTCCAGCAATTGAACCTCTAAGTTTCAACAAACTACCTTCACCACCAGATGAGCCTCCAGCAGTCCAAGACAAATTATTTGGGTTCAAACACCTACCAAAAATATTGTTGTCCGATTCACCAATCAATAAGGTTTGTGGGATATTGGTTTTTACATAAAATACCGCTCCTAAATTGTGCAATAACTTTACAAGATCAGATTCCTTGGTAGTTGTTTTGTTTCCAATGAATGATACATAACCCAAAGTAGAGTCATAACCGGGTACATTAAAAAGATCTTTCAACGAAATTGGTAAACCATGCAAAGGACCAAAAGGCTTTCCATTCTTAGCTAAATAGTCGTCAAGAAATTTAGCTCTCTGCAAACCATAATCAAACATATACTCAGTACAACAGTTTGTCAATTGATTAGCGATTGCAGCACGATGCAGAAACGCAGAAACTACATCCACACTAGAATAGACTTTGGATGCAATTGCCGTAAGCAATTTTTCAATTGACTCAGTTTCAGTGATTTCAATTTCCAAATCTGATAAGTACTTGTTTGGGATATGCAAAACTGATTCGGTTGATGTTTCATCGTACTTGTCAAGTAAATCTTGAGGTAACTTCCATTCTTCTGGTAATAATTCGTCAACCGATTTCTTCTTTGCCGAAGCTCTGCTCTTCCAATCAGACATAATAAAAATTTCGTAGCTATTGCAAAAGAAAGCTGCAATTACAATTGCAGACTATATTTGTTATATAGACAACCATTTGGATATGCCCAGAAAATAACCTCGTACTTGAATCAATTTCGTATACTTAAATCAGTTGCAACTGTGGTGAAGGGTAAATATTTTGCAGCAATTGCAAATGTTAGTAATGCGCCTAATGCGGAAGTGCAAGCGCAAGAACCAAGCCAGTATGGCGAGATTATGTTTACTAGAAATGTATTGAATCTATATATAGTCAAGTAAACAGACGTCACAAAGGAATAGGTATCTTAGAGTATGCACATTTATAGCTGAACCACTAGTCATTGCCTACTATTAAATATCTGTCCTTTGTGGTAAGCGAAGCACTTGAATCAAATAATGCATCGTAAGAGAGTGTATAGACTCGGCAAATGGATTGAAACCCGAAACAATCACCTACTAAGCTTTCCTGGTTGGTAAGTGGGGGTCAATTGCAGTCTACTAATTTGGAAATTGCGGAGATATATTTTTAAAAATAAATCTTTTGGGTCCATGATTGACTCAAAAAAATTCCGTATCTTATTATGCGAATCACTGTAACAAGCAAAATGTCTCAATTCTTGTTGCACGAGATACGAAGTAGAAACAAGAAACTTGGCGCCTTTTATGAGCTTTATACAGTTGAATTTACGAGTGTTGTGAAGAGTGCGAAAGCTACTCTTCTTAGTTCGTTTTTAACTTATATCTATTTTATGATCTATGAATAATATACATAGGAGTGAATATCAAAGACATTGGATAATAATAATATTATTATTTAAAATTTACTTATAATAAATTTTTAGCTTTAAATTCATTTAATAATGAGTTACCTAATCTGGCTGGAGAAGCTTCAACTTTAACCCCTGCGGATTCTAAAGCAGCGATCTTAGATTTGGCATCACCTTTACCACCAGAAATAATGGCACCAGCGTGACCCATTCTCTTACCTGGAGGAGCGGAAACACCAGCAATGAAGGAAACAACTGGTTTTGGAACGTCTCTGGTCAAGTTGTATTGTTTCAAGAATTCCGAGGCTTCTTCTTCAGCAGAACCACCAATTTCACCAATCAAAATGATCCCTTCGGTTTCAGGGTCTTGTAAGAACAAGGTTAAGGCATCAATATAATTGGTACCTGGGAATGGATCACCACCCATACCAATGACTAAGGATTGACCTAAACCAACTTTAGTAGTTTGGGCAACGGCTTCGTAGGTTAAGGTACCGGATTTGGAAATAACACCGACTCTACCTCTTTTATGGATAGAAGAAGGCATAATACCAATTTTACATTGTTCAGGAGCAATTAAACCTGGACAGTTAGGACCAACTAATCTAGTTTTAGATTGAGTTTTTAAGATTTGCGCTACTCTAACCATGTCTCTTTGAGGAATACCTTCGGTAATAGCCACGGCCAATTCAATTTCGGCAGCAATGGCTTCTTCAATAGCAGCAGCAGCGATATGTGGTGGAACAAAGATCCCGGTGGCATTAGCTCCGGTTTGTTTAATGGCATCGGCCACGGTCGCAAAAACTGGTTTTCCTAAGTGCGTGGAACCGGCTTTTTTAGGATTGGTACCACCAACAACTTTGGTACCATAATCAATGGCTTGCTGAGCATGGAAAGTACCTTGCTTACCAGTAAAACCTTGATAAATAACCTTGGTGTTGGCGTTAACTTTCAAATTTTTGATAGTTGAAGCATAATTATTAACTACACTAGAGGTTTTAAACCCACGAACAAAATTGACCATTTCTGAATTTTACCTAAAAACCTTCGTTGTCAACGTTTCCTTAATTTCACAAAAAAAATCTTTTGTTATTACACTTATATATACAAACCACTGTAAACGCAAATGCTCTGAAGTTTTTAAAGGTAAAGACACACTATCGGAACAAACTATTCCGGGATAGGCGACGCTACCATGAAGGTCAATGTGTACAACCCTATTTACCTAGGGTTATCTGGATTTACCTGGCAAGCTAGCGAAGATGATCTACATGTATATACTGCTTACTCTACCCTTGTTACTACTACAATACCACCTCTTTTAACTACTACACCATAGTGTTTTACCTTGCTGCTTTGCAGTTGTTTCCGAGTTTTTCCCTCCATTCCCCTCTCTCTACGATGCCGAGTGGTAGCGCCGCCATTTTTGTTACACCGCAAATGCCCACCCACAGTGGCTACGTTGACCCTGTCGCCAGGGGATATTTTTGCCGGGGGTCAGAGTAGGAGATGCAGTGGAGAATGGCCGATGCCAGGTATGTGGTCAATGGCGGATCGAGGAGCGTAGAGTAAAAATTTGTGGTAACAATTTTTCATGTAACCGAGCCTCGGACATTCCCTGAACTATAAACACTATTTAGGCATTGGCAATCTAATGCACGTAGTAAAATTAAGAATGTGGAGCGCGTATATAGTGAATATAATGGAAGTAGTAGTTATATATGGGTATATTTAAGACGACTATTAGGTATAGAGACCCAGACTACTGTGTTTGATATAGTATTCCTTTTCAGCAGTAGACCACTATAGGCCAATAATAGAAGAAATTCGGAAGATCCCGCACTGCATATAATTCGATTGGCTGCAAATATTACCCTGGTAGCGAATTGATGGTTTGTCTGTTAATAAGAGAAGTAAGTAGGAGTTTGAGTATGGGACTTGGGCTTTTTGGAGGGATAAATGAATGGAGAGGAATCAGGGTCTGAATCGGAAATATAACCACAGTAAACTACGTTTATGTGAATCGTATGGCTGCAAAATGAGGTATCCAAATGCATCAAATAGAAGGTATGGGTTCACCTCAAAGGGTCCTATCTATTGAAAAGACATTCTACGTTTCAGAATTAACAAAAAGAAAAATCAATGGCAAGAAAGTTAGAACTAAGAGATGTTCATTCACAATCCACTACAAAATTTTTTTGTCTAAATAAAATGGATCAATTGGCTGGATTTGTTGCTTAAACAAATGAACAGAAGACTAATAAGTAGTTTTATAGCTCTGAAATTGGATTGTGATATGCTATTCGGTGATATTTGGGAACAATGGTGGGAAATTCTCTATTTACAAATGGCTGCAAAAATTGAGATTTCTAGATAATATGGTTTCCAGAACCCAGCTTTGATGAAAAGAATCTTCAAAACAGTTAAGGATAAGTTCAGGTTTAAGGTTAAGATTGAACTAAGGATAATAGTGGGGCTAAGGCTGGGCTAAGGATACTCTGCAAATAAGCTATATCATTTTGATAATTGCATCATTAGCAATAAAAGCGTTTAATAAGCATGACGTTCATCTTTGGTCAACGTCGAAGCTGCGCAAGTTTACTGTTGAAGACAACTCTTTCAACTCTTTACAACTAGAGTTTCACGGTCTATTGTCTATGACCTTGCGATTACAAGCTCCCTTCAGCTTGATTTCTTCCACATTATTAATACCATAATCTTGGAATTTCCTGGCCCCCTATGCTTATCTGACACTAGGTGCTACGAGGAGGCACAAACCAGATGATTTGGGCAACATAACCCCTTTGATCTGCCGTATCGTACCTTCAACTTACAATATATTCACCAATTTACCAAGAAAACGGCTTTCAATTCCCAGAAAATTCAGCATATAGATCAAATTGCCCATTATCTATCCATATAACCTCTCAATATACATATTTGTTATATAAAAATCCCATTTGCGTTCATTTCACGTTTCAACACTGAAGTCGTTGTTCGCGCAGTAGCTGAAAAATTTCGTTGGTACTTTTTATGGACTAACAATACTTATCAGCACAAGCCATGTCAATTGGAGAGTTAATCAATGAAGACTCTTCAAGCGTTGTCATGAGTCATCAATCACCCACACCAACCCCTACCGACTCCACATTGGTTGAAAATGGTGCTCATACTGAAAATAGTGTAGTACCTGGAAATCAAAATGGTGAAGGAAACAGCGGTGAAGTAAATGGTGCAGAAAGTAGCGAAGCAAATACTGCCGCCACCACCGTAGTACCGCCAACTCCTGAGAATGATACCAAACGTCAGAAAAAAGCCCCTACATCGGGCAAAAAGCCCAGTGCTGAGGTGCTACAAAGAAGAAAAGAAGGAAGGATCAAAGCAGCAGCCACCATAGCACAAAACTTGAAGAAAACTGGAATTGGTCGATTCGAAGCATTGAACGGATTTGGTTTGACCAGTTTGAAGCCAGTTCCATTAATCAATCAAAAGAATTACTTCACTGATTATTTGAAGAAGGACGAGCAAATCAGCTTTATCAGAAATTGGAGGGCTCAAAGATCTCTCAATGCAGCTCCCAGCAAAAAGGCACTGGACTCTACAAAAGGAGAAGGTGACGATAAAAATAACTGGCAGGATTACAACTTGAATGATATTGAAACGGAGATGAACAAGAAGAAAGCGGAAGAAGCTGCTGCCGCAGCAGACGAAGAGGAGGAAGAAGAAGACGACGAAAACGAAACGGAGGAAGTACGGGACGAAAAGTCCAAAATTGGCCATGATACGATTATTATTCATCCTGGTTCTGCTTACATTAGAATAGGTAGAGCCACCGATACCGTACCAGTAACTGTGCCTAATGTGATTGCCGTGAGAGGTACTCATGGTAACTACTCGGAAGTGCCTGCTCCTGTGAGAGAAGAGGACGAAAATGGGGATGTTCACTTCAGTGAGCATTTTGATGAGATCAAGCAGACGGTGACTAAAGACTTTAGAGCAAGAATGAGATTCTACAAGAGAAGAATCTTGCCAAATTCTCGAGAAACTGCAGCCAACTACAACAAGAAACAAGAACCAGAAAAGATTCCCGACCATAATGATCCGTTCAAGAAGGAATGGATCGATTTGACTTCGGCAGAATCGAAACAGAAAAAGTTCTACGTTGGTGAAGAAGCTTTGAAGTTGCCCTTGGGCAGTGACGACAAAAAGAATGAGAATTGGATCATTAGATACCCAATGGTCAATGGTAATTTCAATCTGAACTCTGTCAATTATAATTCTCAACAAGAAATCCTTGGTGACTTAACTAATATCATTGTGGAAACGTTAAACACCATGGAAATTAAGAATTTGGCTCATTTGAAAGTAATCTTAATTATCCCTGATTTATATGATAAAACCTATGTGGAAACTTGGGTTAACTTGTTGTTTAAATTGGTAGGGTTTGGTAAGATTGCCATCATTCAAGAAGCGGTAGCAGCTACTTTTGGTGCCGGGGCCTCTTGTGCATGTGTGGTAGACGTGGGTGCGCAAACCACCTCTATTAGTTGTGTGGATGACGGTATGGTCATTAGTGATTCACGAATATTATTGAACTATGGTGGGGACCAAATTACAGAAACATTTATCAAGTTATTGTTGGAAAGCGCGTTTCCTTATAAAGACATCAACTTGACAAGAAGAAATGATGATTGGGAATTAGCCCAAAATTTGAAGCACGAATTTACTACTTTCCAAGATGCTGATATTGCTGTCCAGTTGTACAATTTTTATAAGAGAAAACCCAATGAAACCACAGAGAAATACGAGTTCAAAGTGTTTGATGAAGTTATGCTTGCTCCCCTAGGAATATTCTTCCCAGATTTATTTGAAATTGGCAAAGCAGATACCTCTATTCCTTCATTAGCTTCCTCAAGGGATCCAAATCCATACTCTAGCAAATTTTTCCTTGAACCTTTTGATCAATACACTGGCAAGCCAAACAACCCACAATCAAGATCACAACAAGATTTAGCTATCAATTTATCGTATGCTGATCAAACGGAAGACCAATTATTACTTCGATTACTCGAACAAAAGAATTCCAGTAAAGATACCAACTCAAGAACAACAGAATCAATATCACACGTACCTTTAGAGAAGGCAATTATAGATTCCATCACCAATGCAGGTATCGTAACTGATTTATCGAAAATAAAGAAATTCTACGATAACTTATTAATTGTTGGAGGAGGATTTGCCAAAATTCCTGGATTTGATTTGATTTTATCTGATCGTATTAATATCTGGAGACCAAAGATTTTATCTTCCGATTCACTTGAACAAGTAATTGCTTATGTTGGCAATGAGTTGAAGAAAAGCGAAGAAGCAAAAGCTGTATTAATAGAGCAATTGAAAACAGAAAAATTAACCGACGATCAGACAATTGATGACATTGAATTAGATGAAGAAGAAATACAAAATATCGAAAAACAAACGGAAGTTAATCTCGATTTTGACGTCATTGACTCTCTTTGTGAGCAAGGTAATGTATTTTCTGTAAATGTTCTACCTCCACCAAGAGAATTCGATCCAGAAATGTTGACATGGAAAGGTGGAAGTGTTTATGGTAAGTTAAAAGTTGTTCTGGAGATGTGGATAACTGATCAGGATTGGGACGTATTGGAGAGCAGAAATATATATTACAAGACTTTATTTAATTATTAGGTTTCTACATTATATAGTAATGAAATAAAAATGTTATATTTATGCTATATATTAGCCATGACCATATTATCAAAATATGAGTTAAACACTAGTAATTGAGAGAAAACTTGGATCTTTGTTTCAAAGGAACAGTAGCTGCTGGAGTCGAAACCAATCTTGATGCGGAGCCGCTAGGAGTATTGCTAGATCTCGACGCAATTGGACTTTGAGGTTTGGACGTAGGGGCAGGACTGGAACTTGGGTATCCAGGAGAATCTTCGTTTACTTTAGTTCGTTTGTTTATCGAGGTAGTTGCTTTACCGGGATTCAATTTCTTATGCTTGGATAAGTTCATGATTTTGGACTTACGTTTGATTTCATTATCGAAATCCCATAAAGTTTTCTTCCATTGGGATAATGAGTTGTGTAATTCAAATAATTTGAGTAACGATTTTTTTACTTCTGCTTTATTTTGGGAAATGCTAGGATTTTTTAACTGTTTGTATAAAACTTCATATTCGGTATATTTTAATTTAAATTTAACAGCAAGGTTATTATAATAATCTAACCGTTTTGATGCAGATTTGACATCTGGGGGATGAACATCAGGAGAGCTGTCTCTAACTTCATTTCTTCTTGATAATGGCACGTTATCCTCTTCCGAAGAAGGTGAAGTATCATAATCTTGTTTCAACTTCTTCAATTGTTTTTCGTCATCGGACGAGGATGACGAAGAGGAGAATTTCCGTTTATTCAAGTTGGATTTGTTAGTAGGAGTCTGCGATCTCACTGGCGAAATTGAAGTCTGCATTGAAGAAGTAGGAGTGGACCTTCTTTCCATCTTTGTCGCAGTAAGTTTTGGCAGATCAGATGTTACTTTTTTCCCAGTAGACTTGGTGATCAAGAAACCTCCTCCCAAGGTAGATTTCCTTTCGTCTTCCGAAGCAATGCCTTCATCGGAAACTTTTCTTCTCAATGGATGAGATTCGGAATACCCAAGTCTAGTTAATGCACGATGAATGTTTTGAAGGATCAATTTACGCTCAAATAGCGAATAAAATGTCCAATTCCATGGTTGGAATTCTTTATACGATTTGTCTTTAAGAATAAATCGAGTGGTAGCGTCGTTTTCATTCTCAATGACAGGATTTAAATCAGTATCACTCAAGTCCATATCCATATCAATATCTTCACTATCAATTTCATTAGACAGTGTTGCTGACTTCTGATGGTACAGTTTTCTTCTGATTCTTTCCAATGAAGGGTACTTGTCTGATCGAGTAAATGAGTCGCGAGGATTATAAACTTGCGTATAATCATTCATTAATGAATTTAATTTTTCAGGATAAATATCTAATTTCTCCATGATGGACCTTTCTGATATTGGACCCAATGCTAATAATTGAATGAATTTAAGGGTTATAATTTGAGATGAATCGCCTTTTAAAGCTTTATACGGATTTCCTTTGACTTTTTGCAAAGGTATATTTCGCTTTATAGGACTGGTAACTTTCTTCTCCGGAGATGTGGAAGAAGATGTCGATGATGCAGAGGAATTCTTTTCTGGAGATGCGGTTGTCGTTCGAAAAGACACTTCTTTGTTATATTCTTTAATTCTCTTCGCATCGGTTATGACATTCAATTTAGTTTTCATACGACCATTAAACAGCAAATTGTTAGAGTTTGAGTCGCTAGCATAGACATCCACATTCAAATTTTCTGGTATTTTCACACAGGGGAATATTAGATCATCAGATATTTTAATTGACTGTAAAGTTAGTAGACGAGATGAAAAAAGTGAAAGTTGATAAAATAAGTAGAAATATAGCAATACGATATCAAGTTTTGCAGGGACTTGTTTCGTGCATCTTTTAAAATAAAAAGTAGGCCAATTGTAGACAGTAAATCATTGCAGAATATTGCTAGATCATTCGAGCCATAGTTGATTCAAATCAAAAATTTACTATTTTGGCGGAAGGATGGAGCGACGGAAATTCATGTATCAACCAGATCGCGTAGTCATGGACCTATTATCCAACTCTAGGATGTTTTAATTCAAGATAACATTCTTTCACGAAAATGCAACGATCGAGGTAATATTTCACAGACTAAAAGTCGAGAAATTTGAAGTGTAGATTGATCTCCGAGTCGGTGGATCACAAAGACAGAACCATTGCACCCAACGACAGAGCCATTGGTGCAATCCCGTTGTTCCACTGTTCGAGGCAACGTCTACTCGATCCAAGAAAAGTTTCGAACTAGTATGTTTCGCCAGGTAGATCAAAGATTGCTGTCACCACCAGACGACAGTACGGATGGATTGCCATTGAACACCAGGAGCTCGAGACTAAGGATCAACCACGAAGTAATGACTAAAATGATCTATCAAATAATTCAATCAACTTTCAACACAAGGGTAAATACTTACGATATCACCATTGGAGACCAATAATTTTGCTTTTATGCCATTATCGAGACAATGCTTGAAGTGAGAAATCAAGTCAGGCGATAGCTTAATAGCCAAACAATCGTTACCAATTGGCGGCTGTAGATTCAATATATTCATAAGAAGATAAAGATAGGAAGAAAAGAAAGAAAAAATAAATGGGTTAAATAAGATGTAAAACTAAATACAAAGATAGTAATTAAATAAAAAAGATAAAATTAAATATTAAGTTATAAAAAAATATCATCCCCAAGACATGAAAATGTGGTTTGAAGAAAAGTTACTAATAGCGGAGGAAGTAAATACGGTGGGTAAGTGGGATTACACAGCGGATTTAGAGTCAATTTGGAGGTGAGGAGGTATGCATACATTAGTTACAGGTTAACAAACCGAAATACGGCTGCAATGCTATCTACGCCAAGTAGTAGGGGAAGAGTTGTTGGTTATCTTAGTTTAGGTTAGTAAGGAGATTAGTAAAGATCTTGCCGTTGGAGATCTAGAAATGGTATAAATGGGATTAGTTTGCGGTAGCTTAGTCGTATCCGCAGTACCAAATTTAGTGGTAGCCGCAAAATTAGGGCGTCTTACAGTAGCGGTGGGGTGATTGAAGGTGATTAGGATTAGTTGATTATTAGAATGAGTTGATGTGATAAGAGGTGTAACATGTCTATTCCATGATCTCCGATGTATTCCGAGGATTTTTATAGTAGTAGAGTAGGGTATAGTTTCATGCCCAACACAGTTGGGTGGAGTAGCAGATAATAATGTGAGAAGCATGTAGAGCTTATGTAGGGTGTATAGAGGTTTGTATATGGTAGCATAGTACAGGCATGTATTGTTTTAGGGTTACAGTAGTGTAGTAGGTTATAGTTGTGTAGGTTATTGTGGTGTAGGTTATAGTTGTAGGTTATAGTTGTAGGTTATAGTTGTATTTTACATATATATACCATTGTAGTGATTTAGACTAGTATTACCTAGAAGAACATATATATAGAGACTATATATAGAGACTGTATAGTTGACACAAATCTCTTTACATGTATAATTACAGGGCTGTATACCGTTGCGTGCACAACTGGAGTGTACGGGTAATTATATACTTGCTTTAGTGTGATCTGCCCTGCCTCTAGCCTCGTAAAGGCACCTATTGCTGTGTCACCCTCGACCGAGGTACACCGTCACACCGTCACTGTAGTAGTGATTATTGTAGTGCGCGCATTATTTATTCTTGTCATTTTCTATTTTTATACCACATTTGGTCCGGCTGGACTTTTTGCATTGTCCGGCTAACGCATTATCTGGGTGGTCGTACTGTTTGTGTATTCCGGTCTACGCACTCGTCTAAGCCTATGCTTGTATTCTTGTTCCCCTAAATGGATTTGTAGTATCTACCCTAGTCTTGGTATGTTCCTGCACCCTTGCTCGTCTGCCACTTTCTTGCAGATGTTCTCTAACAACTGCCCTCTCTTTTCTTATAATATCCCCTACATAAGCTCCGCCAACACGCCACCACCCAAACCACCCCATTTCTCCCTACCTCTACCACCAATGGAACCACTCTTCACCCTAACAATGGCATCCTTCGTAACCCGAAGCACGACACCGGGTTTATATGCAGGCACATCGAAAACTTTCAAAATCAGATGGCATGAAAGAGCACCAGGTACTTAGTTTAGTAGGATAATTTTTACCGTAGCTTATCGTTGTTATTATGTGGAAATTAGTTCAATCTGGTCTCAGTGTCGTCACCGGTACCGCCGAACCAGAATACGGCAGAGAAGCCATCCATCCCATCACTGATTCAATCTTGAAACAAGATTTGCCCGTATATCGTGAAACAAGCGAACAAGACTTCCACTGGTTGAAGCCAGGGTACACTAATGTCGAAACAGACACTTTCTACTTCACCGACTTGACCACTGGGTTTGTAGGGTTTGCTCAAGTGATCCATTCCAGTTTGATGGGAGTACATGTTACTGCGCAATTTACCTTCAGATTGTTTCAACAAGATGCTTCCAAACTGAGTGACAAAATCTGGACCTCCACCAAGTTGGACAACTTTAGAACTGAAGGAGCCAACTTTTATGCTGACAATTTGTCTATCGAAATGACGGATAATAAACAATACCATGTAAAATCTCTGGTGACCAAGGATTCCGTTGTTGATCTTGTTATGACTAGATTGACACCGGGGGTAATTTTTGGAAAAGACGGAACCACCTACTATGGGGACGATATTAACAACCCATGGGGGTCTATGAGACATTTGTTCTGGCCAAGATGTAAGGTTACTGGTACTATCATCACTCCAACCAAGAGTTATGAAATCAATGGTTTCACCATGTATGTGAAGGCATTGCAAGGAATGAAACCACACCATGCTGCCAAGTCGTGGAATTTCTTAAATTTCCAATCGGAAAACTATTCTGCCATCCAGATGGAATTCACTACTCCTCCTTCTTATGCTTGTACTAAAGTAAATATTGGGATTGTTACCAACAACGAACAAATCTTAATTGCCACTATCAATAATACCGTTTTCCACGAAAATCCGAAAGTTGACGAAGTGGGGTGGCCTGTACCTGGTTCCATCAGATTCAACTATGTTAAGGATAAGAAAGACGAAGAAGCCAAGGACGACGATGAAATAGAAGCCCAGGTTTATGGTGATTTGACCACTTTAATCGAAAGAGTCGACGTCATGGCAGAAATCCCCCAATTCGTTAAAAACATCGTTTCTAACATTGCCGGGGCTAAACCATACATTTACCAATTCTGTAATAAGTTCGAGATCGAAATTGGTGACGTCAAAGAAGAAGGGATTGCTTTCAACGAAGCTACTTTCATCTCCGAATAGATGGAGCAATCGGCTCTATCTGTTGACGCTTGAACTGTTGTAATTGTTTCGTATGATTCTACAGAGGGAAAGCTTTCACCGAATTTGCTGAACTACGTACCGAATTGAGTGTTTACTGATCGAATCAATATGTAAATAAAATTGATTTTCATAGAATCATAGTTTCTTGATGCCATAATTTGCTTTTATACCAGAGGGTGTTCAAATATTTCTAATAATTTCTTGCTTTTAATCTTAATGACAAACCAAATTAATATATAATCGTTGAATGAAGTGTAGAATAGGAAGCATTAAAGCTACGTATAATTGAAAATAGATAACATAGTAAAAATTGGTTAAATTATGCTGTTAAGGGATCCAATAGTTCAAATGAATAACTTAGCAATGGAGGAATACATATTACCATTAGAAAATCCAACTTGGTTGTCATTTGATCTCGATTTAATTGATTTCTTTTCATTGTATGTAGCGAGGTTCCCAAAACGGATGGTTGCACAAACGAAATTTGCAGCCAAATAATTTTTCATAAAATAAACTTAGTAATTTTTGCAAACCTGATAGTCAGTTATGGTGAATGGAAGTATCTTAAAGTTAAACAGATCCGAAATACTCCAATTGGACAAGTTCATTTATAAAA
The DNA here is from genome assembly GCA_030560825.1 of Suzukiozyma fluviatilis. Classification (NCBI taxonomy): domain Eukaryota; kingdom Fungi; phylum Ascomycota; class Pichiomycetes; order Serinales; family Debaryomycetaceae; genus Suzukiozyma; species Suzukiozyma fluviatilis. Next base: position 1,375,077 of record JAKTVZ010000001.1, read on the forward strand.
TCGAGCAAGAATCATTCGCAAAATTCTCATCTTATGCAACAGATGGTGATATTTTACAATTGTACCATTTACCAAGATTTCCATTAGTAAACGCTATCAAACACAATATTGCAGACGAAGTTGACCGCAAAGTATTTGCAGAAACCAGAGCGTTCTTGAAACAACCAGTTTATATTTCTTCAATTCACGGAAATGCCGATGCTCAGTGTGAATCGGTGAGTTTTATCTACATAAACGAGAAAAATAAACTAACTAATCGAGCTGGTAAGTTAGCCAGGTTTTTTAATAATGATTATTGCTTATCGCTTCCCAATGGTATAAATTACAAGATTCTAAACAATGGTGAAACGAGAATTCTTCAAACTGATAATTCTCTTTCTATATATGATTAATCATTTATTAGATAAAGTTAATTATAATATTATTTCTTCACTATGTATATATATAAAACAATCTCAATTCGTCACAGATACTCATAATGCAGCTGAAAATGCAAGCACTAGGGCCACTATTCCTGCTGCAGTGGTAGAAATACTAAAGAAAGTCGATGGGCCAGTAATACTGACATCTCCTGTTCTTCCAAACCACACGTTACCGTTATAATCAGTTTGCGCAGCTGCAAGAACCTTGTTCTTACGATCATTGAAAGGAGGGTACCGAACTGCTAAAGTTCTTTCATTCCATAATTTTTGCTCAATTGTAGTTCTTTCATGAGTGAAAGCACGGTAAGACTTTTCTCCACGATAATTCCCTGTCCCAGAGGAACCAACACCACCAAATGGTGCACCTTTCAAGGAAGCATGTAAAATAGCGTCATTAACGATGGTACCACCAGATCTGATTCTTCTTCTAATTTCATCAACCTGAGGATTCTTAGTTCTTGCGGTATAACCACTAGTAAAAATATATAATGCTAATGGGGTATCATGATAATGAATCACTCTCGAAATAGCATCGGACAAGTTATCGTACAGCAAAATTGGAAGAATAGGACCAAAAATCTCTCCTACCATAGTAGAATCATTCCAGTTAACGTTATCAATTATAGTTGGCGGAATAAATCTGGATTTAGAAGAAGTTATTCCACCGGCAACGACGTTTCCTTTAGTTGTTTCAATAATTTTTGCAACTCCATTATAATTACGATCATTAATTATATGAGTAAAATCAGGGGAATTTTCATCAAGTTGTGGGTAAAACTTTTCCTTGACAACCTTGACAAGAGCATCAACCAATTTCTGTTTCACTGATTTATGAGCGTACACATAATCAATGGCAATACAAGTTTGTCCAGCATTAGTGAATCTACCCCAAATTATACGTTGGGCGATTGCTTGGATATCTTTATCTTCAACATCTTCCAAGATAAAAGCTGGAGATTTACCACCAAGTTCTAATATAACTGGAGTTAAGGTTTCTGCAGCTTTTTTGGCAATGATTTTACCAACCCCACCTGAACCAGTGAAGACGATTTTATCAAACTTTTGGTCCAACAATTTGGTAGTTTCAGGAATTCCTCCATTAACTACATAGAAGATTTCGGGATCCAATGCTTTTGTCAAGATTTGAGTAAGGAATCTACTCGATCTTGGTGTCTGTTCACTTGGTTTTAAAACTACACAATTACCCGAGGCAATAGCTCCAATCAATGGAAGAAGGTTAACGAACAATGGATAATTGAAAGCCCCCATAATTAAAACCACTCCGAGAGGAATTCTTTCCACAAAAACTGCGCTTGTCTTTAAGTTTAAAGGAACATCAGTAACTTGTTGGGGTTGGACCCATTTATGTAAATTGGCCATAGCATAGACAATTTCACCCAAAACTTGATGCAATTCGAGGGCTCTGGTCTCTGATTTCGACCGATGAAAGTCTTGTTCAATAGCGTCAACCAACTCGTCTTCATTATCTTTAATTGCAAAGTAGAGATTCCGCAATTGGTTCAATCTAAATTGAATCGAATGGGTCTTTTGTGTCTTGTGAAAAGCATTACGCACTTTGTTAATAGCCATAGGAATTTCTTCCAAATCGGTATATTCTAACAAAGGTAATTCCTTGCTGACATGGATAAATGATTCATTTTCTTTCTTTGACATGTTGATAAGCTACAGATAGATGTAGTTAGAAAGAAACAAATATACTCGGTTATATAATTTTGCCATTTTATATACTACATAAATTTATGCAGCATGTATATACCCCCCCGTTACCTCTTAAACTTCATATGATATTTGGCTGCGAAAATTCATATGCTGATTTGGAATGTTGGATCTACGCACTCTAAAGTAAATGGATGATTATCTACAAGTCTACAGCACATGGATGATTGATACAAGCCATATATTGACATAGCTATATAACTCGATACTTATCGCAAAATAAAACTAAGAGTAGACAATTAGAGAAGAATCAGCGCAGGGCTAATTCCAACGGTTACCGCAATGCCACTGCAGGCCCTGGCGGCTTCACCTGTACCCCGTTGAAGTGCATTCGACTGCAGATCAAGTGGAAGCAGTAATCAATAGTATCATAATATCACAGTTTAACAAACAGAACTCTGAGGTTTACTCCAGTTTGCTTATAATGTACCGGAAAGTGCATACAAAAGAGCTGCGGTACCAGCAATTCCGGTCCAGATATTAAAGAACGAGCTTGGACCGTTGATTCTTACATCACCAGTTCTTCCAAACCACACGTTACCGTTGTAATCAGTTTGTGCTACAGCTAACATGTGATTCTTTTCTTTGGTGAATGGAGGATATCTAGTTTTCAACATGAACTCATTCCATAATTTTTGTTCAATGGTGGTTCTTTCATGAGAGAATGCTCTGAAGGAGTAGTAACCATGGTAGGCACCATGACCGGAGTTACCAATACCTCCGAATGGAGCATTTGCCAAGGCAACGTGTAACAAGACATCATTAACAATAGTTGCTCCAGATCTAACAGAAGTTAAAATTTGATCAATAGCAGGGTTGGACTTTCTTGAAGTTGCGCCACTGGTAAAAATATATTGTGCCAATGGAGTATCTGGACCAGAAACTACTTTGGCTAAGGCATCCAGTAAGTCATCGTACTCAATAATGGGCAAAATTGGACCAAAAATCTCGCCTTTCATCGAGGAATCGTCCCAAGACACATTGTCGATAATAGTTGGTGGTAAAAATCTAGATGAAGCATCAGATTCGCCTCCTAAAACGACATTACCCTTTGTAGTGGCAACAATGTTGGACAAATTTTTAAAGGCACGATCGTGGATAATATGGGTGTAGTTCTTGTCTTCTTTATCAATATTAGGGTAAAACTCTTCCTTGACAACTTTGACCAAAGCTTCCACTAATTTTGCTTTGATAGATTTGTGCACCAAAACGTAATCCACAGCTACACATGTTTGACCACCATTGGTGAATCTACCCCAAGCAATACGTGAAGCGATGGTTTTGATATCTTTGTCTTTGACGTCTTTCAAGATGAAAGCTGGCGATTTCCCACCAAGCTCCAAAATAACTGGGGTCAAAGTTTCAGCGGCTTTCTTAGCAATAATAGTTCCGACAGTGTTGTTACCAGTGTACATAATTTTGTCAAATTTTTGTTCTAACAACTTGGTAGTCTCTGGAATAGCACCATTGACGGCGTAAAAGATATCTGGATCCAAACTGTCGTTCAAGATGTTGGTAATCAATTGAGAGAAATGGGGAGTAGCTTCCGAAGGCTTGAAAACTACACTGTTACCTGCAGCCAAAGCACCAGCAATAGCTGGAACTCCTAAAAACAAAGGATAATTGAAAGGAGTGATAACTAACACTACTCCTAAAGGAATTTTTTCTATGTAAACGTCGTTGGTCTTCAAATTGACTGGCAAATCATTAACTTTTTCTGGTTTGGCCCATTTGTGTAAATTAGCCATGGTGAATACCAAGTCGTTCAAAGTGGAATATATCTCTAAATTTCTGGTTTCTGCTGGCGATCTTCCGAAATCCTTTTCCAAGGCTTCGGCAATGCTGTCGGCATTGTCTTTGATACCAAAATAAAGGTTTCTCAATTGGTTTAATCTGTATTGAAGGGAATGGGTCTTTTGTAACTTGTGGAAATTATCAGTTAACTTTTGTACTTCGACGGGAATTTCTTCCAAAGAAGTGTACTTTAAGATCGTCTCAGGTTCAGGTTGAGTTTTGACTTCAATAGTGGAGCCATTGGAGGTTTTACCAGTACTAGCCGAGACCCCAGTCAGAGTAGCAGTGATAGAAGACGATTCAGCAGAGGATACTGCAGGTAAGCTTCCATTCAAGTTTTTCTTGACCGACTTTGAGCTAAGGGTGGGCTTTTCTTTGTTAATAGTAGACATGGCAAAGAGATTGAGGGATGAATAAGAAAGTAATAGACGGGTTGTACCCCATTTATATACTTGCTTAAATGCTTGTGATATGTGGAGACTGCATGTACCAAAATTCCTGTATAGGGACCGGCAATTCAATTAATGCTGCCAAACCATTATGGAGAAGGAGTAGGGGGAAGGGAAATGTTAATGGCGGTGGGGGACGATGAGAGATGAGCGGTGTAGTGATAACTGCCGCAAGAGGTTGCGAGAAAATGGGGCCGGAATTAGCGGTAGGGTTTAGCCGTTGGATTTAACGGAAACGTTCCGACAGCAGCGTACAGTCGCGGTAGTGTATATTTGCGGTACGGGGCAATTAAGAGTGGTGGCGATGGTGTAGGTACGGTACGGTAATTTTTCGCATCAGGTGGAATTCGGGATGGGACGTTTCCGAAATGCGACCTTTGTGTGTATATAGACCATTAGCAAGATCACGAGCATTAGTAAGCTTAACAGCGATTCGGGCATGGGTCCTACATGAAAACTCCACATACTGCTGCAAGAGAAGTGTCTACTAGTTGACTGAGATTCACATGGCATCTCTATACAGACAGTACCATATCTAGTATTTTCTCTACTTTAGCCACTAGCACCACAACTCAGTAAATGGTACCAACAATAGAGGATCCACACTGTCTACAGTTCTACAAGTCTGCCATTTTGCAGCTTTGCAGTTCTACAATGTGATTTCCTTGGGCTGTGATTTTCTGCCATAGACGTCTTCTCTACGTCAAGCCGCAGTAGTAGCATACGCAGACCAAAAATTGCCTCTCAGTAATTCTCGCTACAGAAGAATCTCGCTACAGAGGAAATAAAGTAGAGCATGCCTGTAGACACTACCTAAGCAGTCATGCTCCCCTAGTTGGCGCCACAAAGTCTATATGTATAGATTCATCAACTCTCACGGTACTATAGTGGCAATGTCCACCCTGCCCTCTAGTATCTTCTAGCTGTGGTCACGTCTAGGCGTAGCCTCCGCGGCAGAGACTGGCCGCACCGTAGGGGTCCTCGTAGCTCCTGGCAGTAGCCCATGGGGAAATAGTGCGAAACTCATCGAATGTGACTAGAGATCGAATTCCTGCACCCAGTCCATCACACCATTAATAATTTGTGATAAGCGTTGTTCTCAATTACAATATATTGCTATTGATCGAATGAGTAAAGTATCGCCTGAAAACCTCGATACATCGCCCATGATACAAGAAACGACTCCATCATCAATACAGACGGATAAAACCGATTCCAGCACCAGTTCCAACCCTATCTCAACCGTTACTAATCAATCTTCAAATGAAGCACCAAATGATGGTACCGCCACCGTAAAAGATACAGAAATTACCACCAATTCTTCCACAAACGTTACTGTGGTTCCCGCTAGAGCTTCCTCGACCAAGAAATCATCAAAATCACCCCAATTGATCGTTAAACCTGATCTTAATTTAAAATCCTGTTTGGCAGGAAAGGATACTGGACCAGCTTCAAAACCATTAAGCAGAGAATCCAGTTCCATAATTGCCACAGACAATGCTCCAGACTCAACTCAGCAGTCAAATCAGGTTCCAGCATCAAATCTCGGTCCAGTATCGTCTTCTGAAACAAATAACCCAGGTCCTTCTATTGACTCCACCAAAGCGCCTGTAGTTCAAAATAATGCCTCAGCCGCACCAACTAAACAACTTGACCCCATAAATACAAATACCGGCGATTCGTACGATTGCAATGTCATACACTCGCCTACACCCACAAAACCAATAGAAAACATTCTCAAGAAAACCGATAAGGCCAAGTCTCCCCAATTGAAGGTGAAGCCGGATTTAAAGTTGAAATCCTGTTTGAACATGCCTACGTTGCTCGATGTGCACGAAGAGCCATTGTATAGCCACACTTCATTTGATATTCGTCCCGATGTTATCAGTCCAAATGGCCATGGTTTGCTTCAATTAAACGAATACGGTGCATTTTGTACCCCAGAAGAAGCAAATTCGCAATCTAGCCTTGGATTCACTCCTATCACTTCCTCAAACAATATTGCCTACAGTCCACCGCCTTTGAAGCAATCAGCTAAACATGCCGACGAAGCAACAGGCGCTAGTTCCATAAACAACAATCCCAAAAAGACCTTTTTTGACAATTTAAGGTCCAACAGCTCGTCCATTGCATCTGAAGCGTCGTACACGAGAGACAACAAGCTTCATTTACTTATTGGTGTCACAGGATGTATTTCCGTGCACAAAAACATCTATTTGATCATTGAAAAGTTGTTTCAAATGTACGGCAAGGATAAGTTGGAGATACAAATTATTTTAACGAAAACGGCAGAATTGTTTTTGACTGATAAATTGTACAAATTTGAAAACTTGGGGGTTAAGATATGGTTTGCCGACGACGGTATAAAACATTATTTGAATGCAAAAGCAAAATTGAAACAGCATCTTCCGGTGAACACTCCTTTAACAGCTATTCCTCCTTCAATAATCAGTCAGTGTATGTTAGCATACGATTTACAGAAATGGACCGATGTGTTATTGCTTGCACCATTATCGGCCAATACTATGGCTAAATTGATTAATGGTCTCGCCGACAATCTCTTGACCGATTTGTTACATTTGTGGCCATTTCCTGGTTGCGACAAAATGCAAGCTGCTACGTCCTCACCATCGTTAACTAATAAAACGGTTCTTGCCAACATTGTCCAGTCGCCTAAACCCATTATAGCCGCCATTGCCTTAACCTCATCCATGTATTCTCATCCTATAACGAAACGACAATTGGCTTTGTTGCAAGAAACCTATCCAAACATGTCAATTTTGAAGCCGGTGGAGAAATGTGTTGATGTTGATGGGAATATTTCCATGGGAGGTATGAGATCGTGGCCAGAGGTTGTAGATTTTGTCGCGCAAAAATTAGGGTCACCGCTGAAGGAAGAGGATGAAGATGAAGACGATGACGATTTGCCAAACGAGTCCAGAGATGACACCATTGCAAGCAAGGATGAGGACGACTTTGATGATGAAGATGACGATGACGATGACGACGAGGATGACGATGATGACAACAATAAAGACGACGAAGAGAAGGAGGAAGAGGAAGAGGTAGAGGATGACGACCACAAAGTGGTAGAGTTACAGCCGATTATTCAAGAGAATGCCAAAACTATTGAGAAAATCATTAGATCTCGACATAATACACTTACGAGAAAGGAATTGGAAGAGCATGAGAAATTGGCTGAAAAGAATGCTATAATTAACAGTACGGGTATTATCAACTCACAAGTGTGAGTAAATGACAAGTACGAGCAATTGAGAAGTAGGACGGTTCTAGAGGGCAGATACGAAGAAAGAGCTCACGGAATGGCCCATAGCGTTCATGGCTATTAGCATTAGGGATTAGGTATTAAGAGACTAGATGTCTAAATACCTGTACGAAGGTGAGCCTTGAGACTAATCAAAGCCGGTGTCTCAAGCAGGATGATTGCGCAAAAACCTTTTTGAATTATTGCCTTGATCAGAAATCTTCAGCAGTAGTCTCTAGTATAGCCTCAGTAGCCTGAGCAGTTCATAGTCTTGGTATATATGTTATATGGTTGTAATAATGAATACGGTATAAACCGGCAATTGGCGGCACACGCCTTCTTAGCATCCACGCCGCAAAGATCCATGCCTCAAGCGTCCAATATATTGTATGGTACCACTAAATATAATTTAATCTACTAGCACTAGCAATGTCCACAGAATCCAATTCAACCTTCTCTAGGAAGGAATACTTAATTGGCGGTATCAGAGTGTACGTGTACAACTCAGAAACGTTACAACCTTACATTGAACTGATTAACGCCATTTATCGTAATCAACCTCAGCAACATGCTCATTTAAGTGATATTCCGATCCGGACCCAATACCTCGTTCACGGACGTGGCCAAGACTACAAAACGACCGAGAAGGTCGCCTACTCGGTTTTGGAACAGTATCAGCAAAAAAACACCGATAATGTGCCATTAATCTGTGTTACCTTCGATGTGCGTAATCATGGAGAAAGAATGGTAGACGAATTTCACAATAGCGGCTGGGCTTCCGGTAACAAAACCCATGCGGTGGATATGATCTCATGTATTGACGGAATCATCGACGATTTGAAGCTAATTATCCAATATTTGCCCAGTTATCTTAACTTAGAGTTCTTCTTAGATGAAGGTTTAGCAAGAGAGTTGGGTGCTACCATCAAGCATTTCAATATCTTAAGTGGTATATCGCTTGGGGGACACACTGTTATCAGATTCGCTAACAAGTACCCTGAATTGGTGCAGATTATCAACCCAATTGTTGGCTGTAGTGACTTGTCAAGCTTGTTAATTAACCGGTTGATTAAAACCCCTCTTGACAGCAACGACTACGATAAAAAGTTGTTCTACTTCAACTACGACGAGTTGCCTTTGACGCCAGAACAACGCCAGTTCAACTATCCCGAAGCTTTCCACAAGTACGTTTCCCTGGAAGATCAAAAGATCTGGGAAAGTTACCCTATGAACGAAGTCAAGTTGTTTGCTGCATTTGGAGCAAACGATACCTTGGTGCCAGGCAAATTGTCAAAATTCTGGGTCGAAAGCTACGAAAGCACCAACGATGCTTCTGAGGTGTTTGTGCAAGAGGATGCCGGCCACGAATGTACCCCAGAAATGATTGACAAGTTCACTACTTGGCTCGTAAAAAACGTTTAAATGAGGAATATGCTAGATAACACCTCCAGCTATATCTACATACCAATTACAGCTAATATTACCGAGACTTTGTTGCCGTGATGTTTAATGTATTAGAAACGTTAGATTAAAAAACCAAAAAAATCCCAATATAATGATTTTTATGTGGCGAAATTACGCATAGTAGATGTTTAGACGCTAGATATTGAATATAAACTATCAAAACTACGATATACTCGAAATTGCTTGCGATAGCAGCATTTTCCCTGTAAAAAATCTCTTATTTTCGCGATATCGACCGCAATTTAAGCAATTTTGCCCTAAAACTCGGCAGATATATCAAACACCACTCTACGAAACCATTGATGCCATAAAACCTCAACATTTGTTATATTTCATCGAGTTATACTGGCCCTTATTATTTTAACGTTATCGCTCAGTGTTGCACAGAGTGCAGTAGAAAATTGAAAAATTTAGGAGGGCTCGAATTTAAACTCGTGGTGTAAGCTATATGAATTGAAGTGACAGTAATCATGCTCAGACCAGTAACATCAACAGGGCAGTACTCTTACAGCGACAGCACGAAACAATTGGCAGAAACTGTCAATTTTATCACTTTTAACCAAGACAATCTGTGTATTGCTATCGGTCATAACAAAGGGTACAAGATATTCAATTGTGCCCCCAACTTTGGCAAATGTTACCAAATGAATCGGGGAGAGCTGATTGGCTTGATCGAAATGTTATACACTACCAGTTTGTTGGCAATTGTAGCTCTTGGAGAAGAACATGGATCCTCTCCTAGGAAGTTAAAGATAGTAAATACCAAACGTAATTCCACTATATGCGATTTGTTGTTTCCTAATACGATTCTCCAGGTCAAGTTGACCAATTCGCGCTTGATTGTGTTGTTAGAGGAGCAAATCTATATTTACGACATACATACGATGAAATTGCTTCATACGATTGAAACGTCGCCTAATTTGAGTGGTATTTGTACGGTTTCAGAAGTGGAAGATAGCAGTGATAGTAATTATTTAGCTTATCCGCTGCCTCCTAAAACCATCACTCACGATAGCCTAATTGCCCAGGGAATAAATACCAATGGGGGATTAAATTCGGCACAAAATAATATTCAGTCTGTTTCAAATGCTCCAAATAGGGTTGGGGATGTAATAATATTCAATTTGGAAACACTACAACCAATTTCCGTTATTGAGGCACACAAATCGGCCCTAGCAGCCATAACCTTATCCAGTGATGGTACGTTACTAGCCACGGCTTCTGATAAGGGTACTATCGTAAGAGTGTTTGAAGTAGAAACCGGGATTAAATTGTACCAGTTCAGACGGGGTACTTATCCAACAAAGATCTACTCGTTGAATTTCAGTAAAGATAAGGATTATGTTGTCTCCACGTCGTCCTCGGGCACGGTTCATATTTTTAGATTGGGAGAAGAAGAAGCGCTCGAAAACAAACACAAGAAGAAAAAGTTGGATATCAAAAAGCCCAAGCCAAACACTTACGAAACCATCGACGAAGAGCCTGCAGATGATCTCCAAGGAACGCCAACTACGAGCGTATCTACTGTGACGGCCACCAGCAAACCATTGAACCATGATGATTTCTTGGATGAAATCCAAGACGATGGCGATGATTCCGATGAAGACGCGGATGCAGATGATGACGACTGCGAAGAAACAGAAGAATTCGAACCTATCGACATGATACATAGACAGAGAAAACTATCGGGAGGCAGTTTTACCAGTGGGGGGTCTGGACCATCAGTAATAAGCACAGACGAAGTTTCTGGTAGTCCATCCACCAAAACAGAACCCATAGTTGACCAAAACCGATTATCTGTAGCCAGATTGATACGGCGGTCCTCGCAAAATATCGGCAGAAAAGCTGCCAAAAAGATGGGAGAATTTTTACCGTCGAGATTTTCGTCAATCTTGGAACCTACAAGACATTTCGCCAGTTTGAAAATCAATAGCATTGGTAAAGATGTCAAATCTATAGCTATATTGAATAATGAGTTAAAACAAGACTTGGTACCTCAATCGTACTTATCACAAGAATTACCGGAGAATTCCCTGATAAACTCCAAAGAAATGACCCAATTAAACTTGTTTCATATTTATGTTGTCACTTCTGAAGGGTATTTGTACATTTATGGGCTAGACCCAGAGAGAGGTGGTGATTGTATTTTATTACACCAATATTCATTATTAGATGAATCCAGTAATTGAGGAATAATGGGAGAACAGTAGGTCATGGTGGACAAAGGAGGAATAAAGAAGGACATGGGGAAGCAAAAAGGAATGTATGTACAGGGCGAGGTTCTTGGTATAAGTCTTGTATTACTCTCTTTATTTATTTATAGATTGTATCAAAGTAATATATCAAATACTTGAAATAGCAGAAATAACTATTGTAGAAGTAACCTTTTTACTTGCAAACCTATTATTACTCAGAAATACATCTCCTATGTAGCATAGATATTAATAACAGTTGATTGCTATCCTATTAATCGTAATGATATATGTTTCATTTTCCAACTTCTTCAGAAATCCTCCCGGTGGCCAAGCTGGCTAAGGCGCGAGACTGTAATTGTATCCTCAAAGATATCTTGAGATCGGGTGTTCGACTCACCCCCGGGAGATTTTTTTTGACACGAGTGTTTCATAATTACCACAATAAAACACCCAATATTTCACTTTTTGCCATTTTAAAAACACCATTCTCCTCCACGTTAGATGGAGAATCCAATTATAACAACTACTTACAATTTCACGCCCATTATTCCAATTTTGCAATGGGCTAAATCTCTCGAATCAAGCGTCCTGCATATAATCAAGGGTGCAAAAACGACACTACGCTACCACGATCTAGAGATTGTAATTTTGCCACAAGTTGACTAGTACAGACATTGATAGATATCAGTTACAATGGCGTTCACAAGTAAGTATTACGTTTGGTAGAACACTCAGATTCAGTTAGACGACTTTTCTGAAAAAAAACCCCCATTTATTCGCTCCAATACTAACCTCATAGTTACCATTAAAAATGCTGGCAAAACTTATGATATTGATGTTGAATCCGACACCACAGGCAAAGATTTCAAGGCCAAGATTCAACAATTGACCAATATTCCTCCAGAAAGACAAAAAATCTTGATCAAAGGGGGCAAAGTGAACGATACTGACATCATTGGTGAATTATCATTGAACCTTAAGCAACCAATTATGGTGTTAGGGACTCCAGATAAAGATTTACCACAGAAACCAGTGGAGAAAACGGTATTTTTGGAAGATTTATCGAAAAACCAGCAATTAATCAACATCACAAACGAACCATCTGGTTTAGTTAATCTTGGAAACACCTGTTATCTTAATTCTTCCTTGCAAGCACTTTACCAAATCGGTGATATTCAGCAAGCGTTGAAAAAATCTAGTGGAAACAACCAATTGTCCAATGATAACGGGTTTATCAACTTGTTGAAGTCGGTGTTTGTGCAAATGAATAAGAAAGCTGGCAAAGTCAACCCGCAATTATTCTTGATGTCGTTCAGACAACAGTTCCCTCAATTCGCTGAGCGTGACAACAGCGGGTTCTACAAGCAACAAGATGCGGAAGAAGCCTACTCGCAAATCTTATTGATCCTAAACAAGAACTTAAAGACTGAAGACTATTTCAAGATTTCCTTTAAAACAAACACCAAATGTTTAGCGTTACCAGACGAAGAGGTTAAAAGTGATTTTGAAGACACTTTCAAATTGAATTGTCATATTGATATTAAAACCAATTTCTTGAGAGATGGGATCTTGAATGGTTTAAAAGAAAACATTGAAAAGTTCAATGACACGTTGCAAACTAATACCGATTACGAAATATCGAGAACCATCACCAGATTACCAAAATATTTAACGGTGCATTTTGTTCGTTTTTTCTGGAGAAGAGACACGCAAAAGAAATCCAAGATTTTACGTAAAGTCCAGTTTCCTTTCGAGTTGGATTTAGCAGAAATGTTGGACGAATCTATAAAACAAGACAAGATTAGTTTAAGAGACAAAATCCATAAATTGGAAAAAGATAACCAAGACTTGATCCGTGATTTTAAAAAGACAAAAACCGACTCCAAGTTGACTCCTTTAGAACAGAAAGAAGAGGATGAAATGAAGGTCGAGTCGATTAAGACCAAATTCCACGACGATTTACAAGGGTTAACGTCTATAAATATCGACGAGACTACGGAAAATATCTCTTCCGTATATGAATTAACTGCGGTTATTACTCATGGAGGGTCCTCTGCCGATTCTGGTCATTATCAATCCTATGTAAGAGATCCAACCGACTTAGAAGGAGAAAAATGGTGGAGATTCAATGATGATAAAGTTAGCTCAGTTAATAGAGAAAAGATCGAATCTTTATCCGGAGGTGGTGAATTTGATTCTGCATTAATTTTGATTTATAAAGGGTTAGGATTATGATGTTATAAAGCACATGGCTATGTACTGGCAATTAAAATGAAACTTAGAAACAAATTATACCAATATTAGATTTAGATTTGTAAATACTACTAATGAAACAATATATTATCTATGTATAAGTATATGTAGACTAAATGAAATAAATATGATGTTTTGACTCTTATAAATCTTTAACTAAATTTTTGAAGTTTTCAACTTCGTCCCAGCAGTTCAAGGTTCTGCCTTCATTTTTCTTTAAACATTCCAAAACTGATACCCTTGCAGCTTTGGTTGCATCATTTACTTCGGTCTTTGCTAATTTCATGTTTTCATTTAATAAATCAGTCAACTTGGTAATTTTTTCGTTAGTTAAGATTACTGATAATTCTGGATGACTATCTTTTGCAATAGCCGAATCGGTTGTTTGGTGAAATTTAGTGATGGTTTCATTTTCTAATTTAGATAATTCTTCAGCAACTCTGTCTTGAATATATTTTTCAGTGTACTGAGCTCTCGAGTAATCGGACTAGACGTTAGTATTTATGGGGAACAATAAAGGCCAATAGAGATAATTGGAGGAGGTTGAGTCTATGGCATGTTCTGAGCAGTCTTTGTAATGTCAGTTATGCAAATAGTGATATACAGTGCAGATTGATAGGCATTGTGATATATTTACGAAAACAGGCTGATGGATTCTACCTAAAACACTTCAATGTTTTACTGTCCGTATGCAATTGTTATGCAAGATACTATTACAGTGAATTTATGTGCAAAATACGAGACTGAATCGCTGAACAAGGAGATTCCGACATCAAACTATTTTGAAATCTCATAAACCCTGGTGTATAAAAGAACCCTGGTGTATAAATCGGATAATGCAGATCTGTGTACATACAAAACCTCATTACGGAACTTCAAACAATACTGTGAAATTTTGTGCAGCTCTTGGTTATACTACACATATACTACCGATAGTGATCTCTGGAACAATTAGCGAATGCCAGTGGGAAACACTCCTGAAACAATCTGAAACACAATCTGAAACACTCTTGAAATACTCCTGAAACACTCTAGAAATCATGATATCCTCGTGATACTTTATTTACAATATAAATTTCCTACCAATACCTACCCTAGAAACGAACGGTAGGTATTTTTCGGATAATGGTACATACCTCTGGGGAAGTCTCCAATTGCGACAAAAATGACGAACTAAAGTCTACTGGGGTCGAAGGAGTAAAAACCTTTGTCTCTGGTTTGGAAGTATTAGCACCCATGATAATACTACTTTGCTAGCTGATATATTTATCTGGTGCTCAAACTTTGTACTCACGATTCAAGCACCACCAATGAAAAGGGTCGTGTGGAATGGGCGAATTTTCTCAGTGAAATTTTTACTATCGAAAAAACATTTTGGAACCATTTGCATATTACTATGAGTATACAAAATTGAAATCGTTACATTTACTAGTGTTTAGTTGATTTTTCACCATATATCACTATAGATAGTCTTGTATTATTGTATATAGAATCATGCCTCCAGTCCAACAAGTTCAATATGGCCACCAGCCTTCTAACTTTGAAAAGTTCAAAATGGGTCTTATGATGGGGTCCACTGTAGGTGTATGTGTTGGTGTTTTATTTGGTGGGTTTTCCATCTTACAAAACGGTGCTGGTCCTAATGGGGTTATGAGAACATTGGGTCAGTATATAATGGGGTCTGTGGGTACTTTTGGTTTGTTTATGAGTATTGGTTCTGTTATCAGATCTGATCCAGGCTTTCTTGCCTATCAAAGACTGATGCTTAACAGACAAGTTAAAGTTACTGCCGTTTACCGTAGTTAATTTTGATACAAAAGTTGTAAAGGTGTAAAAATGGGCCAAGAAGGTCTTCAGTAGTCGTTCAGTGACTTGTGCTGTCGTTGAGAGACTTGTACTGTCGCTGCGTCTGCCCAGCTGTCTTTATCTCCTATAAGTGTATATAGTATTTATGATGAATGAATCAATAACCCGTGTTGGTTATAATATTTCACTTTGGGTGACCTTTGTTCACAGACTGTAATTGTAACACCATTGATTGCAAACTTGTAAAGTGAGACTGGTCCAGGGTGCTTCTTTGGTGGTGTAAACGTGCACAACCTTCGCACTTTGCCAGGAGCTACTGCTGTGTTAGGTTAGATTTCCGCACTCTGTTTTCGCTCTAGTGATTTATTCAGTTTCCCAATTTGGAATTGTAGTTTCCAATGCATCAACTATAGATCTTACTTTTGCAACAATAACCAATTGTTTATTCCTTATATACACATTGCCTGATTAAACAAACACTATATCCGATTTTGTTCATTTATTAGCCTTTCTAGAGTAGTTTAGTAGCCACTTTTGCAGCTGGATTTAGTAGACACTAGTCTTGCAGCTAGATTTAGTAAACACAACCTAGCATTACTGAAACAGTCTATACATGAAGCTCTGTTTCGGTCTCATTCTCTAAATCATACAAGTAACTCAAACCAAACTCGGGAGTCTTATACGTCTCCAGTTTGTCCTGTTCTTTTGCTAGACTTGTCAACAAATATTTCGGCTCTAAAATAGGCTCTCCACTTAATTTAAACGTACCCCAATGAACCCCCTTCATGAACTTTGTATTTGTCTGCTTACATATCCGTAACGATTCCTCAGGCGAAATATGTCTTGGTTTTTGGTGCCACGATGGACAGTATTGTCCAATAGGTAATAATGAAAGCAAAATCGAACCAATTCTCTTGCCAATGACGTCAAACAAATCCTTCAGGTAACCAGTATCTCCCGCATGGTACGCTAACGCTTTACCATTCTTTTTGATTATATAGGAGCACCATAACGACTTGTTTGAGTCCAAAATATATCTTCCTGACCAATGCATGGCCGGTACGCACTCTAATTCGTATTTATCGGGCAAATTTGGTGACAAATACTCATTAAGATCGAGTCGATCCCACCAATCCAACTCTATGACTCTATAAATACCTCTTCTTGCCAATTTTTGCTTCAAACCTAGCGGAACGATCCAGGTGGTTGTGTTTCCAAACTTTTTGATCAAGTTCATTTCCAAGTGATCTGGATGATCGTGAGACACCAAAACAAAATTTAAGTTGCCATTGGTAGCGAAATTGATATCTTCAAACGATAATGGCGATTTTATCAATCTTTTGGGGCCAAATTTCTCACTGATCAAGTGTTCAGATAAAATTGGATCGGTCAAGAAATTGATCCCGGAAATCTGTAAAAGACCACAAGATTGGCCCAACCAAGTGAAGATCATTTGATTGTTTAAGCACGGCAATTGTCCGATTTGGTTCTTGAACTTGTATTGACCGGAAGGGATTGGTTTAAACATGTTTTGGAAGTCATTAGATTTGACACAGGCTTGAAACAACGCTGAATTTTGTCTTAATTGCACCAAAGAAGGTTTGTGAAGTTTCAAAAGATCCTCAACTTCCACCGCCCCGTTTTCCGGATGAGGAAGCTTATCATGGATCTCAATATTGGAACCGTAGATAGACTCAAAGATCTCCATCAATCTTACAAACATAAATTCAAATGCCGTTTGCGGACGATACTCCTGGAACGGGTTGACAAACATTCCTGCCACCACCGCCGACTTGAACTTGCTGATGTCTTCGTCATGAACCGATTCGTCCAACTGGGACATTTGTTGCTTTCTTCTTCTGATAACTACTTGAGTTCTTACTTGCATGTACACTTCAAATGAAGTATACGATAGCAATACTCCCAATCCGAGTTTTGATTTTAATGATAACAGACTCCAGAGCACCATGACCAGATATTTACGCTAGTCTATGAGCTTACTACGCCAGTCTACGAGCTTGCTTGGTGAAGAGATAAAGATTAAACTAGCATCACATTTGTTTTTCGCAGAGCGAAAAACGCTTCTATATACGATGAGAATGGCCAGTAATGAAAAGGGCAATACTTCGCGATGGCGGACAATTGTAGTAGTCTAATGCTTTCTAACCACACCTGTAGCATCGGCCATGGCCAAGATGTGTTTTTTGTAGGCGTGGATGTCACCAGGGAACTTTTTCACGGTGTTATCCTCGGAAATCCAGATCTCGTTACATACTCTGTCTATGATAGCCACATCGTGCGACACCATAAGCACCCCACCTTGGAAATTGGTCAAGGCATCTGCCAAGGCGTCCAACCCTTGGGTATCCAAGTGATTGGAAGGTTCGTCTAGGATCAAAATATGGGGTTGGGAAAGACACAAGGCTGCAAACGCTACTCTCGATTTCTGACCCCCAGACAATAATTCCATCTTCTGAAGACCTAAGGACCCAGTGATCCCAAACGACCCAAGATGACGTCTATACTCTTCGTCCGACTTACCAGGGAAGGTGGTAGACATCCACGACACTGCCGAGGCGTTCAAGTCCATGGCGTCCACATGGTGTTGGGCAAAGTACCCGATTCTTAATCTACCATTTTTGGTAACAAACCCATCTAATGGACTCAATTGCTCCATCAACAATTTCAATAATGTCGTCTTACCGGTACCGTTACCACCGACAAAGGCGATTCTCGAGTCCATTTGCACGTCCAAGTCGACGTTGTGCATGATAATCTTGCTGCTATCGTACCCAAAGGTAACATTCTGCATTTGTAAAATTGGAGGAGATAATTTTTCTGGATCTGGGAATTTGAAGGTAACAACCTTGTCGTCTTCGGGAGCTTCCAATAATGGCAATTTCTCCAACTTCTTTATACGAGATTGTGCTTCTGAAGATTTGGCAGCATTATATCTAAATTTATCAATAAACTCTTGTAAATGCTTTCTGTAGGCCATTTGGTTATCATATTCTCTTCTTTGGTTCTTGATTCTCTCTTCTCTAGTAGCATGGAAGGAATCGAAATTGGATCCTCTATAGTAATCCAATCTTTCCGAGTGTTGGTGGATAATATCGGTAGCAACTTCATTCAAGAATGCACGATCGTGCGATACTACAAGCACTGTCGATTCGTAGGTTTGTAAGTACTTAGCCAAATATGTGATGGAAGGAACATCCAACATATTGGAAGGTTCATCTAGTAACAATAAATCTGGTTGACAGAATAACGCTCTGGCTAACGATAATCTCATTCTCCAACCCCCAGAGAACGACTTTGTAGGCAAGTTTTGTGTTTCCTTAGTGAAACCTAACCCGAACAAAATGGCAGCAGCTTTAGATTCTGCTTTATCCGATTCCATATCATATAACTTCTCATTGACATCGTGTAACTTTTTATCCAAATCTTCTCTTTCATTGTCCAATTTTCTTACTTCCTGAGAATCTTCGTCGAATTCTCCTCTCAACCGCTCGATTTCAGCGATTCTTTCACCGATTTTGGCTTCTTCGTTTATCAAACTCTTTCTCCACACATCTGCGTCTAAAACAGATTTCAATGCGGGAGTATCGTCCCCTCTGATTTCTTGCTCAACGTGCAAAATGGTGATATGTTTTGGAATATCTAATTCTCTTCTCGATAATGCTCTCAATAAGGTAGATTTACCAATACCATTTTGACCCACTAAACCGTATCTTCTACCGTAAGCTAATGTCAAAGAAGCTTCAGACAAGATTCTGTTACCATCTCCTACATACAAATCAAACATATCGATCTTGATATCTTTAGATTTACCAGCAGACGAACCAAAGTCGAGGGGATTGATTTCAAGGAAGAATGAGTCGTAATCTTCGTCTTTCTTTTCGTTTAATAATTTCGAAGCTTCGTATTGAACGAATTTATTGTTTCTCTTAGCCACTTTTTTGGCGATTTTACGTTCCTGCTTCTCCAACTTCTTCTTATCAACTCTAGACTCCATATTTCTTCCTGTGTGTTCAATATCATGACCAGAATTTAATAGAGCAAGAGAACTATTGATGTCTCTTTTCGAGTTGTTTTGTTTCAAAACATTGATATCAAGCAATCTCTTGGAAGTATCCCCGGTGACTTCCAATCTGGCGATATTTTTGGCCAATTTGTCTGATAATTCGCTGATAAATTTGCTAGTTAAACCTTGAACCTTTTCCACAGAACCACCAGCATTCACTAATAAATCACTAATAAATGCCATTTCTTCGGCAATATTAAGCTGTTGTGCTGTGACACTGTCTTCGGTACCATTGGAGATGTGTTGGATGTATCCTACAGCATAGTTGGCTACCACAGGATCTATAGATGGTACGGCTTGACGCACTTGGAGACCTATATTCGACATTTTTTGCAGATTTGACTTTAAAATGAGCTATCTCTATCTTCTAGCTCTAACTATAGCAAATATGGGCTCAATACTCGATTGTATGGTGCTTATGGTGATTTTCCAGAGTGGAGCAAAAATGAATTCTGTAAGAGATGGTTTAGTACAAATAGTGAAAAATTTTAGGTGCAGGTCACAAGATCAAATCAGAGCCAAGTATGAACAGAGGTGAAGAAGGCGGTGATATTGGGCAATTTGGTGGTTTTTGTGATTAGGAAGTATACAGAGGTGTTTGTTGGGGGTTGTTGAAAACTTGGGATGAAAATAGGTAAAATTGGAGAATTTCATATTGAAGGTCTATTTGGGTGCAAAATTATGACGATGATGATTCGTACAGCAGATTAGAAGTGTTTGAAAGCTTCAATGAGGCAAATGCACCATTGTCATCTATGGATTCAAATCTCTAAAGTATGTACATGATCTGAAGTCAGAATCACCATGATTGTTTCAGAGTTAATTACTGCGAAATCTACAAATTGCACTATAATTGAGTTCTTTCTCAATACTTGTTAAATGACTCAATCACTGAAACATCTATTCAAATCTAAACAATACACAATTACTTATAAAGCAGCTTTGATCTTTGGAATCAATTCGTTCTTGCTGTTCAATGCTTGAACATCAGAGTTACCTCCGATATGTTGACCAGCAATAAACACATTAGGAACAGTTTTTTGGCCAGTTAACTCGAATAAAGCTTGTTGAAGTTCAGAACCGTCTTCTACTTCATCTAATTCGATAATGTAGGCTTCTTCGGTGATTCCACCAATGGTTGACTTTGTTCTAGCACAATAAGGACAGTATGACTACATGTTAGTACGCCAAATCGACATGAAACACATCTGAAACACGATTCGAAACATGAAACACGATTCGAAACACAAGTTGAAACACATTGCTCATAATCATGACTCCATTGGGTTCTTTTCCTACTTATCTGCGGTGTTTGAGATTTTGACAGGTGAAACATCCTGCGAATCTAAATAATACATACTTTTGAGGCGATGAAAACTGGGTGATCTTTGATCAAAGATTGCACTTTTTGTTTAGCTTGTTGTGAAACCATTGTTGAGGTAGTAATATATCTTCGAAAAACTGAAAGCATTAATTTAAGCTTCTTTTCGTTGATTTAAGTAGAGGGATTTGTGAGGCTCGCCTTCGCTTATCGGCAGGACCCGATTATTAATTGCGGGCCTAGCGAGAGCTGCTTGGTCTGACGTAGTAGGGCTGGCGTTTGCAGTGGCTACGCATTAGCCGGAACAATTGTGCAATACTATGGCAGTTTTGTCACAAGAATGGAGCACCATTGTACGGTAGATGTAGTACGGTACAATGGTTAGAGTATAGAAATATAAATACTGGAAATTACTATGTAGAGATGGTAATTAATATGTAGAGACCGGTAATAAATATCTTGTAGTATTGTAGTATATCGTTTAATTTTTTTGACTTCTACACAAACAGTCTTAGCTCAGTTATTGGTACTCTTGGTTTCCGTCCTTGAAAAGGTCGTGGCCGAGGATTTCAATGGAATATCCATCTGGATCTCTAATGAAGGCAATGTTCTTGATATTGCCTTTATTCCATTTAAGCGACCAATCAACTTTATCGCCATATTCTTGCTCAATTTCCTGGCAAAATTTACTAGGATTAAGACAAGAAACACAAATATGGCCATACCCTTGAGCCGCACCGTTTTCAGTCGAATTCCCATTGTGGTATCCGGCAAATGAAGTATCTGATTCGGTTCCCCAATTGTGAGTTAATTCGATAATACCTTGTCTTGGCGAAACATCTGTCAAAGAACCTTCTTCAAACAGAGGATCATGTTCATAACCTAAAAAGTACAAAGTAAACTTTGCCTCATCGAATTTTAAGCTACGTAATACTTTGAATCCCAACACATTTCTATAAAAGTCCAACGACTTTTCGGCATCTTTCACTCTAATCATAGTATGGTTGAATCTGTAGTTAGTGGTATCGGAGACACCGGCGACTTTATTGATTTGATTTTCAATCAACTCGATCCAGTACCCATTTGGATCGAGAGCAAAGGCGATGTTTCTCTGTCTACCATCTTGTAATCTTTTCTGAAACTTTACGCCGTCTTCTAATAACTTGGTTTGGCATTGTTCGATGTTATCGACTGAAAAACAAATATGACCGAATCCTCTGTGGGGAGCTTCATTACCATTATTGATAACAAAACTGTCATCGGATTCCGATCCCCAATTGTGACACAATTCCAAAATTCCCGGTTTAGCTGACCAGTTTTTGCCTACATCTTCTTTTACTTCAAAAGACAACATATAGATGGTAAATTTCATACTAGGAAAAGGATATTCCCTGATTACTTTCATGCCAAAGTTCTTTTCGTAGAAAGGAAGCGAAACCTGGGGATCCTTGATACGAAGACAAGTATGGTTCATTAAGAACGAACTATCGATTTGGGTCATTGTATAAGTAGAGCAATTGATAGGAGAAAGAGTAAATAACAAAAGCTTGGAGAAAGAAATGAATTACAAAAAGATTATTTGCAACTAATTTTCGCACTATTTTAATAGACTGAGATAAATGGTTGCAAAATTATTTAATGAAGGAACGGGACGGAAAGTTGGAAGTGAGATTTTTGAGCAGAAAAAGAAGAGAGGTACAAGTGGCGATAGTAATGGGTTTAGATAGCTAATGCAAGCAATAGTTGAGGTAAGTAAAGTAAGAAATAGTTTCTGTATGTGGAGTAACTAAGTAGCTTCAAACTAGAGTAGAATTAAGTAGGTACTATTAAATACTATCACGAAGCAGTAGAAGTAAGCAACAGAACTAATCCAAACTTTAAGAAAGTGATATTAGACTCAGAAAGAAAAGAGAGAGATTGAAAATGGATACAAATATACATTTTGCAACCATATTCAAATGGATGTGTACACCTTCCATTGATAATTCATCACTCCCATCAAAATTCAATCCAGTACAAAGACAAGACACAACTTCCAACCCAATTACCGCTATTTCGACTCCTAAACCCAACTATTTCGAAGTGGCTATGTTAGAGAACCATAAACCGGCTATACGATCGTATTGCCCCGCCGATCGGAGTTGCATTTGATGAAGATTTTGTGGAGCTGGTGCGGTTTAACCGTTTTCTGGAGATGCTCATCGGACCTCGGTAAGCTAAACGATGGACTGCTGAAATTTATTGATTTGCCTACAACTATTTAAGTATCGAGTTTTACGGTAGTTAGCGTTCATATTTGGTATTGTTGGCACTACTAGTATCTAATTCGTGTTTCAAAGCTTGGAAATCATGGCATTTTTAACTGTTTTCAAGCGTTCATTCTCGAGGTCTGTTGCAGTCTCATCATCTTATAGTCAGCTTGCACGGAAAACCTTGACAGATATTAAGAAAAAGTACCACGATGGCACGCCAATATCCATGGTCACCAGTCATGACTACCTTACTGCAAAAATGTGCGAGAAAGCCGGGGTGGATATGGCGCTAATTGGAGATTCTCTCGCTATGACTACCTTGGGCTACGAAGACACTACTGAGTTGACATTTGACGAATTCTTGTACCACGCCAAGTCGGTTGAAAGGGGAAACAAATCATCTCTTTTGGTGGCAGATTTACCGTTTGGATCGTTTGAATCGTCTACTGAACAAGCGGTGGATACGGTTATTAAATTGATCAAATTCGCTAAAATTCAAGCAGTGAAAATTGAAGGTGGAAATGACTCCATTCTTCCCACCATTAAGAGAATCGTAGATATAGGTATTCCCGTCATGGGCCATGTTGGGTTGACTCCACAGAAGCACAATGCGTTGGGAGGGTTCAAATTACAGGGAAACACTACGGAGACTGCGATTAAGATCTATGATGAATGCATAAATTTACAGAAAGCTGGGGTATTTGCCATTGTGTTGGAATGTGTACCCAATAAATTGGCCCAATACATCACCGAATCGCTCAATATCCCTACCATTGGCATTGGTGCTGGCAGTGATACCTCGGGACAAGTGCTTGTTGTAGCCGATATGCTAGGCATGGGCGACCCAGAAACCTGTCATGTTGCCAAGTTTGTCAAACAATACGACTCGTTATTCACCAAAGGTGTCGAGGCCATCAAACGCTACAATCACGATCTCGAGACGAAACAGTTTCCGGTTCCCGAAGAGCACGGCTACAAGATCAAAAAATCGGTTTTGCAGGAGCTCAAACAGGCCCGGGGTGGTTAGACACATCCTACCATCACACTCAATAAAGCACATCTACTCAGGCTATAGACTTGACGTATCAGATCAAGTACAAACTCCTTCTGTCGATATAGAGCTACTACGATACAATTTCAAAAATACACCCATTTCACCCGTTCAAACGCTCCAAGAATTTGCTGGATCATTCACACAGTATGGTCCTAGCTGTATATAGATTTATGTACCATTTGAACGATATTTATTTTCTGGCTATAATACCTTATCTCACTCTATCTCGCTGAAAAACTTTAGATTTAATTTCTTTCTACACCATGACCGTAGATATAGTAAGCAACGTCGACGACGACATACTAAGAGTCTTCATAGTAAGACATGGCCAAACCGACCATAATGTCCACAAGATTCTTCAAGGACACTTGGATATAGACCTAAATGATACAGGGCATCTTCAAGCACAAAAGGTTGCTCAAGCTTTGTCTGATATTGAATTTGACGAGTTTGTTTCTTCTGATTTACTTCGGTGTCAAAACACCATGCTGGCTATTCAGGTTGTACATCCTGGCGTTCCAACGAGGTTTAGTGCTAATTTAAGGGAACGTAATATGGGCCACGCGGAGGGCTTACCTATCAAAGAAGCAATACTGAGATTTGGTGACGATTTCAGAAATTTGGGAGAACACAACTCGAAGTTGTTGGCAAGAATCGAACTTGAATGGAATGAGATCTTGAAGAGCAACTCAGATGGTAAAAATGTTGTTGTTTGCACCCATGGAGGTGTGATTACTGGATTTGTTAATTATCTTTATCTGGATAAAAAGTATGGTTTGAGCGATAGTTTAACGAAGGAGAACTTGCGCGTTCCCTTCAATACTTCTATTACCATTATCGATATCGATAAAGCTACAAATAGTGGTGTCATTCAAACGTTCGGTAATACTGACCATTTGGGAGGACACTTTGAAGTGCAAGACCAGAGATTGCGTTAGAGAATGTGAGTGGAAAGTGAAATAGCGTTGAAATCGATGTAAGGGTCAAATACCAGGTTACGATAGTAAGAATAGATGATAAATTGATACAATAATAGATGATAAAAGATAGAACTTAGATGATAATAATGATAAAAGAATAGATGATACAGATGATACAGGAATAGATGATAACATAGTTGAGCCAACATCGATCATAAGTACAGATTGCTGTGGAAACATTCACAAACATTTACTCACTACACCCATTACATAAATTGATTAACGTATTTAGAGATGTTTAATTTATACTAAAATAGGCTTTTCCATTGTATTGGAACGAGAAAACGAGGCATATCTTTGGAATGGATCGTTTCTTTCCAACTCATATTCAGGATTAGTGTTGGCCTTCTTCACCATGTTACGATTATAGATCCGTTTGGCCCACTTCCATGCTTCTGCTCCCAACAAGAACAAGATGGAACAAGCAAATGCAACTCCCCATTCATAATCTATTGGTGCATGCAAAAATACCTTGGTGTTGATGACGGGGATATAAACCACTGGGAACACACTAAGGAAACCACCGATAATAGACCAGAAAAGGAATCTGTTCTCCCACAAATCAATAGAGGTTTGTTTCCACCATGGATTATCGGTATCTTGTCTCATGTAAAATAATGAGTTTGTTGGATAGATACATTCCCATGCTAAGATCAAAGCACACCAAGTCATATTAGCAAACGATGCTGATCTTCCTCTAAACACCAAATCACACAATTCTCCTGATCCAGTGTTACAGTTGTGTCCTAATTCTCCGTCTCCTTTACCATACACAATGACAACGAAACAAAGTAAGCAGCAGGCTGCCATCCACACACCATATGCTACCATATCAATAATGACCTCCCATGTGAAAATGGTATTGTTTGGAGACTTCTCTAACACATCGCTGGATGCCTTTTCTTGTCCCAATCCCATGGCAGGGAAACATGAAGTAACAACCAAGATCCATAACACTTCGACTGGTGATAATGGAAACACCGAATACCCTGATTCGTCGATGAACACCAACCCAATCATCAAGTAGAAAGCTTGGGCGATGTTTTCTGCCAACAATTGAAGAACAAACTTTTGGATGTTGCAAGACATTCTTCTACCTTCTTCAATGGCATTCAAAATAGAAGCAAAATTATCATCGGTCAACACAATATCGGATGCATCTTTGGCGACATCGGAACCATTGAGTCCCATGGCAATACCAATGTCGGCTTTCTTTAAAGAGGGCGAATCATTAACCCCATCACCTGTCATGGCGACGAACTTTTCACGTCTATGTAAAGCGTCAATCATACGGACTTTGGTTTCGGGAGCACATCTAGCGATAACAAGCGGTAACACTGGCAAAGCATCGATTTCTTCGTCTGTTAAAATGTCAAATTCGTTTGCAGTCATCACCATAACATCAACTACGTCTTTGCTGTAATGGTATAAGTTATGAGGTAAGATACCAACTTCTTGGGCAATGGCTTTGGCGGTTCCAGGATGATCACCAGTCAACATATGAACGTTGATACCGGCTTTATGGCATAATTTGACCGATGCAGCGGTTTCATTTCTTGGAGGGTCATAAATACCAATGAGACCTTGAAATATGAGCCCGTTTTCCACTTGTTCTCTATCATCAAAGGAAATTGAATTGGCAGTTTTAGTAGCAAATGCCAATACTCTGAGTCCTTCGCTGGATAAGGCATTCATATTGCTTTCGATGAGCTCCTTGTCTTCGTCAAGCAAAGGTTGAATATTTTGATTATCAAACTTATCTTCATCGTTTTCCCAATGGCCGTGCCAATGAGTACAGCATGTTAACAAACGTTCAACTGCTCCTTTGGAATAAACACAAACTTGTTCGGTTTCTTTATGTTTATAGATAGCAGACATCCTCTTAATAGAACTATCAAATGGAAATTCAGCAAGATGGTCAAATTGATGTACCAAACTTTCTCTTCCGTAGTTCAATCTAGTCGTAAAGACTTGAATGGCGATCTCGGTGGCATCTCCATGAGCTTTCCATTCCAATTCTCCAGTTTCTTCATTTTTGGCCTGATTTATGGTTGCAATATTGGCCAAAGTAGCTGTCATTAACCAGTTATGGAAGTTCTCGCTTGATTTATTCAATGGAGGAGGCATATTGAAGTCGATTTCTTCATCTGTTTCTTTGATATATTGTGGAGAGTACCTAGTGAAACCAATATCACCCACTGTAGGATTGAAAGCTTCATTGGAATTCGAAACATCAAAGGTACCAACGTTAGGAATCCAGACCTTCTTTGCAATCATTTTCCCTTGGGTTAACGTTCCGGTTTTGTCAGAACAGATATCGTTGATACCTCCTAATGCTTCTAAGGAGTCTAGTTTACGAACAATGACATGTTTGCTGACCATGACCTGAGCACCGACAGCCATGGTAATAGTCAAGACCACAATCAATGCTGAAGGAATCATTGATAATGCCACACAGATGGCATAGATAGCTACTTCTTTATTAACTCTCATCTTCTGAGAACCCATAACAATGATTGCAAAAAGTACTGCTACCCAAAATAAAAAGATGGCCAAGATGGACAATTTCCTTTGCAATGGGGTTCCAACAGATACCCCTAAAACATTACTAATAATGTTCTTGATAGTACCAAAGAAAGCTTTTATATAAGCTGATTTTGGTAAAGTTTCTCCTTCTTCAAGGTTAGATTTATCTACTTTTCTCACTAACCCATTATTGCTTCTTAAACTTTTGGCTATATGGCCAATCTCGGTATTCAACCCGGTAGCAATAACGATTCCTGATCCCCTACCTTTGGAAACCACACTTGACGAATAAGCCAAGTTCAATCTATCCCCAACGGGGATCATTTGCGAATGGTCTGAATAAATGGTCTGATGATTTTTAGATACTGGTAACGATTCACCGGTTAGCAAAGCTTCATCAGTTTCTAAATTCATCAGATCAAATAACCTCAAATCAGCCGGGATGGTATCCCCGACATTGATGTGAACTATATCACCAGGAACCACTGATTCAGCCGGGATAGTTGTGTCCTCGCCGTTTCTGGTAACTCTGGCAGTAGGACTGGACAAATTCTTTAAGGAACCCATCGTTTTTTCTGCTTTTAACTCTTGAACAAATCCAACAGAAATATTAATGAAAACTACAAAGGCAATCACCCCACCGGAAATCCAATCTTTTATAGCAAGAGCAATGATCATAGAAATGATCAATACAAGTATCATGGCATTCAAAACTTGATGGGCAATGATCTTCAGATATGAGATTTTTTCATCTTCTCCCAAGTTGTTTGGGCCGAACTTTTGTAATTGGGTGTCAGCGGCACTTTGGTTCAACCCTAGTTCCCTGTCGACGTTGTATAATTGGCATACTTGGTCAATAGTCAATCTGTACGGTTCAAAATTGCAACCATCAATGGTCGAAACTTTAGACATTTTTATGGATGTATCGTCGGTAGCCAACGACTTGCTGTAATCTTTGATTCCACCTTCACTGGACTCGAATTTCTTTCCTGAAACTGGCCTGTCTATCTTGACTTCGTTATATGTAACTTGGTTGTGTTCAACTTTTTGCAGCCATTCAGCCGCATCTGCAACTGAAGACGCACTGGAGCTAACTTTATCATTTGTGTTACTTTTGTTATGCATTTTGTCTATATTACTCTTGTAAATATCATTGAACAATTGAGGGGATCTGCTTCCTTATATACTCGTTGCCAATGCTCAACATCCAAGAATGTAGCAGCCAAGTCTTACCAAGAAACTCTTGTGTTATGAGCCCTGCAATGTTTTATGTCACTATTCATGAACTCCAGGGTAGTATGCAGTGCAGCAGTAGATAAGATCCATGATGGCCATATAATTCCGGTACATGTTGCCTTATTCCAAGATAATTTATCTTGTCATTTTATTGGATACAGGATGCCTGCAAAGATAGGGTCAGGTGACGTATAGTTATCTACTATACGTTGCTTATATGCAATTGATGAAGTTATGATGAGAAGAGTATAATGGAAGGGGGGATAACAGTCTTGTCACAAAACAATAATGTGTATTTCAGAGTCACCAATCACGAAAACGAGTGTTTTTAGTCCATATAACTGCATTAGCATTGATTTGACTATGTATGGCTGCAATTTTGTGCGTTTGGGCTAAGAGATATGGTGTGGAGACATAAATACAGCAGGCAAGAATTTAATCGTGTGACGAGCGAAGTACGTCGGTGACTCAGTTCAACGAGGTTTCGTTTACCCGATAGACAGTGGTAGACGGGCAATGTGCATTGCTGTAGTTGTAATGTGGCATTCAGTAAGAGATAGTCTCAAGTAGGCGAACCGAATTGTCATTGTTTGTGTACTACTTTTCATTGTACCTTTGCTTTTGCTATTTTATGTCCTTATAGCACTTAACATTATGGTAGAGACGGCAAGTAGTGTATCAAAAAGTCCGAAATTTACTGGGTGCAAAGACCCTTGCCTCAGCGTGGCATACAAGTACCGTTGAAAATTTCCGCTAGCTACTGTATAGGAACATTCAACTACTCCAGATTTTAAAAGTTATTCTTTACTATCAATGAACGATGTGATTACCGGTTAATCTCATTGATATTGATGGTTGAGATTAATATCCTCTAATGGAGTTGCTATATACACCAATTATATACCAACCAAAGGCATTGGATTATAGATTATTCTATTCATGGGTATCGTGCTAACTCACATTTCCTTTAAAGAGCGAATCTATTGGTAATTACGGAACAAATAACGGAGGTAATGTGTATATTGTTCGTTGTATAAACCGTAAGTGATTGGCTGTTTGTTTTCACGTATCCCGGCGTATTTTTTTACCAGTTTACGGATAAAATGCCCGTAACTGCTCTTTCATCATATCATCATTATTCTTAGCTCTACTCTGTAACCATGGTATATTCGGCTGTGGTAAATAATGATATATGGCATAGCCACACTTACGTGAGCTTGATCAGTTGTTTGTAACGGTTACTCGTGTGACCACTGAAAAATATGCTATGAATAGTGGTCTCTCTATTCTAAACTTAACTAGCACGCAATAACAAATTACCACGGAACTATGCTTTCTACCACGAACTGTGATCTCATCTATTGCATAACCTGTCAAAACTCTTCTTTTCTATTTTCTAAACTTCTGTCAAAAACCGTTTTATGTCATATGCGTAATTCGAAAATGTGTAAATTTGAAAGTTTCCTGAAATACCGACCGTAAGTCAATATTGAATTAGTAATTCACTATTTCATTACTAATAGCCAACTCCGTATCCCTCATTATAGGTTCCCACTGTTCCCACTGTTCCTCTGCCAAATATAGTGCATCTGGAGTTGCATATGCTAAATCCCGTTTATCTCCAAAGTATGTGTAAGCAAATAATTTACTGCAGTCCAAATAAATATAAATTTGCAGCATATAAGAAGGGCCATCTTCCTCAGAAATTACATGTTCTAACCTTTCTATTGACCATTACTAGTGTAGTATCGATTCTGTCATTCTACTAGAACTTAGTGCTATAAATTATGAAGGTAGTTATCATTGGTGGCTCTTATGCGGCTTTATCAGCATTCAAATCAATTTCAGAAATTACAAGTGAAACTGTAGATATCACTCTTATCTCTCCTTCTGAATACTTCTGGAACAATACCACATCTCCAAGATTATTAATTGAAACTCACAGAAAAGATGAAACTATTGTTCCTTTGAAAAAGATAGCTGACAAGCATTTGGGTGCAAGGAAGCATACAGTAAATATCATTCAAGCTAAAGCTATCAAAGTCGACTTGGATTCTCAAATTATTGACTTATCGACTGAAAAATCGATTGCATATGATAAATTAATCATTGCTAGTGGTGAAAGTTCTCAATCACCAGCATTCAGGTTAGTAGATGATTACTCTGTTTCATTCAAGCACATTGAAGATTTAGCACAAAAGATCAACAAGGCTAAGTCTATTGCCATTGTTGGTGGAGGAGCTACCGGGATTGAGGTTGCTGGAGAATTGGGATATAACTATGCCAAAGATAAGAAAATTGTAGTATATACTGGTTCGAGTGCTCCTTTGCCCGTAATGAAAGATAATTTACGGTCCACTGCACAAGATAAGTTGAGAGATTTAAATATCGAGGTAGTAAATGGGTTGAAAGCCACCGAGGTAACTGAAACTTCCATTACCTTCAGTGATGATTCTTCGGTAGATTTTGATTTGGTAATTCCCGTTTTCAAGAGCACTCCAAATACGCAATTTTTAGATGAAGGAGTGCTTAATAAAGCAGGCTATGTCAAGACCGATGAGTATTTCAAGGTGGAAGGCTACCCTAATGTATTAGCTATTGGCGATGTTTCGTCCATTACTCCTAAATCTGCTGCTGATATTATTTACTTCCAAAGCAAGGTTATCAAAACCTCGGTGAAACATCTTATTACTGGAAATGATGTGGCCTCGTTGAAGAAATATAGTTTCCCTTCCAATCCCTTAATTGTAGTGCCAATTTCGAAGAATGGTGGTGTGGGGACTGCTTTTGGTTGGACGATTCCTAGCTTTATAGTTAAGCAGGTAAAAAGCAAGGATTTCGGCATATCCAAAAGCGAATCGTTAGTTTCATAGATTTTAAATAGGATACAGCTATGTAAGATGTTTTAATTAATATTAGTATTTCAATTTTGGCCAACCAGATTTCTGAATGTGAAACTGCCAGAAATAGCACTGCCATTATCCATTACAAGATTTGTATTCCCACTGAAAATGCTTCGTTCAGTTCCGAATATCTTGATAAAGGACAAGAATTATTATTCTTTATCTGGGAAATGAACAACCATAACTTCAGTTACACTTCCATCTCGCTTATGGTATCAAAACTCAAGTACTCCGCTTGTGTAGACTAACGATTGCCTCATACGGCTGCAAAAAAAACACATTTTGGGTCTATTTTTGTCATTCCTAAAGCAATTTCTTCGATTTTTTTCGATAAGATAATCAAAATTAACCATCTGGATCTATTAATCCACTAAAATCACCCATTACATCGCTACAAACTATTTTTCGTCAAAACATGGTATTCTATGAATTCTCAGATTCTTAATTTTCTTCTTCTCTCACTCTATATCGGAATGCAGAAGCGAAATTTTATTTCAAGAATAGAACCAACACCATGTCAGATTCAGACAACGACATCTTGGACTTGATTGACCAAGGAGCATACTCGTCTGCTCAGCAGTTGATTGCTAAGAAACTCAAAAAGTTTCCTCAAAGAAGCTACTATTATGCCTTGCAAAATCAGATTTTGTTGAAATTAGGCAAGAAAGAAGAAGCTTTAAAAGGAAATATCAGTTTATTGGAGAAAATACCTAACGATCCACAAACGTTGGCCTTGTTGTACGATGGGTTTTTAGAATTGGCTCAAGAAAACTACGCTAATCAAGTATATGAACAAGTTATCAAGAGATACCCTAATAATGATAAGTTAATTCTCGAATGGTTTGACAAATCGATAGACAAATTCGATTTAAAGTTATGGAATAAGATCTTTGTTCATTTGTGCAAAAGTTCCTCTAACAAACTTTACAAATTTTGGAATGCTTTCACGTATCTCTTGTTGATTGAGAAGGAAATACCTTCGGACAAAGAGATTGGGTTATTCAAAATTTTGGGACTAAAGTTGATTGAAAGTTTGGCTCCTTTTGATAATTGCCAGGACTTGTTTGTGTATATCAGTTTTCTTGCCCTTAACAACCAATCTGACAAAGTTATTGACGTTATACGTTCAACAGGGTTAAACTTGGACCTCGATCTTATGGTCAAATATAGGCAAATTTTGTATGACGCAAAACAATGGCAGCTTCTTTACGATTTTACCAAGAAAACGCTATTTGAAGACGATTTGGACGATTTCAATAGTTGGAAATTGCTCATTGAATCAGGCAACCAGTTACAACTTTCTGTGGGCGATTTACAGGAGCATTTCAAGTTTTCTTCAAGAAATTGCACGTTAGCCAGGGTTGAATTGGCTCTAGTGTACGATAATAGTGATATCGAGGCGCAGATATTAAACTACTACGAGAAATTCAATCATAAGTTATGCTGCGTGAATGATTTGAAGGGCTACTTGAAAAATATAGACACCCAAACTTTTGCTAACAAGATTGAGGATTCAACCTCCGCCATTTTGCAGTCCAATCCAACCTCCTTGAACGATTTGGTGCGGTTAATTAACAACCAGAAGTTCATCTATATATTACGTCCCCAATCCGATACCTTTGTAACCACCAATTGGAAGATCTACAACATCTATAAGGATAATACCGAAATCAGAGGCGGTGAATTCGATAACAATCCTCTCAACGAATTGATGTTGATATCGATTATTTTAGATTTGCAAAAGGATCAATCCACGGCAAATGTCATCAAGAATATTGCTATTGTCAACAAATTGCTTGAATCCGATCAGTATAACCACAAATTGAAATTGTGGTTAATGAGATTGTACTCGAGTTTAAACACTGGTAATTTGGTGAGTTACCACTATGGTAAATTAAAAATTAGAATGTTGCAGCATGAAAGCTTGGGACATCATCTTACCACTATAAACCCATCTAAAGACAATTTGACTGTTTTCGTTGATATTTACCGGTTCTATATGACGGCACATGAAGAGGTTAATTCTGGGATTATGACCGGTTTCAACAAGGGTAATTTCAACAAGTTAGCAGGATTCATTGATCTTGGAGCAAAGTTGTCCAATTCTATTACTCGCAAGTTCATCGTTCTTAGTATCATTAAATTTTCTTTGATATTGAACGATCATGGATATATGAGTTACTTTGTTCGTAATTTGGTTGCAGACTCCAAATTAGATGAAACGTTGCTGGATAATCGAGACTTGACGAGTGAATGGAAGTTGGGAGTGTTTGATAAACCACAGGATATTTTGCAACATTCCGTTCAAGAAATCGACATCAAGCTTTGGACGTTGAGATACCTCATTGTGTTCACCAGTGACATTGAGTACTTTAAACAATATAATAAGTTGATATCTGGTTATAAGCTGACACATGCTTTTGAAAACTTGCTTAACCAGATATATTTGAACATTTTCAAATTGTTTATTTATCCTAACGCAAAAGAAGTAGATGCTATCACTAACTATTTATTGAAGAATTTAAAATTCGATAAATTAAAAGCTGTTTTGATTGGTGATGATGTATTGTCGTCGCAGGTAAATAAGAATATTGTTTCCTGGGTCGAGATGATTCGGACTGTCAATTACTTAGCTAAGAAACATCGTCAAGTTAAATGGACTCAATTAAAAGCTACCATTGATCAGAGCATTCAAGATTTGAAGAAGTTCAATCCTGTTCTACAGCAGGTGAAAAAGTTATCTGAATTGAAGGACCAGATCAAGATCGATGAGGTTGATGTTGATGTTTCAAATACAGTAGACTTGTTAACAAGTTCTATCGAAGAATCATGGTTCAAAAACATATAGACTAATGTACATAGTAACCAATTACATTTAGAATAATGAAATAAAATAGTATAAAGTAATCAAAAATATAGACTGAATTAGTAGTAACCAAACGGAAGCGATGAAAGACTTACAAACTCTAGGCGAGCGGAAAGCGAAGCTACGTATTTGAAGATGAGGAGAACATAAGCAACGAATGACTTTAAGGTCTACAGCTACAGCAAACATATAATACGGGTATTTCTTGCCATACGATCCTCATTGAATCCATTATGACTTTTATAGGAATGTGGTAAAGGTACCGCAATTATTGCAACCAGATTCGATTTTGGTTCTACTTACAACTTCTAATGCTGTTTTAATGGAAACCAATGCAAACTAAGAAGTTGTTCGAATTAATTCTCATAGTTAACTAGTATGATGGTAGTCTTGAGTGGTCAACCAATCATTTTGGTTCCAAAATCGATTCATCATAGATATACATCAAATATCAATTACATGGACTTGAAGTCAAAATTCAATTTTATAAAACACTATTATTATATAAACATAAAAACAAAGTGGACAGAAATTAGTAACCAATATATTTAAACGAAAATTAAGAGAAAATCTAAAAGAAAATCTAAACGAAATTCTAAACGAAAATCTAAAAGAAAAATTATATGACCGAAACAGAAATTAAGAATCCGACAAAAGTCTGTTAAAAACTAGGGATACCGAAAAGGACAGAAAAGGAAACCTGATGGGTTTTTAGGAATAAAACAATTAAACGAAAAGGGATATCATTTTAGAGAGAGTTCTTGCATTATGAAATCAGACAAATAAGCAAGTTAACATAGAAAGAATTGTGAAAACAATCTTGGAGGGTTTGTCCATAGAAGATCCACTATTAGCAGCTGTAGTTACACTGTGAACAGCAGTATTGCTAGAAGTTCCAGCAGATCCAGCAGATCCGGACACAGAAACTGCTGGAACAGCTGGAACAGATGTAGCAGCAACAGTGACTTCAGGCACAAGACTGGTGATGACAGTACTTGCTGGTGCAATGGTGCTGCCCTCAATTGGTAAGCTGGTGGTGAATGTAGAACCAGCTGAGTTTGTGGCAACAATAACTGCACAACTAGTAGTTTCAACAACGTTAGCGGATGTAGTAACATATGTGGTGGTGTATGCCGAAACAAGACACGAAACTTCAGTTGTTTTACCAATAACGGATGATGTGGTATAAGTAACACCTTGTTCATTGGTTCCGATAACAACAGAAACGCTAGTAGCACAAACAATACCTTCAGTAAGAGTTTCAAGACAAGTAGTGACGTACTCAGTTACAACACCAGTAGTTGTAGTAACAGAGCCACCACCAATGACAGAAACGATAGTGGTAGGTTTACCTGCAGAGTTTGTGGTAACTGCTACACTGCAAGGGACAGTAACAGTAACACCAACGGTATTAGTGGTAACAACGGTACTGGTGTATCCGGTACAAACTGGACATTGTTCAATAACGGTAGAAGTTGTGTAAACTGCACCGTTAGAATTAGTCGAAACAACAACTAGTTCAGATTGAGTAGTAGTTTGACCAAGAGAGTTGGTAGTGACAACAGTGGTAGTGTATTCGGAGCAAACTGGACATGGTACAACAGCAGAAGAAGTGGTGTAAACTGCACCGTTAGAATTAGTGGTGACAACAACGACTTCAGATTCAGTAGTAGTTTGACCAAGAGAGTTGGTAGTGACAACAGTGGTAGTGTATTCGGAGCAAACTGGACATGGTACAACAGCAGAAGAAGTGGTGTAAACTGCACCGTTAGAATTAGTGGTGACAACAACGACTTCAGATTCAGTAGTAGTTTGACCAAGAGAGTTGGTAGTGACAACAGTGGTAGTGTATTCGGAGCAAACTGGACATGGTACAACAGCAGAAGAAGTGGTGTAAACTGCACCGTTAGAATTAGTGGTGACAACAACGACTTCAGATTCAGTAGTAGTTTGACCAAGAGAGTTGGTAGTGACAACAGTGGTAGTGTATTCGGAGCACACTGGACAATCAGAAGTAGCTGCAACAGACGAAGTGGTGTAAACAGAACCGTTTGAATCAGTGGTGACAACAACGACTTCAGATTCAGTGGTTGGGTTACCATTAGAATCAGTAGTAACAACAGCAGTGGTGTACTCAGTACATTCAGGACAAGGAGTGATAACAGAAGTGGAAGTGTAAACGGAACCATTAGAGTCGGTAGTAACAACGACAACACCAGTTTCGGTTTCTGGGTTTCCAGCAGAGTCAGTAGTGGTAAAGGTAGTGGTGTATTCACTGGTAGCTGCCACAAGAGAAGTAGAACTGTAAACTGAACCATTGGAGTCGGTAGTAACAACGACCACACCAGTTTCAGTTTCTGGGTTTCCAGCAGAGTCAGTAGTGGTAAAGGTAGTGGTGTATTCACTGGTAGCTGCCACAAGAGAAGTAGAACTGTAAACTGAACCATTGGAGTCGGTAGTAACAACGACCACACCAGTTTCAGTTTCTGGGTTTCCAGCAGAGTCAGTAGTGGTAAAGGTAGTGGTGTATTCACTGGTAGCTGCCACAAGAGAAGTAGAACTGTAAACTGAACCATTGGAGTCGGTAGTAACAACGACCACACCAGTTTCAGTTTCTGGGTTTCCAGCAGAGTCAGTAGTGGTAAAGGTAGTGGTGTATTCACTGGTAGCTGCCACAAGAGAAGTAGAAGTGTAAACTGAACCATTGGAGTCGGTAGTAACAACGACAACACCAGTTTCGGTTTCTGGGTTTCCAGCGGAGT